>JASUAD010000018.1:50143147-51534459 GCA_037013555.1 Sextonia rubra | reverse complement strand
ACCCAACAGACTGCTACGACCCAAAATAAAAATTCGAGGCATGACACAGTGAAGCATTGGATATAATACAGCATGATGTATTGTATCTTAATACCAGAGATGCTTAGTTGGGATACGCCAGACCCTGATTCATTTTTACTTTACATATGAAAGTTCTATACACTGCCATGGAGGAGTTTTTGGTTTCGACTTTGATGCATGGGTCTTGCTGTTTGGATTTTGGACAGTGGGGATTGAACCCCGTACAACCAACACTCTTTATCAATTAAAGATATTCGTGCTTTATTTTACACAACATCGATGTGTGATGCCTATAAGATCTTCACGTGTTATGTTTAAGACATGAAACCATACTTTCTGGTTTTGATGGGCCAACAGAAAAGCTAAATCAGGGCCGGCTCAAGATAATTTGAGGTCTCAAGTGACAAAATTTTTTATTTTAAATATTATTATAATATTTTATTTAAAATTTATTTTTTTCATTTTTTGTAATGCAACATTACTGTTTAATTTTCTATATTCAAATTTTGCTAACATATTTTTTTCTAATTAATAGTATAGCTAATCTACTTTATCTTTTTTGTGACATTGTTAATCTAAATTAGGATTTTATCAATTTTAATTTTGAAAAACTTCTTTTTATAAAAACAACAGTTACAAGTATTATCAATATTTTTCTAGTAGATATATTTAATATTTCTAAATTATAACTAATAATATTTATAAATAAAACAAATGCTAACTATAATAAACATATAATATAAGCTTGTAATTAAATTTTTTTAAAAAGCATAAAACCACAGAAGCTGATTTAGTGATTTATTAGTATTGGCCACAAAGGTTATGAATGCGAATTACTTTTAAATTTGACACAGCTTCTTCAATATGAAAAAAAAAAGGGTTATATTTGAAATTGTTTTCTAAGGATTTCAAGCACCATAGATATAGAGGGAAAATTGTACAAACTGGAAGATTTTTATAACAGAAAATAACTTCTTACTTGTTGTGATTTTAGGGTTTTTTTTTCCTTTTAATGGCAGTATTTTCTCAATGGTGAAAGTAGTCTTTAATTCTTTTTTTGAAATATAAAAAGATAACACTTGTATTTTCTAGAATATAAAAGTTGATAGTTGCTTTAATTACTTTTATGATGCCTTATTCTTTAGGAGAAACTAAATGATGACAATTGCTTTTTTTAAAATTTGAAAAGATTAAAATTGCTACAATTACTTTTTTGAGGCTTTATTTTTTTGGATTGAAAAAAAAGATAGGATTAACTTTTGGGGGGCCTTATTTTTTGGGAGCCTAAAGCAAAGGCTTTTCCGGCACAATGCTCGAGCCACTCCTGAGCTAAATCATCAAGAAAAATATTTAAACAGTTTCGATTAATGATTCACTCCCACAAATATAAGTTGGTGAAGGGGTTTGAATACTACAACCCATCCTTTCATATGGGCGCATTCTTGACCAAGCATGCAAAAATAAATTTATAAGAAAATAACATAATTTACGCACTATTTTTACACCTTATTAAACAAAGGTTTGTAAGTGCACACATAAATGGGTGCAAACATATGACCTTTATAAGGGGTGGTTTGACTGATACACATGGAAAATGAAAATGAGCTTTACATCCATAAAAAGGGTTCATGGATAACAGTTTCATACGAAAATATTACAAGCATGGAACTCATAACCTTTTTACTTGGAAGCACCATTTTCACATAAGTAACATGTGCACACCCAATCATTTGAGAGTTTGGATTTTTGAATTTCTTTACACGTTTCTCAAAATCTACAAAGATTTAAGGTATGAAACTATGCTTCTTTGTGCTTATCAATGATATGAAAATATTGAACAGTTTGCATCATGGATTAGAAGCCTGCAAAATCAGACATAACTTAATTTTTTGGACATATTTCAAAAAAAAATCCAAAATCTATTAAAATATGAAACCAATCGTCTAAAACCCCATTAGACCAATAAAGAAGATGAATGGCTCATGCTACCATTTTTTTTTCTTTGTTATTAACTAGGGGCCCACAAAAAGTGAAAAAAAAATTTGTTTGAAGGGATTCGGTCTGTATACCCATACTGGCAGACGCCCTAAAATAGGTAATCTTTTACTGCCTCTTCATAAATGCAATGATTTACTAGAAAGGGCCTCATTTACACCCAATTTTTATACCTTAATTGTACCTGAGATGTGTAAATGAGCACAAATAGATGTATACTGACCCTGCAACTTAAATTGTACATCGTAAACTCAAACCCTACAGGATGAAACCCAAGCATATTCAACCTCAACCAATCCAAATTATGATTTCCTCTACCCATATAAAATTCGGGGCTAGTCGGAGTTCACTAAAATTAGGTACGTGTTATAAGATGTTATTATCATATGTGGATGCCCACATTGAGACCCACATAAGATAAGAGGATTGCTTAGGGTTTAAGTCTTTCCCTATTAGGTTGCTTGGGGAGGAAGCAATCTTATTCTATAAATAAGATCCTCCTCCCCCCATTATGTACACACATAAATCTCATCAATAAGAGCTTTCTCTCTCCCTCCCTCTACTCTTCAGTTTTTCTATTCTAACACGTTATCAGCACGATTTCTCGAATTTTCCTGTTGAGCCATTGAGAACGGAGAAAGAGATCAATATGTTTGATCTCTAGGCACATCATCGTCATCCCCTGTTATTTGACACCAGCGACAAGAGGGAGGCACACAAGGAGAGAAAATGGCAAAGCCGTCCTCGTCTTCCACAACTAAGGATGCTCAGGCTCTCATCCAGTCTCTTCGATCTGCATATTCTGCCACACCAACCAATCTCAAGATCATCGATCTGTACGTGATGTTTGCCGTTTTCACGGGTCTGATTCAGGATAGTTGGAGACTTGTTCAGTAATAGTATTCCGTCTCCAGAACAATTGGGTTTGGTGCCTTCTCTGATAGTTCTGCCTTCCAACCAATAGAGATGCTTGCTCGCGACGCTATCATCACCTGGTTCCGGGGAGAATTTACTGCCGCCAACGCCATCATCGACGCGCTCTGCAGCCACCTGACGCAGATCGACGGCGGTGGATCTTACCAGCCAGTGTTCGTTATTTGGTGGCCTGATCTCGCAGAAAAGACCAAGCAAATAGTTTGGTTCTGATTGCAGAACTTAGACAAGAACAGAAAGAGGGTTCTCCTGCTTCGCCGTCGCGATCGCCGGTGGTCGCTAGGCCCAGCCCCACTGCTCTCCCGGTTCAACGTGTTCATGCCGGACCTGCTGTTCTTCGGGGAGGCAGAGACGATGAAGAAGAGTTGAGGCTGGCACAAGGTTCTCTTTACAGAACTGAAACAGAGATGGAAGAGGAAGGTCTGTGCATGCTATTTAATAGAAAAAAAAAAACTTTTTGACATACTCTCAGATTTGACTTTAAGATCACAGTGTCACATGGGTGTGTTTCCACTTTGGGCATGGTGCATCAAGGCACTACAATCCACTGTGATCTCACAGGCCTTAATTTTGGGCAAGTTAATCCATATTTAGGTCAGCCCAACCCGAGTGAGGCCCATAATTAGTGTGACATCATTGATGATGTCAACAAAGCGTACGGTCAAAGGCAAATTTGACAGGATCGATGGCAGAAACTTGTTTCTGCGATATCTTGACGATCCAAAGTCCGATTTGAGATCCGTTTGCGCCTATGGAAAGCTCGTGAGCAGATCTACACATTGGCACCAAAACAAGGACAATTTAAAGGTTAAGTAATTTCTCCTTATTTTATGACCATTTATTCGTTTGATAATCTGCATTTAACTTTATTCCTTTTAGATCTATAAGTATTTATCATTTTAATTCGAGTGATGAATTGTAATTTCTTATCAAAAGGAGATCATGATAAAATTGAAAATCATGGATCATAAATAGAACCAGAAGTTCTATGCAAGAAATTGGAACCCGAAGTTCCATACGATATTTAGAACCAGAAGTTCTATATGGAATCAATAATTCGGACTCGAAGTTCCGTAAATTTTTTTTATCTATGAACCAGAAGTTCTTTCAAATTCGGACCAGAAGATCCGTTGGTTATTTTACTCTGAAACCAGAAGTTTTCAGATCTACAATACGTATTCGAAGTTTCATATGATACTTAGAACTAGAAGTTCTATATTGAATAAATAATCTGAACATGCAGTTCTGTATGTTCTTTTAATTTAGAACCAGAAGTTCTAACTTGGACCTGAAGATCCATGAATTATCCTAATCTAGAACCAGAAGTTCTAACTCGGACCTGAAGATCCATGAATTATCCTAATCTAGAACCAGAAGTTCTAACTCGGACCTGAAGATCCATAATTATCCTAACCTAGAACCTGAAGTTCTAACTCGTACTGAAAGATCCATGAACTATTTTAGAACCAGAAGTTTTGATTCTTAAGTTGAAAACCTGATGTTCTAAACTTCAATTTCTCAATTCTTCATCACATTTTTATTATTATATTTGATTGGATGTTAAGAACCTGAAGTTCTACATTTTATTTTCTGTTTCTCATATACATTTATTTTTATATTCTATAACATTGTACTGCATGCTTGATATAATTACTTCGGTATAATTATCACTACTGATTATCTGAAACTTTAGTTTTGATGAATTTATTATTGCCAGAAGCAGTAGTTCCAAATAATAGAACCTGAAGTTCTATATCCAATGAATAACGTGGACCCGAAGATCCATACATTATCTAGAACCAGAAGTTCTAAGATTTGAAATATGAACCCGAAGATTCATATTCATAATTAAACTTGGAGCTTTGATTTCTAAAGATTCACAGTAGTGTAGATTGATACGAAGGCCATGAAATCAAACCTGAAGTTTTGATAGAACCAGAAGTTGTGATTCAAACCTGAAGCTTTGATAGAACCAGTAGTTCTAAGAACCCGAAGTTCTATCACTAGCCTGAAGTATTGACAGAACTAGAAGTTCTGATTCATCAGTTAAGAACCCGAAGTTCTAACTTTCTGATTGGCCAATTCTTCATTAAATTTTGTCATCGGATATTGAGAACCCGAAGTTCTATTTTTGTTTGATTGTTATTAGTAAATCGATTTTAACACACTCTAAAAGGCTTGGTGATACTATCAAAGTCGGAAATAAAATATCCCTGAAGGATATGGCATACGCTCTTATTTTCCGCGTCATTATATCCCCATTAGACAGGGATGATCACCAGCAGATGGTCATACACCCAATGCTTGAAATAAATGCCAGATTAGTCAATTAAAATCCCTCCAGAAGAGGTAGATATAATATGTTCTCCAGTAGAGATGCAAATAAACCACCCCAGGAGAGGTGATTGAAAAGGCATTTTGTTTGGAAATTGGGAGAACCACCAAGCATGGTCTGGAAGACCTACAACTACTTTTATGAGTTTGAACATTGAGTTCAGTTCTTAGATATTTTGTTGAATGCTAGGACTTATTTTTAATCCCCCGTATATTATGTTATATTTGCTTTGAATGCTGAATTGTTTAGTTGTTCTTACTTTTATTTTTGTAATGCGATTAACTAGTTATGTAAGTTTATTATTACTTGCTATATGGATTATGGAATGCATGATACTGAGGATAATATCTGTCCAGTAGACAGTGCAACAAAACACACTACATTGAAAAAACCAGAAGTTTTTCTCTGAATTAGTGTTTTATTCGTGCACGGCATCGATCATAGTTGTATCCATACAAATATTTAAATGCTCCTGAAGAGTCTACCTAATGGTATTTGCACATCATTACTAGTATTGACAGCCAGAAGCTGATACTAGAAAAGCTAAGTGCATTCTCCTTATATTTCAAGGCTATATTACGAGACAATCTTTAAAAATCGAATCATATTCGATTATGAGCAAAACGACAAAGTTAAGCCAGAAGCTTGTTCTTCTAGGGGTCCTATGCTCTTGTAAATTATTGATACTTCTGTTACGTACTCCTTAAAGTACTATCTATTGACCATCCTTTTCGCAAAGGGTATAGTGTGACATTAGTGAACTCATCAAATCCTGCCTATTAGCACAAATTATACTTCCTTGGGCATATTTTTTTATAATTTTATAAGACTTGATAGCGTAGGTTTGTGACCTGCATGAACTCAGAACGTAGACTCTATGTTGGTTATACTTCACCCTAATTAATGGATATCTAGACCCAATGACAGGAGATATATTCATTGTTCGTTTTTGCTGATTGTCATCTTGATGAGACAGTCTTCTCGCCGTTAGGGGGAGATAAGAAAGTTCCTGAAGAACACCTTGTTCCTGAAGAACAATCCGTTCCTGAAGAACGGCGAGAATTAATGTGGAATACTTCCACTCAATCTCATCTTGATTTATGTACTTCACAATGTGAGAATGAAGTACGGAGAATTGTGCACTTAATTACAAATAAATTCCCTGATGCTTTTAATGATGCAGCAAAAGTGACTAGGTCACATGTATCGGCTATGAACACACAAGCACGAATTAATGTCCCTGTAGGACAAGTACGAATTAGTGTTCCTGAAGAACAAAGTCCAAATATGGCAACAAATGAATCTATACACGCCAGAAGCGTGGTAGAACTATAGGTTTCAAGGACTCAGCTCCCCAGAAGAGGAGAAATGAGCAATCATATCCCAATCATACTCCAGAAGAGGTATACTCCCGAAGAGTTTATGATAAAATCCACTCTCTCCAAATTTCCTGAAGAAATTAATGTCCCGGAAGAGACATGAGTCCCAGAAGAGACTCTGGAAGCCCCTGAAGAGGCAATGGGTACCCAATAAATAAAGAGATCTCTATACTTTATAATTACTCAAGAGAGAGATGGGATAGAAATGAAATTATCATCGATGACGCATTTGCATATGCGGTAGCTACTCAAATATTAATGGAAATTAAGAATGTTGTTTGGGATATAAAACCACGTTCTATAAATGAATGTCGACAAAGAATATATTGGCCAAAATAGAGAGATGCCATTGAGGAATTGCAGTCTCTCAATAGAAGTGGTATATATGAACCTATAGTACAAACCCCAAATGGTGTTAACCCTGTAGGTTACAAATGAGTGTTTGTAAGGCAAATGAACGAAAGGCAAAATTGTGATATAAGGTTTCCTATAGAAACTTGGGATTGAAAACATACACAGTTATATATATGAAAATCCCAGAAGGATTTGCTTTGCCTGAAGCAAAGTCAGAGAGTACGTACTCAATATAAGTAAGACGTTCATTGTACAGCCTGAAGCATTCCAGAAGAATATGGTACAATCGTCTTAGTGAATATTTATATAAGGAAGAGTATGAAAACAATCCCATTTGCCTGTTCCTGTTTATACAATCCTTAAACGGATTTATAATAGTAGAAGTTTATGTTATTTACATAAATAACATAAATCTAATAGAGACTCCAGAAGAGCTCGAGAAAACTATTGACTACTTTATCTCGACCCGCAGATCGAGAGAAGTTCTAATGAGATTTTTATTCTTTATAAATATGCTTCCCATATATAGTTTTGCACCAAGGCTTTGGATTGGTATTAAACAAATGCTATGATATTTATGTCTGTTTTATGGTTGAAACCAAATTTTGTAGGATATACAGATTCAGGATATATCCCTGATCCTCATAAGGATCGATCATAGACATGTTATATGTTTCTTCATGTCAATATCATTATTTTTGATATTCTACTAAATTGACTATTGATAGCTACTTATTCTAACCATGCTGAGATTTTAAGCCAGTGGAGAATGTGTATGGCAAAAATATTTAACTCAGCATAGATGTAGTTCTTGTTAATTACCTCTTAGTACAGGTACTCCGAGCATTATTTGCAAAGACAATGGGGCATGTATTCAACAGATTCAAGAATGATACATTAAAGATGACAAGACGAAACACATTATGCCAAAGTTCTTCTTCACTCAGGAGCTTCAAAAGAATAACAAGATTGAAGTCAATCAAGTTCGTTCAAGCAACAACCTGGCTGATCAGTTTACGAAGTTTTGCCAAAACTCAGTATTTTAGAAATTGTATACGAGATTGACATGCTGAATTATGTACAAAGATGTTATCATCAGGGGGAGTAGTCAATCAGGGGGAGGCATCCTGAAGTATGCTACCCAAGATATATGTGCGCTGTACTCTTTTTCCTTCTCTAGGTTTTGTCCCACTGGGTTTTCCTAGTTAAGGTTTTAACGAGGCAGCATTATGCACGTCCAACACCAAGTCAATGATCCTGTAGAACGTTGTACTCTTTTTCCTTCGCTTTGGTTTTTATCCCACTGGGTTTTTCCTTTGCAAGGTTTTAATGAGGCAACTGTCATTGAATGGTGGTCATCCAAGGGGGAGTGTTATAAGATGTTATTATCATATGTGGATGCCCACATTGAGACCCACATAAGATAAGAGGATTGCTTAGGGTTTAAGTCTTTCCCTATTAGGTTGCTTGGGGAGGAAGCAATCTTATTCTATAAATAAGATCCTCCTCCCCCCATTATGTACACACATAAATCTCATCAATAAGAGCTTTCTCTCTCCCTCCCTCTACTCTTCAGTTTTTCTATTCTAACAGTACCCAAATATTTCTCCTGTTTTCATTCCAGAGAACAAAATTTAGAATCTGCCGACGACTGCGTGTTAGAAGTGAATATACTAGACAACTCTATTGATAATCCATGTACACAAGTCAAATCCGGGCACCCAAAGCCCATATCCGAACCCACCTAGAATTCCATGTTGATTTCGAAATCGGAATCGACCTACCCAAAGACCGTTTATTCACCCATCTACCATCATCTGATTACTCATTGCATAACTTTGATTACATCTAGATTGGCTCTCAATTAATGTTGCATATTTCGCTATGGTGATAACATAGCAGCGGTAGATAACATCAGAATAATTTTACATTGGGGTATCATCAGAAAACCATCATTAATATCAGAAATTAAATTCAAATAAAAAAAAAGCCCAGAAAGGTGGCTAAATATTATATAACTGATTTGAATACTGAGTGGAAAACAATAAAAAAAAAGGAACTATGAGAAAAAAAAACTAATTAACAGATAAATTCATACATACCCCTAGGTGAGAACAAAATAACTGTTCTTAGTTCAGCCCTCTCAATCTCGATTATAATACTATCAAGCCTCACAAATTGGTAAATACCACAATAGCATTGCATACACTTCAATAAATTGAAGATATAGGCAGTTTTTGGTGGAGGGCTAAATGAGCAGAGCATTGAAATGCACAATTCATACAGAGAAAGAGACTAGAGAAGTGGCCCGCACAAGTACATGCACTTGCAGGACTAACCTAGCAATGACTAGAGGACTAACCTAGCAATGACTAGAGGACTAAGTAAATTGAGATGATAGACATAAACTATTCCTTGGGTCTTCTGTGGCTTCACTGGGGCCCAATCAACCTCATAGCATCTCATCTCTTCATCATATACAGACTCAAAATTTGAACTTAATACAATCCAACTGAAATTTAGGGACAAACCTTAATTGTGTTTGAATAGGCAAAATCACTCCTCGAATCAATTTCAGACATCAAATATATGGACGCACCTCATGTCACAAGTGAGCCAAGCCAATGGTGATAGCAGTATAAAACCTGTACAGAGATGCTAAATCCCATCTTAAATGCACATACCGTTGCGCTTTGATGAGAGACAGCTACTATACAGGAATTTTCAAGTTTCAACCCCAAGGGAACTCAAATCTTCAAGTTGTTTAATCATCACCATCTTCATATTGGCATCCGCAACAATGTCCATCTGCTATTTCTGCAGACCCAATTCAGATATTTGCTCAATGATTGAAATTTAGAAGCTTCATTAACATCAAAAAGAAGACAATTGATGACAAGCTATAGACAGCAACAAGTTGGCAATCCACAATCGACATCCCATAGGAAAGCGAATAAGGTTCACAATTTGACACATGAAAATCAACTTCCTATAACCCAATTAATTATTACTCATTGGCATTCAAAGCATCCCAAAAGAGGTAACCAACTACAAAGAACAAAGGGCTGGAGAATCCAAGTTCAAGGATATAAAATTATAGGTACAAACACAACAAGCTGTGAACTAAAATCAACCTTTTCATGCCATTAGATGCCATCACACACAAATACGCCATCAAACTACTTTTCAGTACAGCTCTGCTAGAAAGATGGATTATTGTCATCTTGTCCCTTGAGTGGAACACATTAAGCCAACCCCAACTCAAAGGGATAAGGCTGAGAAGATGATGATGATGATGATGATGATATGCACTTCAAAATAAAGTAAATTACAACAAAAACCATCTTTGTGTAAAAAGACAGTGGCATATTGTGTAAAGCACATCCCCCCAGAAAAAAAAAAACCACTCAAATGCAAGCATCTGACAGTACCAGCTTTGACAGAAGTTGGACAATTATTTGGAAAATTGCAGTTGGCAACGACCAAATATTTGTGCCCAGAATAAAAAATAAATTGAAATATTGGGGGAAGAGAGCATTTAGAGCCCAATCAAGAAATATAGAAGCTTCCACAAGGTCCTACAAAAAGTTTCAATGGCAAAAAATATAGTCGAGCATATTCTCTCTTGAAGGAAGAAACTCCCACAGTTTTGTAAGACACCTGTTAAATTCGCATAACCATTGCTTCTATGAATTACATCCATGGCAGAGACTGTATCATGAAAGTAGTCCCCATGATATTGTGATGATCATCATTTCCATTTGCAGAGTTCCTTGCTGAAGAGTCAGGGGTGGATCTGAAGCCAACAGGTAACATCATTGCACCAATTGCCAGTCCACAGGCATCCGACTTTAGAACAGAACTAGAATCCTTGTTAATGTCAATCACAAAGGAGGCAGCAGTTACCTAGAACGATACAAAATTAAGCTTTGGTCCAAAGAGACAGGGAAGTATAGCCAGAGTCAAAATGTCTATTGAATAATAAACACTACCTGTACCGGCCCTGCAGCCTTTAAAGGCCCCTCCACTCCACCCCCAACTATACGACCATCTGTGCCAGATAGACACACACTGAGCCCTCCAGTTCTTGATGTTGCTCCTTCAATTTCAATATGCAAGTATGATCCAGAAAGCGATAGAATCTCAAAACATCCCTGAAATGAGAAATATTAAAATGCCCATGAAATATTGATGGTGAATCAAACATTTAAAAATTAGTGAGTGAAGGAAATGTCGTCATCATCATCATCATCAAAGCCTTATCCCAACCATGTTGGGGTCGGCTACATGAATTCTATTTCTCCATTCCGTTCTATTTTGAGCTAAATCTTTCGATAAGTGCAACTTCTTCAAATCTGAATTAATGACTTCCATCCATGTTTTCTTCGGCCTACCCCTACCTCTTCATGGACCCTCCACCTGTATATCCAAACTTTTTCTCACCGGTGCCATTACTGGCCTACGCTCAACATGCCCAAACCATCTTAAACGAGTTTCTCTAATCTTATCTCCTATTGGTGCTACCCCTAAATGTTATCGAAAGCGCTCATTTCTAATTTTATCTTTCCTAGTTTTACCACACATCCACCTAAGCATTCTCATTTCCGCTACATCCATCTTATGAATATGTGTCTTCTTAATTGGCCAACATTCTGCTCCATACGTCATAGCTGGTCTAACCACTGTCCTGTAAAATTTTTCCTTCAATTTTGTTGGCATTTGTCTATCACAAAGTACTCCCGAAGCTAGTCTCCACTTCAGCCATCCAGCTCTTATCTTATGCTCCACATCTTCGTCAATCTCCCCATCCTTACTAATCATTGAGCCTAGGTACCAAAAAGAATCTTTACGTGGTATCTCATGGGTTTCAATTTTAATAGTGGTTTCAGCACTTTGTATATGTCCACTGAAATTGCAATCCATATATTCTGTCTTTGTACGACTTACTTTAAAGCCTCTAGATTCTAATGCCCTCCGCCATCTCTCAAGCTTTACATTTACACCCTCTCTTGATTCATCCACCAATACTACATCATCTGCGAACAACATACACCATGGTACTTCTTCTTGAATATGCACAGTTAACTCATCCATAATTAATGCAAAGAGATAAGGGCTTAAGGATGATCCCTGATGTAAGCCTATAGTCACGGAAAATCCGCCCATTTCTCCACATGTGGTTTTCACATTTGTTATTGCACCTTTGTACATATCTTTTAAAATTTCAATGTAACCTCTTGGGACATTGCTTTTCTTTAAGACCCACCAAATTAAATTCCTCGGTACCCTATCATAGGCTTTTTCCAAATCGATAAAGACCATATGTAGATTTTTCCTCTTTGCTCGGTATTTTTCCATTAATTGCCTAAGTGAAAAGATAGCTTCCATAGTTGATCTCCCTGCCATAAAACCAAATTGATTTTCCGAAATCTTAGTATTTTTTCTCAGTCTTTGCTCTATTATTCTCTCCCATAACTTCATAGTGTGACTCATAAGTTTAATCCCTCGATAGTTGGTACAATTTTGTATATCTCCTTTATTCTTATATATAGGTACTACAATGCTTCTTCTCCATTCATCCGGCATTTTCTTTGTCACAAGTATCTTATTGAATAGTCTACATAACCAACTTACTCCAACCACTCCTAAGCATTTCCATACTTCTATCGGAATACCATCTGGGCCTGTTGCCTTTTCTGTCTTCATTCGCTTCAATGCTTCCAGAGTGAAGGAAATGTAAATAACAAATTTCATGATTGGCAGCGGCACAATCATCCCTTGCCAATCATCCTTTTTGTACCTAATAGCTGATAAGCAATATGCCAATCCTTCAAATGAAAACTGTACTGTACATTATAAACGAAGAAAACAGATATGAACAATTGCATTTGCCTTTTCTGCATCAGTGTTTCAGGAAAAATTAATTAATTAAAAAAAAGTTGTTCATTACATGGTCGAGGCATACACTGGAAAGCACATGAAGAGAACTCATAGAATAAAGATTGAAATCCAAAGAGAAGGAAAATCGTGGGCAAGACCAAATGGCGAAGGAAAAGGACAAACCCATAAAACAGCACATATTATGAAGCACTTCAATTGCAATGCAATCAATGAAATGTGTTTCCTTGAACATAATTACAGGACCGTCCCACCATCAAGATCATCTAGATTGGATGTCAACAAGATAATGTTCTTGAAGAAAAATGATGGCTTGAAAATAATATTATATTTTTCTGAATTTTATATAAACAAAAACAGCACAAAAAAATAAGGTTTCAAGTGTACCACCAAAACTTGGGAATCTCATAAGAATTTTTTAACCAAAAATCACCATCTGTCACTCTATTGCTTAAGCAATACTGTATCTAGGTCTTTCCTTTAAATTTGTTTTCCAAGAGGGTTCTTGAATAGGCTAGAAGAGACCCAAAACTTTTAAGTTGTTCCGACAAAACATCCTCAGTGAGAACTAGATTTGTTACATCCTTAATGAAATGTGTCACTCTATTGCATCTAATATGAACATTGCAACCAAAAGCACAAATAACGTCCTAGTCATATACAACATTTAAGTCAAACTGCACTGAAACATTCGTGGCACATGCAAAGGATTCATGTTTTTTTCGCTCTTCCAAGTTTCTCATTTCTAAGGAACTCAAAAAAAAAAAATGATCAAAATGAATATAGTCATTTGGTTCATTCACCTTTACCACCCTGCCCAATTAATATTTGGTTAACAACACTAGGAACAATGCCTGCCAATAGGAATTTGTGTAGAATACTAAATTGTGCTGCAAACTGAGGTGTAAATTTGTAATATTACCCAGGATGTGCTGACAATTTTTTCTCGTTTTTTACCTTTGTTTTTTAATATGGTTTTTTTTTAATATGGGATATGGGATTCTATTAAAAGAATTGAAATCAGAGAGTTGAAGAAAAAAACAAACAACATATCCATTATTTAGTATTTACTAATGATCGGTGTAGTTTGAGCAACCATGGCAAATAAGGCACCACTCCCATACATGGAATACTCATTTCACTGTTCCCTGCCTCACTAGAACCTGCTAACATTGAGTGCCCATCTGGATCTTTGAAAAGACAGTGCTAGCTTGGTTTACATGTAAAACAAGGTTCATGTGTTCGAATAGCCTGAATTACCATCAACAGCTGTTTCTTCTTTGTCATGACCAATTACAGGTTAACAGTCATTGTTAGTTAGATTTACAGGTAAAAACTGACTACAGTAGATTGGTTTCTGAGGATCTAAAGAGGGCCTTAAGATCTGTCACTTCACCACAAACACAACTGGAACCCCTATACCAGAAACCCATAGAAGCTAAACGAAGGGCATAAAATATTAAATAAATAAACGTCAGACATTCATGTATATGATAAACAATTAGCACTGATTCTTTTTTACATTCTAATATTTAAAAAAAAAATTAAGGTTCTGCAAAAAAAAAAGGGTTCGCAAACTATCCTTTCTCAGTGGCCTCATAAGACATTGTGCTGATGGCTAAAGAAGAGGCTGTGGTGAAAGGAACGGTATAAATCCCCTTGTCAACTCCAAACCTAGAAGTCCTACAGAAGAAGGATGGAGCCAGTTAATCGTTTTTGGTACTCAAAAGAATTGCCTTGATTTGATGGGGAGGGTGGGGAGGGTGGAAAAGTTATGAAGAATTTTGAACAGCTGCCCCTTTTTACAAAAGAAGTGTGCATCAATGTCTCAATTTGATGGGAAGCGTGAAAAGGTTTAGTTCCTTTCAGCCTCAAATTGATGGGGTGTGAAAAGGTTACAGAGAATTTGAACAGCCGCCCATTTTTTAAAAATTGTGCATTTCTGCCTGAAACCAAATGTAAATTTTCCTCTATAAACTTTTTTCCAAAATTGTCCTAAAAGGAAAAATGAATATTGAAGTAGACCTACCTAGCATACAAACCCATAATGATTATATTAAATAGTTTATTCCTATTATAGGCATTACCCATTTATAACTTCTGTAAATGAATAGTATACACATGCAAATCAATGGAATTTATACTATGCTCTATATGCCTTTTCTACTAACGTACTTTAGGCTTATTAAGAATCCACTGGAGATGCAGGATTATAGGCCCATTGGTTTGGTTGGGTTTGTGTACAAACTGTTGTCTAAGGTTGGCCAACTACGTGAAGCAGGTCCTTCCTTTCATCATCAACCACTATCAAGGGGCTTTTGTATGTAACAAGAAATTTTAGATGGGGACGAGCTCATCGATTCAAGGAAGCACATGCACAAAAAAAGGAGTTAAACCTAAAATTGATTTGGAAAAGACACATAACCATGTTGAGATGGATTTTATGCATTATGTGCTTGCTAAGTTTGGTTTTTGGGAGAAATGGAGGCAGTGGATTTGGGAGTACCTTTCTCAGTGCTAGTTAATGGTTCTCCTACACCATTGTTCAATGCCTAGAGAGGTCTCCCTTTCTGTTCACAGTGGTGGCGGAGGTATTGGTTCTTTAGTTGGGAATGCTTAGGGGGTGGGCATTATAAGTGGGCTCGAGGAAAACTATATAGGGGAAAAGGTTTTCACCTTCCGTCCTCGGATGATACAATTTATTCAGTTCAACAAGAAGAAAGGTGATTTCATTAAAGAGAATTTTGAGCTGCTTTCAGTTGTCTTCATGGTAGAAGATTAACTACTCGAAGAGAGGCTTGGTGAGGATGGGCTTCACTGATGAGACAATTAAGAGGCTGGCCAGCAGTATCCATTACGGAGTAGGAAGGCTTCCCATCCAGTATTTGGGGTTGCCAATTGGTGCTAATCCGAGATCAAAGGCCATGGTATACTTTATGTGTCTCTTCAAGATGCCCAAGCAGGTGATCAGACTAGATCATATAATGAGGAGGTTTTTATGGGAAGCGCAAAATGCCAACAAAAAATTACAACTGATGAAATGGGAAGAGGTTGTCAAGCCAAAAGGCACCAGGGATTGGGGTTTCATAGCTTGTAACTTAAAAATTGGTCATTGTTGGCTAAGCGGTGGAGGAGGTTTGGGGAGGAGAAAGAAGGATCTTGGAGGGAAACAATTATCACAAAATAGGGGCACAAGTGGAAATGGGTGCCAAAAACAGTCCCCAGATATCCTCTGTTGCATTCTATGAGGTATAATAGGTAGTATTGGGAAGTGTTTAAGGTGAGAGGTGAGGTGTCACAGCCCTACCCAACTCAGCATGATGGTCCGCTTTGGCCCACGTGCGCTCACAGGGACTTCCCAAGAGGTCACCCATCCTAGTAACGCTCCTACCCAAGTACACTTAACTCCCGAGTTCTAATGGGATCCAAGGCCACATGGCTTTAAAATGCATCACGTTGAGTTAATACGGGGTTTAACCTATAAGCATAAGGTCAGGACATGGCTATTTCCGATGTGGGACTTAGTGTAGTCCAGACCCCTTGGGAGAGAGACAGACAGGTCCAAGCAGGTGGGATCTCACATTTTGCCCCACCAAAAATGGTGCCGTCCTTGGCTCTGATACTTACTGTCACAATCCCACCCAACTCAACATGATATTGTCCGCTCTGGCCCATTTGTGCATGCGAGGACTTCCCATGAGGTCACCCATCCTAGTATTGTTCTTGCCCGAGCATGATTAACTCCAGAGTTCTTATGGGATCTAGAGCCGCACGACTGTATAACACGTCATGTTGAGTTAATATGGGTTTGACTTACAAGCCCAAGGTCAGGACATAGCTATTTCCAATGTGAGACTTAGTGTAGTCCAGACCCCCTGGGGGACAGACAAACAGGCCCAGGCAGGAGGGATCTCACATTCTCCCCCCCACCGGAAATGGAGTCATCCTCTACTCTGACCACCCGAGCATGCTTAACTTTGGAATTCCTATGGGATCCGGGGCCGCACGGCTTTAAAATGCATCATGTTGAGTTAATACGAAGTTTGGCTTATAAGCACAGGGTCAAGACGTGGCTATTTCCAATGTGGGACTTAGTGTAGTCTAGACCCCCTGGGAGATAGACAAACAGACAGACAGGCAAAGACAGGTGGGATCTCACATGAGGCCTATAGCAAAGGGGTAGGTTTTTTAATTGGGGATAAGGGTTGTCCATTTTTTGTATGATGATTGGCTTGGGAGTGGTGTCCCAAAAAAAGGTCATTGGTGAGTGTTATGTTATTAAGGAGAGTTCAATGTCATGGGAGGAGTCTCTTAAGAAGGGTTTGTGTATGTCCGAAGAAATCCAGTTTAGGTCATTGCTGAGTCTACTTATTAATGTATTTATTTGTGGGAATGAAAAAGATATTCCCATTTGGAGGACAAATCCTCTAGAAAAGTTCTCAGTCAGGGCTTTCTATTGGTTGTTCAAGGGATCACCTCATTTGTCTCCCCCATGTTCCCAAGATTCATTAGGTTTTACCCCCACAAGTGGAGGTCTAATCAAAAGGTGAATAGCACTTCTCTATGGATGATTTTCAAGCTCCACCTATCATGTCTTTTAGGTTGAGATCCAAGAGTTTGTCATGACTCAGAAAGGGTCCTATGTCCATGAATATGACTCAACCTGCATATCTGATCATTTCTCAAAGGAAAATAAACTGAAGAGAAAAGGCAACATATGAAAACCCCATTCTAATTTACTCACAATCTATAGTGCCAACATGAATAATACAAGGCAAAAACCACAAGTACTAAGATCAGAAATGTTGTTACCTCATACGTCATATTGCCCCCCGATGTGGCTGGCTGGCGTAGAGATGCAATAGATATAGAACCAGAAGCGGAAAGAATGCAAACTGCACACTTTCTTTGCTGTATGAATGACATGATTTTTTGCGCAACATCCTATTAGAATGAATATCAAATATAAGGAGCAATAAAACGTGGCAAAATAAACTAGAACCTATCAAGTAAAGTAAAAAAATCAAGACAAAGAATACTATAATTAAATTTTTTTAAAGTCACAACAGAATCAGAATCCAAAAGTAGAAACTAGAGATATATCTAGAACTACTACAGGAACATTAAGAGAATTATAGAAAGGTTTTCAGTTGGAATCAAAAAACATGTAAGTAGTCTGGAACATAGTATAACACAAGATCCAGTCAAATCATTGCACCAGTCATCCTAGTGGTGAGCCTGATCTGTAATAATATGGCTTGTACTTGGAGATACTAAAAGCATTATCTAAAATCCAAATAAGGGGAGTATCATAACTCACAAAATCGTTCCACATAAGAATCAATCTCACAGTTAACTCGTGCCAAGATATCAGTAACCTCATTTGCCTTTTGCCTTTTTCACAAAATGAGCAAATAAATTTTCCTTTTGTTTTTAAAAAAAAATGAGCAAATAGAAGTTTTATCTAAATGACAATTATTAAAACTCATAAAAGAGGGATGGGATGATTCGGTGAATCTGGATACACCACACAGCATGGTTTGTCCTGAATTCCTGCTCTTACACAGCATTTTGCAAGTCTCTCATTCAATGTGTTGAGAAACAAAGAAGTAAAATAGAGAACAGCGAGAATGACATGGCCTATTACTGTGGTAGACAGTTCTATTTATTCATAACCTTATACATTCTTTGATTACAGGTGAAAAAGGATTTTTGGGATACTATTTGATGCCACCCTGAATCTGCAAGCGAAAATGGACAAACACCATGATGGGATCTGGCCAAATCCAAGAAGGATTCAATGAGATGGACCAATCTCCAAATAGGGTTTGGCCAAATCCTCAAGGGATTCAACACACAAGCATTCTCAACGAGAGAAAAATACTCACACACAATCAAACTGAAATTCTTTATTCAACAACAAAAAGCTATGTCCCCCATTGGGAGAAATACAAATATTTAGCAAGGGATGGAACATCCCTTTTCTAGTTTGGCTTCTAATCCTCAAATCTTATTTAAATAAAAAGGAAAACAAAATCTTCGAAAGTCTTTTAAGAAAACTAAATCAAAACTAAACCTTATTTAAAGATTACTAATCAAAGCAAATTTCTATTTTAGCGGCTAGTCTTGTTGGGTCTGTGAGCAAGGCTCAATGGGACCTGATAAATGACCTGGCCTACATCATTTTTAGAGGTGATTCATCTTCAAAAAGGATCTTCTTTCTATGATATTCCTTAGGATTGCTAATTGGGTAATGATCAAGAAGAAGTCTTTGAATGTTATTTTGACAAAAATTCTTGTCCAATTGGGAGGCCTGCTTGCAATGCGGCTTGGGAAAGAAGCAAAATATTCCTACATGGCACAACCCTGAATCCTTGATCGTGATTTAGACCAATCTCCCAAGAGATTGATCAAATCCAAGATGGGTTCCAACCTTAAGGCACACTAAAAATCACAAAACACACCATAATTGAAGAGCAACTCAGAATCTTTTCATTAATTGGAAGAAGCATAAGCAACTATAATGGGGACTCAACTATTTATACAGCAGTAGCCTTGTTTCTTAGCACTAGCCTTGTTTCTTAGCAACTAAGACTTTTGAATTAAAATAGAAAACTGCCTAATTAAAATATATTAAAGCGGAAGGTTTTGAATTCAATTTTGACCAGATTATTTCCAATTTTGACTTTTTTATTAAGCCACCATGGTTTAAAAAATAAAAATAAAAAATTATAAAGGTTACGAGATTTGATCTCATGACCTCTAACCTTTTTAAAAAACCAACCTACCCACTACACCACACAGTTCTTATGTGTAAATATTTGTCAAAACATTCTCAAAAGTAGTTAAATGGAAAAGGGACCCTAACTGCGTGGGTCATGCCCGTGCTTAGCATAGGTTAATGTGCTAGTCCTAATTTAAACATGAATTAGAAATAGGATAAAATCGAAATTGCCACAGTAACTCTCAATCGATTGGGCCTGTGGACTAAACCCGATGGACAAGGTTGACCCCTTGGTCAATGTGTGGGCCCAATTGATTTCTTGGGCCTGGTCCGTACAACATCACCCTCCCTCCCAAACAAACAAAATTTCTATAAAACAATGAGGAACTAAAACTTAGCCAGGTGTCTACCAGACACCAGTGAACAATAAATAGTAACTAGACAATTTTATATTGCAAGCATGTCGATACAAGTAATGAACATGTAAAAAGCAATACATTCCATAAAAGATGCAAATGGTTTACTCCCCAGGACTCTTAGGCTATCCTTGAGCCCAAGAGGTAACCTTGACTGCAAGCATAATTTTCATATTATTTTTTTTCATTTGTACGATATTTTAGTTATTAGATAAGCTATACAAAGATCAGTGGTTACTAGTGAGAACCTATGATGCACGGATACTTCAAAATGGCTAACGTATCATATTGTATCGTATCTGATACTTCACTTTTTGTGTGTGAAATCCATGTCCCTATCGTGTCTATAACATGTCCTTGTCGTATCCTAGCATCATAGGTGAGAACAAATACATGGTGTTTTTCATCCAAATCAGCTCTGATGTAAAACTCATTCCATTTCTCTTCCTACTCACTTCTTCAGCAAGAAAGTGAGTGATAACAAGAAATGATAGAGCAATAAATGTCAAGAGTCATTACTAAGCCATGCTTTAACAAGTCACTGCATTAGAGTGATGTAAGATCCATAAAATTGTGCAGAACCTCAAAATACTAAAACCATTGAGAAAATCTTAAGAGACAAGATACCTACGTAAACAAAAGATTTCTTGATACAAGGTGCAGGGTTATCCGAAAAAAGATAATGGATATGTAAATATCTTAAAAGTAATCAGACTAGAATTTTAAAGACAACTAAGAGTTCACACTTCTCCAGCAGCAACCGCAATGAAATGATGCATAAATCCTTGACCAGCATTCCCTGCGTTCAATAGATGAAAAATGAGCCGCTAATGCCAGTTTATATATGATCTCAAAAGTCAAACATCAAAACTGGCAGACAATTAAAATTTTGGATTAGAATAAAGAGTGAATATAAAGTAACAGTGAAGTTGATAATAGATCACTTGTCCTCTACGCATGGGAAATGAAATTGGGATTTACATATGTGAAATTTATGTAGGTAAAATTTACATATGCGAAGCATATTATCATTATCATGGAAGCACCATTCTCATGAGTAAAAGATATGGGAGCAGAAAAAGAAAGAGCAAGAAAGATCTATATAAGATTTTATACAATTTACTGGACCCAAGGCCCCAAAACTTTACTGTGAAGGAAATAATGGGTTCAGACATAGGGAATGGTTCAAATCACAAATCATGAGCCCACAAAAGTGCAGAGATTAGAAAGTGGGGTTAAGTCATTCTTCTGTTTTCACATATTTCTCAAAATCCATGTGGATCTAAGATATGAAACTTCATGCATTGATGTTTATCGTATCTATGAGAGTTTTAAATGGTTTTGATCATGAATTCAGAACCCACAAAAGTGCAAAGAACTGGATAGTGGGATTTAGATGCTTTTGTGTTTTTCAATGTTTCTTGATAATTGTGAGGATCTAAGATATGGAACTTCACGCCTTGAGGTTTACCATTTATATTAGAAAATTGATCATGATTTGAGAGAGAGAGAGAGAGAGAGAGAGAGAGAGAGAGAGAGAGAGATGTGGGGGGTGCACAAAAGCATAGAAAATTATATATATATTCTTTTTTGGTATTTTGTACGTACTTCTCAAAATCTATGAAGATTTAAGATGTGAAGCTAAACATCTTGGGGATTATTAGCTCAACAAAAAAAAAAATTTGAATGTTTCTGATTACAAATTTGTGGCACAAGTGACTATAAGGAGGTTGATGGGTTTTGATCCCACGGGACGACCCATTGCAGGCGAAATGAAGTGGGAGTTGCACTGGTTGGTGCCTTTTGAGGTGGGAGGTGCGATGGCTTCACAACTTTTAAGTGTGAAAATTTTGGGCTGACAACGGCCCTAATTACACCATTTTCACACCTCATTTCACATGTGATACGTAAATGAGCACAAACAAACATGTGTATGTGTAAATATTACACGTGTAAGATTTCAGTATGTAAATGCTCACAAATAAAGGACCTCTAAAAGCTTCCATATGATGGTATATTGAAATTTGTATAATATATACCACAAAAGAAATTTTATATGAAATGTCACTAGATCAACAATTGCTCTTTATGTATATGCTACATCAACAATTGTTTACGATGTATATGCAAACAAATGTAGGAAGCACCCAAAAAAACATAAAAAGATTCAGACCCAATAGGTAATTACAGATCCATCTTCAACACTCAAACAAGAAACTAGAGATAAAAACCCATCTGCAGAAGCACAAGCCCACATTTCCAACTGATGCAATAAAGAGAATTAGAACTAGAACTAGAAGGGAAACATCTAAAAGAGGGGGTTAGGGTTTTGACATCTCACCGAACGAATCCAACTGTAGTTTCTTTGAAGGAGGAGAGGCAGGTAAGGCAGCGGAGGAGTAGGAAGGAAGTGGAGAAGAGGCCGCCGCCGTCGCCGGAGGCTTCTTAGCGCCGGTCGTCCCATCGGAAGCGTACTTCCGAGGCCGCCCTCGCTTCCTCTTCACGCTGCAGGAGAGGGGAGCGAGCGCGTCGGAGGCGTGGCCGGGGACTGGCGGCGTTGCTTCGTCGGAGGAGGAGGAGGAGGAGTGGCGGGGGGTTGGAGAAGTCGAGGAGGAGAAAACGCCATTCGAGGCGGTGGAGGGGTGGCAGTAGGCGGTGAAGTGGTTTTCGGCGCCCTCCATATACGGCGGTGCTGGCGCTGCAGACGAAGTAAGAGTGCGCGCGCGAGAGAGAGCGAGAAGGATGCGAGGGTTAGAATTATTTTTTTAAATATTTTTCGGAGCCTCTGCGTTTTGTGTGAATATAAATAAATAAACAAAAAGGGCTCTTCGGTGGATGGAGTGCAACTCTCTCTCTCTCAAGATCAATGAGAGATTGGTGGGGCTGCAAATGGGTGTCTTATTTTGGAGTATGTGAAGTCTCCAATTTCAAATAGAGTGAATTTTGAATGTGTTGTTGGATTCAGGAGAAATTCAAATCTGGATCTAGATACATTTGAAACATTCGAATTCAAAAATCGATCTTATAATGTCATAATCCAATACCATGGGTATATGATAATTATATTCGCATATAAAAATATTAGCAACAAAGGCCTATACTAAGCTTAGGCCCAAAACAAATAATAATAATAATAAATATTATTTATGTCAAAGTCCATCGCGGTTTTCCTCTTTCTAGTAACTTTTTGATATTTAGTATTTTAATGATATTTAGTATCCGGCTTTTGCTACCTTATTTATGAAGAAATAAAATAGTTGGGCCTGTGATACTTATTTCCAAAAAAAAATGATAGGATCTACATTTATTTGGCTATATTCTTAAACCAAAGGATTATCATTGCTATTTAGTGGCCTTCTCTAATTGAAGAGGCAATTAAGAGACCCTATTGATGATAAAGTGGGCTTATTTAATAGTTTTGTCAAATTATATAAAAAAGGATAAAGGAAATGAAGAAAAAAAATATAGATTTTGTTAACTAATAAAGCAGGATTTAATTATATATATATAACTTATACGGGCTCTTCTTCCCATGACTTCTTCTCTCCATTTGTGTGGTTATTTAGTAGGCTTAGCATAGGCCTTTGTTGTTAGAAAATCAATTGGAGATTTTAGGTAGTGAAAAGAGAGATTTTAGGAGATCAAAGTTTAAAAAATACTAATTGCCTAAAAGATAAAAGGGATGAAGAGAGATTACGAGATCAAGTTTAAAAAATATTAATTACCTAAAAGATAGGAAGGAATGAGAGAGATTGGAGGAGCCCAACCCTTGGTAAGAGAAATGAGAGGAGAAGTACTAAATTCCAAGCCATGCGAAAGACAAAGGTGTCCCTTAGAATCATATCAGAATCAGATCATCAAATTATTAAGTCTACAAAACTTCTATTGAGTAAAGAGAAAATGAGAAAACTTTCCACTCTCCTCAACAAACCATTCACATTCAAATCAATAACGCATTAAAAAAAATCTCAATCTCAAACGAATTTCTTTGGGCCAAAAAGCCCAATTACCTGTTCGATGTCCCTCTCCATAGGGGGCGGCCCTTCTGATCTGCTACCATATTCTCCTTCCACGATATCACGAACCAATCCCCCCATCGAAAAACAGCCTCTCCAATGCATTACAAGTTTTCAAAATAGAATCCTATCATTCATTTGCACATCAAAAAATAAAAAGAAGAATTAAACAAATCCACTCAAACCCTAAAACCCAGCAAAATTCACCACAGAAGCAAAGCTAATTATCCCCAAAAGTCGACGCTAGCATTGCAATCTATTGCAATCCCAATCCAATTCCTTCCATAACGATCCCCCACGACTTTCCCTCGGCAAAAATAGAAACCCCAACTCTCCCAAATCTCCCCCAATCCCTGATTTAGAAGCTCCAACTCCTCCAGATTTCCAAAGACGGAAAAAAAAAGAGAGATATTTGGGCTCTTGGAAAGATCAGTTGAATAGTGGCTAAAGACTCCACCTTTTTCGGAGATTTAACAATCTTTCAGCTCCTGATATCGGAATGAGATCACAAAAGAAGAAAAGATTAGGGCTTGATGAATCCAAGAGCAGAAGAAGATTAGTTGCAGAAGCTACGAAACAGGAGAGAGAGCTCCCTGGGCGGTGGATTGAGGATGGAAGAAGAGCTTCTCAGGGGGTGGTGGACCGTCTGCGATGTAGTCTTCGGGTGCTCTTTCTATTTCTCAACAATGGGTGCTGCTGCTGCTATAGTTCCATCTCTTTCTCCGCCCAACAGGGCCATAAAATCCACTTCCCAAGCCTCTCTCAAAATGGGTTTTCGTGAAATGGAATTTTCAAGCCAAATCGCTCGAGGCCCAAATCCAACGTTTTGGAGCCAAATAGAATGGTGGTTTCTGTGAGCTGTTTGGAGAAGCTGAGCAGAGGAAATACGGCGCCCATGAGCATATAGTAAATACCTGTATTGATTTGAAATTTAAAAACTGTATATATTGAGATAGTGATAAATCAGGTATCCATTACCTGTATTGATTTGAAATTTAAAAACTACATGTACTGAGATAGTGATAAATCATGTATCCATTAGTTTGATCAAATCTCTAAGATTGATGGGAGTTGAGGATAATGAGAGTAAATAGGAGATGATGATGTGGCGTTAGAAAAAAAAGAAAAATAAGAGGTGCTAGTGCGGCACCCTCCAGAAGCCTCCATTCTTAGAGCTTGAATATATATAGTATGCATTTTCTAATTGAAGGACTCTTATATTTACTAACTTTATAAACATTACAATAGCCCTTTGTCCATATGATGTTATGCTTCTTAGAAATGGAAACCAAGAAATGTGTGATTTGACTCCTTTTAAGGTCTAATTTACAAGGGAGACAGTAACAAGGATACATACATGCATCTTCTATCAAAAGTTATAAAACACAATCTATCTTTCTAAGCTTAACAATAGAGCTCTTGATTACAATAGTGTGTTCTTGAAAGCCCTCCTCTTATTTGATATCCATCAAGAGAAGGAAGGAGATTGCTACTGCCATGTGTTGGGGTTTGTCTTATATTCCGGTTTAGCCGGATCAATCGTCTGGTTTAGTCAGTACCGAGGTTCAGGGTTATGAGTATTTTAGTCATTATGTATGGGTTTTTTCATTGGCCAAGAAAGCGAGAACTATATATTGATGTACTGTAACCCTAGATCTTGAAGGGAAAGAGATGGGATCATAATAGAAGAGTTCTCTCCTCTATAGACGTAGGCAAGGTTACCGAACCACGTAAAATTGATGTGTTCATGTGTGTGATTGCTTGTGTTCATCGTGATTGATCTGTAGATCGAGGGTATTTCCGCTGCACCGCTTTTCCCAACAAATGGTATCAGAGCAAGGTGGAGATCACTAGGTTTTACGATTGACGGATCGGTTTGATCTCTCCATGTGCTAACATTGTAGGTAAAAAAAGATAGGCAAAACTCGCAGACAGTGTCAAAAAGGAGGATCTGACGTCTCTCACCTGCGCAGCCATCTCGAGAAGATAGGTATAAGTCATAGTTCGTGTCAGAGAAAGAGGATCTAGCCTCTCTCCCCTGCGCAGCCATCTCACCTGAGGAGAAAACTAGATTTGGTTTCTCTTGGAGAAGATCCGTGAGTTGTGATCAGAGAGAACAAAGGGTTGTTGGGATTTCTCGTTGCAGAAAATAGAGAAGGGGATCAAGTTCCTCTAGTAGGTGAGTTCTTAGATAGAGTTGCAGAGAATCCAAAAGGTGGGCCATAACCCTGTTGGATGTTGCATCGGCTATTGTCAAATAAAAAGACCTCAACGAGCCGCCACTTGCATTGCTGTAGAGAATGAAGAAAGGGGTTGGATTTTGGTTTTTTTTCTGGTTTAGGAGAAAAATAAAAAAAATAGAAAGAGCTGTCACCATTTCTGTCGCCATCAATGGAGGGAGAGGGTTCCCGGCCGCCACTGGAGACTCACTTGTCGTCGTTAGCCACAGCTGCTGCCGCCTTGCATAGGATTAGATAGAGAGGGAGGGATGATCGTCCCTGGTTGCAGTCCTGTTTTGCGAGGAAGGAGAAGATGACCTGGGCCAGGTTCAATCTAGGTCGGTTTAGGTTGGGTTAGCCCTAATTGGTGAAGCAAAAACCTAGACTAGTCAGGTCGAGTCTGGTCAGCTTGACTAGTGAAAAAGCTCAATCCTGCGCAAGTTGGTCCAGGTCAAGTCATATTGTTCGGAACCATTATGCAGAGAAGCCCGGCCCAACAGCAGTTTAGTCCAGGTTGGTTCAGGTTGGGTCAGACCTGACCCTTGATACAGAGCCCAGCCTACCAGTAGCAATGCTGACGTCAACCCACATTAGTAGGTAAATGGTCAAAGGCAATTTTGACCAAATTTGTGGCTAAAATTTTTTCTGTGATATTTTGATCGTCCGATGTCTGATCGGAGATCCATTTGTGCCTACGAACTCGTTGTAAGGAGATCTACACGAATATGGAAAAAGATGGGCAGTTCAACGGTTGAAAAGAAGGTTTAACCAATTTGGAGTGCAGAAAATTGTTTCTACCATATCGAAGCCATTCGAAGTCGAATTTCAAATCCATTTCTTCTAGTATGCTCGTTGTGACAAAATCTATGAGGTAGACAAAAAATATTGGCAGTTTGATAGGCAGAAAATTGGGGACTGAAGAAACTGACATTTTCACAATGACAGTAATGTATTCAAGCATCATAGGCCAGATTGCAGTATTTAATGGAGAAACGACTTCAGAGATTGGTAGGAAAGAGTGTTAGACTCCGTGACATGGCAATGATTGAAAAGTGTTACTCGATGTTATGAATAAAAGATTGCTCCGAGTACTTTAATGGAAAGCTCAGATCCGCATCGAAAGGATCGGGAAGGAATGACATGTCAAAGTAAAAGGAAAAGCTAAAAAATTAGAATCGGAAGGAGGTAGTGTGCAAGAAAGCTTGGATTTGGATGACGGGAAATCACTTTTGGTCACTACAAGTATAGATTGGGTTGAGGATTCATGGTGTTGGGATTCAGATTCTTCCTATCATGTGTTTGCTTTGAGATTGGTCGACGCAAATAACTCTCACTGTTGATGGATCTGTTCTTGTGGGAGAGAATACAAATTGATTAGCATTTGAGATCAGAGTGGTAAAGATCCGGGTGCTTGATGAGATTATTTAGACCCTAACGGAAGTGATATATATTCCAAGTTTACAAAGAAATTGGATTTCTTTGGGTGCCTTAGACTTCAAAGGCCGCAAGTGCACTGTAGCAGGTGGAGTTATGAAGGTGGAAAATGGAACATTGGTCATCACGGAGGGTCAGATGATCAAAAATCTCTACAGGTTGATAGGAAATGCTTTTTCAGGTGGAGCAGTAAAAGAGACATCAAATAACATGGGAGGAAATCAATGGTTTAGGTGGAGTTAGATGTGATGGATCATCAGAAGATGGATTGATGGGTCTTCGATGATATTATCTAGCGGAAATCTAGGAAGACCTGAACGGAGATGATTTTCCTCGGAAAAGGTAGTCTAGTCCAGGTCGGAGTAAGCCAGTTTAGCATTGGGTCGTACCTAGCTTGCATGCACTATGCCCAACCCACCAGAACAGGACAGTTGCAAGTTTGACAAAAAGAACATCGGGTTGGAGACAAAAAAAAAGGATTCACAAGTACCAGTGAGATTTGGATTCATGGAGGTCTTCAGTTTTGTCTTGACGGATGGAAGTTAAGTTCATTGTGTTGCAATGATGCATGCATGTGGTAACAAATGGAGGCACTTCGAAGGTTCAAGATAGTGGCATTGAGGTCAAATGAGGAAATTGTGGGAAGTTTCAAGTCGGTTTGGACTTAATCGGTACTAGATAATACTAAGATTGTCTGTACATCCGAGCTAGGGGCGTAGGTACCACGCTAGGTCATAGCGTGTGTGGAGGCGTACCTTTCATTGAGGTGCGTGAAGTGTTGGTTCAACATGTTAAAGTGTTGAAGAGAGAAGACTGCGCCACTGGTGTAGTAACGTATCGTTCGGCAAGGTGCGTGGAGACATTACTGGGTATCTCAAGGTGACTCTGAGGATTTGCGGAATCCAAGCCAAGGTTGAGATTATTGAGTTTTGTCTTACATTTCAGTTTAGCCAGATCAGTCATCTAGTTTAGCCAAAACCAAGGTTCAGGGTTAAGGATATTTTATTCATTATGTATGGGTTTTCTTGTTAGCTAAGAAAGTTGAAACTATATCTATTGATGTACCGTAACCCTAGATCCTAAGGGGTTGAGATGAGATCATGATAGATGAGTTCTTCCTTCGTGGACATAGGCAAGATTGCCAAACCACGTAAAACTGTTGTGTTCATATGTGTGATTGTTTGATGGTATAATTGCTTGTGTTCATCGTGATTGATCCGTCAATCGCGAGTATTTCCGCTGCGCAACTTTTCCCAACACCATGTGGGTCATCATCATTATTATCATCAAAGCCTTATCCCAACCATGTTGGGGTCGGCCATATGAATTCTGTTTCTTCATTCCGTTCTATTTTGAGCCAACACCATGTGGATCTGAGATAAAAAAATTGAAGGAGATGAAGAGGAGAGAGACGAAGAGAAGAAAAAAACCAAGAGTTGCTCTTGTAAAGGGTTATGTAAGAGGATGTAAACGAAACTATCATCATCATTGGGTCATTAGATAGGGACCACTAAACTATTTTTGTTCATGGCATTTAGTGGGCATCAGTAGGCCTGATATTCGTAACAGGGCAAAAATTATTAATAGGTCAAAATCAAATCTGAAATTGAAAAGCAATTGGCAATTGGATTCAACCAGATTCATATATAATAATTCTACACCTTGATTAATCGCCTTAAAATTTAATCTTATTTTAGTATTGTGTCAATAAAAAGAAGAACCCACAGCTTTTACTCAGATTACTTTGCCACTTCCATTAATTACTCGTTGGTTAGGTTGTGTGGTTTCTACCAAGGAATCAGTTCCATTGTATTATCCTAGTCTTTGATCCATTGCGGTAAAATTAATCATATTTGGACCATATTTTGTTTCTAACATTAAATCCATCAATGAGTGTAAAATTGTGCATTGTACCAGATGATGGGATGGTAAGATTGTGAAAGAGGCTGATCAAAGGTGGGCCCCATGAGGCGGTCCGCTCACAGGAAAAAATTATCCTTCCTTTTTGATAATATAATTTATTTTTTTACAACATTTTTCCCATGACCCAAATAGATAGTTTGGTTTTGGGGCAAATTGAAAATTTTTTACATGGATTCTAAGGGTGGGCTCATGATTATTATTGAATTTTTTGTAATAAACCTAGAATTAGCATATAAGATTTGAAAGTGTATCGTGGTGTGACGGGTGCAGCTGCATCCACATGCTACTACTTAGATCTAACTATATGTCCAGGGATCAATCTCCAGATATGCCACTCTTTCTACTTTGTGGGCTACCTCTTCCCACTTTTGTAGGCTCACCTTTCCGTGGCATGGGCTTCCTCATCCCACTTGTGCGGTTTCTCTTAGGTCCCCCACTAGGTGGGCTGGGGCGGGTAAAAATAATTTACATGTAAGATACCCACTTTTATTAGAAGTTTTCATTTAACCTTTTTATCTCTACAAAGAGGTCACGGATTTTATCCCACTATTGATGGCGATTCTTGTGCCTTTATATGTAAGTGTTTTGCATTTAGATTGCTGTTTACCTCAAGCTGATGACAAAGACACTTCAGCTGGCAGTTAATTCTGTTAAGACATCAGCCTGTTGTGTCTTTAACAGTTTCTGTTAGTTTTGTTCATGGCAGTAACTGAGTCTGATCAGTTTTTGCTCTTCTGTTTATTGTTAATAACTGCAACAAGTGGTAACCACTGCTTTGTGTATATAAAGTCGTTCGTCTGTACTGATTGAGTTAAATTGAATGAGTTCTATTCATATAGGCTCTCTCATCTTACTCTTTTTTACTTCTAAGTTTTCTCAGGCAACTAGTTTTGTAGTTTTAGCTATTTCAAATATATATATATATATGAACTATTTCAAAAAATATATATATATATGAACTATTTCGATTTTCAAATTTAATCTTAATGTATGATAACTACATTTATGGTTGTTTAATGAATGATGACCGGTAGCATTTACGAGGGGAATTCAACTGCACACAACTATACACTACACTTGCCTGAGTGTCTCTGTGCTGTTGCCGGTTTCTCCATCTCCTATCCGTGCCGGTGCTCCCACCATGTGTGTGCTGGCATGTGCAGGTGATCTCTCCTGAATGTGCGAGTGCTCTCACTAACTGAAGTTTGTACTATTGGGAATTCAAAGAAAGTGATGTGATAGTTATCCCATGTTATTTGCCTAAAATTCTGAATTTCAGCTACCTATAAAGTCAAAAGCAACCTTTGGAATTCTCAGAATTTCAACCTCTTTTCCGGATGCTGAAGTGGAGTGGGGGATTCAGGAATTCTACATGGTGAATGGTTTGGCTGGAATTCCTGGAGTTTCGGTAAATAAACAAGCGCAAGAAAATACTGTGTGAGCACAACCACACCTTCAAATATCAGTGCAGTCTGAACTTTATAAAAATAAATAAAAAATAAAAAACTCGAGAGAGCATTCGGAGTAGCAAGATGCATGCTCGATGTGCCAACACACTTGGTTGTGTCAATGGTGGCACCTCGGTATCACACAAGCCCAGTGATTGATCCTTAGTCTTCAGGTTAATAGTTTCACTTTTGGTAGTCTTCAGCTTAATAGTTTCACTCTTGGCCACTGGCCAGTAGACACTGCCAACCTGAGTAAAAACAAGGGTGTGTGCACTCATTGCTATGTAAAAAGAGGCTTATAAACAGTCAACATCAATTTAATTCAATACTCTTGATAACATGAAACTGAAGCAATTAGAACTGCCTTAATCTCCGCTAGATGGCATTCCCTCAGCTAGATGAGGTGCTGGCATATACAGACCAGTGTCAGCTGTCGAGTCCAGAGGACACAAATTGAGATCTGTCCCAGCTTGCAAGTTAGCTCGACTTCTATCAGTTAGACTCGGAGTCCTGCACGTAAGAAAGCAATATGTCAAGGGAAAGTGACATTTTACAGGACTGGTTTTGTGAAGATTCACCATTCAAAGAGGAAGTTGAGAAATGGGGAGGGACAACAACTACCATTACTATCAGAAATTCTGACATATATACCTCCAAATAAAACGGACGCCGGGTCTGAAATGCATTGGGGATTGGAATCCAAGAATGTGGAATTGAGGAGAAGCTATTTAAAATCCTGAGCTCAGTAGAAAAAAACCACCTCACCTCTCTCAGCTCTATAACAACTTGATATGAAGGCCAAATCACTCCCCTACTTTTGGGCTCTAAAAGAGCCAGGTGGCACAAGGTTGACGAGTAGGGTGGCTCAGTAGCCCATCTGAGTGTGCAGACCTTTGTTCATGGTGGTCTTTTTTATCCAAACAGGCCTTTCACTGAACCAATGTTCACAATAATTGGTTGACAGCGTCAATCAAAATGTGACATTGATTTTCTAAGGGACTTCTTTCCCCTAGAAAATTATTATTATTATTATTATTTATTATTATTATTATTTTGTACTATGAAAGTAGTCGGTCCAACCTCTTTAGGGCAGGTTCATTTGCAAAGAAAACATAAGAATTGAAAACACAGGAATTCATGATCAAACAAGCACCATGTAAGGATTATTAGAGGGGTGACTGGTGAAGGATAGGACGTCAAAATGTAGATGGACCTTTATGTTCCAAGGATTTAAATTAAAAGGTGATGGTTGGGTATTCATTTTCCATCGGGAGGTTATTTGATGGTTATTTTTGGGTATTCGCCTTTGATTCTTCATTTTTAACCACTTAAAAAAATACCAGGTCTTAGAATTCCTAGAAATTAAATTAAAAAAAACAAACAGGCAGTTAATCTTTATAGCCAGTCAAATTGGATATATAAAGTATGCATTGACAAGCCAGTAGCTAAATTGTATTGAAAGAAATGCTTATATTCTGCATTGCCTAAATCACTCCCTACACGCGCATGGACAAATACATACATAAATGGGTATGTATGAGAACGGTGCTAACTGTTGGCTGAAAATTAATAGTGCACACACAAATACATATATGTGAACAAATCTTTTCCTTAAGTGGTACAAACAGGGGGGAGAAGCTTAGATTTCTTTCCCTTGATAAGGGTGTTGGTGTCTGGGAAGATACCACCCCCCATCACAAGATCCTGAACAGAACCATCTACTGATATGCTTATAGGATAATTTACAAGATGCTTGCCTTCCATGTCTACTACATCGTTGCTGCTATAAACAATCCACATTTCCTCTCCTATAGTAAGCATCCTTCTTACACAGTCTACACTATGCGGTTCTTGGAAGATTTCTTCAAGGCACCCTGTATGCTCATACCAAAGAGACATCCTGAATGCATGAACAGTTCCATGGCTTCTCTTGTCACCAACAAACTCCGGCTGATAGCATCCCATTGCAATTTCAGTGTCTCTTCTACCATCCATTGACCGCTGGTTGATATTAGCAGAGCCTATAAGGATGTACTCATCGTCAACTGTGTAGACCAGCACCCCAACATCATAGTTTCATGAGTTTAAAGGAATTTAGTTAGACAAAACAATCAGAGGTGAGGTAACCATGAATTCATGATACATACTTCCACTGCAGATGTGTTAGGTTTGATAGTGGAACTGGTTATTGAGGGGACCCTCAGTGGACAATGATGGAAAAACCACCCTTGGTGATTGTAGCCATTCAGTTGATGAAAGCATTCAAAGAGGTGGCACAAAAGAACTTGTGCTGGTCATTGGTTTTCATAGGGGAATATCATCAGGTGTGTGTTGATTGGAACATCCAATCAATGTGGCTTTTGAATCATTGTCCATCCTTGGAAAGGCCCATTTGCGAAGATGCTCCTGATCTTGCATCAAACCTGCTGCTAAGTATATCCTAAATAAAAGCAGAAATTCTGAACACAACAATTTACACTTACCCTTATCGGTTAGTGAAGTTTACTAATACGGGTAGCATCCACTCCACCGTAATTAAGTTAATTTTTCAAGTAGAAAGTTACTATGATCCTATTAATCTTGGCCAATGAAAATATTTCATTTGTGCATTTGACCTACATTTTATCATCATCATCGATAGAGCCTTATCTCAACAAATTGAGGTCAGCTAAAAGAGTTTTGCTAGTAGACTCTAAAAATATTATCTATCTAGTAATTGAAGACAATGAGAATGGGTTGTAGAAATTCTTTATAATAATCATTGGCTTTCCAAATATAATGGCATTTAATTAAGATATATTCAATGTCCCTCAGTTCAAGATATACTATAATATTTTATTCAGTCATGTACTTGTGTGGAAAAATTTATGAAATCTTGTATTTCCAAAAACCTTTACTAGACTTCAGATAGATTATGTCTAATATTTCTGAAATTCACTTAAGACCCTTAGTTACAATTGGTTGGGGGTGTTTGGATCAAGGGAAGGTGTAGAAATGGACAAAATGAATCAGATAAACATGTACTTAAATGGAAATACCCTGGAACTGATTTGTAGATTTGAAATTTTCTGAAAATGTCTTCTTAAAAGAATGAGAAAGTGTCTTCTTAAAAGAATGAGTTTTCTAAAAAGTGTGAAAATTATTTTGGAAATTAAGCAGATATTGAAAAAAAAATCAACTAATTTATGAATGCCAACAAGTGAAGATAAAAGGTCCCAACATTAGGAAATCGGATTTCATAATAACGTGACAAAATCTACCAATGTCAAATAGAAATACATCTTATCATATGAAAACCCAAAATGTGCTGAATTCAACACATCTCACTATATTTTGGAGTGTTTTTCTTAGATATTTTTTGGGAAATAGAGTTTCAAGTTGCAAATTTCTGTTCACTTCTCTTTTGAATAAAAACTATAATTTCTTTTGGAGAAGGGAATATCCTTACCTATCATGAGCTTGGAGTGGACATAGACCATGAATCTCCTGTGCCTTTGAGCTTTCCAATAATGGGTGGCATGTTGAGGTGAACAAGGAGGAACAAACTCATATCTATCTTTCTTTTCCCTGTTAGCAAGGCAGAAGAAATTCAAGTAATCTCTTGGGTGCAAGCTCTCATCGCTTTCTCGAACTGCCTCGCCGATCAACCTATACATCATTGCCATTGTCTGCCTAGTCCAATGAAGTATTTCTTGGACTGGTTCACTCTCCGGCACCCCTTCTGGCCACATTGGTATTACAATATATACTGCGAACCTCTCCCTGGCTCTAATCTTACTGACCACCTTCATTGCAATCTCCACAGGGATTAAATTCTTGCACCCACTATGTTGATCCTTCTCCCACATATGGCAACCCCCTATGAAGTATTGGTTCTCAATATAAATAAATCTTTCTGCACGCCGAATGGCTTGCACATAAGCTTCATGGATGCTGCACTCAACGAGTAGATTATCATGCAAAAACCTTGTAGAAATCTGGTCAATTGACCGAAATATTTGCGCATTCCACTCATTGGCTAGCCCAAAAGTGGGATGACTAGGTTCAAGGAGATTAGGAATTGTGCTTGTAGACACAAGCAAAGAAGAATGGCATTGTTTGGTCCAGCGCTGCTCAAAGTTTGCAAGCACATCCCAAGCAGCTTCACCAGTGATGCAGGCATGGGCATCGTGCCAAGGTTCTCTAGGCCCGCCTCTGTGGAGACTAGCACCGTCAAAGTTTATCTGGTAGAAATCGTGGACGTGGGATTCTGTATTGAGAGTTCGAAACAAGGAGTGCTCTTCAGTGTCATAGCGGCCATCACAAAGATCTAAACCACCCACAAAGCTCATGACCTCTCTAATATCTTTATCAATGTCACCATGATTACTAAGATCTGAAGATATTAATTGGGTGTCCACAGTGATGGTCTTTTGATGGTGAGCAAAGACTGTGGGAAACTTGTGGTGCAGCCTTGGGCACAATCTGCATAGCACCTTGCTGTGCCTGAAGAAGTCCATGGCATCTTCATCATGAGTTCTCATCACCCCTTTGTTCTTGATGATTGGCAGCGAGGTTTCGTCATCCCAGAGCATGATTCTCACAGCTATGCCCTCTTCTGCTTTGCGTTTCAACAACTCACCAATGGTAATGCCTTTGGCTTGTGTAATCTCAGTTTCAGGGTCTCTTACCTGCAATCAATATGAGCTTCAATTCCTTATGAAGCTTTTTTTCCCAAGAATGTTCACATACACACTCACAGAGTGCAAATTAAATGTTCATTTATATTTTCTTGGAAAGGGTTGAGAAGTTGGATGCGTTTCTAACAAAACTAAAATGCAACATGCAGTAATACAAAGAAATGATATCCAATCCTTGCCTAGTGTGTTCTTCATTTCTTCAAAACAGTGGAATGGATGCTTACTCATTCTTCAAAACATGACCCATAAAGGTGTTCTAATTCATGGGGTATTCACACAATGCATATATATTTTCTATTTTGCCTAATCTGATCAACTTCTATGATTCACACAAACGCATAACCATATGAATGATGTACTGGAAATCAAATAAGACATGGTTTCAAAAACCAGTTGCTACACATGTTATGGTTTCAGCCAATAACAAAAGATCCTATGGAGGGAACTGACTTTCTTTTACAGAATTTCGTGGAGCTAGTTATCACATTTGGAGGTTATATGTTTATTTCTTCATCTAGAATGGTATAAAACCATTAAAATACTTTTTTCCATTGTACTTGAGGCCTGAGGCCATTACATGAGTAGATGTATCAGACCTTCATGACTGTAATATAGGATGTTGGGTCATCTTTAAATCCGGTTCCACAGAAATCATCATCTGAAACCATGTTAGTGAAACAATTTTGAACTCAATAACCTCCAAGGCCAACACCATTCTTAATGGTTACATGGCAAGCCAACCCATTTTATTGGCGTATTTTTCATCCTTTCAGGATTCTTAGAAAAATTAAAAGACATTGGAGGATTGGTTTGGTTTCTGAATTGAATTGAGGAATTGGGGAGTGGTTTTGGTGGGTAACCATTGTTGGCATGTGTCCATCAGTTTACATAACTACTTCTTCCAAATAAATGGTTGAAAAACTTAGTTATATCGATAATGGTCATTGCTGAAATGATCTTTAAAACCATGAACCAAAACATTCTCATCGTGTGTGTCAGAGAAATATAATAAAATAATGATCTTGAATTTATACAGAGTTCATGAATGCATAATCAAACAAGGCCTTATAAGTGAGATGATTTTGCTACTTGGTTCTCACCAACACCATCTTAGGATTGAGCGACCACCCTGCTATGTATATAAAATACTTGGCATCATCCATGGCCTTGTACACATCCTCCCACAGCTTCCTGGGCTTGTAATTCTCTCTCCCTTCTGTGTAAACTGGAGGTTGAAAAGATGATTTATGGTGGGCATCTTGATAAAGTGTCACCGTGCAGTTGGATCTTTGAGGGAAGCTTACTCCACTTTTCAGTCCTCCAAATCCACACAGTCCTCTTCCCCAGCATTGGTCTGCTTCTGCATCCTTAAAGCATAAACTAAATCTCAGTTTGGGCCGTGGGTGTGGCTTTCCCTTTTCTGTATAGAGAGGGAAGAAACCATCACAACACTGGGGCTCTTGTAGTAGTCTTTGTGCTGGGATGTGAATCTTGCCCAAGGTAGAAAACCTTGTTTTCAATGTTATGGTTATGTTTGCATCAGGTGGATGAGCACAAAGGATATGAAATGTTTGGTTCCACACACGGCCCAGCTCATGGTTTGTCTCAGCAACTTTGGTTCCATTAAGTTTGATGGTCACAAATGCTGGATTTTCTCCCCAAAATATGCACTGCAAATTTCAATGTATTGTTATTGTTAGTTAAAGCAGTATGAATAATATATAGCTTGCAAACTAAGAAGTGGATACTGAAAGTGTTCACAGCAGCCATAACATTTTCCTGGCAATGCGGGGTAGGTTGACTATCAAAATGAAGAGATGATCCTAGCAATCTTATGCTTCCAACAGCATGTCCTTGACTTAAGCAATCATGATTCATAATTCTCCTTATTTTGTCACTGTACATGGACTAGGCCATTGTAGGCAGGCCCAAGCCCTGATTTTCCAACCCGTAACTAAAAGGACTTGTCCTGACTAGCACATCTTATTACGTCAATTTGTATATTGCTCTCCAAGTGAAGGGGTGTTTATGAGCCGGGTTAAGCCTGGCTGAGGCACGTCTACCCTCACCTCACTTTAGAAACACAGGTCTATATCTGGCCCAGACCAACACTGGCTGAAAGTACGAGCCTGAGCCCAGCTGCCTAAACAAGTCAGCCCAAGCCCGCCCATTTAGTCCATTGGGCCAAAGAAGGATGGGTTTTCTGCTACTTTTTTGGGCTTTCTGTCACTTGTTGGGACAAATCAGTCACTAAACTATAAGCACTATTTGTTTAGGCCAGAGTTCAGGCTCTCCGTGAATTGATCGAAGCCCGTCCCAAAATTAAAACGGCTCCATATTTTATATCCAGGCCCAACCCAAGCACTAAAGCTATGGTTTAAACCCAGCACAAAGTGGGTAGAGGCAGGCCGGACCTGTGCTGGCCCTGCCCATGAGAACCCTCCATGCCAATGGGTTGCTTCTGGGCACAACTTTAAGCCTGCACCAAATACTTAGCGCGGTAACTAATGGGCTAAGAAAGGATGCGCTTTAGCCTGTACCATGGTTTAAAAACTCATTCCGACTCACCCTGACTCTTCCGAGTTAACTTGTCTTCGTAGGTGAGTGTGTCAGCGAGTTGAACGAGTATGATTCAGTACTCGCCAGACGCACTTGGTATAACTCACTGGGGCAACTTCTAAATCATGTCAAGTTTCTGAATTTGAAGTATGGCCCAGGCTAACACGGGTCATTAACAGCCCTACTCAAAAGTACTGACAACACCCTCTTGCTAGCACTTATTATTCATACTTACATTGAAGGGTAAGAAGGATGGAGAGTGCATTGTAGCCTGGAAAATGGAAGCTTCCAGTGTTCCATGGAGGAATTTGGAGAGTTCTTTCATTATAGTAAGCCCTTCACTTGCAGAAGATACCTGAGCTGATATAGTAATCTATATGAATGCAAAGAAGTTGGATCTCTCTTATGGAGGCATATGTATGAGTGTATATATATATATATATATATATATATAATATGAACACAAGGGGCAGATTAACTCTTTCCCCTCTAACTTAGAAGCCAATACTAACTTGAACTGCAATGGAAGGGGTCGGTCATTGGAAAACTTGTGTAGCCCGTACACTATTTCTTAGAGGCAATCCTTGGAGTGTGTATAAAGGGTGGCTTCTCTACCACATCACGGGTAATACTAAAAGCCTTGTCTCATGTAGTTGGGGTCTTGCTTTGAATATTTTCATCACCATCATATACCATTTAATATTTTCATCATCCATCATCCAATGGCCCGGGTGGTGCTAGCAATGGCAAGATGAAGATGAAGAAGTTAAATGCTAAAATAAATTTTTTTGAAAGTCCAATTTCCGATATTTCTTAAATCACCTGGGTGCGATTGCCCGCATGTGGAGACATTTGGATTTGCCCTGCCTTTATCATCCTCCTCGTTGTTGTTGTTGTTGTTTTCATCGCCGTCATACTACTAATTCTTAGCTATGGTCATACTACTAATTCTTAGCTATATCCCATCAATTGGCTTGTGATCATTTTTTATTGGGGTTGCCCGGAATGAACATTATCCAAGCTTTTCCCAATTGAATAATTTTGAACTGAAAAAGATATTAAATGAGACATGATATACTTAGCAAAGTAGAAAACTTTTTTAAACCGAAACAATTGAATAACTCATTTGATAAAAAATAATTAAACAAAATGTCTCCAACAATTAAGAATTAGAGAAAAAGAACAACTTATTGCTATCCAAATAAGTAAAGAAAAAAGTACAATATGAAGAAAACAGAACCATAATGAACTATCTAGTTTTTCATTGAAACTAATTAAAGGCAATAATAAGATCAAAGAGGAAAATAAAAAAAATACCTGATGGTTGACTCGCATAAGGTGTGGATTTGCTCCCTATTTCTGGTGGCTGGTGCTCAAGTCCTATCCCAGATTTATCTGTTGTACATATGTTGTAGGGTCATGCATGTGCTGAGAAGAATAACGGTGTCTGGTAAATATACCATGGAATACACATGTCATTAAAAAAAAAACTCGGCTTACATGCTCCATATTAGGTGAGCTTACTATGGTGCCACCATATTGAAGTTGCCATTTTCCATCAAGAAGTAGGCTCCACCATAACTCAAATCATCTTGACGGGTCTCGCATTATTTGGGAAGCAATGGTTGGTCCCATTCCCATCAGGATCATTATTACATTGAAGCAAAGGGTGTAAAAATATATACTGAGAAAGGTGGGAAATGTGCGCTAGATGTTTTCCAAAGTGAAGGGAAACGATGCAAGGAGAAGGTTGCAATGTGTGCTGCTCTACTTGGACAATATTCCACGGCATCTAAGATCTTACCTCGCTGGTAAGAGGTAGTATTTATAAGTTAAAATGGCCCCTTAGGAAAAACTTTAACGGATTATATTTGTATTTTAACGGAGTGATTTGTATTATGAAAAATAGTCAATTTAGGGCATACCTGAATCCATTGCGAACCAAAGAGGAGATCCACAATCTTAACTCTCTCAATCTTCTCGTAATGCATGCTGATTGATGGGTATGCCAAGTAGTAATATTTGTATGTGAAGATGAGAGAGTTCTCAAGCCATTTATAGGCTCCGTTAATGCTTTCCTCCCCATCAACGAAAAGCTTTCCATTATCACATGACTGAAGTTTTTCCAGGAACGTGACTTTAATGGGAAGATGTTGTTATTGATTGAATCAAAGTAAGTAGTGGTCATGTGGGCCACCACCCATAATATCCAACAATCTCCCACTTGGTCCATATGACCACCATTCATTCCTCTTTTATTTTATAAAACTTTGTTTGCAAATATAAAAAAATTTTGAAAAAAGAACTCTAACTGATGCGCATCATTTAAAAATACTGGTTTTCATATAACTTTAATGTTAAGATCTTTTAATCTGTGATAAGGTTAGTTTATTAATGCGAACTGTAGCGGTTACATATCTTAAGTGATATGCTTCCTTCCACAATCACAACATTAATATTCTCGCCTAATCCAGCACTTAATGAGTATCTTTAATATGACTTACGTTAACGGGAACTGTATGTCATAATGCTTTTATATTCTTACTTTATTTCACAATTACCACATGTGAGTTCATAACAAACTAAGAATTTCAAAATCATTTCTTTATTTGATCAATATATTAAGTGTCATACATCATTGACTTTTACAAGGCATTTCATTCAAGCCCATATTTATTACATGGTCTTTGTCACGACCCGAGCCCCAGGAGATCGGGGGTTAGCAAAAACCTAACCAGCGACACACGCACTCCCGTGCATATGCACTTAGACCCGGTCTAGATGCACACGCACAAGGGAAACACACGTGCAAACATGTATGCGGAAGCTACAAAGATCAACATGCAACACGAGGCACATGCGAACAAGGGAAATAATACCCAAAGACTGACATAAAGGTCTGAACATGCAAATCTGGATCCAATCACAATGTATAGCATATGAGTACAATCAATGACATGAAAGGAGAACAATATGCATGCATGCAGAGAACAGTCGCGCTCTGATGGAGGGATAACACCCACTCCGCGAACCTGAAGAGACAGCTAGAGTCTCCCAAACAAACTGACGACCGACAAGAACACGGTCGAGGGTACCTGAGCCTGCAACACCAAGGACAACTCATGAATACAACGATTCAGCAAAGTATAAGCAGTAACAAGTTAACACGTGTGGTCTCTAACAGAATAAAAGACATAGATAATCATAACATGTCAATGCAGTAATCTAGGCAGTTGTGCATTCAAATTAACATATGCTCTGTGAATCAACGTAAGTAACATAACATGTACATACTAGTTGGCAACTACATACGCCATATGCTCCCAAAGTAGGGATCTGATAAACTGAATGAGAACACCATGGGCCAGATGGGTCTCGGTTTCCTGGGGTCCGGATTCCCCAAGACACGACCTTCTGCAGTAAGGTAAACACACACTATACCAAAGTCACCCCGTCGGGATCCTAAGGCTGAGGCTCAGTAGTGCCGGACTATAGCGAGTCAATCAAATACAAGAACATGCATGTCATAACGGACATAGCTGAACATATATCTTATCGGAACAAGCATATCATAATGTGCTTATCAGAACTTGCATAACTGAACATGTATCTCATCAGACGTGACGTGCATGTCTTGTTAAACATATATCCATAACCATATCTAGCTGAACAAATAACAAACCAACAAGATAACTGAACAAATAACGAACCAACAAGATAACTGAACAAATAACAAACCAACAAGATAACTGAATAAATAACAAACCAACCAAAGAACTGATGAGTAAGATCGAACATGCAAGATCGCTATTCCACCCGGGATGTACCATGGACAGAGCTAGAAATATCCAATCGTGTGCCCCAGCGTAGAACGCGAATAAGAGGACAAGAACCGAAATCAATATGCCATGCAATCAGATGATCTTGCAGGAATCACGATCTGTTACTAGCCAATCCTATTCTAAGTATCCAGTGTTTCTAACCGTGCATGATGATGTAGTTTTAAGTTATCCGATGCACCATTGTCTAGTGTTGCAGTGTATCTGGAATGTGCACCGAAGTCCCTTAAACCAACACCCATGGGGAGGTGCTAAACAACTGGATAACATGCATGAATGATTCGCAGCCCTCGAGATCATTCATGTCATACACTCATACCATTGGACCAATCTAGGTGATCTACATTCTATCATGAAGGCCATATCAGTCTCTTTCTTAATCCTATCATTTCATTCATTTCTCAAGGGTGGCATGGCTTAGCCGTAGGTGAACTTACGGCTTAGCCGTATGCATCTTACGGCGTAGCCGTAACATGCACTGCGGCTCCACCGCGGTTCCCTTTACTGGTCTTCCGCAATTACGGTTCACCCGTATTTTGTTCTACGGCTTAGCCGTGTGCTGTTCTACGGCTTAGCCGTGGCTGGGCCGTAGAAGGTCTATCCAATTACTTGCTTTCAGTTCATTCAGAAGAAGGCACCCTGTAATGATCTACGGCTGGGTCACGGCTGAGCTACGGCTTAGCCGTAAGACAATATACGGCTTAGCCGTGTCCTGGCCGTAGAAGAAAACTGGGAATTTCCGTCTCTGGATTCTAAGCCGAAGGTGAGTTACGGCTTAGCCGTGGTACACACGAAGCAGTTTCTGAACTGATTACAGAATCATCGAAACTCATACAAACAGGCTAAATCACATCTAATGAAGGGAAATGAGCACAAGATGGGCTGCAAACAACATTCATACTCAAGAATACATTACTTAAGCTTAATCAAACACATACCCACATGATTTATCCAAGTTATGCTTATACTTGCCTCAAATGGAGTCTAACACACAATCTTGTTGTCCTTAGGCTCAATCACACTACCAACAAGCTCCGAATCGCTATGCATGCAAGGAAAACAGAAACGAGAACCGTAAGGATCCATACCCATCGATCAAGAGAACAAGAGGAAGAAGAAGGAAGAGAAGAACACTGCAAGAACTCCAACTCACCTTGAAACACGCGAATGATACTCAAACGTGTACACGCACCGATGCTTTCCCTGACTTGATCAACAGAAGCAAGGAAGAACGAGGAGGAGAAGAAGTCTCGAGAACGAGAGAGAGACAGAGCAGAACTGAGAAAGAGAGAGAGTCAGTGGCTTATAAATATCAAGGCCAATTGCAAGGAAGTCCAATTGTTCCAATTAATTCCAGTTCAAGTCAATTGCGGGTCTAACGGAAACAAATGACATAGTTGGTAAATGACGTAGTTACGGAAATCAACAAGCATAACAAAAGACACGCGTCAATACCAAGATGATGCATGAATGACGACATCACACAAAATAACAAATTACGAAAAAGGGCTTATGTCTACCTAAACCAGGTCAAACTCAACCCAACTACCTATCCAGAACCGGAAACCAAACAAACACAAGAACAAATCACCATTAGCAACTAAATCATCAAGAATTAGCGGCTAATCCAGATCAAATCGGGTCGGGGTGTTACATCCTCCCCCACTAAAGACACATTCCGTCCTCGGAATGTATACGCATTTGCAGGTACAACCCGCCGAACCACAGCGAACAACTGCGTCTCCCGAATGCTTGATCTCTCGACTCACTCTGATAGGCAAGGCGGCTTCTCAAGTTCCCACGTGCTGGAGGAATCACTTCGCAAAAACGTCCTGACCAAACACACACATATCGTCGCAACGAACACGCAGGAGAAAGGTCCGAACACATCGATGACGTATCTCGACATTGACTACAGCATGTCTGCTAGAAAACGTCACGGAAGAACCCAAACTGCACGCCAGCTCCCTGAAGCTAGGCTCAAGCTCGAATGGTGCAACAGGTCTCGGAGCTAACTCGTCGTCTTGGCAAGAAAGATCATACTCTGCATCAGCACGTATTCCGAAACTCAATCTTCACGTCAGCAATTCCACAGCCATCTATGAGTCTGGACTGAGCGATCTACAAGTGTCTGTCTCAAGAATCTACTCGACTTATCCATCTGTCTACGTATACAAGACTGACAATTCGCACTGACTGAAGAAGCAACGAGCAACTGCGAAGGCATGTGACGAAACAGTATCTCAGCACTCCGAATAACGGAAGAAGGTCACGTACGCGGCTTCAAGCATGCACTGTTCCTCGAAGAGCTGACAACCCATACCCTTCCGAGATCTTGCCCAACCGAAACAACTCAATTCTACACGGAAAGTCGCCAGGTATCCTCGATCCATAGCAGAACGCTTCGTACTCTGATGTCGTCTCGCCAAACTAGACTTCGACAGGAAACCCAACGTAAAGTAACACTGGCTCACGACCAAAGCAACACTCCGTACGCACGAACCCGCCAGATCACTTCGTCAACACTGATTGGTCATCCGTTCGCTCACTCCGCCAGGAAAGTTGGCAAACTCTTGTCAAGCGAAAACATTACTCATCTTCCGAAGAACTAAACTTGGTGCTCACGTCACTTCCAGTTCACTAGCAAAAGTCCACGAAGAAAGAATTCCACTAACATGGTCCTCTCAACATCCTGCATCATGAACAGATAGTAAGAAAACAGGGGTCAAACGGCGAGGAAACAACCAGACAAAACAGCCAGATAGGAAAGGCAAGGAGTGAAAGCATGATCCAAACCAAAGAAAGGAAACAATAAAGAAAATATAGAGTCACAAGTATCACAGGACTGGGACAATGATAGAAAAACAAAACTGTGATTCTCACGAATAGTAACATCAACGGTCAACAATAATCCAGAAAATGCATCCACAGACAAGGAAAGGAGGAAAAAGAGTACAGGCCAAACAGAACAAGGTGGCGAAGCACTAGAAGAAGGTCGAACAGTGACAACGGTAAACAAGGAAATGAATACGGCGTTCGAACAATCATCAAAGGTTTCTACAAGTCAGAGAATGGTCACGGAAAAGTCGATGTGATGAATGGTATTGAACTCACATGAAAAATATCAAGGATGGTTGGACTCAGAAAAACTCGGAGAGGATTCATTACTGCATAGGATGCATAGAACTTCAAAGATCTGTCTCCAATGGCGAGAAAACAAGAGCCCACAAGAAGCATTTTAGACAAGGAGTGAAGGTAAATAGTCAAGCAGCGACATCGGAAAAGAAGTAACGCTCCGCAAAACATCCCAAGGAACTAAGGAGGGTAAGCTGACAGAGAACAAAAACAAGAGGATACTAATCGCAAACACTGACCTCAGTCACCTCGTCACAGGCACGAACAGAAAAGAAGTAAACCAGACCCACTACAAAACAACGGAGTAAGCCCAAGAAGACTGCTCGATGGTCAAGCTAGGGTACAGGCATAACTCCACACCAAGCGATGGCAGGAAAAGAGGAAGAACAACCAAGTGATAGAGGAGAAAGAAAGAATCATCGGAGTCTACCACTCGAAGGGTGACACTGCACAACAACACAACAACGCGACAACAACAAGTCGATAAAACGTGAAGCCAACTGCCCCTCACAAACACAACTACAATTGGGAACTACAAGCTCCCCTCAAAGACAACAACTAGGCCAGATTGGCCATTTCTCGGAGGTACAACGAAACCAGGGCAGAGATACAACAAAACTAGAGATACCCCGTTCGTATCCATGGAACTCGAACCAAGTGGAGAGGAACAAACTCCCCCACTAAAAGAATGGAGCAACTCCGAATACCAGCTGGGCTATAACTAAATTGCCCAAACCAGATCACATCGGCAAAGAACTATCGACCACACTAGCAACCTCCACACCAGCTAAGGAGGACCAAACTCTCGACATCCACATAGAACAAGAGGAAGAGACAACAAGATAGGTGCACTAAGCCTGGAATTACAAAGTCAAGGGTTTATACAACACAAAACTCAAAATGGAAGATCTCTCCAACTCCTACCCTACCAACTAACACAAAAGGAGGAGACCCAAAACACCAGAGAACAAGGATAGACAGTCCCTCAAGCACGAGAAAAGAGTCGCCTCTAATAGGGTGCGATGAAGGCGCGAGGTCCTCGATGTAGCACATACCATACAATCACTCCATGAAGCATGTTGACGTACTCATCACGCTGCGCGAGCAAGGCTTCTATACTAGCATGGAAATACACCTCGAAAATCACGTAATTACTGTCCGTCCAAAAAGTATAGGGATAGCCGAAGTGCGTCCTGAGGAACTCTCGTACTCTAAATGCATACAGCAGGAGTTGTCGTCGTCTGCACACAATCGTATAAGAGTCTGGGAGAAGGTGCGTGATGCTCTCTTCTAACGTGTACCGGTCTCGGGACAGTTCCGCTTCTTGCAGTAGATCCACCAATGCCATTGTCCGGGCAACAAAAGGAATGCCTCTGAGGTGCCCTAACTCCCAACGGAGAACATCAATATAAGGCTCCTGAAATTCGTCCGCGGCCATGAGCTCTAACACCACGTGTCACTGCCGTCCGTCTAGTCTAACAAACACCTGCGAAAGAAACACCTGTAAAGAGACAAGAAAAACACATACCGACCAACCCCACGAACAAATTGGCACTGAAGACCAACTGTTAGCATCACGTTTACTCACCACGCGCCTACATGCCTATATGCTGAACCACTAGAGCAACAATGCTCTGATACCATACTATACGTATGTCACGACCCGAGCCCCAGGAGATCGGGGGTTAGCAAAAACCTAACCAGCGACACACGCACTCCCGTGCATATGCACTTAGACCCGGTCTAGATGCACACGCACAAGGGAAACACACGTGCAAACATGTATGCGGAAGCTACAAAGATCAACATGCAACACGAGGCACATGCGAACAAGGGAAATAATACCCAAAGACTGACATAAAGGTCTGAACATGCAAATCTGGATCCAATCACAATGTATAGCATATGAGTACAATCAATGACATGAAAGGAGAACAATATGCATGCATGCAGAGAACAGTCGCGCTCTGATGGAGGGATAACACCCACTCCGCGAACCTGAAGAGACAGCTGGAGTCTCCCAAACAAACTGACGACCGACAAGAACACGGTCGAGGGTACCTGAGCCTGCAACACCAAGGACAACTCATGAATACAACGATTCAGCAAAGTATAAGCAGTAACAAGTTAACACGTGTGGTCTCTAACAGAATAAAAGACATAGATAATCATAACATGTCAATGCAGTAATCTAGGCAGTTGTGCATTCAAATTAACATATGCTCTGTGAATCAACGTAAGTAACATAACATGTACATACTAGTTGGCAACTACATACGCCATATGCTCCCAAAGTAGGGATCTGATAAACTGAATGAGAACACCATGGGCCAGATGGGTCTCGGTTTCCTGGGGTCCGGATTCCCCAAGACACGACCTTCTGCAGTAAGGTAAACACACACTATACCAAAGTCACCCCGTCGGGATCCTAAGGCTGAGGCTCAGTAGTGCCGGACTATAGCGAGTCAATCAAATACAAGAACATGCATGTCATAACGGACATAGCTGAACATATATCTTATCGGAACAAGCATATCATAATGTGCTTATCAGAACTTGCATAACTGAACATGTATCTCATCAGACGTGACGTGCATGTCTTGTTAAACATATATCCATAACCATATCTAGCTGAACAAATAACAAACCAACAAGATAACTGAACAAATAACGAACCAACAAGATAACTGAACAAATAACAAACCAACAAGATAACTGAATAAATAACAAACCAACCAAAGAACTGATGAGTAAGATCGAACATGCAAGATCGCTATTCCACCCGGGATGTACCATGGACAGAGCTAGAAATATCCAATCGTGTGCCCCAGCGTAGAACGCGAATAAGAGGACAAGAACCGAAATCAATATGCCATGCAATCAGATGATCTTGCAGGAATCACGATCTGTTACTAGCCAATCCTATTCTAAGTATCCAGTGTTTCTAACCGTGCATGATGATGTAGTTTTAAGTTATCCGATGCACCATTGTCTAGTGTTGCAGTGTATCTGGAATGTGCACCGAAGTCCCTTAAACCAACACCCATGGGGAGGTGCTAAACAACTGGATAACATGCATGAATGATTCGCAGCCCTCGAGATCATTCATGTCATACACTCATACCATTGGACCAATCTAGGTGATCTACATTCTATCATGAAGGCCATATCAGTCTCTTTCTTAATCCTATCATTTCATTCATTTCTCAAGGGTGGCATGGCTTAGCCGTAGGTGAACTTACGGCTTAGCCGTATGCATCTTACGGCGTAGCCGTAACATGCACTGCGGCTCCACCGCGGTTCCCTTTACTGGTCTTCCGCAATTACGGTTCACCCGTATTTTGTTCTACGGCTTAGCCGTGTGCTGTTCTACGGCTTAGCCGTGGCTGGGCCGTAGAAGGTCTATCCAATTACTTGCTTTCAGTTCATTCAGAAGAAGGCACCCTGTAATGATCTACGGCTGGGTCACGGCTGAGCTACGGCTTAGCCGTAAGACAATATACGGCTTAGCCGTGTCCTGGCCGTAGAAGAAAACTGGGAATTTCCGTCTCTGGATTCTAAGCCGAAGGTGAGTTACGGCTTAGCCGTGGTACACACGAAGCAGTTTCTGAACTGATTACAGAATCATCGAAACTCATACAAACAGGCTAAATCACATCTAATGAAGGGAAATGAGCACAAGATGGGCTGCAAACAACATTCATACTCAAGAATACATTACTTAAGCTTAATCAAACACATACCCACATGATTTATCCAAGTTATGCTTATACTTGCCTCAAATGGAGTCTAACACACAATCTTGTTGTCCTTAGGCTCAATCACACTACCAACAAGCTCCGAATCGCTATGCATGCAAGGAAAACAGAAACGAGAACCGTAAGGATCCATACCCATCGATCAAGAGAACAAGAGGAAGAAGAAGGAAGAGAAGAACACTGCAAGAACTCCAACTCACCTTGAAACACGCGAATGATACTCAAACGTGTACACGCACCGATGCTTTCCCTGACTTGATCAACAGAAGCAAGGAAGAACGAGGAGGAGAAGAAGTCTCGAGAACGAGAGAGAGACAGAGCAGAACTGAGAAAGAGAGAGAGTCAGTGGCTTATAAATATCAAGGCCAATTGCAAGGAAGTCCAATTGTTCCAATTAATTCCAGTTCAAGTCAATTGCGGGTCTAACGGAAACAAATGACATAGTTGGTAAATGACGTAGTTACGGAAATCAACAAGCATAACAAAAGACACGCGTCAATACCAAGATGATGCATGAATGACGACATCACACAAAATAACAAATTACGAAAAAGGGCTTATGTCTACCTAAACCAGGTCAAACTCAACCCAACTACCTATCCAGAACCGGAAACCAAACAAACACAAGAACAAATCACCATTAGCAACTAAATCATCAAGAATTAGCGGCTAATCCAGATCAAATCGGGTCGGGGTGTTACAGTCTTTAAAATCCTTTGGTGCCAATGCCTTTGTCAATGGATCAGCAATCATGAGTTTCGATGGAGCTCTAACAACTGACACTAAACGATCTCGCATTTTCTCTTTGAGTACAAGATACTTTACTTCCAGATACTTTGATTTACTGGAACACTTGTCATTTTGAGTGAAGCACCTAGCAGCATCGTTGTCGCAGTAAATCTTTATCGGTTCAGACATACTGCCTATAATTTCAAGTCCCATAATGTAGTTACGCATCCATAATGAGTGACCTGTGGCTTCAAAACATGCCACATACTCTGCATCAAATGTAGATGGAGTGATTGGCGTCTGTTTTGTACTCCTCCACAATACTGCCCCGCTAGTCAACAGAAAAATGTAACCTGATGTTGACCTTCTTGTATCGAGACATCCAGCAAAGTCTGAATCTGAATATCCAATGACCTCTAGTTGATTGGATCTTTGATATCATATATCTTCTTGTTCTATTGAGGTAACGCATCACTTTCTTGACAGCTACCCAATGAGGCAAGCCGGGATTACTTTGATATCTACTGAGCATTTCGACTGCAAAGCTAATGTCTGGCCTCGTGCAAGTCTGTAAGTACATTAGATATCCTACTGCTGCTGCATAGGGATATTTATTCATTCCTAACTTGTTTAAGTCAATCATGAGGCATTGTTCCTTATTAAACATATCTCCCTTAGTAATAGGTGCATTTTGTGGTCTGCTACTTTCCATTCGGAAACATTTGAGAATAGTTTTGACATAGGCTTCTTGACACAACCCAAGTAATTCTCGAGATCGATCTCTAAATATCTCGATTCCTAATACAAAAGTTGCTTCACCCATATCTTTCATATCAAAATTATTCTCAAGATATGTTTTAGTTTCTCAAATCATACTTAGGTCATTACTGGCTAGTAAAATATCATCTATATACAAAACTAAAATAAGAGATTTGCTCCCACTGACCTTGAGATATATACAATGGTCTACTGGATTTTCGGTAAGACCGAAAGATGTAATAATATGATTAAATTTTAAGTACCACTATCTGGAAGCTTGTTTTAGTCCATATATCGATTTCTTTAATTTACAAACAAGTTTCCTTTCATTACCTCGTTGAACAAAACCTTCCGGTTGTTCCATATATACTTCTTCATCTAGATTTCCATTTAAGAAGGCAGTTTTTACATCCATCTGATATAGCTCTAGGTCATAATATGCTAGAAGTGCCATAACAATTCTGAATGAATCTTTCTTAGACACCGGAGAATAGGTTTCATGATAATCAATACCTTCTTTCTAAGTGAATCTTTTAACTACAGGTCGGGCCTTAAATCGTTCAACTTTCCCTTTAAAGTGCATTTTTGTCTTAAAGACCCATTTACAACCAACTGTTTTGGACCCTTCAGGTAGTTCAACAAGATCCCAAACTTCGTTGATAGACATGGATTCTAACTCTTCGTTCATAACATCTAACCACTTTTCAGAATTTTCACTTTCTACTGCCTCTCTAAAAGTCTTTGGATCTTCTTTAATTCCAATATCTGATTCTTCGAGAAACACAATATAATCATCTGAAATAGCTAGTCTTCTCATACGAGTTGACCTTCTCAATTCCTCCGGATGTTCTCCATTAACAGATGGTTGTATTTCAAAAGTTAGTTGTGTATCTTGAGCAATCGGAACAACAGATCATTCTGGGAAAACCTCTATATCAAATGGAATCATTAATCCACCTTGAGAAGATGATTGAGGCTCATTTCTAATCTCCTTGTATTCAATATTTCTAGCCTCAGAACTCTCACTGTTTTCATGATTCTCCAAAAATTTGGCATTATTGGACTCAACTATTCTTATTGAATGATTAGGACAGTAAAATCAATACCCTTTAGACCTCTCTGGATACCCAATAAAATATCCGCTTACTGTTATAGGGTCTAACTTCTTTTCTTGCGGGTTATAAACCCGCACTTCAGATGGACATCCTCAGACTCGAAAATGGTTTAAACTGGGTTTCCTATCAGTCCATAACTCAAAAGGAGTTTTAGGAACTGCTTTAGTAGAAACTCTGTTTAAAATATATATGGCCATCTTTAGTGCGTCACTCCACATAAATGCAGGTAACGATGTATTGCTAACCATACTCCTAACTATATCTAAAAAAGTCCTATTCCTTCTTTCAGTCACTCCATTCTGCTGAGGTGTTCCAGGCATTGTATATTGGGCAACAATACCTTCGGATTCTAGGAATCTAGCAAACGGGCTTAGATTACGACCTGTTTCAGTGTACCTGCCATAATACTCATCACCTCGATCTGATCTCACGATTTTGATCTTTCTATTTAATTGTTTTTCCACTTATGCTTTAAATATTTTGAACATAGTCAAAGCGTCAGACTTTTCTTTAATGAGATAGACATAACCAAACCGTGAGTAGTCATCTATAAAGGTGATGAAATATTGTTCTCCTATAAGACAAGGTATATCTATTTTTCCACAAACATCCATATGGATTATCTGCAGGAGTTCAGAACCTCGTGTGGCAATTTTCTTAATTGTTTGAGTTTGTTTTCCTTCAATACAGTCAACACAGATACCGAAATTAGTGAAATTAAGGGTTAGTAATAACCCATTTTTCACCAATCTCAATATCCTCCCTTTCGAGATGTGTCCTAACCGTTTATGCCACAACTTAGGGGAGTTCTCTTTTATTAGTCCTCTATTCATGCCAACATTCATCCCACAAGTAACATGGTGTGTAATTAGTGATTGTGTGTATAAAGTATCTAACCTTAACTTATATAGGCCATCATATAATAAACCACTACCAATCATTATATTATTGTGAAAGGGTTTCAAAGATCATTGATCAAAGTTAAATACATATCCTTTTGCATCCAACTTTGAAATAGAAACCAAATTTCGGAAAATATCCGGAACATAGAAGGTGTTTGGCAGATCAGAACGAATTCTGTATCTAGCACTAGCCTATACGTGCCTATTGCCTCGACTCTTGACTCCTTCCGGTTTCCCATAACGATGGTTCTTTCCCCATCACTTGGCCTCTGGGTTGAAAGAAATCCCTGCATACAACCAGAAATGTGAACGGTTGCACCAGAGTCGACCCACCATATATTAGATGGGACATCAATAATATTGGTTTCACAAAGAAGAGATAAATTTCTTTGCTTACCTCTTTTCTCAAACCAATTCTTCCTTTTGAAGCAGTCCTTCTTGAAATGTCTTTTCTTGCCACAAAAGTGACATTTTTCGGATCCTTTCTTTCCCTTACTCTTCACTGGTTTCTTACTTTTCGGATCTACTTTGAGCATGTTGGCATTAGTCTTGAATTTTCTAGGACCTTTCCTGCCCTTAACATGGGAGACAAAGTTTACCTGAAGTTGCCCCTCGGCTTTAAGCCTCATCTCTTCTTGATCACATATTGCGATCAACTCAGTTATGGTCCACTGACTAGAGCTCTGATTGTATGTTAGTTTAAATGGGCCAAATGAAGGAGGAAGGGAGTCCAGAATGAATTGGATCAAATATCCATCGGAAATACTCATATCTACATCCTTTAACTTTGATACTAGATTGGACATGAGTAGGATATGTTCTCTAACTCCCTTTATCCCATCGTATTGCATGTTAGTTAATTTATTCATTAAGGTGGCACCTAATGCCTTGTCGGTCACTTCAAATTGTGACTTAATTTCTTCTAAGAGTTCCTTGGCATATTTTCCTTGATCAAACGATCCCCTAATACTCTTAGAAACTAAAGTCATAATAATCTTTTGGCATTTTTTATCACATCTTTGCCACTGATCATATTTGGCTTTTTCATATTCAGAGCTCTGTTTGGTAGGCGCAGGATGCATGGGCTCATCTAAAGCCATTTCTAAGTCTAGAAAAGTTATGGTTAACAACAGCATGTCTAACCAGTCAGGATAATTCGATCCGTCTAATGAATGAATAGTTCCTAAGCACGAGGGAAGAGACATGGATTTGGAGGAAGATGCTGTAAAATAAGAGATGAACTATTATTCTCAAAATTCTATAATGCTTTGAATTTAAAGGGAATCTTACAACAGAAATAATAGTTTTACATCATTACAAATAACTTTTGGGTTAAATGTAACATGTTAATTTTATTATTCTCGTTTATTTGATAAAACCACAATTTATTAAGTGAATAAGTGAGATCTCACCTTTGGGCGTAGATCAGCACGAATTCACAAAACATCTTTAATGTGTTTTATCCCAATCTTCAACTAATCGAAAGATAAACTGCTTTGGGTCGATTATCTATCCTTTAAGTGAAATTACAATTTTAGTGTCATTTATGGTATCTCTTATTCAATAATTGAAACATGAGTTTCATCATAACTGGGCCACTTTGGTGGCTACCTAGTTAAATCATAATTTCAAATTGAAACCTATGACACTAATTTTTAGTCACCTATGATTAAAACGATTCTGATGCTCTATTTCTACTTTAATTGAGCATTTATTATTTTAAATCTAAACATTTAGAAGAGACCTAATTTAACAATTATTATATTATTGTGAAAATGAGATTTCTTAAAATTAGTTGTCCAGATGAACATTAATCGGACCATTGATATCTCATCACAACAATAACTTTCCTTAATCAATCTATCATAAGTTTGAAATTTGTACTAATTTAATCATCAAGCATGCATGCATGTAACAAATATAACTCAAAAAATAACATTGATCATGTAAATGATAAACGGAAACATGAATTTGAATGAGTTAAGCATGCATGATATCAACATTGAATCATTAGATTATGAATTAAATTCAGTAATATGATAGATCTTATTATAAGGGACACAACGAAAGAAATGGATCGAAAATCCAATATCATATGTGTCCGAAATGATCAAAATACGATTTCGATCGTTCATTTTTCCTTGATCTGGCCTTGATATGATCATATTTAAATTATCCAGTCATATCAGAATGATTACTGCATTTAAATACATCAATTGGACGGTTTTGACTGGAACGGATCACTTTCATAATGACCCAATTATTCAAAACACATAAATATCAAAATTAATAATAATTTATTCAAACCAGGCCAAGCCAATGGATCGGTTCAGACCCCGGTCAGTAATTGGACTGTTCGGTCCAGTGAGTTTGGGTACATGTAAAAAGCCCAGTCCATTTATTTATTTATTTATTTATTAACTAGATCGAGTCGGTTCAGTTAATCCAATCTACATATAAAATGAACTGGGTCAGGTCGGGTCTGACAACCTGGGTCGGGTCGGTTCAATTAATCCAGTTTGCATATAAAATGGACTGGGTCAGGTCGGGTCTGACAACCTGGGTCGAGTCGGGTCTGCTAACCCGTTCTTTTCTTTTATTGAACTGGATCGGGTCGGGTCAGACTAGGTCGAACTGACCTGACCACACAGAACACAGACTGGATCAGTCGGGTCGGGTCTGATCCGTTTAACCCAGTCCCTTTTCTTTAATAAACCTAACCCGGTGGGGTTGGGTCAGGTCCAACCGACCTGTCCTTATAAAAATGGATTGGGTCTATTCGGGTCGGGTTGGGTCAGGTCATAACAACCTGACCCGACATGTCATCTTCAACCTCCCGATAATGGGGCAATCGGTTTTAACCGATTGCCCCTTTCTCTGGCTCGTTCCACCTCTGACGCCGACAGCCCCGGCCGCAGCGGACTGCCGACGCTCGCACGGCGCCGGCCACAACTATCGCCGGCGGGAATCATTCCCGACGACAACCGAATTGTTTTTTTTTTTTTGTTCTTTTGCCGCTGCCGCTGGAATTGTAGCGCCCTGTTGCACCGCTGCAGTGCAGTGCCCGCAGCAGAACTGGGCACTGCGCTGCAGTTCTGCTTCGCCGGAAAACAACCATCACCTAACTGTTTTTTTTTTAATTTCTGTAAACAGTGACCCCTCTTCCCGTTTTGATGCAAATCCAACCTTATCAATGGAAACCAATGACTCTAATACCAATTGTAAGCTAAAATGGCCCCTTAGGAAAAACTTTAACGGATTAGATTTGCATTTTAACGGAGTGATTTGTATTATGAAAGACAGCCAATTTAGGGCATACCTGAATCGATTGCAAAACGAAGAGGAGATCCACAATCTTAACTCTCTCAATCTTCTTGTAATGCCTGCTGATTGATGGATATGCCAAGCAGTAATCTCTGTGTGTGAAGATGAGAGAGTTCCCAAGCCATTTTTAGACTGCGTTAATGCTTTCCTCCCCATCAACGAAAAGCTTTCCATTATCGCACGACTGGAGTTTTTTCAGGAACGTGACTTTAATGAGAAGATGCTGTTATTGAACGAATCAAAGTAAGTAGCGGTCATGTGGGCCACCACCCATAATATCCAACAGTATTTTCTTACCTACTTGATCAAGGTTTAATCCTGGACAAGTACCTTTTCCTCTTTACCTTATCCGAGGTCTATCCGCTTCCTCGCCTGAAGGCTCTACCTATTTCTCCGAGATTTACTTTCCTCTCCTGAGGGTGGGGCCCAGCCCCCTAGCTGGGATAGAAAAAAAAGATTGTTGAAGAGATGGCAGGTCAATAAATGAAATGTAAATCTTTGAAGCACCGAGTCATTATCACAGTATCAGTAGCTGGATCCAACCTTTTCGGGCGCAACTGTATACAAGTTTTTGTCTGGTTTGTAGCAGCTGCAATTGACAAAGAAGATACTGTGAGTTCATGACTGTTGTAGTGGATTTTGATGGCCCGACCTACTGGCTACTAAAAAAATATATACCATTGGTATTTTCCAAAGAAATTTATTATAAGTTACTCATGAAGACCACTTTTTGTCCTTTCTGCCTTTTTTTTTTGTGCCTGAACATGATTTAATGAAGCTTAAGTAGGATGAGAAATTGTTGCCGGGCCAACTTCTTCTTTAATAAATGATGACCAATTTCGAAAACATAATTGAATGAAGCTTAAGTAGACTGGGACATGCTTACAAAAAAAAAGGATAGAGTGTGACATTGTTGCTGAGCCAACTTTTCTATTGAGTAGGCTCCTCCTTTTGAAAAATATTAAAAATTATACCTCGAGGTTTTGGTAGAAGTAACGAAAATCTCTTCAATATATTAAATTTCTTTAGTTAACCATTCATACCAAAACCTCGAAGTGTCCGTCGAATAGCGAAAATACTTTTTCAATATTCATCTATAATAAATGACGGCCAATTCTAAAGCATAATATAATATTTTTAATGTTTTATGCAGCTGTAAAGCATTTTTAGAATTTAAATAGTAGGCAGCCCTCTCTTAGCACCCATAAAATAACAATACTCTGCTCGCGGGCCCAAATTTGAATGCGAAAGCATTCTCTCTGTCAGTGATGACACTGTTGGGAGTGGACACCTTTTGAAAGCTACAGGGCACTTTAAGACGCTACAAAAATAGGAAATTTTCTCCCATGATATTCTTGGATACAAACGGGTACTGATGTCGCCAGTAACGCCATTAAGGGGGTACGCATACGTCTAAGTTTATTGATGGGGCCTCCACCGCTTTTAATATTTGGATCGCCATGATCTGGACGTCTTCTTGCAAATATCCCATGGGAGAACATTTGAGGTGAAATATGTCTGTTTGGCAGTTTTCTCTTGCAGGGAGATTTTTAGCTTTCTTTGGGATGTTCTTGCTGCCTGGTTCCTATCCCTGCACAGCATAATTGTGTAACTCTTGCAGGTAAAAAATTTTTAAAGCCATCTTTGGCATAACTGATAACAAATTAAGAAATCAGAAGCAAATGCCTCTAGACGTACTATTGGTCATCGGATATAGATATTTGATGTTGATAACCACTTACTCTAAAAGTTTGAACCGAAAAAACACAGCAATATATATCAACAGACAAAATCTGTTTTTTTTCTCCCTAAATGTGGTTTTCAAATAGGGAAGATGTTCCATTTGAAGGATATGTGGTCCCTGAATGTCATGTTCAAATCAAAACCGAGTAATTCTGGGTTATCAAAACCGAGTAATTCTGGGTTATGGTCATGGCAGGTTATTCTTTTTTGTTTTGTGATTTTAACAAATTTTATGCAACCCCTTGAAGATGGAAAGCTTGTACACGTTTTTGAGCGCCACAAACCGCCACATTGCTTTTGAAGAATGCCAACAATTCATTTTCAAGGGAAGTATATAAAATTCTCACATCACATCTAAGTAATAAAGACTGTCCAGCTAGTATTCAAAATTAATCCGTGTTTGTGGCCTATGCGAACATTTTTAGGGGGTCAAAGGACAAGATGAATGGGGCAAGTTTCCTTGTTACAGTCATGGCAACCTAGGCCTGACTATATCCCCCGACCTTTTGCCCCACGGGATAAAGTTGGTCTCACATATCTTTTTAGAGCAATGGTTCAAAACCCCCCAACCCCACAACCCCCCAACTCCAACCCCAACCCCAAACCCCAAGCTTTCAGAGGCAGGTTTGCTTTGTCCCTAATTATACCTCACTAAGATTTTTAATATTTATAAATGGGATTTTTGGTTTCAGTATTTGTACATAAACCTTTGCTTTGGCATTTTAATACCTTCTCTATCCAAAAAATAAGATTTTGATAATAATGAGCAATACAGTGAAGATTTTACTCAATTTTTTTTATCAAAATAACACTTTTGCCCTTACAACTATTTTTGTATATACCCTCACGAGGTTTCTAATATTCTTAATAAGCCCCAATGTGATTTGAATAATAGATTTGTTAAATTACCTCAATTCTATAAACGTGTTGCCTGCTCCTTTCTTGTTTTTTTCAATTTGCTTTATATCTTTAATCTATTTTCTATCAGTAGCACGACGCAAACCGTGCTTTGAATTAATTATATTTATAATCATTTTAGTAGAGCAAGTGATTGAGTGATGGTTTCATTTAATCTAATATGCCCACTAAAAAATTATATATTTAACTAATTGGATAGCTCCAGAGTAGGGCCCCTAAAACAGTTTTTTAAAATCATTTTCTCCCCTATTAATATCATTTTTTCCCTTTAGAAAAAAAAGGCTCTTTAAAAAAATTTTTAAATGTTTGAAATTGAAGATAAACAATACATAAATGAACTATAAATATATAAATTTACAAGAATTATTATGCAGAGTGATGACCAATAAGTTTCTAAAATCCATAAGGCGCACCTTCCTAACCTTTAGAACAATTAAGCACAAAGAGAGAGGCCTCATGAGAGTAATATCCAGACCTATTTCTAGTCTTCCTTATCATGATAATTGTTCCAAAACAAAAAATAAAAATTGATGCTAAAGAGACCTTAAGCTTATCTTAAGAAAAACTAACAATGTGAAGAAAGATGAAGAAAGATTAAAAAAAAACCTATCTTAATGTTAAAAGAGAGGATGTCGCCAGCTGCATACATAAAAAACTTCATGGGCTTAGTTGAAAAAAAAAGAAAGTTAAAGTGAAAAAGAAAAAAAAATTCATATGGAAGAGAAAGATTTTATTAATGATAAATAAAGATATGGGAAAAACTGTCATAGTTAACACAAACGTAATTGTCTTTTCTCTTTATTGTTTAATCCACTTTATTAGGAATATGAAAGATATGAAAATGCCAAAGCAAGAGGCTATTTACAAATACTAAAACTACAAGGGTTTATTACAAATATTAGAAACCTTAGAGGGTATATACAAAAAACTCTTATAGTCTAGTCCTCAGTTGTCCCTAACTGCATTTAATTATACCCAAATCTTATTTTATTCCTAATCTGATTTGCTTGAAAACTCTATAAATGAAGAGCCTTGTGCCCTAATTTGAAGAGGCCAAAAGCTTGTCATAGACTAAAACTCTTCTTAACTCAGATCCATTTGCTATTTGATTGAAATGTAACAACCCAAGCGTGATACTCCTGTAGGTTTCTTTCTCAAGTTTGAGTATCTACCGACCCCATTTTGATGGAACATTTCACTTGATCAGACAGAGACATTTTGAAGACCATTTTTTGTTAATTAAACCTTTTCAAGTTGGCTGGAGGATTTGTAAATGTTAGGAGGCTGAAATTATAAGAATCCCAAAGATCATGTGAGAGTTTTCAAGTTGAATGAATTTGATAATCTACCAAAAATAATAGGGCATTTGCAAATGCAAAGAGGACAAACCATCACATAATGCCTATTTCTTTACCCAAATCTCTAACTCAAATATGTGGTATTGGAATTGAAAGATAGTGAATGATGGATTCATTGGGATTTTCGTATGCTATTATAATATATTAAGCTAAGAGGTTTTGGACTCACTTTTTACCAAAAGTGTTTCAATTTTGAATTTTTTTAATTGAACCTTAGGAAAGGCATTTGAACCTATAACCTTTTGCTAACTTAAATAACAAACCTAACTACTACACCATATAATATTAATATTTAAATTTTTATCAAATTAATATAAAAAGTATAGTAAGATGGAATGAGGACCCTAGCCATGTGGGTCATGTCTGTGCTTAGCACGGGTTATTGCACTAGTATTCTTTTATTGAAAATTTGAATTTTAACCACTTCAAAAGTAAAAAGTAGCTTTAGAATTCTAAACTCTTTACCATTTTTTGTGTCCTCAGTGGGAGAGGATGATTCACGCATTTCACTTAGGGGATTGCTTTTAGAGAATTCATAAATTCTCCATTTAGGAATTTTAGAAATTTCAATAAGGAAACAAGCCCATCATGTTGATGAATGTCCAACATCTAAAAAATTTATGTCATAAATTATGATTAAAAAAAAAGACCCTAAGCTAAACATTTCATGTCACAAAATACATGGCAAATGGTGGAGCTCATTGGACCTGGTGAAAAGAAAAAGGAGCGTTTTAGAAATTCTTAAGCATTAGATTCAAGACCCTGAAATGGTCAAAATAAATGTCATTAAATGGCTATTAATCATGAATGTAGAATCAAATAGTTAATTGCATTAGGAAGGTTGCAAATGAGGTACTTGGAGAATCACAAGTAAAAATACATATTAATAAAGAAACATGATATTGGAGTGTGAAGGTTCGTGAAGTTTTTCGAGAGAAAAGACATTGCTACAAAGTTTGGTAGGGCACTAAGAGTATGAAAATTTTGGAGTTGTATAAAAAGGCAAAAAAAGAAGCTAAGAAAGTAGTAAGGAGTATAAAGTGCAAAGCGTACGATGATCTCTATAATATATTAGGAACAAGAGAATAAGAGAAGGATATTTTTAACCTAGCAAAAATAAGAGAAAAGAAAACTAGGGACTCAGATCATGTCAAATATATCAAGGACAATGAAAAAAATATTCTGATAAAGGACAACGATATTAAAAAAAAGGTGGAAGGAATATTTTAGCAAATTTTTAAATGAAGAACATATGGGGGATACAAGAACTAAAGAGGATATTTCATTAGTAGAGCATACTTTTCTCTATAGAATTAGAGGGTGGAAGTGAATGAAGCATTAGAGCAAATAAAGACAAAAAATTCAACAAGCCCAGATGATATTCCAATAGAGGTATGAAAATATTTAGGAGATGTTAGGGTGAGTTGGTTATATATACTCTTCAATAAGGTACTTGTAACAAAGAAAATGCCCGATGAATGGAGAAGAAGCATTGTAGTACCTATATATAAGAATAAAGGAAATATATAAAATTACACCAACTATCGATGAATTAAACTTATGAGCCATACTATAAAGTTATGGAAGAAAATAATGGAGCAAAGACTTAGACAGAAGACCAAGATTGTTGAAAATCAATATAGTTTTATGCCACGGATGTCAACTATTAAGGCTATCTTTTCACTTAAGTAATTAATGAAAAAATATCGAGCAAAGAGGAAAAATCTACATGTGGTCATTATCGATTTAGAAAAAGCCTATGATAGGGTATCAGGGGATTTAATTTGGTGGGTTTTGAAGAAAAGGAATGTCCCTGGTAGTTACATTGAAAATTTTAAAAATATGTATAAAGAATTAGTAACAAATGTGAAAACCACATGTGGAAAAACAGGTGGATTCCTGTGACTATAGATTGCATCAGAAATCAGCCTTAAGCCTCTACCTCTTTACATTGATTATGGATAAGTTAACTGTGTATATTCAAGAAGAAGTACCATGGTGTATGTTATTTGCAAATAATAGAATATTGGTGGATACATCAAGAGATGGTGTAAATGTAAAATTCGAGAGATGGTGGTAGGCATTAGAATTTAGAGGCTTTAAAATAAGTTATACAAAGATAGAATATATGGATTGCAATTTCAGTGGACATATACAAAGAGTTGAAACCACTATCAAAATTGAAACTCATGAGATATCACGTAAATATTCTTTTCAGTATTTGGGCTCGATGATTATTAAGGATGGGGAGATTGACGAAAATATTAAGCATAAGATAAAAACTGGATGGCTGAAATGGAGATTAGCGTTTGAAGTGCTTTTTGACAGACGAATACTAACGAAATTAAATGGCGAATTTTACAGGACAGTGATTAGACTAGTTATAACATATGGAGCAAAATATTGGCTAATTAAAAACATGCATATACATAAGATGGATGTAGCGGGGATGAGAATGTTTAGGTGGATGTATAGTAAAACTAGGAAAGATTAAATTAGAAATAAACGCTTTCAAGAGCATTTAGAGGTAGCACTAATAGGAAATAAGATTAGAGAAACCCGTTTAAGATGATTTGAGCATGTTGAGCGTAGACCGGTTATGGCACCAGTAATGAAAAATTTGGCTATCCAAGTATATGGCCCATCTAGAGGTAATGGTAGGCCGGAGAAAACATTGATGGAGGTCATTCAATCAGATTTGAAAAAGTTTAACTTATCTAAAAATTTGGCTCAAAATAGAATGAAATGGAGAAACAAAATTTATGTAGCGGATTCAACTTATTAAGATAAGGTTTTGATGATGAAATGGTTATTAATCATGCCCTTAAATTAGACGAATAAAAGTTTCTGATGAAACTGGGGCTCTTCGAAGGTGGTAGCGTGAAAACCAACTCATTTACCACTTCCAATCACCAACAGTTCAAAATTTTATCTAGTCATCTATTTCAAACTTCAAAGTCTTGCACAGTTGCACATGATAGTTAAGCATGTAATTTATGGGACTGCCGTGTCACACCTGCCGGGTCACCTATGGTTGTCACAAAATAGAGGCCTTTTGTATTTAAAAAAAAATCTCTTTTTAAAGATAACATTTATTTTGAGAGAAGAGGAAGTGACGTGCAGAGCCCCAGTACATATTATTTAAGTTGGGAGTGCAACAAAAATTTTAAAAATTCCAACAGGATTCTTTCATGGTAGGCCAGTATGACTCAAGCCCCTTGTATTCAAATGGAAGATGATTCAAACAACAGTACTGATGTCGGATTTGGGACCATGCTGTCGTCTTAGATTCTTCATTGATATCAGGAATACATTGTGTGTAACTTGGGATTGTCTTTGAGAAGATGTGCAAGGTGGAGCACCATTCCTTTAATCCAAGACATTCGATTAAAGCCTATATACATGAGTACCAGTATTCTCTAAAATCACACTCACCAAATCATGAGAATATCAACGTAATAGATGAAGTAATTAACTATATTATCTAATGACTGTCATTAAAATATCCATTTAACTGATAAATAACACTTTGATTGGAGTAAGGTTTGACAACATTCATTAGTGAAGAAATTCATCCAACGGTTTCGGTTCGGATGGAGAAAAGTGAGCCCCACAGGAAAGATCTCTTGGAGATGCACCATTCTCTGTGTTGTATTTAAATATAGAGCATCATTTCTTCATTTTTCAAAAGTTGAAAAATGAAATTGCTTACCCATGAATGTGGCCCCGTGCTTACGCTGTGGCTGTCGGCTTCTTAACTTTTTGAAAAATCTTTCAATAAAATGAAAAAAAAAAGTCCTTTCTTTGATGAAAAAGAGCTTTTTACTGGAAATTTTCTGCCGATGGTGGTTTCGTAGATATTTGGGGGCCTATTTAGCCCTTCTCTAATTAATTTATGCCCCCTTGTTGCCAACCTTGCTATATTTTTCTTGCAACATGATCCAATATAGTTGGGACAATATTATAATGATGATGACGATGATAATGTTATCTTATAATCTAAGCTGTCATTGAGTTTAATTTAGAGAACTGCTATTTCAACACCGCTTTTGACTCAGTTTAGAGATAAAATTAAAAAAAATTATTATAATTTGGCTTATGCATGAAAGGACCAAAAAGCCCATTGTCCGTTGAAAACTTAAATTCCTAATTTTTTTTCATACATACATACCGATCTTTTCCTTCCCTCTTCCCTTTTAGAAAGCATCTCCATTTCCACACACAATATAGACTATATTTTTCCTTGAATGTTCTTCTTCCAATATGAGCAAGTGACCCTCACACTCATTGTGCAAGGGACTATCTTCTTTCCTGTTTTTTTGTTGCATTAAATAGCATATTTTGTAGTGCTTTCCAATCAAATAGTGCAATAGAGGAGGAAATGCATACTCAAAAATAATTTCACAGTCGTCACCCTGTTCAGCCGTGCGAGACCGAATAAGATAACTAACAGTTAGCTGAACTGTTCCTGTTTGAGAGGCCCAACAGTTAATTGTCCTGTTTGGTTTTGCAAGCCAGAATAGGGCGACGAATGTGAAATAAAAAAAAAGAAAAAGTAAAAAAACCTTAAAAAATCAAATTTATTCAACCTAAACATTCACAAAATCAAATGGAGATGTGCTCTATATATTTGAATGGATCAAATGTGCAGAGAAGGTGATAATGGAGGAATAAAAGAGAAAAAAGAAAGTGTAGAGAAAGAAAGTAAAATATGTGTTTGGGTGGGTGGATATGTTGGGTAAATGTGTGACTGTAAAGAGTTAAAAACTAATATGATTAACTTAATCACATGTGTATGGAAAGAACATGTTTAAACTGAGTCAAAAGTGGTATTGAAATAACAGCTCTTTCAATTTAACGCTATTCCATATTTACTCGTCATTAGTTTGAATATAAAATAATTTGCAATTAACAAAGCCATTAAATTTAGGATTTTTTGGCACCCAGAGTAAGGGGATCTAAGAGATATTAAATATAACCACAAACGTGGAAAGAGGGCAGTATAGTAGGTAATTGAGTGAATGACAGAATTGTTAAGCAACTAAACAACCCTTTGATTGTGTTAACCTTTTGCATGACCCTTCTCCATCGCGAGACATTTTATATTTATATCCTCTTACCATCATTAATAAGCATGAATATTCTACAGTAAAAAAGAAAAGAAGCAGAAAGAAAATTTGATAAAATTAGGAACAGTGAATCAGTAGTACTTTTTATTTAAGATCTTAAAAAAAAAATGCGAGCAAAGAATCTACCTTGTAAAATTTTGAGAAGTGGTTCACATGAACTTCGCATATCAATGTCCTTAAAGAAATGTAGAGCGTGTTGTGCGTGTTTGAACTTTGGAGTAAACTTGTAAATGTCTAGCATGTTGTGTGTCTGTTTGCACTTTGGAGTAAACTTGTAAATATTGCAGTGAAATCCTTGAATTCATCAATCAACTCCACCCACGAAATTGTAATTGCTCAATAATTACAACCTCCCATTAGTTCATAATTGACCAAAGTGTCTCTTCAACTAAATTCATCCTCACTATGATAATAACATGTAATTTTGCTCTTTCAATTTTATTTTTTTTCAGTCACATGTTTTTGGACTTAATGGATATATGCTTTTTACATTCTCAACAGTTTGATAGAAAGTTCAGAATTTCAAGAATTCTGAAAAAGGGCGTAACTTTTTGAATGTTGTAAAATCCACATCCAAAGTCCAAAGTCCAAACAACGGCAAACACGTATTTTGTGGGTCCCACTGCCACGTGTCCCTGGTCTCGCGTTGTTGCCGTTTTCGCTGATTTCCTCTGCCTTTCCAGCCTTGCGTCGCCTTAACGCATTGGTCACTGACTGCAAATTGTGGCTCGCACGGAAAGCGGGCTCACCCTTCCATTGTTTTGCCTCGCAATGACATGGAAGTTATTGTGATTCGATTTGTTTCGTAAAAACCCCCTTCTTTTTATGTCTAAAAAAACTTCTAAATTACTGTGAAAAGGTGAAAGGATAAAATAAATTACTGTGATTGGATATATGTTTTTACCTTTCAAAAGTTTTTAGAAGGCCTTATTAAGATGTTAGTCTTCTTTTTTAATTCTAGAAACACCTGTAATCAATGCCATTTGAGCGTGTTTGTGGAGTAGAGTAAATTCAAAATGAAGAAGGAATAAAATATGATTGGATTACGAGGACATTCTATTTTTAGCTATTTAATGAGAAATGTTTTTGACTTTCTTATATAAAAAGTAAATATTTTTTGTAATTTAGTGAGTGTTTTTTACTTAAAAAAATGAAAAAATTTTAAAATTTTTTTAAAAAGCAAAAAATTTAAAATTTAAATATTTAACTTTAACTCTACTTTACTCTACCCCATAAACAAATAAACCTGTAGTTCTTTCTACCATTTTGTATATGGCTTAGGTGGAGAAAAGGAAACACTTGCATCCCCCCTCCCACTATTGGTCAACTCGTTTGGGTGTGTACTTATTTTATTGAGGTTTTTTTTTTTTAGAATCCTTTATTGGGCTGAAAGAGTTGAGATTTTTGTTAAGTGAGCTCAAAGTTGGCATCGATTAATTAGAAGTTGCAAATAAAATTTGAATTTAAAATGATGATATTAAAAGATTTTATTTTCATAACTATACTAAGGTAAAAAAGGAATTATAAACAAAGAATCTAGGATACTTCTAACAAATGGTTTTATAACCTCTTCTTTCTTTCTTTTCCTAATTTGAGAAAATTAACATTCCACTTATAGCTCGGTGGTGAAACACCTTAAAAAAAGAGTCACTCATAATCTTTGAAATTTCAGCTTCGTAATGCTACTTAAGCAATTTAGAAACCACTTTGAGGACAGAGGACAGGATTAGATAATGCATAGTTCTTCAAAACTAAGAAAGAATGCTCCCAGCTACTCCAACCAAACAGGCCTTTATTAAAAATAAGGGAACTCACAGGGGCCGTTTTAAAATAAAAAAAAACCTCTGATGAACATCAGTCAAGTCCAGTCCATAGTCATTTTTTTAGACTACCTGGTACGAACTTCGAGGTATTTAAGTCCTCCTCGCAGACCCGAGGAGGGAGAAGCAGCAGCTTTGTGAGCGAGAGGAACGCAGATCAGATGTTCGACAAAATGACTGAGAGAGCAGGAAGAGCGAGAGACGAGAGAGAGATGATGGGGGGCGAAGAGAACCGCCTCCTGAAAGAGCTCACCTACCCATTACTCCTCTGCGAGAGAACCCGCGCCGCTGCCGAGGAGGCCGAGTCCTACAGAGCCGACTGCGCCGAAGTCGGGAGGCGGGTCGACCAACTCGCCCAGATGCTCCGCTCCATCTTCATCATCTCCGAATCCAACCCCACCATCTACGACCGACCCATCCGCCGCATCGCCTCCGACGCCGCCAAGAACCTCGAGCGCGCCCTCAACCTCGTCCGCAAGTGCCGCCGCGCAGGCGTCCTCCGCCGCGTCGTCACCATCATCAACCTCGGCGACTTCCGCAAGGCCCACTCCCTCCTTGACGCCTCCCATGGCGACGTCCGCTGGCTCCTCAGCGTCTTCAATTCCGAACCCTCCGCCCCCGGAACCGCCCCCGCGGGGGGCGGCGGTGCGTCCATCGTCCTCGGCCTCCCGCCCATCGCCAGCATCGACCCTATCCTTGCATGGGTCTGGACCTATGTCGCCGTCATCCAGAACGGCGCCGTCCTCGCCGAGCGCGTTGAGGCGGCCAACTCCCTCGCCTCGCACGCCTCCGACAATGACCGGAATAAAAAGATCATCATCGAGGAAGGCGGGATTCCCCCCCTCCTCAAGCTCCTCAACGAGGCTGCCTCGCCGGAGTCCCAGATTGCCGCCGCGACCGCACTCGCCAATCTCGCCACGGACGCCGATAAGGCCCGCCAAGTTACCGCAGACCACGGAGTGCCCATCATCGTCCACGTGCTCGCGGACTCGCCGATGAGGGTTCAGGCGTGCGTGGCGTCGCTGGTGGCGCGGATGGCCGGGAATGATGCTGCGTCGAGGGAGGAGTTTGCGAGGGAGAATGCAATTCGACCCCTTGTGTCACTTCTCTGCTTTGAGGTCCTGGATGATCCACCTCTCGCCCGCGGTAAGGCCACTAGCTTCCATTCTCTTGTTCAAATTAATAAGGAGATGGCAGGGAATCGCCCGCAGTTGAATTCATTTCACAGTGAGGGGAGTGGGAGCGGGCGAGGGCGCGAGAGTCATAGGAAGGAGAGGGAGAATGAGAGCCCCCAAGTGAAGCTAAACCTCAAGGTCAATTGCGCTGAAGCGCTGTGGATGCTTGCCAGGGACAGCATCGCCAATAGCAGGCGAATCACTGAGACAAAAGGGCTGCTCTGCCTTGCCAGGATCATTGAAAAGGAACAGGATGAATTGAGGCTCAATTGCCTTATGACCATAATGGAGATTGCCTCCGCCGCAGAGTCCAGTGATGACCTCCGGCGCTCGGCTTTTAAGACGAATTCTCCCCCTGCCAAGGCGGCAGTGGATCAGCTTCTTAAAGTAATTCAAGACAGCAGCAATCCTCCTGCATTGCAAGTTCCTGCAATAAAAGCGATTGGGTCGTTGGCTCGCACCTTTCCAGCTAGAGAGACCCGTGTAATTAAGCCTCTTGTTAACCAGCTCAGCCACCGAAACACAGATGTGGCTGCTGAAGCTGCTGTTGCATTGGGGAAGTTTACTTGCCCTGGTAATTTCTTACGTGTCGAGCATTCAAAGACGGTTATAGAATTTGATGGGGTACCGCCTCTAATAAGATTGCTTAGGTCCACAGAGAAAGCACAGTTGAATGCACTTATACTTCTGTGTTACTTGGCATTGCACGTTCCCAGCAGTGAAGCCCTGCAAGAGGCAAGGGCGTTGACTGCCTTGGAGCTGGCAAGTCGTGCTCCGGCTGCTCAGCATCCTAGCCTCAGGGAATTGCTTCCAGAGGCATGTCGCCACCTTGAACTTTTCCATGCAGGACCCCATTGTCTCAGACCGATATAGGCTCCATGAGCGTCAAACTGTTGTCAACGGCCGAGATTTAGTGATTCTGTGTTTAAGTTTCATGTGTGAACCAAATCAATCACAAAGAGGGTGTTTCTGATCATGAAACATTTTTGGTGTGGGGCTTTTTGCTCAACAATTTCAATCTGTTGTATGTATTAGAATGGAGGAAACCAATATTGTAATTCTGATCAAGTTGAGAGTGTACATTCATCCAATGCACCAGAGGCTTTATGCTTTGTATTTGCAGTATATCACGGGTCTATTTCCAACTTACATATCTTCAAGCAAGAGTATGGATAATTGAAAAATGTAATTTCTACTATGCTATACATATCTGACGCATTTGCTTGCCCCAGGTTCTATACACCAAACTCTTGTTGCTTCTCTGTCCTTTGTTCTCTGTTGCCTGTACATTTTTAATTTCTTACCTGTGTATCCTTATTTCGTTTCTAAGGCAGAGAAAGAGTTCTAGCTTTTCAATAAATTGGATTTGATGAAGGAATTCATTTGTGGTGTGAAGATTATTAACAAATGTATTTGATAATCACTCTGTTGATAACCTGTCTGCAGTGAGTGATTATACTGACTTGGTTCTTGCATCTGTAGCTGTGCATCTCCTAATTGCTGAGCAGATGGCTGCTAACTATTGGTGGATTCTGATGCAACTTGGAGGTCAGTTTTTGGCATATGGCTGATTGAAACCGTTAAATAATAAATATCCATGGCTGCTAAAGCTTGATGGAAGCTAACCGGATTATGGATTATCTTTTTTATTTTTTATTTTTTTTTCTTGGTGCTGTTGTGCTTGGGTTGTTTGGCTACATTTAGAAGTGTTAAATAAACACTTCTCATTTGCTTTTACCTTGAACTTGATTTTTTTCTCTTGATATTGACTCATGCTTATTTGGTTTTGACATGAATAAGAGGAAAGCAAGTTAGATTCCACTCATGGACTTTCTACTCTCCCACCCCAAATGGGAAACTGGAACTCTCACAAGTGTTTGGACATCACTCTTGATTGAATTTTATTTTGATGGCATTCGCTTAGATATGTTATTGTTGGATTATTTTTTTTACTCATTTTAAGACAGGTGCATCATTTAGGATGAATATATCTTTGGTTCACCGTGAAGATGTCGTTGTCTTCCAACAGGAAAAAATATGAGATGTACTGTATGTACTTAGGGTGAAGATGACATGGTTTGACTTTTTACAGTGTTCTAAATCTTTCTTCAAATGTTCAATTGATTCATTTCATTTAATTCCTTGCATCTATCTTATGAGCTATGAGAGGGTCATTGCTTTGGTGCAATGGTAAAAGTCTCGGGTGTCATGCGTGATAACATAGGTTCGAAACCTTTGAGCAGCCACCTTTTGCAAAATTACCTAAGGTTATGTCTCTCTCTAGTCTAGATCCTCCTAGGACCTTGCTTTGGCGGGACCCGCACTCGGTAATGACCTTTTCTCTTATGAACTATGAATATTAGAATCCTTTTCTTTTTTTTTAATTTCCTGAGTTTAGATTCCACATTTTCTGTTTTATAGTGTTCTTGGTGAATTGGCCTCTTCTTTTAAGTAATTGCCCCCTTCTTTTAAGTAGGGCTTGGTTTAATTATTCTCTCAAACTGTAGTCTTAGTGTTACTAGCAGTGGCCCTTGAGAGAGTGTTATATATGCCAACAGGGTTATAGGTCATGCATTCTCCAATGTAATGAAAGGGCTTAGTTATCTTTGCTTGTTAATCATTTTCTTTTGTTTTTATACTCTTTGATTGGTAATTATTTTCTTTTGTTTTTATATCAATTGATGTACTGAATGCTGGGCAATGAAGGAGGGTCCAGAAGACACAGTGCATGTGGCTGAGATGCAAATGCCATAATGAATGTGTTCCGTAAGAAGAATGATATGATTATGAATGAATACGATTGGGATTCTAAGGACAGTTTCGATATAGTAGAAAATCAAGGATAATTTTTGTGTGATGGTTTGGGTGTGTATATAACAGGGTGGTAAAATGCCCTGTATAATGATCATGGGTGTAACAAGTACAAAAAATTAGGAGGTAAAGTTCAGTAGACTTGGAATAAAGTTGTTTGAAAGGAGATATTTAAAGAGGAAAAGAGGAAATCAAAAGGCCAACCCCAGATAGATGGGGTAAGTCATCACTAATGATGGTCGTGGTGAGGAAGAAAATTTATCAAAAAGTGGATCCTTTAACTACTACACAATTGTGTTTTTACTAGAAAAAAAAAAAAAAAGAAAAGGGAAAGAAACTATTCAATTGTGGGCTTTCTTGATGACAGTCTCTTTCAACTTATGGTAGTCTCTACTGTATCTTTCTGTTATTAGTTGGTGAAAAATCTTTTAAGAAACCTAAGATCCTGCCATGATACTGAAAAGAAAACATAGATCATTGTCATTTCAATTCTGGCTTTAACTTAGAATCGCTTAATGCTATGTCAGTAACTCAGTTTGTACTCATCATTTATATTATGAATGGTCTATATATATATATATGTATATTTGTCTCCTTAGATTGATGGTTTTGAGCCATCTGTGGGATGAGCTTGTAGTTCAGTGGAAGGTGCTTACCATTTCAACCTTCAGATTATGGAATCAAGTGATGTTACTGTCTAAAAAATTAAAAAAGAAAAAATGGTATTGATCACTGGTCTATGTTCCACGTAAACAGACCAGCTCAAATGACCTCAAGAGGGAGATGGTACAATCCTTCTTGACATTCTAGTTTTTGATTGTATAGATGGCCATTTCTTTTGTGCTTTTTTCTTTTCAGAAACCAATTTTAGTACTCTCTGTTGAGCTCTGGGCCAATGTTGTGAGGAATTTGAGGGAGCTGAGCACGAAGGCAAAAGAGTCAAAATTCAAAAATCAGAGACAAGAGGTTAGAGGCAGTGTCTGTGCAACTCTAATCCTCCATTGGAGAGTTAGGAGTGACAGAGAGTGACTGAGGTAGAATATTCTCTCTTCCATTGTCACATTTTCTGAATTCATATAACACCCGCCTATCTGAACCAATTTAATTGAATTTGTAGATGGAAGAACTGGATTGCCTCTGTCCCTTCGTCAGTGTCTATGGAGTCCAGTGATGCCCTTCTTCATGCTTGCCTTTAAGCGGTTGGTGGGAGGCAGAATTTTTCAGATGAGACTCTTGAGAAAGGAAATTTTTGTAAAAGGCCTAAACTTTTGGCAGTTAAAAAAAAACCTTTAAAACTTGTTTTTTCAAATTAGGGTTTGAATTTTCCATGGGGTTTTCAATTAAAGGACATCCGGCAAAAATGACCTGCTGCCTGTAACCTCTCTCCCTTTTTGTAAACCCCCCAGTCGTTCTCTCCTCTCCGCTTGTTCTTCTTCCCTCTCCTTCCTTCATCCTCACATCTACTTCAACAGCGACCACCAGTGACTGCAAGGTACATTTCTCTCTCCCTCTTTCCTCGTCTTCCCTCCATTTCTCCCTCTTTACTCTTCTTCCCTCCCTCTTTTCCTACTCCTCCCTCCCCATTTTCTCCAGCCACCTGACCACTATCACCAGCCATCACCGGCGACTGCCAGTGACCACAGGAAGTGCATGTCACTAATGGAAATGTGTTTTTTTAATTCTTTTTTCTCATAAGAAAAGCTTAAAATGAAAAATGGGACTTTTCTAGTTGACTTGGTTTCAGTTCTGCCCCATTGTGAAATGATAGCCATACTGACTTTCACAGACCAATGGTTGTGCCAAATCAACCTAATCAGTGATCGTTATGTATGGGCATGTTGCCTTGTCCAGGGTCTTACTCATCAGTATGGGCATGTAGCCTTGTCCAGGGTCTTCGTCATCAGTATGGCTATCATGAATTATTTCTGTATTCATTTAACAATTTTATTCTTGTTACAGGGTTTATTCTAGTTGTTATGTATACATTGAAGCCATTTTTGACAATGTCCCTTGACCTTTATGTTAGATTTTGTGGACTCAATCCATCAGTTGATATAATAAATTGATTAATTTCTTTATTTATCAATAAAATCATGCTTTACTTTCATGAGATGAATATTATTTTACTACTTCATGCACATGACCAATACATATGACATAATGGTTTATGAGTTGAACCGGGTTCCATTAGTATATTAGATGTGATATATGTGCATGAATGAGATCCACACGCGGGAGATATATGTCACAAATCTTATACTTAATGTCACGACCCGAGCCCAGAAATCGGGGGTTAGCGAAAAGCCAAACCGGTGACACACGTACTCCCGTGCACGTGCACCCAAACCCAGTCCAGCTGCACGCACACAAGGGATCTAACACGTGCGAAACAGACGAACGCGGAAGCTGTAGATATCATAGCAAGCAACAAAGAAAATAAATAGCGGAAGCCAAAGTAAATACAAAACGGAAATGACAAAGACAATTACACTGATATAAAACCAAATACACACCAAAATCAATATATACAAAATACACAGAAGATAAGTCCAAAGTCCAAAGATCCAAAGTCCAAATACAATCTCTCAAAAACCAAAAACTCGAAAAGCCACTGGAAGTATGCATGAACGCTCTCGGCAGAGATGATCAGGCCCACTCTGCCAAACCTGAGGGTGCCTCTACACTTGCCCCTGCAGCCTCCTCGACCGCCGGGGAGCTGGGCAAGGTATCTGTGCCTGCAACACCACAGACAACACAAATGAATACAACGACCCAGCAAATATAAGTAACAGGGGTGAAACACGCATAGTATCAAAGCTGAATAAAGACCGAATAATAATTTCAGAATTTCATCTTAGTAAGCTAAGCAAATCGTGCATAGAAGTAAAGCATGATATGTGAATCAAACATAGAAATACTGACTAAGTGGCTACTACGTTAACCAAGTTCTCTCCAATAGAGAGCAGAGCAAAGCAGAGCAGAGGAGAACACCACTAACCGGGCCAGGGTACAAGTGGGTCTCAGGTTCCTGGGTTCCGGGGTCCCAAGACAAAGCGACACTGCAGTGAGTACAGAGATACAGAGATCTAAGCCAGAGGTAACCCCGTCGGGCATCCTAGGGCTGAGGCTGAGTAGAGCCAGACTAATACCAATCAAATCAAATCCATAGAAAGGGAGATTATCCGCTTTGGACTCACCGATGACAAAGACCGGATCTTATCCTCACGTATTAACCTCTGGGCAGAGCCACCAGGGAATACCCAAAATATACAAAGCCAGAGAATATACAAAGCATAGTCGAATTACAATTTAGAACATAGATTAAATCAAAGCACAGCATAGATCAGAACTTAGTGCCGAACAAAGAATGATACAGATATACAGAACGAAAGCAAAATGACTGAGGAATGCATAACATAAATTAACAGAACAGAGGGCAAAACCATAAACAATATGCAATGCATCTCAGATTAATACGGAGTCAAGGTTCATTACAAGCCAGTCCTAAGCTAGTTGTTCACTGTCACTAACCGTGCATGTTGATGTAGTTTTAAGTTAGTCAATGCACCGTTGCCATCAAAGTGTTGCGTAATCTTTGCGTGCACCGACGTCCCTTAAACCAACACCCATGGGGAGGTGCTTAACAGTAAAACAACACTCACATAAATAAGTCACAGCCTAACAGACTATTCATGCGTTCCAAGAATCCATTTGGGCCGGTTTACACGGGTGGTTAACCTGTATTTGAGCCCTATAGGTCTCACCATCCTCCTAAGTTATGTTTCAGAATTGCCATGCCTAACGGTTTAGCTATGAGGGACCTATGGTTGAGCCGAGGACATCTTACGCGCTTGTCGTACTATGCACTACGGCTTCACCTTGGTTCCATTCAAAACACAGCTAAACGGATCATCTTTCACTTCTGATCTGATGCCTTTTTCGGCTGAGCTACAGTCAGTATACGGCTTAGCCGTAGACCAATCCACGGCTTAGCCGTAGCATTCCACGGCTTAGCCGTAGCCTCACCGTAGGAGTACTGATATCAGAAAAGTTTCGACTGATCAGAGATTTAATTCACGGCTGGGGTACGGTTGGGTCACGGCTAGCTTACGGCTCAGCCGTAGAACAAATTACGGCTTAGCCGTAGCCTAGCCGTAGAACAAAACTCAAATTTCGAGTCTCTGGAAATCAAGCCGTAGAAGTTCACGGCTTAGCCGTACAATACAGAACACGAATTCGGGATAGTTACAGAAACTGAAATTTGGTACAGAAACATCTCCAAACAAGCTACAGAGGTTCCAAATTCACAAAATGTGGCTGTAAAACATGCTAGACAAAGAATAAGAAGTGAATCAAAGCCATCAAACAAAACACCCATATGTGTTATCAAAGCCTGTACTTATACTTGCCTCAAATCTGAAATCCACTGACTCAAGCTCCAAATCCACTAAAATCAAAGCAAATCAAAGCAATAGCACATGCATGAGATGAGGGAAACACACATAGCTTGGAGAAGGAATCCAATCGAAGATGAAGAATGCAAAACCCACTTACCTAAGCAATATACAGAGATGAGAGAATGGAGAAGAGAGAGGAAGAACCCAATCAAACAAAGGATCCCAATCTACAATCGATCAAGAGAAGTGAAGAGAAAGGGAGAGGAGAGAGAGAACGAGAGGCTTCCCTGGAGTTTTCTCTTGCATGCAACGTGGAAACAAATGGGCAGAGATGAGAGACATCTGGAGCTGAGTTGTTTATATATGTTTTGGAAGTTTAAGTCAAAGTCCAAAGAGTCTGGGTTATTTACAAATCAAGTCACATGAAGGTCCATCTTTCCCAATTGACTCCAAACGGATCTGACACAGTTACGGAATTTGTCGAGCTCAATGAAATACATGTGCTGACACCAAGATGATGCAAAGATGATATGAGCAAAGCAAAAGCAAAACTACGAAAAAGGGCTTAGAACTGCCTATTCCAGGTCAAAGGTCACTCAACTACCTATCCAAGGCCCGAAACCAAGTCCAAAAGAATAAAACAAAACAAAACACGCACTAATGAGCCACTAATCCGGCTCAAAGGGGATCGGAGTGTTACACTTAAATAGCTTAACAATCAGTAATGAGATTGGGCATCTCATTTGATAAGGTTGCAGCACTTTGATCACTATGAGATAGTGTGATTTGTCTCGATCATCAGAATGTAAGATATTGGATCACGGTGCTGGTACATTGGATGTATTGAAGGACCATGAGATGCACCTTATGGAATTCCGTCTCAATAATAAGGTATGCTCTCATAATTCCCTAACAATAGGCTCTCAATCCTGAGACATTGATGAACTCAAGTTTCTATCTATTCATTTACTTTGAGTCACCAATGAGTGAGGCCGACTATAGGTTAACGCCTCGGTGTCTTGGGTATGTGGTAGTAGAACTGTGGGAACATTGAATGATCAAGATGGAATCTATCTCTATTATCCCCTTGTGCCAATTAATGGATTTGTCATTAGTAAGTGCGCACCCATCTCAATTAAGAGTTAATTGGATGGTACTGATGATTACTGTGATTAATTGGGGCTCAAGGATAATAAGATGTGGAACTTAGATTGGAAGAGACAGATTTATTCCAATTGGTCCACGGATATTGGTAGAGGTGCCTACTTGTGATAATTGGGAAGTTTAGGGTCTTCATTGTAATTTATTCCAAAGACTGGAGTGCAATTGCATTTATATAGTGGTGTTATTTGCAATTAACTATGGGCCCGGATTGCACATGAGATGTGCGGTCGCGGTGTTCCAGTTGGAGCCAGCTTTCTAAGGAATCCCTAGTGGTCCCCACGCTAGCCCAAGATATTGGAAAATACTAATCTGACTTGAACTCTAGAAAGAAGAGTTTGGAAATGAGAAAGTTGCTAATTGCTTTGGAAGTAAGACTTCTATTTCAATTAGACAAGGGAGAGATTTGAAAGTCTATAAAATCTCTTAGACGTCCAATAAGACTCTCTCTTACGCCCAAAACCCTATTCGTACAAGAGTTGCACGAGTTTTGTCACGACCCGAGCCCAGGGACCGGGGGTCAGAGAAAGTCTAACCAATGACACACGTACTCCCGTGCATGCACACCTAGACCCCGTCCAAGCATACACACACAAGGGATCATTCACACGTGCAAACAACTGTACGCGGAAGCTGTACGTATCAAGGCATACCACAATATACCAAAAGACAATGGGAGATTACAATATAACATGAACTGGCAATAAGAACCAATACAAGAACGTATGACAATATAGTGGGCTTACAACGATCAAAAATCAATATACAGATATCACTCAAGCCCACATTACAATTACAGAAAAATCCCCTCAATACAAAAGACTCCAACTCAAGGAATGGGGAAACCAAAATGATGCAAACCGTACTCTGGAGGATGGATCAAGTCCACTCCTCTAGGCCGGAGGGGGCCTCGCGAGCCTCTCCTGCAGTCGGGTCGACCGACGCAGGATCGGAAGAGGGATCTGAGCCTGCAATACACAAGACAAACGCATAAGTACAACGACTTAGCAAAATATAAGCCAACAAGAAGATAACACGGATTGTGTCGAATACTGAATAATACTGAACAATGATCATAATGCAATATCCGTAGAAATTATAACTGTATACTAAACAATTATGCAAATGAATAAGCATGCTATCAGAATCATAAACAGGTAACAATCAAGTGGCTACTACATTGGCCATTTTCTCCCTTACGAGAGCAATCAGGATGAGAACACCAGCGACCGGGCCAGGGTACGCATGGGTCTCTAGTTCCCGGGGTCCGGAGTCCCAGGACAAGACACTCTGCAGAGGTAAACACTTAAACTAAACCAAAGTTAACCCCGTCGGGTATCCTAAGGCTGAGGCTCAGTAGTGCCAAGACCAATCACAATCAATCGGATGACGCACCTCAATCAATCAATCATATCATGTCACTTATCACTTACAGATCTCACATATCATGCTGAACAAACAATAGGAAGTGCATCGCATACATAAACTGAATGTACATAAACTGATACGGATACGGAATGTACATAAGCAATTACAGGAAGTGCTGACAATGAGTATTAATCACAATTACTGACTCATAACTGATGCAAGTACTCCAATGGAGCAACGGTATAACACAATACACAATAATAGAATGGTTCCACCCGGGCTTCGCTCTGGGGTTGCTGCATTTCCCACAGAATCGAGAGGTCCAGCGTAGAACACATAAGAGGGCATAAACAGTAATCAATATGCTGTACAACTCAAACCAATCCAGTACTTATACGAATCAAGGATCCATTACAAGCCAATCCTACACTAAGTATCCAGTGTCTCTAACCGTGCATGTTGATGTAGTTTTAAGTTATCCGATGCACCATTGTCTAGTGTTGCAGTGTCTCGAGTGTGCATCGAAGTCCCTTAAACCAACACCCATGGGGGGGTGCTAAACAACTGGATAACTATCCATGAATGATTCGCAGCCCTCGAGATCATCCAGGTCATGCAAACGTTCCATTGGGCATGTTCAGGGTAGCTACATTCTATCATGGAAGTCATATACGGTCTCTTGCTTAAACCTAGTCCCTTTTTATTTACTTCTCAAGGTCTCACAGTGTAGCCGTAGGTAACCTTACGGCTTAGCCGTGGCATCTTACGGCTTAGCCGTACTATGCACTGCGGCTGAGCTGAGGTTTCCCAAATATCCATCCGGATTTACGGCTCAACCGTATTTTGCTCTACGGCTCAGCCGTATCCTGGTCCACGGCTTAGCCGTAAGACAATGTACGGCTTAGATCAGGCTGGGCCGTAGAAGAATGGCAAATTGCCAACATCCAGTTATTTTCAGCTAACAGTCTGTACTGTTCTACGGTTTGGTTTACGGTTGGGTCTCGGCTTAGCCGTAAGCCATTTTACGGCTTAGCCGTAGCACATTTCACGGCGTAGCCGTGAGTGCACGGACTCATTTTCCCTGAACTTGTTACAGTCATACAGAAACTGAATGAAACGACTGAAAACAGCAATATAACAGCAAGACAAACTCAATGGGGCTGTCTAACACTGAGAAACGCAGTAAAGCATAAAAACACAGCAATCAAATCACTATCAATCGGTGTTCACACATCTTGGGCTTATACTTGCCTCACAAATGGAATCCACACGCTGATTGGCTCAGTCCACTGGAGTCACACGCACAAACGAGCTCCTTTCTTCCTCCCACAAGCAATCGAACAGAGAAGGGGAAGAGAGAAAGAGAGCTGGACCGAGAGAGAGACGAGCTGGAGCGTGAGAGAGAGAGTGAGCTGAGAGACGATCGAGAGAAATGGGAGAGTTGGTGGGATATTTATACATAATTTGAGTCCAAATTTACAAACAAGTCCAATTAGTTAACACGATTATCAGTTTGAGTCAAATGACAGTCAAACGAAAGCAAACGAAATCATTCGGATCCAAGACAGTTACGAAAAACGACAAGCTCAACGAAATACACGTGCTGACGTCAGAATGACGCAAAACTGACAAGGTCACTCAAAAGCCAAAATTACGAAAAAGGGCTCGAACTAACTAGACCAAGTCAACTCAACCCAAACGATCTCTCTACGAGTCAAAACCAAAGGAAAACAGAACCTAAACACTCTTAGCAATAAAAACACACGCAATTACCCACTAAACCGGGTCAACTCGGGTCGGAGTGTTACAAGTTTCTCTCTCCTTCTCTCTTCTAGTTCCTTGGAGTTTCGAGTTGGGATTTCTCCTGAAGATTCCACTAATCTTCTTGAGAAAAGAAATCCAATTCGGGTCATAGCGTGGAAGGCTAAGAGGTGTTGAAGATTTTCATCATCAAGTAGAGTCGCAACTTCTCCATTAGAGCACTGCGGATCTCCAAATGTATGATCTACTTCTTTCATGTCGTAGATTATTGTAGATATTTAGTGCTATTCGATTCTATCTTTTAGATAGAATATTTACTGTACATGGTCACGAGATTGATGGTAATGCATCCTGGATTGGGTTTTTGGTCTTTTGGATAGTTGATTCCTGTGTCAAGTGGGTCAAAAGTTTTGAAAATCTATCTACGAGACCCACCTGCTTCCAACACTTTACGTTTCTATTTAAGTCATTCATAGCTTCTCCTGCATAACATTTTCAATTTTCACTCAATATTATCCAAGGAATCCATCTTCAGTGTATCCTATTAGTTCTTTTTTATATTTCTATTTGTACTTGTATTGTGAGCCAACATGTGGATGCATTGGACAATGCGAGTATGACAATTGATTTTGTGAAGTGTTTTCTTACTTGTGTTTTACTACTTCAAGTAGCACTTACGTTACTTCAATTGCAATATTGTCCTCAATCCTTCTATATTATTTCAAGCTGTTTATAAAAAAAATGGCGGCCCAGTGCACGAGGCTCCTGTATAGCGGGGTCTAGGGAAGGCAAGATGTACGTAGCCTTGTCTTCATTTTAAAGAGGCTGTTTTTGTGACTTAAACCCGTATTCTCCAAGACACTACTGGTAAGCTTTTACCTTTGGGCCAAGCCGCCCTTCTTTTTCACATCCTCCAAGACACTACTGGTAAGCTTTTACCATTGGGCCAAGCCGCCTTTCTATTTCAAGCTATTTATAAATAACAAAATCCATTACTTATATTCTTGTACCTTGAAGCTGTACTCATTGCATAAAGATACCAGCCCTCATTTTTCTTCAACCACATCAATATGTTGGTACGTATTTCCTTTCATAATGAACATATACTAAGGATGTATACATTATGCCTTTTTGATTGACTATGTCTTTTTGTAGGACAAGAGACGCAGGCAATGGCATGTGAAGGGTTTTTGTTTTTGTCTAGGTTGGATTATTGGCCAAGAGTGGTACTTTAGGACTAGAAGACTCAGGGATTGATCATTCGGCATATGTGAAAACTAAGATACCAACACCACTCAACCATGTATGCTTGGCATCTGGAAGGCATTTATTGAGCATTCATGTTGGACATTTTTTAAGGATCCATGAGGGTCATTTTGTAGTATTTTTTTTATGTAATGCGAACTGAGGATGATGTAATACTTTGAATGATGGGATCCATTAACTTGGAATGATGTGAACTTTGTTAATACTTAATACTTTCTTCTTACTGTGATATGTTGATGTATGACTTTTGAAGGATTTTTGTTCTTACATTTGTTTAGTTCCTTTTGGTGACCAAACAGAAAATAGCATCATTGGTTGCCACCCATATGCTTATGGATATCTGAGATCGGCAGCATTGTTAGTCTCTGCTAAGTTACCCTTACAGGTATTTTACCCGTGGGCAATGTCAACAGTGGCACTGCATGCTCTCATATTGAATGTGAGAGTGGTATTGATGATATTGATATTGGGGACAAAAACAAGGCCCATGGAATTTGGGTTATAGTTTTTTTTTTTTTTAATTTGTTGATTGTCCATTGTTTAATTTGTGTTCCCATTACTCTTTTGAATGATTATGAATTAGGTACTGGCCATAAAGTGTTGGGCGTTGCCATTCACATCCCGGCAAGAAACCAAAAATAGCACCGGGCAGGCTTCTAAGATGCATGCACTGCAGGCTTTGACAGAGAAAACATTGTAGTCAAGCTTGTGTTTTAGGAGGTTGAGATTTTAGGTGGGCCCCACTCTTTGAATAGATGGGTGTAAAGAAGAGATTCTCCTAACAATAGTTAGAAGTAAGCTGCTTTTACTTCATTCTGTTACTAGTTCTGCTCCAGCTAGAATAACTGGTTTGGTGGGCTCTCTTCAAAGAGGATGCGGGCGAAGGTCTTCCACTTCTTTGCGTCTCTATTTTAATGCATATAGACTCAGGAGACCACTCATTTGAAACGAGTAGTCACCGTTGAAGCTGCATGGTCAATAAAAGATCTAAATTTTGCTGTCATGCCCATATGATTTTTTGTACATCCTCAGTAGGACTCAACAGGTTTATGTGCAAAATTCTTTTTCTTTTGGGCAAGAAAATACTGTCATGAATATATGGCATTGTCCAAGGATAAAAGCTGTTTAAATTATAGTGTGTACCACAAACTGAACGGGTTACATCAATAGAATTTCAAACAACAACCATCTAAACATGGGACGTCAAAAAACATCAGGGTTATGCCTAAACCAAACGTATTGCATGGAGAACCCATATAAACATATTACATCAAGAATAAGAATCTTGGACGGGTGCCAAATTTAGGAATGTTGATAAATTTGGGGGAGGGGTAGTAAGATGAGAGGTGCTGATTGATCATATTTTGGCCAAGTGGGCCTAGCAGGTATTTGTTAATTAACTGTTTCCATTTATGATACCAACAAATATTTTTATCGCAAGGTGGTGGTTCAGTCGGTTTGAACTTTGGATGTGCTCTCCAAGGTTTCAAGTTTGACTTTTGCCTCTTGCATTATCTGAGTTGTATGTGTGTAGCTAGGCCAAAAGATGGGCTGGCAAGAGATACCCTGAGTTATAAAAAAACCAAATATTTTTATCTTTGTTGTTATTCTCATCTATACCACATTCGTAATAGCCACTTCAATAATTCAAACCGCGTGAATGTTGAACGAAGATATATGTGATAAGATGGTTGCACATTCACTCAAATTGTCCGTGACGTCAAACGAAATAGCTTTACATGGAAGGAATGGGGACACAATACTTGTACACCGAGTCACTAACCTATTGGCCATGCGAATAAAAGATATAAAAAGACGGGAATATGGGATGACAATTTTGCAACTAGTCGTGAAATTGGACATTGGCTGTTAGCTGTCATTTCTCACATACACTTTTCCTTTGTGGACAAAATGGTTTTGCTAAGACATGATATTCAGATGGACCTAGTGTCCATAGCAAGTGCATAGAAATATCGTGGTTAGCCATCTGGCAAAAATTGCCCAGTGATTTAAGCAAGTTCAATAGACAACTGAAAAGATTATAACCTCACAACCAATTTCAGCACAATATATTTGATCGTTCAGATTTTAGTGGAAGTGATTTTTGATACAACTGCAATCCTCTTCAATACGTCCCATTAAAGGACTTTGACTTATTCTTGTTAGTTATTATATATTATAATGCACAAAATGCACGGCCAACACTGAGGGTCATCAGAAATTTGGACTCGCAGTAGAAATTTTTTCATAGGGCCCAGGAAAGACAATAGTTACGGTTACAACTGGATAAAGGGTTAAGTTAAACTAGCCTCGTATCCGTTCATGAATGATAAATTAAATCTTCCTGTATTAAGAAGGTTAGGAGAGTTCCTCTTCTATTAGAGCGAGTTGCATAAAATGGAAATAGAAAAATGGGGCCTCTTCCTGTGCATACGTCCCTCATAGACTTTTTGTGCACCCTTTTTTATTGGGCCTACTGTGGACCCCACCAAGGGATGAAACCGGGGGAGTTGGAAAGATCCATGCGATACAACCGCATATATCAAGTTTGGCCCCAATCACATATCCCTAACTCCATCATCCGTGGCCCATAAATTCATTTCATTCGGATTGGTGTACAGTCGATTCAACGGTCCCATGAATTCGGATCTGACTAAAACTTGGGGAGTTGCTATCAGGGACTCCCATGTGTGTTGTAAGGTTTGGATTGGTTGATAGATGAGCCCACCTAGAGTTCTCATGAAAAAAATGGCGAAGGACGGATGCGTATGGAGATTCTCCTAGAAAAATTGGGGCAAGAGAGAGTAGAGGAAATTGGGTAGAACAATAGTGATTACCCAAATGAAAGATCTTTAAAAAGTGGAGAGCAAAACTGAGTGATTTGGTGTGATAAAGATATGAAGTAGTTAAATGGGACTGGAAAGAGGATGTGGAACATTGCAGCAAGTAGTGATAGGTGTCTGTCAAAATTACAGATGATGGTCAAAGCTAACGCCCAAATCCTTTGATTTTAATATATTGTAATGGGTGATCAGATCCTGTAAGCACTTAAGGACCCAAGTAGGGTTGAGTGGAGGCTAAAATCTGAACAATTGCAAAAAAAAAAAAAAAACCCCTATAATATTAAAATCAAAGGATCCATATTGGCCATCATCAAGTATTATTCCTTGGTTAGAAAATGATTACCCTGACGTCACTTTACAATTAAACTCTAGGAAATACGCATCATTAGTATCTCCAGCATATCACTTTTACTTTCTCACCTCTTTAATTTTTGTTGGAAGTAGGGTTGTAAATGGATGATTGATTATTTGATTATATGAAGGTTTTGACCATGAAAATTAGGTTTACATTTGTTTTAAGTTTTGATTTACAAATGGGTCTAGATCCGGAACCCAATTTAGGTTTCGATTAGTCAACGAGTTCGATTTTGGGTCCATATGAGTTTTGACCCGTGAACCTGACGCAAGAGCATTTAATATTGTAAATTATAGTTCAAAATCAACTTTGGTATGACATATTTATATAAAATCTTAAAGATAGTATACTTGATGTATTGTTATAAGTTGAACAATAGCTTTAATTTAAATAAAAATTTTAAAAGAAGGAAAGTTAAAAGAAGTTAAAATCAATTTTGGAATTAGATTCCAATTCTCTAGTTAGACCCGGATCTAAAACTGAATTCTTATCCTCTTATTAGAACCGAGTATAAAACTAACAAAATAGGTTACAAGTCATAACTGGTTCCAAAATCGGAACAATCATTTGGAAATGGGTCCAGGTCCAGGTCTGATATGGACCCGTTCTGGAATTGACCTATTTGCAACCCTACTTGGAAGATAGATAAAACTTGTGTTTGGGATCTCGGCTTCTTTCCCATCTTGATATTGAGTTTGGATCCTCCAAGTTTTAAACTCACTCGAAATTCACGAGGACCAGCAAGATCCACTTATAAAACTATATATTGTTCAAAATAAATGCCCATTCTCATATAGAATCCGTCCAAAAGTTTAGTTCAATGGGAGTTTTGTCTACTACAAGCTTGTTCATTTACACCAAGATGAAAAAAGAAGAAGAATAAATTCAAAAAACAAAGTTTTTCATGGATTTTAATGGGTAGGCACCCACTATGAGGCCCCACAAGTTTCTTCTCCAGCATCATCTATCTTCATCCAATTTCTTAATAGGTTGCACTTTTTATTTTCTGTCCCCAATGCTATCATCTATAGTTTCTTTAGCCTATCCACCAACTGTCGCGAGCAAACTCACGTGATGTTGTTGGCTACATGTCTAAATAAAATATGAAAAAACTAACTTCTTTTCCACATGATTACTTTGCAAGTATGGCTTCTTCCCTAGCGAAAATTTTCCACATCTTATAAGGGCCATTTATTTGTGCCTTTTCTCTGTATAGTCACATATAGTAATGCACCCAACCCCCTCTCCCAAAAAAAAAAAAAAAAGTGAAAATCACCGGGTACTGTAGGAATTAGCATGGACTAAAAATTGTAAACTGGGTAACATCATAGATAAATTCCTTTTTCATCCCAACAAGTGAGAAACTTATTCTATCATATCGGATTAATTAAAGTTTGTGAGAGTGAAAAATTTTTTTATTCTATAACCTAATTAAGGGGCATACACATGCGAAGAAAGCTACTCACACGAGAATGAAAGCCCGCAAAAATAAATTGAATGGTAACTGTCCAGGCTAAAAAAAAGCACTCAAAACCTTGGTGGGAGACCTTTATATCTAAAGAGCGTGGCCACTGTGCCTCAAAATAAAAAAAAAAAGAAACCCCTTTGGGAATTTTAGAAGCTGACCTTTTCTAATGAGCCGAAGGACCCCAATTATTGGTGTCTGTGTCCAAGTACAATAAAGAAGAGGATGCCTTTGCCAGCTCAAATCACCAATGAGATGGACCAAACCCTCTTTGTCGTTACATTACATTACACATGTGTATGAAATTACAATCTAAAAATGTAAAAAATAACAGAACGGAACAATAAATAGTTGCTCATAGGCACAACACTAGTTCCCTCGCTCCTCCAACATCCCTCACCGAAAAAGCGCTCTACTTTCCCCTCTCCTTCTCTAGCTCCTCGATTTCAGTCGGTCTTGGTTTATGAGGTTCGATTCGATTCGATCTTCTTCTTCTTCTTCTTCATCACATCGTCTTTCTTTCTGATCTGCTCTTCTTGATTTTGCCCTTTTTTTTTTCTCGGAAAGATTGCTTTGTCGATCGCTAGGGTTTCCCGGATTTCTTCCTTTGCCGTAAAGATTGCTTCTTTCCGTGCTTTTCTCCTATTCGAGATCTGGGGTCTTCTTGGTTTTCTGTTTTCGTGAGGAAAAGTTCCGATCTTGGGGTTTTCTTGTGCAGGGTTGTGTTCTTTTCTGTTCCCTTTTGTGTTGTGAGCAAGGGTTTTTTGTTTTTCGGGTAGAAGCTTTTGGTTTCTTTGGTTGTTTTGCTTTGTGTGATTGGATCCGGTAGATGACGATGCTTTTCTGTTCGTTGTTTGGTGTTCGTTTTGCAGCTCGAAGGAGAGACCCAGTCTTGGGTATGTTGCTTTCTCTCTCCTTTTTTCTATTATTATTTAAGTCTGTTGTTTACTTGTTACTGTTGTTATTCTTTGAGATTTTAGTTTTGCTTGCTTTTGTCGCAACAAATCATGTTTTTATGATACATGTGGTTTTATTCTCTCACATGGGTAGTATTCAATTTTGGGAGACGTTGTGTTTAGTTATATATGGGATCTCTTGAGTTTAGGTTTTGTCTGGTCTCTTGTCATAAATCATTTTTGCTGATAATATGTGCTTTTAGTCTTTAACAATGGTCATATGGAGAGGCGGTTATATTTGATCACTTGTATCACATACATTTTTTTTTTCTTTCCATTGGTTGCAATTATAATTGATTTTGTTGCAATGTTATTGTTATAAAGTAGTTTAGAATTATAGGATTCATGGTTTCGCGTGGTACTACCAAAGAATGGTTATTTAAATTCCTTCTAGATTCGAGGTGAATTCTAGGTGCTTCTGTGGAGAGACATGTTAATGGAATATTGTTTTCTCTTCCTGTCATTGTCCTTGATTTACTTAAATTTTTTTTTCCCTTCAATTTCATTCCAAGTGGCTTTTTTTGGGGGGGACAAACTAGCCCATTGAATATATTGGTGTGGGTGTATTTTTAATAGAAAGAAAAGATGGAAAATGACATGGCAAGGAAATGAATTGAGATTCCAACAAATGCTTCTATACATAAGATGATCTAATCTTTCTAGAAATCATGTTTTCATGTTGTTTCTTACGAGTCTTTCCTATCCTCGCAACTGACTGGTCATTTCTGTCTCATTTTACATAGACAATAGTGCTTTTGCTTGTCAAATGCTATAGTTTATATGGTGTATGATAATTTTTGACACGATGAAACCTTTTTCATATAGGGATTTTGTTGTTCCATTTTTATTTCTTTTCCCACAGATTGAGATTGTTCTTCATTTTTTTTTTTTTGTGGTTAAGCTTCTTTATATTGGTCTCTCTCTCTCTCTCTCTCCTATACCTGAATAATTGTGTGCAAAGTTTATTCTGATGTTTGGCAAATGTATAAGTTCTTTTGTTGATAAATTTCTTTCAGGATAGTTACTTCTTTTGGTCATCTCCCACAACTTTATTTTATGGCAATCATTGTTTTAATTGTTGGTTTTGATGATCATATTGATGGCTGCCAAAACCTTCAATAATTGTTACATCTGTTGTAGCAGTGTGATTTGTGAATGGATGAAAGCTATTATTCTCAGATACTTAAGAAGCAGGAAATATATCTTTATCATTTGATATACAATTTCACTATTATGTGTAAAATCTGTGCCCATATTGTGTTCATTTATGTCCTTGGTGTTTCTATGTGAAATCTGGGTATCATAGCATGCTGGCTTCAAATCTAATGTCAGAAACCTCCATTTTGAATGTTGTTTTTTTTAGAGATTATAAGAAATTGGCCTTAAAATGAAATAAGGTTGGTAAAAGAGATTTGTTGGAATTTGGGATGAACTTGACATTTTAAGTAAAAATGGTACCTCACACACTTTTTTTTTTATATATATATGTATGTATGTAGATGACCTCATGCTTGAGCCGGATAGGTTTTTTCAGTTGCAGAATGTAATGCCAGTGTTCCATGCTCTACATGACATGCCATTCTCAAATAGACTGTTTTAGATCTTAAAACAAAGGACAAGACCAGAGTGTGTCCCAACATCCAAACATTCAGAGTTATAAAAAAGAACATCCAAACATTCAGGACTCCTACAATTTGGATTCAACATCCCTTCGCCTGAAAAAAGTGACTTCATTCTCACAGTTGCAGCCAACTGCAGTTGGTTTTAAATTGTTTTATGCTGTATCAAAAAAAAAAAAAAAAGACTGGTAGATTGATGTAGGAATAATTTTAGAGTATGATTTTGAAGTCGCCAAATCCTACTTGGAGTGGATTGAGCAACTAAAGAAGGTCTGCAAGGGTCAGGTAAAGAATTGAAGAGAAATTAGAGACCAAACAGTCCATATTTTTGCTTAAAAGTGAACTTCAGGGACTGTTTGGAGAACAATGTTTCTCAAATTTCTGAAACTTTCAGAACATGAAAATGGGCATTCACGTACAAATCTTTGAAAAAAAAAACTGTCACTGTCGCAGGAACGGTACTGGTGATGATACATTGCTTTTATAATACCAGCAGAGCTCCATAAACCACTAATGATTCCTTCTAATGAGATACTTGATTACAATTAGGACTCTTTACTAGCAATTTCCTAATCAAACATTCCAAAAATTTACTAAGAGAAATAAGAAAAAAATACAAAGTAGCAGTTGCTGATCGTCTCTGCAACACTTTGCAAATCAAGCTGTGGGGCCAGATGGCCCACTCATTGGTGAAACAAGTTATACAGTTGTGGAGCATACTCATGGGTGACTCAAGGGATGTATTTCCTTTAATGGGTTTTGGATCAGGTTAGCCCACAGAATCCAGCCCCAAAGACCTGCACTTGAATTCACACTTTCACTTTCCGAAAATTTTTGAAATTTGGTAAACAATGATGTTTCTTCTTATGTTCTCCAAACAGTCCCTGCAGCTCAGATTTAAGCTAAAGTGTGGATTGTTTGGGCGCTAATTTCTCTTCAATTCTTAACTTGACGCTTGTGGACCTTCGTGATGCTCAATCCATTTCAAGTAGGCATCGGCAACTTCAAATCCATCCCTAGAAAATTCCTACATCACAGATTGAGACTTTCAAACTCAGATTTTGTGAGCACGAAGGACAAGAAGACGTTTCAGGTCTTATACTCAAACCTCTACATAGTAGTGGGACTAGACATAGGTCTCACACCTAATGGATGTTAGAGATATTAGGAATAAATTAGAGACGATAAGTTTTAGGTTTTTTAATTAGGATTTCAAATGAGTTATTTTGAATTTACAGTAGCGTCCTTATCTTATACTTGTATAACATTATCATAATAAAGCTATGGTGCAATCTCATGAAAATTAGTCTTGTGAGTTTCATCGTGGTATGAATGTTCAATGCTATGGTCAGATAGCAATCTTGCAATTAGGTTGTTCATGTCTTGCCCCTTGCGCTTCTGCAATAGTCACAATCCTATTATATATACTATTATTATCTCCTTAATATATATTATATCCTTAATGAAAATTAACCTTCATGACTGAATGCTTCTGGAAAAGATCATGATAGATTTGATCAATGGGCCACTGACACCATTTGACTCAAAAAGAGTGATGATGAACTCTACAAACAAATGGAAATCACTAGCAAAGCATGTCCATTGTTTGTGCAAGATATCTACTATTCGTTTTCAGAGATCAAAGGGTTTGTTTGTTGTTTTAATGGTATCAATCGCACGATAATCCTTTCTATTATAGGACAATGAGATTGCTTGCGAATAAGTTAGAGATGATAAGCTTTGGGTTTTTGAACTATAGTTTTAAATGAGTGATTTAAAATAGTTTCCATATCTTATCCTTGTACAAGTTAAAATATATCCTCCTAATAAAAGTTATGGGGCAAGTTTATGAAAAATGTTGCCTTTTGAGATTCATCAATGGATTCATTATTTGAATGCTTCATGCATGAATAGTTTCTCCATAAACATAATTGTTATCTTCCTGGATTGGCGATATCCCTGTAAATTGAGGAAAGTTCACAATAAACCCTTATCTAAATCTGAATCATTCAAGCACTGAATCTAATCCGAACCACTGAATTAATGAAAGAAGGATTAAGCGAAAATGTAATGTAGGCTTTCTAGTTAAGGCACTGATTAATAGACAAAAAGTTTAAACTTAAAAGAAATGGGTCTTTTTGTGGAATCAAATGTTGGGTGGTTCTTTAAATTCATCTTGGGCTTCCATGAGAAGAATTGGGCCTCAAGAACCACTCGTGGCACATGCCTGCATCCTATGATTGGCAAGCATCCAAGTAGACTTTACTAGGTTGACACATGCATGTTTTTCCTGATTCTCATTGTGTTAATACTTATGCTTTGAAAATACTTTCAATTACTTGTATACCGTACTTATTTCTTTTCCAATAATTGAACTATACCCACTTAAATGACATTGGAGATTTTTGGAGTCAGTACTTGGTGATGCATTTTGACGCTTTCAACTGCCACTATGGAAGTTACGTTAGGGAGTTGACTTAGACCATTAATAATGGGCTTCTGATACCATATTGGGGTGAAGGGTATTGTTTATTCCGAGTACAACCAAGTTGTTTCGACATTATGGGCAACATGGTGTTTCTATTTAATTCAAACCTGAATTGATGGTTAGTTTGGTGCTTATTGTTAAGTGACCTTTTTAGAAAGAAATTTGGTTATGAGTCCTTTTTAGATTCAATTTATAATTGATTCTAGGTTGGGGCCACATTTTGGGCCCAGTTAATAATTGGGTCTTGGTGCAGTAGGGTTTGCTTCTTAACACATGTAGACCTGAGAGTATTATGTATCTATGATGTATGTCATTATCAATTGGTGATAAGAGACTTGTTTAAGATAGTTTGGATATGTCCAATGTAGGCCAAAAATGATGCGTATGAGGAAAAGTTTTTCTATGCAGGTTGATGGCCCCTCATGGAAAAGAAGTAGGCTAAAGAGGACATGGATGGAAGTAGTAAGAATAGATATGAAAAAGTGTAATGTAACCCATATGAGGATTTGGCCCATGATATATTGGAGTAAAGAAGCACTATTCATGTAGCTGACTCAAGATAATTAGGACAAGGTTTTGATGATGGTGATGATGATGCTGGTATCGTGCAATTGAGCGTGGATCTCCTCAGCAAGATCCTACATGGTCATTAAAAAAAGGCTCCTACATGGGTTTCATGGTTGAGTCCTAGTAGGACCCACTTGGGAGGAGTGTCTGGGTGGAGTACCTGTTTAACCTGATCCACTGCCATCGATTTACACCAAAGGAGTAACTCTATGGGCTCTTACTTGATCTGATCTCTCCGGTTGAATGTCTGATCAGGGAGACATACAAGTGATTCACCTCCTCCTTTATTAGTGAAAGTAAGGTAATGTTTCTGATCATTTACATGCTGAAATAGTAAGAGGAAAAGCAGCATCAACTATAAATGATAGTAAAGGTGAACAACTGTTGCTTGCTTCTCTTGGTTATGTCAAGATGATGCTCCTCCACTTGATAGAGTTCTACGCATTTTTGTCGACTCAAAGACATTTGTGGATATGTATCAGTTTGCAGGCCCTTAACAAAGTAGTCTGGTGTGAATTTTGGATGATACACACCTATACTGGCCATTATATGTCAGCTTTGGTCTGGAAGATACAGCCTTCAATATTGGTTTTAAACATTGGTGGTATTTGCCCTTATTTGGAGAAAGTGACTGGAATTTTGGCTTTCTTTTGGAAACAAGTTGACTTGTGCTTTCCATTTGATGCAAGGAGGCTTTTGGGATAGGGTGGTTAGCTATGCAGTGTAACCCTAGAATGCTGTTACAAAACTTTTAGTTTGCAGTGCATCTTAATTATTGGTGCTTCGGTAGATGCGAGTTGCTCAAGGAAGAGAGCAAAACTTTGGTGGATTCACGCTTCTCATTATTTGTGCACCGGATTCACGCTTCTCATTATTTGTGCACTATGTAAACTACCAATTGATATGCTAACATAGTTATTTTTTTACCAATAAAATAAAACCTGTGCAGGGGTATTTGAGCGAGATTCTTCATGACAATGGTCCACTCGGTATGTGAATGTTGCTTTTTGGATTCCAAGATAACTTGGCAGAGGCATGCCATTTTTGGCAGTGACAAAGTTGGACCCTGAATCCAGGATTTAGTTCTACATTTGTGTACCTTGTAAACGACTAATTGATATGCTGACACAAGTGCTGCTGCAGTGGGATCTAATAATATTCACATCTGATGATGATCTCAATTGGTATGACATTGTTTCTATAATTGGTCAAGAAGAACCAGTTTCAGCGGTGACTGATCTGGATTTCTGGATACTGGAAACAGATTTTTTTTTTTTCGGCTGGGCGTGCCACTTGCCAACACTTGCAAGCTTTTTGCTGGAAAAAAGATTTATTTACACAGTTGCTACAACGTTTCTCATGCTTAGCATAATTCAAATATTCTGAAATTGCTTTGTTTGTCATTAGTTGGATATCATAATATCAAGACTGCATGCTTCCGTCTGCTGCTATAGCTTTTGCGGCGAACTGTATTGTCAATTTTGATAATGCTAATATTAGATTTCTTTATCTTTGCATTATTCAGTGGTACGCGGATTAAGACCCGCAAGCGGAACATAGCAGCTCCTTTGGACCCTGCAACTTTTGCAGATGCTGTGGTCCAGATATATCTGGATAATGCTGGTGATCTGGTTAGTCTTCTTATCATCTTTTATTAAAACCTAGACATCTTTTTCTTTCCTTTATATTTTGTCAATGAAAATAAAGTTGCTTTCTTATTTATTTGTTTTTTAATTCTATTTATGTTCTGCAGCTGAAAACCATGAAATCCTTTTATTATTGTGTGGATCATTCTTCCTTCTATTTAGCTGTTTTATTGTAGGGTGAATATCTTCTTTAACAGTCATTATCTTGAACTTTGTTAAATCTTTTTGGCAACTTCCATTGTAGTGCTCTATACAAAACATAATGCTTGGAATTTACTAGTTTTTTAGTACTTAATAAAACAGTCCACTGGCTTATCCATCTATGAAGGAAATTCTACTTTTCATGCATAACTTCTGTAACTTGATTATTTTCTTGTACCTTATTCAAGCGCTGTACCTTTTCAGGAAGCTGTTGCCAAAAGCCTTGAATCTTCAGACCTTAACTTCTCAAGATATGGTGACACCTTTTTTGAGGTAATAATCCTTGATAGTTTTGAAATTCCTCTTAATTTTCTTTGTTCACATTTGTCATTATGATGCTTATTCTTGTTGGAGATTTTAAAAGGTCATATTTTCTCTGTGGTTAAACCTTTCATGTTTCAAGCACACATTTTCTCTCCCCCTCTCCCTCTGTCTCTCTCAACTTTCCGTAGGTGAAAACATTATTTAAAATAATATCTGTACCCAAAAATCATGAGGTCAACCACTAGACAAGCAATCAAGTTCAATCCCTCCAGGTGGGGGTGCATATTAGGACACTGTCCGACAAAATCGGGACCGGAGGAATAGATGAAGATCAAATCACAATCAAGCCATGAGGGGGAGATCGGAGAAATGGGTGTCATTTCTCATCTGTTGGACGTGCTTTGATTTTTATTTTGTTGTAAATGAAATTTTATTAGATACCTATGTTGTAGAGATAGTCAAAAACTAACATAATGTATCATATACAATGTTTGGTCCCCCATAGCATTTGGCTCTTGTCATATAATCAGGTGGACGTGCTTGGAAATCAAAGGCGAGGTCTTGTCTAATAGTGGGGAAACATAAGGAAATTGATGGGGTTGTAGTTGTCTAAACTTTATGTATTGTTAGTAAAATGGGGTTGGATCAAGTGTTGGGATCTGTGTTTTCGAATCCCTTCTTGAGTGTTGGTTCGTAGGTGGAAGGCATGTAAGTTTGAGAAGTCATTTATCTAAAAAAGGAGAATCATTGGTCTTTTTGCTTATGGGTATGGGTTATTTTGGTGGCTTTTAAAGAGTATAAAGGGTTGATATTGGATTAGTTGTTGAGGGTTATATCTAGATTTTCATTGAGGAGTCTAGAATCACAGGTCCAGAAAATCTCAACTGTTTTGTAGTATCATTTATCAAGTTTGTAAGAATGTTCATTTTTGAGTACCTAAGATGAAGCCAGGTGGGCAGGGAGAAGTGCAGGTTAGGAAACCATACCTAGAGGAAGTGCAACCTGATGTTTACTCTCTTATTCCAACATGCCAAAAATGGCTTGAGGTTGAAATTGGGACTTTCTGCTGCAATGCTGTTTGAACTGACATTGCTATGTTCTACTCCTGAGGGTTATGGGTAAATGGGAAAAAAGAGGCTTCTTTGTTTTTAGGTTTGGAACAAAAGATTTAGCTGATTAGAAAGTGGAGATTTTAGATGGTATTGTTATTTGCTAAAAGGATTTTACTCATCTAGCTAGGTATTGGCCTGGCGGCTAGAAAGTGGAGATTGGAGAAATTAGAATCTTCCAAGGAAAGTGAAAGGCAAGGTGCAGAATTAGAGGAAGAGAAGAATCACACCAGCAACCAGGTTCATGGATTCGGGAGGTACTTGGTTTTACTAAATGAAGTATTTGATAGGATATGCTCGGTAACTTGCCTATTTTGAAGTATGCAGGTATGATAGCCAACAACCAGTTTCATGGATGGGTCACTGCAGCTACGTGGTTTATTTAAGAAAGGAAACTGTAACTCAGCAATACCCTTGTGGGGTACCACAATTTTTTTTTTTGGGGTGGTGGTGGGGGGGGGGCTCAGCAGTTGGTGGGGAATGTGATCTGGATATATCCTCTCTCTCTCTCTCTCTCTCTCGTTGTAGCTAGACATGCAATGCGGGGAAGCGAGAATAGCCAACGGGCTAATTTCCAAGCCAAAGGCGGGATAGGGATCCCTCATGGATCAAAGTTGTCTTGGTCTCACATCACAGACAAAAAAATCAAGAGAAATTCTTTAGAATATTTTTTAATCAGTGCCTAGGAATGACATCTCTTTATATAGACTACCTCTAATTTATTGTTGGAAGCAATCCTAATTAAAACAAACTCTGAATCAAATTAGATGAAACTTTCTAATTATTCTCAAACTTATTCCTAAAATTCAGCTACTATTAAAATAGAAACTCTTGCCCGATTTGAAGACCATCTCTTTATGGGTTTGGGGCCCAATGAGTTGGCCAATCATGGATTTGGCTTGCATTAGGGCTGCTACCCACAAGCTTGGTTGTTGTTAGAGCAGGGCCTGGCGCATCACCCTGAGGTCCAGGTTCAATAGTTCCAACTCCCAGCAGATTGCTCCAGGCTCAGGTGCACAGTAAAAATCTCTGTAGAGCAGCATAAGACTGGGTTCTCCTGTCTTCACATACCCTGCATATGGGGCTGTCTTAAATTATTTCTTCATTCGTCGATTGTGGTTAGAAAGTTTGAATAGGTTACGATTAGGAGGGAAACAATCATATGTATGGACTCTGGTTATTTGCTCCCCTCTGACTCCATCAGGTGCATGTGGCTATGGCATGCTCAGAATCATTGGATCAACTCCACTAGAAGGCAAAATAAGGACAAAAGTCTCTTTCTTGTCTATAGCAAGCTAACAAATAGTGGGCTCAGTTATATGTTACTTGCACCAGACACATGTCAAGCAGAACATCTATGGAGAACAACCATGCAGCGCAGTTGTCAATGTCATATATCTGGAGCCATTTACCACGTTTTTGCTTCTGGAGTTATAGAAAGCCAAAAGGTCAAAAACATGGATGTTTAATTGATAATGAAAAGACCTTATCACAGCGATCTTTAGAGACATAAAATGCAGTGAAAATGTGTGTGGAGAGAGAGAGAGAGAGATAGAGAGAGAGAGAGTTGCTCTTTGAAGATGTTCTATGCAGGCTTCATTCTAATTTCATGAGAGAGGAAGTTGAACAATTCCAAGTAAATTCTCAAATATCTATGCAATGAGAATCAGGGGAGGAAAGTCATTGCAAACCCAGAACAAGTAGAAATTACCGTAGCATTCATGCCCCAGTCTAAAGCTCCTACCAGAGCCAAGCTAAGTTTGTTTTTTATTTTATTTTATTTTTAAATTTAGTTAGAGGGAAGAAAGCTTTTTGTGCAACGAAAGAATAGATTATGTTCCATTTTTAAGTTGACATTGAAAGAACATGGTGTAGGTCTATTTGAATCCTACCATCGAAATGGACAGAACATATAATTTAAGATGGGATAGGGTACATGCCTCAGACATTGAAATGACCAAACATGTATGTTAGAAATAAATATCAAAAGAAACTTCCAAAAAGACAGAGGAACATCTAGCCAATCAGTGGTGCCATTTTCTTAGTTGCAATAGGAAAGCCCCTAACCTTTGGTTCGACCGTTTTTTTTCTTCTAATAGCTCCAATTACCTGAGGGCTATATCGGCAGGTCCTCTTCAGTCAGGTCGTTGTCATAATGGAACTACCCATGTACCTTTTTCTTATGTATGAAATCCTTACTTATCGTTTCTTGTTACTTGGTATATTCATTGCATAGTCTTTTCAGCCATAGTTTACCATGTCATTTATTAATTGACTGACCAGCATTCAACTCCATATCAAAGGTAGGAAAGCTCTGTGACTTGAATCTTGACTCTTATGAGTCACCTTGTTTTGATGAAGGATTGAATCAAACATAGGGAAAACTTGGCCCCACCCGTTACCTCATTTTGATAAGATCTTTGCTTCTTGAACTATTTGATGAGTAGATCTGATCTGAAACAACTTATCTTTATTTTTAAATAATTATGCTCAAGGTTTGGAGTTAGCAATTTAAAAATGATGATTGGAATGTAATTTGGAACTTAGATTTTATCTTTTACATTTGGTATCTGGACTAAAAAAAATTGTGTAATATGCATTTTTTTTCTTATAATGGTTTTTTTCTTTCATTTGTAAATTTATTAATTTGAATTGATTATCTTGAATGCATGGATACAAATATATATTTATATTTTATAAGCATTTGATCCATTTTTATTTTTTAAATTATTATTATTGTTTTTAAAATGACCTCTCGGCATGGCATTGACTCTAACCCAAGTAAGATTTTTTCGCAATGGATGAGTCAGGTCTGAGTCACAAGTTTTCCGACCTCACTCCATATCACAATGCCTGTCTGTCTGACATTATATACAAAATCAAAATGCTACTTGATGATAGGTCGCATTCCAGTTTCTTGTATTCGCTATGTTCACCACTATTTGATATTTAGCTCCTCCATTCCATTCCTAGTCTATAATGCTGTACTCCTAGGTATGAAATCTATCGCTGTAGCATTATTTTGCCCATCTAATCTTACAGCTTGATAGTTCATTTTAATGGATGGAATGTTCTGCTTTTCTCTCAATCTCCAAAATTTTTTTATTTTATGTTGTGTTGAACTTTGAACAATTTCTACACGGAATGAGTTTTTCCTTTTGCTTTCAGCGAGACAGTTCTAGATCTACTGAACGTGGTTAAGCTTTCATAGGCTACAAGTTTCTTTACATCAATGATCTTTATGTATGCCTTTTTCAAAGTGCACTTAGAAGTGGGCTTTGTATTGGTGACATTTCTACAAAATTTTAAATTGTGTAGCTTTGATTTGGGAACTGTGATAATAAATATTTCATATTTTAATTGCATTATGTATAAACTATTCTCAACCTCAGTTTTCGACTTATTATTGGCTGGTTTACTTGCACTGCTAGTTAATCTTTCACTGTGGATAAATTATTGATTTTTCTTCAGTAGATGAATCTAATTAATTTCACAAATGTAGGTTATCTTCACAGGAGGGCGTACTCAACCTGGCACAACAAAACCTGATGAGGGAGAGCGCCACTCTCATTCTGTTTTAGATTGTGAGCCAAAGCGTGAAGCTATTTTGCCATTTGTCTTATACATACAGAAGATCTTGCGCAGGAGGCCCTTCCTGATAAAGAATCTTGAAAATGTTATGCGAAGGTTCCTGCAGTCTCTGGAGCTTTTTGAGGAGAATGAGAGGAAGAAGCTTGCAGTTTTCACTGCCCTTACATTCTCTCAGAAGTTATCAGGGCTTCCACCGGAGACGGTGTTCCAGCCACTTCTCAAGGACAACCTTGTTGCCAAGGGGCTAGTTCTTTCATTTATAACAGATTTTTTCAAGGAATATCTGATTGATAATAGCCTTGATGACCTGATATCACTTCTGAAGCGGGGTAAAATGGAGGACAATCTTCTTGAGTTTTTCCCGACTGCAAAGCGCTCTGCGGAAGGTTTCTCTGAGCATTTCACGTGGGTCTTTTTTTCGGAAACCAAGCAATTATTTTAGGGGGAGTTTTTTTAATAGCCATATGATGTCTTAAGTTGTAAATTTTTGGAAAATAACTGAGTCTTGATAATTGTAATAGTTTTACACTCATAAAACATGGATCTAAGCAGCAAAATTCTAAGATTTCTGAAATATGTTCACACTACCCAAGAAAGTTATGGAAAAACCAGAGTATATTTATTTTAGACATTAATACTGCTGTTCTCTTGTGCTTTCCGTGTAGGGGTGGTTTTGTTTTTAATTACACATGTATGGTTTGCTTTGCAACATACAACAATGGTTACTCTTCTAAATGGGTCTTTGGGTTATTTTGCGGGTATTTTAGTGTGCTCTTTTTCACTTGACTAAGGATTCTTTTTGCTGACTTCTTTTTAATTTAGAGATTTTATGATTTGTCGTAAAATTTCATTTTGTATTAAAGGATATTTTGTTGATAAGTTCCAACCTTCTGGAACAGTTTCAAAAGTTTGATTATTTATTTTTCTCTTTTTGATCTTTCTTATTGTAGAGTTGAAACCTTGTTTCTCTTTTTGATTTTGCATATTGGTCAGCAAGGAAGGGTTGGTTGCTCTTGTTGAATACAATGAGAAGAAAATATTTGAGGTTAAATTGAAGGAGATGAAAACAGCATTAACAACCCAGATTGCCGAGGAAGCTGATATATCAGAGGTCATAGAGACTGTGAAACAGCGGGTTAAGGATGCCAACTTACCGGATCTTGATGTTGTGCGCATCTTGTGGGATGTCATAATGGATGCTGTTCAGTGGTCAGGGAAAAACCAGCAGCAAAATGCTAATTCTGCACTCCGCCAAGTAAATATTATGCATCATGATCCTCTCTCTCTCTCTCTATACACACGCACAAACACACTCTTGAACCTACTGGAGCAGATAATTTGAGTGAAACCAAAGCAAGCTCTAGGTTTTATATAGTTTACCTGTTGATATGTCTTGTACAAGGAATTAAGGATACTTACCAACATGTTAATTAGGTAACTGATGTCTTTAGTTTGCATATTATCCAGGTTAGTTTGCATCTAGGGGAAATTGCTCTACCATGATAATGGGATCAAGAAACAATCTGTAGCTTGAGATAGTTACCAATAGACAAGGTCTTGAAAATTGGAGTCATATATTTTGTAAATTGTTCAAGTTGTTGAATAAGAAGTATAATGAATTGTAAGATTCTTGTATTTTAAAGCAGAGAATTTTCAAAAAAGAAAAATAATGACAAAGTGAGCATATATGTATACCTATAATCCATTTTTTTCATCTGTATCTGTACAATGACAAATAACCTGATGATACTACCACATGAGGAACCTGATAAGCACATATGCTAATATCTTTAATCTCTAAGATACAAAAAGTAGACAATGTATTAGGATTCTTATATCATAGTATAGCTTATAATTGCTAATATCAGTTTTTAGAAATGTCATTTGGGCATGTGATGATTGGTGATTTTGAGTTTTGGCTGTTTCTTTTTTCATTTGTTTGTCCCCTTTTCTCACTATTGGAAGCTCTGGGAAGTTAGTGAGGGTGGTGATTGTGATTTCAAGAAGTCTAAGAAAGGGTTCAAAGTTAATAGCCATTATTTTAATTATAAGCTTCGATGAGGTACTTCTTGTTTTTCCTAAGCATTAAAGGGAACATTGTAGATCCCATTAGTTAGTCAAACTGGATGTAAAAACCTTGAAATTTAAATCAAACAATAATTAACTGGAAAATCACATTTGTTTCAGTCATTTAACTCAACCATTCATAAAAAGAAGAAAAGCGAACTCAAGACTATCAATTGGTTGAACCCAAAACCAAAAAAAAAAAAAAAGGAAAAAAAAAAGGAACATAAACCCACTCCATCAACTGGCATTCTATGACCAAATATTCAATTGTAAATACTACTAGAATATTATTCATTGAAATGTGGGTCTAGGTGACTTTGGTACTGGAGAGCATTTTCTTATTGATTTTCCTTAATGTTGTGGGTTTAAGGATTTTCAGAATGTTCTGTAATTATTGAGCAGGCTTGGAAGACCTCAGATTTTAAGGATAGTTTTTTCCTCCCTTCACAAAGATCTGCATAGTAATATCCACTTAACTGCTAAATCTAGTTCATGTAGTAGTCGCTGCCTTCATGCTGATAATATTTCTCTATTGTGAAAAGAGTGCTGCTGTCTGAATACAATTTTTATCTCTCATCACACATGAGAAAATTTTTTTTCTTAAATCTCCAAAATGCCCTTCTCTCTCCACACATCTCTCTTGCCCTCCATCCACTCTCCTCCCCCTTTCCCTCCAGCCGGTGGAGGGAGTCTCTCTCTCTCTCTCTCTCTCTCTCTCTCTCTCTCTCTCCTCTTCCCTTCTCTCTCCCTCTCCTTCCTATTCCTTCCTTCTTCCTCCGTCTTCATCTCCCCTTTCCTCTTCTTCTTCCCTCTTCCTCTCCCTTTTCCTCTCCTCCTCTCCTCTCTGCCCCGTTCGGCCCTACGAGGCCAAACATCACACCGATGTTTGGCCTCGCACGGCCGAACAGTGTTGTTTGGCCCTATGAGGCCAAACATCAGTGTGATGTTTGGCCTCGTAGGGCCGAATGGGGCAGAGAGGAGAGGAAAAGGGAGAGGGAGGAGAGGAAGAGAGAGAGAGAGGGAGGGAGAGCTCGTTGCCGGCTGGAGGGAAAGGGGAGGAGGGAGGGAGCAAGATGGGGGGGTATTTTTGGGATTTTATTTTTTTTATTTTTCTCGTGTGTAAAGAGATGGAATCGCTTTTTATCCAGCAATACACAAGCAGATGCATTGTTTAGACATTAACTATTAAAAAAGAACAGGATGTAATAGAAAGATGTTTATTTGATTATTGGGTTTTCGCTTCTATTTGTGGTGACCATTTGTGCTACTATTGTTTAAACAGGTGAAAACTTGGGCAAAGCTTTTAAATGCATTCTGTACAAATGGGAAATTGGAACTAGAACTTATTTACAAGGTTCAGATCCAGTGCTATGAGGATACCAAGCTCATGAAGCTATTCCCGGAGATTGTGAGATCTCTTTATTCTGAGGATGTTCTTGCTGAGGATACAATTCATGTTTGGTTCCATAAAGGAACAAACCCAAAGGGCAGGTACATTCAAATTTCCACTTCTTATATCCATGATTTACATAACCTCTTAGGTTCCGTAGAGGCAAATGATGGGCTTCATCTAACTACAAATATTACATATTGGACTATTCCTGACCATTTGAAACATTTTCAACATTTTTGAAAACAAGTAAAATTAAAAATAAAAAACCTCAATATATTTGGAGTTGATCTATGGCGAAAAAAGATTTACAATCTACAAGGCATTTTCAAATCATTTATGGAGGGAGGGAGGGAGAGATTTTTCAGTGGCTGCTGCAAACTTCGTCGTACCCACATTCGCAGCTCACCATGCTCTCATACGAACTGCAAGGATGATATGCATTTCCATGGGTTATGTTACGATATGCATTTCCATGGGTTATGTGCATGTTACGATATGCATTTCGGTGGACACGTGTTCCAGTTGTAGTGCTTGCTCTTTTACATTTTAACCTGATGACATTACCTGCAGGGTGGACTAATTCTGTTTTTCATTGTGTGAATTAGGAAGCCTTGTCGTTTGAAAAGATGGCAAAAATGCCATTTGCTTTGGTAACATAATTGAATTATTTCATCACACAGCTTCACCTAATGTTTAATCCTGCAGGCTAACTTTTGTGAAAGCTTTGGAGCCATTTGTGAAGTGGTTGGAGGAAGCTGAAGAAGAAGAATAAGTGGTCGCCATACTAACATTGTGGGAATGGCCGTCATAGTATTTTCACGCTAGTTTCATTCAACTGTATGTCTTTAACTCAAATGAAGAATCCTATGTGTGCTGTTGTTGTCAAACGTCCAGAACTGCTAATAAATAATGCTTACGAGTAAGTAAGCCGACTTTATGGTATACTCTTTTGTGTATTTAACGTTCTTCCACACAAGGGGTTGTGCGAGCAAAGGTGACACATGCGAGTTGCAGTCAAGCCCTGCATAGTCACATTCATTGTCATGGTAGCTGTGATAATGAAAGCTCCAGTTACCAGTACTTGGGTATGATGCACGAAGTGTATCAGAACAGCTTACCATCTTGCTATCGGTTTTCTTTGTGAAAAGATTCCCCCTGTTTTTGATATATATTCTAGTGTGTGTCGTCCCCTATGATGCAGAGATACGGCGAGGGCACGCTATGGGCAATCTATAGACACAGACCTTACACATAAAATGTGAAGTCTCATATATGATACGATACGATGTGTTGGCCATTTTGTAGTATACTTGCATCATAGGTCATCACCATCAACTGAGGTGATTTATAACTTTTACCAGTTAGTACAATGCAAAAATCCTTACTGTGTGGCACTCTGAATTTTAAGTACCTTCAACCATTGGTTGCACAGTAACCCAAGTTGGATTATCCATTCTATTGAAGAGAAAAAGTGGTTTAGTGATCCAGACCACTGACTTGATGCTTCACTTGAAGAATAGATTGATAATCCATGCCATCTAACTTGTGTTGGAAATCCCTAAACCTGAGCGTTTTGATCTTCTTATTTTCTTTTTGGATGTATAATTATTCTGTCTCCTGATTCTTCATTTGATGCTTGAGGGGAGTGCGGTGTGGAGAAGGGTAGAATTTCTGCTAGTATGAATTCTAGTAATGATGGGCTTTGGTTTTGGGACACCACCAAGTGGTTCGTGAAATGGAGTGAGTGGTTTGTGTTGAAGTGTGTTTTTGAAAATGTATAATGTGCTCATGCTTTTTGGGTGTAAGACTGAAAGGGCATTGTAGAAACTCCGTTGCATTAGATATTTTTGATTTTGAATGTAACATTGCCTTTGAGAATGGGCACTATGCACGTATGCCAGTCTGGCCTTGACCCAAAGCCCAATTCACAAATGGGTTAGGCAAGCACATGTACGTGACGCGGTTTTAACTCTCGTGAATAAAGGGGAGGTGGAGGAGGAGATACTTACATGAAAAGTTATGGATATGGATGTAGAGGTTCCAACATACGGGGGATGATCTATGTGCAATTGGGTAGCTCTGCAAATCTCTTTTACTCTATCTTACCTATGGGTTGGGTAGCCTAAGATGGGCTTCATTATCCTTATATAGATAAGTCCCTAATTCTATTGGGAGTCTTATGATTCATGCTCGAGGATAACCATGTTGCCGTAGCTATTCGGGAGCAGAAAGGGGGAAAGCGGCGAATAATTGTGGGTATTTGTATTCTCTGCAGGCTTCTCTCATATTTTGCCATGAGACCCGTAGCATGCTGGGTCACATGGTTTCCAACAGAAAGCCCTAGCTTTCCCTGTTTTATTTCCTTAAAAAAGTAAATATATTTTTTCTGGTTTTCTAAATGCAGCAGAAAAACATCCTCTCTTGGAACCTATCAGTTTTGGCAATATTCATTGATTTTGGCTTGAAGTTAAGGTCTATGACATTGTATTTTTGGCTAATTTTGGGCTGGTAACCTTTGCATTGTAAGACCATCATAAGAGGAGGAAGTGTTCAAAAGATAACGTCATGACCATGCCCCTTATTGTGCAATTTCTGTTCTTCTGTGCCTAATGCCTCTTTTTTATCGCCTGTACTGGTAGTCCCGACTGGAGCCCCATTAAACACCGGTTTTAGGACGACCACACAGACTGACAAATTTATTAACCAGAGTATGGTTCATTTATGTTGACTTCATTCAGTAAATTTAATGTGAACCGTGCTTAAAGTACAAAGAAAACGACCTATTGTCTCTCAAAAGAAATGGATGGAGAATGATTATTAATGCAAAATCCACATGCTGAAGTCCTTAGCAATTATTCATCAAAAAAACAAAAAAAAATCTCCTTAGCAAGTAATATTTATGGTGCCCCTATACCGGTAGTTCAATATAGCCAGATAATAGTAAGGGAAAATGCTTGTACAAATGTTCTTAAACCTGACATTTGCCTATAAACTTTTGAATTAAACTCTCGCCCTTTATGTTATTCGGGTATTATTTGTGTGGCTATATATGTACCTAGTAGGGAATAGTCCTTACTCGTCAGAATTGGATAACTTTCGGGCTAGAGGTCAAAATGTCAGAAGGTTGGACTAACAGGACACCTAGGTCATAAAAAAAAGTTTTGAATTTGAAGAATTTTTAATATAACTATTAGTATAATATCTGAGGGTCATCTGATATCGCATATATTAGATTGTGTGATATCCTAGGTCCGTGCAATTTCAGATGTATTCCCTCGTACGATATATTAGGGTCCTGCAATATTGCAACATTATTGTCTTAACAATTCTACAGTAAATATTTAAACTTTATCTATCCTCATGCAAATGTTAGGTTTAAGAGTTGTTGTATGTGCAATATCTAAAAAAGGAAAAACCGATGATTCCTTAAAAGGGCACATTTGTTTAGTTAGAGTTGGAAAAATAGTTGATAATATTCCTTACGGTTTGTTTGTTAATTTCTCTTCATTGTAAAGTTAAAGTCATCTTTCATTTCACCACACAACAACCCAAAAAAGTCAAATCAAAATACCACATTTCAAAAAAATTCTTTTACCTTTTTACACAAAAAAGTCAAAAAGTTACTTTTTTATCACACTAACTAACAAAAAATATTTACTTTTAACACAAAAAGTCAAAAAGTTACATTCTCTTTCCACTAAAAAATAAAATCTAATCATTAGATTGATTTAACCTCTCTTATTTTTTTTATCTTTTAAAATTGTCATTCACCTCACTTCACTCTACTAGTTAAATTAACAAATGGGCGCTTAAAGGCACATTTGTGAAATGCTATGAGAACACGTATCCATTAAAACCTTTTCATGTAAAACCGAGTCTGACTGCTTGCATAGAAACTGATTTTATGTGGAATCACAAAATAAAAAAAAGGAAAAAAAAATCAATTTATACTTTTCCTTGCAGGAAAGTGACCGTACCAAATATGATTTTACTGTAGCGTGGAAAAGTGTTTTCACATTCTACACTTTTTGGGCAAAAAAGCTATTTACATAAATACCATGAGGAGAGGGAGTGCACCTGGACAGGAGAGGCACAATTGCTTACGGGCTTCAATCACAAGAGAGACAAAATCTCTTCTTTTTTTTTTTTTCAAGATAAACGGATTTCTCTTATTATTGTTAACCTCCATTGGTTGCCAGTAATAACTAGGCAATTCTGGTATATTCACCCAAACCAAATTCTTGAATTTGTCTTAGAAACTTGAAATATTTGACCTAACTCAAAGGGTGAATTCAAGGTACTAGACTAGAGGAAGCCTACACTTACTGGCTAACATAGGGTGCGTTTGGCATCGTTCTATTCGGATGTTCCCATATTTTTATGAGATAAGCTTACAGAATATATGTTTGATATGTGCAAATTACTATTATTAATTTTGGTCTCACTGAAAGGAATCTCAAAAACTTAACTTGTTGGCATAATAAACTCTAAATAAAAAAACTTTATTTCTTTTTTAAAACAACTTGCTGGCACCGTTGTTTCCTATTTATCTTAAAGTGACTCTACTGCCTAATTCCTAAAGTGGGTCATATGATAATAATCACAAAAGGTCGGCCCATATATAATTCTTAATTTCTTAAAATGGTGGGACCACATTATAAATCCTTTGAGTGTGAGTTATATGGTCAAGAAATATTATCTCTCAAAAAAAAATTTTAATCTTTCAAAAAAAATATTTGGATAATAGTAGTCTCTATTCAAATTAAGTCACCGATTGGAATTGAAATGGCTCACCCCCTTACATGCATCCTACTTAATTTTACTTGGGATAGTTTTAGAAGGAATACTTCTTTCTTTCTTTCCTTTTTTTTTAACAGTACCCTAGCCTAGGGTGCTATGTCCAATGAGAGAGCCCACACATGTGGGAGCAAAGGCTCATACATGTAAAAATAGAAGCCTATACACGTGAAAATGAAGCCCGGCATGTGAGAAAGGTGGTATGCTTGAATAAGTTGAAAGTTTGAAGGTTTGCTTCAATGATAATTTTCAATTATTTTGCAGGTTGTGTTACAGACATATAAGTTTCAGCTCTCTCTTTACTCTCATTCTGTTTCATGGGTACACTAGTTATTTTGTTTTCACCTTTTATTTATAAAAGTTGGGATGGATATTCAAAGCCCAAGAAAACCCTCATTCCTCTCTAACTTTGGCCCCCCTTTTGACCCACAGTTGTAAATTAGCCTCTGTTCTATAGTTATCAGTTTTGTACCATTTTGGTCTAAATGTCCGAAACAGAATATGGCATAAAAACTTTTCGTTTAAAATTTTGGGCCCATCTCGGACGAAAACTTAGATTTTGGGCAATTTCGGCTGAAATCCAGGGTTTTGACTGAAATGTTATATTTTGTCCAAAATGATCTTTGACATAAATTTTTTTTATTTTTATATTACTTTTTCTGCATATATATAGTTTGTATTTCTTTTATTTCCTCAAAATATAATTCTAAAAAGTTTACTAGAATGGAATAAATCCATAATTCTTCCTTTATTTTCTTTTTTTTTCTTCCTTTTTCTACATACATATTATTTTATATGTTTTCAAAATATAATTTAGAAAATCTTTGCCAAAATTTCGAATCAGCCGAAAACAAAACCGTAATGAGTCCGAAGAGATATTAACAACTATGTTGTACTATTCCCAGGCAGCTTGGTTATAAAAGAAGATTCTGTTCAAAATCATATAAGCCATAAAAACTGCCAGGTTAAGTCTTCCAACAAAATGAATCTGAGTGAAAGATGGTGTGCTTCCCTTGTTGTTGTTGTTGTTGTTTTTTTTTTTTTTTTCTTTCTTGATGAAAGTAATTCTGACCTACTGACCATGATATCATACTAGCATTGATGTTCTGACATTCCTAAAGTAACATCTCCCTTGAAGATGATCCAAGACATGCATATGATGGGTCCATCACTCCAGAAAGAAGGTAATACAATTACCTTTACAGCAACTTATGGGGTTAAGGGCCCTACACCAGAAATCCCAGTTCTTGCCTGTTTCTGTTATAACTTCCCTAGATATGTAAGTAATAAAGGACACACCACTTCCTCTTCCCCTTCCTCTCCTATTAGGGCATGAAAGTAACAAAAGCAAAGTCAAGTAGTCACAAGTCACAGCACACACAGCTTACATAACAGCAGGAGAGAAAGAGATGGGTCAGAGGCAGAGGCCATGCTCATGGCCAATGGCTTCAGGTTCCTCTCACTTCTCTTCACTTCCTTTGTCAAGGAAGTCTCATCATCCTCAGCATCAACACCACCAACAAAAAGAAGATGAGCCTCAGAAAAGAAGATGCAACATCAATAGCAGAATGATTGCAATTACAAGATCATCTGATTCTCATTCTTCTCCTTCTCCTTCTTCCTCGGGCGATCACGAGCACAACTTCTCGGCCCTCCCCTTTGACCTTCTGCGGCGGATCGCCGCCGCCTTCAACGTCCCCAACCTGTGGGCGGCGAGCATGGTCTGCGCCTCCTGGAGGGAGGCGCTCCGCCCGCTGAGGGAGGCCATGCTGCTTGTCAGGTGGGGGAAGCGCTTCAAGCACGGCCGCGGCGGCGTCCGGCCTAACATAGACAAGGCTCTCGAGTCCTTCCTCAAGGGCGCCGCGCGGGGCTCCGCCCCGGCCATGGTCGATGCCGGCCTCATCTATTGGGAGATGGGCCGGAAGGAAGAGGGCATTGCTATGTATGAGAAGGCGGCCAAGCTTGGCGACCCCGCCGGCCTTTGCAATCTAGGGATTTCGCACCTGCACGGTATGCTTGGTTTCTTCTTCCATCTGCATTTGGTTTGGTTAAATTTCAGTCGGTATCTGAGATGAGATTTCTTGTCTTTCTGAATTTGCGCGATTTTTGCTGCTCTTGGTGGCAAGTGGAATTTAATTTGCCCACTTAGATTCCAGTTCCTCATCTGGAGTTTTCCAGAAAACATCGAAGGCACTGTTGGTCTGCATTAAGATACATAGGAATTCAATTCATGGGAAACTTTTGAAGTGGTTAAAAATGATGACCAATAGGCTAGATATTCATTTCCGCTCGAAACGCCATGGAAGTTACCTGTGTGATGCCAATTAACCAACCATGGACTATGGAGAACCACTTAAACCGACGTTCTGATTTATGCATTGTGGAGGTTCAAGTCAGGTCTAGATTTTTTTCTCAAACCCTTTTGACATTAAACCCAAGGATGAAGCAACGACCATTTTACTGGGATGAAGATCAGGAACATAAGATGGTCCAGTTTTCTATGAGTGGATTTATATAGGGGATTTAGTTTTCTGTGAATACTCTTGTGTGACAGTGTTGACATGGTTAGGAAAATCTTAGTTGAGGCTATATTGGTGAGGAGTTTATTTGATTGATAGAATGTTTTTCAACAAAAATTCAACAGAAGAGAAAGTGGATCGTAGTTCAAATCTGTTAAATTCTATTGTCTGGCAGCAGTTCATTTAAAAAATCAATCACCGACTAGTTGCACCACATTGGTCTTCATGGTAGGAATCGCCATAGGCCGTTAACCAAATCTGACCCTGCAATGATTGCATGATAATTGTTTGATTTAAATTTCTTTCCGCTCTCTGATTTTGCCGTAATACTTTTGTAACATGGTAGTTTGTTTCCATTAACTTCGCCAAGTTGCATGGCTTGGGGATTAGATTAGATTAGATTAGATTTCAATCTTAAGCAGAGATAATTGGATGTTATTCTCATGAAGAATGATTATGCGGCCAGTCTATATGCTGTTAGTTTTTTTTTTTTTTTCTTCTTTAGAAATGATGAAAACTTCAAGAAGGAATGTGGAAGGGGGTGTAAGGTGGGGGGACGGGATCTTTTGCCAAAGTGAAGGATGGACATGGAAAGTATTTTTGTTAATTCTTCATTTCCATTTTGGATTCTTTTGTTGGTGGGTGATAAGCATCTGATATTGCATTTTATTTGTTTTATTTTTTGTGAATTTTATTCATATTTAATTTATCACAAATAGATGGGAGTTGATGGTTGATTGATTAATGAATTTTGTTACCAGTTCATGAGAAACTTGTGATCTTTCTATTTCTTCCGCTATCATCTAATATAATTCATTGCGTGCATGCATGAGCCACTGATTTGATTGTATCTTATGCTTATTTCCTACTTACATGAGTATCTAAAGACTTAAGAGGAGATCGATCATATAATTCTATGACATGGTACTTTCTAAAACTTCTACTTGTTCTTGGATGCCTTTTATCTCTGCTTTGGGCTATTGAGTTCTCTGTTGGAATGCAATGTCAAACTAGACTTTTACTGACTTCCTAGTAAAATTATCACACATTTAATATACACTGAGCTTGGTCTTAAAGTAAAAAAAAAAAAAAAAAAGAGGCTTGTGCTTAATGACATTCTCATGTTTTACAGCTGAGCCCCCAATGCTAAAGGAGGCTGTAAAATGTTTCTATCAAGCTGCTTCTGGTGGTAATGTGCGTGCTCAGTACAATCTTGCACTTTGTTTGCATCAAGGCCGTGGTGTCGACCGTAATCTGCTGGAAGCGGTATGCAACTTGTCCTTCCTAATAGTATCTTTCTGCTGTTCAACTCTACTTGATTGATTGTGGCATTTGGATAGTTATTATTCTAATACAATGCCATTTCTTTGTTGTCGAATCAAGATTTCCAATTAGCTTTTTTAAGTTGCTGATGCTATCATAAGTGACTTGCTGTGTTTTCACTTTTCACATGAATGCTTCCTTTACTTCTCTTTTGAAGACCTATTGGGTTTGCTTGTGTGAATTTGGATCTAAGAGGGTCTTTGCAGCATACTTTCCATTGTGGTATGCTGTTGCTAGTGTGCAAGAATATGGTCCATTCATCAGGTCGGGGTTCACAGTGAACTTGCATCACTAGAAATTTTAGGGTGGTCCACTAATTTTTGGGTCTCGCTTACCTGAATTTATAGTTGGTTATTCTACTTTCAAATCTCATCATTATTTTTCTCATACACGTGGGGCCTACACTCAAGTAGTGAACATGATTTTCAGCCCTGAGCACTTTCATGGTGGGCCCTATCTATCTATCGGATGGTATTAATGTTCCATATCATATTATGTCAGCAGCTTCGCTGGGAAGACCTTTGTTATTTCCATTGGGCCCTCTTCATGAATATTTTCCTCATTTCTCCTGGTACTTGGTTAGCTCAAGTACCACTTAAAAGAAGCAACTTCAGAGCAAGGATACCCTTGAAAATGTCTTGCTGGACATAGTTCCACTTTTTTTATTTTAATAAACAAGGGATTCAAACTCACACACCCACTCATACTTCACATGTCCCAACCGCTGACCACCAAATCTACATCTTCTCATTGGTAATAAAACTTTTTGCTAGCATCATCAAAGCCTTGTCACAACTTTGTTGGGTCAGCTACATGAATTATGTTTCCCCATTCCAATTTAGCGTGAGTCAAATCCTTGGATAAGTTGCTCTTCTTTAGATCTTTCCTTACCATTCCGTCATGTTGTCTCTAGGCACCTTGAGGGGCCATCAACTTGCGTAGGAAAAACATTTCTTCATTGGCACCATTGCTGGCCTATGTGTCCATACCATCACAAACGAGTCTCTATTAATATATCATCTATTGATGCTACTCCTATATGCCCTTGGATGCACTCTTGTTTTACTCTTTTCTAGTTTTCCACGCATCCATCCCAACATATATTTGCAGCACTCATTTTTTTATTAGCTGTTTCTTGATTCGTCAACATTCTGCCCCATAGATTATAGCTAGTCTAATACCTTTTTTTTGTAAAATTTTTCCTTCAATCTTTGTTGGTATGCACCAATCACGAAGCACTCCAAAGGCAAGTCTCCAGTTCAACCATCGAGCTCTTATCCTGTGTTTGATATACTCCTCAATCTTCTCATCTTTACTAATTATAGATCCAAGTATAGACACCTCATTTTGGCACCCTATTCCACTCACCAAACGGTATCTTGATTAGTGATGCCTCTGTTTCGACCTCTCTAGATGTCGCTGTAGGATTTGATGGACACCGGGAGAACCATACCCCTCGAGATATAAAGAATGTGAAGAAACCACATAAACACGAAAGAATATGGCTTGGAACCTGCTATGCCAAAAGGGTAAAATGCTAGATTTGATGGTGTATCTCTTGCCCACCGGCAAAGTAAAATGCTGAACATTTTGGCATGTAACATGCAGAATCCCTTAATCTTCGGATAATGCCATCTCAAAGAAATGAGAGACAAGGCTGATGAAATTTAAGATTTAGGGAATCCACTAGTGTCTTTGGCATATTTCCTAACAAACAAGGTTTGACCCACTTTTTCAAAGGATTGAGGGATATGCCTGTTGTGAAACCCTTCAGATAACTTGAAAAACACTAAAACGTTTCGTGTATTCTCTGAGAATGGGTGAAACTCTTGATGATGTGGGACCAATTCTCAAAATCCCAACAGTCAATTCCTGGAAATGCATGTAATACGTGGTATGTTTTGGCGTGAACCTGCCTTTGGCAGCTACTTTCAAATTTGAATTTGAATTGTGGTTAGTTGAGACTCTACCCAATCCCTATGCTCAGGGGAGCCAAGTGCGACCCTAGGCCTATAAATAGGTCCTCTTCTCTTCCCTTGAGTAGATCATTAGACAACAAGAGGATTAAGGAAGAATTATGAGAGACTGGGGTTTTGAGGGGAGGGAGGGGGCAGGGTTTGGGGTTGAACCTGAGAGCATTGAGGGGCAAGAGGCAACGAACTGTTGCGAGAAGGAACTTGCATTCTGGCTGTATAAGCGGGTGAATTTTGCTCCATTTCCACCTTCCGATTCTTTGCATTTCATTTGACAATGCGTGCTAAAATGTTCATCTTGCATTCCTCCACATATTAGGGTCCATTTAATTCGCATCTAGACTAGTCTTTTTGTATCTTCTTTCATTTCTTTAAATCTACTTGATACAAGGAAAGTGGTTGTAAACAGGTTGATCCTTTCAGGTGGTCAATCTGCTTATGCCTAATTTCTTTCTTTTTTTTTCTTTTTTCTTTCTTTAATTCAGAAGTAGCCAAAAGAAAGAAATCCCCGAGCCATTCCCCACTCCCTCTTTTTTCCACTGCCAAACGTCATGAACTCACTAAATAGCAAGGGCATCATGTATTTTTGCATCACCTTCATAAGGTGGGCAACATGTATCTCAACTGCCCCGATCAATCCCTGTTTGGGAAGACTTTGGGCAATATGCAAGTCCCCTCTCCAAAATTTGTCATCTTTAGGCCATCGAATGCAATCCCAGGGTAGGATTTGCAATCAAAGTGAGTGCTTTAGACCAATTGGGGTTTCCATGGAAACAATCACATGAAGAAGACAAAACCTCCAACATTTATTCCTACATAAAAAGTTATTAACTCAAAAACCTTTGTATAATTGCTCCTTACAATGTCATATAAATAAGAAATATAATCTAGTGCCTAAGCAAGCCTAATCTAATAATAGAAACTCCCTAATAACAATGAAATTAGAAATCTACTGATAATAAAAATAATATAATTCTAATCTACTTGAAAGGGGACCACTTGTGGGCCCTTGCTGCATTATTCCCCCTAGGTTGGAAAAGAGTTCGACCACGAACCCAGTATGGCTTGGTATTACAGTGGTAGACATTGTGCACGTGAAGTGTGTTCTTAGCAAAGCGGGCTTGGGATCCTTGTTTGGGTGGTTTGGGCTTCATAGGATGGACTGTGACATGCTTTTTATTGTGAGCAAAACTATATGTGTTGTTGCGCATGTCATGAGTTTCGTTTTTGTATTACATCCACGGATGCCCCAATAAGATATCACCATTATCCATTGGTAGCACATCGCACCAGACTGTGTCTTTGTAGTCTTCACCAATGGCAAAAGTAACTGGACATGCATACCGTATTTTCATTTCATCACCAGTCATTAGCCACTTCGCAAAATAGAGACGATAATGCTTTTAAAACTTCAGCTTTAAACGATCTGCTAAGGCTTGAAAGATGATATTTTCAGAACTACCTCCATCAATCATAACTGTGTATGTTTCCCCATTAACTATACCTTGTGAGTGAAAAATATTATTGCGTAACCATTTCTTTCCTTTGGTCTGCTGAGTGTCTTTGATGGCCATGAATATGTCAATTTCCTTTAAGGGATCCACTATTTCAATCTTCTCACCTTCATCCCCTTCGAATCAGTGGTTTTCTTAGGAAAAAAAAAAAAAACAATCAATGGTTTGCCTTCTCTCCCAAAATCTAGCATGAGCACTTTCATGTGTATTTTTCTCATCACTTTCAGTCTCAATGAGATGTACATGCTTTGGACATTTCGCTGTGCGATGCCCCGGCTGTTGACAATGAAAACAAACCATCCTATTTTGACCTTAGTCTTTGAAAAAATCTTTCCTAATGAGCTACTACTTGGTTTAGATGCACTGAGTTTTTGTGCCTGATGATTTGCAATGCCGTCGGCTTTGATGGCATGTTAAATGAGTTCATTAACATTGTCAAAATTGTAAAATGCAAGGATGTGCTAAATGTCGATTTTCAATTCGTTGAAAAGTCTATCAACAATCATATCATCATCTTCAATCAAGACCTAAGAAGCATTGACACTTATAAGAAAGTGACGTATCCATGTCGGATAAGTGGTGGACACAGACACTCCACAAATACTTTCGGACACGTGTCCGATACTATTTTAGACGTGTCCATAATTAAGAACTAAAAATCTTAATTTCGAACACTTGTTCGACACTCTTTATGTGACGTGTTCTATAATTCCTAGCCCGCGTCTATAACTAAAAAATAAACATGTGGCTGATATTTCTTAGAGACTTTGTTAACATGTGATCATTAAAACTTGTAAACTTGATATATGACAATTTTATAACATGGAAAAATGTATGATTGTTAATATTAATCATATTACAGGCAAAAAACAAATAAATCTTTTAGTAAAGAATAGGCCTCGCGATTGGCTTCTTTTTTGCTTTTTGTTTTTTTTGGAAGGAGGCGAAAGAGATGATCATCCATATCCTTTTCTTTGTATGGATTTTATGGAACTGTGGATATTTTATGTTTAATGATTATGAATTATGTTTTAGTGCTATAATGATATTTGATAATTTGATATGTTTGTTAGTTAGTACTTGAATTTTTATTTTTTGATTGTTAAATTGATTAAAAAGTTAAAATAATATTATCTTTTAGTGTATGATTATATATATAAATTAATATATATTATTAACGCGTCCCTGACGTGTCTATGTTATACTTTTTTGAAAAATGCTGTGTCGGCGTGTTCGTGTTGTGTCTTATCAGTGTCCCGTGTTCGTGTCTATGCTTCTTTGTGCATAACACAACGAGCTTGTAGAGTAAGGAATTCTTCGGAGTATTCAACAACTGACTTAGTTCGTTGTTTCAAGTTTTAAAAGCTTGAATGCAGGTCTTTGTCATAATTGACGGGGAGAAATTTTTGTTTTAAAGTATTCTTCATCTCATTCCATGTTTCAATGGGGTCCATGTTTTGATTTCTCCTTTTTCTTTGCAACTCAGCCCACCATGTTACCGCATAATTACAAAATCGAGTGGCAACTAATGTAATTTTATATTGCTCGTTCATTGGCTTGTGTGCAAAAATATTTTCCACACACACTAACCAATTCATGAATTCAGCAGGTTGTAATTTTTAATTATATTTAGGAATCACGAGTTTAATATCTAAATCTTGATTAGAATTATTGACTGGTGGATCTTGTGGATGCCAAATATTTTCTCCATCATCACGATTGTGATTCACACGCTGATTATTTTCTAAAGTTGTCACTCTAGTGTTCAGTTGTTGCAAGGTGGTTTGCATGTTGTTAATTGTGGCAGTTAAATCTCTAGTGGCACCAACTAAATCTTCAATTGAAGAAGATGAAGATTCCACATCAACGTGCTTCTTAGAAGGCTTTTTTTAATGTAAAATTGAAATATTACTGACTTGTGTAGATCTGTTCTCCACTAACTCATTGGCGAAACATATAAGAAATCTGACCTTAGATGGCTCCGGAATTGCAAAAACGAATTCTGACCCTTGATTTTCTAATGTAGATTACGTATGCTGATGGGTAATGACGTCAGCAGTAATGTTGTTGCTAACTATAAATTGCAGATCCATCCAAAGATCTAACCTGGATTCGAAAAGTGATCCAATAACTTATGACAGTGGAGGCTGGGTGTAACCCGTGCAACGGTAGATATGTGGAGTCCTTATCGACCTTCGTGCTAGCGAAAGAAAAAAATGGAAGAACCTGTTTAGTTTATTCTTTTCATCCAAATCGGGAGAGCGGGGCGATAAGGGGTGATGACAATGATGGAGATGATGGTAAGCGAAGGTGGGGTTCGTGCAATTGGGATGAGAGGTAATGGATGGTGATGATGATGGTGAAGTTGACGAGGATGCTGGAAGGAAGGCTGACAAAGATAGGCATGTAGCTGCGTGCGGAGATGGTGAGTCAGGTATGCTCCTCTTTTCAGTAAGCGAAGGTGGGGTTCGTGCAATTGGGATGAGAGGTAATGGATGGTGATGATGATGGTGAAGTTGACGAGGATGCTGGAAGGAAGGCTGACAAAGATAGGCATGCAGCTGCGTGCGGAGATGGTGAGTCAGGTATGCTCCTCTTTTCAGACTCCATTCATCTTCTTCTTCATTTTTTTTCTCTTGGGAGTGGGAGATGGGGCCGGGCAATTTGGGTTGGGGGTTTCATTTGACTAAGGGCTATGAAAAGGAGGAACGGCTGTTGGTTTTCGAATGGGATGCATCTGGAGTGGTTTGGACGGACGGAAGTGGTGGGGGGGATTTGGGTAGGGATAGTGATGCTAAGGTGTTTGGGGGCGGTGAAGGGGCTTTTTATGGTGGTGGTTTGCGATGTTGGATTTGGCAGGGATTGGGAAGATAGGTGGTTCCGAGAGGTTGAGGTTTTGTCGGGAGGGTTTGGATGTTGGGATTGTCAGCACATAGGAAAGGGTTCTTTCTCTCTTCTTCTTTTTTTTTTTTTTTTTTCTATGAAAGGGATGAAAGATTTGGTGGTTTAGGGTTTTCGAAGGTGTTGGCTGGGTGCACAAGGGTGATGGGAATTGTTTCAATGGATGGGGGGATAGGGGTAACACGCCAATTTATCCAAGGATTGGCTTTGATTCCAATTGATGCAATCCTAGGGTAGGATTTGCAATCAAAGTAAATGCCTTGGCACACTTGGGGTTTCTACGGACATAAGTGCATGAAGAAGACAGCCACCAACGAGAAATTCCACATAAAATATTATTAACTCAAAAAATTCTGTATAATTGTTCCTTACAATGTTATAGAAATAGGAAATATAACCTAGTGCCTAAGGAATCCTAATTTAATAATAGAAACTCCCTAATAACAATGAAATTAGAAATCTACTAATAATAAAAATAATATAATCCTAATCTACTTGAAAGGGACCATTTGTGGGCCCTTGCTGTATCACCATCCTCATTCATATTTGCTTGCAACGCACAAGTTAAGGATCCAATCCATTCATTCTTCAGGCATCTTCCTTCAAAAGGGGACTCCTTGGGCAGATTTTCTTGATGAATATTTGGCACCAACCACTTTAGCTTCTTCACATGCATCTTGAAGAGACCTTCCAATTATTAACAAAGATTGACATCAATTTCGTCAATTGTGCTTTGAAGAGGGTAACTGAAATACCTATTGGTAGTGTTTTCCAAAAACCAAACTAGATCTAAGATCCAATCGTTTTGGAAAATGTCTGAGTTCACAACAAAAAGCATATTCGACTAGTGTTACATATAAAAGCAAAGGAGATATTGAATTGATAGGGAATACTTTTTTTTCTTTTTCTTTTTCTATTTTTTGCCCTTTAAGACTTGGGTATGCTTAGCTTTCTAGGCGGCAAAAGGTTCTTTGAATTTCATTTGGGTTCTTCCTGTAAAGTTTGGACTCCATGCCTCCACCAGGAATGGTCTCTATATGGCCTTCCAAGCTTTATTTGCTATTTCAGTTAGGTAATGATTTGTTCTTTCTCACCGTTATCTTAAACTGAGATTTTTGTTTGGATGCAATGCATTGCCTTCAAAAACCAAGAATTCCTGAAAATTGGCTCTGAAATCAGGCTAAGTGGTATTTGAGAGCTGCGGAAGGTGGAAATATGCGCGCCATGTATAACACTTACTTGTGCTACTCTTCTGGGGAAGGATTAAGGAGCAGTCATCTTCAAGCAAGGAAGTGGTTGAAACGGGCGGCTGATAGTGGTCACAGCAGAGCTCAATATGAATATGGCCTAAAGCTTTTCTCGGTATGTCTGCTTATCCTTAGGCTACAAACTAGTGTTTGGCACTTATGCTAGAGTGTGTGCTTTAGGTAGATTCCATGTAGTTAAATCTCAGTAGGGACCCCATATGATTGGGCCTAAAACTAATACTTGTTCAGACTTTGATGATATGCGTCGTTATGTTGGCCGTACAGCAGGGAAATTTTTAATGTTGAAATATCATTTGATGCGTAATGCCCAGTAAAGGGCTGTAGTGTATTGCTTTCAGTCAAAGATTGGCCATTGTGGCAATATTTAGCGCGCATATTGGCAATACATCTGGAGTACTCAAATCAGACCATTTAGCAAATCAATATTCTCAAATTCCAATATCTGTTCAGCCAATTTTTGGAGCCATGGTGTCCCCATATGTCTTAGCATATGGGAATTAGTATGATTGAATATTCAAACAACCCTAGTAAAAATAAAAACCATGGTTATGGTTGAATATTTAGATCTGAATTGGAGCTGTTACAGTTACAGAAACCATTATGACTATTGCATGGGCTGTCAACATGGCTATGAGGCATGGTTTTTTATCCTGTAATGGCTAGGAGTGAATCTGTTATAATGGCTGCTATAGGGGCCCTAAGCTATTATTTTCATTTTGTCATCTTATTTTATTTTGAGAATTAGAAATAAGCACCTTGGGTCTGTAATGACCAAACAAATTCAAGAATAGAGTTGTTTTTGTTCTTTTGGGTAGGAAGAGAGTTGTTGGAGAAGGTCGTCGTTTTTTTGGTAGGAAGAGAGAGAGGGTTTTTGGAGAAGGCTATGAGCCTTAATGATTGCCAACAACTGATTTTCTAGAATGCTATCTACATGGGATTAGCAAAGCCCTTATCTTAAGGTTTACATGGGGGTTTGACCAGCTAACTAACCCAAATAAATTATATGTGGTCATCATGACTGTATGACATTATATTCACTTTAAGGATGCTCCTCTGCAAGAATATCAAAACTAGGTATCTTCACAGAATCTGCCTTTGTGATTGAACCCATTTGTGATAGGGGCACACGGTTTGTACCTGAGCAGTTAAGTATTCCCAGGCCTATGGGTTCCACATGCAACCGTGTTAATCATGTATTAAGAGTGGATGTAAAGGTCTATATGGTTATTGGTTAAAATGGGGCCATCTTATCATCCTAACCATTAATCTGATGACCTCTAAGTTGGACAAATTCTGGCCCTTTGATTAGGTGCTTAATTTCTTATTCTTCTTCATTTATTATTATTTTTTTAGTGTGATTAGTGTTATGGTAAGGAGCAATAACCAATGTGAAAACCATATGTAGAGAAACAGGTGGATTCTCAGTGACTATAGGTTTATATCAGCGATCAACCTTAAGCCCTTATCTCTTTGCGTTAATTATGGATGAATTAACTGTGCATATTCAAGAAGAAGTACCACGGTGTATGTTGTTTGCAGATGATATAGTATTGGTAGATGAATCAAGAGAGGGTGTAAATGCAAAGCTTGAGAGATGGTGGGGGGCATTAGAATTTAGAGGTTTTAAAATAAGTCGTACAAAAACAATATATGGATTGCAACTTCAGTGGACATATACAAAGTGTTGAAACTACCATCAAAATTAAAACCTATGAGATACCACATAGAGATTCTTTTCGGTACCTAGGCTCGATAATTAATAAGGATGGGCAGATTGACGAAGATGTGGAGTATAGGATAAAAGCCGGATGGCTGAAGTGGAGACTAGCTGCGGGAGTGCTTTGTGACAGACGAATGCTAATGAATTTGAAGGGCAAACTTTACAGGACAGTAGTTAGACCAACTATGACATATGGGGCAGAATGTTGGCCAATTAAGAAGATGCATATTCATAAGATGGATGTAGCGGAAATGAGAATGTTTAGGTGGATGTGTGGTAAAACTAGGAAAGATAAAATTAGAAATGAGTGCTTTCGAGAACATTTAGGGGTATAGCAGCAATAGGGGATAAGATTAGAGAAACCCGTTTAAGATGGTTTGGGTATGTTGAGCGTAGGCCAGTAATGGCACCGGTAAGAAAAATTTTGGCTGTACAGGTAAAAGGCCCATTAAGAGGTAGGGGCAGGCTGAAGAAAACATGGATGGAAGTCATTAATTCAGATTTGAAGAAGTTTCACTTATTAAAAGATTTAGCTCAAAATAGAACGGAATGGAGACATAGAATTTATGTAGCCGACTCCAATATGGTTGGGATAAGGCTTTGATGATGATGATGATCAGTGTTATGGTGTGTAACCTGCATTGGGTGCCAATTGGGTAGTGGGTGCCAGGGAGTAGGATTTCATCATAGGTGACCGTGGTACTAGGCATAAAAATGCCTTGGCTGTCATGGATGATTTTGCGAAGTGTGGTTTTAAATTTTTGGTTGGAATTGTCGTGTTACTTCTAATCATGGTTTCATTTCTTGCATTCATTTTTAGACAGGGGAAAAGTTCACTGCACTGGTTTATCTTGAGCTTGCAACTCGAGCTGGTGAAACTGCTGCGGCTCATGTCAAAAACGTTCTGCTACAGCAGATGTCACAAACTTCACAAAATCATGCCATTCTATCTGCAGACCGCTGGCTGGCATCGCGGGCTCGCTGATTTATGTGACCAATTCAGGGTTGTATCTATCTTTATCCCATTAGCAACTTCTTGTGAAATATTCAGTTTGTAAGATGGAACTTACGTAAGGAAACTTGTCTCTGTCATTTATACTTGTTGAACCTATCCTTGTATATTTCAAGATTGTTAGTGTTTGGGATACTAGTTGAGAGCTCAAGTCTATTTACATATCCCAGGTGACAATTTTTCAACCTAAGGCGTAGTTTGGATGGGGAAACAGAGGATAAAAATTCAAGGGGTAGTCTTTTCTACACGTACCACATTCTTCTTTTGTTTCTTTTTATCAGGACGCTTGTAAGAGTTTTTTGTATTTTTGGTAAGCCCCTGGGACCCAAGAGATTCGACACATGCAGGAAGAAAGCCCACCGGATGCCGGAAGAAAACCCACATAAGTGGGAAGGCATGCCACACTCGCAGGAAGAAAGGGAACATGGCTCAAGGTTCAGAATGACTTGTAAGAGTTGTTTGGTACTATTCTGTTAATCAGAAGTAGTGCATAATGGTATGGACGTCTCTGTTTTCCCAAATTCAGCAGTAGGTCTGCTCAAACCCCAGGTCGCCCCCCGCTTTCAAGTGCTCCGGCTGGACCTATTTGTCATTTTCTGTGTAGAGTGATAATCAACTTCTAGGGATAAAAAGAAAAACATGGGAACTAGGAGAATCTTCTGCCTTGAAATGGCGAAGAACCTTAACAGTGTCCCTTAGAGTGTATCTTTCTATGGGATTGCACGTTTTACTGGCATAAATTTTTTTTTTTTGTTGAAGCAGCACCCCATCATATGGTTTGATGCTGTTGTTGTGCATGTTTTAAAAATCATATTTTTTGAACGATGATGATTGTTATGAATTTAAGGGTCCCAGAGTTCAACTTAGGAATGATGCGATCTACGAGGGGCTTACCCCTTTGAATCTGGGGTCGGTTCAAGCAGTGATAGCACGAAGTCATATCCATAATTAGAGGTTTTCATATACTGTTCTTTGGTGATTAGTGTGCAGCCATGTTGCTTCCAGAAGGGCATTGGAATTTTACCTCATGCAATCTGTGAAAGGTATCTTTTAGCAGGATGACACAAACTAATTCTCTTCTCTTGGCAATTTTGATTTGTTTGATATAGGGTTGATTCAAAAAAAAAATTTTTTTAGTTTGTTTGAAGAGCAGTTTAACCATTACAAATAGGCTGCTTGATGTGTCTGATTCATTTATTAAAAACCAGACTTATCCTATACAAAAAGTTATAAGAGAAAAGTTGTTGCATGGTAAAAATAGTATAGGCAAATTTATTAGATATTAAAATGGTGCATTTGTAAAAAAAGAAAAAAAGAAATGAAAAAGACATCCGATTACTTCACACACTCGACTCCTTTTGAAGGAATAAGATTAAGGTCCTATTCTTTTGCTAGAATTCCTACAATTCTTGTCTGGGAAATTTTGAAATTTCTAGATATAGTGGAATTTCTGAATGCTCACTTGTACTTAAGCATCTGGGAATTCCAATAAAAGGTGAAGGAGGTGGAATTTTAAAATTCTCAAAGGTTAATTGTGTTTTTTCATATGGTTGGAAATTTGAAATTCCTGCAAATGAACATGGCAGACAAGCTATCACATCATGTCCGACAAACCACAACACATGAAATACACATGAAATTCTTGGCAAAAATTCTTGTAATAGAAAAACCCCTAAAGGATTTAGAGTTTTAAAATCAACTTAATCAGACGTTCATTAAGAAAAATTAACAGTCTTAAAGCACTTGGACATACATGTGAATAGGGTTGTAAATGGATCTCCGAAGGTTTAGATCCGTTAAAAATCAGGTTTGGGTCTTCATTTAGGAACCGATAAGTAAATGGGTTTGAATTTGGATCCTTTTTTTGGACCCATGACCTAAACGGTTTCGGGTCTGGTTTCACCTTGGTTCCAGCCTGTAGACTTGAAACTTGACATATTATCCTAATTTTTAAATTTTTTCTCTAAAAATTAACTTTTTCTTTAAATCATTCTCTACATAGACTTGGACCCGGACCTTAACTTGCTTTATATACAGTTTCGGTTCTTGTTCCAAGTCCATCCACTCTTTAATAATTCCGGTTCCTGATCCAGGAAATTGGTTCTGAAATGGTTCTGAAATGGTTCTGGTTCTAGGTCCATCCTTTCACTAACGGTTCTGGTTCCGGGTCCACCATGAACCCGAACCGGAATCGACCCGTTTACAACCCTATGTGTGAATTAATTGTAAGAGAAATAGAAGCAAAATGTAGACTCAGAAAAAATGCAACTAAAATCTCCAAGGCATCTTCAAAGATTACGCTAAAGGTATGTTTGGTAATGAAATCATGAATAAAATGAAAAATGATTTCTAGGGTATCCATGATAAGTACTTGCAAATCTCCAATTATTTTGACAAAATCAAATCTACATTTTTTGTGATTTCTCGATTCTACCTCTCCCTGCTGGATCTCCAAATCATCACTTCAAAATCGAAGAATATAAAAAGGATAAATCCTCACCCTGAAAGTTATCTAATCGCTTCCCTCTTCCACGAAAGATAGGTGTCTCCTCTCGTCTTCGGTGCTTTTGAGATAAGTTCCCCGCCGCCCCCGCGCCCCCCCCCCCCCCCCCCCACAAACCCCAACACACACACACACACACATAGCCGACCTCACCCTCCCCTCTTTCTCTCCTTCTGTCTTTCCCTACCTTCCCTGCCGATCTCACCCGACGCTTTTTCTCTCTCTGCCCTTGAGGAGAACACCCTCCTTCGATCCCGTCTCTCTCCCCCACCCTCCCCTGCCAAACGGGCCCTTGTCAACAGAACGTAGCAATCCAAAAACAAAATTTGGATAAACAAAATTTGTTTCATTGTGAACATTGTTTACCAAGATTGATATGGTTCTCTCTCACACACACCCACTCCAAATGCTATGAACATTTATTTCCTTGTGACCCACCAAGTAGGTCTATAAGGACTATATCCTACGTGTTCGTTCAGCTGCTCCAACCAGACCATATTCAGTCGAATGCAGCACTCTGTGATGCTGGGCCCCACAATGCAGCACCAGCCCTTGGTAATTGGTATGTATAGATAGTGACTGGAGCCCCTGTTGCATTCTATTCTCTATCGTATACATCAGATGATGGGCTCCAACTATGCAGCAAGGATCGATCTCACACGTCACACCTCTCTGTCACAACATCATCACATGGTCGACCCCCCGCCTGATGCGCCCAATGCTTACAATGCAGCTTCTATATTATGTAAAATAAGAATTGAGATTCTACAAGAGTTTGCCCCACTCCCACTGTGACTGTAAGCGGACCTATTAGGGTCTACCATGGTTACAGTTGGGTGAAATATCAGAAGATCCAGAGTCCTTCTATTTGGCTTTAAAACTCGGGAACACACAGGCCACTAGGATCCAGTTGAGTCGAGTTGAGTCATCCTAGTCGCATGCAGGAAGTCCTTCATAATAGGACTCGGACAACTCGAACTTAGACTCAGAGGAGTTTTCTATCTCACTGACCCCACCGGCCGTCCATTGAAAAAAGAGAAAAAAAAAATCTCATTTGTACTAGAGTGGAGGACATTATTAATACTCACCCTTCAGTTTTAATTATTAACCACTCATCACAAGACTTTATGCATAAAAAAAACCCCACTAATGAAAACAGAGTTTTTTAGAATTCTTAAGAACGACATTACATCAAACATACCTAGGGAGGTTCATGGGTTGGGCTGGCCCAACTCGGCCCGGGCCTAACATGCTTTTTACCCGGGCCTTAGCTATAAGTCATTGGCTTGGCTTGGATTAAAAATTTGGGCCATTTGTTATATGAGCCAAATTTGGATTAAATGGTGAAAGCCCAAAGCCTAACCCAGCCATGGTAAATCTTTCATGGTAGAAATTTAAAATTTTTTTTATCAAATAACACCATTTAAAAGACAGACAATGATCATCTTAATTGGTTTATACTGAACAAAGACAATGTCTTGATTGCACCAACACAGTTTTATCCTTTTAATGATGATGATCATGCTTTTATTGAAAAAAAAAGAAAAATCAACTCAAAGAATAGAAAAAATAGCTTTATATAATAATTGCAATTACTTTTATTAAAATTTTATTTGTATTTTAGATGAATTCATTTGGACGTAACTGTATATAAATAAAAACTGGTATGTGATAGCCATGCTGGCCTCACAAGATACCAACTTAAGGGCACTTAATAATTAGGTCTGAATAAGACTAGGACCGATCAATGAAACAGGCTTGGGCCAAGACAGGCCTGGGCTTAAAGATTTTAATCCAGATCAGGCCCAGCCTGGCAACCCTAAACATACACTTAAAAGTAGAAGAAAAAACATGATAAATTGTACACTGATACGACTGTAGAAAAAGAAGTGCTTAGAATAAAAAAAATGACAAATTGTAGTGTGGAAAGAAATATTTGAAAGAAAAAGCATAATAGATTGTAGAGTGACAAGATTGTTGGAAGAAAATATTTAAAAGACTAAAAAAAAAAAAATGAACTGTAGAGAAAAGTAGAACTTCCCAATGGTGAACCCTATAAATACGGGTTCAGTTGTCATTTCTCGTGGCACAAAACATGAATTGCATGCAGATCGAACTGCCAAGGCGGGCACCATAATTAAAAATCCATTTTATGGTTCCTACAATAGTGGGATAGGATTGTGTTGCCACAGTTTATCAGAGAACGATATTGCCTATCAAAACTGGGACTTTGGACGAATCTGAGAGTGATTTTATTATAATAGAAAAAAGTGCATCATCACCAGAGAAAGAAATACTGTTAAGCACAACCTGGTTCAGTCGTTCCAGGTGCCAGAATGGGAAAGGAAAAGGATAATCCAACGATGAAATCTGGTCTTATTATGTGGATCATAACGCATCCAAACACACCACTGAAATAAACTAACTAGTAGCGATGACAATAACAAATGAGATTGATTATTAGAGGGGTTCAAGACTATATCTTTTAAAGTTTAGCAATCAACTCATTCTGGATAGGCTTCGCGGCACCATTATCTTTGAGATCCATCTCGCAACCCACAGGAGGAGGAACATCCACAGCTGGAGAGCAGTTGAAGAAACCATGAGGCTGCACAACACCCACCCAAGAACCAATATTAGCATGATACCCTACGAAATAACTTATATTTCACTATTCTAATGCTCCCATGAAGATATACTGAGTGTCATCTATGAAAATAGATGAATGCAGTGATAGGACTGATGAATGATAATCAACCAAATAACCCTTACATTCCATCAATTCAGCGATTTCAAGATATTCAGTTTAAAATAGTCTTCTGAATTCAGTTTAAAATACCGTACTAGACATCATGCAAACCAATTTACTAACACTACAATCACACAAGACTAATGTGCATTTCTGATCATAAGTAATGGTATCAGTGCATCGTTCTCGCGCACCTAAGTCACCCATTAGAAAGGAAATCTACCATTATGAGCAACGATTTCTTCACTAGACCCCTTCTTTAAAAAGAATTTACTGACCCAATTGCTTGTCTGACAAAAGACATCAACATGAAATGAAATGTCATAGAAGAGACCAAATGTATCCCCTTTTGCGACATTTACATCCTTTGACAGTGACCAACCATCATGGAGGCAAACAAATACATCGTTAAGCCACAGGTCCAAAAAGTATACTAGAAGTGGATCATCATCATCATTATCATCAAAGCCTTATCTCAACCATGTTGGGGTTAGCTACATGAATTCTGTTTCTCCAGAAGTAGATATTAACCATTATTGGATTGAACCATGTCAGAAGTTGTCATGCAGTAGCAGCGGTATTGCATCTTCTGGAACGATGCAATCCAGCAGTGAATCACTCAGATAATAATGATATTAGGTCACTCAGCTATCAAGGGAGGATGTAAGATACTAAGATCCAATTATATGCTTTCCTGAGAAGTACGTTGACAATCAAAATACAAAAATTTGAAAATGAATTACTGCATCGTTGATTTAGTAGCATGAATTTCTATTACTTTACCTATTTCTATTATTTATTTTTTAGTTTTTTTATTTCCTTCCAAGACAAATTTTCCAAGATGAAACACTAAACTGCCAAACCAGGCAAGAAGCTTCTGTTTTAGGGTCAAACTGATATGAGTTCCAAAATAAAATTTGCAATCGTGATTATTTCTCTTTCTTAATTGCCTTGCCTCTACAGATAAGAAAATCTTATGCCATCAAGGCTTTTCCCTAGTACCTTGCATAAATTAATCCAGAAAGCATGAAGGATACTCAAAAAATTATAGCCTACTATATAATAATAATATGATAAGAAAATGACCTATTGGCAACAAGCATGTAAACATAAACAACTACCAAAACATGTAAACATGGAGAGAAATACCATAAGCATAAAACCAATTCGGTCCACTGGCATGACAGGCCAATCCTCCAAACGGGGAATGTGTGTGATTCCAAACACATACCTGCAACATTTTTTGTTATTCATAAAAAAGAGGCAATAAGTTAGCAAATGCATAAATGGGCAAAAAAATATAAATCTGTAAATGGAAATAAAATAAAATAAAGCTAAAAATATCACCAGACTCTAACTGCTTTAGACCAACTATTAGTCAAGGAGGTTAACATCTGGTTGTGTTTATTGAATTCTACTCAATATTATACTATCATGATCAACATGTCCAAAGTCATTGCCCAAACTTTCCGGATTTTATTTCCTTTTCTTTCATCTTCTTTAAATGGTAAGATTTATTATTATTTTTTTTTGAGATGGTAAAATAAAAATGGTTTGAACTACATATCCATCAGTGAAGACGGAAGACAAGCTCAACAAACGTTAGCATTCCTCAAATAACATGTTACATTTGTTTTAATCAACCAAAATGCCCAAAAACTGAAACTTTCATCAAAGCTTTTGGAATAGAGGTACACTTCCATTTTTTTTTCTTTCTAAAGCATGGTACGCAAAAGAGATCCTTAACTCGATAAGTCATCATAGCGACAATGGATTTCACATACAAAAGATTGCAATACCAGAAGATATGCAGTTATGTTTGTTTCTCCACATATATAACTGGATTATTGGGAACAGTTATTTTATGTATTCATGAGGGTGCACTACTGATTTCTACAACAGAAGTTTTTTTCCATGAGAGACTAGTTCCAACATTTTACGTAATATATTGTTTACTCTCCTGTTGTTTGTGTCTCCGAATTTTCTTTCTTTATCATACCCACTAAACCCTAGATCAACAGTGATCTAACATATATAACATATAAAAGCCTGAAGGAGCAGATAAGGTACCCCAAAGGGTAGCTCAGCTGAACTAGGACCATAGTTTGCTCCCAAAGGTTGCGGGCTTGAGCTGCGCTACCACACCGGGGCCACTATAAAAAAAAAAAGGAGCACATAAGGTGGACAGATTTATCTCTGTTCACACACAATTTGCAAACTCATGAAAAATTACTTTATTACAATGTACACGTTCATTATCATAAACATCCTCACAACACGAGGATCAACTACCATGACAAACTTCATTGAACATCACAATGTAAGGTACTGTTCCACATCATCTGGAAGATCAATGCGCTTTCAGTTATTTCAGCATTTGTGAGAAGTAGAACCATTGCATGATGTTAAAAAGCTGTCCTTTCATAGACCAAACCAGATAGAGAGGAATTTCACTTTCAAAAAGAATGGTTTAGATAAAGTAAAATCCTATTTTATAGGCACACAACTTCACTGGAAGAGCAATAATCAGCTCAAAATGTTAAAGCAAAAGAGAAAACATGATGCAAATGAAAATCAAGAGTAAATAGAACTGTCAGAAAGAAGTGTAAAAATAAGAGGGAACCAACCAGAGAACAATATCAGATTCCTCAAGAGGCCTATTTTGCTTAACCCATGTTGTCAATCCCTCATTGACACGTGGATTTTGGTTAGGAAACTCTCCTCCGGGATACTTCTCATCACGCGAATATGCTGTAACCCACAAGTTGTGCTTTAAAAAGGCTGCTCTTCTCAAAAATTTTGCCTCGGGACCAGCTAATGGCAGGCAATTTGAACCAGGCACTAGCTTGTAGCCAGTTAGGTGCCCAGTTCGATTGACAGTTCTTGTGTTCCTGATCTGGAAACATTAACAGAGCATGCATCATCAATCATCATTTATTGCTAATGAATTTATGAAGAAAATGTGTCCTATTACATAAATGCTGAATAAAGCCATAAACAAATAAAAGAAAGATAGTTTCATTGAGTAGCTCATCAACAAAATAAAGCCCATGAGGTTTGGAATGACAAATCCATATCCTGGCTCAAGAAAACAGAGATTCCATTTTTTCATAAAACAATACTGAACTTTGCAACCATATCCATGTAGAAACAAAGCTCTTGAACTCTTGCTTTCTTCCAACATCTTGTGTGCAGTGGTCTGAAGCTTCCATTTTGTCCTTGATACTTTTGAAAATGGTTAAAATAAATAACTAAAATAATGAGGGAAAGTAGTCCTCACAATCCAGTGGCGAGCTGTCAAAGGGTTACAATCACGCATTGCTTGCTGTTCAGATCTGAGCAGTTTCTCTTCTGCATAAAATGCATTATTGTGAATGTTTGTCTCCCCTGGTTCTTCAACTTTTACGTTCACTTCAACCACCTATGAAAACAAGTGGCATGGCACATCCATGATTATGATATTGACATTTACGATAATATAATATATCCTCCATCAAAATAAGAAGTCAACTTACAAATAAGAACGCAAGGATACTAAAACCGTATTATGGAAAAGGAATAATCACTATGAGAATGTAGTAGAAGTTCATTACTTCATTTCTATGAGGTTAGACAACAATAATAAAACGAGATATAGAAAATATAAATATATTACAAATCACATTATGGGCATTCTGCTGTGATGTTTATATTTCCTAATACCCCTCATCAACATGCATCTCTGTAGGGTAGTTGTTCTTTTTTGCCTTTGAAAAAAATGGCAACACATATCAGTGTAGTTTCACTGGTGTTTTAAAAATCGTAAGTCATCATAAATTTTGTTTTTCTTTTTAATTAAATTTAAGATCTTACATATAAAGAATATAAAAAATGTAGCATAACTGTCACTCTCATATGAAGCTATTCCTTGTTATGATGCAAATCATTCACATTAAAAATTCACAGTAGAAGGTAGCAATTACATAGTGAAGTCAAATGGTCATCATGAAATCATATTTCCCTATATATATATATATTTATTTATGCGCAGCGACCCCAACATAGTTGGGAAAAGACTTTGATGATCACGATATATAAATTTATATATATGAAACCATTTTCCTTGCATTCTACAATTAAACAAAATGTATGACGAATTTAGGTGAACATACCTGATTGAATGGTTCACCCGGCCTACAATCAACAGCCATGTCCATCCTAGCTACAAAGAAATGCTGATGAACTGGAGCATATAGTCCTGGAGCTATAGTGGTGCCGTATTTTCTGGTCTCCCCAGGTTGCAATGCTCCTAAGCTCAGAATTCCTGTAAGTTTTACTTCTGCTTCAATTTTCCCATCCTGTATCCAATAAACAAGAGTCATGCACAATTTTATCCAGAGCCTTGTCCAACCTAAAATTAACAGAGATGAAAATAACAAGCAATAAAGCTTACAGAAATAGCAACAGACAATTGCAATAGCAAAAGTGGACAAGTATGAATGCCAAGATTCCAAAAGTGATGAACATCATAATCTTGGCATTCAATCAGAGAAGGATTAGCTAATTGATGTTGTCTAGTGCTTTCTTACTTTTTTTACTGCAAAATTCAGCTTTCAAGGGAAAGATAGCTTCTGATTTGATAATACTGCATTCATATGAAATGGAAGGCATCAATTGAGGATGCATATCATCATTTTAGTTAAGTTGACCATTCCTGAGCAGTCAGTGTGTACATATTGGAAAAAGCATTGAGAAGGCGAGCAGGCATTGCTTCCATGTGGCAAGTATGAAACCAAGGAGTAGGCATTGAAATTGGAGCAATTTGGTCCTGAGTTTTTTCTATCTATGTAGAAAGAACATGCCAATGGAAAAAAAAAATCCTATAAGGAAAAAGGAATTATTTTAGATGATTATGTACCAATTAAATAATTAACTTGAGATACAAACTTTTACCCCCAAAAATAAATAATGGCTGAGCACTGTATCAACAAAAGGTTATTGAGAAATTATAAATATAACCAAGTAGGAACTAGTTTTTATAGTGAGCATTGGCATTGCAGTATCTCAAATATTGAAAACATTTTCTAAAAATCCCAGCCAGGACAAAAAAATATAAGAACAATCAGAAGTCAGATATTTTCATAATCCCCAACTAAATAACCCGAAGCACCAAGGGAAGAGTATACGTCAATGTTGGAACACACTGCACAAAGTTTTAAAAAAAATATAGAAGAAAATCAATGGAGAAGGAAGAACAATGCAAGCAAGTACCAAACTCAAACTAGAAAGGGCTCCCATCTTGCCTGGTAAAAGTGCCAATAGAATCCATACTCGTAATTTGCTACCGTACATATGAAAGAAACTGTAAGCCTTCTAGACCGTCTTACTTCTGCTAGGCCTGACCTCCAATCTTGATGCTTCCATAGTATCCCATGATCCTCTTCATGCAGACAAACACAGTTCTCAATTGTCTCAACACCTCCTGTGAAATTTGTAAAATGGGCATCAAAGTATTTAATATAGCCCAAACAGTCGCACCCCTGAAACCAAAAGGAGTAACATTAGAATTTAATTGAAAGGAAGCAGAAGAACCAATGAAACTGCTATACAAGCAAAATATGAGTACTGTTTACCTTCTTAAGGGAATGTGCATTTTTACCCAGCCCGTCCTCCCCAGCATCAAATGCATTCTTCCTATAATGTGGTTCATTTGGATCTCCATAGGGCACAACCATCTCAACAAAACTTAACCTGTGCGCTACAGGCCTTCGGCCCCGACTACCATCAATATAGGCAACAGAATAAATGACTAAACCCTCCCTCGGTGTGAAACCAATCCGAAAATTCCACTGTTCACCATCAGAAAGATCACGATACATTTTAGTATGACATTTTAATGCTAAGCTTACAACAAAGCTGGATGGTGTCTCAGAAGTACCTTCTGCCATTCTACAAAGTGACCATGAACACGGAAACTTGGGCCTTCAGGCTGAATAATCTGTAGTGGTTTCACGTCACTCCGATCAACACCACCTCGTGATTCTCCACAAGTATAGTTTCTTAATGGATCAGCTGGAGGCAGAGGGACTAGTTTTCGGTCTTCAAACTCAACAACCACCATGTTTTGCATATCAACTAGTACATAAATGCCTTCCACAGGACGTGCATAACCATTTTCCATTGGGCAGTCACTCTCAGTTCTACAGAAGATAAGTGGTTTAGCGAGTCTGCGACTAGGAGCATCAGCCTCCCCATGATAACCAACGCACCTGAGAAAAGAGGGGAAATTGTAAACACAAAATTGGATACAACAGCAACAAACCAACATTTCTTCATGGCATTACATATAAAAAGTAACTAACCAAGGATCCACCATCACCAGATCCATATCCTCAATGCCCCTCTTTTTCATAGCCTCCTTAAAAGGAGGATAATCCTTAACAATAGCCTCACATTCAGCATATTCTGCAGCATCCTGCAATTGAAAAGGAAAAACCAGAAAGAAAAAAAAATCCAGACTCTTAAGAAAAAATATATACCGAAATTCCAAGAAATTCATTAGCAATAGCATAGTGCCTATTTCTGCTTCTGCAAGAAAATTAAGTAGAAAAACCAAAGTGTAGCAGACTATCAATATTACGATTCAGATGGTAGCTAGTCCATATAGACATAATCATCCAAGAAAATACATTGCCCTTACGCCTTATCCCCATGAAGTGGAGCAAATCATTTAATGATCTTAGACCACTGGACTGACTGGCTTTACAAAGGCCATAGGTTCTTCAACACTGGATATTTCTAGCTACACTATCATTGGCCATTTGCCTATGAAGCATAGATGGTGCGAGACAACCTGGGGGCCCACCTAGGGACCCACCAATATGGCCGGAGTGGAGGATTGAAAGATTTAGATGGGACCACCCCATAAATAATAATTTCAAGTCACTCCCATCATACTAACCCCTTGATCTATGGACTTCAAATTAAATGGTGTCAAATGCCCCCATTTATTTTCTTTCAATCCAATGGTCCAGACCATTGGTATCAGTGTAGGACCCATGACATTTTAGAAGAACGCAGTAATGTAAAGTGAGCCACACTGGTTGTCTCGCATTGTGCAAGACAACCGCACAGGACCAAAACAATATCTTTATGATTGGTGACTTCCATTAAAAGATAAGCAATATAAACAATACAAAAGAGAGATACTGAATAGTAGAAAAAAGCACCCCAAAAAAAAAAAATCAAGAATCAAAATAAGAAAAGGCCAAGAGGCAAGATGGGACAGTGGGCACAGAAAACACATATATATACATATATAAAAATAATTCTTAAACCTTTAATATAAGGCTACAGATCAAAAGACTAGGAATGTCACTTCAGGGATGTTGATGGAGGATTTTTCATCGATAAGGAGGCCCATCACTGCCACAGGACACACATGGCCAAGGCCAACAGGAGACTAGGTACATTCAGGTTGAGAATCATATGATACCTTCAGTTAACAAAAGGCTAAATTTTCCTTATTTGTCTAAATATATTGTGATCACAAGCATAACACTCTCTACAAGAAATTGATGGTAAAAAAAAAAAAAAAAACCCAAACACAATGAAAGATACAACCGGTTATCAAATAATAATAATAATAACAAAAAGAAAAAAGAAATATACAACAGCTGTAAAACTCATAAAGATATCAACTGATATCATGTAGTGTAAGGGGACAAAGCAAATACCATAGGAGGCTGTACATCTGGAACAACTTTTGATGAAATGACCTTTCCCCTATGATGGCCACCTCGGGTTGCTGCATGCACTTCTGATAGTTCAACAATCCAAACACTTGTCTCATTTGATTTTTTATTGTAGACAACAAGTCTAGCTCTCCTTGGGGGGAGTTTACTAGGAATAACAGGCCCTCCTTTGGTTTTGGGGAGCAATGATGGTTGGAAAGGAGGGAAGAAGTATGCATCAGCTAGTGCAACAACATTCTTATCTGGCTCCCACAAAACCACTTCAATAAACCGCATGCTATCTCTCACCTAACAACATAAAAGGCCGACAACAGCTACTTAGAATACTTGCAGAAATCAAAACATAAAACTTGATATACAAATCAACTCCCAGTATTAATTCTTTATAGATATTATTTAAACATTTACAAATAAATAACTTTGCATGGAGTTTGTAACCTCAGGTGTAGCCCCAGCTGCCCTAACAGTTGCAACAGCCACTGAAATTTCAGCAGCTGCTAAAGGGTCCAAAGGATGGCTGCTATGAGCCCTCATCATGATTGGAATACCTGCATGTGCACATTGAGAATAAAAATTAATCATCTAGAAGTAGAGAGCTGCAAAAGGCAATAAGAAAGGAAAGTGGAAAACAGATGAAGAAAGCTTCCAACCAAAATTGTTCTGAAAATCAAATCTGTATAGAAATTCATTTAAGCGCTGGATTGAATAAAATCATGATGGCTAACCCAGTAACCGTAGGAAAAAAGTAGTTGTTCATGAGGAAAAACTGAAAAATTAAAGAAGAGGTTTTGTTAATCCGGATAACCTCTTTAAAACAAGAAGACTACAAAAATGAAAAAAAAGTAAAATATTACTGATACTCACCATTCTGTTGAGACTATTTCCACCCAGGCAAATCATCTTAGTCAAACGATTTGAAAAATCACGCATCCAATCATAAAGTTACCACCTGAATCCTAAAATTCTATAAATGTGATTTGTTTGTACAGATATGAATCATTTTTCTTTGAATTCAATACGAGTCATAGGATTCAGGATATGAATCCCAAGATTTAAACAACAATGCCAACCAATAAATTGAGATGCAGATTTCACAAGTTGTAAAATAGAAACTGTGATTTCAGACATTATTTGTAATTTAGAAGCAGAGAAAATTCCACAACTTTGTAGATTGAAGATTCTTTGTACCAAAGCCTACTAAGGAGAACGAGATTATGTGTTTAGAGGAGAGTGTAGAGGATGGATAGAGCATTGTCCAGATGGCTTGCTCTTGATTTTGATCGATGACACTTTTGAAGGTTTCTCTAGGGGCAAAAAGAATATAGGCATCACAATACCTTACCATATTCTTTTTTCATTATGTTAGTAAAGGCACTTGGGAGAATAATTAAGTCAGATAGTAGAAGACATACTAGTGGGTTCAGTGAAGTGAGCTTAGCTTCAAGCATTCTTTCTTCGCTTCAAAGAACTCCCATTTAAATCATTAACATCCCTCCTTGGACATTCCTTCTTCCTGAAATGAGCAAAAAGAAAGACACCTTCCAACACCTTCTTTCTGATTTTGAGAATAACAGCAACTTGTGCTTTGGCAAACGAGGAAAAAGATCACGAAACCAACAATACTGGAGAATCCATACTTAAGCAATCAATGAATATTGCAATCAGGCCAGACCAATTCACCTTGTGTTCACTCCTCTTTGTTGTACTGGAATCCAAATCTCATTGTTTCCCTTATAGTAATGGCACATACTGCCTATTTTCCCTCTCATGGTAGGCTTTTGAACAATATGAATGCGAAAAATGCAGAGAGGATGGATGGGAATGGAAGAGAAGATAAGGAATACCGTTGGTTTTTCAAAATCATGCAGTATTAAACTATGTGTAGATTCTCTGATAAACAAGGCAAGTTGTCTTCTTGGGAAAAAGGAAAAAATTTTTTTAAATGAATTTAAAAAGTGTGACACCAGGATATCACCCATTGTAGTACTACTCTTGCCCAAGCACACTTAACTCAATTTTGATGGGATCTTGAACATTAGTGCTGGCATGGCCAAGAAAAAGAAATTTAGAAATGAAAGAACATAAAAAATAGGAAAAAAAAAAAAAGAAGAAGAACATGATTGGTGGTGATTTCTGCAAGAAAGGATCAACATGGCACCCCATCTTTAACAACAGCATTGGACAGTGTGCCTTTCACATTGTATTGAGAGAGAGAGAGAGAGATGCTCAAATCCTCAATATCCTTGCACAAAAAATAGTATTCAGTACATGTTTCTAGTCTTCAAAGGACCAGTTCAGCACAAAAATAGAGTGATTCCAGAGTTGCATCATTTCAAAGGGCCCTTCATATTGATAACAATGAATCACATCACATCCTAATACATTACCATTCATCCCAAGAATATCTGCTCAAAAGTTAAAACAGAAATAATTTCCAAAAACAGATACTACATTCACAATTAAGTCTAAAAAAACACGGCAATCGTCCAAAAACAGCTTCAAATACTATCCACAAATCACTCGTACACAAAAACCCCAAATGAAAAAAATCAACTGACCACTGGTAGCCCATCTAGAGCGCCAACGGTGAGTGACTTGGGAAGGGCTATGTGGGTATCTAAAAATAACAATTCTTAAAAAAGCCTCATTCTCCCTCACAAACAATACAAAAGGAATAAATAACTAGAGAACAAATAAATGAATACCATGTGAGGTGACCAGCCCTCACTCCAGATTCCAATTCTGGGCATGCCTTCATTTCAGATTCAATCACCCACTGTACCCCCCACCAACATCCCCCCAAAATCAAGCACCCAATCAAAATTTTCCACCCCAAGGATACTTGTGTTGTTATAAAAATTTAAAAAGCAAAAAGAAAACAGAGGTCCTCACCCCTTGGAATCGGAATCCAATGCGTTCAAAATTACCATCACCCCCACCTTGGTCTACAATCCAGCAAAACCTTTGCCCCTTCCTTACAGGAAAGGAAGGCCAAAAGAAGAAAACAAAGGAGGAACAGTACTTGTCTGGATTCCTACAAGGTGGTCCCCACTGACTGATTTGGGTTGATGGGCTCATGGAGCCCCTTATCAGTCCAGCCCTAAAACAAAGAACCCATCCCAAAAGCAACAAGATCCAAACAACACATGACACCACACCGCCATGTCCTCCTCCTCCATCCGCACGGATCTAAACGTAAAACCATCCAGATTCCAAACGACAACAATCACATTAAGAAGAAATCACCTTTGGCGGAAGCATTCGCGTGCGGCTCCGCGATCGCCTCCACGGGGCGGATCAGGGTGGCTATGGCGGCCGCGACCGGCTTCTTGTCGCTCCGATCGGCAGAGACAGCGGCCCAGTCCTGCACGATCAGAGCCGCGTCCGGCGCGGGCGCGGCGGCTTCCCGCCTCCCGGTGCCGGGCTTTCCGCCGCAGTGCGTCGCCTTTTCCTCAGTTGTGGCCATTGCAGTGGGTTTGCGAGCTCTCCGAATCCACCGTAGTAGCTCTCACTACAATCTGACATACAGCAAGTCTTCTGCTGATCTTCCCCTTTCAACACCCCCTCCCCTTCTTCTTCTTCTTCTTCTTCTTCTTCTTTCTCTCTCTTCTTCTTCTTCTTTCTCTCTCTTCTTTCCCACACAATCCCAGGAGAGTAACCTTAACAGAGAGAGATTGAAAACTCTAGAGAATCACAGAGGTGGATAGAGACTCTACAGTGGTGTCGCTTTCGGGGCTTTCTTCCCTCTACGGCACTGCCTACGGATAGAAACAGAGGCTGGTGTGGTGTTTTGCCTTGCCTTGCCTTGCCTTGCTGTGCTGCGATGGGAACATTGGTTTTGGCAGGGTCGGTTATTTATAGCGGGAGAGACGGATATTCACGTGCAGTTTTTGGAGGATCCACCTTGCAAGCGATATGGCGTCCTGCTGGAGTGCCCGAAACTGTAGTCCTTCACCCTGGGTGGGCACGGCTCTTTTGAAAGTGGGCGTACCCGTGGGCATTTGTCACTTTTTTTCTTTTTTTTTTTGGACCCACTGTTGGCTGGCCCCACCACGTAAGGGCGATAGCCCGGAGCACATAGATTAAAAGCGTTGTTTTTGATAATAACACGTTGTTGGAATGATTTGGATTACATGGGTATGATCTTTGGATAAATCAGGGAATTTTTTATGAATGGTTTCACATATAAAATAAAATTGATGATCGTTGGATTTAGTGCGTCAATCAACGATTTGACGGGTTCGGTTTAAAATCTTGGTGTGAAATGGAGTTGAAAAAGAAAAGTCAAAATTGTTGATGGGGTTTGCAAGTTGCAATTGTACTAACATCTCTGACTAATTTAAAAAGGTGTGTAGCAGGTGATTCACATCTCATAACTATAGCTATCCCATGTACATATAAAAACTGTTTGTTCGTCATTTATATTAGGACTAAGCTAAGCAACTCTCTTCCCACGGTCATCCATCAACCATGAAACTATAACTTCCAAGAAATCAAAGAAGGTGAAAAGAAGAATGGAAAAATCGAAAAACAAAATTTTTTTATGAGCCCTAACATTAACAATATTGTTCATAATATGGTTTGGGGAACATTCGTCTTTTGGTCATGTACAACACGATATTTTGATGTATTTTTTAATCAATTTTTATAACTAGAGTTTAGGAATAATATTTTCATAAAACTTTTAAAGAAAATCTAAATATATAGTAATTGATTAGAGACGACGAAAGTTTAAACTCTTTAAAAGGATCCCTAAAATCTCATCCTCAAAATAAAATTGATTGAAAATTAATATCAAAGTCTGAAGTTCAGTTTTTGAACCAATTATGAAATTGGACAGAGGTATCTCTTACAATTCGTATAAGAGATGATAATTTTGACACACTTGATTGAATCCGCCACTAGCTCACTTGCTCCCACCATGAGTTGTCGCAGTCATGTGGGTCATATAAGGGACTTGAGACATTGGAACAGAAGGGCTACCGCAGGCAATGGTCAATTGTTTTGGACTCTTTAAACAAGAAATTTAGTTTATAGCTTTTTTGAATAACACATGACTTAAATCATATGTATTCTCTTAAGTAATTCATTTTATATCTTCTTTTTTCTTTTATGTTTTAAAACAGAATGATTATTTGTTAAAAAAATGATTATTTGAAGTTTATTTTTAAAAATCAAGATTTAATTTGAATTTTAACTGCTATTATTATGAATTATATGTATTCAATTTTTATGTACTTTCATGCAAACAATTGGATCCTAAGTGAAAATTCTACATACCTTCCTTCCATGTGGGTTGTCACAGAAGCCAAACCCTAATCTAAAAATTTATAGGGTCCAAACTTGTATACACAACATGATTTCCAGCATATTGCCGATACAAAGAGAAACACTCCTTATTCTGGCTGACACAAAACGGATAAAATTTGAGTTATTAAAATATGAACCAAACTGTCTATCACCTTATACAATGGAAACAATTTCGGAAGATTTCTCTTGGGAAGATTTCTCTCGATGGGATTTTCAATTACTTACGATTTCTCAATGTTTGAAAAACTATCCCAACAAAACTCTTTGAAAAATTATCCCAATGTACATTACATTACTTCCAAATATAATAAAATACCCCTATATAATTGCTACATATATTTCACTGTGCGTGCAATGATTGGCCATAATTGATGGCCCAACATTGACTACTAAGTTTCATGATTGATGGTTGAAATTGGATTAGATCGCTTCATAATAGAGTTTAGACAACTAACACTGTTCTTCTAAAAATAAAATCACCCCCTCGAGAGCATGCCTGTGTAGCATATGCAAAAGAAATTTCTGACTCCAATAGAAATGCACACTTCACTTTTCTTTTCTTTTCTTTTCTTTTCGGCGAAAATATGACTGCACAAACTTGAAGGTAAATAAAGAAAACAATTATACATCGTTTACCAGGCAAATACGAGGAACCCTTGGTATACCTCTCACCTACTACAATAAAACTCTAGCATATTGTCAAAGCTTTTTATGCCGAAGGAATGAATTTGACAGATGCAGGCTAAATTGAGGTGAGTCATGAGTCGTGCCACGACTAGTATAGGATGTAATCAAATATACAACTTCTTTCTCAAAATTTACTGCCAATGTTTGGGACTCCTAGAATAGAAGTGTCAGCCAGGATTTTATTTTCATTCTTATTGGCAAGACTAAATTAATTAGATTTTGAATATTTTCCTTATAAAAATGTTCCATTGACTATATTTAGAAAGTCATTTAAAATAGGACTAGGGTTCCCTTTATTTCCTATATAAAGCAATTTCACATTAAATATCGAATGAAGTCGATGGACTTCCGTTTTCGATGAAAAACATATATATTATTATTTTTTTACCTTGCTTAGATGGGCTAGTTCATGTGAGGTGAAGGAGTCATGACGTGAGGGAAGTAGACCTCGGATGAGATAAGTTGGCCATCGGTTGAGGATAAGGTGGCATGCTTAGAGTTCGAACATTGGACAGTAAAAAAAAAAAATTGATCTCTACTGCCACAAAAATAAAACTGTCTCTTATCACTGAGATAAGAGGTTATTATTATTATTTTTAATGATGAAGAACTTGCCGACTACCTTATAGTTGATTATTGATAAAATATAACTCTAGATATGCACCACCCATTGCCACAGTATATTGCAAATGCTCATTGAAGGTTTCTCTATGGAGAATATCCCCACTTGTGATCTTATTCAAAATGGAATGATGTCTGAAAGCTTGATTCCAAACGAGCGGCAAGGCTTTTCCTCATATCGGATTAGTTTAAAAACACAAAAATAATAAAATAATAGTAAAATTGGGCCTTATAAGGTTGTAGGCAACTTTGCTACAATTATGAAGGTTGTGGAAGAGTCAGAGAACTCGGCGAGGACACAGAATCAAATCTTGATAGGGAGGATTAGTCAAATAACAATCCCTCATATGGTTAAGAGAGATTTAGCAAGGAAGATCCAAGTGAAAAAAGATCTGGCAAGTAAAAAGATTCAAAGGTAGATACTGTAGATCAGGTTAAAGATGTTAAACCTAGAAATGGGTTAACGATCTGACACACGTTTACGTGGAAAGGAACAACTTTCTCCATCAGGGAGGGAATGATGCATGCAGCTTGTATGCAGTGGACTCATTACGGCCCACACACGATGGTTTTTATCGGATATGCTCACTTTCATGACTTCTTCCTTTGTTTGCTACACTTTTTTGGTGAGTTTTATTGGAAATCTTATAATGAAATGATACTCCTTTTAGGTAAAAAAAAAAAAGGAATGATACTTTTAAAATGACATCATGCAATGGACAAGGATAAAAATGGCCTTCATTTTCTACATAAAGCACCAACTGCTGTGTGAGTGTGCACCCCCCCCCCCCCCCCCGCGGCCATTGGTATTTCAGCCACTTAAAGAGACGGGGAGAACCCTCGAGAGAGATAACACAAGATCCTTTTGCAAAGAAAAAATATCTAATCAAATTTAAGGCCTCGGTCAAGCAGGTAAGAACTGCCACTTCTTACCAGTAAGAGCGGACCCATCATTTTCTGAAATTATTAAAAACGCCATCATAAAATTTGAAAATTAAAATAATTTTTTTTAACATTTGTCCCTTTTTCCAATATTTCTGTCAAATAAAGCCCCCCCTACTTAAATTTCTTTGGTTTGTTTGTGCTTATCAGTGAGATAAGATGCCATTCTTAGTGAATGGGATAAGCATGTTAATGAAATAAAATTCACTTAATTGGATTCTAATGCAAAAATTTGGACCCAACCTCATTCAAAGTTTATTTGTTGAAGGGCATCCCTAAGCACCTTGATCAATAAGATTTATTAATTCATTGGATGACCGAAAAACAAAAGAATTGCTCATGAGCAGTTTCCATTATCTACATATATAGAGCCGGCCAGAGGACCCGGATCTAAAGACAGACCCAAGTACAAGATGGGCCAAGAAAAAGGTCCAATTATATGCTAATCAGGTAATTACCAGCCACAAAACAACAACTTTAATTGTGATTGGAGGTTGGAACTAGTGGATGAACCTTAATACAGTGTGCTCCACAAAACCACCAAACTTTTGGCACACAATGCAACATGAGAGGGTGAATAAAAGGCGCAGTGCCTTTTGGTCTACCAACTCCGCTCTCAGCACCGGCTTATCACATGTGCCGATGAGATAAGGCCTGGGCATTTTGATAGGAGCATCTACTTGTCAGATCAAACGTGCTGCTGATTCCATCATGGAGGAGAAAGAAAGTGGAAAAAGCAGCTAAAAAAACCAAGGACGCTGTAACGTGTCATTTGTCCACGTTCTAACTTTGGCTTTCTTTAGTTTCAAGTTATCTTTCTCTATCGCAGAAGTCGCATTAGTTGGTGCCTTGTAGGCATCCACTTTGAGAAAGACGGGCCTCTGTTTTTTCTCGTGGACTTAAGTACTGTTGGTACCACCGAAAGCTAATGTCCTGTTAATCAGGCAACTGGGTAATTTGCACCAAAACTCCAAATCCAAGCTGGTTTTGCCGACGGGGAATTGTCATCCTACGAGCAGGCCCATATTTATCTTCTGATGATCCGGCTCATTAGGCCCATTTGGATGCCTTCTTATCCGTCGAGATGGAATATATGGATTAGCGTCAGGAAAAAGAAAAACCCAGTCCTATAACCTCATCTTAGCCCTTGATTTAACCATCTTAAAATTTAGTGGTTCTTTTCACCATAGGTTTTTGTGAGATTCAATCAAATGGCGGGTTGGGCCTAGTGCTAAATCATAAGGGGTTCAGGATGTGAAAGGAAATACACTGGCCGAATATGGGCCCAATGGGCCACATAGACTTAAACTGCCGGTGTGTCGCTCATATATAACGTTTCTCTTTCTCTAGATCCTCGAATGCTAGGAGTTTAAAACAAAAAAATAGTGTAGTAGAACCATAAATAAAATATCTTAACCACTCAAAATAACTACCCCCATCTCTTAAAGATTATGGTCAAATTTTATTTCAATTAGGACTGAATATATTATTAGATTGATCAAGTATAAAACATAAGATTTTTTTTTATGTTATTCATGTTATCACTCTTAAGTGAATGGAATTCGCTCAAATCTAGTACATTGATTTTGAGCATAGTGAGATTCAATATAATGGTTTGGACTGATGATATTTGTGGCTATTTATTTATTTATTTATTTTGTTGGAAGGCACAAAATTATTTATAGATGAAAAAAAAATCACAAGGTCTTAGAACTAAATCCCCTAAAAATATATAGCCGAAAGAAAAACCCAAAAAAAGAAACATCATTGCAACCCAGGCCAATTTATAAAAGAGGGAATGACGTAATCCCTAGTATTTTGTCGGGGCATTGGCCCTTTAAGGGCTTGAAAAAATTTTCAAGCTAGATGCTTGAGGAAAAAAGATTAAAATCAACCCTAAAAAAATTCACCTTCATATCTGTGACAAATTGTACATAGGATTGAAATGTTTTGATTGAAAGAAAAAAAAATTGCGATTTTTCAACCAAAGGCGACTACAAGGGCATGACTTTCAAAAATTCTCAACTGCCCTTTTTACGCGTTTGAACTTAAATTTGTTTTGAACAAATCTATAGTTTCTTTTCCTTTTATTTATTTATTTGCAATTTCTCAAGAAGATTTGCCCACTTGTCTATTAGATAAAAAAATGAGGGCCTTTGGATATGAAGATCTTTTTTTTTAATTGTTGCAAAAGCACAAATCTACCATCATATGGCCGCCACAAACATGATCAAGATTGCATCGACTTGGATCAAACATTAGATGTAGAGATCATTGACTTTTTATAAGAGAAAAAAGTAACGCATGGTTCACTCTTCACGATCCAAGGTGAAGGTTTTTGGGGGAGAGAGATTCTCTAGAATGGATTAATGCCAATCTATCTCAATATGTGTGTAAACAATCAACCACGCAGTGGAAATAAAACAAACCACAATCACACACCATAAGAAGACACAGATTTTACGTGGAAACCCAAATCGAAAAAAAAACCACGATAAAAAATCAAACACTATGAATCATACTACAGTTACAAGAGAATACTCACAACCCTTATCCAGTTGCTTATCAACCTAATGACCTTGTGATTCCATTACACAGCTCCCTGCTGCAACGACCTCCTGCCGTCCTCTGTGACAGATTCAAGACAACTAGACGCTTTCTAGATGTTGTATTTGACTTTCCAAAGCAATCTTTTACACTCAAAGAAGTAGAAGATAGAAATCTCTAAAGCATAATTTCAGCCTTTTAACTCTCCAATGGAAGAACTCTAGAGAAGGTGATCTCCAACAAACAATTTTCTTCTTAAAATATTGAGATCTGTGTTCTACACCTTAGGGTTGAGAGAAAACCCTCTTTTATAATTCTAAATTTGTACCTCATAAGTATAATACGATCAGGAAAGGAGTTGGCATCAAACAGGTAAGTTTCCTTTCAATTCGAGCTGAAAAATAGCAAGTCGGCACGCTTTCTGCATTTGCCCGATCAGTCGGATAAATTGCTCGATCGGTCGGATTAAGGTTCTGCCCGGGTGAAAATTTTAGCATTTTCTTACAAACTTTTGGAGGTCATAACTTTCTCCTTTCAGCTCCAATTGAGACGACCTTGGACTCTATAGAATCCTCTCGAAATGAGCTTTCCAACGGTAGGTTGCATGCCCATATCTGACGCTCTGTTTGTGAGATATAACCTTTTTAATTCACGTTGTCCGTAGAAAACAACTTCAATTTTTCGTTTTTTTTTCTATTTCTTCACTTTAATGCATCCAGTGACTTAAATCATTGTCCATACTAAAAAAATGTAAAATGCAACACTAATGGACTCAAGTTTTGTCCAACCCATGAATTTGCCAGCATAAAAATACTTACAACTCCCCCTTTAGCAATTCATGGATAAAATTTCCTATACATTCAATATACCAAAAAATAAAATAAAAAAAATACATTGAACATTGAGTAAATTGAAATAACAAAGAAAATTTTACCATCAGCTCTTCATCAGATACAAAAGAAATCATCTTTAGCTCCATTGTTTTCAGACTGCGCAAAAAATTCTTTATTCTCCCCCTGAATGCAATATCTCTCCCTTTTTGTCCATAATTGACAAAGTTAATGATCATCATGCAGCAAAGTTGTCAACCTGGATCCAGTAGTAGTTCCTTCTTGATTACAACTCCCCCTAAATTATATCTTCGTAGCAGCACTGGGAATGGGAGCTTGATCATCTTGATCAAAGTTTTTTGCATGTAGCCACTCATACTTAGGTAGTATGATTTTTCAGCAGAGCGTGAGCAACTTCTGGAGGCAAATCAGATTTCCTAATCCAAATAGCTCTTGTCTTGACCTTTGGCTTAGATAATTGTTTCCACCATTACTTATACTTTGGCAAAACATGCAACTTCTTGCAATGGGGACAAATGTGTCCTTTAACTCCGCAGTGATGACAAGTAGATGTGCGTACAGGACGTAACACATTCTTCTTTTATAAACTACTCATCACATTATGAACATGTGCAACAGGTGGAATAGTATGTGCAGTACTTCTAATAACAACAGAGTTATCATTAGATTTTAAAGAAGATGCACCATCATTGAAACCAAGACCACGCTTGTCATTTAGTAATTTCTGAATATATAGGATGTCATTAAGTAGCTTTGAACTAATATTCATCTTATTCGGAGATGCTTTTGTAAAATCCAGCTCAGACAATGCAATCTTTAGTTTCCCAGCAGGTCGTTTTTTTTTAGCTTTAACAGTCTTGAAGTCAGTTTTCAAGGTTTCAAATGGTTGCTTAACTTTCTGAAATTCATCTTGCAGTAAATCATGCTTGTGACTTTCAGTAGTCAGCTTATTAGCCATGGAATTCTTTTGTCTTTCTAACAGATGAACTTATGATTTGACATCCTCTAACTCTTTCTCAAGAGACAAAATCTCAGCTTTCTACTTAAGAGCATCTTTTTCAAATAACTTGCTCATTTGCATAGACTTGTCCAGTCAAATCCCATATTCTGCTTCTCAATCATTTTCTTCATCTGAAAGTGCAATATCAACAATATCTACAATAGAACTATCATCAGACACAGTGGATCTAGCCATAAAAGCCACAAACTTGTCATTCACAATATCATTCGGATCAGGTTCAGGGTTTTTCTCTTCTTCTAAAGAATCATCATTCCAAGTTTTTAGAGCTTTGTACTTGAGATTCTTTTTCTTGTTAAGACAGTTACTGACATAATGACCAAGACCTTGACAATCAAAGCACTTAACCTTACCTAATGGTGTCTTCTTTTCAGATTTTGATCCCTTCCACTTAGTTTTTTTAGCCTTCATGATTTTTTGAAACTGAACCATTAACTCAGTAATATCATCATCAGAATCCGAATCAGTTTCAATTTTCTTTGAAGATTGCTTCACGGAGTCTTTGAAAGCTTTAAAAGCCAAACTGTTACTCTTTGCTGATTTGCCCTTATTTAAACGGTTTTTTTCAAAAGTCTGAAAACTCCCAACCAACTGATTCACTGTAAGGGTATTTAAATTCTTATTCTTTTTAATAGCATTCACATTTGAATCAAACTTTGAAGGAAGGGACCTTAGAATCTTATTGACAATTTTACTTTCAGGGATTACTTCATCCAAATTGAAAATAGAATTGGTAATGTCATTCAGCTTAGCATAAAACTGATTGAAGGTTTCTTCTTCTTCCATTATAATGGTTTCAAAGGACTGATTTAATCTTTGCGGCTTTGCTTGCTTAACAGTATTAGTACCCTCATAAACAGTTTGCAAAACATCCCATGCTTCTTTTGCAGTTTTACAAGTGGAAATCCGACGAAACTCATCAGCAGATACTCCATTATAAATAGCATTCATGGCTTTATTATTGTAATTGGAGGCATATTTTTCTTCCTTAGTCCATTGAGCTTTAAGTTTAACAATTGTTTGCCCATCAGTAGTAATAGTGGGTTTTGAATAACCTTCTTCAACACTATCCTACACATCATCATCAATGGACTTGAGGAACCCAATCATCCTTTGTTTCCAATAAGCATAATTAGAATCATTAAACAATGGAGGTTTTATAGTAGATGTGCCTTTTTGATTGAGCATCATTCTAGATATCTCTTAGGATCAAACACCATAAATTAGTGCAATCTGCTCTGATACCATTTGAAGGTTTTTGGGGGAAAGAGATTCTCTAGAATGGATTAATGCCAATATATTTCAATATGTGTGTAAACAATCAACCACGCAGCAGAAATAAAACAAACCACAATTACACACCACAAGAAGATACAGATTTTACGTGGAAACCTAAACCGAGAAAAAAATCACGATCAAGAATCAAGCACTATGAATCATACTACAGTTACAAGAGAATATTCACAACCCTTATCCAGTTGCTCCTCAACCTAAGGACCTTGTAATTCCCTTGCACAGCTCCCTGCTACAATGACCTCCTGCTGTCCTCTGTAACGGATTCAAGACACCTAGACGCCTTCTAGATGTTGTATTTGACTTCTCAAAGCAATCTTTTATACTCAGAGAAGTAGAAGATAGAGATCTCTAAAGCAGAACTTTAGCCCTTCAACTCTCCAATGGAAGAACTATAGAGAATATGATCTCCAACAAACAATCTTCTTCTTAAAATATTGAGATCTGTGTTCCACACCTTAGGGTTGAGAGAAAACCCTTTTTTATAGCTCCAAATTTGTGCCTCATAAGTATAATACGATTAGGAAAGGAGTTGACATCAAACAGGTAAGTTTCCTTTCAATTCGGGCTGAAAAATTGCAAGTCAGTGCACTTTCTACACTTGCCCAATCGGTCGGATAAATTGCCCGATTGGTCGGATTAAGGTTTTGCTTGGATGAAAATTTTAACATTTTCTTGCAAACTTTCGGAGGCCATAACTTTCTTGTTTTAGCTCCAATTGAGACGATTTTGAGCTCTACGGAATCCTCTCAAAACGAGCTTTTCAACGGTAAGTTGCATGCCCATATCCGATGCTCTGTTTGTGAGATATAACCTTTTTAATCCACGTTGTTCATAGAAAACCACTTCAATTTGTCGCATTTTCTTCTATTTGTTCACTTCAATGCATTCAGCGATTCAAACTATTGTCCATCAAAAAAATGTAAAATACAACACTAATGAACTCAAATTTTATCCAACCCATGAATTTGCCAACATAAAAATACTTACACAAGGACAATAATAGACACCTTTGATATAGAAGATAATGATGGATGACATATATCAAGTGGAGGGAAGAGGAAAAAGGCTTTTCTAGAAGTTCTTTCTCTCATTTTTATTACTAGTGATCTCTTTTTTCTCAACCACTCTCTCTCATAGCTATGGGTTTAGCTTATTCGATGATGAGGTCCAATTTGAATTCTAATAGAAAGATGATAATGATAGAGAGCTGGATTAAATTCTCTTAGTTCAAATTTGAATGGATAAGGGTAGAGGAATTGGATGAAATTCAACCAAATTCTATCCCATCATTACGCAAGCATTACGCACATCCTTTCATATCTAAATGAATTCTTTGTGAGACGTGTGTCTTTGTTATGGGGATCCACCCATGTGGAAACACAAGTGGGCCGCATCACACATACCAACAAGACCTAATATTACTAAAATATAAATATCAACTATTTGGATTGTTCTCATATATCTAATCTAAAACTATAACAGTAGATTCTAAGCATGTATTTTATTTTCATTGTACATTTCATAACTCTAGCTTAGAAATCTGGATACATCTGTGGAACATATTTTTCTCTTGATTTGTCAAATGAGTATATCCCAAATGCCTCTTATTTCTCGTGGGCTAGTGTTTTTAACAAATTTTGTCCATATCCTATATGATAAAGAAGCAAATAGATTTTGCAACAGAGGATGTCAAATCTTTTTTTTTTTTTTCTGATAAATCTAGGATGTGAGATCGTAGTTTTCACTTAGAGTTTGTTTTCATTAGATTACTTATGAATTAAATACATAATAATTCAATGTCAAATGAGCTTAAAGATTTAAAAATGTGAGAGGTAAAGGATACATGGTGAAGAAGGAAGGAAGTAAGGAAGAGATGTAAGTCTTTCCTAGGAGACTGGTATGCATTCATTTTTTTTTTTTGTCTTCGTTTGATATATTTTCCAATTGGAGGGAGCTGATTTGATGAGATTTTTTTTATATTCACCTTTAGCCTTCATTTTTAACCAATTATAACGTGAATAATTCCAATTCATATGTATTCATGGTAATTATAATATGAAATCTTTTATAATAACAATAATGATACTCACTACAAAAAAAACTCGCTGAACCCATCCAAGGGGTGCATTGGATTCCATGACCAATAATTTAATTTGTCTCCTAATGTACAACATCAAACTTTAGCATTGAAGCACAAATTTTTCTAAAAGAATTTCATATGCAAATGTACTTTTTAAGCGCTTCATCCTGCAAAGGACATCCCCCACCACTACACATTTCACTTTCATGACAGCACCTAGTTGTCTAGAGCTGAAAGGAAGTTACAACTAACGGGCTTGACCTCTTACCAGAAAACACACCTAACTGGCTTTACCCAAATGCCATCTGTCAAATGTCAATGGAGCACAAAGCAAGCAAAAAGTTTGCAAGGGCCCAAACCTCAACATCGATTTTAAAAAACCCAGGTTTTCCACTTAATATATACCCACTGCCTCGGATTAGTTTGTGGAAGTAAGAATTTGGATTGGTGTGTGCAACTACAGGATTCTGCACTCTGCAGTTTCTATTTTCATAGGAGAAGAATCCCATAGGAAATTGAAATCTTTTCTACGTGAAAATTTTATTTTATTCCATTTCCTTTCCATGTGAGAAATGAGTTGCACAAAACACTAAAACATTGGATAACACGGAAAATCAAAACAATTCTTTTCTCCATTTGAGAATCCTTTCATTGAACAACTTTTTTCAATTATAAAGCTCACCTCACGGAGTGATGTGCAAGAATTGAATAGCCATCCCACGGACATGTGTTTGAGGGAATGTGTAATGCTAGTTCAATTAAATGATTCTTTAGGTTTATAGTCTTCAATTTAAAATGGCTATATATACATTATTTAAAATTTATTGTCACAAGACATAAATGGTGCATAATGTCCATGTAAGTGTCCAATTGTCAATAATGGTAATTCAAAGGTGGTAGATGTCTGTTTTCGGTTGAGAATCATAAAAGGTGTGTCCTCTTATAAGTGTTTTTTTTTTTTTAAATGTATCTGTAATGTGGCTCCAGTATAGTAGCGTAGTTCGAACCCATAATATTCGAGACCAAAACATTGTTCTAGACTAGTTGAGCTATCCCTCGAGATTATCCAATTTTAATAATCGAAGTGCATTTTTTTTTATTGAGTTGAACAATGGCTAATATGAAACAACTATAAAATTGGGGCAGTGCCTAGTCATTGCGGATTAGTGTATGAAAGTGGGTTGAATAATATAATTTCATTTGTTGCACTTATTAAAGGAGCAAACTTTCAATTTTTTTAAAAACACCCTTTTCAAAACCATAGTGGCCTCCGCCTTATTCTACTTTATAAAAGATTTGACAAGTTAGATGGCCCTTCGCCACCAGATGAAGTGATGAACTACAGGCCGGGGAACAGAAGACTACTTTTGTAAAAGGATTTAGAACCTTTAAGATACTACAAGTACATTTTTACTGATGATAGACAGGTTTTTTGTTGACCTTTCTAGTTAAAGGTGTGTAGTGTGAACCCAACTGCATTAGATTGAGTCCGATCCTCAGAGTATCTGACTTAGAGAATTTCTTAGTTAAAACAGGAATTGATAGTGTGGCTCACTAATTAAAAATTTAGAATTATTAAAATAAATAATGAAATTGGAATTATTAATTAATTTATCAATCATGCTATTTATCATATAGCCAATCTTACATTGGAGTCAACTCCTATTATAGTTAAATTTGGAAAGATCCTATGTAAATTAAGGGTATTTATTTTGACTCGAAGTTTCAATAGGTAGGCTCTATTGTGGAATTTTCTCAAATTTCTTAGCGGGGAGAGGGTGTCAACTCCAGGGGTGGAGTATGTAATGGGTCCCAGCTCCCTCTGTGGGGCACCTCAAAAAAATAAAAAAAGGGCAAAAAACAAAAAAGGGACTACAAAATATACATCACCACAACCAACAACTAGGACCCAGTGGAGAGCAGCGGAAGATGTTAGTCATCTGTGAAAGAAGAAGGCAAAACAGGAAACCCAAGACAAAAACAGCTCAGATGCGCACTACATGCACCCAAGGCCCAAGGAAATGGGCAGTGGAATATGCTCTGTGCAGGAAGAAGACAAACACAGGAAATCCATGATATAATAGCCCTTTGATAGACCTGGGTGGCTGTTGGGTACAATTCTAGCTTTTCATAACACATTAGTAGTTTAAATTTGGTGAAATGGGACCCACTTTCGGAGCATTATTAGGGCCTCAGGTGAGAAAAATAGTGCGTTTTATGTCCTATTTCTAATAGCAGGGCCCACGTATGATCAATCCTACTCAATCACACTATCTATTACCCGTTGACTTCGTACTTGGTGCAATTTTACAATGTTGAAAGCATTTCCCCTGCAAGCAGTCATATGTGGTTTACCTTGTGGAGACCATCTAGATTCATTTATAAGTATATATGTGCGGGTGGGTGGCTGGGTGGGTAGAGGGTGGGGTGGCTTGATTGATTGATTTAATTTTTTGGTACCCAAGCCATAGGGGTCTGGACCTACCCCAAGCAAGGGTAGTAGACCTTGGGTGAGGTGGTAGAGCCCTCCGGTGAGGGCATTAGACTTTGGATCAGGTGAGAGAGTCCTCGAGTGATGCAAGGTAATATATCTAAAGTTCAAACCTTGGGTAGCTGGGTGAGAATTGACACCTCTTACTACTACAGTAAGAGACTGTTCTCAAATGGGTTGATATTATAGTCTCGGTGTTTTATTATTATTAGGACTAGTACTGGTCAGTAGTAAGACTTTCAATTGGAAGATACAAGGATCAATTCTTGGACTTGTTGGTTAATAGGCTCAAAGTCTAAAGATTTTTACCCTAAATGTTTTGATATTCAATCTAAAGTTGAGTGAATATCAGGCCTGCTTGGCTACACTGATTAGCTATAGCCAAAATTTTTCAAGCACTGATTAGATCATTGTGCGTCGTTGAATTTAAACATGGAAGTATTGCTTCCCCTGAAACTATTGAACTCAGTAGCATTCAAATCAATGGCCGGGATCACCTCATTCAACCTATGTTTTGGTCAGTGCTAATCCATGTGAAGACCCACCTATGTCAGATCCTTTAAAATTGTCACACATTTAAGTGGATACAAGATGATTGTTTTTATTGTTTAGTTATGGAGTTATCGAATTTGCACTTAATACTTTGTAGGTTTCATTATCACAAATGTAGGGAATATTTTGTATTATCACAAAAATATTACAATATAAGTGAGAAGGTCGGCCAATGCTATGTCAGATTCTCTAACGAAACAAGGGGTAGATAGGATTTAATTGCTTCTAGTATGTAGTGGTCTGCTGGTAGTTGTTTGTAGTGTTTGAGTATTAAGGCTCTTATACCTGGCCATGTTTCCTTTTCTCACCTTGTATTTTCCACCTTTACTTCAAAGTTCTTGTTATAGTTCAAAGAAAAAAACAATATATACCACAAACAGTATTTTATGATAATATCAGAATATTTTAAAAAATGATGTAAAAAATAAGAAAAAACATTCTGAGAATGATGGGTTGTTGGTACTGTCATTTTTAATATCCTCTTAAAGAGAAAAAAACGGGTAGAATGAATGAGAGGCACACATTGCAAGGAATAAATAAATCAAAAGGTCTCACAATCACTAGACTTTCCATCAGACATGGTGAATCTTATGTTTTAATCATATGTTGAATCTTATAGTGGACCAATTACTATTGAAGTAAAACTAATGGAAATCACATTTTAAAGGGTTGTTTATTTTAAAGAGCTAGGATATTTAATAGATGACTCTATTGTGGTGAATTGGGATCTTCTAGGAGATTTTTTTTTTACTGTGACCATGGCTGAATCTATTAGAGTCTGCTACGTCATTATGGGACAGCCCTTGCTTTGGATAGGGCAACTGTTTGCCATGTGGTGATATGGTGGACCTTGACAAGTCCACTCACATTCACCGTAAGAAATTCACACTCTAATGTGATATTTCATACCCTTCATGAAAAGTGTGAGTGGGACATTCAAAAGATCTATACTCTTTTCATGGCTTGCATTATCACACCATTATACTTTGGATTCATATTTTCAAGACTTGGTTAATTGCTTTGTTGCCCCTCTTAATTACAAACATCCTGACCTATTAAACTATCACAAACAAACCCACCTGACATGAATTGTGATCTTCCCACCAATATATTTGGCAGTAGCCATCATAGGATCTTTCAAGATTTTCTAAAATAATTTTCAAATCCGAAATAGATTTGCAAACACCCAAAGCAGGTTTAAGTGGATGTGTACGACCAATGACTCTGACGTGAGACGTGCATTTCTTTATGTCTGACATACAAAATGGCAAACTTTAGAGAATGAAAGCATGAGCATGTCCAAGAAGTATAAAATATGCCAATGTACTTTCAGAGGTTCGACCGCCGTCCACATGCTGGAACCCGACAGCCCCACTAGTGTTTTACTTGTTTTGTTTATGGAAGTAAATAGTGTGTTTAATATAAAAGCAATTTAGACATCAGTTGGGTACAGGACAGCTATGACTGAGCCGTACCCAGATGTGGGTCTCTACAAAGGAGAAAGAAAACCTTCACTTTGGCAGAAATAAAAAGATGACGAATACTTGACATGGATAAGGCAATAAATATTACATCGATCAAATGATTCTATTTTTTAATTTTAAAACTTCAATGGCAACGATCACGTTACAAAATTTAGGATGATTTTGATATTTTTTATTTCAATTTATTAAAAATTCTCTTACCTTCTATGGATCAATGGACAGATGCATTACGACAAGAAGAATGCAAGGGAATAAGTAGTTTGGAGCTGGTTTAGATTTGTGTATTATCTGTTTAGTTAGATGTTTCAATGTTAAACGGGCGTCTATTGCTCTATCATGCAAATTACTATGAAGAAGTAATGGTTTTAAATGTTGGCATTATTGAAAATACTATGTGCCAGCAATCTAGTGATATAAATCATATTTGACCTTGATTGACAATTATTTCAAAAAGAAAAAAAAATGGGGGATATATATCACATTTTGTGCGTACATGAGTCCTTGCACTGCTGATTTAGCCATACATAGATTCTATGTAATTCTCAACACTTTAAAGCAAACATTTACTCTTTTTTTTTTTGCTATAAATTTTGAATCATCTATAATTAGGTCCGTCACTTGGTAGATTGAGTGTTTTCATATGTGTTCTTAATCTTATAATAATGAATAATTATTTTATTATTTGTTTTAAGATTGTAAATAGAATATTAGAATTTTCAAATAAAAGTAGCTTTGTAATTAAAAAATTTCATCGCTTGTATAAGTGGTGAGACCAATTGTATTTAATGTGGTGAACCAATCAAGCATAGAATTCCCAACCCAAAACAATGTGATTTAATTCTTTTATTAAAAACATGACACCTTGGATTACCATTTACACGGAGATGGGAACTATAGTTTGGATCAGTCAAAGATCTTTAGCATTCTTTGACATTGACTATAATTGTAGAATGCACCAAGTTCTTCAGAATAAATCATGTGTCTGCCCGGCTGACCCATTTGCGACTAACATGTGCATGTCAATCAATGTGGATAGGGGATAGAAAGCCCCATAATTGGTTATGCAGTAGGCAAAAAATAAGGATAATTGGCCTTCATATCATAAGAATAGGCAAGAGAAGAAGTAGTACTGAATGGACCACTTGGTGGGTTTGTTGTGTGTGTAGGCATTTGTTAAGTATCGAGGCATTTACACAATCATTTTAGGAAGAAATCATTGATGTGTCCACTTATCTCTCACAAGATTGTTTCAACATCCAACGAGAAAGGAACGGTCATTTGTGATTTGTGAGATCTATCTTGAATGAGATGTGACACAGAAGGTTGCTCACAGCCCCATTTTGTATTAACTTGGGCACAGGTGTCACTTTTGGGGTAGTGGGTGTTTAGAGTGAAACAGGAGTACGGTGGGCCCTCATGAGATGGTGCTCTTTTAAGTGCGTCTAGTGGGTGTTTGAATTTATTTGTTTTCCAAATCATACTTTTATTTTGATATCAATGGTAAATGCAGAGATGACAAACTCCAAGACCATTTGGGTTAGATGTAAACCTAGGCGCACTATGTACAATTGCTACAAATATATAGGGCTGTCAAAAGGGCAGTGCTCAAGCCGGGTTAGGGTAAGCCCTTATTCTAACTTTATATATGTGGGTTAGGCTTAGGTCAATTTAAAGCCCTTAAATTTTTTGGTGGGCCTACAATACCGAAGCTCTACCCTACCCTCAAGGGCCAGGGTTGGGCTAGGGCTGAGCAAAGGCTAAATGAAATGACTTTTTTTTAACATTATTATATGTATTAATTTTTTATATCATGATGCTAACTAAACTTTACTTGAGTTACAAACTGGGGCAATGAAAAACTCAATAATTTTTTTCAACTTCTAAAAAATGCACAAACTAAGTTACTTTGTTATCATATAAAACTATTATTTGAAATTAAATGAAATATAAAGATAATTTGATAGTATTGTGACGTGAAATCAGGATATGGAAAATACTATTAAATACCTTAACACATTAGCAATAGTTGCATAGTCTAAGTAATATATCCCGTTTTATTTGTCATTAGGCTGTTAGTAAGATTGTCGCAGTTAAAGCTCTATTAGGTTACCATTTTTTACTAGTTCGTGTACTATATATTTTTCTAAAAAATAATAATATTGACCTTCAGATCAAGTTTGACAATATTTCTCAAATTTTTTAATTAGACTTATTTCAAATAGATATTAGATTTTTGTTTTCAAGTAAAGTTTTTAGTATATGTGGTTCAGATAAATACTATACCACTCTCGAATTAGCATTAACTCTAATTTGTATTTCTTTGAAACATCACTATTAGATTTTATAACAAAACAATAAAATTTTGACAACTGAATTGGAATGACTAAAATGATTTGATGCGTGAGTCATAAATTTTAACTCTAGATGTGGGGTCTATATGTGGGTCTATTTGAATGAAACAACAATCCTAAAAGTAAAAGGGTAGAAAGAAATTGGCATCAATCAGTAACTAATGGAAAAAGCTCAACCCCACTCAATGATGATGTTAATGATTATCCATCTAAACTCTCAAACTTCAATAGATTATAATGGTAAAATCAATCTAATAAATGACGACTTAAATTATATTTTCATAAAAGAATATGTCCATGTTATGCAAATGTAGAATCAAGTATACTGTTCAAAATGAAACGTAGAATTAAACGTAGGTATAATATAGTGATCTATGGGAATATCAAATAAAAAAACTTACATAAGATTTAATTATTATTATTTGATAAAATATTAAGTCTCTACTATTAATTGCTAATTAGAGGAGTTTTTTAATAATTTCTTTTATAAAAATCCACACACACATATGCACATATATATATTATACATATTATTTACTTTGTATAGACAAAGGACCAGGCTGGGTTCCCACGGGCCGACTAAGTTAAGCCCTAGCTCAGCCCTTAAGATTGCAGGCTTTTCAAAATTGAGTCCTACCCTACCTTGGGCATTAGGCAAAAAAAAAAAAAAAAAAAAAAAAAGAACTCGTTTTGAGGTCTTTTGCGGGTTGAGCTGGGCTGGGTCCCCTCATGAAAGGGCTTGACTGGCAGCCCTACAAATAATAGAGGAAGACAAGAAAAAGAGTAGTGGAAAACGCCATGTTCAGAAAGAAGGTAAAACAGGAAACATGGTATTTGTAAGCAGCGTGCACATCATAGACAACTTGTGTGGAAATAGACGTGGGTGGTCGGATATAATTCCATTTTTTATAATATATTCATACTTTAAAATGGTGTATGCGACCAACTTACTTTTGGGTTGGATATAAACATGGTTGAATGCTATAAGAAAGGGATGTAGATGTGATTGTTACTTCTTTGGTAATTTATTTACTAGGGTGATGCCTAAGTATTTATTTTCCATAAAAGATGAGATTCATTGATGATCTTTTAAAGATATTCACTTTTGTTTTATTTTATTTTTTTACTACTTTTAGAAATACAATTCTTATGATTCCTTGTAATTAAATTTCATCTAAATAAATGGACCTTTAAAGGGGATATATTAAAGAAGCGAGGGATGAAGTTTATAAAGTGAAGATGTAGACTAAAGCTAGACTTTGATTTGATATTACATAGTGATCATTTTATGATTATTTTTGGATAGTCACCTTTTTTTTTTTAGATCTGGATAGTCACCTTAGTTTCTTTAGTTTTAACTACTTTTAGAAATACATATCTTAGAATTCATTTAAACAAAACAAATGGGCCCTTAGTCCATAGCTGTGAGGGCAAAAAAAAAAAAGTTTTTATCATCTCATATTTCAGATAGTGGGACCTAATGATCAATTCCAGTCAATAATACTCCAGCTTGTGAGGCCCACGTGTGTACAAGTCTCATGGCTAAGACTAGGTAATGAGTAAGTGTTAGATAAGATTGGATCTAGAGATGAGTAATGGCTTGTACTTTGAATCTCTAATAAGAATTTAATACGTTGAAAATTTATGAACATGATAAAATGACTTGTCTCCTGGCATTTGCAAACTCCATTTTAAAAGATTTTAAAATATCAACCACCTAAAAAGCCTCATATAATATTTGATTGAAATTCATAAAATTCCAGTATCTGTGCTTTTTATTGAAAATCTTAACTGCTCAAGTACAAAAGACGATTGGGGAATGACACATGGTAGTATTCTTGAATTCCAGTAAAGGGATGGGCTCTGGAAACGTCCCTCGTTTTGGATTTTTCATTTGTAGGTTATAATGTGAGGTTCCATTCCTTAACCCAAAGAAGATAAGCAGAGGGCACTATCTTCACGAGCACACCATGGTGAGACTACGCTAGTGCAGCATTATAATGGTGGCATTAAGCATGATGGAGAGCACTTGAGAGATGAGCTTTGGGATTGTGGCCCTACGCACACTCATGTCTCGGACCCTTGAGTTACAGTTGAGGGACCATATAATTGAGAGTTGAGTCACCTCAATACTTCATATTTTAAACCATCTATTTGCAGGCCACTAATCCAAAGGCCAGAATCTTGAAATCAGGAAGTCTTTTTCTTTCTTAATCCCATGCTTGGTGGGTTCAACATATTCAACGGTTTAGATAAAGAGAGGGCGGACCACAAACTAAAATTGGGGGACCAGAAAACTGACAGTTCAGGACCATTCCTATTTCCTAATGACAGACCTGGTCATGATACAACAACTGTGGAATTTTTAAATAGTGCCAGTAGCTATCTATCACAAATATTTATTTTATTTTCGCAAAAGGATCTATTACAAAAGTTGTATCACTGTCTAGTCATCATTCAGTGGACGTAGTCACTTGAAAATGTAATGCTGTGTGTGTTTATCATAATAAGTCAAGTGGATGCTCATTGATAAAAAAACAAACAACAGAGATTCTCCTGTTGAAACGATCCTAATCTTCTTCAACTTTATTTATTTACTTTTTGGATTAATAAATGAAATAAGAGATACATGGGTTGGCTCGAATCTTTCAGGTTCTGGATAATGATGGGCTACCCAATGTGGGCCATTTCAATTCAATGATTAGCATCACAAAACAATTTACTCAAACTCAATGGACATTTTAATGACAGTTTAGACCATGGAGCCACCTTACCTCTTATGGTCAATTTCCCCCCCTTGAATTGCCAACGAGTTTGGAGTCCTACAACCGAAGGGACACCTACATCCATAGAAGTAATATCTTTGAATTTTTGAAAACCCAAAGGGCAATTTTCGGACCTGTAGGAGTTTGGTGTCCTACAAATAGGCCTGTCAATTTGATCTTTTTACAAGGGAGCCTAGCCTAGAAAAAGCCCTTAAGTAGAGGGCTTTCGATTTTTCGAAAAGCCAAAGAACTGGGATAGGACAAAATTTTACAGTTGAGGGCTGGGCTAGGACAATACTAGGCTCGGCCGGGCCTTTATATTTTTTCTTCATTTTGAAAAATATATAATTATATATATGCTTTGAACTACCCCTTATAATTTTATATTTATGGTCTAAATATTTTTAGCACATTATATGCATTAAATGAATATATAAGAATGCATATAAATGAAACTCTTAAACTTTTTTAGAAATATTTTAAAGAGTATTGTAGAAGATTAGGTAATAAATCTAATTCAGAGAATGAAGTTGAACCAAGTAATATACCATCATGTGATGATGGTGAAGATGAATACTTTTGGTATTTAAAAGAAAAAAAAAAAGCAATTAAGGAAAAACTGAATTAGATTATTAGTTAAAAGACCCTATGGAACAATCAACAATATTAGATATATTAATTTAGGTGACAAATAAATTCAAAAAAGTATTCAATTTTAACAAATATAGCTCATGATATTTTAGTTATTCCTATTTCCATAGTTGCCTTTGAGTATGCATTCAACATTGGAAGAAGGATACTTAGCCCACATAGGACTTGAATAAAATCAATGACGGTAGAGGCCTTTGTTTGTGCACGGGATTGGTTATGTGCCGAAAAACATAGTAATAGTAAATATGATGATAGTGAAGCATAGATTATTTATTAGATATCTTGAAAGAGGATTAAATTATTAAATTTTGAAGATATTATCAAGTCGTCGTCGTCATCATCATCATCATCATCAAAGCCATATCTCAACCATGTTGGGGTCGGCTACATGAATTCTATTTCTCCATTCCGTTCTATTTTGAGCAAAATCCTTAGATAAGTTAAACATCTTCAAATCTGATTTAATGACTCCCATCAATGTTTTCTTTGGCCTACCTTTACCTCTTGATGGGCCATTTACCTGGATAGCCAAACTTTTCCTTATATGTGCCATAACCGGCTTACGCTTAACATGCCAAAACCATCTTAATGAAGATATTATTAAGTATTATTGTTTAAATTAGTTTTACATATGCAATACCTTTTGCTTATAACAATACCTTTTTGCATATAAAATAAGTGTCGTTACAAGTATTATTAAGTACGATTAGAAGTTTTTTTATATTATTTAATATATCATTAGAAGCATTATTAAGTATCATTTGATGCGTTATTTTATATTATTAGAAATAATATTAAGTATCATTAGAAGATATTATTATATAAACTAATTTTTAATTTTCCATCAATCAATCAAAAAACAAATTTAACTCCTCTGCGCTCGTTTTATTGCAATCATTGTTGATTCCAAGCCCAAATAAAAGAGGGTGAATGTTGGATTGACACTTGATGCTTGACGACAATGCTAAAATAATTTTAAAATGCAATTCTTATTTTCAGGCTGTAGGCCCGTCCTTGGCCCTTGAGAGTAGGGTAAGGGCTTAGGTGGAGTAGGCCCTTCATGGAAACTGGCCAATCGAGGCCCAACCGTGCATATGATGGTAGGGCCAAGACAACCCCTGGCCCTGCCTGACTAGGCCCTTTGATAGTCCTACCTGCATATCTTTATATCCCTATATATATATATGTATTTATCACAGAACCCCTGCTTATGATCTGGAAAACTTCCTAGGGGATAACAGTTGTGCTTGTAATCCAGAGGGTATGGTTACCTTGATTCTAAACTCTGAGGGTTGTAGTGGGACTCATAGAAGGATGGCAACCCATCGTGAAATTAGGGACCCCTTGGTACTAATTTCATCCACTTGACCCTTTTTTTTGAGAACTTTCTTAAAACCTTTTGAGAGGAATTTGATTTTTTATTTGGTACCCTAATCTAGGAGGCTGACCAGACCCAAGAGAGTTCAAACAAGTGGGACGAGGAAGGCCGCAATGGGGAAGGAGAGCCCCCACAAGTGGAAGGAGGAAGCACCAAAAAATTAGATAGTTAAAACACAGAACACCTTTTAATGTCTATGTTTTAAAATTTGAAAATTACACCCCCCCCACCCCCGCCCCTTTTTTTTTTGGCTTGGCCAGCACATTGGCCAATTGGGTGGAAAATTAAAGCACCCACTAGGGATCGATCCTTAGTGCGTGGGATGGGAAATGAGATGCCTAACACCAAGCCATCCCTCAAGTCCCTAAATAGGCCCCTTTATTGCATGATTCAAAAATAAAAGAATAAATACACCAACTAAGGAAATCATAAAAGGATTCTCTTCCCTTTTATTCCTTATTTGGGACTAAATCATCTTTTTAAGATTTACAATAAGAGAAAAGGATGTTTCAAATTTTTGTTTTATGAATTAGATGTAAGATATATTGCACATGAAGTATATAGTTGATATAAGACTTTGATGATGGTGATGATGCATCCGTAACAATATGAGGAGTTTAAAGAAGCTTGATTTTAAATTTGAGACAAAGGGATTCCTAGATGGTTAGAAGCCCATTTAGGGGGCTATTTAAAGTTCCTCCCCTAGCCTCTGGGCTATTTAAAGCTCCTCCTCTAGCCTCTTAGTCATATGAGACTAAAATACCCAACTATAGTTAAAAGATCGAGACCACCCGTCTCCCATTTCTTCATGGCAATACGTCTTAAATTATCAGTTACTATATTTTGTTGATTACATGAATCTTGGCCTTTGATTTTTGCAACTCTAGATAGATCTAAACATCACATAATGTTATTTTATTTCTAACATCCGATGCTTTGCAGAAACAAAACAATTAATTTTTTTTTCAAGCAAACCTAATTTACTTTTCTTTTAGTTAAACCAATGATATTTTCTTGCTTTCAACAACCAATGTATTAACTTTCTTTTTCATTTAACTGTCAAAAAATAACTTCCCAAAACAAATGGTTTCAGTTTATTGCTTTATATATGTCACTTCTATTTAATTTAACTTGGCTTTCAATGAGAACAAGGGATCTTTGAAAAAAATACACTGATTTTATGCTTCCCAAACATTTACATCTAACTAAGAAAAAATCTTCACAAATTTTGTTCTTCTCTTCCACGGAATTTTTGAAAAAGGCAGTAACACAAATGCCTCCTAATACTGCATTCTAAGTTCCCATACCAATGCTTGCAACCATAGAGAGAATTCATGTTAGATTTGGAATTGGGAATGAATCATGTGTATGTGATCTCCAGAAGCTCATATTAATATCCTGTATTTTTTTTTTGGGATTTTTACAAAAAAATTAATCATAAATTTAGATTAATTGAATTGATTAAGAAAGATTAGAAAAAAATCTAATTTGAAGTTTGTACTTTATCAAAAGATAAATATGTCCTCAGCTGACGATATTGTTAGGTGTAAAAAACCTTATAAACATTTCCTTCCGTCTTTTCTCCATCTTCTCTTCTCCATCTTGAGATTTTGTTAGAGTCTTTATTTCTCACCCTGCGACAACATCACCATCAACGTTCTATCTTTTTTTTTTCTCCTCTTATTTCTTTCTCTTTCTACAGAAATGGTATGCCCACCTCTTCCTCCTCCTCCTCCTCCTTCTTCTTCTTTAACTAGTATGCCTTCTTCTTGCTCTTTTTCTTCTTTTTCTTCTTCTTTTTTATTTTCTTTTCCTTTAATCTCTCTTTCTATTCTGACAATCCCTTCACCCTCTCGTATTTTTTTCTTGCATTCCTCTCAGTCCTCTCTCTCATTTGCTTTGTTTCCTCATACTCTCAACCCTTCTATTTTTTTATTCTCTATGCCTAGTTATTTTAAATTTTTGTTTTGTTTCTTTTCTTCTCTCGCAAGCCCATTCTCCTTTTCTCCTACTATCATCCCACTCGATCTCCTTCTTCTTTTCCTTTTTTTCTCATTTTTTTTCCTTTCATCTTTCTTTCCTTTCATTTTTTTCCTCTTTAGCTATAAATAAAAAAAAACCAAAAAATTACTCTCTGGATTGTAGCCCATGAGTTCTACAACTTAGTTGTGAAACTTATGGCTTCCCAGTATGGTCAGCAGTAAGCGAAAAATGCCAAAAAACTCTTTGGATAGTGGCCCATGAGTTCTTCAGTTTAATGGTAAATCGTTTTACGGCTTAGCCGTAAGGACGTTACTGCTTAGCAATAGGGTTAGGTGTAATAGAACTCAAAATTTAGACAAGAACTAATAACTATCAGGTAACAATATTTTTACCATCAGTAATGCTTTTATATGCCCATTTTGATTTCCAACATTCATTCCCTAAATATCTTTATAGTGAGATACCTAAGCTATGTAGAAGGCTTAGGAATTGACTCAAAGAAATTGGATTCATGTAGTAATATATAATTGTCAGGTAATGATATCGTTACTATTCTTTATGTATTATCTTTCCAAATTTGGTTCTGTTCATTCATTATGTAAATATCTTTATACGGAGATACATAAACTATGTAGAGGGCATAGAAATTGACTAAAAAAAATTTGAATCACACATGAATTTATAACTTTCTGGTAACGATATCGTTACCATTTTTAATGTTTTCTATGCCCTTTTTTTTTCATTTCATCTTGATGGGATTTTGGGTCAAGTTCTAATTCTCTATGCCCTCTCCGTATTTTAAGTATCTTAGTATAAATAAAATGAATGTTGGAAACCAAATTGGGGAAGATCATGCTTAAGGAATAGTAACAATATTGTTACTTGAAGTTATCTATTAATACATGAATCTAATTTTTTTTTGTCAATTCCTTTGCCCTCTATATAGTTTATGTATTTTAGTATAAAGATATTCAGGGAATGAATGTTTGAAATCAAAATGAGAATATAAAGCGTTAAAAATGGTAGTGATATTCTTACTTGAAAGTTATAAATTCATGCATGAATCAAGTTATTTGGGTCAATTTCTATGCACTCTACATGGTTTATGTATCTCAGTATAAAGATATTTAGATAATGAATTTTGGGAACCAAATTGGACATATAAAGCGTTAAAAATGGTAATCATATCGTTACCTGACTGTTATGGTTTAGCCGTAAGTAAAAAAACACTGCACAAATACGGTCTACCAGTAAAATGACCTACGGCTCAGCCGTAAATCAAATTCAAGTGACGATATCGTTACTGATAGTTATAAATTCATGCATGAATCAAATTATTTAGATCAATTTATATGCCCTCTATATAGTTTATGCATTCAGTATAAAGATATTTAGAGAATGAATTTTGAGAACCAAACTGGACATATAAAACGTTAAAAATGATAACGATATCGTTACTTGACTGTTACGGCTTAACCGTAAGTAAAAAAAAAAACATTGCACAAATACGGTCCACCCATAAAATGCACTACGGCTCAGCCGTAAATGTACTACGGCTTAACCGTAAGGCCTATCAGTAAGTGAAAAAACACTGCGCAAATACGATCTACTAGTAAAATTACCTATGGCTTAGTTGTAAATGCAATATGGCTTAACTGTAGGATTTAGTCGTAAGTGAAAAACCCTGGGCAAATACTGTCCGATCAAAGCTGAGGGTATATTTATCTTTTGATGGAGTACAAACTCCAAATTGAATTTTTTTTAAACCTTTCTTAATCAATTGGTATAATTTAAATTTAGAATTAATCTTTTGGTAAGAATCTCCTTTTCTTGTTATGTTGACGTGGGTTGCCATAAAGTCTTTTGACCCAACATGTGGGTTTTATGAAGTGGGTTTTGATGAAGTCTTTGACACAAAAGGACTAATTCCCCCTGTGGTCCCACTAAACTAACACAGTCCTAAAACTTGAGACGGTTTACAATGTAAGACGTAAGAGCAAACTCTTTGTTATGTCTTCCCTCCTAATCCTAGGTGGGTATATGGTATATCATACGTAACAAACCAATATCATTAGACAACTGGCGGACATGCCAATAGTAGTTCTGTAGACGGTAACTTGGGGAACTAGCATTGGCGATGTTGCATGTTCCTGGACAAACTTGGCAGTAATGAAAGAGACATCTCGACAGTGATAATGCTGTATGTTCCGGGGCAAACTCACAGGTGCATGTAGATGCATATAGAGTATGGAATCGGTAAAGAGGCAGGGGGACCGATGATCTGGCATCATCATATATTTACTGATAGAACTTTGTGCCACATTTTCACAGAATAAACTTGCAGAATTTTATTTGAATTGTCTTCATAAATTCTACTGTTATGAGTTTTGGCAACAGAGCCACCGGCTTACCTTTATCAACAATTCCAACCTTTCAAAGACACCAGCCTCCTTTATATTGACAAATTCAAGTTTGACCGTAAATATAGCTATTAAACATGGACTACTTAGTATAAAGAGCTAAATTATTTGATGGACCTCATGCTTGATATTCTCCACATCTATTTAAAAAGTGGAACCTGCGAACTCTATACCATTTTTTTTATAGCATAAACTTATAGAATTTTAGTGGCATTGTATTTATAATCCACTTTTCTAATTTCTTTAAGGCATGTTTGGTTTTGTTCCTTTGTTGTTTGCAAGTTTATACTTAGAGATTTGATTGTACTGAAATCGGATTGTATCGAAACTAGATTTTGCAGAACTTATTTGACAATATTATATTAAAATATTCTGTTGCACTTGTTTGGTAACAGTGTAAAAACTTTTTCCTAACAAATAGAAGCAAGATAATCATATGATCTAAAATGTGGTACCCACAATTTAATGCTTGCAATACTTTATTATTGGGTTACATATTACCCACTTATAGAAGTTGCAATGTAGTCCTTACCTTTAAAATTTAGAACACATGATTCATATTTCATAGGATTTATAATTAAGGTGGGCCTACCGTTATAAGAATTATAATGTGGGCTTACCTTTTTTTATGTAAATATGAAATACATCGTTATAAATTACAACATGATAAACATGTTCAGAAATTAGAATATGGGCCTACATTCCCAAGATTTATAATGTAGGTCCACCATTTGTTATTGAGACTATGTGACCTATATTTAGAAATTACAAAGTAAAACCACATTTCTTGTGATTTTGTATAGATGGCTCACATTTAGAAATTACAATGTGGTGCCCACATTTGAAAATTATAATAGATTATAATGTGGGAACATCTTGTTTATTGATTGCGAATATAAGACCCACTTTAAAATTTACGTGGTACCCACCTTTAGAAATTACAACATAGTCCACATTTATAGAATTCACAATGTGGGCACACATTCATAAGAATTACAATGTGGCTCTATCTTTTGTGATTTTTTTTAGTTGAAACATTGAACATTTTTTTTGGAAGATTAAATATTTTTTTGAAATATTATTTTTTTTAAAGATCAAATATTTTTTTGAAAGATTAAATATATTTTTTGAAAGGTTAAATATTTTTTAAAGTTATTTTTGTTTTTTGACCATATAACCCACATTCGAAAATTAAAATTTGAGGCCGGCACTCAAAGGATTTATAATGTGGTCCTATCATTATAATAAATTAGAAATTATAATATTGGCCCATCATTTGTGATTATTACCATAACAGATTCACTTTGGGATAGGTAGGAAACATCTATACCAGTGAGTTGTTTTTTTTATAAAAAATAAAATTTTTTTGTTTCGAGTTTCTTATGCCAACAAGTTAAGATTTTGATATTCCTTCCAACCAGACCAGAATTCAAAATAATGATTTACATATACCAAAGATAGGAACATCCGAATAAAACGTTGGCAAACGCACCCTTAGTTTTTGTTCTCGAGCTAACCTCTCTTTTTTTATCAACCCTGACGTATGGGCTTTGCACCTGAGAGATCTCTCACAACAGTGTAGAAAGGAAAGCCTACACTAGTGTAAAGAGGTATCCCACAAAATGAAAACAATTGTCCACACATGTAGAAAGAATGGCATGGCTAGTAATTGTTTTGTGAGCAGCCTAATGGCATGTGTACGATGGTGCTAACCAACTAGGCAACCCCTTGCTCTAAGCATCAATTCAATCCTTGCACGCAAACTGTCCTATGGATTGACACATACAAAATTTATTCAAAATTTACAGTATTCCAGACACTGCTCACCTGTTGAACTCTAACCAGATTGCGTAGAGTATAGCTATTAAGTATAAACCACAGACTACTTAGGAATAAGACCTAAAATTATTTGATGGATCTCATATTTAATATCCTCCTCTGGATATCATGTTTAATATCCTCCTTATCTATGTCATTGCCACACCTTCTTTAATAATAAATTATAAGTAGTTGGGCCTCACAAAAGAAAAGCATTTTCAACAAAGCTTTTAAACCTCTCTTGTGGCTTCCTAGGAACCGTCTTTAATGACTCATAATCATGATTTATTCCAAAGGAAATCTCATTCCACAGGTTTGATAAATATTTTTTTTTCTTGCTAATGTGAACATCCTCCACTTTCACCGGTGCTTGATGACAAAAAAATTCGGGGTGCGTAGAGAGATAAAAAATGGGTGTAAGTCTCAATCAAAGGATTTACGGAAAGCTGTGGACCTCATTATATTTAATCGATTATTGTTTGACTGGCTGTAATCTAGACAACGTATGCCCCATATAAACATGCTGAGAGTGTTTATGTCGTGATGCCGGTGGCGGTTGTGATGCAGTCGAATACGTTAGGTGGGGGTAAAGACAAAATTACGGAGGTTTTGGTTCCTTGAAGGGACATGGTCTCACATCAAGAGCATTTTGTAATGGAAGCTCCACCATCATCAATAGGCTAAATGGAAACTCCCTATTCCCAAAAAAAAAAAAAAAAATCATAAAATTTTTTTTTTGACGTGGAGAGGTCGCCCAAAGCTTCTTGCCCCGTTCCCTTCAAGTTCTACTACTGGGTTCTTGTTAATGATGGTAATAGGGTGGATTTAAATGGAGACCTACCCCGCTTCGCTCCTCCTTTTAGGGATGAATTTGGTTGTGTTGGTTAGGTTCGGATTGGATATAATTTTTTATGCAGTGACCTAAGTCGGGTTCACAACAAGTTCGGGTTTTTGGATGCATCAACCCAACTTGCCCATATATCTTTGTTTCATATATATATATATATATATATATTAATGAGTGCATTTCTTTTTTTATTTATATGAGAGCTTAGTAGTGTAAGTGGCAAGGACAATAGTTATTGTTTTAAAGATCATGGTTTGAATACTAGTTAAAACATGTATTTTTTCAGACTCATTTAAAATATTAAAAAATAACCAACAAAACCAACCTAGCCTATCGTTGTCATGGAGTGAGTTTGGCATGACAACCATCAAATCCACCATGGGTCGAGTAGGTATGGTACAACAGAAAGACCAATCGGTTTGGATCTACCTAAACCCAACCCGACACCCCAATGCCATCAATGGTTCATGTATTCCATTATATAAAGGAGACATATGGATGATCAAAATATAAACTCTCTCTTAATCTATTAACTGTCCATTGTATCGCTAAGGTAATTATAAAAGTTCAATGAAGGTGATTTCTAATAAACCAAGTGTGAGGCATATTTGGATGCTTTCGGAAACAGATGGATGGAAAGGTCTTTTCACCCATAAAGGAAAGAAAATTAGCCCTAATAAATTGTCTTAGCTCTTGATCCAGCGGCCTTAAACTTTTATAATCTTATACTAGATCTATTTTGAGACTCAACTTAGTGGTAAGTAAAAGTTTCATGAATAGAAAACTAGGTAAGATGCCAGATAATGGGGCGTAAAAGGATGAGAATGTACAAGGAAATGCTCCCCTTTATTTGTTCGGCTCGATCGACTTGCAAACACTCCTAGTGGTCCACTTCTTGATTTGAACAAGGAGGTCTTACTTTGCCCAAAGCAAGAAGTAGGGATTGCCGGTTGGGTATAGGTTGGGGTTAACCCAAATCCATATTGTCTCAAATTTATAACATCCAAATTTGGGCACCATAACGGGCCACCGATATGTGATACCAAATGTCCCTTGTACGAGTGAGTCAAGTTGAATTTAAAGTTGAAAATTTTAAAATATGTAAAAAATGTAAGTGAATTTGTGTATTAGATATTGAATACACAACCATCTTTTTCCAAATGCCTTATATTAAAGCCTAAAACCACTTATACCACATGAGTTTGGCCTATTACTTTAACAATAAATATATAAATATTATATATTCAAGGCAGGGCAGGCTGAGACAACAAACTCAAATTCGCCTCGCACAAAAAAAAAAAAAAAAAACTATTATGAAATCCACCTCTAATAGGAGTGGGTTGGGGTGAGTCCTCTATATATATATATATATATATATGTGTGTGTGTCCCATTGCCATCCCTAGCAAGAAGATCATTTTGAGGTGGAAAGCACTTGAATATGCAAAATTCTTGACACACTTGCTTGTGTATTAATTTCTTAGCACTAGGTTCATTAAACAGGCCTTCAACTTTGGCAAAGTTGCGTTGGAAAGTGATTTTATATGTACTAGTGGCACCCCCAACAACGTTTATGTTGGGAAATGAAATGCAAGTGGATTATACTGTACTTCCAAAGTAAGGTGTCCTTTTCTCCTGTTTTCTTTTTATCTTTTGTTTGTCCTTTTTCCTTTGGGAGAGATTACAATGTTGAATTCAACCTCTCTATTAGAAAACAAGAAAATTCAACTTCGCTATCAGTTTCTCCGGTGTCTGGTCGTCTCAGCATGGAAAAGACATTTTATTGTCCTAGTGGCAGCAGGTACAAAGAGCAGTATTATATATCACAAACATGGTGAATTTTTTAAAGAAATATTCTCTGCACAACCTACTTTTCCATTTACCATTTTGGAGATTTCATATTTGGGGCTCGCCTTTAATTAATTCAATCTGCTTACCCATACGCTGGACCTCTGGCCCCCTGAATTGGGATTGATACAGATTTAGAATGGCTCCAAATGTTAGTCAGAGCCGGATTTTGTTACACTAAAATTGGTCATTAAAGTCTATAGACTTTAGAACTAAGGTTAAGACCATTTGATCGTTGTGATATCTCATATTCCCTCATTTAGGCTCAAACCTTTTCATTCTTGTGCCTTCCTTGTTTGCCATGCATTGAGGTGGGGGCCACTGATTGGCATGCTTGCAGGCCTTTTGCCTTTACATTTGGACCTGGGCCTGGGCTGGAATTGTACTGTGCAACTTGCAACTAGCAAAGCGATGGGGTGCTGTTGTCTTCTATGGAAAACTTTGAGAGAACTCGTCCCCCAAGTGCATTGTATAGATATATACATTCCAAAAGAGAGAGTCCAGATTGTGGACCCACTGTGATGAAGCTGGTTTTGTGGATTGCTGCTGATAGGACTATCCTTACCATGTGATGTTCCATGGAATTTGAACTCAGTTCAGGTTCTATAACTATCAATCTTACCAAAGGCAATGAAATGGACTGCTAGGTAGCCTATCTGATTAATCCAAATCACAAATCGAGCAGAGCTTTCTCAGATTACTCATCTGTAACCCCCACCTTTTGGTAGGGCCAATGGACCCCACATACTGCAGCATGGCCGCTTCTCTACATGTTCATGTAGATTGGTGGTATGGCTGCAGTCTGAAATGGGCCTACATTGGGCTGGATTGGGTTTTGGTTCTTTCTCGTGGACTTAAATGGCCTAAATCCCTGAGATGGTTAAAGGACAAAATTGAATACATATTTTACAAATAAGCTAGGGCCATGGTTTTGATTCTTCTGGAAATTAGGCCTGATAACTAAATGGGCTTACTTTGGACATATGCCCCAGCCGAGTCCCACAGGGCCAGGTATGTATTCAGTCTTTCAGACAAATGAGACCGTGGCAGTCTACTACGTAAGAAATCATAGGTTGGCCCATAGATTGCTCCAGTTGGTCCAGCCTCTGTATCACAACCAAGACAGCAAAGTCAGGCCAAAAGTTAAGGGTCAGGTCCATAACCTGAAAACAAGATCCAGTGGGGCAAGGGCCTATGTTAATTCCCCAGTACAAGTTCTACTGTTTTCCTTTTAGAATTCCTGATAAAGTGAAACAGTATGTTTTTTTTATTATTTTTTAATGTTTTGATAAGCTTGATTAATGGCTGTGATTAGTTCCTTCAAATATCGGAGGATATCTACGTAAAAGACCAAAGTAGAATACAAGTCATTACCGTCATTGTCATCATCAAGAGTCTAATATAATCAATCTGGGTTGGCTACAGTGTAGAATATTTTGTTCTGATCACCAATTCTTCTCATCCATATCACAGAAAGAGCAACATGAACTGATGAACCAGTGTTTTACTTTTTCATCTCAAAATAAATTTGTGTTATTATCGATGGGGCCTATCCATCAGCTAATTTGCCGAGCACAACAACACAAAATTGTAGCTGCGCTCAAAGTGGATATTGTGGATCAAATGTTTTGGATTGATATGTGAACGTAACCCGAATATTATACATGTGCTGATTTCTGGGTTTGATTATTTGTGATGCATATCATCATAATCATCACACCAAACCCTTGTCCAAACTATTGGATGTCAACCATAGAAGCTATCTTCTTACGGAGGAAATTGATTATTTGTGATTGTAAATTGTCTGTTGTAATTTGATCCAAGATGCTCTTGGGCCAAATTGCAAATTTTGAACTGATAGTTCCGCGACCTCGCTTTGTAGGGCTTGAAAGCATTCCAATCTGAGTTTGGTTATGCCGTTTATGAATCCAATATTTGGTTGGCTTTAGCTCACCAATAGCATATGAGCTTTGTAATTGTAAGCCCATTTACCGAGTTTTGGGCTCTGATTATAAGGTATTTGGTAGGCTGTACTGTCCAACAACAACAGTTGTCTTTTGGACCCCATTTATTGTTTAATTTTGTGACCCAAAATCAATGTTTGTATAGGCTCTGTCATTATTATATATAGTCTAATAACAGATGGCAAGTCAAGTCGTTCGGTTACAAACTTATTTCCCTTTAAAGAAATCCAATCAAACAAGAGTGAAATACTTCTTTACAACTTTAAGTGGGCCCTTTTTACCCAAAAAGAAAACCCTTGATGGCCCCTTAGCATATTATAAATCAGAGTCTCCACCTTTGATAGCTTGTCATGAGCCGTATATATCACCGAAAGAGGTGGACCACACATATAAGAAGCCCATAGATATCATGTAAGAAACTGGGCTGCATGGGGTAGCAGGATTTTCTTCAATGTACGGACTAGCTCTATGGGGCCCACTTAGGGCCACCTTTGATCAGTGTAGTTCTATTTGCACTCTTATCTCCCATGACACCTCATCAAATTTTATGCTTATTGAACCTTTACTCATAGTTCCATAGTCTTTAGTGGTAAAGAGACCTTTCCATCTATCCAACCATCAGTGATAGAAATGCAACAAAGTAGACCCCACCTATGGCATCTTCAAAATATCGGAGTTCATGGTCACAACTCACAACTCATAATTGAGAAATTCTGTGGCTTGCATGTATAGTGTTTAGGTATCGCTGTCTATTATTTAGGTAGAATATATGGTACTATAGATTTTCAGAGATTATTTATCAAATAAGTTCCTTAAAAGACTTGGAAAGAGAGACATGTACAGAAATGATTTCCGACCTCGAGGAACCACGCATTTGTGAGGATTTTAGAACCCACAAAGATGAGGTTCAAGGTTCAAATATGATTTCTAGTGTACAGTTTAATTAATTAAAGCGGATGATAAAAGGACTAAACCAAATCAATCATGATAAAAAGGTACTAAGATTTTTTACATAGAACCCTTCGATGGATGCTCTTGAGAGAGAGGATCTCCAATGGGTTTTCTAAGTTTTGAACAAGGAGATGGCATAACTAGGGTTCGAAGAATAACCCTTTTTATAGTCTAAGGTTTAAAGCAAGGAGTTAGGGGTCAAATGAGACTCAAACAAGCAACTTGAATGAAAATAGAAAAGTTTTTTCACACCAAAAATCGTCACTACTCCCTCGAGCTGATGGTGTGTTTGCTTGAGTGGGTAATGGTTATGTCTGGAAAATTTTCAGCCTCCACTTGAGCATTCATATCAAAATCAATTGATGATAGTAGAGGCACAACTCAATATTTTAAGGCATTCGACATCGCACCTGCGAGTTTATTTTTAGAGCGGTCCTAGGGAGCGGCATTGTGGCATGCCTATGCCTACTAATAACTTTGTCGTTTTATCTCCGATTGACGCAATTTTGGATTCTACAGATATCTACTTGAAAAGAGTTTTTTAATAATAGGTAGATTGATCTGATCTGATGCTTGGTTTATGAGTTATGACCATTCTAATCCATCCTATCCTAAGAAAAGCACTTCAATTTGTGTTCTTTTTTCGATTTCTTCACTTTTTTTTTTATTTTTTTTATCAGTGACAAAATTATATTAGGAGAAAACAAGAAGGGTATAAGAGAAGAGAAAGACAAAAAAAGACAAGAAAGAGAAACAAGGAAAAGAGGAGAGGGATAAGGTACAGAGCATTATACTACCCCCACGCCAATTACAATAACACACCCACTCACGGAGACAGCTTCTCAACCCTTTGCTTGACTAATGCATCTGCCATATGGTTGATAAATCTAACCTCATGACAAAAATATACATTTAAATTAGCCAATAACTCCCAAAGTTCATTGAAATGGAATTGAAATCTCCAAAGGAACTCCTTCCTATTAGACACCCAAGTAATCGCATTCAAAAAATCGCTTTTAACAACTAAAGGGACCAAAATATTTTCTTGAAAACAATCTGAGACCGATTAATCGCACTATATTCCAAACTAAAAAAAAATATAAAAGTACAAATAAGATTTTAACCCGAGTTTTATCCATAACTCATGAATCAGCCAACACTCATAATCCTAACAATTTTAAATTCATACAAAAATAAACCATGCCAAACAACCCCAAAGGAGTAAAATTTTACCACATTAACTCCTACTTGTTTGTTTGCATTAAAAGACCTACATATTGACTACATACGTTGCTTTAAAAAGAAGGTCAAAGTAAATTTACCAATGGTGAGGAAGAAGAGAATATTCAGATTAGGAATCACCATATTCTTCTTCATTTGTTTGCATGGGCTCAATGTTCTAGGAAATCATTAAGGGAAGGAAAAGGAGGAAACTATCCTTGAGATCTAGTCCATTCACTCCATACCTCAATATTCAGGCATCCATCTCTAACTTTGCAGACTATAGGGAGTGACTTGAGTGGAAGAAATTTTTAGTAAATCTCTACTAATCTCTAATCTCATCCTTCCGTCTCTTGCATTGTAGTGGACTGCCTCTATTTGGTTTGTATTCTCTTTCTTATGTTTTCCATTTTTTTTTTTTTTACCTCTTTGTGAGGGGAACCCCAACTCCACCTCACGAACATTGTGGGGGCCTGCCACCATCTGAAAGCACTCAAAGAGGGTTCAAAGCATGCCCCTGCACAAAAACATTAAAACGCTTCCCAACTACTACCAAACATTGAAGGCTACGGGTGCGAGGAAAATATCTGTCACTATTATCACAAGGTACATGCTGACGCCATTTGGCTTGCATCAATGGTGGTAGGGCCATGTGGTGGGTCTAAAAAAGAGGATGGGGGTTTTATAGGTGGAAGATGAGGATGTGGGTCACTGGGTTGGTGGTCTGACCCTGAGTCCGTAAACAGCGACTGAATGGTGATCAGATATGAGTGGCTCAGGTTGGGTTTGGGTTATATCACACTGGAAGAGGATAGGGATAGGGTGGGCCGTCCCAATATGGCACAATCCAGTACTTTGACTTTGCTCATACCCAAATTTACACCACATCTAAGATGGGTCCCACGTGACCTTCATCATCCTTAGTGGGGTTGTACTCGGTCCCCTCTTCTGTTTGTTTGTTGTTGTTGTTGCTGCTGCTGCTTGTCTTGTTATAATGAAAAAAAAAGGCCACGGGGAGAACAAGAAATGGATCAATAATAATAATGAAAAAGACCAATCATGTTTCTTGATGTTACACTCCCAATCCCCGTGATTTGCTGGGTGTAAATGTGGACTGAGTGCATGCAATCCGAGAATTAATCCTGATGGGTTAATATCACAGGGATACCTTCGTTTTAAAATCTAGAATTTTTTTTTGGTTGAATTTAAAATATAAAATTAATATATGTTTTAGCAGCAATGTAACGATACTGCGTAAGACCTACTCAATTAGCATCACCCTGATTTGCTTTAAGCCTCAAGTTTCAAAGAAAATAAGAGATTGTTTTCAAGGGTAGATAAGCACTCTTAATAATTGACTTTTAACATTCAACAAAGCAGAGTATTACACGTCTATAGTTATCCAATCCAGAGATTGGGCCAACTGGGAATTCAAAGGTAAAGTGGGTTTGGATTACTTAGTTATGTATCTTAACTATACCAAGTAGACAAGGATTCAAAGATGATAGGCATTTCAACAAAATAGTATTAAGAAATAATGGAAAATGCCAATTCAGAACTAATTAATTGGAAATAAAAGGCTCACACTGCTTTTGGTTTTTTTTTTTTTCCTAAAGCCATTGTTGTAGCTGAAATAGTTAACTTACTGAAAAGCCTTTGGTCTGCTAATGAGTCATGAGGATCCCAAGTGGTAGCCAAAGGCCAGACCGAGGTACTGCCTCGTGATGCACCCATCATTAAATCGTGGTGAGCTTTCAAAATCTATATAAAAATTAGGTCTACTTTAAAAAGGCCAGTAAAAATGATGGGTCCATATTCAAAATCCATATGATAATCCTCATCTTACCTCCAAACCTAAACTACCTATTAGGATCTTCACCTTTCAAGTAAAAATCTTGAGTCTGTCACTGGACTGGTAGCGGGAGCCCACCTACTTATGATTATAACTTTTAAAACTAAATCCAATCCCCTTCGTATCCTCAATTAATTTTACTTCGATGGGATTTGATCCCACCATAAGATTGAATACATCATTGATATTATAATTAATACATAGGAGATGATCATACACCGTATTGTTGATGAAGAAATGACCCACTTAGATAAACTCTGGTTATTGTAAGAGATATGATTTTGGACCTTCAAAATAGTTAAGAATGCATGTGTCCTTTCCCATACTTAGTGGCCACTTATATTAATTAATTAGATGTACAATCATCATGATTTGCATTAGCAGTCATGTTTTGATAATTTGTCATAGATTGAGGTGGAACAGTGCTGTTGCAGTATTCCTTTTTTCTTCTTCAGAGTGATTACTAGTCATCAATGTTCTATTAGTAAATCAAAGAAGAGAAGTTTTGCAAAATTATTATTTTATAGAATAAACAGAATTTTAGATGGCGCAAAATAGTGGTCTTTACAGGTCCAAGTAAGAAAATGTTGAAAAATAATGGTGAATATCATCATCATGAAGGGCTACAAGGTTCACGTTATTAGCACTTCCAATGTCAGAAACCCAATAAAAAGAGAACGATCACATCCCACCAACTCAAGGTTGGGGAGGGAACCTACTAAAGAAAGGGTACACGAGAAAGAACTTGCATTTTTTTTTAACCCAGCCGGGCAAGGGGACTAGTGCCCATGAGACCCCAGCCACAGGAAAGAAGCTTGCTCTCACAAAAACAGGATCCAAGGATCAAATCCTATGCTCTGTAGTTGGATGAGAAGTGGGTCCCCAACCAATTGAATAACCTCTTATTTTCAAGAACTCTCTCTACTCATCAAGCATCTAGGCATAGGGAACCATTCAATTACACTTAAAATTAAGAGAAAAGGAAAAGGATACTCAAAGCCCAATCCACCAATCAAGTGCATTTAACACTCAATGTGCTGATCCAGACCATTGGTTTGAAGTTACACAGAAAAGCCAAGCTGTTTGAATTATGTCTAGTATGTCTTTGTTTAATTATATGAGTGTTTGGTGAATGCCTATCTTGTGAATCCAATTTTATTATTTAGAACCATAGAAGCCAAATGATTCGAATCCAATTTAATTGTTTAGACGACAAGCACAGGATAACTCAGTGGTCAAGGGCATCCCATCTCGCCTTAAGTGCGGGCACCGTTGGAACATGGTGTGTAGTGGAGCATGGAGAACAGAGCTTGGAGCACTAGAGAGGAGGAATAGGGTGAAAGTGACACAAGAGCACAGCGAAGGAATGCAGCACCACAGGGGCTTAGATTTGACTAGTTTAAGAAGCACAGATCTACTATTCATGGCACTAATGTAGGCATGAATGTAGACATTGAAACATAAAAGTCAAATGATTTACGCCACCCTCCTACCTTGACAAGAAAAAGGCTCAAAACCTAGATCTATCTCATTTATGCTCTTATTTAGTGTGTTTCTTTTTTTGGTATCTCAACTATTAGTTATAGGAGGATGGGACCTCACTATTGGGTGAGGGAAGTAGACCTCCAAGAGGTAAGAAAGGCCCTTCGGCTGGGGGAACGGGCAGATCGCAGGTGAGGTAACACAAAGTACTCTTGCAAGGGAAATGTGGCCTACTAGGTTTGAACCGTAGTCAGGCAGGTAAGAATTTCCACCGCTTATGAGTGAGGTAAGAAGCTGTTCTCGGGGTGTTGATCATAGATAATCATATTTGATTTTCCCAAAACAAAATACACTCATATCATATAACAAGCTAAATCCCTTGGGGGAAAATGGGCAAATCTATGGAGAAAATGGGAAAAGAGGAACCAAATTCGATACATTAAACCATCAAATACAAATACAAGATACCAAAAAGTAGTATAGTTACTTAATAGTTAATACCTTCATAAAGGAGCTGGAAGAATATAAGGTAACACACTGGATACAGTACACTCTAATGCTACAGATTTATAAACGTTTTTATGCCTTTCCAAGACGACAAATCAGGTGTCTCTGACTCCCTCCAAGTAGTAACATTACTTCCATATCTTTCTCCCTTAACAGCCTCTGGAGACGCAAAGGACTCCAGCTCAGCCATCTCTTCCGGTGAGAGCTTCACTGATAAAGCTCCAATATTTTGGTTGAGGTTTTCAATCTTGGTAGTGCCAGGAATTGGGCACACATCATTGCCTTGGTGGTGAACCCAAGCCAACGCTGGCTGCGAAGGGGTGCATCCCTTTCTAGCAGCCATGTCAGCCACACGCTCAAATATAGGAGCATTATGCTCCAAATTCTCAGGCTTAAATCTAGGGAGAGACTGCAAATCCAATACATATTTCAATAGCATGTCATGAAATCAGAAGTTGTATTGTACATGAATAACATAAATAAAGATAAATTCACAACAACCATATTACATTTGTTATGTTACATTTGTACTTGGCTACATGGTTATTTGTGAGATAAAAGTTATTTATGATGCTATATGCAGGTAAATGTGTGATGTGCATACTTTGGGTTAAGCACCTGTTTTTGTTTTTTTTTTTTTGGTACTTCAGCGAAAGGGGCTGAGACCCAAGAGAGAGACGGTCTACACGGGGTGTCACTTAAGTGGAAAAAAAGCCCGTACATATACAATGAAGCACACATATGCTCGGTTAATTCAACAAGTTATATGGAGTTAAATGAATCAAATATGAAAGCCGGTATGCATACCTTTCGAAAGTCTTTATTCGACAAACTATCAACTATTTTTGGCCCCAAAGAAAGGAAGCCCTTTCCCAAAGGGCTGTATGCAACTATCCCTATGCTGAGTTCTCTAATTAACATGTGAAGGGTAGATAACATCAGAATTAAGCTTCAAATTATAATTTCTATTAACAAGATAGAAACCTAATGTCATGTACGTGAAGGGTAGATAACATCAGAATTAAGCTTCAAATTATAATTTCTATTAATGAGATAGAAACCTAATGTATTAATCAGTCTCACCTGCAAGTAGGAAGTATATCTTCTTCCACATCTCTTGACCACAGAGACCATTCTAACTGTATTGCAGTTATTGGCTGAATGGCATGGGCCCTCCTGATTGTTGAGGCAGAGGCCTCAGATAGGCTAATATATTTGATCTTTCCTTCTTCCACTAGATTTTAAAGTTCTCCCATCTTATGCATTAGACAAAAAAATGATTAATAATGCAACCAGACTTAAAAGTGAAGCAAGAACAAGAAGCTTATATTACATCGATTTCATTGCTAAATGAAAAATAAATAAATAATAAAATGATAGTTTGAACCATCAAAAGGTCTCAGTTAAATAAAAAGGTCCGATGAATGGGTAACTTTGCTCTCATGCGTTCGGCTTTTTCGGGTTTGGAATGGACACCAATTTATGAATTGTGACATGGGTTATGGGTTGAGTTCGAAGCAAGTCTTAGACCTGGCTGCCCAGCCCAGCCCAGCCCCGCCCCTCCCACTGCTATTTTAAATAACTCAACTAATCAATACAATGTCAACATTAAATTGGAGGAAACTCATTTTACTGGCAAACAAAACCGCATTAACAGGTAGTTTGAGTACTAATGGATTACTACACGACAACTTCTTTTACTGGAAAACTGAAACAGATAAGGATTCAGAGAGTTTTGTGCAATGAAATATTAAATGATTCAATATTTCTTAGGTATACATCAAGAAGAAACAAGGGCAGCAACAAGTAGGGGCGTTTATAGGCCACCGGCTTTGGGCATATAAAGGCCAAGCACAACTTCAGAAATAAAGGCCTATACCTGACCCAAGCATTTTATGGGCCATAATGTCAGGCCCAAGCCCACATTCAGTCAATCGGGCAGGGCCAACCAGGGTTTCTATGAGTCATATGGGCAAATGCACAAAATTACAAGCATTCCTTATTCTGTCATTCATGCCAGGCCGGTCTACGCTTTTGGGTTTCTATCCAAGTCTGCCCAAATTATATCACCAGCCAGCTGGCTTGACACAGCCCAGGAGCACCCTAATGACAAGACAATATAAGAAATCAAAATGGAAGCGATTCTTGTATAACCTTTGTATAGAAACTAAATGGGAATCAAGAAAATAAACATAAAAAGGTCACAGTATCAATTGGGTTCTACTCTGAGGGTGCTTGGCCCAGCCTGGCCGTTCAAAAAGCCCGCAAATTGAGTGATTCTGGTTTTTACTGAAGAGCCTGAGAGCCAAGCATGGACAATAATAGGCTATTTTCTCTTATATATATTTATATACACTTATATTTATTTGAGTATGATTCTTATCTCGGTTCTTATGTTATTCTTATAATTTTAATGTAAATAAGCTATGCATGATTTTTTTGAATGGTAATTTATTTCTATACAATTCTTATATAATGTGGATTTGTTTACTAGTTTAAATAAATGTACGTGGACTTTGAGGATAAATTTTATGTGATCCTGATGTGGATTCTTATTAGCATGAGATCAAGTTTGTTTAGTTATTGGCTCTAAGTCTCGAATATTTAGCCTTGTATATTCATATAAACTGTAATGAAACCGAAACGCCCTACCGGGTGGACCACAGAGAAAATTATGACCATTTTTATTCTTTCTTTTTAAATATAGAATTAATTTGTTTTTTTGATATTTAATTAATCAGAATTGAATGGAATGCATTCTATCAAGGCCTTAAAATGATTAATTAAAAGATAAGATTCACAAAATCTCTTGGATAGTAAATGTATGCTAACTAAAATCCCCCTAAAATAAGAATGTAACAATGCGGATTTCCATGCCATGTTGCTTATGGGTTTGCATTCTCCACCTCATTCTCTTATAAGGACGTGGAAAGAGAGTAGTTAATCTCAAGATTACACTCTCATTGTTTACTCTAGTTACATTAAAATTAATTTTCTTCTCCTTAGGCATTGTGCCCGGCCCTGGCCATGGCCAGCAAAGGTGAGTTAAGGGCCTAGGTGGTGTAGGCACTCTTAGGGCTTTAGCTTTGGCCCGCGTGTGTTGAGTAATAGCATTTTGGACAGCATGGCTGGGCCAACCCTTTTCTCTCTCTCTCTCTCTCTCTCTCTCTCTATTTTTTTTTCTTTTGTTGTGAACAAAACCATATAAATATAAAACAATCGAACGAACCATGTTACTAATAATAATGGCCACACTCGTTTGTAAGTAATCACTTTTATTTTATGGAGATAGGGTCACTGACTGTTATCTCTATGGGGACTTTTCGATCAATGCGATGTTGATAGTAGAGGTCGATGCAGTCCACGTCAAGCCTCTTCAAGCTCGCTTCACATGCAGCCCTCACATACGCAGGATCCCCTCGTATGTCCACCTTTCTATCTGCACGACTGTAACCGAACTTGGTCGCCAATTCCACCTCCTTCCTTATCCCCTTCAGAGCCTGCAAAATCATCATCATTAAAAGCAAAGACTACAGAAAACATCATGATGGAAAAAATGAATAAAGAAACTGGGCCCATTTGTTTGCATGTGATTGTAATCCTAAATGAGGTAAAAATTCAAAAAACAAGAAAAATATCCATTAAGATACTGTTTGCTATGGAGTTGAATAAAGATAGATTGAAATAAAAGTTGACAGTTGTAATTTTTTTTAAGAAAAAAAAAAGATGAGAAGTGGAAGTGGGAACCCCAGATATGTAAAGGAACAGACCTTTCCAAGGAGGATTTCGTTGGTGAAGGGACCATAGCTATCGGAGGTGTCGAGTAAAGTGATGCCACTGCGCACAGCATGGTGGATGAGTGAGATCATGTCTGCCTCTGGTTTTGGAGGGCCATAGAAAGCAGACATGCCCATGCAGCCGAGACCCTGAGCAGACACCTCTAGACCTTGAGAACCTAGTTTCATCCTCCCCACAGTATCCGTCTTTTCTCTCCTTCTTCTTCTTCTGTTTTTTAATTACTTACTTAACAATTGCTCTCTCCTTCCTCTACTTCCTAGTCTCTAAATAGAAGCTGCTCCTTTCTGTGTTTGATGCACTTCTTACTGGTATTACTGTTATATATAGATTTTTGGTATGGTCGATTGAAGTAACCTCCTTTGTGTTTGGAAGCCTGATAAAGAGGTTAAGTAGGGGGAAAATCAACTTTTTGCATCCTACTTACTTATTTCTTACTTGTTTGTATCTTTAGCCACGGTATTATACTATTCTAGTCCTGATGCTACAGTGTCTTAATACCTAATATTCCGGCTTAGATAATCCCACTTGGGAAGGTGGGATAATTTGGGCCGAATTTGAGTGAGAGGGGATTATATTTTTAGAAGGTGTTTCGATAAGTACAGAATATAATATCAGTAGATTTAAATATTAAAAGATTTTATTATCATAGAATAAAATAGTAACATATTATTATATTGAGTTATTATAGTGTTTGGCAAATTTCAAAATATATCTTTAAAGTGTTTGAAACTTTATTACAAACTCACAACATAGAAAATAATCAATTGGCCAAATGAACGATCTGCTAAATAGTAATTACATGTATTAATAATCATGGTAGGACTAATCTATTATTAAAAGTTACAAGATTAAATGCTAAAATCATAGTATCTGATTTAATTAATATGGGTCCACCAAATGTTGGTAATCATAGTGTTCAAATCAATCTAATGGTGATTATTATTTATAAATCCATCATTTAAAAATCATTATGAGAACCATTTGATGTTAATAGTCATGTTAACAGTAGGGAAGTTATCAAATAGTGGGACCTATAAAATGATGGCAATTTGATAATTGCAATAACACAATTCAATCTTAGTAATTAATGTGGGACCTAATTAATTTTGGCAATATGGGACCCACCTAATGCATTAATCACAATGAAAGCCTACCCTAGTGTTATATTTGTAGGACTCCCCTAATATTAAAAATTAATAAGCTAAGGGTTACTTAATCATGATATGGCTATAGGACCATATATTAAATTTGTAGGCATTATGGGACCAATCTAATGTGGGGAGTTATAGTTGCACTCTTATGAAAATCATTGATGTTAAAACTTATAGTGGGCCACTAGAATTCATGAATGCTCATGAACTTTCAAATGAGTTTTACTAAACCTTTAGATTTTTTTAAGAGAAGATTGTTTTATACAGCATTTCCTTGAAGATTGTAATATTAAGGTTTTTGGCATAAAGTGAGATTTGTAACATATTTTCTAAGTTATCCAAACACATTCCTTTTAGGTAGGTAGATTATATTCTAAAGTAATAGTAATATTATAAAATCTCTTGAAATATATTGTTTCCAAACACTCACTTAGGTCTTTTTTTTTTCCTGTATCCTAATTATCCGGATGCAAACTAAACATTGGATTGGATTCATCTTTGGAATAAATAGAGTCTCATCTTATGTAATAATACCATTAGATGAGCTTGAATGATATTAGCTATTTAATCCAACTAAATATTTATTTGGCTTCCAAAAACATCTAGGAATGCTGATGTCCTTACCTTATCAAAATCTAACCTCCACGGGTCACAATCCATAAGAATCATCCTCCGAGGCTTTAACCCATAGAAAGAAATATTCCTAGCCAAGGCTGTTCAACTCAAAAGTGGGGCCCAATTATCAAAATCCCACCACATTCAAAATAAATTCCCTAGGTATTTAGAGTGTCTTCAAATTTTATATCAACAAGAGTTTGTTCTGAAAGTGCAATAACTAGATCTCACCAAGTCCTAGAGGGGGGGTGAATAGGACTATTAAAAAATTCTTTTCAAGACTTAGGTGTTATTAAAGAACAATCTGAAAGATTATTAAAATTGAGAGAGATATTCAGAGTTGTGAGTGTCTAGAAATGCAACTAGAGCAACAAAGATGTAGCTTATAAAAGATCATCAACTCAAGTGACAAGAAAGCAAAGCAACATCCACACACAACAAACAATAAACACAATGATTTATAGTGGTTCAGTCCTAGACCTACATCCACTCTCAAGAGCAATCTCTCTTGGTTCCACTAAATAAGAGGTACTTACATAACATACACCTCTTGCAACAGTTTTTTTGATTCGGTGGTTTGTCTTCCACCAATTAGAGTTTTTTGATCAGGTGGTTGATCCTTGATCTAGTCCACCAACTACAACAATTTTTGATGCGGTGGTTTGTCTTCCACCAAATACAGCAATATGAATTGAAATATTAAAGAACACCTAAACAAGGAATTGTATACCTTGGTTTTGAGTGGTGCTCTTGATGCTTGAAGACTACCTCCAAGCTTTGGCCTCTTGTTCTTGCTCCTTGGAGATGAAGATCTTCAGATGTATGCTCAGCCAAGGGAAGAGGTTTCAAGAGGGTTTGGAAGGCTAAGGTATTCTCTCAGATTTAATGAAGCCTTTCCTAACTCACCAACTACTTTTCTTGTAACAATAAATGCACTCTTTGATGTTGGAGAGTAGGTGGTTGTGGGAGCTTTGAAGATGATTTTAATGGAGGTGCAAGGGCTCAGCTATACTAGTAATTTTCTCAGCAATAAATTCAGTGGTTGGAGCAAGGGAGAGGTCCTCTTTAAATACAGATGAGCTCCAACGGATAGTTCTACGGCTAAGAACAGAATAGTCTACGGCTTAGCCGTAAGTTATGACAGCATCCAACGGCTAGTTTGACCAGATTCAACAAAAAATCCTTTCTACGGTTAGGCTTACGGCTTAGCCGTAAATCCTTATACGGCTTAGCTGTGAGCACCTTTCGGCCTAGCCGTGGGTCAGCCGTAAGCTCAAATTTCCCAGAAACTGCTCTCTGGAGAGTGGCCCGTAATATTTACGGCTTAGCCGTGAATAACCTTACGGCTTAGCCGTGAAGGCCTTTCGGCTTAGCCGTAAGGTCAACCGTAAGCATAATATGGCCAAGTGCACTCTCTGGATTGTGGCCCGTAGATTTTACGGCTTAGCAGTGAAACACACTACGGCTTAGCCGTAACATTTTTCGGTGTAGCCGTAGGGTCAGCCGTAGAACAAAAAGCTTCAAAATATACTCTCTGGACAGTGACCCGTAGGATCTACGGCTTAGCCGTGGACCAAGCCGTAGAACAAAACAGGGTGATTGAAAAACCTAATTTCCTAGTTTATTTCTATGGACACTTAGGGATCACATATACCTTATCCCTTGGCACTCCAAGATGATCTTCTTTGAATGATCTTGAACTTCTTTGCTTAGTCTTCATTGAAAGGTCTTCCTTGAATGGTCTTGAACTAGCTTAAACTTCTTTGAACTTGGCTTGATCTTCAATGAGCTTCCGAGGTGAACTAGTTCGTTCTAGAACCGAACTATACTTTGGTCACGTAATTGACAACACACTCTTACAATGACACTAACATGTTCGACCGTTGGATTAAATATTTGATAAAAAAATGAGATAATGGATTTCATAAGATTGTGGTAATCACTTTATCTTGATCAAATTGTCGCTTGGACTTGAAACAAACTTCTTTTGATTTAAAATTTGAGGGTAGTGATATACCTAAGTAGTTTTCAGGTGTTAGGTGCCTAGCACGATTTTGGTGCTAAGCACTTAGCTGCTAAAAATTTCATGATATATGCTGAGGCACTTTATTTTAAACGGTTTGAATTTCAACAGGTGAGGTCCATTGTCGGAGTCCACTCCTTCAACAAGATTTTCTCTAAGTTTTTTTTTTTTTTGGGTATGCGAGCTTTAGGGGGCTGAAACCCCTAACCCTTTAATTAGAGTGCCCTTAGGTGATAGGAGGCACGTCGGGTGAAGGAGGAGAACCTCGGATAAGGTAACTAATTCTCAGGTGGAAAAATATTTTTAGTAAGATTCAAATTTTTGTCAATTTGGTAAGAATCAAATCTCTTACTGCTGGGGATAGATGGTGATTACCTTTTCTCTAAGTTAGATTTTTTTTAATGGTTAAAATTCATTGGAAAAAGAAGGCAGTGAGAGAAGTCTTGACAAACTTACGACACCATTCATTCCATGCACTTCAAGATAAATGCCATTAGGTCCCCTTTTTTTTTTTTTTTCTAGTACAGATCGAATTGGGATCCTAGGAGAAAATCCTTTACCGTGACGTCGTGGGATCTGATTGTCGTGCAATTTTTAATATATGATAAGATCCGTACTCGTTGAGAACGGGTTATCTTTAATATTTACTCACAAGCCCTATGAGCCGTCGGATATGAGATTGGCTTGCGGCAAGATGAGACAACAATTGGGTCTGTCTCTCCTTCCCCAACGACACAAAAAGCCTAGGAAAGAATATGAGCTCCCTCCCACTCATCCGCCCGGCGAAACAAAACCATCACATTGAAAGACACTTTGTCTGTGCCGGGTATGTGGCACTCATGAATTACTCTCTGGGACCCACACAGGTACGGAGCTCCATGTACCATTCTTCCACCTCCTTGTTTTTGTGTGGTGAATGATTAAATTTTGAAGGCGCCATTCTGCAGCACCCATCTCATTTTAGCGACTGCAAATAATCTTTCACAAGTTGTTGGGCTTGTGCGATATGAAATACGTCGTTGAGCACATGCTCACCTAAGAATCCTAGAAAATGGGCTTTTCTGTTTGGGAGAAAGAAAATTAGTCGATAAACCAATTTGCAAAACGCTTATCAGTGGAACTGAAATGGGTTATGTCTAGGGTTGGGCCAGGCTAGGCTCAGGGTTATATATCCCTATCCTTTCCTGCCCTCAACATATAAGAGGCCTAGTTCAAGTGGGCCAAAGCTTTAGGAGGGCCTGCACTATCTAAGCTCCTATCCTATTTTTGAGGATTAGGGTATTAGGGTAGGACTTAAGGCTTCAAAATAAAAAGAACTATTATTTAATATTTTTTTACTGTTCCCAAGTATCAAATGTTGATCGAGAGTTATCTTATCTAATTTATTATGAATGAACTGCTAAGAAAATGTTTGGAGAATAGATGCGATCTCTAAAACATTTCTTTTATTGAATGAAGTCATATGTGGATCAATGACTTGGATTCTAGATATACAATATTTTTATTTATTTTGTCCTAGAAAGAAAATGGTTAAGGAGTCTCTTCTATCTCACACATTTAACAAAAATTTCAATGTGCCAAATCTTTCTGCTAGAGTCTTATCTTTAAGAAAGTTAAATAATTTGCATCCACCTACCTTTAATTAATACCCATTATTTTTTTATTTAGCAATGATTTGACTATTAAGCATTGTTAGATTTCAACCACAAAAATACATACACTTACAAAATACTATTAGTTTCGACTTCAAAAACCCGAGAGTTACAATTATGTAATTAAAAGAATATTTGGAGCACGCCATATTCTTGAAGTTCCCTGTACACATCTTTTTGTATTTGTAAAAATATATAAAAATAATATAAAAAGGCTAAATAAGAAACAATAAAACTCGAAGTAAGGGATCCAAAGCAACCGTGCAACACCTATTAGTTGGTGCATTCTATATAATAGATAACCTAAATTATTAAATAGATAAGAAATGAACGAAGTATTTATGTGTTTTGATTTTTAGGATAATTTGTAATGGGCATGGGGGACACAAAATCACTTTTATACCCCCATTTTATCACTACTGAGTAACTTTATAAGGACATTTTAGTATTTATTTAGGGTCATGGCAAAAGCCGAGTAGTGATAGTATTGTCTAAGCTCGGCCCTCAAATTTCAACGCTTACAAAAATGTTTCCAAGCCTAGTTGGAAGGCTTTTTTTTTTTTTTTAAATAAAAGCCCTCATTATAAAGGCTTTAGAGAGCTAGGCCCCCTTATCTCAGGACCACATTGGCAAGCCTAAGAGATAACTCTTAGTCCTTTATGAGACCCACTTGGAAAAGGGCACATTAATGTAGATATGCTTATAGCTAAAGCTAATCCCAATATTGATTTCGGGTCCTTATAATTAATGGTTTCTTAAGTTACTTGGTTTATGAAATTTAATCCAACGGTGAATGTAATTCAAACTTTTTTTTTTTTTTTTTTTTTTGGGGTTGGTTGTGGGGGGGGTGGTGGGGGGTTTGGTTTTGATTTGTCGTAGCGTCTCATGTGCACAGATATAAGTGAGAGGTACCTTTTAGCCGAATATGAATCAGTTTATTTAATTGAAAAATTGCTCCAGTGCAAAGATATTGTGAGATAACTAGTAGGGACCACCATATGGTCAATCCTAATGGACTATTCAAATCACCTATATGTCATGGCATGGAGTTTTCATTGATTTGAATGGATTGGATTGTTAGATTGAGCTTGAAAATATTATTTGATTAAAAATCTTAAACTTGTGACTGCAAATTCAGGGATGAACATGATTGGATTGAATGGGAAGGTTTGACCTGGGTCTTTCAATCTCATGTTGGATTGTCTCGCATGGTGGCCCTCCGTGAGGCACATGCACAAGAGAACCTCACGCACTCGCACATGCACGTAGACGCAGCCAAAGGCACATAACAAACCACACACCTGCATGTGCGTGTGCCCATGCACAGAGACAAAAGCAAACCCATGCATGGAACCACACATGGAAAAAACAACAATGTTGCACTTATGCCCCCATTTACTAATCCAATTACTCTCTAGTATGCTTTGTGGTTCATATTTGTCTTAAATGTGGCCCACATCACATCTTGGAGAGATGTGAACCACAAAAATCACTGAGGATTAATTGGGGGACTAAGTTAGAATCAGTTGATTGGTGTAAAATTGAGCATAATAAAAACCCACATGCTAATCTTCATCCCACCTTAATGGTAAAAGGACCAAAATGGGCCTCCCAAGAATCTATGTTAGATGGAAACAACATCTATTCATTCATCCCATATTCCAAGTCCTCTCTCTATTCGTTACATGTCCAAGCATGGTGAAGATCTCTCAATTACACTAAAGGGACGGTTTTGTCCTTGTTCACAAGTGAGGAATTTGTAGCCCTTGGAGTAAAGATTTCTTACTAAGGACTTATATAGTAGAGGATTTAAATTGGTATTTGAGTTTATCATTGTTTATAATTGAGAACAAATAGTATTAATTGATAAATCTACAAAAGTGAGAATTTTCAAGTTGGAGAGGGAGGGAAGCATTGGAGGGACCTAAAAAACCCCAAGAATGAAGATTTACACTAGCCTAAATCCTTTAACAACATGATTTTTCCATGACCTTGTGCATAACTGGCCAATGAGGAACTCCTGAGAATTTGATTGCCAAATGTAACCTAAAACTGATGATAAGTAGAAACTCCACTCAAAGAATCCAATCCATTGATCATCAAGTGCTTAGAAGACTCAAGGCATTGATCGGAAACATTTGATTGAGGTTGGACATTACTTAGAAGTCATTTGAATCATCTGATCATGTCAAACATGTCTTAAGGTATGCGTTTTTGAAAGATTTATAATGCTCAGGATCTAATTTAGATTATGATTCGATTACTACTTTTATGTAACGAAAAAATAAAAGCAATCAATCACATAAAGAAGACGACATACAATTTAACGTGATAACTTAAACGGGAAAAAACTACGAGTCCAAATTGGACATAATCAATCCCTAACTTCCACAGTATAAGATATACTTACAACCTTATAGTCAGTCCCTCGATACAAGGTGTTGTAGTTGTTCTTGATAGCTTTTCACAGCATGTAGTCCCTTTGTGCCCCGCTTTTAGTGCCTTGATCTCCATAACAAACATATCTCTTGAACAAGAGTATTTTACAAGGAAGTAAAACAGTGAATCTCTTATAAAGAAGTAAAAGCATCAACATTAGAACTTAAAGCCTTCAACCCAATCTCTCATGAAAGCTCTAGATAATATTTCCAATATGATCTCTCAAATCATAATATGGAGAAGGTGTATTTAGGGTTAAAAGGAACACCCTATTTATAACCTACAATTAATGTCTCATTAAGATGGCCCTTGCAAAACTCAATTTACTAATTTTGGCACAAAAAGGAAATGATTTCATAACAAGAAAGTGAGTTTTTGCCATAGGTGTGCTCGAGCGCATGCTTCATACGTTTAGTTAATTTGTATTCGGCTTGTCAAGCTTGTGTGCGGTTTTCATGGGCTTGAGCATAGTCATTTTTGTTTAGGCTTGCTCGAGTGCATGAGCATGTTCACTTGAGCGCTTGCAGTGATTTCTAATTTCTTCAATTCAGCACTTTTGCGAAGCGATTAACAACTAAACTTAAATATAAAATACAAAACTATGAACTCAAGTTTCATCCAATACATGAATTTAGCCAATAAAAAAATCCTAACAATCTTCCTTTTTGGTAATTCATGGAAAAAATTTTCTATATAATCAATTTACCCAAAAATTAATCCAAAAATACATTCATTATATTGAGTAAATTGAAATTGTAAGATGATGATGATGATGATGATGATGATGATGATAATAATAATAATAATAATAATAATAATTGTACCACCAGCTCTACAACCAATTGAAGATCATACTAATTGAAATCTTCTGAAATTTATCAAAATACATCTTTAGTTCCTTATCTTCAAAACTACTCATACTCCCCCTTTTTGTTAATATTTAATAAATTTAAGATTTCAACATACAGCATGTCTGTCAATCAGAATTGAGCAGTAGCTCCCCCTCAATGCTAACTCTTCCTTAATGATATCCTCATACAAGCACTAGGGTTAGGATCTGAACTTTTTGATCAAAGGCTAATGAATTTTGGTACCCATACTTTTGAATTAAAGAATTTCAACATTATGTTGACCAAAATAGATAGTAAGTCTTCCTTTTTAACCGAAAGTGCACTTGATGTGGATGTAAAAAACTGATTTCTCCATTGCTTATTTTTTTTGCATAGCTTTCATCTTATTGTAATGGAGATGGGTGTGTCCTTGTATTCCACAGTGATGACATATTAGTTTCTGTACAGATTTAGGACTAAACTTACTCTTTGATGCACAATTAATAGGTTTCTTAGATGCAATATGTTGTTTAGTGGATGCATTTACAGTGCTTTTAACAAAAACAATTTTACATGAAGTATTTGATGTAGAAGCACCATCAGCATAGCTAAAACCAGCTTTATTAGTATGTAGCTTCTAAACATTCAAGATATAGTCAAGTGTAGTTCAATTAGCATGAATCTGGTTCAAAAAAAGCTTTTGGAGCATCCAATCTCATCAATCTCATATTCAACTTAACAATTAGATCTTCAATCTCAGCATTGTTTTTCAACACTTCTGTTCTCAAATACTCATTCTTTTGTTTCTAAAAAGTTAAACTTTCAAGCAGAGAACCTTTATGAGCTTCAGCAAGAAGATCTGTGCATGTGGCTTTTCTAAATTCTTCTTAAAAGATAAAATTTCAGTATTAAAATCTTCAACTTACATAGAATTTCAGCATCAAATTCTTTAACTTACTTTACGAGTTTTGTAGCATGCTTGCACAATTTTTTGCTTTGTTCATACATAAATTTATATTGAGCTTCCTAGTCTACATTTTTATGAGACACTTCTTCATTATTTTATCCTCATCATAATCATTTTCAGATTGTGAAAATCTAACCATGAAAGCAACATGCTTGGTACTAGTAGTGTCAGGAAGAGAATTTTCTACATCTTCAGAATCATCATGTAACACTCCAACTTAACTTAATCCTGTTTAACGACTAATTAATGATGAAGTAGTTGTTAATTGTGTTTTGGCTTTGTTCTGGTTTTGTTCCGGGTCATAGATAGGTAGTTGAGTTGAGTTTAACCTGGATTAGGTAGGCATGAGCCTTTTTTCGTAATTTTATATTTTAGAAGATGTTGTCATTCATGCATCATCTTGGCGTCAACACGTATCTTTTGTCGAGCTCGTCAATTTCCGTAATTACCTCGTATGTAGTAGACGTCATTTGTTTCAGTTGGACCGTCATTTGACTCGAACTGTAATTAGTGTAATCTTTTGGACTTTCTTATAATTTGTTTTAATCCTTATCTTATATAAGTCAAGATGCATGCACCGCCTTATTCCTCAACGTTCTCTTCTTCTCTTTCTTTTTTTTATGTTTCGTTCCTTCCTTTCTGTTTCTTCTGCTCGATGACTAAGTTGAGTAAAGGGAGAAGGCTTCAGCATTCAGTTTGTACATCCATCTCTTGTTGTGAATTTTAGGTAAGTTTGGGCTCTTGATCGTCTTTTTCTTCGCTTTCTTCTTCTCGTCTGTTTCTGCATGTGCTCAACCCTTTCTTTTTCTTTTGCATGCATGGGTGTTAGAACAATGGGTGGACGTTGAATTTGAGCCAAGGGACAACGATTCACGTGTTAGAACCCAGTTGAGGCAAGTATAAGCATGATTTGGATGAACCTATGTTGATATATGTGTGAATGTGAGGAACTTCTTCATCTTGCATGTGAAGTGTGTTTTACAGCCCAATTGTATCAATTTCCATCTCTTTGATGTTATTGTTTTAGTTTGGTACACATACGGTTTGTTCTGCAACAGTTTTAGAAAACGGCCTCGTGCAGTTTACTGCTAAGCCATAACTGCCTACGGCTCAGATTCCAGAGAGTTGCCAAACCAGCTTTTAGCTACGGTAAGGCTACGGTTAAGTCATAGGCTAGCCGTAACCTAACCGTAGGTCAAGCCACGGCTTGATTCTCAGAGAGCTTAAATTTAAGAGAACCTTTTACGGTCTTACCACGACTAAGCCGTGAGGTGTGCTACAGCTAAGCCGTACCCTCACCGTGGCTGAGCTGTAGAACAAAAACAAGGCTAACCTGTGAATGCGGATGAACAGTAAGGGGAACCACAGCTGAGCTGCAGCGCATATTACGGCTAAGCCATAAGATGTCTACGGCTAAGCCGTAGGTCACCCATGGCTAAGTTGTAAAACTTTTGAAAATTAAGAAAACTAGGAATTAAAAAGACCTTGTAGTGCCTTTGAGTTAGAATGTAGGTGACTTTGAATTGCCCAATGGAATATGACAAAATTACATGAATGATCTCGAGGGCTGCGACTTATTCATATACGTTGTCCAGCTGTTAAGCACCTCCCCATGGGTGTTGGTTTAAGGGATTTCGATCCACTTTTATGATACAATGCAACATTAGACAACTGTGTATCGGATAACTTAAAACTACATCATCATGCATGGTTAGAAACACTAAATAACTAGATTAGGGCTGGCTAGTAAATTATCTTGATTCGAGCAAAGTAAGTTGCATGACATCTTATATGGACGATTATTGATCTCCACTCTTCTGTCGGTTCGTATAGTCTTCGTTATGCCCTTTTGACATGGTAAGTTCGATTTGTTTAATTTGTTTGGTATGTTTTCATTAACTTGAGTATTGTATGTATGAGTTGATGTATGATATATACTCACTATGATATGCATGGTTTACTCACTATGATATGCATGGTTTACTTAAGTTCTTGTATATGATTGACTCCCTATGGTTAAGCACTACTTAGCCTCAACCTTAGGATACCCGACGGGGTTGAATTTGGCGTAGTATATATGGCACCGCTGCAGTGAGTTTATGTCTTGGGGTATCCGGACCCCAAGAACCCGAGACTCATTCATACCCTGGCCCAGTCGATAGTGTTCTCAATATGTATGTATGATCCCGAAAGGGAGTATAGGGCAAATGTAGTAGCCACCTAGTTATGTACGTATCATGTAAACATTGATTCTGATATCATGCTTCATTTGAATGCACAACTGCCTAGGATATGAAATTGGAACTCTTTGAATGATCAATTATTCTTTATTCAGTTAGATACAACATGCGTTAACTTATTTTTACTTATACTTTCTGAATCATTGTATTCATAAGTTGTCCTTGGTGTTGCAGGCTTAGATCTCTCGACCAACCCCTCGTCGGTCAATCAGACTCCAAGGGAGACCCCAGACACTCCGTCAGGGTAAGAGGAGTGGATGTAATCTGCTCCACTGGAGCACGACATTGACTTTGACATGCATGCACATCAATCTTCTTTGTTCTGGGATTCCAATTGGTTTTGGTGTTGTTTATAATCTTTATAAGTTGTATTCTGGCTCATTTTGTATACAGATAATCTTTTGCATATATTATTTGTTTTGGTATATCTTCTTTTGTTATGGTTTGATACTTATAGCTTCTGCGTATATGTATTGGCATGTGTGAATTTCCCTTTTCTGTGTGTATTTAGACAGTGTCTAAGTGTATATGTACGGGAGTACGTGTGTCACTGGTTAGATTTAGTCTTAACCCCCGATCTTTTAGGCTCGGGTTGTGACACATCAACTTTACTACATCTCTTCTTTTTTCTATTTGCACATTCAAATCCTCTATAGTGAAACTCTTTGCATTCAAAGCCTTGAATAGATCTAGCGATTTTCTTTTCAGACTAAAATTTGAGCATTTTCTTCAAGCTAAATTTTTTATCTTTTAGAACATAAGGCTTGGTTGTAAAATGTGCCTTTCCGATTAAATCCCATTCTAGAAAATTCCTTAGATCAACATAAATTAATTTAGTATGACCTTCTTTGATACCAATTGAATGATCTATAATCGCTTGTATTTAATCTAGATTGTGATTTGATCGCTACTTCTATGTAACGAAAAAACAAAAGCAATCAATTACACAAAAAAGATATCACACAATTTAACGTGGAAACTCAAACGGAAAAAAAACCATCAGTTTAAAGTGAACAAAATCAATTAGTACATGATATAGTCCTTCGATACAGGCGTTTTAATTGTTCTTGATAGATCTTTACAGCATGTAGTTCTTTGGTGCCCCACTATTAGTACCTTGATCTCTACAATGAACGAGTCTCTTCAACAAAACAATTTTTTACAAGGAAGTATAAATAGCAAATCTCCTATAAAGAATTAGAAGCATTAACTCTAGAACTTGAAGCCTTTAACCCAATTTATCATGAAAGCTTTAGACAAATCTCCAATGTGATCTCTCAACTCAGAATATGGAAAAAGTGTATTTAGAGTTGAGTGAAACACCCTATTTATAATCCATAATTTGTGCCTCATTAAGATAGCCCTTGCAGAACTCAACTTATTGATTTTGGTACAAAAGTGAAACAATTACGTAACAAGAAAGTGGGCTTTTGTTGTAGGCGTGCTCGAGCACAGGTAAGTGCCCACTCTAGCGCATGCTTCGCGCATTCAGTTATTTTGTATCTAGCTTGTCAAGCTTGAATGCAATCTTCATGAGCTTGAGTACAGTCGTCTTTGTTTAGGCCCATTCGAGTGCATGAGTATATTCGCTCGAGCCTATGCAGTGATTTCTAATTTCTTCAATTCAGTACTTTTGCAATGTGGTCAACAGTCCAAACTTAAAAATATAAAATACAGAACGATGGACTTAAGTTATACAGAACGATGGACTTAAGTTTTGTCTAATATACATGAGTTTAGCCAGCACAAATATCTTAAAAGTTTCAATTACGTGACCATCTAATGAAAGCTTGAACCATATCTTCTAAGCTCAATTTGATTATTATGAGCAATAAAAGTTGATGGTCTAGCCTAACAAGAGGTGGGCTGAAAAATCCAAATTTAGCACAGATGCATCAAGAATGACCTACGGATGTTGATAATTGGCAATCATTTTTTACTTGTCCATGAATAACAACAAAGAAAGCAAGTCCCGTTGTAACACTTCGACCCAGCTTGACTTCGTTTAGTACCTAATTACTATTGTTTTAGTTGTTAATTGTGTTTTGTAGCTTGATTTCGTTGCGGGGCATGGATAGATAATTGGGTTGAATTTGACCTGGATTAGGTAGACCAAGCCTTTTTTTCGTAATTTTAGCTTTTTTTCGACATGGTCATTTTTGCATCATCTTGATGTCAACATGTGTCTTTCGTTGAGCTCGTTAACTTTCGTAACTACGTCATTTGCAACCGATGTCGTATGATTCCATTGGACCTGGATTTGACTCAAACTGGAAATTGATTTATGACTTGGACTTCACTGCAATTTGGACCTTCACTTATCTTATATAAGAACCACTCCACCGACTCAAGCTCTCTCTCAATTCATGTGGAGCTCCATTTCTCTCTCCCTCTTGATTCTTCTTCTCCACCGATCAAGCCAAAAAGAAGAAATTGTGCTCTCTTATTCCTTGGTGATTGGATTGAGGTGAGTTAGAGGTCTCCTCCATCTCCCTCATCTTCTTCTTCTTGTTTCCCTGATTCCATGACTATGCTCATGATGTTTCTTTTTCTTCCTCATCCATGCATGATAGTAGTGTATGGTGTTTGGATGTGAATAAGCCCAAGGACAGCTATTGGTGTAATTGAACTCAATTAAGGCAAGTACAAGCTTAACTTGTATGAACCTATATTGGTAATTGCTTGATTTTGGTTAATTCTCATGTGTTTGAATAGACAACATGTTTATAGCCCAAATTGAGCTTATTTCCCCTTTTTCTGTTGAGATTTGCTTATTTCAGGTCGTGACAGATTTTCTGTATGTGATTCAGAAATTGACCTCGTGCATGCACGGCTAAGCCGTGAAATGTGCTACGGCTAAGCCGTGAAACACGCTACGGCTAAGCCGTGAGCCCCACCGTAACCTAGCCGTAGATCAGTATAGGGTGACACCTGAAAATAACTGAGAGTATGCAAATCAACAACTCTTCTACGGCCTATCCACGACTAAGCCGTGAAGCCTTCTATGGCTAAGCCGTAAGGTTCCTTCGGCTAAGCCGTAGGGTTACCTATGGCTGAACTGATTGTCAGGAGCAGTTAGAAAGATGGGAAAGAAGGAGACCTGTAGGACCCTTAAAGTAGAATGTAGGTAACTTCGACTTGCCCAATGGAACATGATAAAATGCGTGAATGATGTCGAGGGTTGCGAATCATTCATGTTTGTTATCCAATTGTTAAGCACCTCCCCATGGGTGTTGGTTTAAGGGACTTCGGTGCACCATATAATGGAATGCAACACTAGACAATGGTGCAGTGAATAACTTAAAACTACATCATCATGCACGGTTAGAAACACTGGATACATAGATTAGAATTGGCTAGTAAATGAATTTGATTCGATATGCTAACAGTTGCTTGCATGACATGTTGTCTATCGTTCATTGATCTCCACTCTTTAGCATGATTACTTGTTTCAGCTATTTTCATATTGTTAACTATGTTCCTATGGTTTTGGTACCTTGAGTATACATGTATGATTCACATATAAGACATGTTCTCAGATATGCACGCATGATATGTTTGTTACGATTTACTCAGGGTTTTCATGATTGACTCTGTATGGTCAGGCACTACTTAGCCTCAGCCTTAGGAGCCCAACGGGGTGAATTTGGTGTAGTTTTCATGGCCTTGCTGCAGTAAGGAAACGTCTTAGGGAACCGGACCCCAAGAAACCCGAGACCCATTTGTACCTTGGCTCGAACAATGGTGTTCTCTGCGTAGATATAAGATCCCTCTTTTGGGAGCATATGGCAATGTAGTCGCCAACTAGTTATGTACACAGCATGTATACATTGATTCACATGGCATGCTTCTTTCTTGCACGACAGTTTAATATACAAATGTGACCTCTTATGATTTACATGATGTTCTTTATTCTATTAGACACAGCATGTGCTACTTGCTATGGTTTATACTTTGTTGAATCATTGTATTCACGAGTTGTTTTTGGTGTTGCAGGCTCAGATACCCCTTCCGAACCTTCGTCGGTCGGCCAAGCTCCTAGTGAGGCCCCCGAGGCCCCATTAGGCCTGAGGAGCGGATGTGATCACTCCACCGGAGAGCGCCCTGGACATTCATGGCATATGAGTCTTCCTTATTTTTGAGATTTGTCACGCTTGGATCTGATCATGAATTGTACATGTTTATTTTGATTATTTTGTAAAACCTTTATCGTTATATGTCAGTTCTGTTCTCGTATTCTCTTCTTACATTGTTTAGTATAATGTTTTGATATCTAAAGCTTCCACGTACATGTTTGGCACGTGTGAAACTTCCCTTGTGTGTGTGCATTTAGACAATGTCTACGTGTACAGGCACGGGAGTATGTGTGTCATCGGTTTGGCTTTTGCTAACCCCCAAACTCCTGGGCTCGGGTTGTGACACCCCTTGTACTACGTGGTAAACTATAGTATCAATTATATATGTTAAAGCTACAAGAATAGAGGCCTCTGGAGGGTGCCACATTAGCGCCCCTTATTTTTTTTTTTCTAGAATGCCACATCACCTTCTAAAAAAAATCAAGAAATCCCTAAAATCTCCCCCTCTATCCTCTTCTCTCTCATCTTATCTCAATAAATTGCTGTTTCAAATACATAACTAGGTTATTGAATAATATACATTGATATATATATGAGCCAAATTGGCTGCTTTAAGAATATTGTACATTTCATGATCAACAATTTTCAGTATATTCGGTGCTCACTGAATTTGTTGAGTCCCTACATGGATGATGATTTAGTAAACCTATGAGCTAGTGTCATCTTGGTGGGGCTTGGCCAATTGTCAATCTTTTTGGCCATTAAAACAAGGACCTAAATAGACAATTAATGTTTTAACTTTTCTTTTTTTTGCTTATTATTGATTTTAATTTACTTTTTTCTGTAATTTTTAGTATTTTTATTACGTAAGCTAATTTTATTTACTAAAATGAGATCTTAAGACTTTCTCCCAAAACTCTTTTCATTAATAAAATGGGCCATGCACCCCATTTTTTAATTTTTTTTCATTAAATCTTGAAAAAATCAGATATATTATTTTTAAAGTTGTTTATTTTTATGCTTATTTCATGTTTTTCAGTTGTTTGAAAATCTTCTTTTCACTAATATTTTATTTACTTTATTTACCATTCCCATTCATCAAAGAATCTTTACATTGTCATTTCTAAAATAACATTTTCTTTCAATAGTTTCTTAGCCTATTCTTAATTAATATCTTGAAGATATAGAATCTGAATTTGTTTTACAGGGGTTCACTTTCATCTTTTTGCTCTTATTTTTTATGATGCAATACTTTATACTTTTTTTTCATTTAATTTGTTATTAAAAATATTATTATTCATTATTAATTTTCTTAATAATATCTTTATTTTAGTATGAAATTATAACCATGGTTTTATATCATTTTCTTATAAAATTCTCAAATATGATAATAGATTTTTCTTTCAAGTTTTGACTATTAAAGTAATTTAATTTAACATATTCTTTTGTCCCACAGGTCTACTTTTATTTGAAACTAATAAGTTTAATAGTAATTTTTGTCAAGAGACTCTTTTTCAATGCATTAACATAATATATTGAATAATAAGACAACATTTAAAATGTTGATTTTAGGGTTGGAGTTAAGCACGAGCCTTTATTCCTAGTTATATTATTATATATATTATAACAATACCCCCTTTCGTGGGAGAGTGACATATGGCGCAGCACTCTTTATGAGAGGGCAACATGTGACGCAATTTAAGGGCTCTATCTCTATTAGTTAAACTCTATCTATACCAAATCTCTAAAATCTCTCAATTTTCCTAAAATCTCTCCTTTATTTTCTATAAAATCTCTCCCTTCCTAATTTCTCTCTCTCTCTCTCATCTTTCTGCAACATGTGCAAGGAAGGGTGGAGCCCACTGATGTAGTATGTATTGCATCCATGAATAAGTGGGGTAGTAGGGGTGTTCATGGGATGGGCTGGGCCAGGTTAATGCATATCCAGTCCTAACACAACTTTAGAATTATTGGCCCAGGCCTGGGTCAAACCCAACATTGGCTGTAAGAGTCAGGCCCGAGCCCGCCAAGCTAAATTGGGGTTTTTTAATCAATTACGTGGTTATTTGAGTAATTGTTTATATTAATTAAATTAAATTATATGCATTCATTATAAAGGTTGGGCCGAGTTTAGGCTTTCTATCACTTAATTTAAGATCAGTTCAATTATTAAAAGGTCTCTAATTACATATCCAAGCCCGCCGAGCTCTGGTTGGCCTGACCTAGGATCACTTCTAAGTAGGGTGGTGTGTAGCAAGTTATTTTTCTCATCAAAATCCTCTCTTTACTTATTTTTCATGTATTAGAAATGTATCATTAATGCAACGTTCAAGTATGCGGGTGAGTTTAATGGGCATTTTTTTATCAGAGTGTGTGATATTAGTTGGGGATCACTTTTATTTCATTAGCTACTGTAGCATAGTTGAAGTAATTAGATATTGAAATTTCTATTTTAATTCTTTCTTAGTTGAACCAGTAACAACATTACTATATAAGGAGAGAAGAGTTAACCAAAATTAAGTGGCCAGAGTTTGTGCCACTAGATTTGTCTCTCTTACCTTTTTTTTAATAGTTTAGTAATAGAAAATTTAAGGAAGAAGTTTTACTAAATTTATTTTTTTGTTTGGTTTTTACCTCATTCAGACTTTTAAAACCTACTTAAAATACGATTATATAATAATAATAATAATTATTATTATTATTATTGTTGTTATTATTATTTAAATATCATTATAATGACTACAATGTTTTTTTTTTCCTTTCATTACTAGCTACAATCATGGCTTAGGTATTTTGCTTTCCTATTGACTATTTGTTTCAAATACTTATATCTTTTATTTAAGATTTAAGATTTATCTTGAGTTCATATATCGCTTCATTTTATATTATTTTATTAGTATCCAAAATCAATTTAGGGTATAGAGATTTGTTATTGGTCTAAGATTTATACTCTTATACATCAACAACTTTAACTAAAAAACTTACATGATTGATTTGTAATTTATGTTAACTCATTGTACCTTTTTTTTCCTTTTTCTTTTTTATAGAATTTGATAGTGAATTTCAAAATGTTAAATAATACATCTATATATTTTATATTTGCTTTATTTGTTATATCATTAGGTATTTTGGCTTTTTTGGCCCGTGTTGGGCACGGGCCCTATACTGTTAGTATATATATTATAACAATATTCCTTTTCATGGAGGGTGACACGTGGCTCAATTCTTTTCATTGGAGAGCGACACGTGGCGCAATCTAAGAATTCCATCCATATTGGCTAAACTCTATCCATACTACATTTCTAAAATCTCTCAATTTTTCTAAAAATCTCTTCTTGGTTTTCTGTGAAATCTCTCCCTCCCTAATTTCTCTCTCATCCCTTTACAAATTCATCCCTATCTATTCTCTAAAGGATTCTTATCTCAAATATCCATACCACCTCTTTAAAATTTCTCAATTTTATATATCCCATGAGTCACCTTTACATATTTGAAATTTAAATTTATTTAAGACCACTCATTCCTTGAAACACTACTTGCTAATCTTGATTTCTTAATTCTCCCTAAAAATCTTTTCTAATATATACTTTTATGTGCCTAAAATCTTAATAAAATTCACTTGGTCCAAACTACTTTATTTTTTTTATAGATGACATCCAACTACACTTATTCTATTTCCATGTATACATCTTTTTAATTTTTTTTAATGATTTGACCGCGCCTGATTAATTAAATGGCGGGCTCAGGCCTAAATTTTACAGGTCGTGTCGGGCTTTGGCCAGGCCTAGGCAATGCTTTTAATATTGGGTCAAGTTTGAATATGCCTTCGCCTAGCGTGGCCTGGCCTGGTCTATGCAAACCCTTACAAAAATTCTCTACACATCCTAATATTCTTTATGATTTAGGTTTTCTTTTTTTTTTTTTCCTAAGTTCGCCCAATGGCCAGAAGTAGGAAGGTAAGGCACCCACTTACATATATTTATCAAATGGACAGCATTGGACATTAGCCCTGTTTGGGTGAACCACATAAAATCTCTTGTCTCTTATGGTGTGGTTTGTTCATGTTGATCTTGTGATTGATGTATGTGCACAACGGGTGATGTCAGAATCACAACAAGTGGTATCAGAGCCGAGGTTGGTGTTCATCGAGTTTCTCAGTGAGGTGGAGATCGCTCAGTGGCTTAGAGGTTATGTGCATGAAGATCAACTGATTGAATCCTTGTCGAAGGGTTCGGATCTCTGTTTTTGAAACAGAGAAGAAAAGAGATCAGTTTCGTGATCTCTGGTTGGGCCACCATCGGAGAGGAAGAAGACGAGATTGGGTTCCCGATCTTGCTGGGATCGGAGGAAAAAGGATTCACATGTTTTCAGATCTCTCGGAGTTAATTGTTGCGGTTGTAATATGATCAAAGGGTCACACACACCAAGGTAGAAGACTCGTGGAAAAAGGGGTTCTTACTGCTGGAGAGGTTCTGGTTTTGGGTTGTTTTGTGGTTGCCAGATTTCACGGAGAAACTGGAAATCAGATCTCTATTTGGGTCACCGGTGAAGAACAACAGAAGGTTCTGTTTTGATTACGTTTGGATCGGATCTGTTGCATCAAAAACGGAGAAGGCAGAAAACAGAGAAGGCAGGGAGAGGAAGAAATTGGCATTGTACTGTTTATAGAATGAGAGAAGGTAGAAGGCAATGGGAGGAATAAACAGGGTGTTTTTCTTGATGTTCACCGGAGAAGAGATTAAAAAAAAAACTGTCGTTCAAAAAACACAACATTCTCATCGAGATTTTCGTCGGGGTTCTCGCTGTCTCCGCTGTCTTCGCCAGATTTCCAGTCGTCGCCGGAGAGCGCTCCACACACCGCCGTCAGCCATTACCAGTCCTTGTCCGCCGCAGCGGAGGAAGACACAGGGGCCAGCGCTGCTTTGCGCTTCTAGTTGTAGAACCTGAACAGAGGTAGAAGACGGTTCCAATCCAGGTTGGGTTGGGTCGAGGTTAGGTCAGGTTGACCTAACTTGTCAGCAGCGAAGCTCAGTGAAACATGTTGCAGGCCGGGTCGGGTAGGGTTGACCTGGTTTGTGTACTAGAAGCCCAATCCAACAGTTCAATTTAGCAGTGCTGGGCCAGTATGGGTCGGTTCGGGTTGGTTCGGACCCGGTTCGCAGAGTGCAGCCCAATGCAGTGAAGCAAGTTTCAGTTTAGTTTCGGGTCAGGTGAACCCGAACCGGATTCGTTGTAGAAGCCCAGTAGAAAGTAAGCCGTGACATCATCAGTGACGTCAGCATTGGTTAATAGGCAGATTTGATCAGATTCAACGGCTGAAATTGTTTTTGCGATATCTTGATCGTCCGACGTCCGATCGGAGATCCGTTTGCGCCTACGGACTCTTTTCGAGCGAATCTACGTGATTGTGGAAGAAGATTGGCTGTTTGATGGTCAACTAGGAGTTTGACCAAATCGAAAGCGCAGAAAATCGTTTTTGCAATACGGAGCCATCCAAACTCGGATTTCAGATCCGTTTCTTCCAGCATGCTTGTGTTGACGAGATCTACAACTTGATGCAGAAATTTGGAGGAGATCTAAACAAATGTAGGTTCAGGTTAGAATTGGGTCTACTCGATCTGGTTGTTTTTATAAACCTAATAATAGGAGTCGCCGGCATAGTTGCAAAGGGTTTGCTGATTCAAACAAAGTTGTTCGTTTGGGGTTCACATGCTTTCCGAATCGCATGTGATGTTATTCATCTTACCAGAGCAGAGCCAATGAAGAAGCAGCAAGGAAGAGTTGATGCGTCAGCAGTTGTCAAACATGTATTTGATTGATCGGAGGGCCAGTCAAATAGAGTTTTTTGACTGCTCGAAGGCAGAGGTTTCTGCAATTGTGAAGTCATCTGGACTTATATTCCTGATCTGTTTTGCTTACATGCTTGTGGTGGTTTGATCTTCATAATGATATTGAAGATGGGGCAGGATGGTGAGTGATTCACGATATCACTCAGATTCGTCAATGGTTTCAAACTTTAAATTCTAGGTGGAGTTTGATGAGAAGAACTTTGTTCAAAGTTCATGTGTTGGTTCAACACGTCAAAATGTTGAAGAAGACTGCATTGTTGGTGTAGTAACGTACCATTCAGCAAGATACGTGAAGACATTGCTGGTTTTATCTCCTGGTAGCTCGAGTTAGAAGAAATCCAAGCGAAGGTGGAGATTGTTCTGTTTATGTCTTGTATTCCGGTTTAGCCAGATGAGTCCATTGGTTTAGTCATGGACTGGTTTAAGGTCAAGGGTGTTTTGGTAATTGTACCAGGGCTTTCTTGGTGGCCAAGAAAATGGAGATTATATATATGTATAGTCTGTAACCCTAGATCTTGTGCTGAAGAGAGGTGAGAGCTCTCTTGCCCGTGGTGTTCCCACACCACGTAGGTGAGACGATGTGAGAGAACGTGTGTCTCTGTGTACTTTACTGTGATAGTGAAGATGATCGTCTCTGTGCCTGTGGATGTAGCCCTATTTGGGTGAACCACATAAAATCTCGTCTCTTCTTGTGTGGTTTGTTCATGTTGATCTTGTGATTGATGTATGTACACAACGGGTGATGTCAAAATCACAACATTGGGTGGTCAAGGAAATTGATAGACTACAAACAAGCTTTTTATTGGGGGGGGGGGGGCAGTGATCGGAAAAGAAGTTTGCATATGGTGAAGTGGGATGCGATTTCCAAAAGCAAAAAGCTCGAGGGCTTAGGGATCATAAATATTAAGGAGTTCAATATGGCCATCCTGTTAAAGTGATGTTGGAGGTTTGGTGTGGAGAATGCCACGTTGTAGAGGAAAGTTCTATGTCATATGCATGGATATGATGGTAGGGCATGGGTTCCAAAGGAGGAGGCCAAGTCAGAAGCCTCAATTGTTTGGAGGTACATTGTGGATGTAGGTAATTCTGCTTTGGGCCTTTTCTAGTTTTTTCAATCAAATTGTAACCTTCTTTTGAGCTTCAGGTCCAAGATAAGGTTCTGGGACGATGTGTGGGTTGGTGATTTTCCTCTCAAGATTGTCTTTTCAAGGCTGTATTTGTTAAACAATAATAAAGAGGGGTGCATTGCTGATTTTTGGTGTGGAGATACGAATGGCGGGGGTTGCTGGGTCATCAACTTTAAAAGGAAATTATTCTGCTGGGAAGAGGACAGTCGCTTGGAGTTGGTTAGGCTTCTCCTTGATCATCTTTCCTTATCTAAACAAAAGGAGGATCAAATGTTTTGGAAGGCAAATTCTTCGGCTGTATCCTCTGTTGCAGATGTTAGAAGGTGGTTCAATCAGAGACAAGTATCGGCGAGATTAAATTGGAATTTGATGTGGGTTAAAGGTGTTCCCCTTATGGTTCAACTTTCAGGTTGGTTGACATGGAACAACAGGCTCAAAACGGGTGCTCACTTAAAAAGTATAAGAGTCTTCACTGCCAACGAGGAAGTGCCATGCTTGTTTTGTTTTCTCTAAGAGGAGACAATCGATCACTTGATGCTGTATTGTCCACAGGTGTGGGGGTGTGGACTAGTTATATATATATTAAAGCTCTAAGAATTGAGGCATTTAAAAGGCACCTCTTATTTTTCTTTTTTTTTAGAGCACCATGTTAGCATCCTAAAATATTACAATCTCTCATCTTATAATCTCCCTCCCTCCCTCTTATTTTTTAGGTAATTAGTATTTTTTAAACTTGGATCTCCTAAAATTTCTCTTTTTATCCTCTAAAATTTCCATTTGATTCCCTCTTAATATCTAATTACTCCATTCATCAATCTAAAAATATGTTTCTATTGATAGAATTTAAAATCAAGAAGATTCTCCTGTAGCTACTATTTAATGTCGGCTCCATTGATAAATTATTTATTATTAAAGTGGACCATTGTACATTGTATTCTCATTAAATTTAAAGTATTCAAAAATAAATTTCAAAAAAACATGAGATTTCAATGTTTTTTTTTATTAAGTGTTTTAATGTATTGCTGGTGGTCAGTCCATTGGGATTAGAACGTTAATTTATTCATTTATGTGATTATTATCAGGTGTTGATGGTTATTGCATGATACTATTAAATTAAAAGAAAAGGAATCAACTATTACTATTCAAGTATTTCTCATATCAGGTATGATTTACAATTTTATATTTTTACGCATACAATTTTGTGCAAATAAAGATATACCCATGCCATTATCGTTATGAATATCATTATTTATGCTGAACAATATTAAAACTTTTGAAATGTACTTGATTTTCTTAGCTCGGGCTTAACACGGGCATTGGTGGGCCTCTTCAGGTAAATATTTAAAGTTATTGATTAAGTTTATAGCTGTATTCAAGAAGGAGATAGGATCAATCTATAGATATAATAATTAGTTTTCTATTTTGCATTAAATATATTTTTTCCAAAGAATTGCTATCTAATGCTTTGGATGTGATTTTTACAATTCTTTCATTTGTAAAATTATTTCGGTAAACTCTTAATCGATTTTGTAATTTTAAGAGTAAACTAAAATAGGTTATAGGTCATAAATGTTACTTGCATTTCCATAGGTTTTTAAATATATTTTTTATAGTAAGTTTTAAATTTTACCATAATTTATTTTTTGGCCTGGGTTTAGCACGGGCCTTGGTTGCTAGTTATATATATTAAAGTTCTAAAAATTGAAGCCTGTGAGGGGTGCCACATCAGCACTCCTTATTTTTCTTTTTTTGTAGAGCGCCACGTCAATATTTCACGAAATTACACGTAGCGTGACTTCCCTAAAATCTCTCTTTCATTAACTGAAGCCATCCTAAAATCTCCCTCCCCCACAATTTTAAAACCTATTTCTCATCCCCTAAAATCTCTATTCCTCATCCCTAAAATCTCTCTCCCTCTATCCATTTTTTAAAAACAATTGTTAAATCTCATCGATTCTTCAAGTCATAATCCATACTAATTTAATCCCTTTCATATCTCTTTATAGTATCTTTATTTTTTATTTATTATAATTATAATTCTTAAAATTTCAATTTTGGCCCCCAGCTTAGAATCATTTGTTGATTTTTTTTCTGGAGTGTCATGTCAGCTTCTATAAAATAGCACATAGTAGAAATCATTGAAATCTCTACTCAATTTTATTCTCCTTATCAACAAGTAATTGACAATATTAATGCACCCACAATTTTTTGTTCAAAATTCAAAATGCCCCTAAAATCTCACCCACATCAATTCAATATATACTAACGCCCTACATTATGTCCCTAATAGATTGAGCTCCAACGGGATATAGTTTTTTTTTTCTTTTCCTTTTTCCTTTTTCTTTTTGCATTTTTGAATGATATAGTTTTTAACCTTTTGCTTCCATCTGATTTTCTTTTTTTTATTGGTGATTTTAATCCATAGTTTTTTCTATTTACAAAGCTTTTATAGGTGCGATATTATATTTTTTTATATCAAGATGAAATAAAAGATATCTAATTTTATTAATTTTTTTCATCTCTGCCTTCTTATATGATTATTTTTGTACCCTACCCTCGGAGGCTGTGGACTCAAAAAAGCCCACACAAATGGGGAGAAGAAGTCATGGGAAGGAGAGGCCATACAAGTTATATATATAATATATATAATTTCATCATGCTTTATTAGTTAACAAAATCTATGTTTTTCTTTTCTTTATTTTCTTTATCCCCTCTTATATAATATGATAAAACTATCAAATAAGCCCACTGTAGTATTAATACGGTCTCTTAATTTACTCTTCAATTAGAAAAGGCTACTAAATAACAATGATAATCCTTATTTTTAAAAATATAGCTAAATAAATATAGATTCTATCATTTTTTTTAAACAAGTTTCAGAGGCACAACTATTTTTTTTCTTCATCAATAAGGTAGCAAAAGACAGACACTGACATCTCTCTAAAAATCATCATTAAATTCTAAATATCAAAAAGTTATTAGAAAGAGAAAAATCGCGATGGACTCCGATATAAACAATATTTATTATTATTATTTTTGTTTTGGGCCCAGACTTAGCATGTGCCTTTGTTGCTAGTTCAAGATAACATAAGGTAGTATTACACTCAATACGCATGTGAAGGAGCTGGAACAGTAAAAGGAACACACTGAATACATTATATGCCTACAAATTTTTACACTCTTCCATGAAGATGGATCAGGTGTTTCTGACTCCCTCCAAGTAGATATTCCACTTCCATATCTTTCACCCTTCACAACAAATGTGGATGTGAAAGACCCGAGTTCAGCCATCTCTTTCTGTGTGAGCTTTATGGATAGAGCTCCAATATGCTGGTAGAGGTTTTCGATCTTGGTAGTGCCTGGTATCGGGCACACATCATTGCCTTGGTGGTGAACCCAAGCCAATGCAAGCTGGGAAGGGGTGCATCCCTTTCTTGTGGCCATTTCCTTCACACGCTCAAATATAGAGGCATTATGCTCCAAATTCTTAGGTTGAAATCTAGGGAGTGACTGCAAATGCAATACATATTTCAATTTCATATTCTGAAACCAAAGGTACTATTTATACATAAATAACACATACACAGATAAGAGTACGATAAACTAGCTATGATATACGACGTGTTACTAACAAATCATCCAAACTGCGTACATGTTTTTATTACGATTCTACGTTGCAAAATGCTATATGCTAAATGACATTGCTATTATGATTTTTTTTAATGATGAATTATATTAAAGAAAACAACAAGATACAACAACCCCACAGAAGAAAGGGGCTAAAGATATAAAATTTTTATATCAATGGAAAAACAAATACAAATTACACAGTAAAAGCTATCAAATCATTTGACCTATGCGCAGTTGGTAAATGACTAGAGTGCATGTATGAACGCCTCCAGTGCAACAATGTTAAAAAAAGTTCTCATAATTACATATAAAATAGGATTCACACCTTCCGAAAGTCGTTATTTGACAAAGTATCAACTATTTTTGGCCCTGAAGATAGAAAGCCTCTCCCCAGAGGGCTGTATGCAACAATGCCCATGCCGAGTTCCCTAATTAAAATTTGAAAGATAACATTAGAAATAAGCTCTGAATAATATCACCAAGGGAGATGGAAACTCAATGTATTAATTAATCGATCTCTCCTGCAAGTAGGAACAATATCTTCCTCCACATCTGTTGCCCATAATGACCATTCTAACTGTACCGCAGTTATTGGGTGAATAGCATGAGCCCTCCTGATTGTAGAAGCAGACGCCTCAGATAGCCCAACATATTTGATCTTTCCTTCTTCAACTAGCTTCTTGAGTTCTCCCATCTTGTACGTAAGATAATGAATGAATAAATCAATCAAGGACTAATAAATAGACCAAGGACAAGAGCATATTACATTAATGTGGTTACTTATTAATACAAATGTAAAATTAAAGTGTAGACCATGAAAAAAAATTTTAAAATGTTCTCCTAACAGCAACAGCATGTGTACTCTAGCTCTGTGGGGCTCACCTGGGCCCAACTTTTATTGGTGTAGGGCCTCTTGTACTCTCATCCCCATATGATCTTGCACTAGACCCAATTTTACTCCCATCAAATACCACCATTAGATTGAATCGAATACCTTCCCACCTAACCTCTCCCCTAATATTGTTTTTGAAAATTCTATAGGTTTCTCCCATATTATCCTCTTTAAAAAAAATATTTTTAACATAGCGACTCCCATGATAAATTTACAACTTCTGTCGTTGGGTTAGGCGGGTAACAGATGCATACATCATTTGAATATATATATATATATATATATATATTTGCACTCCGTAATCCCAAATGAAGATGTGAAAATAGATACAACCATGAGTCAAGTATGAATATGTACTTTTGAGAATTTAGTACGTAAATACAAGTAACAAATATCCAATCTATAACATCATATTCTTTTCGTTCATACTGCAAATGTAAATTGATTGTATCTATACAAATAATCACTTTTCTTCTCTACAGCAGTATTAAATGTAACTAAAGTATCATCATTTACATTTCTTTAAGAATTCTTATGTCGAAGGTCATAACTTTATGAAGTCAATAGTTAAAAAAAAGAAATAACTTAACGAAATAAGGGACCCTGAAAGATATTCTTAAACAAATGGACTCTACCTCCTTGAAGTTTCATAAAATCACTAAATTTCATTCCCTATATGATTCTTTTTTTTTTAAAGTACCAAATATATTTTTTTTGCATTTTTTTTGGAATCGTGCTGAGCATATGATATTTGGTTCTTAGATCCTACAATTTGATTACATTTGTAAGTTAAAATATAAAAATATTTCTTCTTGTACAGCATCTTGAGAATCTATGTTATAGATGATCCTTAGTGTACTTGAATACTTGATATCCAGACACATACTTGGACAACGCAGGGGACCTATCATGTAAGACATTCATCAACCCACACAACACACGTCATTAAGAGATTCTGATGATACTTTTCGGTTTATACTTTACCACGAATGTAACAATATCATTGAAAAACTTGTTCGATTAATTAGAGAAGGTCAGAAGTCCTCTGGGATGAATTAGAGCTTTAGTCTCCTGTTCCTTAGGGCTTTTGTAGAGGTTGCAAAGAAATCTCTGATTGCCCTGAGTTTTAGAAGTTCGGATGAGTCAACTCAGACTCGGTCCTGACCGAGTCGATTTCATAGTGACTTGGACCTGAATGGTAGTTGGAGTTCTATGGGACTTGAATGGGTCAGCTGAATCCATTCCACCCATAGATATAATGTATTTGTCAACGATTTTTAATTGCATAAAGTCATTGGTTTCTTTTTGCAAAGGTTGTGTTTGCCATCTCTCTCTATCCCGGCCTCTTCTCCGAAAATGGCTTCCATATAAACTAGAAGTCGAAAGCAAGACTTTTCTCTCATGTAACCAGCCAATTAGGGAGAGGCAGAGATAGAGTGATTTATGGCCATAGCTATAAGATATGTATAAGGCATAGATTAAGGGAGACTTGGGCTACCATCCTCCGAGAAGAATCCTATGATCCTCCATTGGAAAGAAAATCCATGTTTGGGTAGAGAGAGGAAAAGTGAGGGGATTGTTTAAATCCTCTCAACCCATGTTGGGGTAAAGAGAGGAAAATCAACCAGGATTCCTCTCCGTGGAAGTTTGCCAAACGTGTCCTAAAAGAAGGCAACGATTCACGAACACTCACTGTAATCTCGATGGGAACTCTTGTATCCATGCAAATCTGGTAGAGGACGTCGATGCAGTCAACATCGAGCCTCTTCAAGCTCGCCTCACATGCAGCCCTCACGTACGCAGGATCACCGTGTACTTCCCTCTTTCCATCCGCTAAACGCATACCGACCTTGGTCGCTACTTCGACGTCCTTCCTTATCCCCTTCAAAGCCTGTGTTCATTACAAGTAGGCCAACTAACGAAAGACGCCAAGATGAAAAATAAAAAATAACAGAAAAAGAAAAGAGAGAAAGAAACTAATGAAAGAAGAAGAAGAAGAAGAAGAAGAGATGAAATGAGAAGAACCCAGACCCTTCCGAGGAGTAACTCGTTGGTGAAGGGGCCATAGAAGTCGGCGGTGTCGAAGAAGGTGACCCCAGTTTGGGCTCTGGTTTTGGAGGGCCATAGGCTGAAGACATGCCCATGCAACCAAGGCACTCTGCGGAGACCTCTAGACCCTGAGAACCCAGTTTCATCCTCCATACTGTAGCCATTTCTTTCTCTTCTTCTTTCCCCCGTCTGTTCCTTGTTTTTTTTTCTTTCTCTTCTAAATAGCCTTCTCGTCTCGATCGAACAGTCGCAAGCTCCTACTTAATTCGTAGCAGTTGATTGAGAGAAAGGATCTCACAAGGTTTCTAGGACTTAGTCAATTGGTGCCTGGGAATCAGTAGATAATAATATATATTAAGACATGTATTAATAACACTCTCTGGGTTGGCCTGGGATACCATGGGTCATAAAAAAAAGTACTTATGATTGGTCTTAATTTACCCAATCTATGCATGGCCCACTATTGTATTGATGAAAGTATCAAAATATATGAATAGGCTTAATGCGTATGAGAGAGTTATGAAGAGAGAGAGTTGAGATTTAGGTAAAACAAATGTATTTTTGTAAATAATGACACTCGTTTTCATTTGATGGACGTAAGAAGAAAGCTGTCAATCTTATAAAAGCTCAACACAAATCTCACTGGTTGCCCATTCTCATTTGTACTATTGATAATGGGATTGAAAAAGTAGGAATGCACTACAAAATACTCTGGTCACAAGGGCCCATTTATGAATTTAATAAACCTTTGGGGCAGGGGATATATGCAAATTACTCATTTAAGGGCATCAATAGGCCGAGCCAGGGTCAACCCATACCATATCCTCACGTATTTAGACCAAGCGTAGGTCAAGCCAGAGCCCTGAACACCCTAGGCAGGACTACAATCAATACCTATGCCCTTCCCTACCCTCGAGAGCCCAGCTCCAACAAAAGAAAATTTTGTTTTCCAATTAGATGTGCAATATCTTGATCCACATTAGCAATCTTGTTTCGATTATTTGATATTATAGTTATGTCTTTTGCATTATTCAACAAACGGACTTCAGTAACAGAAACACAATCATAAAGAATAATCACACGCCATCAATTCAAGAGGGACCATGAAACCTACTTGCATGAGAAATGAAGCAGCTTGTAATTGTAATAAAATAAAAGAGGGTTCCAACTTCCAACTCTCTTTCTACTCAGTTTAAGCGTAGGCAATCCCCTCAATTACACATAAAAGGGCGCAGTGAAAAGAAACTCCTCTCAAACAATCCAATCCATCGAAATCAAGTTGCTGATCTGAACCATTCCTTTGAGGTTGCATGCTACAGACAAGCTGTTTTGAATCACCTATCTGATCATGTCAAACATATCCCATGGTATGCATTTTAATTATGTGCTAATTTGTTGAATTCACAGGTCACATGCTCCTAGCCCAACTTGATTATAAAGAGCAATAAAAGCCAATGGTCTAGCTTGACAAGGAGCGGGCCAGAAAATCCAGATTTAGCACGCATCATTTATTTACTTGTTCCATGCATAAACTGATCATATCAATACTTGAACATAAGGCCAAATCCCTGTCCTTTACATCAAACACTCAATACTGCCACAACGAAGCTGGAACATGAGTAAGATGAAGCACACTGGATACATTATGCACTTACAGACTTATAAGCCTTTCCATAAAGAGAGATCAGGTGTTTCCGACTCCCTCCAAGTAGCTATTCCACTTCCATATCTCTCGCCCTTAACACCATCTGTGGATGCGAAGTTCTCTAGTTCAGTCATCTCTTCTGGTGTGAGCTTCACAGATAAAGCTCCAATATTCTGGTTGAGGTTTTCAATCTTGGTAGTGCCTGGTATTGGGCACACGTCATTGCCCTGGTGGTGAACCCAAGCCAATGCAAGCTGCGAAGGAGTGCATCCCTTTCTTGAAGCTATTTCAGTCACACGCTCAAATATAGAGGCATTATGCCCCAAGTTCTCAGGCTGGAATCGAGGCAGTAACTGCAAAGGCAATACACATGTCAATAACATACCATGAAATCAAAATTGTATTATCTAACATATATAGTGATGAGAGTACAAAGAACTGCTATTTTATATAACTTATAGAATGTTAGTAACAAACCATCCAAGATCAGCAACAAACCATCCAAAATCAGCATTTATTGTGTTCTGTTTGTACTTTGCAAAATGCTATTTGCCAGGTAAATGCATGATGTGCTTGTATGGAGGTAAGATTCTGTTAATGTAAAAATATTATACAAATTTCTATGAATTGATAAAAGCCTGGTGTACGCACCTTTCGGAAGTCGTCATTCGACAAACTATCAACTATTTTTGGCCCCGAAGATAGGAAGCCTCTCCCCAAAGGACTATATGCAACTATGCCTATGCCGAGTTCTCTGATTAACATAAGGAAGGTAACATTAGAATTAAGCTAGAATTATAATTTCTCTTAAGGAGATTGAAAATAATGTATTAAAAGATCTTGCCTGCAAGTTGGAACTATGTCTTCCTCCACATCTCTTGACCACAAAGACCATTCTAACTGTACTGCAGTAATTGGGTGAACAGCATGAGCCCTCCTGATTGTTGAAGCAGAGGCCTCAGATAGCCCAACATATTTGATCTTTCCTTCTTCTACTAGTTTCTTAAGTTCTCCCATCTTGAGCATCAGAAATGAAAGGAATACATCATTCAAGGAATGATTAAAAAGGCAAGAATAAGAGGCACTATTATATTAATTTGATTAAGCAATAATAATTTAAAACGATAGCATAGACCAAAAAAGAACACATTCAAAGTCAGAAGGTCAAGAAAAAACATTAAGCTAGAAATATCATCCTAACTCCTGAGTAAGGCATTCACAAAACCCTATGTTACAAGGCTCAGAATTTCTGGGTACAAATCAAGGAACACACAAGATACTAGAAACCAGCCTTAAAAGCCTCTGGAAGCAGCATTCACATGAAAGGATAGCTTCATGTGAAAAGAAAGATCCAAGCCTCAACGACAGCTTCAACAGTAAATTGGATCCAAGAGAATCTTCAAATGGTCAACTATCAGTCTATCACAAAGTGTGCCACTAGCACTCATATAGTCCAGAGGGAATGTGTTTTTCTTTTAATCCCTGTGTCTCTCCCAATATTAAATAAAGCTCCTTACACTACTTTTAGAAGCCTCCAACTGAAGACTGAAAGAGACTTGGATCAAATAAAAGCCTGGAGAATGTTAAAAAGGTAGCCCAGAACACTGTCATGTATTGTTCCCTGCTACTGGTGCCCCTTCTACGTATTAAGATTTTAAAGAAATCAAATGACTGTTCCATTAGTTAAGCCTATAAATAGAGGTGATCCTTTTCTCGTTTGCATCAGTTGCAAATCCCAGCTCTCTGTAGAACCTTTAAGATTCTTCTCTCTCTGCCCTCCAATAGAGACCCCCTTGTAGTTTTTCTATTAACCTTATAACTGTAGAAAGGGTACCACTAGTTTAGATTCCCTTGTAGAAGCTGCTTGTTCTTTAGTGTAAATAACCCAAAATTTGTAGAAACTCTACAAAAATTCAATAATTCAATCGAGGCTTTCTCCTACTTTCCCTTGCACTCTGCTCATCTTCCCCGACAGGTTTAAAATTTTTTTTTTCATAGGCAACAAGAGAAGAAAATGCAGGAGACCAATAATACACGGAAGGTTGTTGGACCGGGGAAGGTTAGATGCTGGAAAACAAGACATACCGAAACACAATGATTGAAAAGTTACCTGTATTAAGTTCACCCTTGGTTTTTGTTCACTGAAGAAAATTGGAGTTGGAAAATGATTCAAATAGTTAAAGTGGGGCAATTGCTCTTCCAAGATCTTAGTGGGGCTTTTTTACTCTGGGAGGCGGAGAGAGATGTCACAAAGTCGTTCCATGCCCACTTATTTCACACAAAGAAAACTAATTTCAATAGAAAAAGAGTCAAAAGCTTTCTGCACTTTAGATGGATTATTACTTTCCTAGGAGTTAGGGTTAGGTTCTAATAAAAAAGACATGTAGTAGCAATAACAATTCTAAAGAGATATAGCCGCCGATTACCATGCTAATTGGTGCAACAGCATTTGGTACTTCATTTTATGCTCATTATTCGCAAGGTCCTCCATGGGCCCCCAAAGCATTTGAAAATTCTGTATGTTTCCTACATATTACCACCTAAAAAAAAATATCTTTCACATAACTCCCATGAAAAATTTCCTACTTTTGCCATTGGTTGGATGGGTAACAAATGCATACATCCTCTGATGGAGGATGGGGTTGGGAGTGGAGGGTAGCAGGCATGAGACAAATATGATTATGAACTTTTAAGAATTTAGGACAAAGTAATAAATATCCTATCTATAGCATGATACTTCATTTAAGTTCACACTGCAGAAGTAAATTGACTGCTTCTCTACAAATAACCACGTTTCTTCTTTACATAAGAAGTTTTATAAAATGGCTAAATTTCATTTCCTACATATCCTATTTTTGAAGTTTCATAAAATGGCTAAATTTCATTGCCTACATCATCCTATTTTCAAACACCAGATGTACAATTTCTGGTATTTGTCTTGGAACCATGCAGTGGATAGGATACTTGGTTCTTAGAATCTATAGTGCCTAAGTAGGACACTTAAGCACAATCCCCTTTCTACAACTTTTTTTTTGTTTTCCTGTTTTTTTGCAAAGATCCTACAACTTTGATGAACCACGTAAGCATAGTTGTCAAATCGCGAATCATTTCGCGAATCGTTCAAGAGGCTGAATCGAATTGAATCGTGAATCATATGATATTTTCTACTTTTCTTAATATACATAAGAAAAATCTAAAAATATATTGAAAAAATAGGAAAGATCAATTTATCTATTTTTCATCCGTGTCAACATCAATGCATGAAAAATATTAGCTTCTTCATAGTTTTGAAAATCGGAATCATATTGCGAAGTTGTTCAGGCCCATGAATCGAATTGAATCCTAAAATGTATTGTGAATCGTAGGATTTTTTTCATTTTTCTAATAAAAATGAACAATAGTTAAAAATTAAAAGAAAAAAAAAAGCATTCATTCATATGAATACCCATCCATTTTCCCATTTATATTAGTAAAAATACAATGAAAAATAACTAAATAAGTCCATCATACAATCGTATCAAGAACATCATGACATATATTAATAAATAAAAAATGTATGTGTAAATAGTTAATAAGTTTCAGGTATTTATATATATATTGTTGTCGTTAAATCAAAATATAAAAGTAAAAATAAAATTCAAACCATGAATTGTATACCATAGGATATCTTTTGAAGTTAAGAAAGTGTTCATGAAGAAAAAAAAAAGCCAAAAAAGGTTTAAAAGAAAGATATAGACAAACATTAAACATATAGTCTAATGCTTTAATTGAATCCATGTTCTTATTCATGTCTAAAACCTCCCCAAAAAGGCAAAAATTCTTAAGAAGTTTATTTAACAACTAAATAAAATTTTAAAAGTGGAAAATACTAAAAGAAAGAAAGAATAAAGAAGGAAAAAGGTAAAAAATTGGTAGTATTAACTTATTAGTTGTATCTATTCTCAGTGAACCAAATCGCTTGAATCATACGATTCTATGAAATGAGTATCGAATTGTAAGATTCATATTTGAATCCTAAGATTCACCATAAAATGGGATTCGTTGAAAGATACAAATTGTTTTCCTTGATATTCAAGATACGAATCGTAGGATTCTGATAACTATGCCCGTAAGATATAATAGAAATGGTATCCTATCATTTTGAAGTTTCATAAAATGGCTAAATTTCACTGCCCACATCATCCTCTTTTTGAAATACCAAGTTTATAAGTTTTGGTATTTGTATTGGAATCATGCTCAGGATAAGATAGTTGGTTCTTAGAATCTATAATGCCGAAGTAGGGTACTTAGGTAATGATTCCCTTTCTACAGCCTTTTTGTTTTGATGTTTTTTTGCTAAGATCCTACAACTTGAATTACAATTGTGAGTTACAAATATTCTTGTTGTACAACATCTTGAGATTCTAGGTTATAGATGATCTACTTGTTGTACTTGAAGTGCAGACACTTTCTTAGGTAAGACATGAGACCCATCTTGCAAAACATTCAGTAACAGAGAACACAGATTGGAGTTGGTTTGTAAGAAATATGCTAATGCTGCCTCTTAGCAGCCTAATTTCATGGTTGAAACTTAGCAGCCTAATTTCATGGTTGAAACTTGTTGGATAATCAATAAAACCTTGATTTATAACTTACATGTGCACCGACTTAACACAACAAAGAGAAAAAGAAATGGATCCACAAGAAATTCTGATGATATTTTTAGTTTTAGATTTTACCAGGAATGTAACAATACACTCAAAGACTTGTTCAATTTGAGAAGGTCAATCTACAACCTTAAAGAAGAAAATTTATCTGTAGCATATATTTTGCTTTGCTGATCTCAAAATCTATAGGACGAAAAAGCTTTTTTTCACCCTGTTGTTCCTCAGTGCTCTTGTGCTGCATCCTATACACACATCACTGCATGCCACTATCGTTGAATCTAGCATGTTTTTAGACATGCTATTTCTCCCTTCATCACCAATGTCAGCCATCAATCATGTGTGCCCATCTTGAATTACGCATATCATTCTTGCCATTCAAGCAAATAGGAAACCCGTATCAGTTACATTACAAGTGTCCAATCACGAGTGGCAATGACTAGGGATGGCTAAATGTGGGATTAAACAGGGATCCTGCTTGGACCTGGTCCTATGTGTGTGTGTGTGTGTGTGTGAGAGAGAGAGATCCTGCTTGGACCTGGTCTTCTATATGTGTGTGTGCGTGTGTGTGTAAGAGAGAGAGAGGTAGGTTTGAGGCAGGCTTGGGTTTTTGGCTTCTGCAACCCTTTTTATTACTTTAAGTATTTTATCATGTATGCTTCGGTGGACAGAGCACATATGAAAAGAGTTGAGTTGAAGGGTTGCAAGTTTAATTCCTCCAAACTGCAAGAGGAAGTGTATAATCATCTAATCATAACATTTCAGTAATGATGATGTGAACTGGGTTACATGGTAAATTTTGAAACAGGGAGGAACTGAATTGCGGGCTACTCATTTCACTATATCAATATATCAAATACATTGTTATACCTGGAAGGACAAAGAAATTGTTGGAGTTACCATTTCTACCTAGCACAAACACGCTTGGTGCTGGAGATTTCTTGTAAACACACCAACCCCTGTCGATTCATAATGAGAATATTTCAAATAGAAACAGGTGATTGGGGTTTGAATGAACTAGTAGACGACCAACTCATTTTACCGGCAACTAGAAACAGTAATTTTGGGTTTACATCGATTACAGAGGGTATCTCAATAAGTCCAAGTAAACTATGATTCAGTGATGATGAACTCAACGGCCTTTAAAATGAGTCAATTCTTCATCAAACCAAGGAGAAGCAATAACAAGACAATACAAGGGCTCAAAATGGGTAAACTCTCGATCAAAACCCCTTATACTAACATTAAAGCCCACGCGATGCATGGGTTAATTTTCATGTGAATCAAACAACAATATAAAATTAATTCTCATAGTAGGTATACCTGAAAACCATCAAAAGAAACATGAAGGGTCACATCCATTTTGAACAAAATTACTTAAAAATGAAAACAAAATCACAAAGTTAGCAAACAACCGCTCTAATGAAAAGACACGTAGTAGCATGTAATTACCCATCTTCAAGAAAGGAGAGATTCAATTAAATCAGATTAACAAGCAGCTGTTCCTTTCACCAGGGAGGGGCAGAAGAAAAAAAAAAATCACAAGCACTCACTGTAATCTCGATGGGGATTCTTGTATCAACGCGATGCTGGTAGTAGAGGTCGATGCAGTCAACATCGAGCCTCTTCAAGCTCGCCTCGCAAGCAGCACGCACGTACGCAGGATCCCCGTCTATTTCGTACTTTCCATCCGCAAAACGGATACCGAACTTGGTCGCCAATTCGGCCTCCTTCCTTATCCCCTTTAGAGCCTGTAAAAGCATCATCATTAAAAGTAGCGACCAAAGAAGTGGAACACAGATGGGAGAAAGCAAAAGAAGAGAAGGAATGAGCAAGAAGAACCCAGAGAATATATAGAGGAAGAGAAGAAAGGGGAGACCTTTCCGAGGAGTAATTCGTTGGTGAAGGGGCCGTAGATGTCGGAGGTGTCGAGGAAGGTGATGCCAGTTTGAAGAGCATGGTGTATGAGAGAGATCATGTCAGGCTCTGGTTTTGGAGGGCCATAGGCTGCAGACATGCCCATGCAACCGAGGCCTTGTGCAGAGACCTCTAGACCTTGACAACCCAGCTTTATCCGCCTAACACTAGCCATCTTTTTCTCTTCTTCTTCGTCTTCCTCCTCTTTGCAAGGACTCTCTCTCTCTCTCTCTTCTTCTCCTGCTCCTCCTCCGTTCTCACTCTCTTATCCTGATTTCAGTTGACCAACGAAACCGCCTACTTAATTGGTACCTTTTCGTTATTAAAAAAAGAAAAAAGAAAAATCCAAGTTTATTATTATTATTATTATTTCGACATGGCCACCGTTTGTCATGGATGATCACTTTATGACAAAAGTTGAGAAAATTTTTCATCTATATTACTACTTTTTTTTATGATATCCCCAAATTTTTTTTTTGGACATCACAAGATCTTTTTACAATAAATATTGAAACAAATTGCATTGAAATAAAGAAAAAGAACAAAGCAGAGACCACATAATCTAAATAAAGTTAAGTTTTGGGGTATTAGGAAAATGGGTAATTTTCTAAACCTTCGTCAAAAGGCTTGTTAATCATGACTAATAGTGTTTGTACGAAGAAATACAAACATATCACACACACAGCAGGCGTAAAAAAGGAAAAAGTGCATTTCCTAGAGGCACCATAAATTCAATCTACGATTTGGACATGTTAGATTTTTGGACCACCTCTAATTTTGATTTTGATGCCAATAAGTTGGATTCTCAACGGAAATTGTTGCTGCAACCAAACATAGTGGGAAGGCTCTGGATTCCACCTATTTCTGAGAAAAGAGGCACACCAGATAGGGCTTCTAAGAGCATCCACAACAAGGATATATATTCTTTAACCAAATTTTAGCTAACAAGCCACATATCTATATTAGCTAGCCACCTTTTCTACTACACACTCTACAATGTTATTTATTCTTTTTCTATTCTATTTAAATATTCTTTCTTTATTCTTATTTAATTTAAAAGATGAACACTTTTTATTTTTGTTGCAAAGGTCATTATTTTGAATGTGTTTGAATATAAATAAGACATTCCAATGGTCATATTCCAACGGTAATATTTCCAACGGTCATATTTTTCCAACAGCCAAATGTGCTTGAATATACATAAGACCACACCCTCTCTCATTTCCATAAATCTCCAACTTTCTCTTGAGATTCATTGTTTTTTTTTTATAGCTATGGCCTACAACCCTATGACCGACATGCTTATGGATTCTGACTCCGACGATGAGCTCGAGATATTAAAAATAGTTGCTATGGAAAAAAAATAGACGATATGAGGAGAGAGGATCAAGCTCACATCGTCGTTTTATTGAAGGTCGCACGTTCATTTTGCATGGTTCTCAGCAAGGCTTCCAAAGGCTATTTCTTGACTATTTTGCTGAATCACCAGTATATCCTCTAATTTATTTCGAAGAAGGTTTCGAATAAATCGTTCACTTTTTCTCCATATTCAATCTGCATTAGAAGCGCATGATTCATATTTTGTACAAAGAAGAAATTGTGCTGAAATGCTCGGTTTGTCTTCCTTCAAAAGATGACCACCTCTCTTAGGATGCTCGCATATGGAATAGCAATTGATTATGTGGATGAATACATAAGGATTGGAGAAAGCATCACAATAGAGAGTCTAAAAAAATTTGTTGAAGCGGTGGTTCTAGTTTTTTCTACTGAATACCTAAGGTCACTAAACGAAAATGATATTGCTAGATTGTTGCATCTTGGCGAAAAGCTTGGATTTCCTGGGATGTTGGGGAGCATTGACTACATGCATTGGAAATGGAAGAATTGTCCGGCTACATGGAAAGGTATGTATTGTGGTCACATCCGTGAGCCAACAATTATGTTAGAAGTAGTGACTTCACATGATCTTTGGGTATGGAATGCGTTTCTTGGGTTATCGGGGTCTCAGAACGACATCAACATACTAGAACAGTCTTCTGTATTTATAGACCTTGCTAAAGATAGTGTTACTCCAGCTAATTACTCAAATAATAGTAATGACTACACAATGGGATACTATCTCGCTGATGGTATATACACACAATGGTCTACATTTGTAAACTCATGATCTTTTGATTAATCAAAATTAAGTTGAAACTCAGAATCATGTATTGATTGTTTGAGTTGAACATACTATATCTAAAACAGCACCTTTTTGAAAAATTATTATGAGTGTAAAACATTCTTTGGATGGCCAGGTGGAACATTTGGTGACAGAGTGGTGAATAAATGGTAACATTTCATTCTCAATGAAACAGTCTTTGGAAATTATTTTCTTTTCCATGAAGAACATTGTAAGAAAGCACTAGAAAATTTTTATAGTGAGGAATTTCTCATTTAGAAATTGATAGGAAGCACACTGAGAATTAGAACATTGTCATCCCATATTTACAGAATAAACCATCAACAAAATCTCGGAAGCAAGTCATGCAAAATTTTAGAATAGTTATCTCTTTCATTTTAGCCCTAATTTTCGTCCCTAATTTTCAACAATCAAACTAAGATCTTAAAAAACCTTCAAAACTCTTCAAATTCTAAGGATATTAACTCAATCAAACATCAACAATAAAAGGAGAAGAGGAAGAGTATTAGCACAGAGAGATCCTGAATGAGCAGTTCGAGCACTAGTTTTATAATGATGAGATTGTACCTTAACCGGTGAGTGAAGAGTGGGAGACAGCTCCAAATCTGCTCCTTTGCTTCTCTACCATGAAATGTGTTGGAGATGGAGAGGAAGAGAGGAGAGGAAGAGAAAAAGCAAGAAAGAAAGAGAAAAAATTTTTTTTTACTCTTTACCGAATGAACAGTTGCCAGCTGTACAACCTGTAAAATAGGGAAAGCTTTAAAGAGTCTATTGGATCCCCTTTTTCTCATCCAGCTATGTATTTTAGCTAAGGGCCAAAGTCTACAGAGTCTCTTTGGGGGGGGGGGGGGTGGGGGGGGGGGGGGGGGTGTGTTTGTTTTATTCGATGTCATGAAAGATGACTTCTTTATCACTAGGTGCACAAGAATGGAACGCAGCTTTGAGCTGACTTACAAGCTACTTGCTGGGAAATATGTGATTACAATTTGTGAACCAGTTGATCTTAATGGGCGATCTTTTTATTAGTTATCTTACTATGATGCGCTGCAACTGATTATTGGTAGAGCGGAAATTTTGACATTTGAAGCACTTTACATGTTCTCTTTTCAATACTAATCCTTATACATTAGTTAAGCAGATGGGCAACATCATGATTCACATTAGTAATCCTGTTTTGATATATAGTTTTATTTTTATTTTTATAATTGAATTACCAGTTAACAATGTTTTTATAGTTAAATCAGAGCAGAATTATTTTGCAAAATTATTATTTTACTAGATATAGTAATGAACTTTTTATAGTGCAAAGTGGTCCTTATAAGACAAAGTGAGAGAATTTCATCTGCCGTTCATATGTTTCTTTTTCTTTTTGGCTTACTTCATGGATTTTTACAATAGAAACACAATCATGAAAATTAATCACACCCCATCCAATCACAGAGGGAACGGGAAACCTACTTGCACAAGAAATGAGAGATTGCAATTGCAATATTACACAAAAAGACTACCAAGTCCTCTCTCTACTCATCACACAATTAAGCATAGCGAGTCCCTCAAATCACATGTTTATAGATGATCATTTTTGACTTAGTCCCATGCTAAAATGATCATATCAATACCGTACATGAAAAACCCAATCCCTATCCATTACATTAAACAATTAAGTATCAATTCAAGATACCATAAAGTAGCATTACTCTCAAATACACGTCTCTACGAAGGAGATCGAACAATAAGGTAACACACCAGATGCATTATATGCCTTTCCATGAAGACAGATCAGGTGTATCCGACTCCACCCAAGTAAGCTGTCTATTGACATATCTTTCACCTTTAACATCATTTGGAGACGCCAAGGACTCCAATTCAGCCATCTCTTCTGCTGTAAGCTTCACGGATAAAGCTCCAATGTTTTGGTTGAAGTTTTCGATCTTGGTAGTGCCTGGTATTGGGCACACATCAATGCCCTGATGGTGAACCCACGCCAATGCAAGCTGAGAAGGGGTGCATCCCTTTTTTGCAGCCATTGCAGTCACACGCTCAAAAATGGAGGCATTATGCTTCAAATTCTCAGGTTGAAATCTAGGGAATGACTGCAAATGTAATATATATTTCAGTAACATATCATGAAACTAAAAGTCATATTTATACTTCATACATAAAAACTATAGTTTTTTATAGTTTATAGAATGTCACTAATGAACCATCCAAAATCTGTCTATTGTATTGTGTTTGCACTTTGATAAATGACAAGTTGTGCACTAGGTAATGCATGATGTGCTTGTGTGGAAGTCATACTCAATTCATACAACAATGTTATACAAAGTTCTCTAAACTGCATAAAAACATGGCATACACACCTTTCGACAGTCATTTGTCGACAAACTATCTACTATTTGTGGCCCTAAAGATAGGAAGCCTCTCCCCAAAGGGCTGTATGCAACTATTCCTATGCCGAGTTCTCTGTTTAACATATGGAAGATAACATTAGAATTAAGCTATGAAAAATAACCTCTCAAGGAGATGGAAACTCAATGTATTAATCAATCTCACCTACAAGTCGGAACAATATCTTCCTCCACATCTCTTGTCCATAAAGACCATTCTAATTGTACTGCAGTTATTGGGTGAATAGCATGAGCCCTCCTGATTGTGGAAGCAGAGGCTTCAGATAGCCCAATATATTTGATCTTTCCTTCCTCAACTAGTTTTTTAAGTTCTCCCATCTTGTGCACAAAACCAAAAAAAGAAAAAGAATATTCATGTAGCCATACTGATATACAAAACAAGAAGCACATATTACATTGATTTGATTGCTATATTAAATATAAAAAAAAGAGACAAAATGACACTGTAAACCATCAAAAGCACACAGTTAATCAGAAGGTCAAGATTAAGCTCAGAAGATCGACTAGAGTACTCTGCAAGGATACACGCACACTTTCATATGAAATCCAATTCGAAGTCCTATTATGATGATTAAAGTTCAATCAAACGATTTTATGGAATTCTAGAAGCCCTAAGTTCTAAAGTTCAAAGAATGCATCACTAAGAGGCAAGAACCGGAACAAGATACTAGTGCACTAGGCTTCATCTTATTCTTATCACTTCAAGCTATATGGATTATGTTGATTACCCAGTTGTCTTGAAACATCTCAAGGTGCTCTAGACTTGATATGGTTAGGTGAGAAAACAAATGCAAAGTGAACTCTCTCTCTCTCTCTCTCTCTCTCTCTCTCTCTCTCTTGCTATATTAAATATAAAAAAAGAGACAAAATGACACTGTGAACCATCAAAAGCACACAGTTAATCAGAAGGTCAAGATTAAGCTCAGAAGATCGACTAGAAATTCATATGAAATTCATTTAGAAGTCTGCCTATTTTGAAATGTCCAGGTATAGCAAGAAATCAAAATGGGGAAATGAGTAGAAATTAATTGGGATAGAAAAATAATTGGTCAAATGAATAATGGCCACACCCCACCCTTTTGCAAATAACCACCGCATAAACACACTTAATAGGATCAAATTACACATCATAACAAAAGAAGCATTGAAAAAAAATTATTCCAATAATATCATAGATTTACTTTAATTTAGTTAATTTAGACAAGTATCTCCAATGAAAGCATTAAAACATCAAAAGAAAGGACAAGTTTATGAGCACTCACTGTAATCTCAATAGGAATTCTTGTATCAATGCGATGCTGGTAGTAGAGATCGATGTAGTCCACATCAAGCCTCTTCAAGCTCGCCTCACAAGCAGCTCTCACATATGCAGGATCCCCGTGTATTTCCATCTTTTCGTCTGCAAAACGGATACCAAACTTGGTCGCCAACTCGACCTCCTTCCTTATCCCCTTTAAAGCCTGCAAAATGACCATCAATAATACAAGCAGAGAAAACAAATACACCAAGACATGTAACCAATTCTAGCCAGTCTTAGAAAACCCATTCCTTAGAATTCCTAGGAATTCAATACCATGAGACAAACAGGCTGAAAGAAGTGGAACCCAGATGGGGAACAGAGAAAGGCCGAAAGGGGTGAAAGAAGAGAGAGATATAGATGAAGTGAGAGAGAACCCAGGTGGAGAACATCACAGAACTGGAAACCCAGATGAGGAAAAGGAGAGGGAGAAGAAAGAAGTCACCTTTCCGAGGAGGATTTCGTTGGTGAAGGGGCCATAGATGTCAGAGGTGTCGAGGAAGGTGATGCCACTTCGAACAGCATGGTGGATGAGGGAGATCATGTCAGGCTCAGGTTTTGGAGGGCCATAGAAAGCAGACATGCCCATGCAACCGAGGCCCTGTGTGGACACCTCCAGACCTTGAGAACCCAGTTTCATCCTCCCAACACTAACCATCTTTTCTCTTCTTCTTCTTCTTCTTCTTCTTCTTACTCCTTACACTCACTCTCTCCTTCCACTGTCTTTGGGTTACTTCTGGCTGATATGATTGTAGTATATAGAAGTGGAACTGTCGATCAACGTAAGCTCCTACGTAATTCCCTTGGACTAAATTGCGAGAGGGAGATCATGCATTACGAGAGGGAAGAAAAAGCTCATTGCTCCTCTGTGGCCCAAATTCCACCACCTCCTTTGGACTATTGAGATAATTGCATCAGCTTGTCTTAAAAAAGATGCTGTCCTCACTGGAGGTGGAGGGTCAAACAAGGACTTCTTCCAACGGTCCTCAATGTTGGATATTGGGACACTCTGTTTTGTGTTTTGCTTAAAGCCTGAGACTTTGGAACTGCACAACCAAATTCAATTTTTATTATTCAATTTCTTTCTTTAATATTGTCTGTACCACCCAAATAAAAATGGTGAGTTGTCTTAAAATACTATCGGTGGAAAAGAAAGAAAAAGAGATAAAAAAAAAGAAATTAACACTCTTGTAAGAGACAACATGAGCTCTCGCCGCTTGGGCCTCCTGGACATGTTTTTATTTAAATTATTTAGAAATATTAAAAAATGGATGAATATTCATTAAATTATAAATGTGTGTATATATATTAATTTAGATGTATTTCTGATAATTGATCCAAATTAGTATATTTGCATTTCCAAAACATGCATAGATAAAAGAAGAAAAAACTCCTCGACAATCCAAAATATTATGAGTCTCCACTGAATTTCACTTGGGCAGTTGAATCAGTCAAGTCATGAATCAATTCGGTGAGTTTTATTACCTTGGTGGCTGGTGCTCACATTTCAAATGCATGGTGCCTGCCTTGTAAATGCGGTCCCTTCACAAGGACTTCATCTTTTAAATCTGTAACTAGTGTTAGGTCCCGGTTATTAACTCTAAAAATAAGCTATTATTTTAAGATGAAAATAAGATCTTAATTTTATGATGTAGAGCTTATTTATATATTGAATTGTTTGTTAAATTTCTAATTAATTTTTTAATTTTAAAGCTTATTTATAAATTAGAGCTTTTGCCTTAAAAAAAAAAGCTAATGGGGGCTGCTTCTAATTTTTTTTTTTTCTTTCAAGAGGTTTTTTATGAAGTAGATAAAGGTGGACAATGCAAAATCTATGCGTTTTGGATGAAAATAACCTTATAAATTTTCAAATGATGTAGATGGCAGGTCCTACATTTACATTGTAGTGTTTAAAAGGTGGGTCCAAATTACCTCATAAAATAAGGGCTTTTTAAAGAATTTTATCAAACACACTAATTGTAAATTAAAACTTAAGAAGTTAGAGCAATTATTTTAGACCTTAATCTAAGTAGCTCTTATTAATTAGATTAGAGTTTTGAAACTACACCTTAGTTACAAACTAATTCAAACAAAAGTTAACAGAATTGAATACATAAGGTGTGGGATGCGAATGATATAAGGTGACAGGTGAAGAACATATGTAGTGATGTAGATGTAGTGGGGCCATTAACTTTTGGATGATTTAAATTACCAGGTGATGGTGGGTACTCCCCTCTTCTCTTCTTTCAATTTCCACTGAAGGGAGGTTATTTCATCGTCAGTTTTGTAGGCCCTCGATCTACATGTTAACCACTTATTGCATTAATCCTATGTATTATATGCAAATAAATTGGTCTTAAAAAGTTACCTCCTCACATATGTGAGTTCCCATCACCTCATGTGTGCTAGTCTCTCTGTGTCCAGCCCCTTAGCAGGGTTGCCAAAAAAGTACACAGCTCTTAAATGATATCATAGTAAAATTGCAAGATAGATAACCATAACACTAATTATAAAATCACTTGATTTGAGCACACTAATAATGCAAATGCTAATCTATACATAACTCCTTACGGCGTAATGCACCAAGTAGTGTTTAGACTAATACGCTCACAAAATGGGATGCCCTAAATGTTTCATATACCAATTGCAGATTCTTTTTACCCTCCGAAGAATCTCACTGATACAGATGATTTCCCTGTACTTAACATGATATGGCCTAATTTGTATCTTTCTATTAAAAAAAATGGAAAACAGTGTAACCTCTGTTACAGTTTTACAGAGACTCGATTCTGGTCACATTTAGCAGAACAGAGATATCCACTAGGAATAATACCAAGAAAGGTAATCAATATCTTCTTGGATTTGTTACTAATCAGTAGAAATCCAGGATTCCAGACAAATGCATTGATGCAATGATGAAATGATAATAGTTTCTGGTTAGTCAGTGCATTGTATTGATGAATCCAAAGCCTTTTAAAGATTGTATATGATGTCCCCAACAATGGAATTATAAATGAGTTTCCATTGCATTTATCAATTACATTATTCTAATAATTAGAGTATTTGAGTTCACTACTTGAGTATAGTAATTAATTGTTTATGCTTTAATATTTGATTTTGAGTGCTTTTATCTGTTGGCTTACTAAAACATGGGTTTTAATAAAAGAAACCCAATCATAAAGAATAATCACACCCCATCCATTCAAGAGGGAATGAGAAACCTACTCGCAAAAGAAATGAGAAAGGGCTTGTAATTGTAATAAAATAACAAAATAAAAGTGGTCTACAACTTCCAAGCCCTCTCTCTACTCATACACACCATAGGGAGTCCCTCAATTACAAGATTATAGAAAATACCTTAATAAAGTAGTATTACACTCAATGATTCCTCTGGGAAGGAGCTCGAACAGCAGAAGGAAACACACCAAATATTATATGAGGAAAGATTTTATATGCCTTTCCATGAAGACAAACTAGGCGTTTCTGACTCCTTCCAAGTAGCCACATCACTACCATATCTTTCACCTTTAACAGCATCTGCAGATGCTAAGGACTCCAGTTCAGCCATTTCTTCTGGTGTGAGCTTCACGGATAAAGCTCCAATATTCTGGTTGAGGTTTTCGGTCTTGGTGGTGCCTGGTATGGGGCACACATCATTGCCTTGGTGGTGAACCCAAGCCAATGCAAGCTGTGAAGGAGTGCATCCTTTTCTTGTCGCCATCTTGGTCACATGCTCAAATATAGAGGCATTATGCTCCAAATTCTCAGGTTGAAATCTTGGGAGAAACTGGAGATCCAATACATATATTTCAATAAGAGAACATGAAATCAAAACTTGTACTTAATATGTAAAAACTACTATTTTATCCATAGTTTATAGAATGATACTAACAAACCATCTTAAATCTGCATTTCTTGTGTAATTTCCATATTTTGCTAAATGACATTATGGAAGGTGCACTAGGTAAATGTATGATGTGCTTGTATGGAGCTTACACTCAGTTAATGCAACAGTGTTAATGCAAAGTTCTCTCGATTAAATAAAAAGCCTAGCATACACACCTTTCGAAAGTCGTCATTTGACAAACTATCAACCATTTTTGGCCCTGAAGATAGGAAGCCTCTCCCCAAAGGGCTGTATGCAACTATGCCTATTCCAAGTTCTCTGGTTAACATATGAAGGGTTAGTATCATCAGAATTAAGCTCGAAACTATAATTTCTCCTAAGGAGATTGAAACCAAATGTATTAATAGATCTCACCTGCAAGTGGGAACTATATCTTGCTCTACATCTCTTGACCACAAAGACCATTCTAACTGTACTGCAGTTATTGGGTGAATAGCATGAGCCCTCCTGATTGTTGAAGCAGAGGCCTCGGAAAGCCCAATATATTTGATCTTTCCTTCTTCAACTAGTTTTTTAAGTTCTCCCATCTTGTGCAGGAAGACAAAAAAATGAATAACCATGCAACCATACTTACATTCAAAGTAAGAACAAGAAACACATATTATGTTGATTTGATCACTTCAAGAAAAAAAAATAATAAAATGACAGTCTAGACAATCAAAAGGTCACAGTTAAATAAGAAAAACAATATCAAGCTCAGAAGATAGGCTAAAGTGCCCAACAGGGATGCAGGCACACTTACTTATGAGGTCCACAGCCCTCTAGAAGCGGTATGATGATGATGATGATTACACAGTCCAAAAAGTCCGATTATGATGATTAAAGATCAATCAAACTATTTCAAGGCATTGTACACTCCCTAAAGTTACATATCGAGCATAAGTCAAGAAAACAGGATACCAGTGCACTAGAGTTTCCTCTTAGGCTTATCACTTGAGGCATACTTCATGCTAAAGTTCACGTCCATAGATGGGATAAAGTTGATTACCCTTGCTGTCTTGCAACATCTCAAGCTGCTCTCTTGATATGGTTAGGTGAGAAAACACATGCAAACATCCACAGAGTTTGATATGAGTGATGGGAAATGCTCCCTATTTTGAAGTGTACAGGTATGGCAATTCATAAGACAATACAAGAAATCAAAATGGGGAAATGAGTAGAAATTAATTGGGATGCAAAAGCAACTCATGGATAGTTCTTTCTGCACAATATTAAAGAGCAACCATGTAAAGAAAAATGAAAGGATAGAGCAGAATAGAGAAACAGAATTCATATAGCCATCCCCAACATAATTTGGATAAGGCCCTATCATGATAATGCAAAGCCCAACATAGTTTGGACAAGGCTCTATCATAATGATGCAAAGCTCAACATGAAAGGACACACCTTTCTGCACAATTCTTATTCCTTAAGGCTGCAAAACAGTTACACAAAAAAGGATTAAATCTCTATTTCCTTGAGCCACATAACCACATTGGGTCCTATATATTACTCCAAAAGACATCCCAACTTCTTATCCCCCTTTGAATTGTTTCATCTCTCCAAAGACATGCTCCTTTCATCTCTCTAAATTGTTTCATCTCTCCAAAAGCCATGCCCCTTTGATTTTTTTTTCTTTGAACGGTTTCCTCTCTCCAAAAGACATGCCCTCCTGATCTTTGTGAAACATTTTATCTCTCCAAAAGATATGCCCCTTTCATCTCTTTAAATCATTTCACCCCAACATTAACTCTCCATCACACAATCTTCTCCTCATCTTTTTAAATAAACTGAAATGTTTCCTTTACCCTTCAAGTTTTCAATGCTCTCGTCACTGCTAAAGCCCTCTTTGACAAATCTTTCCATCTTTATCATCAGAAGAAGCTTAAAATCCTTTTCCTTTTATTAACTCAAACACAAATAAGAGACCTACAAGAACCAGTGGAGTTAGGGCTTCTTCTTTTCCTTGACATATTTATGTCTTTATATATATATATGATACATGCTGTTACAAAAAATAATATGCTTGGTTCACATATGGGCTGATTGGATATTGATTGGAACATTGCCGTAATTGCAGGTTGATAAAGCTCATGACCCGGGTTCTCCGGAGAAAGTTGTAACTTGTAAGGTGTCACACACAGTGTATTATGCTGATACAAATTTTAATTAATAAATTAATTTATGCCCGATTTAACTGTGCATTGCACGGGACTTTCCTCTAGAATCATTTAAACATGACAAAACATCACAACAGGTCATATGAATACTTCCCCCCCGCCCCCTTTTTCCAAAGAACCACTTGAACATCAAGACACTTAATAGAATAAGTTACACATCATTTTTTTTTAAATAGTACTTGAATTACACATCATCACAAGAGAAGCATTGGGGGAAAAAATATATCAACAATCTCATCAATATTACTTTAATCTAGTAAAACTACACCACAAACAAGCATCTCCAATTAAAACCCACGTTAACCTTCACCGAGACGAGGCAAAGCATTAAAACAGCAGAAGAAAGAAATTTTTTTGTAGACACTCACAGTAATCTCGATGGGGACTTTAGTATCAATGCGATGCTGGTAGTAGAGGTCGATGCAGTCAACATCCAGCCTCTTCAAGCTCGCCTCGCAAGCAGCCCTCACATACGCAGGATCGCCGCGGATTTCCCTCTTTCCATCTGCAAAACTGACACCGAACTTGGTCGCCAATTCGACCTCCTTCCTCATCCCCTTTAAAGCCTGCAAAATCACCATCAATAAAAAAAGCAGAGAATACAGAAAGACCACGATGGGAAAAAGCCCCCAAAGAGGGTCTCTTTGTTTGCATGGAATTGAATTCCAACATATTCTATGAAATCCATCTTCCATCAAAGGAGAGATTGTTTGATAGCCATTTATAGACATTCACCGTTATTTCTTAGAATTCCAAGTATTTCAGTTCCGTGAAAAGTTAAAAGCAGGATCAACGAAGTGGAACCCAGATGAGAAATAACAAAAGGGGTGAAAGAAGAGAAAGAAGCAGATGAAATGAGAGAGAACCCAGATCGAAACATCACAAAACTGGAAACCCCAGATGAGAGAAGGGAGAGGGAGAAGGAAAAAAAGTCAACCTTTCCGAGAAGGACTTCGTTGGTGAAGGGACCATAGATGTCAGAGGTGTCGAGGAAGGTGATGCCACTTCTAACAGCATGGTGGATGAGGGAGATCATGTCCGCCTCTGGTTTTGGAGGGCCATAGAAGGCAGACATGCCCATGCAGCCGAGGCCCTGAGCAGACACCTCCAGACCTTGAGCACCCAGTTTCATCCGCCCAACATTAGCCATCTTTTCTCCTCTTCTTCTTCTTCTTCTTCTTCTTCTTCGTCCCTCCCTCCCTCCCTCCCTTATCTGCTCCTCCTTCTGGTGGGTATCACTATCAGTGTATTATATAGAACATTATCATCACAAGAGAAGAATCAAATGCTCATTGCTCCGCTGATGTCTTGAGTGTTGACATTGTAGTAGCTAGTCCAGATCAACCTCTCCCCGAGGTGACCGGCAATAATCCTATTGGTTGTTGTTAGCGGGGAGTAAAGGAATATTTTATTGGAGTCGGTAAGAAGAAATCCAGGGTCCCAGACAAATGCGTGATGCAAAGTTGATGAAATGATATTAGTTTATTGTTAGTCAATGCATATTGTTGATGAATGGAAATAATTTAATTATGGGGAATTGTAACCCCTTCTTCACAGGGGGCATTTTTTTCATTAATATAAGTCACAAAATAAATAATGTTTTTCAATCCAAAGATGACGGCCATAACAAGTAGGGTTGTACATGGCTCGGATTTGATCAGATTGAACCAATTTATTCACCAAACCGTTACTTACGGGTTGGCGGTTTTGTAATCCGTCATTGATCAACTGCCCATTAAAACCAATCCAAACAGAACCGTGGATCAACGGTTTGGATCGGTTTAAACCATTCAATTTGTTAATAGTTTTTCTCGCTATATCACACACTTTATCCACTGTAATAAGAAAATTAAAATTATAATGGAGATTATTTTCTTTCAATATTTTTTATATAAAATTAAATATATATAATTTATTTCAACGGTTCAAATTAGTTTAAATCTACGAATTAAGGATACAATCCATTATCAAACCGTTACTAACGGATTAGGATTTTTTCAATCCATCACGAATCCATTAACAATCAAATCGGTTAACAAACAACAGATCAGATTGGATCGAATCGATTTTAAGGATCAACGGATTTTTTATACACCCCTAATAACAAAAAAGAGGATAAAAGCAATCAACCCGCTGTACATAATACACAACTATAGAAACTGGCCCTTCAACTCTGTTTTTGTGATGAGAGGAGAGAAATAAGGCACGATTTCACTTTAACTTGCCTCCTTTTGAGAATTTTGAATTGGTGAGAAAATATGAGAAGAGATCCACTTTTTGTATATAAACAAGATATTTTAATGCCACTATTGATATCTAGATTAAATGCTTTCATTGCAAAAAGGAGAAAAAGTAGGGAGAATAACTAATGATTCATTGGTTTAAAGTTGGGAAATAGAAGGTAGTAAATGTAGGAATTAATGTATCTTCTATAGTCACTAGGGTTAAAAACAAACACTTAATTTTCCGATTAGGTGAAGGTTCCAACTTGTGAAAATCCGGATTTAGAACTTATATTACGTTTCGATTCATAAATGGGTTTGGATGACCTAATTTAGTTTCCGATTAGTAAATGGTTCCGATTTTGGGTCCATATAAGTTCCAACTCATGGACCTAGGACCTAACACAAGAGCCCTTATAATTACAAATTGTAGCTAAAAACCAACTTTGGCTTAACATTTTTATATTTAATTTTAAAGATAGTAAATTTGATGCATTGTTATAAGTTGAACGGTATCCTTGATTTAAAAAAAAATAAAAAAATATAAGGAAGTTAAAAGAAGTTAGAACCTAAGCTTGGAACTAGATCTTAATTTTCTAGTCACACCTAGTTTTGAAACCGAATTTGGATTATCTTATAGAAACTAGGTCTGGAAACAACAAAATATATTCCAAGTCAGAACCGATTTCAGAATCAAAACCGTCATTTAGAAATGAGTCTGAGTCTGGATCTAGTATGGACCTATTCCGAAACTAACCTGTTTGCAACCTTAATAGTCACTCTATATAAGCACCAACTTTAAATGTCAAATCCCTTTTCATTAGTCAATCATAGGGGGGCACTGTCTAGCACTGTCCTTTAACTATTATATGAGGAATTTCTTTTTCCTTTTCCCTTTATTATTGTAAATGATGCCTTTAACAAGTGTACAGCTCGGAATTGTAAAGGAGTTCCCATTGTAATAATTAATTACCTGGGTATGACTCACGTGGCTAGGGCTTACTATCCATGAGACTATTTTTCACTTTTTTATGAAAATTTATATATTAGGATTGTGTGGTGTAATGATTAAATTGATTTTTTTTAAGCATAAGATCATGAGTTCAAGTCTCACAACCTAAAGTTTTTTAACTTTTTTTTCATTTTTCAAAGGATTAATATAAAAGTTAAAATTAAAAGGAATTTAAATCTAAATTCCTTGGCTTTAATATATTATAGAGGCTTTTACGTATACCCTCTAAGGTTTCTAATATTTGTAAGTATGTCCCTTGGGTTTTTGTATTTGTGAATAGGGCCTTTCTTTGACATTTTAACACTTCCAATATCCCAAAACATGTGGATTTGAAGGTAATGAGCAACCAATGTGAGAATTTAGATAAATTTTTCACAAAATGACACTTTTTGCCTTACAACTATTTTTGTGTACACCCCTCCTATGGTTTCTTATATTTATTAATAGGCTCCAATGGGTTGATCAATAATAAATCTATTAAATTGTCTCAATCTTAAAAATGTGTCACTTACTCCTCTCTTATTTTTTTCAATTTTGATTGATATCTTTAATTTATTTCCCATCAATAATATGAGCGCAAACCATGTTTTGAATTAATTATATTTAGGATCATTTTAATAGAACTAGTGATTAAGATGTTTCATTTAATCTAATATGTTTACTAAAAAATAATATATTTATCTAATTGGGTGGCTCAAGAGTAAGACCCCTTGAAACCTTTTTTTTCCTCAAATCATTGTCCTCCCCGGTTAATACAATTTTTCCTTTTAGCAAAAATAAAAAAAAGCTCTTTAAAACACCTTTCAAATGTTTGAAATTGGAGATAACTGATATACAAATATACTATAAAGATATTAATTTACGAGAACCATTAGCAAAGAAATGACCAATATAAATTTCTAAAAATACACAAGACACACATTCACAACCCGTGAGAGTAACATCCATTATGAGAGAGAAAGAGAGTACCTGTGAGAGTAAATCCAAAGCAATTTTTAATCTTCCTTCTCACTAGAACTATTGTATAAAAAAAGTTGATGTTAAAATGGCCCTAAGATTTCAGAAAAGCTAACAAACTAAAGAAAAAAAAATATTATCTTAATGTTAAATGAGAAGATGTCACTGGCTACCTACCATGAAGAACTTTGTGGGCTTGGGTGAAAAATAGAAAGTTAAAGTGAAAAAGGTTAAAAATCGTATGAAGGAGAAGTATTTTCTTAATGATAAATAAAGATATAAGAAAAACAGTCAGAATCAATAGAACGCCTAATGACTTCTTCTCTTTATTGTCAAATCCACTTAATTGGGGATATGAAAGGCATGAAAATGTCAAAACAGGGGCCTATTTACAAATATTGAAACTAGAAGGGCTTGTCTAAAAATATTAAGAACACTAGGGGGTATATAAAAAAACCCTATATTATAATATGAGTTCACTGCTTTTTTTAATTAGTTATTAGTTGCTTATGTATTGATAAGTACTTTTACATCATGTGAGGAAATAACTAGTTTTCCAATCCCTCAGGACCATTATCATTTAGTGCTCTAAATGCTAAATTCGGATTGATCAAATGATTTTGCCTTTGATCTCTGCCCTTCTATGTGATGGTCAAGACAATATCTTTCGGGATATCAATGTAATTGGGTCTTTACATGATAGCGATAGGCCCTTTTTTTTTATACTAATACCAAGAGGACTTAATGAACCATTTTGGAATTTTAAGCCTTCTATTGCCTCACCCGAACAGCTTTGTGTAAGTATTTCAAAATTTTAGACCTACTACTACGTGCCAATGATTTAATTTTGATGGATTTTCAATGTCCGAACCCCAATAGTGACGAATTTTAGAGTTCTAACTGTAAGTATTTTTGTGTTGGCAAATTTATGGGTTGGACAAAACTTGAGTCCATTATTGTTGTATTTTACATATTTTTGAGTATGGATAGTGGTTTAAGTTGCCGGATGCACTGAAGTAAAGAAATAGAAGAAAAAACGATAAATTAAAGTGGTTTTTTACAGACAACATAGATTAAAATAAGATCATATCTCACAAACCAAGCATCGGATATGGGTATGCAACTACCGTTGGAAAGCTCGTTTCGAGAGGATTCAGTAGAGCCCAAAATTGCCTCAATCAGAGTTGAAATGAGAAAGTTATAGCTTCTGGAAATTTGCAGGAAAATGCTGAAATTTTCACCTGGGTATAACCTTAATCCAAACGATCGAGCAATTTATCCAACCGATCAGGTAAGTGCAGAAAGTATGCCGACTTGCGATTTTCCAGCCTGAATTAAAGGGAAACTTCCTTGTTTGATGCCAACTCCTTTCCTGAGCATATTATACTTATGAAACACGTATTAAAGGCTATAAAAAGGGGTTTTCTCTCAACTCTAAGTGGTGAAACACAGAACTCATTGTTCTAAGAAGAAGATTGATTATTGGAGATCACCTTCTTTAAAGTTTTTTCATTAGAGAGTTGAAGAGCTAAAGTTCTGCTCTAGAGATTTTTGTCTTTTACTTCTCTGAGTGTAGAAGATTGTTTTAGGGAGTCAAGTACAACATCTAGAAGGCGTCTAGTGTTTTGAATCTGTCATAGAGAACGGCAGGGGGTCGTTGCAGCAGGGAGCTGTGCAAGGAAATCAGAAGGTCCTTAGGTTGAAGAGCAACTAGATAAGGATTGTGAGTATTCTCTTGTAGCTGTAGTATGATTCATAGTGCTTGATTCTTGATTGTGGTTTTTTCCTAGTTTGAGTTTCCACATAAAAATCTATATCTTTGTCACGCCCCGAACCCGAGAATTGGAGATTAGTTGTGGGTTCCGAGGAATGACACACGTATCCGTGACAATTCGTGCCATGACTAGACACGTACGAACTGTCACAAAGGTAATTCCATAGGTACGTGTGAGGAACATCCGCAAACACGTATTATCGACATAGGGCATTTAAGCAGAAACTTGAAGACTTCACCTATATATATATATATCACAAGCATCCATAAAACATTCATTTCGATGAATTAAATAACAAGTTTATTAATTAAACTAGCTACATACATAAGACATGAAAATCCATAAATAATACAAAAGATATCAAATGCCAAGATGAACCCTAAGCCATTATATGGTCGAGTTACGATAACCCCAAAATGTCCCTGTTGCGCACTGATGAGGAGGATCATGAAAAAACGTCTTCCTCATCCCACTCGTTCACGTCCTGAGGTAACATTGGGGTTCCCTCCGGGAGCGCGCTGATTGCCAGTTTGGCATTCGGTTCCATACCTGTAATACCATGGTAACTCGGTTAACACAGCGGTTAAGTAAAGATAATGATACATGAGCTTGACATGACATAATAATTGAATTAAATGATGAAATAATTAAAAGAGATCAATACTGAAATCTAGGCACATATGCAATGAGTTAGCATGAATAAGGGATCATCAAATAAGTGTACATCATACCAAATTGGCAACTACATTGCTACTTCCTCTCTAGTAAGAGAGTAAATTGATCCGTGGGAAATCACTAGCGATTGGGTCAGGATCGACTAACTACCCTAAGAGCGTTGACTCACTTTTCTGATAACTACTGCAGTAGACAACTGATAAAATACTCCCATGTGCTCCCGTCGAACCTCCTATGAGGTATAAGCTAAGTGACGCCGACTCTAAGCATGTCGGAATCAATCTGATATCAATACTTATCATATACTGATCTGTTATACTGATACAAAAAAGTAACTCAATCTTGTTTGGAAATATAAATCAGAGAATTGTAACTAAGTACAATACTGTTCATCTTTGATGCAACTGATATAAACACTCATGTGGAGGTCAAGGTTACTAACAATATGAATGAAATTAGATTGTAGGGTTATTTAGGAGAATTACTAGCCAACCCTATGTTAGATAATCCGGGCTTCCAAGGTCATTCAATACGGTGTATTTATAAGGCATTCGATGTCCTTGTGTTACCATTCTTTGCGTTACACTTTACATGAAAATGACACTTCACATTATGCCAACACTCTTGACGTGACTTTGAAAACTAACTGGAGAATCAAGAAGAAAAGAGTGACAGCTCAACACTCTTCTTTCGCCACATTTTGTTGTGAAATTAAATTCAATCATTTAATACTGCAAGTGCACAGTTGTCATTTTGAGACAATGGTAAGTACAGGTCGAACCCACAGGGAGCACTATTGAAATCTTCTTTTTTTTTTTATTAAAATCTAATTTTTTTTATGATAATGACAAGAGGGATCGAAAAATTAAGCAATAATAAGACTAAAAAATTCTAAGTCTAAAGCACATGAAAAATGGAGATCAGAGTGTCATGAATCCATTAAGTAATCCCACCATCATTCTGTGTAATTGATAAAATAATTTGTCCCCCAAATCCTTCAAATCAGAAACAAATCAATGTTTCTGATTCGGATAATTTGACAATCAAGAGCACAATTTTTCACAATTTATTTAAGGTCAAAATCTCCTTTACCTAATGAAATTATGAACTTAACTAAAGATCACATATTAATCAGAAATAGACTATCAAAGAATTTCAATCTAAGAATAATCTATTAAGAAAATATAGGTAATTAAAGCATTGCTCATATAAAACTTTGAATAACATAGGTTGTCAACGACAAAAGGGAGATTTATTTTTATAATAAACACACAAATATATATATATATATATAATTGAATCAAATCACATAGAATAATGATGAGAAACACTGAACTTTATCAGATACTCTGATCTACAGATCTACTCCTCCATCACAAAATATATGATTTTCATTTAGCACTTCACGGCAGTTACAATTTTCTCTCACACTCTTCTATCCTAGTTCTGGAACAAGGCTCCAGAATACCCACAAATATTTTCTCTTTTTTTTTACTAGAAAGAAAAAAAATATGAGAAAAGAAGAGAGGAGAGAGAAGTAGAGATAGGGATTATCGAATAGGATGGTAGTGAGGGGTATGAGAGATAGAGAGAGATGGAGTGTCCGTCCACTTTTTGGTGGGTGGTGTCCTTTTATAATGTTTCTCTTGTCTCAAGGCACCCATGGAATACAAAGATTTGCATGGGCCTCATGATCATACAATCACTTCCAACCCAATCATATTCTCATCATCATTCCAATTTTGTTATCATATCCCACTAAGATGAGTTGGATATAAGGATGTTTGTATCGCATGGTGGATTTCCTTCTAAAATTGCTCCAATCTTCACATGTGATGAGTCGTGAGGATCTTTGACCATAGGTTGGGAGAGATCATCCAGCTGAAAATTCTCTCTTGGATTTGACATTATGAGTTGGAATAGGATCACTTTCCATGTCAACTGATGTGGGCAATTTGTGCATTAGATATACATGACAAAATTACTTCACATGGCAAGGAAAGAATAAATTATAGAGATATCTCTCATCCAATCCACACTGTATGTGATCTTTTTAAAATTTGAAATTTCTTGGAGTGAAGTGGGTTCCACATCTTCCTGCACATTCTAATTAAACCCATCAAATGTTGAAGAGCCCACTTGAAGTGGGCCTGTTCAAACACAGTTCTACTCCAATGGGACTCTTCAGAGAAAAAGCGCATAAAATGATAAAAGTGCAGAAAATGTAAAAAAAATCCAAATCCTAAGTAAAATTGCACAAAATGGTGAAAATGAATAAAAACTTCATGCCATTCACCTAACTAAGTCCTAAAAATGTGCAAATCCATATATTCAACACACCCCCCAACCAGCCATAAGAGAGTAAACTGATTCGTGGGAAATCATTAGCGATCGGGTCAGGATCGACTAACTACCCTAAGAGCGTTGACTCACTTTTCTGATAACTACTGTAGTAGACAACTGATAAAATACTCTCTTGTGCTCCCGTCGAGCCTCCTATGGGGTATAAGCTAAGTGGCGCCGACTCTAAGCATGTCGGAATCAATCTGATATCAATACTTATCGTATACTGATCTGTTATATTGATACAGAAAGGTAACTCAATCTTGTTGGAAATATAAATCAGAGAATTGTAACTAAGTACAATACTATTCATCTTTGATGCAACTTATATAAACACTCATGTGAAGTTCAAGGTTACTAACAATATGAATGCAATTAGATTGTAGGGTTATCTAAGAGAATTATTAGCCAACCCTATGCTAGATAATCCGAGTTTCCAAGGTCATTCCATACGATGTATTCATGAGGCATTCGATGTTCTTGTGTTACCATTCTTAGTGTTACACTTTACATGAAAAGTACACTTCACCTTATGCCAACAACCTTGACGTGACATTGAAAATTAACTGGAAAATCAAAAAGAAAAGAGTGAAAGCTCAACACTCTTCTTTCACCGCATTTAGTCACCGTCGGGCTAGTTTGGGGTAGCAAAGGATCCATTTCTATGGTTCTAAATGGTCTTGGGTTGAACCTATAATCTATGGTAAAGGGTGGATGGATATCTCGGTCTCTTTCTAAGGTTTAAGGGAGTAACCCATCATTAGACTATCCCATAGACTATAGAAAGTCCATAGTCAAGCATAGAATTCATTTTGGAACACATTTCTATAAACTACAGGTCAGGCTTACCCGACCGATCGGGCATGGGTCTGACCGATTATATTGCATCCAGAAAGAAAATTCGATCGATCGGGCTGGGTGGCCGATCGGACGGACTACTCGGGAGGCAATTCGACCAATCGGGCTTCAGGACCGATCAGTCGGCTCTGAAGCACCCTGTTACGAGAGGATTCCTTTTCCAACTGGTTTTTTCCAACCCACCATTCCACCTGTAATCAAAACAAAATAAAAGCTCCTATTCTACCTTCTTAGGTTCCCTAAATAACCACTAGCAGTTATCCATCCCAAAGTCACCAAAAATCATGAATCAATCCCATGCACTACCCCATTGAGCTGTAAAGGGGTAAGTCACAAAATACAACAAGAATCAAAGAATAAAGCCATACATGTAAAGAAAATGTATCCTTATACTTGCCTTAGGCGTGATGCTTTACTCCAATCAATCTATTTCTTGGTGCAGAGGTACAAAAGCTCTCCTAGGAAGAAACTCTATAACATGCACAAAGATACACAAGCATGAGATGCATGCATGCCAAATCCTTGGGTTTCCTTGCCCCCAATGGACCCAATAACTGAAATGGAGATGGGGTTTTCCTTACCTCAAGCCTCTACAAGAACAAACTAGAAAGTGGCTTCAAATCTTAGGAAAAAGAACAATGGAGGAAGAAAAGGTTGAAGAAGATGATAAACCCTCTTATATGCAGCTTCTAGCACTTCAAATCACAACAAAATGAAGGAGAGTGAGAGAGTATGGGAGGGGAGGAAAAGGACGTCTCGCTGTAACCAAATGACAGAAAGAAAGAGAGGAAGGACGATGGAATTGAGTTTTAAATGGGTTGCGTTTATGAAATTACAGATAGGCCCTCCTGTTATGTGTATATTCTAGTTTAAATCAATTGGCCTTCAATGGGCTGAAAGGAATCCGAATAAAGTTGGGCCAAACATAAAAGATGTCCTACAAAATGAGACTCACCCAATGCAACTATCATAATGCATAAATGATGCAAAACCATGAAAATGTTAAATACAAAAGGTCCTGGACTACCTAATAAGGTTCAATACCTGTCACAACCCGAGCCTAGGAGATCGGGGGTTAGTAAAAAATTAACCAGGTGACACACGTACTCCCGTATATATACCCCTAAACCTGGTCTAGGTGCATACATACAAGGGATCTATCACACGTCCAATCCATGTACGTGGAAACTGTAGATAGTATCAGTGCACCAAAGGGGAGATGGGTATCATAAGTAATACATGAAGGGAGAGTCGACAAATACATATATAATACATATACAAATACATATGCAAAAATGGGAATGCAAGGCATTCACTGGGCGGATCAATCACAACCACTCCCTGTCCCACTGGGGTCTCTAAGGTCTTCTTCGAAGTCAGATTGATCTTCGAGGGATTGGAACTGACTCTGATCTTGAAACACCAAGAACAAGTGAGTACGATGGCTCAACAAAGTATAAACAATATAAAGGTAACGCGTGCTGTATCTAAAAGAATCAGTAACAGAAAATCATATAAGATGTCAATTTCGTATACTAGGTAATTCGTGCAATGATTAAAGCATGCCATATGAGTCAATAGCAGAAGCACTGTTCAAGGTGGCTACAACATATGCCATATTCTCCTTATGAGGAACAATCAGTAGTGAGAACGCCATTGCCATATTCTCCTTATGAGGAACAATCAGTAGTGAGAACACCATGGGCCAGATGGGTCTCAGCTTCTTGGGGTCTGGAATCCCCAAGACAGTAGCACACTGCAGCGGCAATAATTCGTAATACACTGAATGTCAACCCCGTCGGGTATCATAAGGCGGAGGCTTAGTAGTGCCAAACAGACAAGATCGGTCAAGTCATATGATGCACATCAATCAGTATCAGTCGGTCAATCAGACAATGCAATGCACATATAATAGCATATCACAAGCAAACAGTACAGTGCGTGCATCACATGAGACTCAAATACTAAACGCAAGTAATATCATGTGGGTTATACTAAACAGATCAGATCAAAACACAAACTTATACGTATATACACGAACCCCAAATGCCAACCAAGTGGATAGACAGGTACAATAGTATCTATGTCAAAACCCTGTCAAGATTAAGGTATCCAAATTACCATGAAACATGTCAAGACTAAACAACTCACATAAATCAGAGGGGTAGCATAGAACATGGAATCCGCTGTTTCCACTCAGGATTTACCATGGACAGCGCCCTCAGGGAATATCCAATCGTTACCCCAGCGCAGAACGCTTACCATGTGAATAAAAGGGCAAAACCGTAATTAATATACAATGCAAGTCAGATTATATAGCAAGAATCACGATCTTTTGTTAGCCAATCCTAACTTAGTTATTCATAGTTACTAACCGTGCATGATGTTGTAGTTTTAAGTTATCCGATACTCGGTTGTTTTTACTTCGGTGTCTTATTGTATCATTCAAAGCATCGGAGTGCTTTAAACTAACACCCATGGGGAGGTGCTTAACAAATGGATAACAATCATGAATGTATCTCAGCCCTCAAAACCCAATCATAAAGAATAATCACACCCCATCCATTCAAGAGGGAATGAGAAACCTACTTGCAAAAGAAATGAGAAAGGGCTTGTAATTGTAATAAAATAACAAAATAAAAGTGGTCTACAACTTCCAAGTCCTTTCTCTACTCATACACACCGTAGGGAGTCGCTTTATTACAAGATTATAGAAAATACCTTAATAAAGTAGTATTACACTCAAGGATTGCTCTGGGAAGGAGCTCGAACAGCAGAAGGAAACACACCAAATATTATATGAGGAAAGATTTTATATGCCTTTCCATGAAGACAAACTAGGCGTTTCTGACTCCTTCCAAGTAGCCATATCACTACCATATCTTTCACCTTTAACAGCATCTGCAGATACGAAGGACTCCAGTTCAGCCATCTCTTCTGGAGTGAGCTTCACGGATAAAGCTCCAATATTCTGGTTGAGGTTTTCGGTCTTGGTGGTGCCTGGTATGGGGCACACATCATTGCCTTGGTGGTGAACCCAAGCCAATGCAAGCTGTGAAGGAGTGCATCCTTTTCTTGTCGCCATCTTGGTCACACGCTCAAATATAGAGGCATTATGCTCCAAATTCTCAGGTTGGAATCTTGGAAGAACCTGGAGATCCAATACATATATTTCAATAAGAGAACATGAAATCAAAACTTGTACTTAATATGTAAAAACTACTATTTTATCCATAGTTTATAGAATGATACTAACAAACCATCCAAAATCTGCATTTCTTGTGTTATTTCCATATTTTGCTAAATGACATTGTGGATGGTGCACTAGGTAAATGTATGATGTGCTTGTATGGAGCTTAAACTCAGTTAATGCAACAGTGTTAATGCAAAGTTCTCTCAATTAAATAAAAAGCCTAGCATACACACCTTTCGAAAGTCGTCATTTGACAAACTATCAACCATTTTTGGCCCTGAAGATAGGAAGCCTCTCCCCAAAGGGCTGTATGCAACTATGCCTATTCCAAGTTCTCTGGTTAACATATGAAGGGTTAGTATCATCAGAATTAAGCTCGAAACTATAATTTCTCCTAAGGAGATTGAAACCAAATGTATTAATAGATCTCACCTGCAAGTGGGAACTATATCTTGCTCTACATCTCTTGACCACAAAGACCATTCTAACTCTATTGCAGTTATTGGGTGAATAGCATGAGCCCTCCTGATTGTTGAAGCAGAGGCCTCGGAAAGCCCAATATATTTGATCTTTCCTTCTTCAACTAGTTTTTTAAGTTCTCCCATCTTGTGCAGGAAGACAAAAAAATGAATAACCATGCAACCATACTTACATTCGAAGTAAGAAAAAGAAACACATATTATGTTGATTTGATCACTTCAAGAAAAAAAAATAATAAGATGATAGTCTAGACAATCAAAAGGTCAAAGTTAAATAAGAAAAACAATACCAAGCTCAGAAGATAGGCTAAAGTGCCCAACAGGGATGCAGGCACACTTACTTATGAGGTACACAACCCTCTAGAAGCAGTATGATGATGATGATGATTACACAGTCCAAAAAGTCCGACTATGATGATTAAAGATCAATCAAACTATTTCAAGGCACTGTACACTCCCTCAAGTTACATATCGAGCATAAGTCAAGAACACAGGATACCAGTGCAGTAGAGTTTCTTCTTAGGCTTATCACTTGAGGAGGCATACTTCAATCTAAAGTTGGCATCCATAGACGGGATAAAGTTGATTACCCTTGCTGTCTTGCAACATCTCAAGCTGCTCTCTTGATATGATTAGGTGAGAAAACAAATGCAAACATCCTCAGAGTTTGATTTGAGTGATGGGAAATGCTCCCTATTTTGAAGTGTACAGGTATGGCAATTCATAAGACAATACAAGAAATCAAAATGGGGAAATGGGTAGAAATTAATTGGGATGCAAAAGCAACTCATGGATAGTTCTTTCTGCACAATATTAAAGAGCAACCATGTAAAGAAAAACGAAAGGATAGAGCGGAATAGAAAAACAGAATTCATATAGCCATCCCCAACATAATTTAGATAAGGCTCTATCATGATAATGCAAAGCCCAACATAGTTTGGACAAGGCTCTATCATAATGATGCAAAGCTCAACATGAAAGGACACACCTTTCTGCACAATTCTTATTCCTTAAGGCTGCAAAACAGTTACACAAAAAAGGATTAAATCTCTATTTCCCTGAGCTACATAAGCAGATTGGGTCCCATATATTACTCCAAAAGACATCCCAACTTCTTATCCCCCTTTGAATTGTTTCATCTCTCCAAAGACATGCTTCTTTCATCCTTCTAAATTGTTTCATCTCTCCAAAAGACACCCCCCTTTGATTTTTTTTTTTGAATGGTTTCCTCTCTCCAAAAGACATGCCCTTCTGATCTTTTTGAAAGATTTTATCTCTCTGAAAGACATGCCCCTTTTATCTCTTTAAATCATTTCACCCCAAAATTAACTCTCCATCACACAATCTTCTCCTCATCTTTTTAAATAAACTGAAATGTTTCCTCTACCCTTCAGGTTTCAACACTCTCGTCAGTGCTAAAGCCCTCTTTGATAGATCTTTCCATCTCTGTCATCAGAAAAAGCTTAAAATCCTTTTCCTTTTATTTACTCAGACACAAATAAGAGACCTACAAGAACCAGTGGAGTTAGGGCTTCCTTTTTTCCTTGACATATTTATGTCTTTATATATATGATACATGATGTTACAAAAAATAATATGCTTGGTTTACATATGGGTTGATTGGATGTTTATTGATTGGAACGCTGACGTGCTTGCAGGTTGATAAAGCTCATGACCCAGGTTCTCTGGAGAAAGTTGTAACTTGTAAGGTCTCACACACAGTGTATTATGCTGATACAAACTATAATTAATAAATTAATTTATGCCCGATTTAACTGTGCGTTGCACGGGAGTTTCCTCTAGAATCATTTAAACATGACAAAACATCACAATAGGTCATATGAATACTTGCCACACCACCCCCACCCCCCCCCCCCCCCCCCCCCCCCCCAACCATTTTCCAAAGAACCACTTGAACATCAAGACACTTAATAGAATAAGTGTCAAGTCCCGAATTTTTATATTTGGTCATACCGGTTTGTCAGGTTTGAGTTGGGTTAAGAGGGTCAAATAGATCGGTTTAACACAATTGGGCCTGAGTTAATGGACCCTTTTTGGGCCAGAGGACACTTTTTGAAATTTCTTAAAACCCACTAGAAAGCAGGGGGCCCTTCCTTGTAATTTAGAAAAACCCCATCTCTTATATAAACTTTACTCTTAGGGTTTCTCCCCCTTTCTCCAATCATCTTCTTTTCTTCTTCAACCAAAACCCTAGAGGCTCTCTAAGGGGGAAACCAAGGTGGGCTCTTCCAAGCTTTGATCTTCAGATCTACTTTGACTTCAAGATCCAGGCAAGTGGATGACTACAAACAATGTTTCTTGGTTGTTTTCTTGAATCACATGTTGTTTATATGATTTATTTGCTTTAGGTAAAATCTTTGAGGTTACACATTAATAATGGAGATTTGTTTATACCCTTTTTATTGCAATAAGCATAACTCATGGATTGGATTTCAGGTTTTATAAAAAAAAATACAGTTTTGATATTTAAAAAAAAAATCTGCAGACGCTGCTGCCCAGGCAGCAACGAGCGCTACCGCCCAGGCAGCAGCAGGTGTTGCCTGCCTAAGGCAGCAGCGGGCGCTGCTGCCCGGCACTGCCTGCCTGCCAGGCCGGGCCTAGCCCGGTTGGGCCTGGTAGCGCCCGGCCCGGGTGCTGCTGGGCCCAGCTGCGGCTGGGCCGGGTTGATGGCAGTTGGGCCCACTTGTTTTTTTTTAAAAAATATATGTATATTTTAGATAATTGTAATTAGAAGTTTAGTTTATTAAATATAAACATTACAGTATTAATATGTGGTTGATGGTTTAGAAGATTAAAGAAGATGTGGTTATAATAATTAATTATTAAATTAAATATGATTAAAAATTCGATTATGATTGTTATAAAAGTAATTGGGGACCTTGTACTTGAGATTAGTATTTTTATTTAGATTGGTTACCAATTAACTAAGGTGTATTTGGTAATTATTAAATCTTAACTAGATTTTATTTATAATTCTAATTTGGATTTCTAAATTGAGTTTGATTTCAAGCTAGGGTCCGAAATTTGTACCTTTTGTTTTGAATAAAATAATAAAGTATATTTATACACAACAATGATATTAAGGAATTAATTATTTTCTTTCCCTTTTTTAGCATGACTTGATTTAACTTTGGATTCAGAAGTTGAACATCTTTTACCTAATTTGTAAAACACACTAATTATATATAATTGGATTAGATGAATTATGTCTTTTAGGAGTGTTAGTTGAATATTCACATGAGAATTAGACTAAATGCAGAATGGGAATATGAGGTTCGGGATGTACCACATGATAGGCACCAAAAGTAGTATATCGGCATCATGGACTCATATTTCCATTGTGATAGAGAGTTAGTTCTCATGTGCATATTTATCTAACTTTGACCGTTGGTAGATTAGTGCTTACTCTCAAAGAATTTGAATTGACACACGTTCATAATACACTTTCAAATTTAAGTACTCTAAATACTCACAATGATATTGGATTGAATATTGGGATTAAGGGTTCATATCATGGTTCATTCTGCATCGGTATACGTATGTATTTGTAAATATGTATGTTTGTATATATATATATCTGACCGACTACAGTTCGGAGGTGGACGTACGCCATCGGGTCAGCGTGTGCTGTGGATAATAGTATACAGCTGTGCCTTCTGTTATTATCTGCGGGATTACCCGTTTCTGTTATTATCTGCGGGATTACCCATTTTTGTTATTATCTGCGGGGTTACTCGATTCTGTTATTATCTGCGGGACTACCCGTTTCTGTTATCTGTATGCGGGGTTTACCCGTTTCTGTATATTTATCCGTGGGAATACCCGTTTCTGTGCATGCATGCCATTGGGGTTTGCATTTGATTTATTTTGGTTCATAATGAATATATTATTTAATTCAGTTGATTAATCCATTGTTGCAGCTTACCCTCTTGCCAGATTATGTCAATCTGACCCACTACTTGTAGTGTCTAGGTTCCATTGCCGGTGCCGAACTGGAGGGTCAGGGGACGCAGGAAATTCTGCCAAATGGCGGAGTTGTTGAGTGGAGCACCGATGACATCATCTGAGGTGTCCTAGTACGGTGCTAGGTTCGAAACTTTAGATTATGTAATAAGGCCATGTCTGGGCCATTAGTTTATTAATTTAAGTTTAGTTGTTTATGAAATTTTAACTCTAATTGTGATGCTTCAAAGCACTTGACTCTGGTTTTATTATTAATGAGATTTATTACCTTATTGTGATGTGATATCCGTCTGCAATGAGTATGGATTTTTGTTCCTCGTGTGATTATGGTTGCTTGATCACCAAGCATAGCCTCACGAAGGACTTCGATCCACCCGGAATTGGGGCCCGTATTGTTTATGTTTAAAAAAATTTTAATTGACCCCAATTCTCACACCCCTGGAACCGGGTTTGGATCCGGCCCAATTTTGGGGGCGTGACAGATGGTATCAAAGCCGGTCAAGTTCTAGAAGTTCTAAAAGATGCTAGAATGTAGGTCCGATGTGAGGATTAAAAACGTTAAGTGGGAACGTTGGGGGTTTTTGGCATTCATAATCGTATTCGAACTTTGGCAAATGTTTAAGCGTTACAGGAGTTCATTACTTTCCGCATTTTTAGTCTTTTTGTCGCTAATATATAGGGGATCACCAAAAAGGTGGCTTGGACTACTTTTCGTAATCTGTTTCCTAAGTACATACCAGAGCATGTTCGCATTTAGAAGCGAATAGAGTTTGATAGATTGAAGCAAGGGAATTTGTCTGTTCGAGAGTACGAGCTGTAGTTTACCCTTCTCTCTCGTATTGCACCAACACTCATCACTTCAGGAAGTGAGAGGATTCGACGGTTTCTTGATGGTCTTCAGCCAGATATACTACTTCAAGCTATTCGGATAAGGCACACTCGGCTAAGGAGGTGATTGGACGCATGACCCCTACAAGCCAAATCAAGCAGAAAGTTACTCTGTCTCCGATTTCACAACACCAATTAGATAAGCAAAAGAGGGAGTCTTGTGGCATTTGTGGCAATAATCACCCTACAACTAAGTGTTGGAGACAGAAAATAGTTAAGTTATAGTTGATGATAACACAAGGTGCAATTGTGGGATCAAAGAAGAAGGTTGTTATTCGTATGATTTCAATTATTAAGGCTATAAAGTTGTTGATGAAAGGTTCTGAGGGGTATATAGCGTTTATCACGGAGGATAAACAGACTAAAGTGGTGGAGGAGATACCAGTGGTATCTGAGTTTCTGGATGTTTTTCCCGATGATATTCCCGAATTACAATTGGTTCGTGAAATTGATTTTTTTTCAATTGAGCTTGTTCCAGGCACAGCTCCGATCTCAAAAGCCCCTTATAGAATGGCCCTAGCAGAGTTGAGAGAAGTCAATGAGCAATTGCAAGAGCTTTTAAACAACTTATTAGACCGAGTGTCTCTCCTTGGGGGGCTCCAGTGTTATTTGTGAAGAAAAAGAATGGTTCTATGAGAATGTGCATTGATTATAGACAACTAAATCAAGTAATCATCAAGAATAAATACCCTCTACAGTGAATCAATAAATTGTTTGATCAATTGCAAGGTGCTCAATATTTTTCTAAGATTGATCTGACGTCAGGATATCATTAGTTGAGGGTACGAGATCAAGATATTCCAAAAACTGCATTCAGAGCTCGATATGGTCACTACGAATTTTTGGTGATGTTGTTTGGGTTGACGAACGCGCCAGCAGCTTTTATGGCTATGATGAATAGGGTTTTTGCACAGTACTTGGATAAGTTTGTGGTGGTGTTTATTGATGATGTACTTGTATATTCGAAGAGTCAGAAAGAGCATGCTTAACATTACGTCATTGCAACTGTTGAGGGGATATCAATTGTGTGCTAAGGCAAGTAAAAGTGAATTTTGGTTGGGAACAGATGGGATTCGTTAGTCACATAATCTCCAGGGAAGGTTAAGCGGTGGACCCAACAAAGATTAAACCAGTGGTAAAGTGGGAGAGGTCGAAATAGTGTCAGGGATCCGAAGTTTCCAAGGCCTCGCAGGATCTTATTGCAAATTCATGGAAGGATTTTCCACAATAGTAGCCCCACTGTCGAGATTGACTCGTAAAGAAGTTCCTTTTTGTGTGAAATGAGGATTGTGAGCAGAGTTTTTAGGAGTTGAAAAGGAGGTTGACCACAGCTTTTATACTAACGTACTTGTTGGCAATGATGTTTTGTGATTTTTACCGATGCATCTGGAGTTGGACTTGGTTGTGTTCTCATGCAACATAGGAAGGTAGCAGCGTATGGGTCTTGACAGTTGAAGGAACATAAACGAAAGTATGCAACTCATAACTTGGAGCTAGCAGCAGTGGTCTTTGCTTTGAAGATATGGAGACATTATCCTTACGGAGCCACTTTTGAAGTGCATTAGACCATAAGAGCTTCCAGTATTTCTTTACACAGGGTGATTTGAATATGTGACAGAGGAGATGGATGTAGTTTATTAAGGGTTACAATTTTGGATTGAAGTACCATCTAGGAAAAGTTAATGTAGTAGCAGATGCTATAAGTAGAAAAGCAGCGTTCACTGGTGGATTAATTGCAGAATGCTTCTGGATTTAATCATTAGAAGACATGGATGTGTATTTTTGACCCGTTAGTGAACAGGCAGTGTTAGCTAGTATATTTCTGTGAGAACCCGAATTACTTCCAAGGATCAGAAAACACCAATTATTAGACCCCGAGATAACAAGAATTAAAGATCATATGGAGGAGAGGCCTGATTTTAAGTTGGAAGATAATATTTTACATTATAAAGGCAGAATTTGTGTGCCTGATTTTCTATAATTGAAGGATGCAATCACGGTCGAGGCACACTATACTCGGTATACTATTCATCCAGGCAGTACCAAGATGTATCACGATCTGAAGGATCACTATTGGTGGAAGAATATGAAAAAGGATATTGCAAAATTTGTTGGAAAATGTTTGGTTTGCCAGCAGATTAAAGCAGATTATAGGAGGCCCCCAGGTCTTTTGCATCAGTTGGAGATTCCTCAATGGAAGTAGGAGCACGTCATTATGGACTTTGTGTCTGGATTACCTCATACTAGAAAGGGATTTGATGCTATTTGGGTGATAGTGGACCGTTTGACTAAGTCAGCCCACTTTGTACCATTTAAGACTGGTTAAGGAATGGAGATAATGGCAGACCTCTACATCAAAGATGTGGTGAGATTACATGGAGTGCCAGTTTTTGTAGTCTTCGACCGAGATAGTAGGTTAGTATCTCGGTTTTGGGTATCACTATAGGAAGCCTTAGGAACTAAGTTGAGTTTTAGTATAATCTATCATCCACAGACAAATGGACAGACAGGGTGTACGAACCAAACATTGGAGGATATGCTAAGGGCATGTGTCTTGGATTTCAAGACTAGTTGGGATAAAAGTTTGGTTCTATGTGAATTTGCGTACAACAACAGTTACCACTCTAGCATTGGCATGGCACCTTTTGAAGCTTTGTACGGGAGAAAATGTTAAACCCCTATATGTTGGTCAAACTTTGGAGCTCGTGGTTTTCATGGACCATTGGAGAGTCCAGTGACAAGATAAGACAGATTCGGGAAAGGTTGAATGTTGCCTGTAGTCGCCAAAAGAGTTATGCGGATAAACGGAGGAGAGAGTTGAAGTTTGAGGTTGGTGACCATGTATTTCTGAAGGTGTCACCTCCGTGTGGTACTTTGCGGTTTGGGCAGAAATGGAAACTTTCCCGAAGATATGTGGGACCATTCCAGATTATCAGCAAGGTCAACGATGTGGCTTATCGGATAGCATTGCCACCGGAGCTATCAGGTGTTCATGATGTCTTCCACGGTTTTATGTTGAGAAAGTATGTAGCAGACCCTTCGCACGTGTTGCAATATGAGCCGTTGCAAGTGCAATGTTAGTATCCACACCTTTTTCCTGAGGTATGTTAGTCATTCGGAGGACCAAATGTCCTTTAAGGGGGATGAGATGTCAAGTCCCGAATTTTTATATTAGGTCATACCGGTTTGTTGGGTTTGAGTTGGGTTAAGAGGATCAAATAAATCGGTTTAACACAATTGGGCCTGAGCATTTTTGGGTCAGAGGACTCTTTTTGAAATTTCTTAAAACCCACTAGAAAGCAGGGGGCCCTTTCTTGTAATTTAGAAAAACCCCATCTCTTATATAAATTTTACTCTTAGGGTTTCTCCCCCTTTCTCCAACCATCTTCTTTTCTTCTTCAACCAAAACCCTAGAGGCTCTCTAAGGGGGAAACCAAGGTGGGCTCTTCCAAGCTTTGATCTTCAGATCTACTTTGACTTCAAGATCCAGGCAAGTGGATGACTACAAACAATGTTTCTTGGTTGTTTTCTTGAATCACATGTTGTTTATATGATTTATTTGCTTTGGGTAAAATCTTTGAGGTTACACATTAATAATGGAGATTTGTTTATACCCTTTTTATTGCAACAAGCATAATTCATGGATTGGATTTCAGGTTTTATAAAAAAATATATATAGTTTTGATATTAAAAAAAAAAATCTGTAGACGCTGCTGCTCAGGCAGCAGCAGGCACTGCTGCCTAGGCACTGCCTGCCTGCCAGGCCGGGCCTGGCAGCTCCCGGCCCGGGTGCTGCTGGGCCCAGCTACGGCTGGGCCGGGTTAATGGCAATTGGGCCCACTTGTTTTTTTTTAAAAAAATATATGTATATTTTAGATAATTGTAATTAGAAGTTTAGTTTATTAAATATAAACATTACAGTATTAATATGTGATTGATGGTTTAGAAGATTAAAGAAGATGTGGTTATAATAATTAATTATTAAATTAAATATGATTAAAAATTCGATTATGATTGTTATAAAAGTAATTAGGGACCTTCTACTTGAGATAAGTATTTTTATTTAGATTGGTTACCAATTAACTAAGGTGTATTTGGTAATTATTAAATCTTAACTAGATTGTATTTATAATTCTAATTTGGATTTCTAAATTGAGTTTGATTTCAAGCTAGGATCCGAAATTTGTACCTTTTGTTTTGAATAAAATAATAAAGTATATTTATACACAACAATGATATTAAGGAATTAATTATTTTCTTTCCCTTTTTTAGCATGACTTGATTTAACTTTGGATTCAGAAGTTGAACATCTTTTACCTAATTTGTAAAACACACTAATTATATATAATTGGATTAGATGAATTATGTCTTTTAGGAGTGTTAGTTGAATATTCACATGAGAATTAGACTAAATGCAGAATGGGAATATGAGGTTCGGGATGTACCACATGATAGGCACCAAAAGTAGTATATCGGCATCATGGACTCATATTTCCATTGTGATAGAGAGTTAGTTCTCATGTGCATATTTATCTAACTTTGACCGTTGGTAGATTAGTGCTTACTCTCAAAGAATTTGAATTGACACACGTTCATAATACACTTTCAAATTTAAGTACTCTAAATACTCACAATGATATTGGATTGAATATTGGGATTAAGGGTTCATATCATGGTTCATTCTGCATCGGTATACGTATGTATTTGTAAATATGTATGTTTGTATATATATATATCTGACCGACTACAGTTCGGAGGTGGACGTACGCCATCGGGTCAGCGTGTGCTGTGGATAATAGTATACAGCTGTGCCTTCTGTTATTATCTGCGGGATTACCCGTTTCTGTTATTATCTGCGGGATTACCCGTTTTTGTTATTATCTGCGGGGTTACTCGATTCTGTTATTATCTGCGGGACTACCCGTTTCTGTTATCTGTATGCGGGGTTTACCCGTTTCTGTATATTTATCCGCGGGAATACCCGTTTCTGTGCATGCATGCCATTGGGGTTTGCATTTGATTTATTTTGGTTCATAATGAATATATTATTTAATTCAGTTGATTAATCCATTGTTGCAGCTTACCCTCTTGCCAGATTATGTTAATCTGACCCACTACTTCTGGTGTCTAGGTTCCATTGCCGGTGCCGAACCGGAGGGTCAGGGGACGCAGGAAATTCCGCCAAATGGCGGAGTTGTTGAGTGGAGCACCGATGACATCATCTGAGGTGTCCTAGTACGGTGCTGGGTTCGAAACTTTAGATTATGTAATAAGGCCATGTCTGGGCCATTAGTTTATTAATTTAAGTTTAGTTGTTTATGAAATTTTAACTTTAATTGTGATGCTTCGAAGCACTTGACTCTGGTTTTATTATTAATGAGATTTATTACCTTATTTTGATGTGATATCAGTCTGCGATGAGTATGGATTTTTGTTCCGCATGTGATTATGGTTGCTTGATCACCAAGCATAGCCTCACGAAGGACTTCGATCCACCCGGAATTGGGGCCCGTACTGTTTATGTTTAAAAAAATTTTAATTGGCCCCAATTCTCACACCCCTGGAACCGGGTTTGGATCCGGCCCAATTTTAAGGGCGTGACAGTAAGTTACACATCATTTTTTTAAAAATAGTACTTAAATTACACATCACAACAAGAGAAGCATTAGGGGCAAAAATATATCAACAATCTCATCAATATTACTTTAATCTAGTAAAACTACACCACAAACAAGCATCTCCAATTAGAACCCATGTTAACCTTCACCGAGACGGGGCAAAGCATTAAAACAACAAAAGAAAGAAATTTTTTTTGTAGACACTCACAGTAATCTCGATGGGGACTTTAGTATCAATGCGATGCTGGTAGTAGAGGTCGATGCAGTCAACATCCAGCCTCTTCAAGCTCGCCTCGCAAGCAGACCTCACATACGCAGGATCGCCGTGTACTTCCCTCTTTCCATCTACAAGACTGATACCGAACTTGGTCGCCAATTCGACCTCTTTCCTTATCCCTTTTAAAGCCTGCAAAATCACCATCAATAAAAAAAGCAGAGAATATAGAAAGACCACGATGGGAAAAAGCCCCCAAAGAGGGTCTCTTTGTTTGCATGGAATTGAATTCCAACATATTCTATGAAATCCATCTTCCATCAAAGGAGAGATTGTTTGATAGCCATGTTGGGTTATGTCTTGTATTCCGGTTTAGCCGGATCAGTCGTCTGGGTTAGCCAGAACTGAGGCTCAGGGTTAGGGGTATTTTAGTCATTATGTATGGGTTTTCTTGGTGGCCAAGAAAGCGGAAACTATATATATTAATGTACTGTAACCCTAGATCCTGAGGGGATCGAGATGGATCATAGTAGATGAGTTCTCTTCTCCCGTGGATGTAGGCAAGGTTGCCGAACCACGTAAAACTGCTGTGTTCATGCGTGTGATTGCTTGATGGTATGATTGCTTACGTAGATCATGAAGATCCATTGATCGCAGGTTGTTTCCATATCGCCGCTTTTCCCAACAAGCCATTTATAAACATTCACTGTTATTTCTTAGAATTCCAAGGATTTCAGTTCCATGAAGAGATAAAAGCAGGATCAACGAAGTGGAACCCAGATGAGAAATAACAAAAGGGGTGAAAGAAGAGAAAGAAATAGATGAAATGAGAGAGAACCCAGATCGAAACATCACAAAACTGGAAACCCCAGATGAGAGAAGGGAGAGGGAGAAGGAAAAAAAGTCAACCTTTCCGAGAAGTACTTCGTTGGTGAAGGGGCCATAGAAGTCAGAGGTGTCCAGGAAGGTGATGCCACTTCTAACAGCATGGTGGATGAGGGAGATCATGTCCGCCTCTGGTTTTGGAGGGCCATAGAAGGCAGCCATGCCCAAGCAGCCGAGGCCCTGAGCAGACACCTCCAGACCTTGAGCACCCAGTTTCATCCGCCCAACATTAGCCATCTTTTCTCCTCTTCTTCTCCCTCCCTCCCTCCCTCCCTCCCTTCCTTATCTGCTCCTCCTTCTGGTGGGTATCACTATCACTGTATTATATAGAACATTATCATCACAAGAGAAGAATTAAATACTCATTGCCCCACTGATGTCTTGAGTGTTGACATAGTAGTAGCTAGTCCAGATTCAACCTCTCCCCGAGATGGCCGGCAATAATCGTATCGGTTGTTGTTTGCAGGTAGTAAGGGAATATTTTATTGGAGTCGGTAAGAAGAAACCCAGGGTCCCAGACAAATGCGTGATGCAAAGTTGATGAAATGGCATTAGTTTATTGTTAGTCAATGCATATTGCTGATGAATGGAAATAATTTAATTATGGGGAATTCTAACCCCTTCAACAAAGGGGGCATTTTTTTCACTAATATAAGTCACAAAATAAATAATGTTTTTCAATCCAAAGATGACCGCCATAACAAGTAGGGTTGTACACGGCTCGGATTTGATCAGATTGAGCCAAATTATTCACCAAACCGTTACTTACGGATTCGCAGTTTTGTAATCCGTCATTGATCAATTGCCCATTAAAATCAATCCAAATAGAACCGTGGATCAACGCCTTGGATCGGTTTAAACCATTGAATCTGTTAGTAGTTTTTCTCGCTATATCACACACTTTATCCACTGTAATAAGAAAATTATAATTATAATGGAGATTATTGTCTTTCAATATTTTTTATATAAAATTAAATATATATAATTTATTTCAATGGTTTGGATTAGTTTAAATCTACGAATTAAGGATAAAATCCATCATCAAACCGTTATTAACGGATTAGGATTTTTTTAATCCGTCATGAATCCATTAACAATCAGATTGGCTAAAAAAACCTAGATCAAACCGGATTGAATTGATTTCACGGATAAATGGATTTTTTGTATACTCCTAATAACAAAAAGGGGGATAAAAGCAATCAACTAGTTGTATGTAAGACACAACCATAGAAACCGGCCCTTCAACTCTATTTTTGTGATGAGAGGAGAGAAATAAGGCACGATTTCACTTTAACTTGCCACCTTTTGAGAATTTTGAATTGGTCAGAAAATATGAGAAGAAATCCACTTTTTGTATATAAACACAAGATTTTAATGTCACTATTGATATCTAGATTAAATGCTTTCATTGCAAAAAAGAGAAAAAAGTAGGGAGAATAACTAATGATTCATTGGTTTAAAGATGGGAAATAGAAGGTAGTAAATGTAGGAATAATTGTATCTTCTATAGTGACTATGGTTAAAAACAGGTACTTAATTCTCCGATTATCTGAAGGTTCCAACTCCTGAAAATTCACATTCAAAACTTATATTACATTTCGATTCATAAATGGGTTTGGATGACCTAATTTAGTTTCCGATTAGTAAATGGTTTTGATTTCGGGTCCATATGGGTTCCAACTCTTGGACTTAGGACTTGACACGAGCTTTTACAATTACAAATTGTAGCTAAAAACCAACTTTGGCTTAACATTTTTATATTTAATTTTAAAGATAGTAAACTTGATGCATTGTTATAAATTAAATGATATCCTTAATTTAAAGAAAAATAAAAAACATAAGAAAGTTACAAGAAGTTAGAACCAAGTTTAGAACTAGATCTTAATTTTCTAGTCAAACCTAGTTTTGAAACTGAATTTGAATTATCTTATTGAACCATCATTTAGAAATGAGTCTGAGTCTGGATCTAGTATCGACCCATTCCAAAACTAACCCGTTTGCAACCCTAATGGTCACTCTATTTTAGCACCAACTTTAAATGCCAAATCTCTTTTCATTAATCGATCATAGGGGGGCACTGTCTAGTGCTGCCCTTTAACTATTATATGAGGAATTTCTTTTTCCTTTTCCCTTTATTATTGTATATGATGTCCTTAACAAGCGTACAGCTCAGAATTGTAAAGGAGTTTCCATTGTAATAATTAATTACTTAGGAATGACCCATGTGGCTAGAGCTTACTATCCATGTGACTATTTTTCACATTTTTTATGAATAATTATATATTAGGATTGTGTGGTGTAATGGTTAAATTGATTTTTTTTAAGCATGCAATGATGAGTTCAAGTCTCACAACCTAAAGTTTTTAGCTTTTTTTTCCCCTTTTTTCTAAGGATTAATATAAAAGTTAAAATAAAAAGGAATTTGAATCTAAATTCCTTGGCTTTGATATATTATAGAGGCTTTTATGTATACCCTCTAAGGTTTCTAATATTTGTAAGTATGTCCCTTGGGTTTCTGTATTTGTGAATATCCAAAAACACTTCCAATATCCAAAAACATGTGGATTTGAAGGTAATGAGCAACCAATGTGAGAATTTTGCTAAATTTCTTCACAAAATGACACTTTTTGCCTTACAACTATTTTTGTATACACCCCTCCTATGGTTTCTTGTATTTATTAATAGGCTCCAATGGGTTGATCAATAATAAATCTGTTAAATTGTCTCAATCTTATAAATGTGTCACCTACTCCTCTCTTATTTTTTTCAATTTTGATTGATATCTTTAATTTATTTCCCATCAATAATATGAGCGCAAACCATGTTTTGAATTAATTATATTTAGGATCATTTTAATAGAACCGGTGATTAAGATGTTTCATTTAATCTAATATGTTTACTAAAAAATAATATATTTATCTAATTAGGTGGCTCAAGAGTAAGACCCCTTGAAACCTTTTTTTTTCTCAAATCATTGTCCTTCCCTGTTAATACAATTTTTCCTTTTAGCAAAAATAAAAAAAAGCTCTTTAAAACACCTTTCAAATGTTTGAAATTGGAGATAATTGATACAAAAATATACTATAAAGATATTAATTTATGAGAACCATTATCAAAGAAATGACCAATATAAATTTCTAAAAATACACAAGACACACATTCACAACCCGTGAGAGTAACATCCATTATGAGAGAGAGAGAGTACCTGTGAGAGTAAATCCAAAGCAATTTTTAATCTTCCTTCTGACTAGAACTATTGTAAAAAAAAAAACGATGTCAAAGTGGCCCTAAGATTTCAGAAAAGCTAACAAACTAAAGAAAAAAAATATATTATCTTAATGTTAAATGAGAAGATATCACTGGACGCCTACCATGAAGAACTTCGTTGGCTTAGGTGAGAAAAAGAAAGTTAAAGTGAAAAATGTTAAAAAATCGTATGAAGGAGAAGCATTTTCTTAATGATAAATAAAGATATAAGAAAAACAGTCAGAAACGCCTAATGACCTCTTCTCTTTATTGTCAAATCCACTTAATTGGGGATATAAAAGGCATGAAAATGTCAAAACAGGGGCCTATTTACAAATATTAAAACCATAAGGGCTTGTCTAAAAATATTAAGAACACTAGGGGGTATATAAAAAAAACCCCTATATTATAATATGAGTTCACTGCTTTTTTAATTAGTTATTAGTTGCTTATGTATTGATAAGTACTTTTACATCATGTGAGGAAATAACTAGTTTTCCAATCCCTCAGGACCATTATCATTTAGTGCTCTAAATGCTAAATTCGGATTGATCAAATGATTTTGCCTTTGATCTCTGCCCTTCTATGTGATGGTCAAGACAATATCTTTCGGGATATCAATGCAATTGGGTCTTTACATGATAGCGATAGGCCCTTTTTTTATACTCATACCGAGAGGACTTAATGAACCGGGTCTTTACATGATAGCGATAGGCCCTTTTTTTATACTCATACCGAGAGGACTTAATGAACCGTTTTGGAATTTTAAGCCTTCTATTGCCTCACCCGATCAGCTTTGTGTAAGTATTTCAAAATTTTAGACCTACTACTACGTGCCAATGATTTAATTTTGATGGATTTTCAAAGTCCGAACCCCAATAGTGACGAATTTCAGAGTGCTAACTCATACGAACAAACTTCATCTCTACAATAGGCTGAAATCCTCTTCCTGATAAACCATTCTATTTATGAGAAGGCATTCAGCCTTTTTAAAGGCTTGGAAATGCTTGGAAATTCTTGGCGAGTGTGAAATAGAGAGACGGTTGGTAAGAACATGCAATATAAAAGGTGAAATTCTCAGAGATACCACCTTTCATCTAAAAATGTATCTCAAAAGGCGTGAAACATAAAAACTCAATCCTAATGGCAAGCTGCAGAAATCAATCAATCAGCTTATTCTAAAGGAATTGAGATTTTGTGAGGAAAAACCCCATGGTCACCGATAAGGTCCCACATGTCATCATGGGTAGCGAGCCCATATTGCTCGCGTGCATGGTAGGCTGCCCCATGGTGACGTGCAGGGTCAAACACACATTTGGTCCATAGGGGGCATTGGACCCCGTTGGATTCCACAAAATAACTATACTTGTAAATGGGCCACTGGCCCATGGCCCCCTTCAACCCAAAATGATATATTTAATTTTTATATAATATATTACATGCTCAAACATTTATAACTTAATGGCTCATTGGTTCATATGTTGAATGATTGTTGTGTGTGTGTCTGGGTTTGTTGTGATTTATGCATGGATTTAAGCACATAGATGGGAGAAAAACACACCATACACAGAGATGATCATAAGAGATTTACGTAGTTCAACTTGAGCCTACATCCACAGGAGAAGACAGAAAGAATATCACTATGAGAAACAAATTACAAGAGGAAGATCATGCTCACTCTCATCCCCAAACCCAACTACACCCAAGCCTCACACTGATCGTCTTCCACACTTAACCGAAGTAGCAAAGCATTCCACTTATAGACTCCATCATTAGTATGAAGTCCACATCTTCAGCTGCCCACAGGTGTCGCAGTGCGGCTATAGTGCGGCTACAACTAGGGTGGCTACAATTCTATAAATGGGGCTGCAGCTCTGCAATGGCTCCATTGAGTCACACAGTTAACAAATCTTCACCTTGGTGAAATCGGAGGCAATCCTCACAAAATTCTTCTTACAACCTTCACATGCTCATTTGGGCGCTCAGGTACTTATTTCGCCAATCAAGTCCAAGCAATGCTTGAACTTTGCTATTGGAATAGGCTTAGTTATTATATCTACTGGGTTCTGTGCTGTAGCCTATAGGGATCTTTTGTACTTCGATAACACCTTGAGAAATTACATCCCCAATGAAGTGTGATAGACATCAATGTGTTTGATTCTTTCATGATGCATCGGATTGTTTGTTAGATCGATAATACTCTGGCTATCATAAAACACAGTAGTTAACTGCTGTTGCAATCCCATATCACCAACTAAACCCTCAACCAAATAGCTTCCTTTACTACTTTTGTAACTGCCATATAATTTGCTTTAGTGGTAGATAAGCCAATGGTAGATTGCAATATTGCCTTCCAGCTAATAACACCATTAGAAAGAGTGAAGGCATAACCTATTATGGATTTTCTTCTGTTTAAATCTCCAACTAAATCTAAATCAACATACCCAATAACACTGCCAGAGGTGTTATCATTTCTTTCATATACTATCTCAACATCTATAGTACCTTTAAGATAGCAGAGTATTCATTTCACAGCCTGCCAATGAGCCTTCTTAGGTTTATCCATGTATCTACTTACTACAATAACTGAATGTGAAATGCCTAGCCTTGTACAGACCATAGCATACATGATACTCCTAATTGCACTGGCATAAGGAAATGTGACGTGTGCTCCACCTCCTCCTCAGTTTGTGGTGATAAAGCAGCGGAAAGTTTTAAAATGAGCTGCAAGTGGAATATTCACAGGTTTCGACCTTTGCATGCCAAAGTGTTGAAGTACTTTTTCGATGTACCTTTTTTGTGACAAAGACAATTTGCCCGCTTTTCGGTTCCTATTAACCTCTATACCAAGTATTTTCTTTGTAGCGCCCAAATCCTTTATCTTAAATTCACCACTGAGTTAAGCCTTTAACCTGTTGATCTTAGACATGTCCTTAGAAGCAATTAACATGTCATCAACTTACAACAACAAATAAATAAAAGAACCATTTAAAAGCTTCTTGTGATAAACACAATTGTCATGCTCACTCATAGAATAGCCGTTTCCTACGATAAAGGTATCGAAATGCTTGTACCACTGTTTACGAGACTGTTTTAGTCCATACAAAGATTTCTTTAATAAGCAAACATAATCCTCGTTATCTTAGATTTCAAACCCCTCTGTTTGATGCATAGAAATCTATTACTTCAACTCACCATGCAGAAAAGCAGTGTTGTCATTGAAGCTGCTTAAGCTCTAACTCCAATAGATAAATCATAGCAAGTAGCACCCGAATAGAGTTATGTTTTACCACAGGAGGAAACACTTCATTAAAGTCAATACCCTCCTTCTGAGTAAAGCCTTTTACAACCAATCATGCTTTGAACTTAGCATCTTCCACTCCTAGAGTTCCTTCCTTCTTCTTGAAGACTTATTTGCAACCAACAATCTTTTAGTCCTTTGGCGGTTTTACTAGTTATAACACTTCGACCCAACCTAAACCGGTTTAGCAAATAATTAATGTGTTTTGAGTAATTTTCGAGCGAATTAGTTTTATCTTTGTTGTTTTGTCCTTTGAGTTTTATTTCGAGTCATGGATAGGTAATTAGGTTGAGTTTAACTTGGATTAGGTAGGCATGAGCCCCTTTTTGTAATTTTTGAGTTCGTAAGAGTTCATCGTTCATGCATCATCTTGGTGTCAACACATATATCTTGTTAAGCCTATTGATTTCTGTAACTGACTTGCCCATAAATAACTTCGTTTGTTTTCGTTGGACGGTTGTTTGACTCGAACTGTAGTTAGTTTAAACTTTTGGACTTTTATTAATGTCCACTCATACTTATCTTATATTAAGAAGATGCATGCATTGACTCTTTCATTTCTTCTCTCCTTCCCAACGTCTTCTGTTCTTCGTTTCTGTTTCTTCTTCTTCTTCACGATCAACGCAAGGAAAAAACGGAGAATCCATTGCATCCTTTACATTGATCCATTCCTTATATGGTCTAATGTAAGATTTGAAGTCATGCTACCATCTATGCGTCTAGAGTTTTCTTCATGCACCGCATGCACCCTATTCTTCTCACTCTTTGCATGCATGATTGTCAAAGCCGCGTATAGACGTCGAATTTGAGTCAAAGGACAACTATTAACTTGACAAAGCTCATTTGAGGCCAATTTGGATGAACACATATTGGTATAAGATGATTACTAATATTCTTCTTGATCTTGTATGTGATATGTGTTTACAGCCTTTTTGTGTCTAATTCTTCACACTTGTTCTTCTCAGTTTCAAATTGTGCAAATTCTGTTTCGTCTGTAACAGGTTCAGAACATGACCACCTGAAACTTACGGTTAAGCCATAGAGCTTCACGGCTCACTTTCCAGAGAGCTGCAAAACCTGACCTGTAACACTTTGACCCGACTTAACCCCGTTTAGTGACTAATCAAGGACGAATTAGTTGTTAATGCTGTTTTGCCTTTGTTTTGTTTTGTTGCGGGTCATGGATAGGTAGTTGGGTTCAGTCTGACCTCGTTTAGGTAAACATAAGCCCTTTTCCGTAATTTTAGACTTTATAGGACATCGTCATTCACGCATCATCTTGGCATCAACACGTGTATTTCATTGAGCTCTTTCATTTCCGTAACTATTTCGTTTGCAAGAAATGTTATTTGTTTCAATTAAACTGTCAAATAACTCGAACTGTAAATTGTGTTAATCGTGGGACTTTCTTATAATTTTTCCTTTAATCTTATCTTATATCAAGCCTCCATCGACTCTTTCTCTCTCATGTTAGTTTCCCTTTTCTTCTCTTCGTTTTTTTCTTTCTTCTTCTCCAACGATCAAGCACAGGAAGAATGTGCACTTCTTCTTGTGGGTGGATGTAAGGTGAGCTTTGGGTTTGATTTTCATCTTTTCTCTCCTTTTTCACGTCAATTCCTGGACTTACACTCACGTCCCTTTTCTTTCTTCCTTTTTCTCCATGCATGGGGGGTTAGAATCGTGTTGGACGGTGAATTTGAACCTAAGGACAGCGATTCTCGTGTTTGAACTCACTTAAGGCAAGTATAAGCATGATTTGTATGAACACATGTTGATATGAGTCTGATTGTGAATAAACTCGGTAATCTTGCATGGGAAATATGTTTACAGCTTAATTTGTGTCAGTTCCCTTCTATTTGATGTGGTTTTGTTATAATTGTATACATTCAGCTGATTCTGTAACAAATTCAGGAAATCGACCCAGTGCAGTTGCGGCTAAGCCGTAAACTGTGCTACGGATGAGCCGTAAAATGTACTATGGCTAAGCCGTAGCCCAGCTGTGACCCCAGCCGTAGATTAATACAAGGTGTCATTTTTAAAATAACTGAGAGTTGGCATTTTGTAGTTCTTCTACGGTTCAACCACGGCTAAGCCGTGAAGTCTTCTACGGCTAAGCCGTAAGGTCGCCCACGGCTAAGCTGTAAGACATTTAAAAAGTAATGAAGCTAGGTATTAACGACACCTGTTAGGATCTTTAAATTAGAATGTAGGCACCCTGACTTGCTCAATGGCTTACGACAAAACCGCATGAATGATCTCGAGGGCTGCGAATCATTCATATTCGTTATCCAAATGTTAAGCACCTCCCTATGAGTATTAGTTTAAGGGACTTCGATGCACACTTATGATACAAGGCAATACTAGACAACGGTGCATCTGATAACTTAAAACTACATCATCATGCACTGCTAGAAACACTAGATAGCTAGATTAGGGTTGGCTTGTAATTGATCTTGATTCGATTGAAGCTTGATTTGCATGGCATCTTGCATGACACTCATTGACCTCCACTCTTATGTATGATTGATTAGTTTTCGTCTGAAACTTTGTATTGTTTGATTGGATTGACATGTCCACAGACTTTGAGGACTATATATATGCTTGGACCCTATGCACGAATGATATAAGCTCGAACTGTATGCACGTATGATTATGTTTGATACGATATGCATGATCTACTCAAAGTCTAGTAGTTGATTGACTCTGCATGGTTAGGCACTACTCAGCCTTAGCCTTAGGATACCCGATGGAGTGACTTTGGCATAGTTTATATGGCCTCTCTGTAGTGAGTTTATGTTTTGGGGCTTCTGGACCCCAAGAACCCAAGACACATTCGTACCCTGACTCAGTCGATGGTATTCTTAGTACGTATAAGATCCCTTTTTGGGAGCAAATGGCCAATATAGTAGCCACCTAGTTATGTACACATCACGTACACCTTGATTTTGGTAGCATACTTTATTTAATACACAACTACCTAGTATACGAACTTAACATGCTATAATTTACATCATGTTACTATATTATTAAATACAACATGTGTTAACTTATTATTACTTATACATTGCTGAATCGTCGTATTCATGAGTTGCCCTTGGTGTTGCAGGCTTAGATACTTAGACCGACCCTTCCTCGGTCAACCAGACTCCAAGGGAGGCCCCCGATGTCCCATCCGAACTATAGGAGTGGATGTAGTCACTCCATCCATCGGAGAGCGACATGGGCACATGACACATAGGTCTTCCTTATTTTAAGATTTGACACATTAGATCCATTCATGATTTGTATATTGCCTTTTAATTCATTTTGTATAACTCTGATCTTTCTGTAATTTTTGTCAATATATTATTTTGTTATTGTATATTTCTTGTGTTATGTCTTGATATCTACAGCTTCCGCGTACATGTATGGCACGTGTGAATCTTCCCTTATGCGTGTGCATTTAGACCGGGTGTAAGTGTATAGGCACGGGAGTACGTGTGTCATTGGTTAGGCTTTTACTAACCCCCGATCTCCTAGGCTCGGGTTATAACATGACCTTTCACTACGGTTAGGCTACGGCTAAACCGTAAATTGTACTATAGCTAAGCCATAGGCTAGTCGTGACCAAATCATAGGTCAAGTTATGGCTTGATGTCCAGAGAGCAGAACTTTGAGAAAACCTTCTACGGTCTAGCTACAGCTAAGCCATGTGGTGTGTTACTATTAAGTCGTACCCTAACTGTGGCTGAGCCATAGAACAAAACATGGCCAAGCCGAAAATGCGGATGAATAGTCTAGGGAACTACGGCTGAGCTATAGTGCATAATACAGCTAAGCTGTAGGATGTGTACGGCTAAGCCGTAAGTCACCACGGCTAAGCCGTGAAACCACTGGAATTAGAGGAAGAGATAGGATTAATGATGAGACCTTATAGGGCCTTCACATGGATTTCTGAACCCTCTTAACTTGTCCAATGGACTACCTTACTAGCATGAATGGTCTTGGGGGCTGTGACTCATTCATGTGTGTTATCCAATTGTTAAGTACCTCCCTATGGGTGTTTGTTTAAGGGACTTCGATACATGTTTCTCGATACATTGCAACAGCAACAAGACGGACAACTGTGTATCGAACAACTTAAAACTATATCAGCATGCATGGTTAGAAACAATGGACAACTAACTTAGGGTTGGCTAGTAAACGGTCATGATTTCCTAAACTAACTTGATTTGCATTGCATGTTAATTTCGGTTATTGCCCTCCATCCTTTTCGTATTGTTTTAGACTTGTGTTTGTATTGGCATTTGGTCTTATTATTGTCTATCTGACCTTATTGTGATATGATGTAATGTACGTATTGTACAGCTTGAATGTGACTTACTTGACTGATATGACATGATTGACACGGTCTGGCTCTACTCAGCCTCAGCCTTAGGATACCTGATGGGGTTGACTTTGGCATAGCCTGCTTGTTACCGCTGCAGTGTGCTCTTGTCTTAGGACTTCCAAACCCCAAGAACTAGAGACCCATTCTTACTTTGGCCCGGCCGATGGTATTCTCAACGCCTGCTCTCGATAGGGAGAATATGGCAAATGTAGTAGCCACTTAGCACAGTATATTTGTTCTATGATTCTTATAGCATGTTCTATTCATATGCACGACTTGCCTAGTATACTAACGTGAAACTCTATGCCATATTACCTATATTATTCTTGTAGACACAATGCGTGTTACCTTCTTGTTGCTTATGATTTACTGAATTGTTGTATTCATTAGTTGTTCTTGGTGTTGCAAGCTCAGATCCCTCTACTGATCCCTCGTCAGTTGGTAAGACTCTAGGAGAGACCATAGAAACCCCATCAGGGTTAGAGGAGTGGATATGATCACTCTACCGGAGAGCATCATGGCATGATAGGCTCCTTCTGGGATTTTTGTGGGATGTCTCATGTATTACCTTTTAGCATTTTAGTGTTTTGGCTTTTGTTTTTGTTCACACTCTTGTATAAACAGTATGTCTTTGGTTGTACACCTTGTAATAAATGTTTTTGTTCCTTTTGTCTACTTTCGTTTAATGCAATGATACTTACAGCTTCTGTGTACACCATGTTTGCACATGTGAAATTCCCTTGTGCGTGTGCATTTAGACGAGGTCTAAGTGTGTATGCATGGGAGTACGTGTATCACTGATTAGGTTTAAACTAAACCCCGATTTTTTGGGCTAGGGTTGTGACACTAGCTCCCAAGTATGATTATTATGAAGAGATTCAATTTTTTCACTCATGGCAATAGTCTATTTTACTGATTCTTTACTGGTGATGGCATCATGATACGTAACCGGCTCCACTTTCATACTTTCAGCTGTATTAAGAGCATAAGCAACAAGATCATCTTATCTTTGAGGTGGCTTAATCTGCCTCCTCTCTCTCTCTCCCTAGCAAGCATGTAATCTTGTGGAACTGCATTCTCCTCATTTGAGCCTTGCATCTCATCTTGCTAAGCTAGAACATCTTACAATTTTTCTTGCAAGTTTTTTGAAATTTCCACTTTAAGCTCCACCTGTTTACTGACACTGTGTTTTACTCCTATATCAAGACACTCTTTCTTTGGTGTTAACATTGCAGACTCATCAAATGTCACATCTCTGCTGATAATGCATTTGGATGATTGTCACGCCCCGATCCCGGGAATTTGGGGATTTGAGTGGGCCCCCAGGGCGTGGATACGTAATCCCGTAGAAATCCGTGCTCTGAAGAATTATGCACGCATTCCTACAAGGGAGATTCCACAGGAACGTGTGAGGTATGGTGACACACGTACAAATATAACTTATCATAAGCAAAATCCTGCGAAATACTCAGTAGTAATCAAGAGCCTGTTAAGTTCATAGTCTGTTAACTTTCATAAGTAAACATATATACATATGATAGTGTTAAAGTCCTCAATTTCATTCCCAAGAATACTACTTAAGAGTGTGATACAAAAGGTCCAAGCGTGACAGTAATATCTCCCAAAAATCAACACGCTCCGTAGGATGGCTAGTAAAAGACGTCACCATCCTTCCACTCGTCTACACCCCGAGGTACTGTTGGGGTATCCTCCGGGGGTGCGTCAGTACCCGGGTTCGAGCCGGGTTCTGTACCTGCAATACCAAGGGTAACACTGTTAACACGACGGTTAAGCAAGTACTAAGGCATATGAAACTAATACAACATAATATACCAACAAGAATAATCACTGAACATATGATGCATGAGTGAGGAATTACAGCTCAAATGTCATACATATTGATTGGCAACCACGATGCTGTAACACTCCGATCCCCTTTGAGCCGGATTAGTGGCTCATTAGTGTGTTTTGTTTTGTTTATTTCTTTTGGACTTGGTTTTGGGCCTTGGATAGGTAGTTGAGTGACCTTTGACCTGGAATAGGCAGTTCTAAGCCCTTTTTCGTAATTTTGCTTTTGCTTTGCTCATATCATCTTTGCATCATCTTGGTGTCAGCACGTGTATTTCATTGAGCTCGACAATTTCCGTAACTGTGTCAGATCCATTTGAAGTCAATTGGAGAAGTTGGACCCCCGTGTGACTTGAACTGTAATTAGTCTAAACTCATTGGATCTTGTGTTAAACTTCCAAATCTATAAATATAAGTCATGCTCCAGATGTCCAACTCCTTGCCCATTTGTCTTGGTCGTTGCATGCAAGGAGAATTCCAGGGAGGCTCCACGTTTTCTCATTCTCTCTTCTTCCTTCTCTTGCTCGATTGTGGATTGGAGCCCTCGTTTGATTTGGGTTTGCTACTCTTCATTGGATTGGGTTCTTCTTCATTTTTTCCTCTCTGTCTATGTTTTGGTGGCTTTGGGTAAGTGGGTTCTCTCCCAACTCTCCCTTCTTCTTCTCCAATTGTAGCTCTTTTCTTTGTTGATTTGTCTTCATCTCATGCATGTGTGATTGCTTTGATTTGCTTTGATTTTTAGTTGCTTTGGAGCTTGAGGTTGTGGATCTGATAGAGCTTTGAGGCAAGTATAAGTACAGACTTTGATAACACACATGGGTGCTCTGTTTGAATGCTTTGATTTCCATCTTCTTTAGTGTATCTATGTTTTACAGCCACATTTTGTGAATTTGGAACCTCTGTAGCTTGTTTGGAGATGTTTCTGTGTCAAATTTCAGTTTCTGTACTCAGCCCGAATTCATCTCTGTATTGTACGGCTAAGCCGTGAACTTCTACGGCTTGATTTCCAGAGACTCGAAATTGGAGTTTTGTTCTACGGCTAGGCTACGGCTAAGCCGTAAATTGTCCTACGGCTGAGCCGTAAGCTAGCCGTGACCCAACCGTACCCCAGCCGTGAATTAAATCTCTGATCAGTCGAAACTTTTCTGATATCAGTACTCCTACGGTGAGGCTACGGCTAAGCCGTGGAATGCTACGGCCAAGCCGTGGATTGGTCTACGGCTAAGCCGTATACTGACTGTAGCTCAGCCGTAAAAGGTATTAGATCAGAGATGGAAGGATGATCAGTTTAGCTGTGTTTTGAATGGAACCAAGGTGAAGCCGTAGTGCATATTACGACGAGTGCGTAAGATGTCTTCGGCTCAACCATAGGTCCCCCATAGCTAAACCGTTAGGCATGGCAATTCTGAAACATAACTTAGGATAATGGTGAGACTTGTAGGACTCAAATACAGGTTAACCACCCATGTAAACCGGCCCAATGGATTCTTGGATCGCATGAATAGTCTGTTAGGCTGTGACTTATTCATGTGAGTGTTGATTTATTGTTAAGCACCTCCCCATGGGTGTTGGTTTAAGGGACGTCGGTGCACGCACAGATTACATTGCAACACTTTGATGGCAACGGTGCATTGACTAACTTAAAACTACATCAACATGCACGGTTAGTGACAGTGAACAACTAGCTTAGGACTGGCTTGTAATGAACCTTGACTCCGTATGAATCTGAGATGCATTGCATATTGTTTATGGTTTTGCCCTCTGTTCTGTTAATCTATGTTATGCATTCCGTAGTCATTTTTGCTTTCGTCCTGTATGTCTGTTTATTCTTCGACCTACACTATGCTCTGATCTATGCTATGCTTTGACTTAATCTATGCTCTGTCTTTGGCTTTGTATATCTCTGTTCGGTTTGGGTATTCCCTGGTGGCTCTGCCCAGAGGTTAATACGTGAGGATAAGATCCGGTCTTTGTCATCGGTGAGTCCAAAGCGGATAATCTCCCTTTCTATGGATTTGATTTGATTGGTATTGGTCTGGCTCTACTCAGCCTCAGCCCTAGGATGCCCGACGGGGTTACCTCTGGCTTAGATCTCTGTATCTCTGTATTCACTGCAGTGTCGCTTTGTCTTGGGACCCCGGAACCCAGGAAACCGAGACCCGCTTGTACCTTTGGCCTGGACAGCGGTGTTCTCCTCTGCTCTGCTCTCTATTGGAGAGAACATGGTTAACGTAGTAGCCAACTAGTTCAGTATTCGATGTTTTGACTCACATATCATGATTTACTTCTACGCACGATTTGCTTAGTTTCCTAACATGGAACTCTGTATTTCATCTTCTGTCCTTATTATATTCACTTTGATACTATGAGTGTTACACCCCTGTTACTTATATTTGCTGGATCGTTGTATTCATTTGTGTTGTCTGTGGTGTTGCAGGCACAGATACCTTGCCCAGCTCCCCGGCGGTCGAGGAGGCTGCAGGGGCAAGTGTAGAGGCACCCTCAGGTTTGGCAGAGTGGGCCTGATCATCTCTGCCGAGAGCGTTCATGCATACTTCCAGTGACTTTTCGAGTTTTTGGTTTTTGAGAGATTGTATTTGGACTTTGGCATCTTTGGATCTTTGGACTTTGGACTCGTATTCTGTATATTTTTGTATTTATTGATTTTGGTGTGTATTTGGTTTTATATCAGTGTAATGGTCTTTGTCATTTCCGTTTTGTATTTACTTTGGCTTCCGCTATTTATTTTCTTTGTTGCTTGCTATGATATCTACAGCTTCCGCGTTCGTCTGTTTCGCACGTGTTAGATCCCTTGTGTGCGTGCATCTGGACTGGGTTTGGGTGCACGTGCACGGGAGTACGTGTGTCACAGGTTTAGCTTTTCGCTAACCCCCGATTTCTGGGCTCGGGTCGTGACAGATGCTCTATTCTCCTAAAAAGGGAGCATACATATCATATGGGTCGCTAGGGGATCAAGTTAGCTTCCCGAGGAGCGTCGACAACCCCTCCATAAACCTACTGCAGTGGTGACATACATATACCCAAAAGGGCAAAAGCTAAGTGGTGCCGATTCGGATTCAATCATACTAATCGTATCATGTGTAAGGAACATCAGTCCAAGAATATAATGGTGACAACAGCAATAATTAAATGAAGCATATGCTTATGAGCTGCAAGGCTCGAACCTCGGCTATACCCTTGGTTAACAAGCACACACTCAGTAGAAGCTCTGGCTTGTTAGACACGCACTCATTAGAAGCTCAGGTCTGAATTGCCTCGGGTTTACTAGAGGGAATGAATCTGATAACAATCATGCTGAAGGTGATATACCATAGAAATATGGATGCATTCAGCTTGAGTGAGTACCTAAGAAAGTACTACCTTCACCCCCTATAATAAGTAACCTATAGTCCCCAAGGACATTCAACACGATGTACCCATAAGACGTTCGGCGTCGTTGTGTTACCGTGTCTTGGTATTACCATATGTGCATACGGGACACCCCTTCTTATGCCAACATCCATGACTTGCCATTGGGAGACCCTCCGGGAATCATTCATTCTTTCCAACATGTACTTACCATTGGGCCTATGTAGTGGTATAGAAAGTGCCAATACTAAGGTCCTACAGAATCATTGATAGTCTCTAACATCCTATTTCTATGGGTTCTTACAGCTTAGCCGTGTACAAGGTTACGGCTTAGCCGAGTGGGTCAGATTCCGTCCGGATTTTCAGGTGCAATTACGGCCCAACCGTATGTTGGCCTTCGGCTTAGCCGTGCTAAGCTTACGGCTAGGTTACGGGGATGTTACAGCTTTGCCGTAATGTATTTCACGGTGTAGCCGTGGGTAAGCCGTAGAAGGAACTGGGTTTCATGAGCCCTCTGGAAAGCTCGCAATAGGAAGACTTACGGCTTGAGCACGGGCTGGAACGGCGTAGCCGTAGTACATTTCACGGTGCAGCCGAGGGTGAGCCGTAGTTCAAAATCGGGTTTTGTTGCTCTCTGGACTTTGAGCCGTAAGTACTCACGGCTTAGCCGTAACTTCACCGTAAGCTTCAGAAACGTGAATTTGGTTCTGTAGCTCAGTCCAGTTCGGGAGTCATTCAGAACTTAACTTAGGAAAGATATTCATAACTTAGTTGAATTGTTCCTAAGGTTTTTCAACACCCACACACCCTCCTATTCCATGTTGAGCATCCTAACTCAGCCCATCTCATTTATGCTCTGTTAAACAAGAAAACAATGACTGAAACTAAAGTGTGTAAGAAACTAACTCAATAATCCAGGACTTAATCATATATGCAGCACATATGACTCTAGTACTTGCCTTTTCACCAGTGTTAGCCCTCCCTAGTTCTCCTTGTCGTGTGGGTAGAGGAAAAACTCCAAATCGAAATGGGTTCTCTACAATAGAACATGCAATGAGGAAATGGGGTTTAGATTCACAAGCATGTCAAGTAATGGAGTCTTTATGACCCTAATAAACCCAAGAGAATGAAATAGGAACCCGTTCTTCACCTTATATTGCTGTAGCTTGGTGGGAAGAACACTGTATACAAAAGTAGAAAGGAAAGGGGAGAATAAAGAAGAAGAAGGTGGGAGGAGGCCAATCTCTGCACATGCACACTCCCAAAATCCCCGCAGCACTTCGATTGCAAGGAGAGGAGGAAAAGAAACCCCGAAGAAAGGAGAGTTCCAACAGTTGCACGAGAGAAGAAGGTGAAGGTACGTGGAGTTTCCTTTTTAAACATAACTTTTCCTGAAATTACAGGCAAGTCCACCCTTTTTCTAGGAAGTTCAGTTTAGGCCAAATGCACCTCAATTGGACCAAGATAAGTCCGGATCAAGTCGGACCCAACACGAAAGATGATCTACGCGAAAGATTACACGAAAGGAAATGACGAGGGGTCTAAGAGATACGAGGACAATTTACAAAAAGGCCCTTAACTACTAAAGCGAGGTCCAAACTCCGCCCAACTCCCAATCCAAGACCCAAACCCCATAGTCTTTGGATTAAATTAGCCTTAATCGAGTTCAATTAATTAAAGAACAAGCTTAATTAATGTAAATCAAGATTAGTGGGATTCAGAGCCTTACAATGATTTTCCATCTAGGCATCATAGCCTAGAAATATGTACTTTGTTGCCCTTGGTTTAAGCTTACCATCATTCACATGAGCATAAGCAAGACAACCAAATATTCACAAATTTGTGTAACTAGCAGGAGAGTCAGACCGTATGTCACAACCCAGCCCAGAAATCGGGGTTAGCGAAAAGCCAAACCAGTGACACACGTACTCCCGTGCACGTGCATCCGAACCCAGTCCAGATGCACACACACAAGGGATCTAACACGTGTGAAACAAGCGAACGCGGAAGCTGTATATATCATAGCAAGCAACAAAGAAATAGCAGAAGCCCAAAGAAGCGGAACGAAAAAGACAACTCTAGATACTAAACTCTAAAACCAGATACAAATCTGAGTACACACCAAAATAACGATATACCAAATAATACAGAGTATCAAAGTCTCAAGTGCCAAAAACAAAATCTCCAAAAACCAAAACCCAAAACAGATAGCCACGGAAGATATGCATGTACGCACTCGGCAGAGGTGATCAGGTCCACTCTGCCAAACCGGAGGGTGCCTCTAGGCTCTGCCCTGCAGCCTCTTCGACCGCCGGGGAGCTAGGCAAGGGATCTGTGCCTGCAACACCACAGACAACACAGTAAATACAACGATCCAGCAAATATAAGTAACAGGGACGAAACACTCATAGTATCAAATTGAATAATGACAGAATATTAATTACAGAGTTTCATCTTAGTAGGCTAAGCAAATCGTGCATAGAAGTAAAGCATGATAAGTGAATCAAAGCATAAAAATACTGAACTAGGTGGCTACTACGTTAACCATATTCTCTCCAATAGAGAGCAGAGTAGAGCAGATGAGAACACCACTGACCGGGCCAAGGGTACAAGTGGGTCTCGGTTTCCTGGGTTCCGGGGTCCCAAGACAAAGCGACACTGCAGTGATACAGAGATACAGAGATCTAAGCCAGAGGTAACCCCGTCGGGCATCTTAGGGCTGAGGCTGAGTAGAGCCAGACTAATACCAATCAAATCAAATCCAAAAGAAGGGAGATTATCTGCTTTGAACTCACCGATGACAAGGACCAGATCTTATCCTCACGTATTAATCTCTGGGCAGAGCCACTAGGGAATACCCAATGAATCAGAGATATACAAAGCCAGAGATATACAGAGCATAGCAGAAATACAGATTATAGCATAGATTAAGTCAAAGCACAGCATAGATCAAAGCGTAGTGCAAAACGAAGAATAAAACAGATATACAGGACGAAAGCAAAATGACCTCGTAATGCATAAACATAGATCAGCAGAACAGAGGGCAAAACTGTAAGCAATATGCAATGTATCTCAGATTAATACGGAATCAAGGTTAATTACAAGCCAACCCTAATCTAGTTGTTCACTGTCACTAACCGTGCATGTTGATGTAGTTTTAAGTTATTCGATGCACCGTTGTCATTAAAGTGTTGCAATAAAATCCTCACGTGCACCGAAGTCCCTTAAACCAACACCCATGGGGAGGTGCTTAACAGTAAATCAACGCTCACATGAATAAGTCACAGCCTAACAGACTATTCATGCGGTCCAAAGAGTCCATTGGGCAGGTTTACATGGGTGGTTAACCTGTATTTTAGCCCTACAAAGTCACACCATTATCCTAAGTTTTATTTCAGATTTCCCATGTCTTACGGTTTAGCCATGGGTGACCTACGGCTTAGCCGTATACATCTTACGGCCTAGCCGTAACATGCATTACGGCTAAGCCGTGGTTTCCTTCAGAATACGGCTAAACTGTCATCTTCCACCTCTGATCTGATACATTTCACGGCTGAGCTACGGTGGAGTCCACAGCTTAGCCGTAGACCAATCACGGCTTAGCCGTAGCTTCACCGTAAGAGTACTGAAATCAGAAAGTTTCGACTGATCAGGGGGATAATTAACGGCTGGGTCACGGCTAGCTTACGGCTCAGCCGTAGAACAATTTACGGTTCAGCCGTAGCCTAGCCGTAGAACAAAATACGAATATTCAAGTCTCTGGAATCTGAGCCGTACAAAGTTACGGCTTAGCCGTACAATACAGAACGCGAAATAGAAGTGAGTGCAGAAACTGAAATTTGGGACAGAAACTTAGCAAAACAAATTCCAGAGGTTCCAACATCACAGAATTTGGCTGTAAAACATAACAGACATGTATAGGATGTATAAGATGAAATCAAAGCAGTCAAACAAAATACCCATATGTGTTATACAATCCTGCACTTATACTTGCCTCAAAGCTTAGCCAAATCCACTGAGATCAAGCTCCAAATCAACTAAAACCCAAGCAAAGCAAACCAAAACACAATACATGAGCATGCAGAGAGAGAGATGGGAGATCCAATTGGAGAAGAAGAAGGGAAGAACCCAATCCAAACTGGAACCCAAATCACCAACCATGCAAGAGAAGAGGAGTGAGGAGAAGAGAACGTGGAGACGTGGAGTGCTCTGGAGTTGTTGCATGCAACGTTGAAGAAAAAAGAGAAGAAATGAAGACATCTGTACAGGTGACTCATAGATATATAGTTTCTGAAGTTTAGAACAAAGTCTAGTGAATTTTGGTTATTTACAAATCAAGTCACACGAGGGTCCAACTTCTCTAATTGACTCCGAATGAGTCTAAGGCAGTTATGGAAAACAACGAGCTCAACAAAATACATGTGCTGACACCAAGATGATGCAAATATGATGCACTCGAAGCAAAAGAAAAATTACGAAAAAGGGCTTAGAACTACCTATCGCAGGTCGAAAGGTACTCAACTGCCTATCCAAGACCCGAAACCAAATCCAAAAGGATTAAACAACAGAAAAGCACACTAATGAGCCACTAATCCGGCTCAAAGGGGATCGGATTGTTACATCCTCCCCCACTAGGAATCATTCCGTCCTCGGAATGACCACCTACCTGCGCAAAAAGCTGGGGGTACTGGCGCGCTAGTTGCTCCTCTAGCTCCCATGTAGCCTCATCTGGACCGTGATGCTCCCACAACACTTTAACCCATCTGATAGTCCTGGTACGGAGAATCTGCTCTCGTGTACCAACAATGCGAAGCGGATGCTCAACGTAAGTTGCATTAGGCTGAATCTGAATGTCATCGTATCGAATCACATGGCTCGGATCTGGCACCTACTTACGGAGCATCGACACATGGAATACATCGTGAACACCGGAGAACTCAACTGGAAGCGTCAAATGATAGGCTAAATCTCCAACTCGGCTCTTAACTTCAAACAGTCCCACATATCTCGGAGTTAACTTGCCCTTCTGACCAAACCGCACAGTGCCCTTCATCGGAGAAACTTTAAGGAACACCCAATCTCCTACTTGGAATGCCAAAGGTCTTCTCTGAGTATCCGCGTAGCTCTTCTGTCTGGACCGAGCAATCTTCAGATTCTCTATCACTTTCTGCACTTTCTTTGTCGTCTCAGCCATGATTGTCGGACCATGGAAACTTCTTGTTCCTACCTCTTCCCAACACATTGGGGTCCTGCACTTGCGGCCGTATAGAGCCTCATAGGGTGCCATACCAATGCTCTCGTGGAAGCTGTTGTTGTAGGCAAACTCACACAATGCCAGATGCATATCCCATTCCTTTTCGAAGTTCAACACGCTAGCTCTGAGCATATCTTCCAACGTCTGAATGGTACGCTCCGACTGCCCATCAGTCTGGGGGTGGTATGCCGTACTAAAACTTAACTTCGTGCCCATAGCTTCCTGAAATGCTCTCCAGAATGAAGACACAAAACGACTGTCGCGATCAAACACAATCGATACTAGGGTGCCATGCAATCTGACTATCTCGTCAACAAACTTCTTGGCCATCTCTGTGAATGTCATCCTTTTCTTGAAGGGAAGGAAATGTGCTGATTTCGTCAATCTGTCCACTATTACCCTGATCGCATTGTTCTTTCTACTGGTTGGTGGAAGTCCTGAGACGAAATCTATGGTAATGTTCTCCCACTTCCACTGCAGAATGTGTAAGGGATGCAATGAACCTGGAGGTCGCTGATGAGCAGCTTTCACCCTCTGACAGGTCAAACATCGAGCTACGAACCCTACGAACTCCCGTTTCATATTGTTCCACCAAAATCCATCCTTCAAGTTCCGGTACATCTTCGTACTCCCTAGGTGCATTGCATAACGGGCATGGTGTGCATCTGTCATCAACTTTTCCTTCAGCTCATCCACAGCGGGAACACACAATCTACTCTTGAAGTACAAAACTCCGTTTACCAAGCTGAAATCAGGTCGATCTGCAATCCGATCTCTGTAAGTCACCAGAAGGGGGTCCTCAAACTGGCGATCCTTGATCTGCTGAATCACTTTAGGCTGAAACACTACGGTAGTAGCTAATGTCACCAACTCATCCACCATCCGAACCTCAATAAGCTGATCATGCATGTAACACTCCGACCCAGCTTGACCTCGTTTAGCGGCTAGTTAATCTTGTTTTCGTTGCTAATCGTGTTTTGTTTGAGTTTTGTTTCCGTTACGGGTCATGGATAGGTAGTTGGGTTGAGTTTGACCTGGATTAAGTAGATCAAGCCATTTTTCGTCATTTTAGCTTTTCTAAGACATGGTCATTTTTGCATCATCTTGATGTCAACACGTGTCTTTCGTTTAGCTCGCCAACTTTTGTAACTACGTCGTTTGCAACCGATGTCGTGTGATTCCATTGGACCCGGATTTGACTCAAACTGAAAATACATTTCTAACTTGGACTCTCTTGCAATTTGGACTTACCATCAACTTATATATCTTTCATCCACTGACCAAGAACCCACGTTCTCTCTCATTTCTCCTTTCTCCTCACTATGTACGTGGAGTCTCTCCTCCGGATTCTCTCCTCCATCGATCAAGAGGAAGTTGGTTCCTTTGCATGTGAGGTGAGTGGGAAATTCTTCCATTCTCTCATCTCTTTCCTCTAGTTCTTCTCCTTCTTGTTTCCATTGTTGCATGGTGTGTCTGTGTTGTGGATTTCTTTCCATTCCTCATGCATGCATGTTGTTTTGATTTGTGTTAGGTTGTGTTTGGACCCAAGGGCTCCCATTGTGTAATTGAATTCCAATTAAGGCAAGTATAACCATAACTTGTAAGAACCCATGTTGGTATGCATTTGATTTTGGTTAATTCACAGGAGTGTGTATGGAAAAATGTGTGTCCAGCCCATTTGGTTAGTATTCTATCCCTTTCTATTGGAAATTTGCAAATTCTGATGAATTCCCAGACTTTCTGTATTTGCTTCAGAGATTTGACTTCGTGCTCGTACGGCTAAGCCGTATGGCACTTATGGCTCAAAGTCCAGAGAGGATAAAAACCCAGTTTTCCTCTACGGCTAGGGCACGGCTAAGCCTGGATTGCCCTACGGCTAAGCCGAAGCTCAGCCGTGGCCCAGCCGTAGATCAGTACATGGTGCATTTTCTGGATTTAACTGAGAGCCATCAAGTGACAGACCTTCTACGGCCCAGCCACGGCTAAGCCGTAGACCACACACGGCTAAGCCGTAGCACACACACGGTTGAGCCGTATTCACACTAGACTAATGAAAAACAAGGATAGGTGTAAGGGAAAGACCGATATGGCCTTCATGATAGAATGTAGAGCACCGAGACCTGCCCAACGGAATGTGATACAACGCGTGAATGATCTCGAGGGCTGCGAATCATTCATATTCGTTATCCGGATGTTAAGCACCTCCCCATGGGTGTTGGTTTAAGGAACTTCGTGCACCGCCCGATTCAATGCAACACTAGACCACGGTGTATCGAATAACTTAAAACTACATCATCATGCACGGTTAGAAACACCGGATAATTAGATTAGAATTGGTTTGTAAATAAAAATGATCCGACTCGCATGATTTGTTGCATAACATATTGCATTCGATCATTGATCTCAACTCTCTAATATGTTTACTCGTGTTCAGTTACATTCACATTGTGATTCTTTACCTTGAGTATGCATGTATGATATGTTCACTCACAGATATGCACGTATGATATGTTGTCACGATCTACTCAGAGTTTTCCTGATTGACTCTGTATGGTCAGGCACTACTTAGCCTCAGCCTTAGGATCCCGACGGGGTGAATTTGGTATAGTTATATGGACTTGCTGCAGTAACGATACATCTTGGGGAACCGGACCCCAGGAAACCGAGACCCATTGTACCCTGGCCCGGACAATGTTGTTCTTTGCATGTTATAAGATCCCTCTTTTGGGAGCATATGGTAATGTAGTAGCCACTAGTATGTGTATCCATTGATTCTTTTAGCATATTTCTTTCTCGCATGACAGCCTAGCATACGAAAATACCTTCTTTAATTTACATGATGTTCTTTATTCTATTAGACACAGCGTGTGTTAACTTGCTATGGGTTATACTTTGCTGAATCGTCGTATTCATAGTTGTTTTTGGTGTTGCAGGCCCAGATCCCCCTGCCGAACCCTCGCCGGTCGGCCAGACTCCAGACGAGACCCCCGAGGCCCCATCAGGCCTAGAGGAGTGGATGTGATCACTCCACGGGAGAGCGTTCTTGGCATGCATCATTGGAGTCTTGTTTTGTGGGATTTCATACTTGTATTTGGCACGATATGTCACGACTGTATATATTATTTTGTTCTTTTTGTAATACCTTCATATGTAATTATGCCAGTCCTTTCTTAGTATTCTCTTCCTGCACTGTTAGTTTGATGTTTCTGATATTTACAGCTTCCGCGTACTTGCTTGGCACGTGTGAATGTTCCCTTGTGCGTGTGCATTTAGACTTGGTCTACGTGTACAGGCACGGGAGTACGTGTGTCATTAGGTTTGGCTTTTGCTAACCCCCGAACCCTGGGCTCGGGTTGTGACAATGCACAAGCATATAGAATCCTGCCAACACCTAAAGACTTTCTGTTCTCCTGCTGAGTGCATCTGCAACCACATTCTCCTTACCTGGATGGTACTTGATCGGAAAGTCGTAGTCTTTGATGAACTCCAACCACCTCCGCTGCCTCATATTCAAGTCATGCTAATCAAACAAATACTGCAGACTGTGATGATCGGAATGGACCTCGAACTTCACACCGTACAAGTAATGCCGCCACAACTTCAGTGCAAATACAATGGCTGCTAGCTCCAGGTCATGGGTGGCATAGTTCTTCTCGTGTTCTTTCAGCTGTCTGGAACCATAGGCAATCACTTTCTGATTCTGCATCAGTACACAGCCTAGTCCAACTCGAGAGGCATCTGAATAAATCACGAATCCCTCACTACCATCAGGGAGAGTCAACACTGGCGCCGTAGTGAGCTTTTCTTTCAACGTCTGAAAACTACGCTCACACTTCTCTGTCCACTCGTACGGGACCTTCTTCCGAGTCAACTGAGTCGGCGGGGCTGAAATCTTCGAAAAGTCCCGCACGATCCTGCGGTAATATCCCGCCAAACCTAGAAAACTCCGAATCTCTGTCACTCACCTAGGACGGGGCCAATGGACTACTGACTCAATCTTAGCCGGATCCACCATCAATCCATTTCTAGAAATCATATGACCCAGAAATGCAACTTGCTCTAGCCAGAAATCACACTTGGACAACTTTGCATACAACTGGTGATCTCTAAGCAGCTGCAATGCCTTCCGCAGATGATCTGTATGTTCCTCAGCAATCTTCAAATAGACCAATATATCATCTATGAAAACCACAACAAACTGGTCCAAAAAGGAAGTAAACACCCTATTCATCAATGCCATAAAAGCTGTGGGTGCATTCGTCAAACCAAAAGGCATGACAAGGAACTCGTAGTGTCCATACCGAGTCTTAAAAGCTGTCTTAGGAACATCATCATCCTTCACCCGGAGCTGGTGATACCCTGACCTCAAATCGATCTTCGAGAAGTAAGCTGCACCTTGAAGCTGATCGAACAACTCATCAATCCTAGGCAATGGATATTTGTTCTTGATGGTCACTTTGTTCAACTGTCTGTAGTCAATGCACATCCCGAAACTGCCATCCTTCTTCCTGACAAACAATACAGGAGCTCCCCAAGGTGACACACTTGGGCGTATGAACCCTTTATCCAATAGATCCTGCAACTGTTTCTTCAATTCCATTAAATCTGCAGGTGCCATACAATACGAAGCTCTACTGATGGGTGCTGTACCTGGAATCAAGTCGATCGAGAACTCTACTTCTCGAACTGGTGGCAACTCTGGCACATCCTCCAGAAAGACATCCGGGAATTCTCTGACTACTGGGATCTCACTGAGCTGTCGCTGATCCTTCTTCTCTGAAATTAATGCAAGAAATCCCTCACATCCCCTACGAAGCATCCTGTCTGCTTTACAAGTAGATATCACACGCCTTGGGCACTTCGTCTGGCTGCCCTCGAATTGAAATCCGCTACCCAGATCAAAATAGATAGCCTTGCTGTAACAATTGATACAAGCATGATACCTTGCAAGCCAGTCCATACCAAGAATCACATCAAAATCCAGTGTCGTGAGCAACACGAGGTCTACCGGGAGCTGATGACCAGCTATCCGCGCATCACACTGAGGGTAAAAAACACTGCACTCCACCCGTTTACCAACCGGAGTGGATACTATCAACAAGTATGGGAGCGGTGTGGGTCGCTGTCGAAGCTGCACAGCAAAATGGGGTGCTACGTACGAATCCGTAGACTCGGAGTAAAACAAGGCTAAAGCTTCAGCATCAAAAATTAAAATTTTACCTTCCACGACCGTAGCCTCCTCCGCGCCCTCATGCGTAGCAAAATAAGCTCGAGCTGTCTGGTGGTTCTGCTTCTAGGCTGGGCGAGCTGTCTGAGACTTGCCCTGCGCTGTAGATCCTGCGTATCTCATCTGTGGAGAGGACTGAAACTTCGGGCATTGGGCCCGCTTGTGGTCCGTAGAGCCACAACCGAAACAGACCCCACTCTTCCTCCAACATCTGTTTGTTGGGTGATCCTTCCCACAGTGACCACAAACCACCTGAGTACTGCTCGAACTATCCTGCTTACCCTTGAACTTCTTTTGGAACTGACTTCTGCCACTAGAACCTGCTGCCCTCTTATACTCAGTTCGCTCCTCCTCAAATATGGCCTCTGCATCATAGGATCTATCAATAGCATCATCCAAGGTAGCCGGCCACATACATGCAACCACGTGGCGTTTATACCTCGGATTCAGGCCGTTGACGAAGTGAGTCACCTTCTTATGCTCAGTGTTCACCATAGATGCCATTTGAGCCTGCAAGGATTGCATGGACTGCATCATCATCATCAGACGCTCCTCACTACTCCTAGGTGGGGGTAGCGATCCACTCTCGCCGTTATGACTCTGCTGATTCTCATCTCTAGACCCTGATCCTGATGCCATGGTGTGCTATCCTGCAAAAGGAAAATGAACAAAATACAAATATAAAACGTCCCAAGTTAGTCAATCCCCAAGAATCAACATATTAGACTTGGAGTCAAATAGTTGACATCGTCATCTCACCACGATCTTAGATGTCTACATGCTTATAACTAGCATGCTCTGATACCATACAATACCTATGTCACAACCCGAGCCCAAAAATCGGGGTTAGCGAAAAGCCAAACCAGTGACACACGTACTCCCGTGCACGTGCATCCGAACCCAGTCCAGATGCACACACACAAGGGATCTAACACGTGCGAAACAAGCGAACGCGGAAGCTGTAGATATCATAGCAAGCAACAAAGAAATAGCGGAAGCTGAAAGATGCGGAACGGAAAAGACAACGATAGATACTAAACTCTAAAACCAGATACAAATCTGAGTACACACCAAAATAACGATATACCAAATAATACAGAGTATCAAAGTCTCAAGTGCCAAAAACAAAATCTCCAAAAACCAGAACCCAAAACAGATAGCCACGGAAGATATGCATGTACGCACTCGGCAGAGGTGATCAGGTCCACTCTGCCAAACCGGAGGGTGCCTCTAGGCTCTGCCCTGCAGCCTCTTCGACCGCCGGGGAGCTAGGCAAGGGATCTGTGCCTGCAACACCACAGACAACACAGTGAATACAACGATCCAGCAAATATAAGTAACAGGGACGAAACACTCATAGTATCAAATTGAATAATGACAGAATATTAATTACAGAGTTTCATCTTAGTAGGCTAAGCAAATCGTGCATAGAAGTAAAGCATGATAAGTGAATCAAAGCATAAAAATACTGAACTAGGTGGCTACTACGTTAACCATATTCTCTCCAATAGAGAGCAGAGTAGAGCAGATGAGAACACCACTGACCGGGCCAAGGGTACAAGTGGGTCTCGGTTTCCTGGGTTCCGGGGTCCCAAGACAAAACGACACTGCAGTGATACAGAGATACAGAGATCTAAGCCAGAGGTAACCCCGTCGGGCATCTTAGGGCTGAGGCTGAGTAGAGCCAGACTAATACCAATCAAATCAAATCCAAAAGAAGGGAGATTATCTGCTTTGAACTCACCGATGACAAGGACCGGATCTTATCCTCACGTATTAATCTCTGGGCAGAGCCACTAGGGAATACCCAATGAATCAAAGATATACAAAGCCAGAGATATACAGAGCATAGCAGCAATACAGATTATAGCATAGATTAAGTCAAAGCATAGCATAGATCAAAGAATAGTGCAGAACGAAGAATAAAACAGATATACAGGACGAAAGCAAAATGACCTCGTAATGCATAAACATAGATCAGCAAAACAGAGGGCAAAACTATAAGCAATATGCAATGTATCTCAGATTAATACGGAATCAAGGTTAATTACAAGCCAACCCTAATCTAGTTGTTCACTGTCACTAACCGTGTATGTTGATGTAGTTTTAAGTTATTCGATGCACCGTCGTTATCAAAGTGTTGCAATGAAATCCTCACGTGCACCGAAGTCCTTTAAACCAACACCCATGGGGAGGTGCTTAACAATAAATCAACGCTCACATGAATAAGTCACAGCCTAACAGACTATTCATGTGGTCCAAAGAGTCCATTGGGCAGGTTTACATAGGTGGTTAACCTGTATTTTAGCCCTACAAAGTCACACCATTATCCTAAGTTTTATTTCAGATTTCCCATGTCTTACGGTTTAGCCATAGGTGACCTACGGCTTAGCCGTATACATCTTACGGCCTAGCCGTAACATGCACTACGGCTTAGCCGTGGTTTCCTTCAGAACACGGCTAAACTGTCATCTTCCACCTCTGATCTGATACATTTCACGGCTGAGCTACGGTGGAGTCCACGGCTTAGCCGTAGACCAATCTACGGCTTAGCCGTAGCTTCACCGTAAGAGTACTGAAATCAGAAAGTTTCGACTGATCAGGGGGATAATTAATGGCTGGGTCACGGCTAGCTTACGGCTCAGCCGTAGAACAATTTACGGTTCAGCCGTAGCCTAGCCGTAGAACAAAATACGAATATTCAAGTCTCTGGAATCTGAGCCGTACAAAGTTACGGCTTAGCCGTACAATACAGAACGCGAAACAGAAATGAGTGCAGAAACTGAAATTTGGTACAGAAACTTAGCAAAACAAGTTCCAGAGGTTCCAACATCACAGAATTTGGCTGTAAAACATAACAGACATGTATAGAATGTATAAGATGAAATCAAAGCAGTCAAACAAAATACCCATATGTGTTATACAATCCTGTACTTATACTTGCCTCAATGCTTAGCCAAATCCACTGAGATCAAGCTCCAAATCAACTAAAACCCAAGCAAAGCAAACCAAAACACAATACATGAGCATGCACAGAGAGAGATGGGAGATCCAATTGGAGAAGAAGAAAGGAAGAACCCAATCCAAACTGGAACCCAAATCACCAACCGTGCAAGAGAAGAGGAGTGAGGAGAAGAGAACGTGGAGACGTGGAGTGCTTTGGAGTTGTTGCATGCAACGTTGAAGAAGAAAGAGCAGAAATGAAGACATCTTTACAGGTGACTCATATATATAGTTTCTGAAGTTTAGAACAAAGTCTAGTGAATTTTGGTTATTTACAAATCAAGTCACACGAGGGTCCAACTTCTCTAATTGACTCTGAATGAGTCTAAGGCAGTTATGGAAAACAATGAGCTCAACAAAATACACGTGCTGACACTAAGATGATGCAAATATGATGCACTCGAAGCAAAAGTAAAATTACGAAAAAGGGCTTAGAACTACCTATCGCAGGTCGAAGGGTACTTAACTGCCTATCCAAGACCCGAAACCAAATCCAAAAGGATTAAACAACAGAAAAGCACACTAATGAGCCACTAATCCAACTCAAAGGGGATCGGAGTGTTACACCATACATCTTCAGGAGTTTTACACTCGATAGCCATTGATGGAGACTTGTTGATCAGGTAACAAGTTGTATTAATAGCTTTTGCTTAGAACTTCTTAGCTAACCCGGCATTAGAGAGCATACATCGGGTCTTTTTCAACAGAGTTCTGTTTATCTGTTCTGCAAGCCCATTTTACTGTGGTGTATTTTTTACTGTGCGGTGTCTCACAATTCATTTATTTTTGCATAACTCATTAAAAGCACCTCCATAGAATTCTAAGCCATTGTAAGTTCTTAAGCGCTTAATCTGTTTACCTATCTGCTTCTCGATCGTAGCCTTCCACTACTTGAACTGTGCAAAGACTTCATCTTTGTGCTTTAAAATATACACCCAGACATTCCGAGAATAATCATCAATAAAGGTCAACATATATCTGCCACAACTAAGAGATGGAACACGAGAGGGCCCCCAAAGGTCAGAATAGATATAATCCAAAGTACCTTTGGTCCGATGAACTGCTGTACTGAATTTGACTCTGCATTGCTTTTCGAATACCCAATGCTCATAGAAGTCCAGCTTTCCCAATATTTGGCTACACAGTAAACCTTGTTTACTTAGTTTTTCCATACCCCTCACTCATATGCCCAAGCTGTAACACTTCAACCTAACTTAATCGGATTTAGCGACTAATTAACGATGAATTCGTTGTTATTTTGTGTTTGACTTTGTTTTTATTTATTTATTTTTTTTTTGGGTCATGGATAGGTAGTTGAGTTGAATTTAACCTGGATTAGGTATACATGAGCCCTTTTTTTGTAATTTTAGATTTTGTACGAGTTCGTAAGTCATTCATCATCTTGGCATCAACACGTGTCTTTCATCGAGCTCGTCAACTTCTGTAACTGACTCGTATGCAAAAGACATCGTTTGTTTTCATTGTACCGTTATTTGACTCGAACTATAATTATCTTTAATCCTTTGGACTTATAGGCAACATTTTCATTACTTATCTTATATAAGAAGATACATGCACTGACCTCTTCTTTTCAACGTCTCTTCTCTTCTTCTTTCTTCGTTTCTTAACTCTTCTTCCTTCTTTTTCTCAATCAAGCCAAGAAAGGGGGATTTTGTGCATTCATCTTCTACGTCATCTCCTTGTGTGTGTTCTAAGGTAAACGTTGGGTTCTTGATCAACCTGAAATTCTCTCACTTTACTTGCATGCACTCAACGTCTCTCTATTTCTTTCTCTTCTTGCATGCATGGTCGTTAGAGTAACATTTGGGTGCCAAATTTGAGCCAAAGGACAACTATTCACGTGGGAAAAGCTCATTTGAGGCAAGTGTAAGCATGATTTGGATGAACCCATGTTGGTATATGATTGATTAGAAACAACTTCTTAATCTTGCTTATGAATTGTGTGTTACAGCGCAATTGTGGCAAATTCCATCTTTTTGATGTTGTCATTTCAATTTGGAATACATACAGTTTGTTCTGTAATAGGTTCAAAAAATGACACCGTGCAGTTTACGGCTAAGCCATAACTGCCTACAGCTCAGATTCCATCGTGCTACAAAACTTGAATTTCTTCTACAATAAGGCTACGGCTAAGCCGTATAATGCACTGCGGCTAAGCCGTATAATGCCATGACCTAATCGTAAATCAAGCTACGGCTTGATTTCCAAATAGTAGAAAATTAAGAGAACCTTTTACGATCCAGCCATGGCTAAGCTGTGAGGTGTACTACGACTAAGCCGTAACCTCAGTGTGGCTGAGCTATAGAACAAAAACAGGGCTAAGCCGTGAATGCAGATGAATAGTAAAGGGAACCACGGCTAAGCCGCAGTGCATATTACGGTTAAGTCGAAGGTCACACACAGCCGAGCCGTAAGACCAGTGAAACTTAAGAAAGGTAGGTGTTGATGAGACCTTGTAAAGCCTTTGAGCTAGAATGTAAGTGACCTTGACCATCCCAATGGAATATGACAGAATTACATGAATGATCTCGAGGGCTGCGACTCATTCATGTACAATATCTAGCTGCTAAGCACCTCCCCATGGATATTGGTTTGAGGGACTTCGATACACTTTCCTAATACAATACAACACTAGACAACTGTATACATATATTGGCACATGTGAAATTCCCTTGTGCGTGTGCATTTAGATAGGGTCAAAATGTATATGCACGGGAGTACGTGTGTCACTGGTTAGGTTTAGCCTTAACCCCCTATTTCCTGGGCTCGGGTTGTGACACAAGCCGCATATGCCATAGTTTAGTCGTGTCCAAATCTGAATCTAAAGACAACATAGTAGCAGCACCTGTGACCATGCTACCCTGAAGAAAATAGAGACCATTTTGCTTTTGTCCCTTCATCACTGCAAGAACGCTCTTGGAAATTCTCATAAGTCCACCTCCAGCTTTATAATTATAGCCATTGGAGTTAAGAGTGCCCAAGGAAATCATGTTTTTCTTCAATTCTGGAATGTGCATAACATTAGACAAGGTTCTCACAATACCATCATACATTTTAATTCGGATTGAGCCTATCCCAACAACCCTATAGGCTATATCATTGCCCATAAGAACTTTACTACATTTTATCGATTGATAAGTAGTAAACCAATTCCTATTAAGACAAATATAGTAGGAACAACCCGAATCAAGGATCCACTCATTACCTGAGCTACTGACAGTAACAGAGAGAACATCTCCACCATCAGAATTATCTTTTGCAACACCAGCTGCATTTTCAGAATTAGAAAATTTCTCCTTACCTTTGCATTCTAGACAGTTCTTTCTAAAGTGTCTTTCCTTGTGACAATGGAAGCACTTTATTTTTTTAGATCTTGATTTTGATCTAAAATGGCCTCTTCTATTCGGACCTTTCTTCTCTCTTCTTCCGCCCGCCATTAGACTCTTGCCCAAACTATCACCATTATTATCAAACACAACCTTTTTTTTTTTTAACTCCTTAGACTTTAAGGCTGCCTCTACATCATCCTTGGATAAAGTCTCCCCACTATACATCATAGTATCCACAAAGTGATCATACGAGAGTGGCAAAGAACAGAGCAACATGACATCTATGTTTTCAAGGTCTATTATAACTTTACTAAATGCATCAAGGCGACTGGAGATAGACGTACCTTCATGCATTTGTAGAGTGAACAACTGTTTCTTTAGATACAAACGATTTTTCAATAACTTGGTCATGTACAGATTTCTAATTCCTGTCACAACCCAGCAATGATTTTCTCTTGAACAACATTTCATAATACTCCGTCACTCAAGCATAGCAAAATTGCTCCATATGCTTTCTCCATCATATCTTCTTTGTTTGAATCCGACATCATTGTAGGAAGGTCATTCTTTCTATTAAGTGCCTTTTGTAATCCCTTTTAAACCAACAGTACATGCATCTTTATGCGCTATAAGTTAAAGTCATTTCTACCATTGAATTTTTCAATTTCAAATTTTGCATCCATTCTTGCAAAATTTCTTCACTGCACTATATATCTCGTCACCACAAGCATGCTGGAAGAAATGGATTTGAAATCCAAGTCCGGATAGCTCCGATATTGCAGAAACAAGTTTCTACCCTCTGATCAGTCAAATCTCCTCGTTGACCGTCTAACAACCAATCACCATCTTCCACTGCGTAGATTTGCTTGAAGCGAGTCCATAGGAACAAATAGATCTCCGATCGGACATTGGATGATCAAGATATTGCAAAAAGAATTTCTAACCGTCGATCCGGTCAAAATAGTATTGACCGTACTGCTAATGTCGGCGCTTTGCTTGGCTGCTGGCTGTTGCTCCACTAGGGTGGGGCTGACCCAAACAAGAACCTGATCTGGCCTAAACAAAACTAGGCCTTATGGACCATTGATTTCTTGTGGTACTTTGGTGCACTAGGACTTAATGTCCTTTTCCTCCACCACACATGAGCAACAGCTAGCTTCAGGCTCTGCCTTTTTCCTTTTTTTTCTTTTTTTTCAAATACCTTTGTTGCCTTGGCGCGTGATTCAGCAGCGATGGAGCCAAGAGACAGCGACGGAGAGACTAGGAACCTGAGGAGGCAGCGGCAACGGCATTCTCCTCGGGCAGCGGCCTTGCTGGCAATCCTGATCCTCTACTTCAATTAAGTTTTCCACGGATCACAGAGATGAAAGACCTAGCCCGAATCTCTTGTCTCCACTGTTAGGCAACAACAACAACTGGGCCACCTGAGATCTGTAGGGACGTCAACGAATCTAGGCCTGATTCTTCTCTTAGTTCTAATCCAGAATAACAAAGATCAAATCCTCTGTTTTCTATTCCCAGAAAATCCGTGCACAACGATGGCCCACTTCCAATTAACCTGATCCTTTTTCGTGGATCTCCGTCAACCTCACAGTGGCACAAACCAAACCGCTTTGATACTACTTTGTTGTGATTTATGCATGGATTTAAGCACACAAATGGGAGAAAAACACGCCACACACGGAGATGATCGCAGGAGATTTACATAGGTGAAGACAGAAAGAATATCACTATGAGGAACGAATTATAAGAGAAATATCTCGTCCCCAAATCCAACTACACCGAAGCCTCACACTGATCTTCTTCCACACTCAATCAAAGCAGTAGAGCATTCCATTTATAGACTCCTTCACTAGTATGCAAGTCACATCTTTGGCTGCAGGTGTTGCAGTGCGGCCCCAGTGAGGCTACAATTAAGGTGGCTGCAAATGGGGCTATAGCTATGCAATGGTTCTATTGAGCCACACAATTAATAGGGTTCAAATCCCATAACTCCAAGCATAATTTAAATATAATTTTTATACTAAACTCTAAGGTCTAAATGGGATCCCCAGTCTATACAAAATGATTTTTTTTATTCTAAAGTCTTAATGAAATGAATTATAAGATCCTCTATTTCAAATATTCTCAAAAATAGATTGTGTATTTTGTATTTCTATTAAAAGTTTTTTCAACTGATAGTCATATTGAATAAAACTTAATGAGACTATTAATTTTTTAAAAAATTTTTGACCAAGTTATGCATAAAAAGAACTCATACTTCATTTCTTATGATAATAATATAATATCGCCACTTACTTTAAACTTTGAGCATAATAAATTAAAATTTACAATCATTTAAACATTTCTAATCTGCATCTAGGCCTGTAATTAATATGCTACCTTAATCTTTTTATATCTAGGTGGGCCATTGTCTGTCATTTGTCAATAAAAATTATACTAATTATATACTTCCTGAGCTTTATTTTTCTTTGTTTGATCAATTTAACTGTTAAGAAAATGACTTCTCCATTATGTTAAAAGATAAAAAAAGATAATTCTACTTTCTAAAAAGCAGTAATTATATATTATACTGACAGTGGGTTAGTGCTTAACAACAGTGACTACTTGTTAAATAGCTTAATTTTTATATTTTCATTAATTATCTATGATTTTCAATTTTTACAGATTTTTTAAAAAAATTTACACTTTTTAGGACCCGCGTGGCCATATCGGTCTAGCATGAGCAGCACGAACTCAGCCTAGTCCCGTTCGGCACTGGAATTCAAAACCATGCCCCATCACTTATCCTCATTTTAAGACAAAAACCCTTCTTTGCCTTTTACCCTTTCTGAAACTTCAAAATGGAAAAGCCCTCTTTCTTTTTCGTTGTCTCTCTCTACAAATCTGCTATCCCTCATTTCCGTTTCCATTTCCTCTCTTCTTGTTTGGAGTTATTCAATTTTTGAAAAATATTTGAGGCCAACAAGCATGTTATATGTTTACAATTTCTCCTTACAGTCTCTGAAAAGGCAAATTTAAATTTTTGTTAGCATTTCATTTGTACAAGTTCTATGCTATTTCTGTGAGCATTTCTCTTTTAGGCTTCGTCTTTGTGTATATCTAATTCTAGCAGACAAATTTAATGCCAAAATTTAGTTCCCACCCAATCTCTAATTTTGTGTTAAATGATGGAAGAATTGAAGGACAAACCTTAAAAAATTGAGAATCCCAGTGGACTCATATTAAAAATTGAAATTGCAATATACCTATTTTATGATGGATATATTTGACAGCTCATTTTTGGTGTACATCCTTTTTTAGAAAGAAGAAGAAGGCTTTTTAAAAAAAAGCCCATTTTTAGGGTGGTTTGCATGCTGCTAATCTGGCTTTCATATGGGGGGCTAGGCAAGTGAATGTTGTCAATTTGGCCCTCATATGAGGGGCTAGGTGAGCGTCCCGTCCCCTCTAAGAGAAACCCTTTAAATGAGTGGTTGGATATTTTTTCCAGCCCTAAAATTCGTTGTTGGACTTGGATGAGCAATAAGCACTATGCAATTGCTTTTGATCATTTTCTTTTGATTTATTTTATTTAGGCTTTTTATATTGTTCACGTATGTATTGCTAATGTAACAGGAGTTGTACTCCTATTAATAAAATATATGTTGTTTGAAGATGTTTTATTTTCAAGGGGTAAAGAAACTTGTACTTTTGTGATGGTTTTTTTTTTTAAATGTTATAAGGGGAATCTCGCAATGATGTATATTGATTCAATGATTCATGTTAGATCTATCTAATTTATAAAGCAGATGGTAATTATTTTATTTCTTCCTTTTCGACCTTTTAAATATTTTGTGGTGTTGGATTTGGCTCTATACTGTTCTTGGTACGAGTCTAGACAATTTTGTTTCCGTCATTTTGGAATTTCAAATTCTTCCAAATTAAATAGTTCAATTGAAGCAAGAAAACTAGTGTCTTATGAGTTTAAAAATTATTTGTAGTTCTTTGTGATTATCACCTGTCCCGAGCAAACAAAAATCTTAAGTCTACCACTGGTTACGTGGAATGCTCCACAAAGGACCCAGACTCATTCTAAAATGATTGCTCAAACTCACCCTCGAGTCAATAGTAGTTGATATCATTCTCATGAGAATGATTCAATTGTCTGCAAAGAAGGATTGGATGGATCCCTGCAAAGTACGATTTCTAGGGGAGGGTAAGAGGGGGCACCCTTCGTAAATCCCTTCACCTGTAAACACAATATCCTGTGTTCTTTTGGTTTTTTTTTTTAAAGTATAACTGAAGGGCTACCTTTCTTGTTCTTGGTACAAATCATCACTATGTATCTAGTTCAGTGGTACATATCATCACTAAGGACTGCCCACCCAGATTATGGGCAACTTGTGATGAAGCATAGGCTAAAAACCACATAAATGAATGATTCCAAACATTTAAACATGTTGGCAATCAAATGAGCAATACGAAGTAACAACCAGATAGAACAGTTAAAAAACACTGGAGATTTAAAACTCGCCTGGCAAGATTATATAGCTACACCTATCAGAAAAACAAACGGAAAAAGCTATTACCATCAGAACTACATGTAATCAGTTCCATCTCTCCATCTGCGATTAAAGATTATTTCATATGGGTTTTAATAAATTATCGACACCGTTAGCTTTTCTCCAAAATTTTGGTATGGAAATGAATTAGCACATAGAAGATTCTCCCAATACCACCCATTATTCAACCTTTATTTTGGACAATAGTAATGAAAGATAAACAGTTCATCACTTCATCCACAGGCCACTTATTGAAGAGTTAGGCATGCCAACCTGGATGTTGTTGGAGACAATCTCCGTCCATGTGGGGCCTTAAACCCATCTGTCCTGAATCATCAAAGAAATGCTCAGTCATGACAAGAAAAGGTCCATTAGTATTTCAAATTTAAGAGGCTTTTACCATCACCAGATTGGAGAAAAGCTGTTTCTGAATCATGTGAACAAAGTGTAGAAGGATGTGATGAATATAATGATTTCTAAGAGATCATTTGAGATGATGACACTGATGAAGATAATGTGTGGACAAGAAACTAACAGCATGCTAGTGGACACAACAGTAGACTAGAAACTGATGAAGTTCATTGATATAGTAATACGATTTATTTATTTATATATCTTTGTTGCAAGATCCTTATCATTACAGAATGCACCAGAATCGTAACAAAGAAGTAAAAGCAATAACTACAACAACTAAACTGATACAGTATATCAGTTAACAGATATCCCACTGTTTTTGAAGGGCATTCCTTGAGGAGATATCCAGCACCAGCACTTACCACTGCTAGTATTACAACAGCATATACATTCTTTTGAAAATGAATTTTAGAAAAAAAAAAAAAAAAAGGTCACCTCCTGCTTCTGACCAGGAGGAATAAACTATTCACAGGAGGAAATGCCTATAGGTGATCCCTCATGACCATTTCACCCACATCAAGCACAATAACCCCAATTCTTCTGGCAGATATGACAGTCAATGGACCAGACTTTCTACAATATGCAAACTGTGGAGCATGAGAAATGAAAAAGGAACTGCTGCAACCTGAATGGCAGAACCATGTATTCTGGCATGTCTGCTTTCTCTGTCCTTATTTTAAGTGCTTTCCTGAACTCCGCGGGATGCACTTCGGCAACGTCGTTTCTTTGAGTTGACCTGAAAATAGAAGCTCATCAATTCTGGAGAAATTATTTGGGAATATAAACAACAGAAATAATGAACAAAAATACAAAGTGTAGAGTGCAGCTGCTGACTCATAACACATCATATGAGGATTCAAGTTTCTCGCAAACATTTGAAGTAACAAAGAGTATACATACAGTCACATGACCAGTATCAATCAGTAAAATTAAAATTCCAAGCCACTTTGTAAACTTTATGACACTTAGAATCCAACACTTATCTGCTTTTGGTGTATAAATCCCTCTCCACAACTGATGAATTTAGAATTGACACAAAGTCAATTCTTTAAATTATATGGATTAGGAATGAAATCAATATGACATGAATAGGCAGAAATTCATATGCCGATGTAAGGAATGGGATTCAGGCAATATAACATGGAAATTATGTGAAGACACAACAACAACAGAGTGCTTAAGTAACTTAAAACAGTAATACATCAAAAACTCAAAATGCCTTATCTACATTTTTCAACTATTTATACTTCAGGATCTCTAATTAAAATAAAAATAACATAATAACTCAAGATAAACAAATATAGATCTTTTAGGCTAAATCTGATAATATGCTGGCTAAATCAAGAGAAAATCACTATATCTTCTGGACTCATCTTGCAAGTCCAGTGTTGTGGCTGCTCAACCAAAGCATGAATAGAGATGAAGTATCATTATGGCATGACCGTACTGATATGCTGCACATTCTAGCTTACGTTTAGTCTTTCTAGAAGTATCTTATTTTATTGGGTCTTTTCAATTTGAGTGTGAAATGCGTCAGTCAGCAAAACAGTATAGAGTCCAGTTTTATTAATAAGTGCAGCATTTTCCTTTTTCTACTGTTCATTTTAATGTCCATCTCCTGCTCCAAGAATTTGTTTTTGGATATAAATGTTTTGTTACTTTTTATTGATGAGTGCACAAGATGGAGTAGTTTTTATCTTAAGAAATCTATAGAGAAGTGACAATGTGTTTAAAATATTTTGTAAGACACAGAAGAGTTATATGATACTATAATTAAAATTCCCCTGGTCTAAAAATGAAGACGAATATAGATCTCATAGACTATGAAATGATTTGCTTCATAAGGCGATTGAGTTTCAAACAACTTGTTCATGTACTCCTCAACAAAATGGAAGAGCTTGGAAGAAAATTAAACATCCCTTTGTATTCTCAAGTGCTCTATTAGCATAAATTCACAAGAAAGATTGGTCTAAATTTGTTGTAATTGTTGACTACATTATTAATAGATTACCCTCTTGGGTTTTGGATGGTAAAACTCTTGTAGAGTCTGGAACTTATGATGCAGGATAGGACCATGGTCCCCATGGGCCGACCAACCAATGGGTTCAGCCCATTCATTTTATGTCATTTAGAGCTTCTAATTATGTTTTAAGTTGTTTCAATAGGAGGTTTTAATCCTAGCCATCAATATGTTTGACTAGTCTAGATTAGTCCTTAGGTTATTTCTTTTTCTAAATAATGTAAAGCCTATTTGGCCAAAGAAGGGTGGATGATTAATGAAATTAAGTGCTTTTGGAGCTCTTCCCCAAGTTCTCTGTGAGATCTTCATCTGCCTCCTGGCTTGGAGTTTGGTTAAAGCCCAAGCCAGTAACGCCTTTGGATATGATGCATGGATACTTCAAAATGGGCATATATCATGTCATATCATATCTGATACTACACTTTTTATGCTCAAAATCCATGTCCATGGCGTGTCCCTGCCTTAGCCATAATGTATTTGGGCATCATAGGCCTCTGGATCAGAGTTTTGTGAAAGCCCATATTTTTAGGTTTGCCTAATCAATCCCCCATCTCTCCATCGTCTACAGTGCGTGCTCCGCATCTCCCCTCCATTCTGCATTAACTTATTTGCCAAGAACCTAACTCATTCATTGTTCCACCGAAACTATATGGATGTGCTCATTTTATTCATATTTTGGGACCAAAACCAAAGTTTACTGAGGCAACCAGACGCATTGTCCTTTGTTATCCTCTGAAGCATAAGGGGATAAACACTATGACCCTTTGAATGGCAAAAAGTTTGTATTAGTGGACGTCACACCATGAATCCAACCCATATTTTTCACCAAGAGTGGTAGTGAAAGTAAGGGGAAGGTATTGGCAGTAGCTCTGTTTATCAGCTAGTGTTTCACTTCCAGCATCTGGTGCATGTAGTCATTTTTTGAGTCTTTACAATTTTGGTCACTGTGACGTTGTCAAAAAATGTTGGTTTTATTATTTTTTTCTTATCAGTGTCTACAAATGTTGTTCTATCTCCACTTTTGAACAGATGCAAAAAGAGGGAAAATGACAGCCTGAAACTGAAAGTGATCATGAACCAAGGATCCCCTCAAATCACCTAGGTAATTCATTTTCCCCCCTTTTGATTGGTAACATGACCTCAGGGTTGCAATACTGGGCACTTTCCACCGTACCACAAACTCTTGTCAAGCAAGTTATTCTCTTCTCAGTACATCTCTATGCAATCTTCTCTTTATTCTGTAGATATTAGTTCTCCCATGGTTGATAATTTAGAGTTACAATTGCTTTATGCAAAGGTAAAAGGTTGTGTATACTGTATAGAACATTCTATTCAATAGTCTGTCTCCTATGATGCAGTTTCTCATCTTTAGATAGTTATCAAAAGTCTATTTGTTGTTTTCTATTCCATCAAATGTAAAAGAACCCATATCACTTCCCCACCGGAAAGACATGATGAATGAAGCAATGAAGGCCCTCGAACAAAACAAAACATGGGGTCCACATGGCACCCAACAGGAAACAAGGTGGTCGGCTGTAAGTGGGTCTTCACTGTGAAGCATTGGGCAAATGAATTAATTGAACGACACAAGGCTGCACTTGCTACTAAAGGGTTTATACAAACCCACAGATTAGAATTCCACAAAACATTTGCTCCTGTTGCAAAGTTGAACTTTATTAGAGTGTTCTTGTTTCTGATCGCAAATATAAATTGCCTTCTGGGTCAATTCAATGTGAAAAACAAGTTTTATCATGATTTATATGGCAATTCCTCGAGGGTTTGTAAGTTGTAACTGAGGAAAGAAAAGAAAAGCTTGAAGATTATACAAGGCTCCGTGTGAATTGATACAATCTCCACATGCAGGTTTAAAAATTTTAGTAAAACAATCTTTGAATTGGGCTGGAAGTGAAGAAGTGGATATCACACATTGTTTGCTAGAAATGATGATAGAATAACAACAATCATAATATATGTAGATGATATCATTATCAATAGAGATCTATCTAAAGTGATTAAGCTAAAGATTCAGTTCCCCGAAAATATTTCTTTGATATGCAAAGCTGTTTGCTTTACAGAAGGGGTTCAAAATATCATACGGTTTTCTTGTTGGAGAGGGTAGGACTAGGGCATCCATCTTTTGTTGATGATTGGGCGGGCGTGGACCTTTTCATGATTTGTACCCTAGAGTGTTTTTGGTGGTGTCCAATAAGGAGTCTGCTATCAGTGATTGTTATGTTTGTAGAGTTGTATTTCTTGGACCTTGTCTTCAAGGACTCTTCATCAATCAAAGGAGTCTGTGTAGGGCTGGGGCTGTGTGTGGGTTGGTGCTGCTGAGGGGGGGGGGGGGGGGGGGGGGGGGGGGGAAGTGGGTTGTGTGGAGATGTGGGGTGGTGGCGTGGGTGTGAAGGACTCTTTATCAATCAAAGGAGTCTGAGTAGGGCTGGGGCTGTGTGTGGGTTGGTGCTGCCGAGGTGGTGAGAGAGGGGGAGAAACGCAGGGGTGGGGGTGGTGGGGGGGTGGGGTGTGGGGGTGGGGGTGGGGTTGGGTTGGTGTGTGAGATGGTTTGTAGGAGTGGGTTGGGGGTTGTCCTTATTTAATACTACCATGTTTCTTTTGCAGGGATGAAGACTAACACATTTGGAAACCCTCGCCTTCAAGGTCTTCTCATTAAAGTACTTTTGTGATGCTTTGGAGGAGAAGACCCATGCTAGAGGGTCCTGTGGTTTAGCTTGGGTTGGTTTAGTCCCTCCTCGTGTGGAGGCTTTTTGCTGGCGATGGCAGAGAGGGTGTCTACTGCAGATATGACAAGGAGGAGTTGGAGAACCATCTTTTTATTCATTGCCAGACTGCTTCATCCATTTGGATCCACCTCTTCCTCTGATGTCACATCGCTTGGTGTGTTCTGTGATCTCTAGCGGAGCTTTGTGAGTCTGGGAGGAGAGCACCTTTCTTTGAATACGACCTTACTCTTTTTTTATCTCTATCTATATATATACCAGCTGAGAGTCACACTGCTGCTATCATTATCTTGACTATAGTTTCTACCATATTGTTATCAGATAAATTAAGTAAACATTTTTTGTTCTCAACATTGATTCACTAATTATACTTCTCCTTGCATGCATCATATTCCAGAATTCGGTTCACAATCTAAAGTTTTGGAAAGCCTAACTTCAACTAGTGGCATAAAAAACAATAAGAGTTACCACTAGAGGATTCAGATATATTGGTTTGCATCATGACTGTATTCCGCTACCTGCAGATGGAAGGCATCACCCGAGCTAGAGAAATTTAAAAATCTACTTTCCTATAGTTTTTATCTTATAAGATGAGAAAAAGTTAACAAAGTTGAAAAACTAACAAAAGAAAGTAAAAAAGATAACCAATGAAACAAAGTTTATATTTAACAGACAACAAAAAGTGCAGAAAATTTAAGCAAATTTTTTTTTCCTGAAAACCAACTAAGAAAACAATTGTGATTGCAATTTGCAACCTTTTCACTTCCTAATTTCTCAACTTGAATGGAACCTATAACTTCAGAAGAAAATGGTTCAAGGAACTAGACATGTTTTTGAACATGGAATTGTTCCCACAAATTCAGGATGGGATTTGCATCCTTTTACTCACCTTTGAGGATGGAGGAGGTAAAGAAGCTTGGCGTGAGGATAGTCCAGGCTGGTTGAGGGAGCGGATCTCGCGAAGCTGGCGTGCTATTTCCTCCAGAAGTTGCAACTGGAACTTTTCCCTCTCTCTGTGATCCATGGTAACGCTTAGCTTCTCTCTTCCCTCTTGCACAATCTTTAGCCTTTCTCTTAGCCACCCAACTTCAGTTTCAAGTTTTAACCGCTCATTGTCAACAGAGGAAAAAGAATTACGCCGCAGACCAGATAACACTACACTTTGTGAACCATCCAGTGGTAGCAACCCCATAGTCATATCAGATCTGCTTCTCTGAATGTTTGATTCAGCTACTGTGCTGCCCAGACTTGAATGGCCCCTGCACACATCAATTGTTCTGATACCAGAAGATTCTAAAAGAAAACCACCATTGTTTGAGCTTTTCAAAAGCAGCATTTCACTTTCTTTTTTGCTCCCCTCTCTACATTTCTTAGATTTGTCATCAATAACATGAACATCATGAATACCTGACTCCACCTCGGAGAAGGAAGTCTGATCAACACTGCACCTTCGACCAGAATCATTGCAAGAGTTGTCCTTCTCTCCATCACCTTTAGTAAATCTCACCTCCATTTCACTATTACTATTATCAACTCCTGCTGCTGAATGGCAAACTCTGGCGTTATCTTCTGGCCCATGTTCACCTGCAAGATGGGAAGTCATATCATGCAAGATAAGTTCCTGAGAACCACACAACTCACGGAAGTGAGACTCTGCCTCCAATTTTGTCCCTTCACCCTGCAGAACAGATGGGTTCTCATCCATGGATACCATGCCCTTCTCGTGGAATTCCACAGTATGTCCATCCAGGCACGTGGGCATATTTAGAAAATGTCCTTCGAAATTTTTGATGCTTCGAACATCCCCTTGTTTTAGAAAGCCTACATCTTCTGTCCTGTCAAGTGACATGAATTCTTTCCCCAAAACAGGAGTACCATTTTGGATCTTAGCAGAAGGCCCACTGCTTGAAAATCTATTTGCATCATTTTTCATCTCCTTGATTCTAATGGATTCACTGATTTGTTGCAGCATGAAAACTGGATCATCAGCTGAATCAAAAGGACAAGGCACCTCTCCTGATTCATGTACCATATCAAGTGCACCGTTTTCAAACTGTGGGTTTGTTTCAGTGGAAAGCATCATCTGTCGATAGGCCTCAACTTCATTCTCCAAAAAGTGAATTTCTGTTTCCCGCCTCACAAGAATCTCTTTAAGAATATTCATCTCTTCCTCGTCATATGCATACTTTTCTTCTATTAGTCGATGATACTGACGGGCTTCCATTTCTATCGATGCCTTCTCCTCTTGGAGACGCAATATCATTGCCATGGCTTCATCAGCCGCAGTAGCAGCTGCATTTCTCTCTTGCTCCAATTCATGGTACAGAGCAGTCCGAGCGGCATGCTCCTCTTCAAGTGCATGTTCCAATATTCTAATTGTATCTACCTCATTACCTTCAAGCCCACCACCGTGAGCATTGCGCACTAGTTCTTCAACAAAAGATGGATCTTTCTCCATGACCTCATCTTCATCATGCTGCCCATCTGATGCAATACTGGGCAGAGTTGCTTCAACCGAACCAGTGCCTGTAGACACTCCCATACCATCTGAACATGAGTGAGCTTTCCACTGCAACAGACTCGTGCATGATTCACTCATACCTAAAAAAAATAAAAAGGATACATTTCTGTGCCTTCTATACCATATGTCTGGACTCGCAAAAAGGGATCCAAACCATTGATCGGATGAACCATAGACTCAAAATGACACCAAAGGTGCAAGTATAACAGTTTACTCAACAAAATTATGAACATTTCTTCTTATATCTCCGCTCTGTGAAGCACAGACATGCGCCTAGGGTCCCCATGTCTGTGTCCAACACATACATGGCCGAACACGCCAAGAAATGTGTCTGTTAATTTTTTTTTTAATTTTTTAAATTTGGATACGGCTAGACATGGCAGGACATAGTAGAGAACAGTAGGACACGGCCGGATTATTTTAAATTTCTAAAGCCCTCTTTATTAATTTTTTTTATTTTATTTTGATCGTTGAATGTGATTAAAGCCTGTTATAAAAAAACAGAAGAAAAGAGTGTTAAATGAAGTTTCAAAAGTTCATAAATCATTCAGGAACAATTTCAGACCAAATATGAAATTTCCCAAACAATATCTTTTTTTTTTTTTTGCTACCAGTTGTTCTAATTCTTTTTTTTTCTTTTTTGCTACTCTCATTTTTTTTACTTGTCCAGTATTAGTTATGTTTTTCTTTTCTATTAATTGTGACATTTATGCTTCTTAATTTGGCTAAAAATATTACTATTCTTTAATTTTATGATTATATATAAAATATTTATATTTATTATTTGCCATGTCCTAGTTATGTTCGTATCCTACTTTTTTAGGATTTGTTGTATCACCGTATCCATATCTTATCATACCCATATCCCGTGTGTCTATATCCATGATTCTTAGGACTGTACTTGTAGTCCACATAGAAAGTGAACTATCGTGTACAATAGGACATGATATGCTTTCTAATCGAAGTATCATTGTAACATAGACTGATATGTCAACCTAGGACCCAATATTAGCTTAGATTGATCCGAGATCCAAACTGCGTTTTAATTGTTAAATCCATTCTAAACACGGCGCCAGAGAGATGGAATAGACAGATCTGCTGCAGTCTCTAGTGTTTTTGATTTACCAAGAGTGTATCTGTTTGCTGTTCGGTAGAATTACAGCAAACCCTGTTTCTTTTCTTTCAAAATAATCTACTTGACTACTACTACAAGAAGGAAAACCACCATAGTTATAGTTAATTTTGCAGAACTAGGTTACCAACTTCGCAGTTCAGTCGAAATTGCATCACCCCAGAATCTAAAATTCTCCCCCAAAACCACACACCCAAACATTCAATTTGGAAATGATTTCATAGAAAGTTGACCATCCAGCTCCATTTTCTCTAATACTAAACAAAAGTGAAGTAATCCAAGCAGGTCAAGGAAAATTCACACAACATGAATTCAAATGCTTCAAGAAAGCACACACATTTATACTCACATGGAAGGGAATCCCCTTCCGAATCCGCATTGGCAGAGCTTTCCTCACATGCATCCTGCTTCTTCTCTCCAATCAACTGGAGATGACTGGATGACGACGACCCAATTGAGACTCTCCCCTTATCAACAAAAGCCCGTCGACGCCGAACGTGGCCGGAAAAAAATGGCTGCTGACTCAAAATCCCCTTCCCTTTCACATCACTCCTGCCTCCCCCTCCGCCCAATTTCGCAAATTGGGCGGGCGGCGGCCTTCCCCTCTTCCGCTCATTCGAGCTGCAGGACCCTTCCCCCTCATATTCCAGAAGCGGCGTCGCATCGCCGGAGGGCTTATCTTCGATCAATCTCAGACTGAATTGCCGGTCGCCCGACCAGATGCAATCGAAGGGGAAGCGGTCCCTCACGGAGGCGTGGACGGAGGCGATCTTTTGGATGGGAGAATCAACGAGGAGGCGCTGGAGGCAATTGAAGTTGGTGGGGTCGCCAAAGAGACCGTTGCAAGGGCAGGGGAGAGAGAGACCGAAGACGGCGAGGAATTTGGAGGCGAAAAAGGCGAGGGCAGAGCAGCAGAGCAGGAGATAAGCGAGACCCAGATCGAGAAACGCACCCACGAGGGTCGAGAAGGTCCAGGAATTGAGCGTACGGGTACTTGCCATCAAGGTGTTCGACGAAATGACGAAGGGAAGGAGAATGAAATCTCACGCTCCTTCCTCTTATTCTTCACCTATGGAAACGGAATTCTGATGCTGTGGGCGTCTGTATTCCTTTGTTTCTGCTCGGTAGGAGTCAAATGGAGAGATTAGAGGAGATGGGTGAGCATTTAATGCGTTGCAGAGCCCACAAAAGAAAGAGAGAGAGAGATGGAGACAGAGAAGATGGAGAGTAGACAAGAAGGTAGGTTACAGGCAGAACGATTTTGAGAAGGACGAGCAGGGTCTCGGAGGCTGGGTCTTAGAGGTTCTCTGATTGTGATGATTGTAAAATGCAGCAGCAGGGCTCACGTGTAAATTGGAATCCATGATTGTTTTCGTTTAGGGTTGTCACCAAATTATAGGGCCCAAAATAAAATTTTTATTCACTGAATGAACAAAATTCATGTAGCCACGTAGAAATAAGATTTATGTATCTATACTAACATTGTTGGATAGAGAGGTTTGGCGTTCCACCATTTATATTTTTGAGGAAAAAATATTTGCCCGTCAAAATCAAATAACTTTCAGCTTGAAGGCCAAAGATATGAAAGTTGAGATGACAATAAATACCCTATCCCATAAAAATAAAAAAGCTTAGTAATGGCAGAAAAAACTAATAAATTTTATGAAAAAATAAATGAAGAAATAATATTCATACAATATCCGTCCGTAGTATCTGAAATATGATTTTGACAATGATGATGACTGATATTTGAAATCCAAAATGTTGAAACCAGTGTTGCAGCTTGAACTGAGGAATGACTAAATTATGGGAGTGGTCATGTTTCAATTGTGGGTAAGATTTCTTTGAGTGATGTTTCATGGCAACTATTGGCAAGGGGCTGGCTTTTGACAGTGGTACTGCTGCTGCATCATCATGGAGATGCAGGAGAATCGTTCCGGACTGTCTAAAGTATGAAACAGCTTATACATAGCACATGGTTTTAAGGGAAGGACTAGACAGGAATCGTTATAATCGATGGTGAGGATGGGAAATGGGACCTGCTTCAGGCCGTTTACAATGAAGGGATTTTGATGATAATAATAATAATATAAAACTCTAGGTTTGGATATATATATTTTGCTAAAACTAGGATTGGATTAGTTTTGAAAAAACTAGCTTGTCCTTTGCATTAATAGAATAAATAGGAGTTTGATAATAGAATTCTATGTGGTAAGTGATTAGAAATGAAGATTAAAGCTAAAATTTTCAAAATAAGCATTTAGATGGCCTTTTCTTTCATGAAAATATTAAAGATTAGAAATGAATGCACAACCATCACCTCCAGTAGTTCAATGCATGAGAGCATTCACAAAAGACTTAGATAAAAGTTCCTCTCAGTTGGGTTATGTCTTGTATTCCGGTTTAGCCGGATCGGTCGTCTGGATTAGCCAGAACCGAGACTCAGGGTTAGGGGTATTTTAGTCATTATGTATGGGTTTTCTTGGTGGCCAAGAAAGCGGGAACTATATATATTGATGTACTGTAACCCTAGATCCTGAGAGGGATTGAGATGGGATCATAGTAGATGAATTCTCTCCTCCCGTGGACGTAGGCATGGTTGCCGAACCACGTAAAACTGCTGTGTCATGTGTGTGATTGTTTGATGGGTGTGATTGCGTAGATCGTGGTAGATCTGTTGATCGCGGGTTGTTTCCGTTGCGCAGCTTTTCCCAACAAGTGGTATCAGAGCCAGGTTGAGATCGCTCGAGGTTTTGTGATTGACGGATCGTGTCAGGATAGTAAGGGAAGAAGAGGATCAGCACTTGATCGGTAGTTTTGCTCGGATCCATCTTCTTGTTGAAGATCGTGTCGGTTGTGCGTGGAAGATCAACTAGAGGAGAAGAGATTGAACGTGATCTCTTGTGGGCCGCTGTGCAACAGATCGGAGAGATCGACAATCTCTCATTGCTGCCTTTCCAGTTGCAGAGGTACACGATCGACTTGGATTTTGTGGCGGAGTTCGAGGTGGCGCAGCTGACGGCGCAGTACGTGCGGCTGCTGCAGGTCCTTCTGCGGATCTACATTGGGCGACGAAGGAAATGGGGGACCGGACGATTGGGAGGCGGTCGCAGATGCGATGACCGGCAGTGACAATCGTCAACACCCCAATACGGAAACCGCTGCTAGAACTGAGGCAGCTGTTGGGCCTGATGCACCCCCGGAGGAATTCCCGAAAAGCAGTTGGCAGCAACTCGGACAATGTCCTGAGGAAAGACGGCCCACGCACCAGCACTAGCAGCCGCAGTGGGAGCAGTGGGTGCTTCTCTGGGAGCATCAGCGAGGACGACGAGGGAGATGAAGCCCTCATCACTGTCAGCGCTGTGGTCGCCGGTCCAGCGCTGTGGTCGGAGAAGAAAGAAACTGCCAACCGCTGAAACCGGGATTTTCGCCGAGATCCTCGCCGCCGACGCCGTTGCAGTCGCCGGGGCCGTCGCGTCACTCCACTGGTGGCCAGGGCCGCTACGCCGGAGCCTGCCGTAGCAGGCCGTTGGATTCGCCGCGTCTGCAACTGGGTTGCAGACGCAGCGCCCAGCGACAGAGAAGAGGACGACCCATTTTTTTTTGGGTCTGGGTCTCTGGGTCGGGTCGGGTCAGGTTGCCTGACCCATGGAGAAGAGCAGCCCAGGCAGCGCAAAAAAGGGGTCGGTTCGGGTCAGGCAGGTTGACCTGACCTGGTTGACGTGAAGCCCAGCAGCGCAGGCAGTTTGTGGTTCGGGTCGGGTTGACCTGAACCCTGTCCGTCAGCAGAAAGCCCAGCCAGTCAGATTCCATGTCGCGGGCTGGGTCAAGTCAGTTCAACCCGACCCGCCTGCAGAGAAGCCCAGTGACAGAAGAGCAGGTCGGTTCCGGGTCAGGTCGGACTCGAACCCGGTTCGCCAGAGAAGCCCAGCAGAGGGGCAGTTCAGTTCAGTTCCGGGTCAGGTGAACCCAACCCGGATCCGTTTCAGAAGCCCAGTTTGCCAGCAAGCCGTGATGTCAGCAGTGACGTCAACACGGTCAACAGGCAGGTTTGACCAGATTCAACGGCTGAAATTGTTTCTGCGATATCTTTATCGTCCGATGTCCGATTGGAGATCCGTTTGCGCTTACGGACTCGTTGTGGGAGATCTACGCGTTTGTGGAAGAAGATGGGCTGGTCAACGGTCAACATGGATGTTTGACCAAATGGAGTGTATAGAATTAATTCTGCGATATCGAAGCCATCCGGAGTCGGATTTCAGATCCGTTTCTTCCAGCGTGCTCACGGTGACGAGATCTACGAGGCAGATAAAAGATATTGGCAGTTTGATAGACAGAAAATTGGGGGACTGAAGAAACTGACAGATTCACGATGATAGCAATGGATTCAAGCATCACGGGCCAGATTGAAGTGTTTGATAGAGAAACGACTTCAGAGATTGGCAGGATAGAGTGTTAGACTCCATGACACAGCAATGATTAAAAAGTGTTACTTGATGTCGTCAATGGTAGATTGCCCCAAGTACTTTGCTGAAAAGCTCAGATCTGCGTCGACGGGATCGGGAAGGAGCGACATGCCAAAGTGGAAGAAAAAGCAAAAGAATCAGAATCGAAAGGAGGTAGTGTGCAACAAAGCTTGGATTCGGTTGACAGGGAATCAGTTTTGGTCGCTACAGGTATGAATCCGGTTGTTGATTCATGGTATTGGGATTCAGATTCTTTCTATTATATGTTCGCGTAGAGATTGGTTTGATGCAAATAACTATCATGGTTGATGGATTTGTTCTTATGGGGGGGGATAATGCAACTGATGAGCATTTGAGATAAGAACGGTAGAAATCCAGATGTATAATGATGTTATTCAAACCCTAACGGTTGTGATATATGTTCCGGGTTGACGAAGAAATAGGGTTTCTTTATGTGTCTTAGACTTCAAAGGCTGTAAGTGCACTGTAGCGGGTGGAGTTACGAAGGTGGAAAAGGGAACATTGGTCATCATGGAGGGTGAGATGGTCAGAAATCTCTACAAGTTGATAGGGGATGCTTTTTCAGGTGGAGCAGTGAAGGAGACATCAAATAACAGGGGAGGAAATCTGTGGTTCAGGTGGAGTTAGATGCGACGGATCATCGGAAGATGGATTAATGGATCTTCGATGATATCATCTAGCGGAAATCCAGAAAGCCCTGAACGGAGATGATTTTCTCAGGGAAAAAAAGGTAGTTTTGTTCAGGTCGGAGTAAGCCGGTTTAAGCATCGGGCCATACCTAACCCGCATGTACTGTGCCCAACCCACCAGAACAGACTAGAACAGGACAGTTGCAGGTTTGACGGAAAGAACACCGGAATGGAGACAGAAGGAAGGATTCATAAGGTACCAGTGAGATCCGGATTCAGGGAGGTCTTTGGTTTTGTCTTGACGGATGGAAGTTAGGTTCATTGTGTTGTAAGGATGCATGCATGTGGCAACAAATGGAAAGCACTTCAGAGGTTCAAGACGGTGGTGTTGAGGTCAAAGGAGGCAACTGTGGCCACGCTAGGTTGTAGCGTGTGCGGAGGCGTACCTTTCAGCGAGGAATGAGAAGTGCTGGTTCAACATGTTAGAGTGTTGAAAAGAGAAGACTGCGCCATCGGTGTAGTGACGTACCCTTCAGCAAGGTGCATGAAAGGCATTACCGGGTATCTCAAGGTGGCTCTGAGGATTTACAGAATCCAAGCCAGGGTGGAGATTGTTGGGTTATGTCTTGTATTCCAGTTTAGCCGGATCGGTCGTCTGGGTTAGCAAGAACCGAGACTCAGGGTTAGGGGTATTTTAGTCATTATGTATGGGTTTTCTTGGTGGCCAAGAAAGCGGGAACTATATATATTGATGTACTATAACCCTAGATCCTGAGGGGGATTGAGATGGGGTCATAGTAGATGAATTCTCTCCTCCCGTGGACGTAGGCATGGTTGCCGAACCACGTAAAATTGCTGTGTCATGTGTGTGATTGTTTGATGGGTGTGATTGCGTAGATCGTGGTAGATCCTTTGATCGCGGGTTGTTTCCATTGCGCCGCTTTTCCCAACACTCTCACCTAAAATAGCTAGTTTGAACCAAAAAAAAAAAAAAAAAAAGGTGATTCCGACAAACTAGTTATCACACTACCTATTTTATATTGTCTTATTTTGCCTAACTAAATATAGCTAGCCATTATACACTTGCTAAATAATAAAAATTTTATCATTGAGTTGACTTTGTTATGTAGTATGGACATTAAAATATAATGACTAGAGTATGTATTTAAAAATGAATAAAAATTAATATTTAAATGAGATAGAAAAAGGATAGATAGTATTGTTAGAGTATAATTGAAAATGTGGCTAATTAAAATAAAATTGTAGCTTTTTAGTTAAAATTTGGCTAAAGAATACATAGCCTTGTTATAAAATATTCTAAGAAAAGTGAATGCTTTATCTATATTTCCATCTTATATCGTCCCCATCTAATATCCTTCACCCCTCACTCCATAATAATTTATTTGGTAGAGTTTATTTCTCCAAGAAATTTTTATATTCAATTCCTATATATTTCAATGCAAATTCACATGCTCTAAAAGATGCCATTATAAGCTTTCTTTTTGAAATAAATAATATTTCTTCTGGCCATTTTAAGCGAAATCAAAATGCTCCTTATTTTACACAAAATCTACTCTAATTTCTCCTCAAGCTGTAGCTCAACTAGCATGGGATGTAAATGTGTGAGTTAGAGTGTGTGAGTTAAAAGTTACTAATGTAGTAAAAAGAAAGGCTGCTCATACTCAAATACCGGACTCTAGCTTCAATTTCTCTCAGCCATCATATCTGAAAAACGACTTTAGCCTAACACGCCTTTATGGTGGAGCATGGTGGGGAAGAGTACTTAGAAAGAACTCCTTTTCTGGTATTTATGTAGATAATACAAATCAAACCAGAGGTTGTCAAGTGACATACATGGAATGTTGACAGGGCCTTGTTTATGGCTTACCAGTGACTAAAAGTTGTTTCATTAGACACTCCCATCCATCTTATGTAAGGTGATTAAAGCGTCTTTTTTTTTTCAATTTACGTTTTATTTTAGTTTGTAATTGCCTTGGCCCAAATTCTTAGCAATATCTATTGAAGTTAATATCTAGTTTAATCCACATCCTACGGCTCAAATTCTTAGCAATATCAATTGAAGTTAATATCTAGAAATCTTTAATCCACATCCTACTACTTAGCAGGACTAGTGAACCCCAGTCCCACCACATAAAATGAAAATTTTGAAGGCCTCATCATTAATCCTTTTTTAGGTTAGTTGGGACATGTATAAAAGTTTAGATCGGAGTACAATGATGGAAAATATAATGATTTAGTAGGAACACTCATGGTTGCACGGCCACCATGGCTCTATCCAGGTCCAACAAGAAAAAAACGTGGTACAATAGACCAAATTATTTGCAAAGAGGCTCCCCTGGGACTTTCAAAATACGAAGCTAGATTTAGACTTAATATGTGACTTAATGACTAAACGAGTAGACTTGGAAAGCTTCTGCCAGGGGCAGAGAGAGAGAGAGAGAGAGAGAGAGATTCATAATGCTTTTTTTTTTCTTGGGGCATTCGGGTGATAGATCTCTCAACATTTTATACTACGGTGAGAAGTCCACAGTCTTTGTCATCTAGACGGAGATCTTTTTATCAAATTTAAGTACTTAAAAAGTCTAAAATAGACTCCTTGTAACCTCTACTTTTCTCTCTCTCATCTTATCAGGTTAGTAAAAACTACTTAAATTCCTGTTTTCTTCATTTTTGCTTATCTTCCTCTTTGTCTCTCAACTTTCCCTCATTACCCCCACCTCCCAGCAATGCCCAAGTGGATCCGGACTCTCCAAACCACTACCCAACTACCCTTTTCATCTCCTCCATTTCTTATTCCCTCGTTTTCATGCCAATAAAGAAGGGAAAATGACTGCCAAATGGTATAAGCTAGTATCCTATCCCATAGAGACGAAGAAAGTCTAACTTTCATATGAAAAAAATTCCTCTTTCGTTCTGTCTCATTTCCTAACTATTTGGATATAATAATGTCCTTGAGTTTCTTCATGGTGTTCTTTTGCCCCAAATATCCTATCTTCCTACTTTCTTCAGATGGAACTAAATGTAGTTGTTAGATCCAAGCTCCGAAGCGATCTCACTTGTTGGCGGTAAAACCATTAGCTACCAACCACAACTCATATTCTCGCAACCAATTCTGCTAATGAGGTCAGAGAGCATTTCCTCACGTCCACATAGTGAGATGAGTTAGTATCAAATCCTTCTAGAAAACTGACAACAAGGTAATAGACTACTTTAGATGTGTCTATTGCAGTAGAAAAAATACTTTGGAAGAGACACAGACACCCCCACATACACATTGCAAAGTTCTCATTTTTCTGAGACCCTTTCTTAGTTTGCTTTCACATCAGGTATTCTTTGGATTAAAAAGGTATTGCTCTACCAACTGTACACTGTAGATTTGATGAAACGTATCACATGAAGTGCTAGTGTATACAACAAATCATTATAATTTTTTGTTTTGTAGAATGCTCATAAGTCATAATATGTATTTGATAAGTATGAATATAAATGTTGTCTCTTGAGTTTGTTTAGAATTTATTTGATGTTGAACTGGATTTATATGAGTTTGATTAGAATTTATATGAGTTTAAATAGAATTTATATGAGTTTGAACAAAATTTATATAAGTTTTTATACAAAATTTCTGTTTACAGTTTAACTGATAGCCCATGTTCAAACCTCTAGTTCACCCACTTTTTAAAATTATTTTGACCTGAAATTCTAGAATATGAAAGACTATATGTTAAACTTTAAATTACGTAAATGTTACTGAAAAATAAGATAATTAAACTGGTCTACCCATTTCAAACTTTTTGCCAAAAGCTATTTATTTTGCTTTGAGATAAAAATCAGTATGTTTAAACCTCTAGTTTACCTACTTCTCGAAATTGTTTTGATCTAAAATTCTACGATATGAAAGACTACATGTAAAAGTTTAAACTCCTCAAATTTCACTGAAAACTAAGATGATTAAATTGGTCTAGCATTTCAATATTTTTGCCAAAAACTATTTAGTTTTGCATTGAGGTAAAAATCAGTATGTTTAAGCCTCCGGTTCACCCACTTTCCAAAATTATTTTGACTTGAAATTTTGCAGTATGAAAGACTATATGCTAGACTTTAACTTCTCTAAATTTCACTTAAAAGTAAGATGGACTAATCTACTAATTTCAAACTTTTTGCCAAAACTATTTAGTTTTTTATATGAGTTTTGCTTTGAGGTGAAATTCAAATTATATTTGACAATTTTTTTTTTAGAATTTCATATGCAACATGGATGTTATTTGAAAGGTCTCAATGAGTAAGTTCTAAATATACCTTTTTTTTTTGTAAAAAACTAATATCACGAACAAAAGTTATGGAATTTCAAAGTTTTGAAATTCAAAATAAAAAAGTAATTATTCAAGGGCAAATTAGTCATGAAAAAAGATGAGCTGGCTAATTAGGGACCTCCGAGCATAAATTGGACCTCGTAGAACTATTCTGATAGGGATGTTTACTCCTTTTTTTTTTACAGTCCACCCTATTTTTAAGGCTATGTGGCTTACTTATGATTAAATTTACTCACGCGCATATAATGTAATCTATTGGGACTACCTAAACAAGGTGCATGGGCTGCAATGGGATGGCAAAGTCCCACTATTAATGAAGTTTTGAGTAACTGATTGCCTTTGTTGAATGACCATAGTATCACTTATTGACCCCTGTAAATAATAAAAGATGACGTTAATTTGTTGCAGAGTATAGATATGCCTGATTGAACTGAGATTTTAAATATGAAAACAACTCTTACCGAACCAAATAAAAAAACAGTTTTGGTCCTCTTGAAAATAACTAAGGTAGTAGTCTTCTTTGTAATCCTTACCCTTTTTACTCATCTTATACGACTTCAGATTATATGACTTCAGATAACATGGATCTGGACATCATTATTGCAGATATACAACATATAACCACAAAAATCCTACAGAGATCAAAAGTTCCGTGAGTAAAAATTGTTGCCCAACACCATGAGGCTGGGCCACAAATGAAGGATGCAAGGTGAGATGTTTGACTTCAATTGTTTTGTCTAACACATTCATTTGACGTCTAATGACAAGGAAGCCGACCTAATCCATACATAAGGGTCTCCAGGTCATTTGAAACGTAAGTAATTATCTCCTTGACCTCTTTTATTTGTTACATTTAAACCCATGTACTTGTAATTTTTCATCATTAAACCCTCACAGGTATATGATTTTGGAGGATTTTTACCCCCAAGTCCACTTTTTGTTCCCTCTTGGATTTGTAAAAGAAATGTCAAGGACCTTGAATCTCCCAATTTTGTGTCCATCAATCATTTAGTGCCATTGAACTAAATCAAATTAGGAATCAATAAAAACCATATTTACATTTTTTTTATTGAGGAGAGTATTGTTTTAATTACTTAAAAAATGAAACGCCAAGACCCAAAGCATTTAGTGATGTAAGATTTGTGACTTGATCCAATGGAGAATATCACCCCAATCAAGGTTAAATAGATACTAGATATAACGGTTAGTTCAGTGTCGATGGATTGAATTCACCGCAGGTTTGCCACCAAAAAAATACTCCTATATTTTCAGTTGGCTAGTATTTAATTTTCCATGCAATTGGACATAGGAAAGCCATTTCTCCTCTGTCATTTGGATGCTTGGATTTTCATGCAATTTCAATTTTTTCTTGCCTAAGTACTGTAGATTTCAGATTTTTAAAAAAGTACAGTTGAATAGTAACATTTTCTTGTACTCAATCCACACAACTTTTAGAGGTAGAAGTCATGATTTGCGTGGGAGCACATACAGAATGACTGCCTGTAGGCTTAAAATGATGCACAAATAAAGTTCTACAGTGTATCTAGTTGATCCAACGTGTGTCACGTTGAGACAATCTAATCAATTAAAAAGAAACAATTGTGACTGAAACAATTTATTCAAAGCCTGTGTATGGTTTGTTTGATTAGTTTTAGCTATAGATTGGATTGAAGGTTTCGGCCGATTATTCTCCATTTGAGGAAGTTAATTTGCTTTATTTGCTACTTTCTTCTCGTATTTGTGTGGGTTTGTTGTTTGATTAAGGTTTTGGGTATTGTGTTCAACAAAAAACTAGTAATCAATTCCTTTCGCATCATTAGAATAAAAAAAAAAAATGCACACACACAGTTGGTTCAAGTTATTACCTTCTACCATCCAACTAGTACATCAAGTTTGTCGATCTTTCTCACCTTTAATTTGATGGATAAATTACACAGTTTCAAAATGAGTGAAAGAACTACTTGGGTTTTCCCTTTGTTTTTTTTTATTTTTTTATTTTTTTATTTTTTATGTTGCCTTTTGTTCTTCTTTGTATGAAAATTTTTTTACTGCTCAAATAAATAAAATAAAATAAAATAAAATAAAAACTACTTGGCATGCTTAAACAAAGCAGGCCCATGAATCAATGTCAAATTAACTTTCAAGGTACTAACTACAAGCTAAGGATGAATCAAACTGTAAAAGAGTCTCAAAACGAGAAGCAAGAGAGATGGTGTAATTAATAGTGACCTCTCATTGAACTTCCACCTGACTGCTATGTGCAATCTATTGCTATGATACTCAAATATGGTAAGGATATACTATGGACATGGCAAGGACATGGATTTTACACTTGAAAAATAAAGTGTTGAATACAATACAACACAATACGATGACCATTTTGAAGTATTCATGCATCATAGGTTTGTTGCTGAAATTTTCTTCCACAAGAACTACATTAAATATTTATATGAACTCTTAATATATGCAATATTTGAATTTCACAACATCAGCATAAGAGTTTGCACTATAATGAAAGCCACTTGCATGTGTAACTGGTGCGGGCAAGCAAAGATCTAATTTGAAAAAGCCAACACCCTGCATCATAGAGAATTACGAATCAAATTATAATGCATGCAATGCATAACTATATTTAATAACGTGATGAGGTTTTTCCTAAATCCCTTCCCATTTGCAAGAGAGAGAAAGAAAGGGAAAAAAGAAGAAACCTTTGGAGGTTTTGCCCCAGTGAGGGCGCTTTTGTTAATAAAATTGGGATTAGAAAAACCATTTACATGAATTAAATTGGGAATTGTAGCCTCTTTGATCAACTAACTTGAAATTCTAAGTACAGATTTTGACCGAACAGGTCCAAATTTCTGAACGACTACCGTATGAGGGTTGTTCACTTCGGTACCGCAACTGAACCAAATGGCTTTCGTCAATTTGGCTGAACTGAGCTGAATTGATTACATGGTAACATGTGCAGTTGGATCCCTATGCTGAAGGTGCAAGGTGAAGCACACACCTAATTCAGCTAGGCACATGTCTAAGGAGAAAAGGGAGAATACATCGTAAGCAATTCATGTTAAGTGACATTAAAAACACAAGTTTCAGTTATCAAATCAATTAGGGAAATATTCAGGTGAGAACTAATCCTCACCATGCTTCCGTGAGAGCTATTGGTGAGAACTGTTCTCACCATAATAAAGCCCTTATATATATAACAGACATTTGCTGAGCAATTGAACTCATGCTCTTAACTTAAGCCCCCCACACACCTGTCTACGGTCCCAATCCATCACACTCTTAACAACCTATACTCAATTCAAGGCCCATTTGGACTACATCTATTGTTGGATTTTCCTTTTGAACCACTGATCCGAGGCCTTAAATCAATACCATGTGAAGTGGCTAATCAGGCTAATATTTTGGGCTACCCTTAGCCAATTATAGGCATTTCCATGACCCCCATTGCGTTGGTTGGCATGCACCTAAGTGAACTCTGCTAGGATGAGCATTAGAACCAGCAGACCTATAGGATCTCAGACCCCACTGAGCTACCACTTATCTCAAAACCTTAAGGTGATAGAAATAGTAGAATCAATGATTTTATATGGCATTTGATATTGCGCTGGCAAGCCTGAGCATTCGACATTGCACTCATGGGCCTGTTTTTAGAGCGGTCGTAAAGAGCGGCATTGTGGTACGCCTCTGCCTAACAAAATCCCACGTTTGTGTTTGTGTTTAAGGTGGAAACACGAAATATTAGATAATTAAGGGCAAACAATGATGAACTTACCATTAAAATCAATGAAAATTGTATGACCACAAGATCACCAAAGGCAAAAGTCAAAAGAAAAGGACATAATTCTTTCTTTATTCAAGTAAGATGTTAACACCCAGAGATAGAAGCATACAATACAAAATATGATGGAAAACAGGGGAAGTCGGTCTTCCTTTATTCATTTGAGAAACTTATGGTTGCATTTGGCTACATGGATAATGGCTTTCCATGAAATTGTCATTTAAAATATATATATTTATATATCTCTAGATTGAGTAAAAAACGGAAGAGGAAGGAGGAGGAAAAGAGAGAGCTGAGAGATTAACCGAAAACATCTTATCAAAAATTACTGAAGCCTCTCTACAAGAGCAAGTAAATGCAAATGTCTTTAAATATGAGTGTAAGAATCTCAAGAATGGAACAAAATATAAGCTATATAGAGCGTAGGCCATACAGGTCATAACCGCTATGCTAAATTGAAAATATCATCACACCAAATTGAAAATATTATCACTATCTATAAAACCTAGTTGAGCCAAGTAGGTTTAATTTAAAAAACTGGTTTTCCTATTTCTTATCCATAATAGCATTTCCTACGGTTGTCTCTACCATTACATGGTTCCAAATCACTTAAAAAAAAACACATACACACAAAATTGGCTGCTACAAAACATTCAAATTTTTTTACCACTTCACAAATTCACACTGCTATGCCAATACGAATCACCCCGCAATAACTATGTATCGCGTTCTATGTAGCATTTTGGGCACCAGCTGCTATACCCACTACAACCACTAGTTTGATCCTCGATCTCAAGCGAAACAGCTAGAATATGTCCCATTCATTTCTACTGCATATGTTTTATTTGAGAGCACACTATAGTTTATGATACTTGGATACTAGGCACAACTGGTGGTCTTGGATCCTGTTAGAATCTGCATGTTGATATTGAGGCTTTAGTAGTCTTTTTGAGCCATTACACCAGGTTTTTATCTCCAAAAATGGAGATGATGCTCTAATTTGGTGGATTGACTCAAATGGTGAGTTTCCAGTTATGCTATCTCACAATTAGTTATGGGACAAGAAGCATGATAGGTTTCCTTGTTTGTAGAAAATGGAAGCAGCACCAAGTATCTTTTTTTGGTGTGTTTTTATTTTTGATGATGGTATCCCTGCTTTTTCATGGACCATCAGCATTGGAAAAGATCTTGATTATAACCATCTTCAGAATCAAGGAACAATTATTGTCACCAGTTGTAAACTACCACAGCGGAATGTGGATCTTTATTTATTTATATATTTTTTTGCTTAATCGGTAGAACTGGTTAGTGGAACTGGAAACGACATCACTGTAGAGATAATGTAGGCAATAATCATTTATGGCTCTGTTGGAACGTAGAAGACAAACCTTAGATTTGTCTTCGATGATGGAGTGGCCTTCGCAGAATGTCTTCCAGAAGAACTCTTTTTGTTGAGATTTGATGGTGAGGGCGCGAGTTTTACTTAAAAGTGGGCCACAAGTTGCTCTTAAAAGCTATAAGGAACGGTTTTAATCCTTTTGAATTACAAAACGGCCCAAAACTGGCCCTAAAAATCCGCTTCTAATGTGCGTTTTTGGTATAGCGTTTGATCATCTTGCATCGAACCTGATGGAGGTCCGGTGTTAATCGTGGGGTCTAGAGACGAAAGGGGTTAGGGCCTGATAGCCTATGACACGTGGCATGATGAATGATGATGAGAAGAGAAGGAGGGAGCCCGGGGGCTGTTTGTTTGCAGGGAAAAGTGGGTTGAGCAGGTGGGTTCCAGAGATGAAGTGTGGAATTTGGTTCTGTTTGGTGGAGGGAAGTAGGGAAAGACGAGAGTGCGGTGGCTGCACGTGCAGGTGGGTGAAGAGTTGCAGAGCCGATAGGAACAAGGAGGAAGGTGGTGATAATGCTATGACTATGACCCTTGGATTTACTACAAGGTGGCACAGTTACATGAAGGTGTGGTTTAGCAAATGTTGAATGTGGTGGATGTGTGGTTTAGATCTCTAATCAAGTGGGACAGGTAAGTTGCAGGTAGGTTGGAAACAAAGAAATTATTATTATTATCGTCATCATCATCATCATCATCAAAGCCTTATCCCTACCATATTGGGATCAGCTATATGAATTTTGTTTCTTGATTCCATTCTATTTTGAGCCAAATCCTTAGATAAGTTAAACTTCTTCAAATCGAATTTAATAACCTCCATCAATATTTTCTTCGGCCTATCCTTATCTTTTAATGGGCCGTTCACCTATATACCTAAACTTTTTCTTACCAGTGTCACTATCGGCCTACGCTCAACATGCCTAAACCATTTTAAACAGATTTATCTAATCTTATTCTCTATTGGTTCTATCCCTAAATGCTCTCGCAAGTACTCATTTCTAATTTTATCTTTTCTAGTTTTACCACACATCCACCTAAGCATTCTCATCTTCACTACATCCATCTTATGTATATGCGTCTTCTTAATTAGCCAACATTTTGCTCCATATGTCATAGCTGGTCTAACCACAGTCCTATAAAATCTGCCTTTCAATGTCGTTGGCAGTGGTCTCTCATAAAGCACTCCAGAAGCTAGTCTTCATTTTAGCCATCTAGCTTTTATCATATACTTAACATCTTCGCCAATCTCTCCATCCTTACTAATCATCGAGCTTAGATGTCGAAAAGAATCCTTACGTGGTATCTCATGGGTTTCAATTTTGACAGTGGTTTCAATATTTTGTATTTGTCCACTAAAGTTGCAATCCATATATTCTATTTTTGTACGACTTATTTTAAAGTCTCTATATTCTAATGCCCTCCGCCATCTATCGAGTTTTGCATTTACACTATCTCTTAATTCATTCACCAATACTATATCATCTGCGAACAACATACATCATGGTACTTCTTTTTCAATATGCATAGTTAACTCATCCATAATAAATGCAAAGAGATAAAGACTAAAGGCTAATCCCTGATGCAAACCTATAGTTACGGGAAATCCACCTGTTTCTCCACATGTGATTCTCACATTTGTAACTGCTTTTTCATACATATCCTTAAAAATCTCAATGTAACATTTGGGGACATTCCTTTTCTTCAAAACCCTCCAAATTAAATCCTTTAGTACCCAATCATGGGCTTTTTTCTAAACCAATAAAGATCATGTGTAGATTTTTTCTCTTTGTTCGATATTTTTCCATTAATTGCCTAAGTGAAAAGATAACTTCCATAGTTGACCTCCCTGACATAAAACCATATTGATTTTCAGCAATCTTGGTCTTCTGTTTAAGTCTTTGCTCTATTATTCTCTCACATAACTTCATAGTATGACTCACAAGTTTAATTTCTCGATAGTTGGAAAACAAAGAAATAGAAAAAGGAAAAGAAAACAAGTAGGAAGAGAGGAGGGAATGATTTAGCTTCATACAGAAATCCACAGATAGCTCTGACCTAAAATATATCACAAAAGGATGCATGATTTAGGATTGACATTTATAACAGAAGATGGAGCATGATTATACCAGTAAACCCACAGCACTGTAGAGATAATGTAGGGAGCTCTGTTTGACAGTGAATCGACAGATGTCTTCCAAGTTTCATTAAGACAAAGCGATTGAGCTAAACATATGCCAACCTACATCGTCAACTGGTGATGGGCTTATATAGTAAATCTAAAACGATTTAAATACAGCATTATCAGCTGCCAGCAAATTTGTCTTCCAGTCTTCAAATAGATCTAGTAAGTTTAGTCTGCTAGCTCTAGATAGTATTGAAAGTAGAAACCAGTTAAGTAATCTTGCACAGGTAGTCAACACAGTTGGGAGTTGGGTTAAACAGAAGTATCAGTGGAAAGGACAGACCCAAATGTCTAGTGCCTCTTCACTCATAAAAAGGCCACATGCAGCAGCCATAAGCAACCAAAAGTAGATCCATCTGCATGGATCACTTTCATGAGAAATTCTGATAGGCATTCACCTCAAGAAATTATAATGAAAAAAAAACCATTTTAAGTTAAAAGAAATCAGCTCATTTCAACTAAACTTACAAGAAAGATAAAAGTGCTAGCAAGAAACGAATATAAACACAAAAGAAGCATCGTTGGCCTTGAAACAAAATCGATAGAATGAATTTCATGAAATAAGATTGTGAAGCATTAAATTATGCATAACTCACTAAGAAGAATGATCTAAGTTGATAATTAGCACTTGGAACTAACAGCATGTGTGCGCATGCAAAATCAATCTGAAGCACCAAAACAGGATTGCTTCTATTTCAATTACAGCATTAAATACAAAAAGATGAAGCCAATAAAGCATCATCATTATCATCACTATCCTACCCTCAACCCACCCATGTGTTGATGATAATGATGGCAATAATTATAGAAGTTAAGTAAACAACAAACAAACAAGTTATACAATGGACATATTCCATTATATTAACATATCCACAACTAAAAGAAGATTTTCACCTACAGGCACACCGCACACTGGTTATGTGGTTCAGTTCATGGGGCCACTTGGATGCTTTCTTATCATTGGCCGTAGGATGGATGGAGAGATATCTCTGTGGATAAGTGCTGTGCAAAACATCAACCCCTTCAAATTATCAAAGGCCTTGATTTAAAACTGAAAATTTTAGTGGTCTTCTAGGTGTATACTTTTTTTTAGATTTAATCCAACAGTAAGGAAAGCTTTGATGAGCACAAAACTAGACACGGTGACAAATCATGAGAGGATAAGAACATGAAAAGAGCTAGCTTGATCAATGGTAGGCCCAAGTAGGCCCCATAGAGCTGGGCTTCATGAGCTGTCCGCTTGTAGGAGAATTTTCTCCTCACCATATAATCTGGTGTTGGCTGTTCTTCTTTTGCAGATGGTAGCTTATTCATCCAGCGGACACACAGATGAAGACACTTAAGTACAATAGCATGTAAATTTATTGTTAAAAAAATGAAGAAGAAAACTTGAGAGCCTATGAAGCCCTGTTCCGGGGTGGATATGACAGACACATGGATTTAACAAATAAATTATGAAGTATAGATATGATACAACATGACATGCTAGCTACTTTTAGTATACAGGCATCATAGCTTACAGTTATGCAACAGAATACAATTTATGGACTCCAAGGATAATTATGAAGTCAAAGTCTTCAATACAACTTCGACAAAAAATCCCAAGGATAATTATGATGGAGTGGGAAGCATTAGCTTCTACCAAAGCTTTTCCTACATCAATGTCAACTGTCAAGCCCAAAGTGCTAGCAGCCTTTAGCTTCAAAACCATGACAAACATACATCCAGCTCTTTGATACTTAGAATACCAACACACAAAACACCCAATCACATCAATACCACGTAAAGCACCCAATCACATCAATACCATGTATATTTTAGTGACTACACACAGCAAATTTCTACATTTACTAGCTTCCAGTTTACGATGATGTATTTCAGAAGATCAACCCAATGGTATGGGTCAGATGCTGTTGATCCTATGATTTTATAGCCTTTGAATCAACAACACACACGATCAGAAATTGACTAGTTTACTCATCCAACCATGTTGCTTTCACTTGTACCAGAGATACTGGAAACCAAGGCCCAATATCAGGACGTAAATTAGCAGACAAAGGTGTAGCTCATTAGATTCTTGTTGCTTGAAACGCAAGAGGATCAGCCAAGGATTTGGCCCCGTTCCGCCCAGATTCAACCATACATTGTGTCATAACTCAATCGTCATGTTTAACTTCCTGCAGAGGCCATGCTCAAAGAGAAAAAACTAGCAGGGGGAGAATTTCCCAAGATCCCAACCAACTGATCACAACTTCTTTATAAACAAGAAATGAAAAAAAGAAAAAAAAAACTTTGCTAATCTAGTACACCTGATATTATAGGAAGATTAATTGATATGCAATTCGACTTCTAAGCAACAACTCTAGATCAAAGGGCCTAAGAGTGAAAATAAATAAATAAATATCCACAAGGGTCATAAAGTTACCTCCCACTCATCACCTAAGTAAACTAAATCCTAAGAAAGTGGTGGCCTGCTGGCCCCCATCCACTCTACACTTTTAAATCCTTTACACTTCACCTCTTTAATACAATTTTTATAGAGCCCCACCTTTTCCAACTTAACAAAGCATTCCAATCAAATTATTTCCCAATCTCCTCTATGTGGAGGGAAGTGGCTCCTTCAGCTTCCCAGGTAGCTACCTTCATCATCAGCTACTTACTTTTATCATCAGGGTTTCCCTTTTTGGTATCCTCGGACCCTGACAGGTATCCTATTTTTTTCTCCTGTATCTAATTATTTTTATTAATGAATTGTCCTTTTCTAAAGAAAAGGAAAAAATGAATTTGGGTTCTTCCAACTCCAATTTAATCTTTTAATTTTCTTTTCCTTTTTTGTTTACTTGTTAAGAGCACCAACACTTACGAGCTGTATACAGTTCTTCTTCCAGCCATTGAACGAAAAGCAATGAGATCAGTAGGGACATGATATCTCATCACTGGGTACTATTTCTTTCTCAATTACAACATAAAATCATACAACAACAAGACCCAAACCATATCTAAAGAAGACTCAAAATAAGAAACACCCAAATGAATAAGAAAGCTTCTCCAAACTTCCACAACAGAAACAGAAGAAAAAGGAAAAGAGTTACCGAAAGCTAAAGCTCTGGAGACTGAAGTTAAAGACACAGGCTGAAGCAGCAAATACACGTCGCTTCTTTCAAATACACCGCAATTACCGCAGGGCTGCCCCAAGGTCCTAGTTGCTTCAACCATTCAGGCATCTTTCGTTTCCAAGTTCCCACCTGTTAATAATTGGTTTGAGTCTTTACTTAGGTTTGGATAAGCAAACAGGTTGAGATTAGGATCCTATTTTTATATCCGTGACCTGAGCATTTTCGAATTTGGTTTCACCTTAGTTCGGCCCATGGATTTGATAACCGACATATTACTCCAGTTTTTAAAAATTTTCTTTAAAATTAGTTTTTCTCTAAAGCATTTTTTACACAGACCTAGATCCAGATCTGAACCCGTCCAATACACAGTTTCGGATCCATCCTCTCATTAACGATTTTAGTTCTGAATCCAAAAAATTGGTTTTGAACCGGTTCTGGGTCCATTCTCTCATTAACAGTTCCATTTCTAAGTCTACCATGGACTTGGACTAAAACCAACCCATTTACAACTCTAATTGAGGAGTTAGGAATCACTGGGCTAATTGATAGGACTCAAATTGGCTAATCCCCCTGGTCTAAAACTTGAAATATTAACATAACTGCTAGGTCATATCACATATGTATTGTGGGTACCTGGACCCAATTCAGGAACCAAAGGCCAAGTTCAATCATGGCCCGACTTATATCCAAGCTTCAAAATCCAGGCCCGAGCAAGAAGTAGGCTACTCTAATTGGGTTTTCAATTTTCAAGCACGGTGGGCACGAGCCAAGTTACACCTCTGGATCCATGGATGATGGATTCATCTTCTAATGGCTAGATGGAGGATGATCTGGCTTATTATATCATCTCATTGAACAATGTTGGGACGACAATAGCACTTTATCTTCAACCATATTTTATAATGCAGTTACCTTTCAGAAATCAGAACTTGCTTGGTCTTTCATTTAAAAAAAAAAATCATTTTCTCTTTACAATCATAATATAGTATTGGAAGAAGCTTAGAGCAAATTGAATAATTTCCCAAGTTGTGGTCCTTAAAGACTGCGGTGGCTGAAAACTGTGGTTGCGATTTGTCTCGCAGTAAACCCGAAAAACTGATTAATACATCACAATTCGTGGGTTTTTGGGGAATAAAATTTTTTGAAAACGATATTCAAAAGAATGTAATAAAATGCTAGAATCTAATCCTCTTCCTTTACTAGGGCATTTTTGTATAGTAATTTCTCGAACTGCAAAGTCCTATACGTATTGTATAACTGTGCTTTGAGAACTATTCAAAGCTTATTAAATTAATCGACTTAGTGAAATATATCTATTAAAAGTTGTAAGAATATGATCACTGAAAAACAATGCATTATGTGAATAAAAAAATAATAAATTAACCAACAACCATTGAAATCAGTATAAATGCATTATATATATTTGATATTTATATATGTAAGTTGGTGACTTTGAGTCAACCTAATACTAATGTGATTTTGACACTTAAAATTTAAATAAAAACATAGATCTTTTTGCATGGGATAGGAAAATGGGTTTTTACAAATGTAAATGTTGCAAATGTGAAATATATTACTTTGTTTTTCAAAATCACCATTTTTAAATGAGAAAAAATCCAATAGATTTAGAGATGTTTGGATTTTTTTGAATATTTTTTATAAATTTCTCAAAACCTATGTAAATATATGAAAACTAAACATCTTAATCCTTATCATTAATATGAGAAAACAGAATTATTTGAATCTTGACCCCACAATTGTGCTAAAAATTAGGTTTGTACCTCAAATTTTATGAAGATTTAAAATATGAAATCAAACATCTTAGTGTTTGTTAGATAAGAATAGGAGATGGATGGCTCATATCATCAATTTGGAGCTAAAAAATGAAAGTTGTTGAGGGGCCCGCTTCAAACTTGCAACTTGTTTGAACGTACAATTTGTACTATTGCTTACCTACAATTACAGTGTAACCATTGGGGAGGCTGAAAATTCCCCTCATTTACACATAATTTTTCACATCTCGTGTGTAAACGAGAGCAAACATATGACACTTTATAGTTTATATTTTTAATTTATGTATATTACAATTAATATTGTATGCTATTGATGCATTTTTTTAAAATAATACATGTTATATCTATATATATTATGTAGGATATTCGGCTATTGACCGGACTGGTTTGGTATTGGACCTAATCACACAACAAATGGGGATTTGTATTTTTTTTTGGTAACCAACTAAGGGGTTGGACCTGATACAAGCACAACTCACGTATGCGAGATAATTATGGTGACTTGCAGATGTAAGGACACAGACACAATTCACACATGGGAGGTCATCGGGACTTGTACATGTGAAGAGATAAAACACAACTCAAATATGTGAGATAATAAAAACCCACATATGCAAAGAGGAGGGACATTAAGTCTGAAACTGAGACCTCCCAATGAGAACTAGTGAGGTAAGTAGCTATTCTGGAGGGATTTGTAGTTGGTTTTTTTCCCAAGTTAAGCCCATTTCATGGTCAAAGTAATTGAGATCATATATGGTAGAGTTTGTGGGCCCTATTGATCAAATAAGATAGAAGAGGGCTTTCAAACCGGCAACTTAAAAAAAAAGTAACATTTGATGATGATGCTAGACGTTTGATCTAAGACTATAAAATTAATGATCATAACATAAAAGGGTAAAGATATTATTTTAATTAATTATTTTGTGGTCTTCTCTCTCAAACAATGTCATTTATCCTATTTTTAAGGGCAAACAAAAAGGCTGGCATTTGTCTCGAAGAAGGTAGAGGACCTCGATTCGACCTGTTCTGGCAACAGGCTACTGCAACCTCGGTGCGTTGCTGGTTGCCTGGTTCCTTCAAACTCAGGCCACACAGATCTACCCCATTGACTAGATTCTTTTATGGTGACTGATGCTAAGAGTTTCTGCACACATGTTTGTGTAATGTTAGGACTTGGTGCTTTGTGAAATGATTTATTATGAAATCAAATAATTCAGTTTTATAACTTTTCTGTTTCATAAAAAAAATTTCATCCAACATTGCACAATCCTTGGTGTGACACAAATGTGCCTGTAAAATTCTTCTACTATGAATACCTAAAATCCCAATACGAAGCAAGCAAGGAGGCCTCAGGTGAAAGAACCATAATGATTATGAAAATCAACGCATTGAGCCGTTAGACAGTAGCAAGCACTAAACATTAAGTGACCCAGCAAAATGGAAAAATATCTAAGTAGCTGTCGACGTGCACAGGAGAGTGTTTCCATGAAGGTGGCTCTAATCATTCTTTGGGATGCCTTCATGAAAATTATATTGTTTCCATGAAAAACAAAAGCCAAAGAATCTGTAGTTGGCAGCCTGGCACACCCTTTCTAGGTGCCCACAAGCGCCATTAGATGATTACCTTAGGAGGCCTTGGTGCCCACTATCCTTCATGGGTGGGATACCATGTCAGGCCTTTGTGACCTTCCTTCTTTTTTAAGTGCATCTACTTTTCTTCCGCTTTCAATTCAGGTTTAGGTGGGTTGGTGCGTAAAAGACAAAGCTTAATTTAACTTAGCAGTTTTTCTGGTTATCTTAAAATGTAAAAATGATCTCATCCTTCTCTGATTAAGTCATGTGGAGCCCATCTGTTAAATCCAATCTGAATGGATCAAGTGCGTCTATTTGTGCAAGCACTATCCTAAATTCCGGTCTTAACCAATGTGGTTCGTACTGTTGAGAAATATAATTATATTTCACATATCCTTCTTATCTGCATATGATTATGCAAAAGCATAACAATTACAATATAAATAAGTAGGAGGATAAAACTTGGACATACCTCAAACTCAAACTCAACTTAGGTCAAAATCAACTAATGCATCATTTTCAAAACTGAAAAAACACAACCCCTAACCTGTGTAGGGGTGCTAAAGGTACTGGCCAGCCTGATCTCTAAAATACAAATTATGCCCATTTAATAGATGAGACGGACTTGGATTTAGTGACAAAAAAAAGGCCCATACCCAGCCCTGCCCGGACAAAATAAGGAGCGGTTGGCTGATAATATGTCAAAACAGCCCGTACAACTTGTGAAAAGCCAGGTTTGGCCTACCCATATTAACACATGGGCTGTGCTCAAGACTAACATTTTTTGTCCCATTTGGTCCTGGTCCGGCTATATGCCTATGTTTCTAAAGTCAGGCGGACTTGAATATGCCTCCACCCAGCCGGACCTAGGATCCTTGAACATGCCTAGTTATTACGAGTGGGTAAGAAGAGATCACCTGTTTAATCCGACCATTGCTATCTCTAATATTAACGCCAGTTGAAATGAAATCAATGATAGTGCCCAGACAAAGGAAGGATTCAAATAAAAAAGGTGGGTCCAACAAGCTTTATTGGCTTCGGGTGGGCTATGTTTCACCCCTCATCAGTCACGTTTATTACACATGGCATGACCTAGTACATGACCGCAAAAAACGTCGGTGGCTATGCAGGACTAAAAAATCATGTTGCACTGCTGGTTACTTTATTATGGTGCCCCTCCATCCTTCCCACCTTCATCCAATGATGGGACCACCATTTTAATCTTTTCTCAAACTGCTCACAACCTAAAGTTTTAAACAAGGCCGTGCATGTGAGGCCCACTTGAGGTTTCATAGGATGAATTCCACACTGATTATCTCCCATAACTAACACTAATTATGTGGCACTTATCAGGATTTTGCTTATGCTTTAATTGAGCACGAAGAAGGTGTCTATATAGAGTAACTAACGGCTAAAAATTAGTTTTAACTTTAAAGCCCTCAATATCGCATTTTTCCATGATTAAATGAATCTTGTCAACAAATGAGGGATTAGCACTAAATGGTTGCCAGCTTACCAGGTGAACAAAACGAGGAGAACTCAGAAAATTTAAGTAAAGCTCAGGCGTTTGCTTTCAAAAAGCAAATAACTTTCTATTTCTTAGAAGGAAGCAGGTGTTTCACGTGTTATTAACTCAGACCTTTAACCGAAAAATTGTTATTAACTCAGACTGTCTTAGTTCTTATACACACTTTTACCTTAATACGGTGCCAATTTGACTATTATCCTTTGCTGTCATCCTCGTGAACAAAGCCTTATCCCAACTATTATCCTCTAATGTGTGAAATATGACATTGAAACTCAGAGTAAGAGTTGCGTCGTCCACTGCATAAAGGTTTTCATCATAACTAATATTGAATTTTTTTAGTTAGCTCGGTTCCAAATTTAGACCATACCTTTTCATGTCCCCTTTGATTGACATGATTTAGGAAAAGCCACACAAACCTGCTGGATTGGTTTTAGAAAGCAAACCCAAGTTTCTATTATCCCCATATGTAGGCCGCCACACTAAATGATTAACTTTTCTCTCCGCACTGACCTTAACAATCATGTGGAGTCCAAGCCCATGTGATAAAAATCTACTCTATAGCTTCATAAAAAAGTATAAAAATGCCTTTACATCGTTCTCTCTCTCTCTCTCTCTCTCTCTCTCTCTCTCTCTCTCTCTCTCTCTCTCTTTCTCTTCTTTATTGGATGACTGTTTAAGGGTGATTTTTTCTCTCTCTCCTTTATTGGATGACTGTTCAGAGCTCATATTTTTAAGTACCTGGGCACATATGGATGGATCCCAGGGCATTAGTGTGTAATTAAGTGCCAACACCATGCAACTTTGAGTTCTATTCTTGCATTTGCTTCTATTTTAAGAATATATAACTATTACAAAGGTTTGTAGTATAACATTGGCTTTTCACAATAATTCAGGGACGTGCTTGAGTTTGGTCAATTTTTGACCATCCTGCTTCCAAGGTATAGCTCGGCTGGTTATGGCATGGGGGTATCAGGTGTGAGTGGAAGTTCATGTGTTTAGTCACCAATCCTTTTGAGGTTTATTGGTCTTACTAAATATGTTTGGTGGATTAATTATTTACTGTGACTATATATAATTCATTTTTTCTTAATTACTCAATCTTCTTATATGATTGGACTGAGGCGCCCAACCTAAATTGTTCCTTGGCAGGCATGCAAGTGTTTATTATTACCATCACAAAAGCTTATGATGCTATTTTTGGTATTTTAGTAAAAAGATAAAGAATCTAGACTTAGGGTGGGGCTTAAATATTGTCCGAGTGCACCACTATAAACTCATCAATGAGGATCAGCTCTAAACCAAAATTAGTCAAAAGCACTATCCCACTCTATACAATCTGTGCCAAATTTTATATAAACTGAGTTAAGACTTATGCATATTGTTAGATTGATCATGTGTAAAACTTATGACTTTGACTTTATATTTCTATTAAAAATATGCATGCCAATTAACAGTGGGCATTACTTTGATAGAAATGAATTTCTTGCATATCTAAGACAAGGTGAGAGAGTGGTTTTGAAAGGTTTGAAATCTCCATATTGTAATGCCTAATTGCTCAAGCTCTAAGAGTTAAAACTTAAATGGGAGATTAGCATCATTATCAAGCTTATAAAAATTAATTAGAAGAACAGTGTCATCATCGAATATCAAGCAAATATGTCTAACGTCAAGACCTTTGGGTAAAGATGTGAAGCAATCAAGAGCATGATAAAGGAGAAGATTGAAAGAAAGGGAACTTACAAATTCCATTACATCTAGATGAGTTTAGCAACAATGAAGATTAGTATGTGTAGCATATCTAACATAAAAATAATATTCATTTTATACACACGCACGAAGTCAAAGAGTCCTTACTTTCTTGTTCGTTGATTATAACAAGGTTCTATGATTTTAGCTCAATCGGTTAAAATTATAAGTGATGAGTTCTACAGTAGAGCTCTTTTTAGCTGACCCCAAATTGATGGTATTAAAGGACATTGACCATTTCTGTTAATAGGTTCTAATTATGTTTCCTTTGGTTATAACACAAAAGGATTTGATCCGGATATGAAAACTTCCAAATCCTATATGCATGACATGTATCCAAATTTCTCAAAGATCCATAACCAGCTTTCATGACACTGTTTTTTTTTTTTTCAACCCATTAACAATCTAATTTTGCCCCCATTGTAGAATTACCAATCCCTATCAATACCTAAAAGATTAATATTCTTCAAAGCTAAGATAGCCATATGTGGCCTACAAAACGCCAGGAGGCAAGACGACAGAAGGAAGCTTCCACAAAAGCAGCAACCACCATACCATATTGGGACCATCCCACCACCTTCCTACACACACCAAACGACTTTTATGGGTCACATAAGAAATACTTCCAAGCCAACATTCAAAACTCCAAGCCTAAGCACAACCCAACAAAACAACCAATGATAGAAGCACGGCAAAAATTTACAGAACAACCAATGATAGATGCATACAAATATACCATAGAAATACACTGTTCAATATAGTACAAAAAACACACATAATACTAATATGGAATTCAGATGAATTCACAAACCATAGAACAATCCCTGCCCAAACCATCTCCCCCCAAGAAAAACAGTAGAGGGTTTTGAAGCATATTATAAATGCAAGCACATATATGTTCATTTCCTTATATATGACAGTAACTAGCCAGTTCCTCTTGCAAGCATCTCCTGATACTGAGACTCCTGATATTCGAGCAATGCCGTGCGGCTTTGGATCCTCAGCTGCTCATAGAACCTCCTGATGAATTCCTCGGCCTCATTATCGACTTGGCGCTCGCTTCCGCCATCATTTTCTTCTTCATCCGATGAGTAATTTGACACGCGGATTGATAAGGGAGAGACCATGGAGGTGATCTTCTCCCCGGCAGCGAGGTCAGCAGCGGGAGAGAATTCGATGTTGGGAAGTAAGATAACAGGCCTAGGCTCCTCATCCTCATCTGGGTCATCTTGGACATTGATGCACGGGAAGTGGGTGATGGAGGGGAAGTAGTGGTGGTGGTTTTTGCGCTTACCCATGTGGAAAAAAACCGGGTTGGGACTGTTGCTGCAAGAGAATTCATACTCTTGCAGGCCAAAACCACGCGAGGCAGCGCTTCTTGATGAGTGGTGGTGGAATATGAGGTTTCCCAGCGATTTGCCCAGGACTTTCCCGCGCTTCATCTTTAGATTCATGTCCATGATAAGCTTTCGCTTCGAGATGAGGCCTTTTCGCATCATGAAGTAGGCAACCCTCAGGAAATTCCAGACTCTCTTGGCCGCGACAGAGTTGATGCGAGAATGCAATTCCATGTCTGGAACTAGATTTATTTACAGGATCGACTAGAAAGAGAGAGGTTGGATATGTGATTGAAGGGAAGAGGAATTCGGGTTTTCTTATTTCTGCGAGGTTTCGGAAACCTCGCAGAAGGAAAGAAAACCCGATGAGAGGAAAGGAGAGGAGGATTGGTGGGGCTTTATAGATGAGGAAGAGAGGTGAGAGAGAAGAGAAAGAAATGCTTCTGAGACAGAGAGTGGGGTGGTGGAGCCCTTGCCTCCGGCCTTTACGAAAAGGCCTCAACAACCGCTCTCACCCGGCCCCTTTCCATTATCTTTCTCTGGTCGACCGTTCTAACAGTATTTTGAATTTGAGCTGTACACTGCTTCTGTCAGCTAACCCACTAATAGAAACGATATAACAATGATGTGGGTTCGAGCTGCAGGCTCCCCTGGAACTGAAGGGCTTAGTCCCGCTCAAAAAGTTGAGACACCCCCTGATTTATAAAAACATAAAAACAAAAAATGCCCCAAGTAAGCTGCTCATAAACTGAGAACACTCGAAAATTGATTATTTAGGTTTGGGCAACGTGGATAAAAGTTTGCATGCACAACTTAATCCAACCCGTTTTTTAATTAGGTTGAATATCACCTAAAAAGTTTAAAACAGTCAACTTAAACCAAGAACTAAGAAATTGGAGTAGAGTGCAAATTGTCAGGCTTGGCCATCTTTGAGTTCGGTTAGCAGGACAGAAAACAATAATGTTGTCAATTGAACTTGAACCATTGATTAATGAGGCCAATAGTATCAAATTGAACCCAACTAGAATTCTGATGATTTTATGCCAAGATGAGGTTTAAGGTCACAAACAGATTTTTAGTATACAGTCTAATTAATTAAAGCAAAAAATAAAAGTGTAAAGTACATCAATCACCATAGGATGACAACGAGAATTTTTATATAAAAAACCCAAATACAGAGAAAAAATCACAAGACTAATCACATTGATCTAAGGTAACCAAGCACTAAAAAAACGAACAGCTCATAACCCTTTTCCTTAGTTGAATACAACTTAAGGATTATAGTTTTTCTTGCCGATGATTAAGTCGTTCATCATTTTCCATGTATAATACAACCCGCCTTGATGTTATAAAACGAACAATCTTTTACGAGGGAGTAGAAATAGAAAATCTCTAAAAACACTTCAAATTCAACACAACTTTTCAATGAATGCTCTAGAGAATAAGAGAGTCTTCAATAGATATTCTAAGTTTAGAACCAGGAGATAGCATAACTAGGGTTTACAAGACTAGAGCAGGCTCCAGGTTCACTTGAGCGGCGACCATGCCTTTTGTCTTTAGTTTATTTCTTCACGAATTTTTTGCAGTTTCTTCAATTTTGTCACTTCAACTTATCCAGTGACACACTTTACAATCCAAAACTAAAATAGAAAATTACAATTCATATTGAACCCGAGTTTGTCCACAACTAAAAAATTAGCCAACACTCAAATTCTTAATATGGTTTGATCACAGACAAGCTAGATTGAATATGGTCAAAACTTGGGTGGTTTGAGGTAAGTTAATCAGGCTCCTTGTACTCATTTTTCTTTATTTATTTGTTTTTGTTTGGTAACGTCCAATGTAACCGGAACCACAGCCTCTACATTACAATAGTGAGCACTTTCCTCTGGGCCTTCCTACCTATAAAACATTAATATGGACAAAAGAACCATGCAGTCTAGCCCATTTGGGGCTTGGTTGCAGCTCCCCTACAATCACTTGCACTTCTCATATTTATTTGATTGGTAACATATAATGTGACCGAACCCACAACCATTTTGTGAGCACCCTCCTCGGTGCCTTCCCATCTACAAAAGATTTGAGTAAGAATCGTCTGTACATTAGAACCATGCAGTCTAGGGCTTTGGGGGGCATACCTAGCCTACCTTTGATCACTTGCACTCCTCACATAGAAATGTTAGGCAAGCTGCACGTTTCTTATTTGGGGACAGTTCTTTTGGGGGCCACTTCCAGGTCCCTACTCCTCCATCATATGAAAAATCCTCCCTAAAAGGCACTATGCTTTAGTTTGAACTCCAGGCCACGGTAACATTGAGAGCTTTTTTTTTTTTTCGTTAATTCTACATGGCCTATTTCAATCACGATAAATTTGTTGGATTCAGAAAGTCCGCTTCCACATTCGAACCTACACAGATTTGTTGATGCTGATACAGTTATATAGCTTGGAAGAGGCTTCAACATAAAATTCACATCCATTTTGACTTTGTTTCACACTTTAACTTTTCGGGTATAATTTCAATTTAACATGCAATTCGAGCTCTTTTTCCGACAAGATAAGTGCCCATGGCACAGCCAAACTCACTCAGAGATTGTGGGTTGTTATAAAAAAAAAAAAAAAAACTCTTTGTCCAAAAAATTTCATTTCATAGTTTTGTGTTTTAACAAGAAGATACTAGGTACTTTTGTTGTTGTTCATCACATCAAGAGTACTCAACTAATGTTCTGGAGAACAAATTCTAAATTGACAGACATGGAACATTTTTTTCTTCTACGTAGTTTCAAATTCAAAATATGCTGGATCTAATACATCTCAAGTTGCTAATCAATACAGTCAAAACTTTTAGGCATTAAAAGTGGGAAATATAACTATTTAACACGTGAAATACTCAAGCGTCCACAACACTCAACCATAAGCATGTTTTGAGCGAAACTTATTTTTAATAAAAAAACAAAAAGCTCACCTTGAAGTTTTTCATATTATAATTATCATTTTTTTCTTTTTTTAACTCGCGACTCGATCGTATTCCAACACTGAGAAGGCCAAGATACAATAAACATATCTCCACGTTAATAGATCTTAAGAATACCTTGCAACCAAATGCCGTTTTTCAAGGAGCACCCTTGTAATTTAGATTTTAATATTGTCTTTGATGCTTTCATTAACAGGTGCCGGAGGAAGATATTGGTCAGCTTTCACGTTTCATAAGAAGTGCAACCATCTTCCTTTGTTTTTAGGTAAAGATATCTTTACCGACAAAGATGGAAAGATTCTTTACACCACGTATGTTATCTGAACTGTTCATTAAGGGCCTACGGTGGGCCACAGTTGGCTCCTTCCCTCATCATCGACCTACTCTGGTTATTTTAAACTTCTAGCCAGAAGTTTCTAGCCCATCTGCTATAGTGTCGAGATCATCTGATCGCTTGCTTGGATTCCCTGGACATATGAGACGCTCCCCACTGAAATTTGAAGAAAGTCTAAACCATTCAAAGTATTATATGGTATCCATTTTTTTAGTTTTATTATTATTATCATTATTATCTTTATTATGAGTGGAATAGTGGCTAGGACTTAAAAAGAAAGGAGTACCAATCAAGGATCGAACCTTGGTTGACACTATAAGAGCGGATGTCTTATCCACAAAAATATCCATTTTTACTCATTATCACTCTAATAGAAGTTGAGTCCACACCATAAATGAACTCCCATATAAAATATATGAATAAAATATTATAAAAAGTTTATCTGAGGACAGATTTGGAAAGTGACTCCTTTGGGTGAGATAAATTAGCAGTTTAGATTTTACATTAGTAACCTCCACTGCCCATTTCAGTTTGAGAAGATCATACTCTCTTCTCTCTCATGCATTGGATCCAAATCCTCTGAGGTTCACACTACTGAGAAATTCGAGAGGCTACACATTGGAGCTCATAAAAAGATATGAACAACTCAAAATAGATGTCCCACTCTTGTAGCTAAATTTCACTCAAACAAAAAACAAATATTCATTAATTATGAATGAAATAAGGAATTTTTTATTATATATATTTTATTCACTGGAATCCATCAACTGAGTGCCGATGCCCACCTTATGGTGCTTTGGAACATGCCTAGGTGTTTCATAGCGACCCGCTAATATGTTGTGATTTTGACATCATCCGTTATGCACATCCATCAATCACAAGATCAACACGAAGCAACCACACACAATAAGAGACACCGAGATTTACGTGGTTCACCCAAACAAAGCTACGTCCACGGGCACAGAGACGACCATCTTCACTATCACAAGTAAAGTATACCGAGCTTTCACTGTTTCACATCGTCTCACCTACGTGGTGTAAGAACACCACGAGCAAGAGAGCTCTCACCTCTCTTCAGCTGCGTAAGATCTAGGGTTACAGACTAAACACATATATAGTCTCCGCTTTCTTGGCCACCAAGAAAGCCTTAGTACAATTACCAAAATACCCTTGACCTTAAACCAGTCCTTGGCTAAACCAATGGACTCATCCGGCTAAACCAGAATACAAAATATAAACCCAACAATCTCCACTTTGGCTTGAATTCCGCACAACTCAAACCACCAGGAGATAAAACCAGCAATGTCTTCACGTACCTTGCTGAATGGTATATTACTACACCAACGATACAGTCTTCTTTCTTCAACATCCCACATGTTGAACCAGCATATGAACTTTGAGCCAAGTTTATCTTCTCGTCAAACTCTACCTCGAACTTAAAGCTCGAAATCATTGACGAATATGAGTGATATCATGAATCACACACCATCTTGCCCCATCTTCAACATCACTGTGAAGATCAAGCCACCACAAGCATGCAAGCAAAACAGATCGGAAATACAAGTCCATATGACTTCACAATTGCAGAAACATCTGCCTCCGAGCGGTCAAAAAACTCCATTTGACTGGGCCTCCGATCAATCAAACACGTATTTGACAACTGCTGACGCATGAGCTCCTCCTTGCTATTTCTTCATTGGCTTTGGCAAGATGAATAACATCACATGCGATCCGGAAAGCATGTGAACCCCAAACGAACAACTTCGTTTGAATCAGTAAACCCTTTGCAATTAGGCCGGCAACTCTTATTATTGGGTTTGCAACAACAACCAGGTCAAGTAGACCCGATTCTGGCCTGAATCCACATCTGTTTAGATCTTCTCCAGATTTCTACATCAAGTTGTAGATCTTGTTAACATGAGCACACTGAAAGAAACGGATCTGAAATCCGAGTTTGGATGGCTTCGATATCTTAGAAACAAGTTTCTACGCTCCAATCAGTCAAACCTCCTCGTTGACCATCAAACAGCCAATCACCCTCTTTCACTGCATAGATTTACTCGAAACCAGTACGTAGGCGCAAATGGATCTACTACCTTCACTGACGTCGGCTGACATCAGACTGCAATGCTGCATTGCTAGGCTCTGCAACGGACCCGGGTCGGGTTCACCTGACCCGGAACTAAACTGAACTGCTGGATTGAACTGTCCACTAGGCTGGACTCTGTGTACACGCGGGTCAGGTCGGACCCTACCTGAACTGGCTGATCTGCTGGATTAAACTGTTGGGTTGGGCTTCTAGTACACGGACCAAGTCGACTCGACCCGACCCGGCCTGCACTCGTGCTGCTGGACTGGGTTACACCACGGGTTGGGTATGACCCAACCCAAAACTCGGACCAACCTATTGCTGCTTCTGGGTTCTTCTCCACGACAGGTCAGGTCCCAACTGACCCAACCGGAACCAAGGTGGTGTTCCTCGGGTTCCTGAGTGAGGTGGAGATTGCTCGGTGGCTTGGAGGTTGTATGCATAAAGATCAACTAATTGTGATTTTGACATCACCCGTTATATACATCCATCAATCACAAGATCAACACAAAGCAACCACATACAAGAAGAGACACCGAGATTTATGCGGTTCACCCAAACAGGGCTACGTCCACGGGTACAGAGACGACTATCTTCACTATTACAAGTAAAGCATATAGAGCTTTACTCTCTTACATCGTCTCACCTACGTGGTGTAGGAACACCACGGGCAAGAGAGCTCTCACCTCTCTTCAGCTGCGCAAAATCTAAAGTTACAGACTAAACACATATATAATCTCCGCTTTCTTGGCCACCAAGAAAGCCTTGGTACAATTAGCAAAATACTCTTGACCTTAAACCAGTCCCTGGCTAAACCAATGGATTTATCCAGTTAAACCGGAATACAGACATAAACTCAACATAATAGTCATGGGTTACTGGGTTTTGCATCCATCCAAATGAATTACAAAATTGAATTGTTTTGAATGGTGAAAGTTTATTCACTGTAGATAAAGTAGAGTTGGTAATGATATAGGCCTTCTTAACCATATACGGGCCGTGTTGGGGGGGAATCTTTGAGGTGAGGCCCTTAATCCACTAACATTTTTTTTTTTTGGTTAGAAAAAATCTTCCATTAAAGACATCAAAAGTTACATCATTAATTTCACTCACATGTATTAGAACTATACTTAGAAGTGGTCAATATTATATTGAACGAAACTTTTATTAGAGGGAGATTTGATCAGATCTTTGAATAGATCTTTGGATGAGTCCAACCAACCTTCGAGGATAATCCAAAGACAGTGTAGCTGTCGTGCATTCCCCCCGATCATCTCAAGTGTTTTTAACGTGACCCATTTCAGGGAAAAGAGAGGTCATGATGATGGAAGGTGTAGGAGCCTATCCTCTTTTTTCCCGGTTGGAGACGTAGGTCCTATAAAAAAGGGTAATTGAATATTTCAAAATGGGTTTCTTAAGCAAGTGCCATTAGCATAGTTAGGTTAATATGTGCCTTAAAGTATCATTCTCTTGTTTCTTTGATTGTCGCATCTGTGCGTTTTTTAACGAAAAATCACAGAAAAGTTAAAAATATATATATAGAGAGAGAGAGAGAGAGAGAGAGAGAGAGAGAGAGAGAGAGAGAGAGTACAAGCTTTGACATCCACGCTCATCATCCGCTCCCATTGGAAAATCTGTCGACAATCACATGCAATAAGAGAGAAAGTCACCCTTGCCATTGAGAAAAAACACACTTGGCATTGAGGCTGTCTTCAGTTTTGCTGGCCCAGGTAATCTACAGGTTTAACTAGGCTGGTAGGACGGCGGTTTGTTCCTCAAGACTGCGGGCTCATATTGCTCTAATACACTAGGCCGTATGAAATTTACTTGGCTCCCCCATAGATCCAAAGGAATTGGTCCTAGCCCTGAGGGCCACCATCCGTAAGCCAAAAAATAGAAAGAAGACGACTTTTGGTAGCCTAGGTAGTTTTATAATTACATTCTACAATTGGGAATTTGGATTCCTTGCTTATAGGAATTCCTTGTCGAATGCCAATTGTAAGGGTTATTGAAAGATGATCTTTCTTCTGTAATTTCTAATTATTAGTTTAGAAGGTGGTAGTTATTTTGAGGGAATATGTAGCAAGTCTGATCTAAATGAAATAAAGAGTTATTATTTTTTACATAGAATGGTATGAAATAATTCCAATATGCCTATTTTGTTTTTCTTTGCTAACTTGCCCTGTGGCCGGAAGTGGAAAGAAAAAGGCACCTACCAAAGTTCTACAAGAGCGGATACCTTATCTACAAGGACAATATATTTCCAATATGTCTCTTTCACCTTAAAAAGAACATCATGATTCTATAATAACTAAAAGCAAGCATGCAAAATTTTCACTTTCATGTGGACTTATCCATATGTCCCTTTGTGGGGAGGGGGGAATTTTTTGGACAAGCGAACCTATCATTTATCAAAAGTTACAGAATCAAACTAGTATGAAAATATCTTTAAAACATGTCTAATTGTTTTAGACCCTTCTCTTTCAAAAAAAATTACCTTTTTTTTATGTGAATAATGTTAGAATTATTGGGCATTAAGTGTGGCCCAATGACCACATGCGCAATAATTCTAACATATAAGATTTTTAAAACTGATTCAATTTGAGATTCACAAAAACTTAACAATTAGTCCATATTATTTAAACATCCATTGGAATTAGTTTTAAGTCAAATGCAATCCAAAAGTTGAATTGCCAAAGGGCACTTAAGTCAGGTTATGATTAATGTTGCCCCACTATGATAGCATTAATGTTGCATATCATGTTGTGTCTGCAAGGAAAGTTTCTTTTAATATTATAATAAAAACAGTTGGTTTCTTTTTTACCCATTTTTCTCAAGTATGTTTGGGGATCTACTTCCTGCCTGTACTTTCATTGGCCAAATATGAAATGCATATGAATCTGAATATCCCTAAAGTTTTGGATTGGCCAAATAAATGAAAATGCCTCTAGACTATACACCTTTTTCCAATTACGCCAAAGATTAGAAGCTGTCAGCGAATGAAAAAAATTTTCATGGGAAGAGCCAAAATATGATCCAGAATCCAGCCTACAGTTGAATGTTTGACTGTTCAGCATAGCTAAAAGACTATAAACCCTCAGCTAGGATTTAATCTCATACCATAAATCCTCTCAGAAACATAGTAGTTTATTTATTGTCGCCACAGTTGTATTATGAAGTTTTTTGCTATCGAGATTCTTGATGTAATTTGTATGTCAATTTGCATATACATTATGGGAGACAAGTATTGTCTATAAAATTCTAGACATCAAATTGGGAAGAATGGATATCTAGTGCTAGCGTAATAAGCAGGCTTGCATTTGTTCAATTAAAGCTTTAAACAAGCTCATTTATAGGAGTACATTGGAGGGTCTGAATTCTTCTTTGAAATAGATATAGACGCTAAACCTCAATGAACTTCAAATGTTTGCTTGGAAGGCCCTGCAAGAATGACTTCCAACAATGAAGGCTGCATATATGGGCATTGTACAAACTCAATATCCTTTAGCTGCAAACTTTATCTTAGCATCTAGTCCAAGTTAACCTATAAAATGTTTATTATTTTCCACTCCCATCTGCCTCCATATACAGATGAAGTGTATCAGCAAGAGAAAAGGTCAGACATTATCATATAACCTCTCGTTTTTTGCTGGACAGAATACAAAAACAGTATTCAGTAAGATTATGTAGCAATTGCAACTGATTTCTTGCAGGTTGACTAACATGGAAACTCCATATATCCAATGTCTTCCTTGCCAGAGTATATGCAATAAGCTTTTTTTTTTTAATAACCTCGGTTATCTCTTACCAACTCAGCTTTTAAATCTTTGGCCTCCGACCCGAGGGTTATTTAATTCTAATAAGCAAAGATTATTCCCTAAATAATACATATATGGCCGCACACATAGTATTCAGAAAATGTAAGGGCGGGAGTCAAACATGAGACATTGGGGTTCAAACTAATTGAACCACCGCCTTGACTGCAAAGTATATGCAATTAGTTATTACAATAGACTTCGTTTTTACCATGTAAATATCTTCTGGGCTTTTGGGTTTTGGTGAAGTCGTATCTCATAGAGTGCCCTTCTATACTTGGCCATTTTGGTTAATGAAATCCCCTATGCTATGAAAAAATGGTCATATCCAATCCCTAATAGCACCATGTGAACACTAGATATAAGCTACAGGAGATTATACATTTGAAAATTTTACTGCAAAGATAACTTTGTTACTAATGGATCTTTCAAAATAAAAAACAATATGAAAAACCTCTCCAATCGTTCAACACATTCATTGAAAAATCCACGATATCAATGAAATGAGAAAGATATAAAGAGAAAAAAGAGAGAGAACATGAGAGGTAAATCAAAGGAGGCATAACTTCTGAGAGAACATGAACGGTAGTGAGATGTCCACTGCACAAGGAAAAAGTGAGATTTTTTTTTTTAACGTTGCACAAGTGAAAGAAGGATTACCAATTTTGTTCCGCAAATTGTTTCCGTCCCCACCATAGTTTCTGCTCCACTTCCCCCAAAAAGCAACAATGCCCCTCTCCCCAGTAAAGTGGCAAATGTTCACTCTGAAAGTGGGGAAGGCTGGATAAGGGTTGTGGGCACGTTCCTCGCCCCTTCTATTTTGGATAGCGGAGAAGGGCTGGATTTTTTATCTTTTCTATTTGTGTCAATACGGAAGATTTTCCATTTGAGAGAAGAAATGTATGGGTTATGAACAGATATTATGAACAAGAAATCAACCCTCCTCAACACTTCATTATAAAAATAGAATAAAAACAAAAATGTCCAAACCTAAAAGTCTAGCGGGGCTTTTTTGGTGTAGTATGTATTTATAGTGATTTCTCCCGTAAAATTCTCTATATATATTTTTAACAAATCTGTAAATTAACCAGAAATGGGATTGGTCGGCAAAATGATATAAATCTGTGTTCTGCCCTAAACTTGACAAAACCACTATAAGAAAGAACCCCCAAAGCCTCGGTCCAACTCAGGTCCATTTACTATTAGGCCTCACTGAGAGTCCTGGGTCCAAACCATCAAGGTCATATTTGTATCCAATATTGTGATAGTCAAGTGGTTTTCAAGCCCATAGTAGTTTTTTTTTTTTAATCCTTAATTAAAGATCAGGTACAACCAGAAAGAAGAACCAAACATAAACAAAAAAACAGGAGAGGAAGGCGGGGAAGAGAGAAGATAGAGAAACAAACGACAACATAGAGATGAACACCCTAGAACCAAAAGCAAACAACCTCACATTCAATGCGACAGATATACATCATTCTCCATTTGAGTCATCTGTTATAGCAAAGGTACGAGGCGAGGGGATGCAATTTGGAAAGAAAATGTCAGAATTGGGCCAACCCAAAGCAAACTAAAATTCAAGGAGGGGCAAATTTGAACTACTATAGGCCGACCATTTCAACCCAACCTGAATTTTTTTCTACCCAAGTAGGGTCAAGTTGTCTTGAGTTAAACATTGGCCGCCGAAAAGCTGAGTCGAGTTGAGCTTCCCCTCACTTGGGCTGATCACAATAAGATTAGTCAAGCTCAAAAGCCTATTAGCCTAGGTTCTATGCTCAAATGAAACATGAATGAAAATTGACCCAAGTCTAGGGTCATCTGAAAAAAAAAATTAAAATTAAAATTTTTAACCAACAGATAGACCTTGAAATCTTGGTCTTGAAGCTGTCCAAAAAAAAAAACATATAAAGCACTGTTTAAGTTTAAAACTCAAATAGATAATAGGAGAAATAGATTGGATATGGCATCTGCAAGATCAGAATCCCTCGTACACAAATATGTCCTTTCATATGCACATTCAACTGCAGAGCTTCTCTCATATTTTTTAGGGAAGAAGGAATTAAATCGCAGAATAAGATCTCGATGCTCTTTGAATAGTTCCTTCACTCTAGATATAACACCGGTCTTGTCGATCCTGCAGAAGCAAAAAATATATATATCAGATAATGAAAAAAAAATTAACTAACTAAAAAAAAAGGGAGCAAGGGAAGACAAGAAGAAAAGAAAACCAGCAAAAAACCAAATAATTTCAAATTCCTGACCTCTGTGCCTTGAAATCCTTAAAGATAGCAAGAAACTCTTTGTATTTCTCCCTATTATCCACGAATACTTCCTTTACAGCCTTAATATAGGCCAGGGCATCACAGGTAGTCAGCTTCTGGGTTCCATCCGTCTGCCAAGAGCTTTATTCCATCCCAACCACACCAAAACAAAAAAGAAGAAAAAACCAATCAAATACCAAACGGATGAAAACCCATAACAAATCTCACCATTAAAAAAATACACACACACGACTATGAGAAAAATGGAAAAAGGAGAATGGGTTCGGCAGCACAGATGGAAAATGAACAGAAGTGGAATCGTTGGGTGGGAGAATGTTACCACACTGTTTGTGGATAATTTGCCAGAGTTCACTCCAGTGTACTGGTTGAGAGAAACTTGTTCTAGGTTTGGCAAACTTCTTGAAGCTTTTATCCCTAATTCTAGCAGGAGAGGGAATGGAAAATGTTTTGGTTTTGTCAGATTCAGGAAGGAAAGAATGGCGAAGGAATGCATTGATGAGTTGAATGGTGTAGTGTGGTTGGTAAAAGGATTACTATAAAGATAGCTTTGTTTGGATGGTCTCAGAGAAGAAAGGGTCCAGGCTCCGTGCCTTGAAAGTTGCAATCAAGGAACACAGAGTTTTATAAGAAAGCTACACAATCTAGTTTGAATGGAGTGGGGAGACAGGACTTGTTCAGGACTGGAACTATTGAGAGTAATATAAGGAAAAGAGTGTATGTGGATATCCTAAAAGGAAATTTATCCAAAAAAAGAAGATAGGCTGTTAGTGGAGAAAGAGGTACTTGTTGGGAATTCCGAATGGCTTTCTAATAGCCTGATTGGGGAGTGGGAGTGAAAGGGGAAGGAGCCACTACCAAGGTTCAAAGGTTCTGCAGTGACTGGGGCCTGGGCGAGGTGAAATTGGCGTGTATGGGGAGATTGAAGACTCTTTTATGCTTTGAAGATTTGGAGGAAGCATGGAAGGTTTTTGGAAAATATAAACAGGAGATCGACGAGCTATTCATCTCGCTAAGTCATTGGATCCTAAATAGCAGTTCTTAATAGGACTGTGTGGATTAGATTTATAGGGGTTCTGTTGCATGCTTGGAGTAAGACAACCTTTGTGAAAATTGGTAGAAGGTTTGGGGAAACAATAGAAATAGCGCAGGAGACAATAGAGAAGACCTGTTTGGAGTATGGCAGGGTTTTCATTCAAGTAAACAGTCACCATTTTATCAATGGGGAAATACAACTTGGCATTTTTGGCAGGTGTTTTGTGGTGATGGTTAAGGAAGAAGTTAGGTTGGAATTGGCATGCAAAGTCTGAGTTTTTTCAGGGTGCAGAAGCTGGAATCCATGGAAAAGAAACTCATTCAAAGTTCAGAGGAACTAGGGTTGGTAGGACAGAATGGCAAGAAGAAAATGAGCAGTTCTCTGCGCTGGAGGAGTGCTTGGTGATGTTCGCCGGAGTCGGAGAGGAAGCCAGCAATGCAGTCAACATGGCACACTTGGCAAGGCTGTCAGGGAGTGGGCGAGGTCAGAAGTTTGAAGATGAAGTGGCTAGATCTCGATCATCTGCGTCCTGCAGGAAAGTAGACACAGTGCTTGAAGCCTCTGGAAAGAGGGCAGTGTGGAGGAGAGTCAATGGTTCAGTCTCCAATTCACAGAAAGGGGGGAGAGTGCAAGCAACGAAGAGATCATGGAATAAAGATAGCTGGAAGAGATTTGTGCAGTGGAAGGCATCGAAGCAAATGACAAAGAGGACAGTAGACATGTGAACCACTTCCACATCATGTGTCTAGAGGTTATAAGCATTTCCAACAGACTAGCTAAAAGTATTTGTTAGCTAAAGCAGCTAGCAAAAATTTACTTTTCTAGCTCCAACGGACTAGCTAAATGACTAGCTATTATATATTAGAAGTAAAAGGCTAGCTAACTTGACCAGCTAAATCTTAAAATATTATTTCTTTAAGACCCTTTGCTATTGATTGGACGGTTGAATTATTTAATTAAGTTGATTAAATATTTAAAATTAATATTAAAAGAAATAGAGAAGAAATAGAGAGCATTGCTAGAGATGCGCTAAGGAGCTGGACTGTTCTAAGCCTCAGATGGGTCAGGCTTTTGAGAAACTTTTGATACAAGTTCTGGATTAGCCCAACCAGGTAATCAAGTTGGGACTGTAGACTCTGGCCTAATTATAAGTGGGTTCCCCGTGAAGGTTTGTGATGGTTATCCTAGCCATAAAGTACCTGGGACCTTCTTAGGTGGCGAGTGCCATCTGGAAGCAGAAGGAGAAAGATTTACAGGACTTGCTGTAGAAGATGATGAAGATTTTCCACTCATGAAATGCTCGACGCAGCAAGGGATGGGTATCACTGGGATGGCATCTTCAGGGCAGTCAAGATATGCTATTGGAATTTCAATGGAGAATTCAAGTTCTGGGCTTCAGGGGCTTTCCGTGCAGATAAATTCTGAGAAAAAAATCAAGGGGGATAGGAAAAAACGGGGAGCTATGTCATTTCCATTAATGGCAACAAAATGGAAGAGATTGTGGGGACCATATTTGAGGAAAAGGGGTGCAGCTCATTCTAGGAGGAGGAAGGTGATAGCTTCTGTCACAAAAATAACTATTTCCAACTCTTTGGATAGCACGATGAGGACTACCCAGGAGCAGTTAGATATGGGAAGGGACGATAGAAGAAGGTAGTAGAAGGTATTGACGTACAAACTAACATTCTAGCGAGGAAGGAGAATAATGTCTTGAGGAATCAGTCTGGTAACGAAATTTCATCTGAGAAGGAAGCAAGGAGAGTCATTGAAGTTGGTCAAAAGCTTGGGATGACTATGCAGTCCAATGAACAGGAGTTGTTGGATTACATTTCACTGATTGAGAAAGAGGGGGGGTATTCAAAAGGATATTGAAGAACTACCAACAAAGGAGGTAGGAGGAGAGTTGCAAGGATAGACTGTTTCTGTCAGTTTCTTGGGTGGTTTGTATTGCATTCAGAATTATTGTTGTCAGTTGGAATGTAAGAGGTTTAGGGAGGACTGAGAAAAGGGCGGTAGTTAGGAAGTTGGTTAAAAAAACAGAAGGTAAGTCTTCTTATGTTGCAAGAGATGAAAATTTTAAGAGATACTAAAAGCTGATTAGGCAGATTTGGGGGTCTCATAATTATGGATGGGAGTGGGAGTGGGAGTGGGAGTGGGTACCGTCGGAGGGAGCATCGGGGGGCCTTATTTCAATTTGGAATAATGGAGTTCTAAAGGAGGATGTTTTAAAGACTGAAATGGTGCTGGCTATAAGATTCAGCGAGAATAGGGAGAATTTTTGCCGCGTGAGCGCCAATATGTATGGGCCAAACAACAATTCTTTGAGGGAGGCTTTTTGGACTTCAATCTCAGGGATGATTGTTCAGTGGGATGTTCCATGGTGCCTAGGGGGGGGATTTAAATGTCACTAGATCCCCTCATGAGAAGGTATGGGGAAGGCGCATTACTCAAAGGATGGAGAAATTTTCTGAATTTATTAATGAGAATGAATTGATTGATATGCCTTTGGTGGGGAGGAAATTCACTTGGTCAAATGATCAAGAGATGGCAAGTATAAGTAGATGGGACAGATTTCTTGTTACTCGGGAGTGGGATGAGCATTATGGAGGAGCAGTCCACACTGCTCTTCCTAAGCTTGTGTCAGACCACTGCCCCATTAAAATTTCCACAAATGAGATTAATTGGGGGCCTCACCCTTTAAATTTGAGAATTGTTGGCTTCAGCACAAAGAATTCTTTTTTTATTTTAGAGAGTGGTGGACTCAGTTGCAATTCCAGGGATACACAGGTTTTATCTTGTCTAAGAAGCTGCAAGGGCTCAAAGTAAAAATCAAAGAGTGGAATAAGTTATTATTTGGTCTTCTGGATGATAGAAGAAATGGGTTTATTAAAGAGTTAGAGGATTGGGACAAGCTAGAAGAGGAAAGAATGCTAAATCAAGAAGAGATAAAGGAAAGGCTTGAGATCAAGAGAAAATTATGGGAGATCAACCGCATGGCAGAAATTTCTTGGAGGCAAAAGTCTCGTGCTTTGTGGTTGAAGGAGGGAGATAAGAATACAAAGTTCTTTCATCGAATCACTAATGCTAGAAGAAGGATAAATTACATTGGAAAGATTAGAAGAGAAGATAAAATGTCAGGAAATCCAGCAGAGATTAAGGAGGAAATTACTAGATTTTTTGAGAAATTATATGCAAGTGAAAATGTGGATAGACCTTCCTTGGATGGTATTGAGTTTCCTAGGATCCAAGATGATCTTAAAGTATGGTTGGAGAGAGATTTTGAGGAGGAAGAAATTAGCAAGGCTTTGGCAGATTGTGCATGCGATAATGCTCCAAGTCCAGATGGCTTCAAATTTACCTTTGTGAAAGCTTCTTGGGATATCATTAAAAAGGACTTTTGTTGTATGTTATCAAAATTTCACCAAAGGGGTAAGTTAAAGAAAGAAATTAATTCTACTTTTCTGTGCTTGATTCCTAAAGTTCCAAATTCCGGGACTTCAAAGGCTTTCAGACCTATTAGTTTGGTGGGTTGCATCTATAAACTATTATCGAAGATCTTGGCAAATAGGTTAAAATGGGTTCTTCCATCTATCATAAGCCCGGCTCAAGGGGCTTTTGTTCAAAAAAGATAAATTTTGGATAACATCTTAATTGCAAATGAACTTATCCATTCAAGGAAAAGGATTAGGAAGGAAGGTGCAATTTTTAAATAGATTTGGAGAAAGCATATGATCATGTGGATTGGCGGTTTGTTGATTATATGTTGGGAAGATTTGGGTTTGGAACAAGATGGAGAGGGTGGATCATAGAGTGAATTTCATCAACACCCTGTTTAGTTCTTTTTAATAGCACTCCCTCAAGGCGATTATTGGCATCAAGAGGATTAAGACAAGGGTACCCGTTGTCTCCATTCCTTTTTACAATTGTCGCAAAAGCTTTGGGAGCTTTTCTCACTAAGGCAAAGGATATTGGGTTGATTAGTGGTTTTGAAGCTGGTGGGGGAGGAGAGGTGTTTACAAATCTTCAATTTGCAGACGATATATTCACTTCAACAAAGTGGGAAGAAATTGCAAATGTGAAGAGAATTTTAAGATGGTTCCAAATAGTGTCGGGTTTGAAGATCAATTTATCAAAAAGTTCCATAGTGGGGGTGGGGTGTTCAGAAGAGATAATTCAGATTTTGATAGATAGACTTCATTGCAAAAGGGGTAGTCTTCCTTTTCTGTCTTTGGGGTTACTAGCTGGGGCAAATCCCAGATTCATATCAAAGTGGGATCCAGTAGTTGAGAAGTTTGAGAAGAGATTATCCACTTGGAAGAGGCAATACCTTTCTCTAGGGGGAAAATTCACTCTTATTAAGTCATCTCTTTCAAACCTACCAGTTTATTACATGTCTTTGTACAAGATGTTAGAGGCAGTCATCAAGAAGTTGGATCATATTCGGAGAATTCTTTTATGGGAAGGCAATTGCGAAAGGAGGAAGCTACATTTGATGAGGTGGGATAATCTGATAAAGTCTAAAGAAGAAGGGGGATTGGGGGTGGGGAATTTACAATTAAAAAATTGGGCATTGTTAGCTAAATGGTGGTGGAGGTATGGAGAAGAAAAGGAAGCTTTGTGGAGAAGGATTATAGTGTCCAAGTATAGGGAGGACAAATGGGGGTGGGCTCCTAAAATTGTCCCTAGGTATAGGTTGTTTGGGTTGTGGGCTGTTCTTTCAAGTTTTGGGGATGTCTCAAAGAATAGTAGGTCGGTCATTGAAAAATGTTTGGGGTTCCAAGTGGGGGAGGGGGGCTGTGTGCATTTTTAGTGTGATGATTGGGTGGGTGTGGGTCTTTTACATTTAAGGTTTCCAAGACTGTTTAGGGTAGTTTCTAAAAAATTGTCCTCTATCAAAGGTTGTTTAGTCTGGGTTGGGGATAAAGTGTCTTGGGAACTGTTTATGAGAAGGGCTCTTCAACAACTAGAGTCAGGTGAGTTTGAATCATTATTGAATATTTTGGCTAACATTATCTTATGCAGTAACTCAACAGATTCTCACATTTGGAAGCCTGATTCTTTGGGATCTTTTTCCTCGAGGTCCTTTTACAGGGAATTGGATCCAGTTGAAGAAGTCTAGACGGGTCTTGCCCCACCCAGAGTGGAGGCATTCCGTAGGTTGGCAATGGGCTAGTGGCGGGTAAAATCTCGACGGCAGATATGCTAACAAGGAGGGGAGTTGTGATGGATTCTATCTCAGAAGTATGTTGTCTTTGTAGGATCAGACCCATGATTCTTTTCCTAATCTTTCCGCGGATTTGTTCACTCCTCTCTCTCCATGACTACATCAAAACACGAAATCCCAAATTCCCAAACTCCCCAAGTTTCCAAATCCATACACAACATCTCAAATCAGAACCAAAATCATCATCCATAAACGCGTACAAGAGAAACAAATGGACATAGTGAGAAGATTCTTACGGCTCTCTTCGAGCAGGGGCGACGGGGCGCTTCAGGTGAGAACCCATCGGAGCTTCTTCTCTCGCCCTTTTCATCTCTTCACCTCCAGCAAAGAACCCAACAGAGAAAAAAAACCCCCTCGATGAAAGAGAGAGAAGAAGAAGAAGAAGAAGATAGAGAGGATTCGACTGAAAGGGGAAGAGAGATTCCACTGAAACGAAGCAGAATCGCTATCAAGAAGAAACGGAAGCGGAAATGTTAACACATGGAGACCGCGAAGTTTAGAAAACCGATAGAGGGCTCTTGCTATTTATAGAAGAGGATGATTGAGAGACAGGGCTTCAAAAATTAGAAACTAGTGGTTTATTTGGACTACACTGTTTGAGTTATTTGCTTATGACAAGGAAACAACCTCTTTCCAATTTTGAATCCCCATCTTGTCACATTCCTTTCTTCTTAGTTCTTACTGCTATAAGTTTGTTGTTGGGTTTATTTAAAAATGAAAAAATAACCTCACTCATATATTATATTGTCCTTTTCACAAATTAGCACAAGCAAATATAAATATTTGTAATTGTTGCCCAAAATTAGTGCAAAGAAATGGGAACTTTTTAATCTATATCCTAATTATCAAAACTCTATTTCTACTCAGAATTTGTTTGGTATTTTTCTTACATACCCATTCAAATTATAATCATTAACAAAAGATCCATAAAAGAATAGGCTAGAATAATATATAAAAAAAACATTATCGGTAATGTAGGGATTTATTTGAACTAGACTTATCCAAATCAATAGCAAGAAAGTTTTTCACAAATATTTCAAGATCTACTAGACTTCAAGCTTTGAAGTTTAACCTCATGACTACGTTTAACTTTCCAAAGAGATTTAATAGTTTCAATCTTGTGTCTGGGGCATATAGAATCCAAAAAACAATATCAAATGGCTCACTTTTTTATTTTGCAAATATCTCGAGATTGATGATTATTCCAACAGTTGACATTTGGAAATATAGCTATGTTTAACCTTTTGAACAATCCCAACAGTTTAGATCGTGATTTAATTTCCCAAAAAAAAAAAAAGAGACAAACCAAATTGCCTATAGACCAATATAGAACCCAACACAATATATCAATGGTTGATATTTTTTTGCAAATTTTTTAAAATATATTTGGTATCAAACTTTAAAATTTTGACCTATACTCATATTTAACCTTCCAAAGAGATTTAACGATTTGGATCTTTTAAGCTTACAAAATCTAGAAAATCAAATGGTCCACTCTTTTTACGTATATCTTAAGATTAGTGATGGTCCAACAGTTGAAATTTAGATCCATAGTCATGTTTGATGCTTTCAAACAATTCCAACAATTTGGATCTTAATTTACTCTCTTAAATCAAAAAACAAAAATACTGGATTGGCCGTTGTGAATGTCCAAAGCAGTGTTCCAGTGCCTTCTTCTTCTTCTTCTTCTTCTTCTTCTTCTTCTTGCCTCTAATTTTCAACTGCCAAGAATTGGGTCAAGTGGCTATTAAAGGGTTTGCATCCACTTCTCCAAAATGGGTAAAAGATGTATATGTGCGCCGAACGTTCTAATTTTTAAACCCATTGCCCCGTTAGACATTTAGAGAAGTAGAGGTTGAAAATAAAGATGTCAAACAAAGGCTAAGACTTATTGTAAGAGATTGTGAAAAATAATCTCACCTAAACACTATCTACACTCTCAAGACTTAACTATGATCGTTTGCTCTTTTATTTAGAAACAAAAAAAAAAGTAACCTTACTTACATACGATCTTTACAAATCAGCGCAAATAAACGTAAATATTTGTAAATGTTCCACAAAGAGAGTGCAGAGAGACCATTCTGTTTTGTTTAAACCCTTGTAGTCCAATTCTTTTACTATATTAGGACTTATTACAAATGCTTGCTCTTTCATTTAGAAACAAAAAGGTAACCTCACTTATGAACTATCTTCACGAATTAGAGCAAGGAAATGTAGATATTTATAAATGACGCACAAAATGAGTGCAATGATACGACCCATTTCTAATTTCCAATCCCTTTCCTATTACAAAGTGGTAATTTATCTCCCTCATTTTGTGCAATATTTACAAATATCTACATTTGTAAATGTATGTTTGTTTGAACCATTGTTGTTTAATCCATTTCTTATTAAGACTTATTACAATTGCTTTTTTTTTTTGGGTTTTGCTCGGAAAAATCCCTTTAGAGTCTTTGTAGAACAAAAAGGACCTTGGAGATTTTTATGGCTTGGAGTGGTCCTTGAGCCCTTTTCGGTTTTTTTTTTTTAACATTATTCATGAGCATAGATATCTATTCATGAGCATAGATATCTATGCTCAAACATAATATATCCAAAGCATAATCATGATTTTCTTTTAGACATTGTCCATGAGCAGTGATATCTATGCCCACCACTGATATAGATAGGTTCTTATTCTCCCTTTTATTCTTGTTTCAGTTCCTTTTTTGCTTCTTTTTCTTTTTTTATTTTTTCATCTACTTTTTTCTCTTCTTGATTTTCTCTTGTTGTTCCACATTTCATTAAACCACTCTCATCCTCTTTCTTTTCCCAATGTTTCTTCTTATTCTCTTTCCTTCCTTCCTCCTATTCCTTCTCTTCTCTTTTTCTTTTTCTTTTTCTTGATTTTCCACTCCTTGCCCTAGACAGAACACAAACGGAACCCAAGCTTGTTTTCCTTCTTCTTGTTCTTCTTCTATTTTTCTTCTTTTGTTGTTGTTGTTCTTCTTCTTCAGTCTCCTCTCCAACTTCTTCCATCATCGTTGTAACACTCCGACCCGAGTTGATCCGGATTAGTGAGTAATTGCGTGTGATTTGAGCGTTAAGAGTGTTTTGATTTTGTTTTTCTTTGGTTTGAGCCTTAGAGAGAGTGTTTGGGGTGAGTTTGACTTGGTCTAGATAGTTCGAGCCCTTTTTCGTAATTTTGGTTTTTGATTGACCTTGTCAGTTTTGCGTCATTCTGACGTCAGCGCGTGCATCTCGTTGAGCTTGTCGATTTTCGTAACTGTCTTGGATCTGAATGATTCCGGTTGCTCTCGTTGGACCGTCATTTGACTCAAACTGATAATTGTGTAAACTGTTTGGACTTATATGTAAATTTGACTCACTTTAAGTTATAAATATCCCACCAACTCTCTTTTCTCTCTCGATCGTCTCTGTCTCTCAGCTCACTCTCTCTCAGTCGTCTCTCTCTCCCGTTCAGCTCTCTTCCTCTCGTTCCTTCTTCGTTTCTGATTCGTGTGGAAGGAGGAAAGGAACTCGTTTGTGTGTGTTTCCAGTGGACTGAGCCAAGGCAACGAAGTGATTTCCATCTGTGAGGCAAGTATAAGCCCAAGTAGTATGAACACCAATTGATATGGGTTTGATTGTTGTGTTTTTATGCTTCATTGTATTTCTCAGTAGCAGACAGCCCCATTGAGTTTGTTTCACTGTTATTTGCTGTTTTTCAGTCGATCCGTTCACTTTCTGTATGACTGTGACAATTTCAGGAAAATGACTCCGTGCACTCACGGCTACACCGTGAAATGTGCTACGGCTAAGCCGTAAAATGGCTTACGGCTAAGCCAAGACCCAGCCGTAACCCTGACCGTAGAACAGTACAGACTGATATCTGAAGATAACTGAGAGTTGGCAAAATGCCATTCTTCTACGGCCCAGCCTGATCTAAGCCGTACATTGTCTTACGGCTAAGCCGTGGAACAGGATACGGCTGAGCCATAGAGTAAAATGCGGTTGAGCCGTAAATCCGGATGGACATTTTGGGGAACCTCGGCTCAGCCGCAGTGCATATTACGGCTAAGCTGTAAGATGCTTCGGCTAAGCCGAAAGGTCACCTACGGCTACACCGTGAGACCCTGAGAATTGAATGAAAAGGACTAGATTTAAGCAAAAGACCGTATATGACTTTCATGTTAGAATGTAGCGAACCTGAACATGTCCAATGGAATGTCTGCATGACGTGAATGATCTCACGGGCTGTGAATCATTCATGCCTGTTATCCAGTTGTTTAGTACCTCCCCATGGGTGTTGGTTTAAGGGACTTTGGTGCACACTCTTGACACTGCAACACTAGACAATGGTGCATCGGACAACTTAAAACTACATCAACATGCACGGTTAGAAACACTAGATAATTAGTGTAGGATTGGCTTGTAAATGACCTTGATTCGTACAAGTACTTGATTTGTTTGATTTGTACAGCATATTGATTACGGTTATGCCCTCTTATGTGTTCTGCGCTGGACCTCTCGATTCTGCGGGAAATGCAGCAACCCCAGAGCGAAGCCCGGGCGGGACCATTCTATTGTTGTGTATTGTGTTTTACTGTTGCTCCACTGGAGTACTTGCATCAGTGCTTAATTGTTAGTACTTGAGATTGTTCTTGGTAACTGCTTATCCGCATTTGGTATTGTTATTCGTATTCAGTACCTTCCGTTATTGCTTAATTTCATTCAGTATCAGTATCAGTTTATGTGATGCACTTCCTATTGTTTGTTCAGCGTAATATGTGAGATCTGTATGTGGTATATGATAAGACATGATTGATTGATTGAGGTGTATCATCCGACTTGATTGTGATTGGTATTGGCACTACTGAGCCTCAGCCTTAGGATACCCGACGGGGTTAACTTTGGTTTAGTTTATGTGTTTGCCTCTGCAGAGTGTTCTGTCCTGGGACTCCGGACCCCGGGAACTAGAGACCCATGCGTACCCTGGCCCGGTCGCTGGTGTTCTCATTCCGACTGCTCTCATAAGGGAGAAAATGGCCAATGTAGTAGCCACTTTGACTGTTATCTGTTTATGATTCTGATAGCATGCTTATTCAGTCGTATACTTGCGTAGTATACGAACATGATTTCTATAAATCTTGCATTATGACTATTACTCATGATTAGACACAATTTGTGTTATCTTCTTGTTGGCTTATACTTTGCTAAGTCGTTGTACTTATGAGTTGTCTCTGTGTGTTGCAGGCTCAGATCCCTCTCCCGATCCTGCGTCGGTCGACCCGACTCCAGGAGAGGCTCGCGAGGCCCCCTCCGGCCTAGAGGAGTGGACTTGATCCATCCTCCAGAGTACGGTTTGCATCATTTTGTTCTCCCCATTCATTTGAATCCGAGTCCATTGAGGGGATTTTTCTGTACTTGTAATGTGGGCTTGAGTGATATCTGTATTTTGATTAGTGATTATTGTAAGCCCGCTATATTGTCATACGTTCTTGTAATTGTTCTTGTCATCGGTTCATGTTGTTTTGTTTTGTAATCTCCTATGTTTCTTGGTATGTTGTTATATGCCTTGATACGTACAGCTTCCGCGTACAGTTGTTTGCACGTGTGAATGATCCCTTGTGTGTGTATGCTTAGACGGGGTCTAGGTGTGCATGCACGGGAGTACGTGTGTCATTGGTTAGACTCCCTCTGACCCCCGGTCCCTGGGCTCGGGTTGTGACATACGTATTGTATGGTATCAGAGCATTGTCTCTCAGAGCATTGTCTCTATCTTAGTCTGTAAGCATGTAGGCATATAGGACGCGGTGAGATTCCGTAGTCCAGTTTTGGACTGTTGTGTGTGGTCTCCTTGTCTTGTGAGTCTGTGTGAGTTACCTCGTGTGATAGCAGATTGACTTTTGTGTTTTGCAGGCTATGGCATCGGGATCTGGAACACACGACAACAACAATCAGGGAGACAATGAGAGTGGATCAGCCGCTCCACAGCCACTTGTGAATTTTGACGAGCGTTTCTTGACCATGCTGCAGGCGATCCATTCTTTGCAGGCACAGGTCGTTTCGTTAGTGGACCGACAGAGTCAAGCGCCAGTTCAGCGGGCCTGTAGAGTAGCAAGTGGTATTCCAGCCAAAGGAGAGCGATCCAAATGCGTTGTACGATAAATTCAGGAAGCGTGGAGCCACAGAATTCTATGGAAATGAAGATGCGTTGAAGGCTGATCAGTGGCTAGAGCATACCGGGGATCTCTTCTCTACCATTGTCTGTGATGATCGGCAGAAGGTTATGCTTACGGCATCGATGTTTCGAGAGGTGGCGAAGACGTGGTGGAAGAGTGTCAGTGCAGCCTATCTGACCATGCCTAGTGAAATGGTATGGGAGACATTCCAGAAACAGTTCCGAAGAAAGTTCATTCCTGCTCATGTCCGGCGTGTGAAGGAGGTTGAGTTTCTGGCCTTACAGCAGCAGCAGCTGACCGTTTCCGAGTATATTCACCGATTTATCCAGTTGTCCCATTTTGCTGAGGATATGATCAATACTGAAGAGAAGAAGGTGAATCGTTTTATTACTGGTCTGCACCCTAGATATGCAAATTATGTGACCGCCTTTCAGAGACCAGCTACTCTTGACGATGCGGTTGACAGAGCACATGCTGCGGAAGCCAACCACCTAGCAGAGAGAGCTATGGACTTCAAGAGGAGTGCACCAGTGGGGTCCAAGGGACAGATCCAGAAGAAATGGAAAGGGAAGCAAGGAACTTCGAGTTTCTCAGGGAGCAGATGCGAGTTTTGTGGACTGGGACATCCGACGGAGAAGTGTTGGAAGAAGTCCGGAGCCTGTTTGAGTTGTGGATCGATGGAGCATAAGATAGCTCAGTGCCCGAAAGCCAGGACCTTCCAGTCTCTAGATCTATGGGGTCATCCAAGTCTCTAAGTTCAGCAGCTTCGAATAGCCCCCAGCCGTCTCGCCAGAACCAGAAGCCACAGCGTCAGACTGCTCGCGTGTATGCAGCCTCCCATGATCATGCAGAAGATGCGAATGTGGTGGAAGGTAAAGTTCTCATTGCCCAAGCTGAAGCACATACACTATTTGATTCGGGATCTACGCGTTCGTATGTTGCACCTCGTTTTGCGGAACATTTACTGCAACCCCCTCAGCCGCTACCCTATTTGCTGGTGGTGTCCACTCCGGTGGGCAAGAGAGTAGAGTGTAGTGTATACTACCCTCAGTGCGACGTGGTGATTGAAGGTCGCCAGCTGCCAGTTGATTTGATCTTGTTGTCCATGTTGGATTTCGATGTGATCCTTGGAATGGACTGGCTAGCGCGGTATCGTGCCTGTGTTAACTGTTACAACAGGACGATTTACTTCGATTTTGAGAAGGGGTTTCGTTTCGAGGGCAATCAGGAGAGATGCCCGAGCCGTGTCATCTCCGCATGCAAGGCGGATCGTTTGATACGCAGAGGTTGTGCGGGTTTTCTTGCTTTCGTCTCGGAGATGAAGGAGATGAAGCAGTTGGGTGAGATTCCGGTCATACGTGAGTTCCCGGATGTATTTCCGGAGGAAGTACCCGAGTTACCCCCTGTCCGAGATGTAGAGTTCGCGATCGATCTAGTGCCCGGTACAGCACCCATTAGTTTAGCTCCTTATCGTATGGCCCCTGCTGAGTTACTCGAATTGAAGACGCAATTGCAAGATTTGTTGGAGAAGGGTTTCATACGGCCGAGTGTGTCACCGTAGGGAGCGCCAGTACTGTTTGTGAAGAAGAAGGACGGTACCTTACGGATGTGCATAGACTACCGGCGATTGAACAAAGTCACTATCAAAAACAAATACCCATTGCCGCGTATTGATGAGTTGTTTGACCAACTTCAAGGTGCCGCTTATTTTTCCAAGATTGATTTAAGATCGGGGTATCATCAACTCCGGGTGAAGGAAGAAGATATTGCGAAGACTACTTTCAGGACACGGTATGGACATTTTGAGTTTCTCGTGATGCCATTTGGATTAACCAATGCACCTGCTGCCTTTATGGCTTTGATGAACAGGATCTTTGCTCCTTTCTTGGATCGATTTGTGGTGGTCTTTATTGATGATATTCTGGTGTATTCGAAGACCCTAGAGGAGCATGAGGAACATCTACGTCGAGCCTTGCAGTTGTTGAAAAAGCATCGCTTATATGCCAAATTGTCGAAGTGTGATTTTTGGCTCGAGCAAGTAGCTTTTCTTGGTCATACCATTTCACGAGATGGGTTGGCAGTGGATCAGACGAAAGTTGAGGCAGTGATGAGTTGGCCTAGCCCAAAGACTGTGACGGAAATACGGAGTTTTCTTGGATTGGCTGGTTATTATCGTCGATTTATTCAAGATTTTGCTAAGATTTCTGCCCCGTTGCCTCGATTGACTAGGAAGAATGTTCATTTTCTTTGGACGGACGACTGTGAGCGCCATTTCCAGATGTTGAAGGAGAAGCTTACTTCGGCTCCAGTCTTGACGTTACCGGATGGGCATGAAGGATTTATGATCTACTCTGATGCTTCTCGAGTCAGTTTGGGATGTGTTTTGATGCAACATGGCAAAGTGATTGCCTATGACTCGAGACAACTCCGGGAGCACGAGAAGAACTATGCCACGCATGATTTAGAGTTGGCAGCCATCGTTTTTGCGTTGAAGATGTGGAGACATTATTTGTATGGCATGACATTTGAAGTGCATTCAGATCATCAGAGTCTACAGTATCTCTTCACGCAGTCTGAGTTGAATATGAGGCAACGAAGGTGGCTTGAGTTGATCAAGGATTTTGACTTCCCCATTAAGTACCATCCAGGGAAAGGCAACGTTGTTGCAGATGCCTTGAGTAGGAAATCAGAGATTCTCCAGGCCTTGGATAGCCTTTATTTTGTGAGGCATGCTCAGCCAGTGGAAGTGCGATTGGTGGAGAATGGTTTGACACTTGCCAGCACAGTGAGTTTTCAGCCTGACATCATTCAGCGTATTAAAGACCAGCAGTTTGAGGATGCGATGTTGAAGCGAATCCGGGATAGCATTGTAGATCGACCAGACTTTCGCTTGGAAGGTGATGTGTTGTATTTCAGGAGCAGGCTATGTGTGCCAGCAATAGCTGCTTTGAAGGAGAGTTTGATGACCGAAGCACACCATGCTCGTTATTCTATGCACCCTGGAAGTACGAAGATGTACCGAGCGCTTAAGGACAGATTCTGGTGGAATAATATGAAGAGAGAAATTGCTGGGTTTGTTGCCAGATGTTTGACTTGCCAAAAGGTGAAAGCTGACCATCAGAGACCGCCAGGTTCCTTACATCCATTGCATATTCCCCAGTGGAAATGGGAGCACATTACGATGGACTTTGTTTCAGGTCTACCCCTGACGAGCAAGAAGAACAGTGCCATTTGGGTGATCGTGGACAGATTGACGAAGACAGCCCATTTTCTTCCATTCAAGAAAGGCATGACATTTTCCGAGATGGCGAAGAAGTTCGTTGATGAGATCGTTAGACTACATGGTACGCCTGTATCGATTGTGTCAGATCGAGATAGCCGCTTTGTTTCTTCGTTTCGGAGAGCATTTCAGGAAGCCATGGGAACGAAGTTGAGTTTCAGTACGGCGTATCATCCACAGACTGATGGACAGTCAGAACGAACTATTCAGACGCTCGAAGACATGTTACGGGCCAGTGTACTGAATTTTGAGAAAGAATGGGATCTGCATCTCTCGTTATGCGAGTTTGCATATAATAATAGCTTCCACGAGAGTATTGGTATGGCACCCTATGAAGCTCTGTATGGACGGAAATGTAGAAGTCCTGTTTGCTGGGAAGAAGTTGGAACAAGGAGTTTTCACGGACCGACTATCATTGCTGAGACTACAGAGAAAGTTCAGAAGGTCATTGATAATTTGAAGATTGCCCGATCGAGACAGAAGAGCTATGCAGATACGCAAAGAAGAACATTAGCATTTCAGGTTGGTGATTGGGTATTCTTGAAGGTCTCACCGATGAAAGGTACAATACGATTCGGTCAAAAAGGCAAGTTAGCGCCAAGATATGTGGGTCCATTTGAGATCAAGAGCCGGATTGGCGATCTAGCGTACAGATTGATTCTACCCGTGGAGTTTTCTGGAGTACATGACGTTTTTCATGTGTCAATGCTTCGCAAGTATGTTCGAGACCCAACGCATGTGATTCGATACGATGATATTCAGATGCAACCGAATGCGTCATACGTTAAGCGTCCGCTTCGTATTGTTGGGACTAGAGAACAGCTCTTGCGTACGAGGACTATTCGATGGGTCAAGGTACTCTGGGAATATCATGGACCTGATGAAGCCACGTGGGAAGTAGAAGATCAGATGGCGCGTCAGTATCCTTACCTTTTTGCTCAGGTACGCGTTCATTCCGAGGACGGAATGATGTCTAAGTGGGGGAGGATGTAACACTCCGACCCGAGTTGATCCGGATTAGTGAGTAATTGCGTGTGATTTGAGCGTTAAGAGTGTTTTGATTTTGTTTTTCTTTGGTTTGAGCCTTAGAGAGAGTGTTTGGGGTGAGTTTGACTTGGTCTAGATAGTTCGAGCCCTTTTTCGTAATTTTGGTTTTTGATTGACCTTGTCAGTTTTGCGTCATTCTGACGTCAGCGCGTGCATCTCGTTGAGCTTGTCGATTTTCGTAACTGTCTTGGATCTGAATGATTCCGGTTGCTCTCGTTGGACCGTCATTTGACTCAAACTGATAATTGTGTAAACTGTTTGGACTTATATGTAAATTTGACTCACTTTAAGTTATAAATATCCCACCAACTCTCTTTTCTCTCTCGATCGTCTCTGTCTCTGAACTCACTCTCTCTCAGTCGTCTCTCTCTCCCGTTCAGCTCTCTTCCTCTCGTTCCTTCTTCGTTTCTGATTCGTGTGGAAGGAGGAAAGGAACTCGTTTGTGTGTGTTTCCAGTGGACTGAGCCAAGGCAACGAAGTGATTTCCATCTGTGAGGCAAGTATAAGCCCAAGTAGTATGAACACCAATTGATATGGGTTTGATTGTTGTGTTTTTATGCTTCATTGTATTTCTCAGTAGCAGACAGCCCCATTGAGTTTGTTTCACTGTTATTTGCTGTTTTTCAGTCGATCCGTTCACTTTCTGTATGACTGTGACAATTTCAGGAAAATGACTCCGTGCACTCACGGCTACACCGTGAAATGTGCTACGGCTAAGCCGTAAAATGGCTTACGGCTAAGCCAAGACCCAGCCGTAACCCTGACCGTAGAACAGTACAGACTGATATCTGAAGATAACTGAGAGTTGGCAAAATGCCATTCTTCTACGGCCCAGCCTGATCTAAGCCGTACATTGTCTTACGGCTAAGCCGTGGAACAGGATACGGCTGAGCCATAGAGTAAAATACGGTTGAGCCGTAAATCCGGATGGACATTTTGGGGAACCTCGGCTCAGCCGCAGTGCATATTACGGCTAAGCCGTAAGATGCTTCGGCTAAGCCGAAAGGTCACCTACGGCTACACCGTGAGACCCTGAGAATTGAATGAAAAGGACTAGGTTTAAGCAAAAGACCGTATATGACTTTCATGTTAGAATGTAGCGAACCTGAATATGTCCAATGGAATGTCTGCATGACGTGAATGATGTCACGGGCTGTGAATCATTCATGCCTGTTATCCAGTTGTTTAGTACCTCCCCATGGGTGTTGGTTTAAGGGACTTTGGTGCACACTCTTGACACTGCAACACTAGACAATGGTGCATCGGACAACTTAAAACTACATCAACATGCACGGTTAGAAACACTGGATAATTAGTGTAGGATTGGCTTGTAAATGACCTTGATTCGTACAAGTACTTGATTTGTTTGATTTGTACAGCATATTGATTACGGTTATGCCCTCTTATGTGTTCTGCGCTGGACCTCTCGATTCTGCGGGAAATGCAGCAACCCCAGAGCGAAGCCCGGGCGGGACCATTCTATTGTTGTGTATTGTGTTTTACTGTTGCTCCACTGGAGTACTTGCATCAGTGCTTAATTGTTAGTACTTGAGATTGTTCTTGGTAACTGCTTATCCGCATTTGGTATTGTTATTCGTATTCAGTACCTTCCGTTATTGCTTAATTTCATTCAGTATCAGTATCAGTTTATGTGATGCACTTCCTATTGTTTGTTTAGCGTAATATGTGAGATCTGTATGTGGTATATGATATGACATGATTGATTGATTGAGGTGTATCATCCGACTTGATTGTGATTGGTATTGGCACTACTGAGCCTCAGCCTTAGGATACCCGACGGGGTTAACTTTGGTTTAGTTTATGTGTTTGCCTCTGCAGAGTGTTCTGTCCTGGGACTCCGGACCCCGGGAACTAGAGACCCATGCGTACCCTGGCCCGGTCGCTGGTGTTCTCATTCCGACTGCTCTCATAAGGGAGAAAATGGCCAATGTAGTAGCCACTTTGACTGTTATCTGTTTATGATTCTGATAGCATGCTTATTCAGTCGTATACTTGCGTAGTATACGAACATGATTTCTATAAATCTTGCATTATGACTATTACTCATGATTAGACACAATTTGTGTTATCTTCTTGTTGGCTTATACTTTGCTAAGTCGTTGTACTTATGAGTTGTCTCTGTGTGTTGCAGGCTCAGATCCCTCTCCCGATCCTGCGTCGGTCGACCCGACTCCAGGAGAGGCTCGCGAGGCCCCCTCCGGCCTAGAGGAGTGGACTTGATCCATCCTCCAGAGTACGGTTTGCATCATTTTGTTCTCCCCATTCATTTGAATCCGAGTCCATTGAGGGGATTTTTCTGTACTTGTAATGTGGGCTTGAGTGATATCTGTATTTTGATTAGTGATTATTGTAAGCCCGCTATATTGTCATACGTTCTTGTAATTGTTCTTGTCATCGGTTCATGTTGTTTTGTTTTGTAATCTCCTATGTTTCTTGGTATGTTGTTATATGCCTTGATACGTACAGCTTCCGCGTACAGTTGTTTGCACGTGTGAATGATCCCTTGTGTGTGTATGCTTAGACGGGGTCTAGGTGTGCATGCACGGGAGTACGTGTGTCATTGGTTAGACTCCCTCTGACCCCCGGTCCCTGGGCTCGGGTTGTGACAATCGTCCCCTTCTTACTTTAATCCTTTTCCGTCTTTACGACTTTTCTCCTTCTTACTCCTCTTTGCACCAAACCAGGAAGAAGAGATGGGGAAGAGGAAGAAGGAATGGGAAAAGGGTTTGGTGTATATTATTCTTGAGCATATATATCTCTAAAGCAAAATCATAGTTTTTTTGTTAAACATTATTGATGAGTTGTAATATCTATGCTCACTGCAAACATAGATGGGTTTTTTTTCTCTATTTTCTTCTTGTTTTAGTTCCTTCTTTTGCTTTCCTTTCTTTTCTTTTTCCCCATTTGTTATGCTTCTCTCTCTTCTTCTTTTACATTTCATTAAACCACGAAAGCTCCTATTTGAACACAAAATTTATCTCTCATCACACTTGAAAATTTTTTTTTCTTAAATTCCTAAAACACCCTTTTCTCCCTGACACACCTCTCTCCTCCCCTTTCCCTCCGGCCGACAACAAGCTCCGGCCAGAGGGAGGGGGCTCTCCCTCCCTCCCTCTCTCTCTCTCTTCCTCACTGGGCCCCTTCCTCTTCCTCTCCCTCTTCCTATTCCTCTCCTCTCCCTCCTTCCTCTTCTCTTCCTCCATCTTCATCATCCTTTTCCTCTAATCCTCTCCTCTTCCTCTCCGTTTTCCTCTCCTCTTCTCATCTCCTGTCCGTACCCACCCCCCCCCCCCCCGTCCGGTCCAACGAGGCCGAACATCACACTAATGTTTGCCTTGCAAGGCCGAACAACAACCTATTGTTCGGGCCTGCAAACATCAGTGTGATGTTCGGCGTCGTTAGGCCGAACGGGGGGGATGGACAAGAGATGAGAGGGGGAGAGGAAGAGGGAGGGAGAGGAGAGGGAGAAGGAGGGAAAGGAGGAGGAATAAGGAAGAAGAGGAGAGGAGAGGAAGAGGAGAGGAGAGGAATAGGAGGAGGAAGAGGAGAGGAAAAGGAAGAGGAGAAGGAATAGGGAGAGCGAGGGGGAGGGAGTGCCCCCCTCCCGCCGACCGGAGCTTGTCGCCTGCTGAAGGGAAAGGGGAGGAGAGAGGAGGGAGGAAGATAGATGTGTGGGGGTATTTTGGAAATTTAATTTTTTTATTTTCTCTTATGTGTGAAGAGTTTAAATTGATGTTCATCCAGCAATTCTCTTAAACCATCTTATCCTTTTTCTCCTCCTAACGTTTCTTCTTCTTTCATCCTCCTCTTCTTTGTATGCTCTTTTTCTTTTGTTTGTATTTTCCCTTTCTCTTTTTGTTCTTTTTTGTTTTCCACTCCTAGCCTGAGACAGAACCCAAACAGAACATGGGGAAAAGGAAGGGGAAGAAGAGATGAGGAAGAGCAAAAAGGAATATGAAAAGGGTTCACTGCTTATAAATAATATTGAAAAAAAAATTGGAAAGGGCCTAGGGCTGTCCGAGCTATAAAGATCTCCTAAGTCCTTTTTGTTTTATAAAGACTCTAAGAGGATTTTTCTAAGAAAAGCTCTTTTTTTTATTTGTAAACAAAAAGTAACCATTCCTATCCACATCTTCACGAATCAATACAAACAATTGTAGATATTTGTAAATGTTGCACACAAACAAGTGCTAAAAATGACTCATTTCTAAGTTGAACACTAGTTGTCCAGTTTGTTTTCCTACTAGAAAATGATCACTTCTCTGCACTCGTTGTGTGCAACATTTCCAAATATCTACACTTGTTTGCCCTTATTCATGAAGATTGTGTATAAGTGAGGTTACTTTTTGTTTTTAAATAAAAAAGCAAAACGATTGTAATAAGTCCTAATGGGAAAGAGATTTGACAACATGGGTTCAAAATAAAATGGGGACATTTATTTGTACTTATTTTGTATTACATTTACAAATATCTACATTTGTTTGCAGTGATTCATGAAGATAGTGCATAAAAGCAAACGATGATGATACGTTATAATGGGAAAGGGGTTCTTGTATTTATATGTTGATTGCAAACGATTGTAATTAGAAGAGGATTGAGAGACAATGATTCAAAATTAAAAAGACTTTGCTTATTTTGCCCTCAGTGTTTGCTTTATTTAGATATTCCGTGTTTAAAAGGAGAGTTCGAGTTGCGCTATCACACTGGAGCCATTGAAAATTTTACCCACTTCTTCCTACACCCGATTGGTTAGTCCACCACAAAGAATTAGAACACACTCTATTATCAAAAAAAGAGAAAAAAGAAAAATCCCTTTCTTGTCCAATTCCTTTCTTACTAAGACTTATTACAATAGTTTGTTGTTGTGTTTACTTAGAAATGAAAAAATAACCTCACTCATTTACCATCTTTTTCACAAATTAGCACAAGCAAACTAGACATTTGTAATTGTTACACAAAATTGAGTGCAAAGAAATGGCCCCTTCTTTTTAATTTGTTTATGCCTTTATTATAAAAAAAATCTTTCCTATTAAAGACTTATTTGATATCTCTACTTTTTTTGTTTAACACATCCATTCAAAATAAAGCCATTAACAAAAGATACATAAAAATGTGTAACTCTACCATAAATGGGATTGGTCGGGCCACGTGTCAAAATGGTATAAATCTGGGTTCTGCCCTAACCTTGACAAAACCACCATAAGAAAGACCCCCAAAGCCTCTGTCCAACTCAGGTGCATTTACTATTAGGCCTTACCGAGAGTATAAAAGTTTCCATGCCTCGGTCCAGTTCAGGGGCGTTCACTTGGCTGATCACCACAAGGTTAGTCAAGCTCAAAAGCCTATTAGTTTCTATGCTCAAATGAAACATGAATGAAAAATGACCCAAGCCTAGGGTCATCTGAAAAAAAATAAAATAAAATAAAAATTTTAACCAACAGATAGACCATTAGATGTTGGTCTTGGAACTGTCAATAAAAAATAAAACGCATTAAGCATGGTTTAATTTTAAAACTTAAATAGATAATAGGAGGAATAGATTAGATATGGGCCATATGGCATCTGCAAGATCAAAATCCCCCATACACAAATATGTCCTTCATATGCACTAATGCCACGCTTAACTGCAGAGTTTCTTTCATCACGTTACAATGGGTGTGTTGCATATTGTGGCTGCCTCCAGTTAAGTTTTACTCAGGGTAACTCGGCATTTTTGAAACTTTGAGCGGTTGCTGTAGACATTTAAATGATACCTGTAGAACAAGTTATAATCAATTGGGTATTGATTTGCTAATGAAAAGGGGAATTTGGTAGGGAGTTTGGACATCTTTTAGCTAATGGTGCTTAAATTCTAATTAGACACAAGTTTATCTTGATTAGCAAGGAGGGAAATTTGCTCTGTTCGGTGGAAAACTATACATTAGGGTTGTACACGGTTCAGATTGGGTTGGATTGAGTGAAATCCGTCACCAAACTGTTACCTATAGATTGACGGTTTTATAATCCATCACCGATCCGTTGCCCTTTAAAACCGATTCAAATCGAACCGTAGATCAATGAATCGAATCAATTAAAACCGTTCAATCTATTGATAAAGCCCATAATAAGAATTCTTTTGCAATAAAATAAAATAAAAATAGAAATAAAAGTTATAGATAGCCGTTGGTAAAACTTGATCATAGGCGGCGCGTCTCTATCCTTCCTCAATGATTATTCTCAAATTATTAGATGAAGTCATTATTAAAATCAACACGTAAAAGACACATTCAACCATTATGGGCTCTCATAAAGTGATTATAGTATAAGATAAATAAGGTAACTATAGTATAACTGTCACATCACTAGATATATAATACAAAATACAAGTAATAATAGAAAGATCTATAAGTAGATACCCCAAATAAAATCTTCAAGCAAAAATCTTAAATTTTGAGTACTTCAAAAGTACAAATGACTGGCCAGCATACATCAAATTAGTTTTTTAACTGATCCCACTCTTCTAACTTAAAGAGAATTGTATTATAGAATCCTAACAAAAACTTACCCGGAAAATTTTAATAGAAGGATGAAATAAAACACACAAAACATTAAAACATACTGAAAGATAGAAGAAATTATGGTATGTCGCTCTTTTTTATATAAAAATAAATATATATAGATATTTTATTTCAACGGATTGGATCGGTTTAAATCCACGGATTAAGAATAAAATCCATCACCAATCCGTTACTAATTGATTAGGATTTTACCATTTCGTCACCAATCCATTAACCATTAGATCGATTAAAAAACCATGGATTGGATCAGATCGGTTTAACAGATCAACGGATTTTTTGTACACCCCTACTATACATTATGGGCCAACCACATACAATCTTATGAAAGATCTGCCTTAATATACGTTGGCGAGTCTAATTTATTTGAAATAAAGCTGGTCCATGTAAATACATTTGATATTATCCATAATAAAATCCACAACTTTCTAAATAAACCATTTGATAAAACAAGTAATATATCAGATTGAAGACAGTTTGATCGAAAGCTGGAACATCAATGGCGGGGACAGCAGAGCTCCTCTCATCCCTACTCAAGATTGTTCCAGATGAGTTTCTTGCAGATGGTGCATGATGCTTTGAAGCTGCTGCTGAGCTGCTGTTGCTGTGGTATTCGGAAGAAAATGCGTGAACTCCAGAAGCAAATCCTCATGATCCCGCAACAGCAATGCTACCTACAAAGTAATAACAAAGTCATTTGCATAACAATGAAAGCAGTTTAAAAAAACAAAGAAGCAACAAGTGAGCAGAATCCATAACAATGGCACATATACCGACCTCTTGGTAGACTTCAGAGATGGACTTCTCCTCCATCCTATACATATTTAAAATGCCCAAGAATGACTTGTAAACTTGATCATTATCTTGGAACCGGGTCTGGAGAAAACACAATGATGGTCAAAATAGAAAAGAACATAAGAATGATAATTTGATGATTTTTTTTTTTACCTTTATCTTGTTCACAAAATCTATCGCTTTCTGGAATTCAGCAGACTTATTTGGAAGAGGATCATTTCCAACTGGAAGGGTGATCTCATATCCTTTAGGCAAGAAGGTATTAAATCCCAGAATAAGATCTTCATGCCCTTTGAATAGTTCCCCTACTCTAGATACAACAGCGGTCGTGTCGATCCTATGGAAAATAAATAAAATGAAGTAATTAAAAAGAAGAAGAAGAAGAAGAAGAAAAGATAACCAGCAAATGACCCAAAAAATTCAAATTCCTGACCTCTGTGCCTTGAATTCCTTCATGAAGGCAATAAACTCGATGTATTTCTCCTTCTCTAATGTATCCTTTACAGCCTTCAGATAGGCCAGGGCATCATCGGTAGTCTGCTTCTGCTTCTGGGTTCCATCCAATTGCCCAGACCTTCATCCCAATTTCCATCCCAACCACAGCCAAAAAACAAAAAACAATCAAATACCAAACAGATGAAAACCCATAACAAATCTCTCCATTTAAATACACACATGGATCTAAAGGTTTCCGTGGAGAGGTTGAAATACGAAAATCTTCCATGGACAAAATAGCCCAAGATTGAAAAGAATGTTCAGATCTAAAGATTGAAAACATTGTGCACAGTTGGGAAGCTTGTTTTAAGATCGGAGTCTCTAAGAAGAAAAGGAAAGTATCTTGGTGCGCTCCACCAAGAGTAGTCTTAAAGTTCAATGTGGATGGAGCGACACGTAGTAAATGAGGGTTGGCGGGTATTAGAGGTGTTTTAAGAAATCATAATGGAGAAGTGGTAGTACGCGTTTTCTAAACAAATTGGGATCAAAGACTCTAATGAGGCTGAGGTCTTGGCCATATTGGAAGTACATCGGGTTTCTGTTTCTACATTTCAAAACAAGCTCATAGTAGAGACTGATTCCGCAAACGCCATATCTTGGGTGAATTCTTTGAATCGTCCTTGGAAGATGCGTCTCCCATTCAATGAGATTCATCATTAAGCATCCCTTTCCCAAGTCACATTTCATCATATCAGCAAATCAGCAAATGGAATGGCGGATTATCTTGCAAAACAAGGGGATGATCGTGTGTGTAATTTAAGTGCTAATGTCTCGTAAACAGGTTTGGTTTTCCGTATACTTGTCTTAGGCCGATCATTTATTTTGAGTTGCATCTTGCTCTTATTTTTTGTTGTAGTCCAAGCTCAGTTGTATCTAATTCTCTGTTACCGACAAAAGAAAACACAAACGGCTCTTCTCTTCAGAAGAAGGTTTCCATGGAGAGATTGGAATCCAGAAATCTTCCACGGAAAACACAGGCCAAAACTCAAGATTTTGATGATTTTCAGGTCCGAAATGGAAAGAGGGATCAAACCCATGGTTCTTTTCCTGATCTTTCATCGGATTTGCTCACTCCTTAGTCTTCTCTCTCTCTCTCTCTCTCTCTCTCTCTCTCTCTGTGTGACTACATCAAACACAAAATCCCAAACCCCCCAAGTTTCCAAATCCATACACAACATCTCAAATCAGAACCAAAATCATCATCCACAAACACGTACAAAAGAAGCAAATCAGAAGGGTGAGAAGACTCTTACGGCTCGGTTAGAGCAGCGGCGTGAGTACCCATCGAAGCTACTTCGCCTCCAGCAAGGAACCCAAAAAAGACACGCAACCGGAAACGTCTATACAAACGGACCGCAGAGTAGTGAAAGCGAAAGAGGGTTTCCTTTATTTATAGGTCCAGTTGGGAGAGGAGAATTGAGGGGCTAGGGTTCAAAATTAAAAAGCGGTGGTTTATTTGGACTCATCGTTTGGGTTATTTGCCTATGTGCCTTTTTTTTTTTTTTTGTTTTTAAGCCTCAACAGGTTAAAATCTCATGTAAATTCAATAATAAATTAATATTAATATTTAAATCACAAACTAAATAAATATAATATATGAAGAGTATAGGATTTGATTTTTCAATATGACTTTAGTTTTACTATTAATTAAAGAACTGGAGCTCAATTTTTATGTTAAGGGAGGGCACTCGGGATACTGCGCTCTCATCTCACGATGCGCTCTCATCTCACGACGCCACATCAGTAACATCAAGCTTTCTCTTTATCATGCCAAGTCATGGTGGCTTTCTTTTTAGAGATCTCTTTAATAGAATCATATCTAAAGTGATTGGCTAAAATCCTCTTATCCCCTTATTTAGGGAAAATAAATTAAAATCAAATCATTGAATCATGTCAAAGTTTTCCTATTATTTCTCTCCAGCTGGTAATGTGGTAATTCAACCTCGTCTATTACCTTGTCACATTTCCTATTTCATCATCCTCCCCTCAAATCTCTCCCATTATTTTCCTAATATCTAATTTTCTAATTCAAACACTTAATGTCATTCCAATATCTCTTCCTAAAATCTTTTCACTAATAATCATAATTTCTTCTTCAAATGTCTCTCCTAATAACCATGATTTCTATCTATCTAACCCCTACTGTATTCACCCTAGCAACGGCCATTTGGTATCTTTTAAAAATGCCTCTCTATAAACACTCATAAACCATTGGATCAACTTATGGTAACCCCCGTTTAAAAGTGCAATAAATTTAGTTCTATTTAAAATGGTTAGCATGACTTATAAGATAAGACGATATGAGATATTGACACTCTAATGATCATCGACATAATGTCTAGCCTAAAAGATATCTTTTTTTTTATTCTTTTACATTTTTTGAGAGCTTTAGATTCTATGGCTAGAGGTACAATTGTAGAAACTTGATGACCATATTGTAGAAAGGACCATTTTCCTTCATTATTCTCTTGAAGATTGGAGTCATCTAGTTTGTATGCCTGTTTACTTTCTTTTTGGAGTCATTTATTTATATACATGATGGGAAATTTGTTGAGAAGGTAGAGTTCTTTCATCTTCATTGTGTGATGATCCTGACAAGGCATAATGACGAGGAGTTCTAATTGTTTTTTTTTTTTTTTTGGTTAGAAACATCCAAAAGATGATGTAGGCGAGTAGTTCTAATTAAAGAGGCACTATCACTTGAAACATGCATCTTAATTTTGTTGGGAGGATAGGAACTCTTAAAGTGAAAATAGGATGTGGATGTGACTTTACTCTTTGAAAACTGCTTCTTTTTGCCGTTTTATGATCTATTTGGAAAAAAAATGACACAATATTCAAGAGTCTTTTCTCTTCTCCAAAATGGGCTTTGGTTAGGAAGGAGTTTTCTAACTTCACTCTTGATAACATTCTTATTAATTGGAAAGCTTGTATGAGATGTAGCTCTTTAAGGTATCAAAGTTAATTGTTCGGTCTCCTCCTCCCCTTGGTACGTTCAAATTTAATTTTTATGGTGCATCAAGATGGAAGCTAGGTCAAGCAAGTAATTCTGGTGTTCTTTGAAATAATAATGGTGAGGTTTTCTTGATGTTTTCTTAGTCTGTAGGTATGTGTGACTCCAAAGAAAGGAGGTTTTAGCAATTCTGGAGCCTCTTCGGTGCTTTTCAAGTCATTTTCATGGCAAAATTATTGTTGAAAGCGACTCTTCTAATACAATGACTTAGGTATCTAATAGAAATGCTAACTCTTAGAAGTTCCAATCCCATTTTAATAAAATTTGTGTGATATGTACAAACTTAGATGTTATTTTCCATCGTGTGCTTAGGTTGACCGATTTTATGGCTGACGCTTTAGTAAAGTTGGGGGTTAAGAAAAGTGTTCATTGGGTGGGTGGGTGGGTGGGTACATTGCTCTTTTACTCTTTCTCTTTAGAGTTTTCATTTTCTTTTCTTTTTTTTTTTTTTCTTTTCTTTCTTTCCATTTGTATTCTCTCCTTCTTTTAGCCAAAGTTTCTATTACTGATTAAAAAAAAGGTAAAAAAGTGAGAAAAGGAAGGTATTGCCTAACATTGTGCGACTTCCAGGCTTGTTGCTCGATCATATTAGTTGCTGATTTGATTTCAAATTAGCTTAGCTAATTCTCTACGATATGATATGTAAAAATCCCTAAGATCTCTTCAGATTTTATATGCTTTTTTTGTATTTCTTCCTTTCTTTTCTTTTTCTTTTGTTTTTGTTGTATATAACAGATGTTTTTTCCAATAAGGTTTGGTCCCACTCGCGTTTACCTTTTTTTTATTTTTTATTTTTTGTCTCCATTTTAGTTTGGACATATCATTAAGCATATTTAAAAAGAATAGTTTCTTTCTCAGAAGTATAAAAATAAATAATATTTTCTCATTTATCTTGCAATGCATACCTGCATCCAATGTGGGACATAAGAAAAGAATTACATGTGTCAACTTTGGAATTTATGATTCGTCCTCGACTATTTCAAAAACCACTTGAAGTAAGGAAATTTTACGCTTATTTTTGAAATTCTCTTCTAATATAATGTTTCTCTACCACTACAGGGAAGATAACATGGACCAAAATTTATTGCCAAGGTCATATAGATGAAGCACTTTGTCCACAGTGAAAGGATTAAATGGACACCATTGGAACAAACAATAAGTATTCTTTTTCCTTTCTCCCATTAGGTCTTCGGCTGGTGAGTTTTTATTTTTCATTTTAGATTCATCACCAATTAATTTTTTTTATGCTTTATTTTTATCCTTAATTTTTACATCAATTTTCTTTACGGCTTGGCCTGACTGTTGGGCATACATAATCGTTAAATTAGGCATATAAACATGAGCACTACTACTACTATTATAATAGCATGGATTAGAGCACTATATTATTTGAGACCCATTGAATCAATCCGAATCTTTATGTTTCCCATGTTGGGCATAGGCCTCTTGCGCTTCTTTATTTCTTGTGGTCATGCCACATGGCATTACTGTCCACATCCTTTGAAGAAAAGCATTCAAATTCAAACGAGAATGATGCTTTCCTAATATTTAGGAAACTTAAAATTTTAATTCTTTTTAATTTTTATCCTTATCCCCATTAAATCTATTACACAACATACTTTTTATATATATATATATATATATTAAAGCTTTAAGAATGGAAGCACCCTCCCCGACATTGATGAATTGTTTATTATTATAGTGGACCATTATATATTGTATTCTCATTAAATTTAAAGTATTCAAAAATAAATTTAAAAAAAAACATTAGATTTTAATATTTTTATTAAGTGTTTTAATATATTGTTGGTAGTCAGTCCATTGAGATTAGAACATTAATTTATTCATTTATTTGATTATTATCAGGTGTTAATGATTATTGTATGATACTATTAAATTAAAAGAAAAGGAATCAACTATTATTATTCAAATGTTTCTCAAATCAGATATAATTTACAATTTTGTGTTTTTATGTATATAATTTTGTGCAAATAAAGATGTACCCATGCTATTGTCGTTATGAATATCATTATTTAAACTGAATAATATTAAAACCTTTGAGATGTACTTGATTTTCTTAGCCCGGACTTAGCACGCGCATTGGTGGGCCTCCTTAGGTAAACATTTAAAGTTACTAATTAAGTTTATAGCTGTGTTCAAGGAAGAGACAGGATCAATCTATAGATATAAGAATCAATTTTCTATTTTGTAATAAATATATTTTTTCCAAATAATTGTTATCTAATGCTTTGGATGTGATTTTCATGATTCTTTCATATGTAGAACTATTTTGGTAAACTCTTAATCAATTTTTTAATTTTAAGAATAAACTAAAATAAGCTATAGGTTAGAAATGTTACTAGCATTTTTATAGGTTTTTTAATATATTTTTTTATAGTAAATTTCAAATTTTACCATAATTTATTTTTTGGACGGGCTTAGCACGGGCCTTGATTTCTAGTTATATATATTAAAGTTATAAGAATGGAGGCCTCTGAAGGGTGCCACATTAGCACCTCTTATTTTTCTTTTTTTCTAGAGTACCACGTCAAATTACATGTGACACCAAGAAATCACTAATTCTCCTAAAAACTCTTTATCGACTACTATCACCAAAATCTCTCACTTATCCACCTTTTTTCAACCTTTTTTTTGTTGCCTAATCCTATTTGTTGCTAAATTGGTAGCATGATAATTTTTCTTGTAGGGCCTCTTTATAAAGATTTGGCACCAATCAAAATAGATGGCTCCATTTGTTATAGGAGTTAGGTTTATGATCAAATTATAATACTAATTTTTCTTGTGAGACCTATTTATAAAGATTTGACACCAATCAAAATAGATGCCTTCATTTCTTACAGGACAATCAAATTATAAAAACTTTGTAATACTTTCAAAATATGGAAGTAGGCTTCACCAAAATCAGTCCCAGAAGAGGCTTCACCAAAATCAGTCCCAGAGGATATGTCGCTGGGCGACCGTTAAATTATGAAAATGTCAAGTTTTTTTTATAGTTATAATAGGCTCAACTTATGCTCATTTGAAATTTGATTTGGATAAATCCAAGCCCGTAACACTTACTTCTCTAATTTGATATGAAATGTTGTTTTATCTAATTTTTTTTTCTAAATGGTTTTCAAGTTAAATAAACTTTATTCAAGCAACTCCAAGAAAGAAGGTTGATGTTGCATTTTTTCAGATTATGAAATGAAGCTTTTCAAGTAATTTTGGTATTATGTTACTTGCTTATTTCTAATTGATTTTAGAGATGAGGATTTTGTAATTTTTTCCTTAGACATTTAACTTGGTGGAATAATGTTTGTATAATATCCTTTATTTTTCCTCCTTTTTTTTCTAAGTAGGAAGTGAGCTTTTTTAATAAAAATTTTTGAGATTTAAGTATACTCAAACTACAAAAAAATTCTCCTTTGAGGATGTTATTTTTTAATTTTATTGAGATAAATTCTTAAACATCATCATCATCATTTCCTTTTTTGTAATTCTTTTTTTTAATCAATTTTAAAGCGAGTAACATTGGTATTTTAATCTAATTCTAATAAATAAATTAGCTTGAATTTAAATAGTTTATTACAAAGTTCATAAAAATAATAAAAGTTTAGATGTTTATAAAATTTAATAAACTTTTGAATTTTTTTTCTTTTATTTAAACCATAAGAATCATTCAGTGGGCTATTTACATTTTCAAACATTTTCTAATTTTTATTTTATTCATTTAGTAGATGAACTTCTATAAATATCTGAAATTTTATATTTTTATAAATTTTTTAATCAACTATTTAATTTTTTTTATGGAGGCCAGGGCTAAGCACGGGCTTGTGTTACTAGTTATATTAATATAACAACTACTCAATTTTGTGTGTAACCATCTAATGGGCCCATTAATTCAAATACTAATTCCAAGACATTGGGTGTTGGAAGGTATTTTACATGTTTGATTCAGGTTGAGATTGGGCATCAGAAAAAAATGAGCGATGAATCTGGGTCTCAAATCTCCAAGATGAGTTAGAATTAATCATGTGTTCTATCCACTGTGGTCTGTAGGACCTACCTATTTAAAGTATATCCATTGTGCACCCACTTTATAAAAAAAATTCATTGTTATATCCATTGTGGGGCCTACCTATATTATTTAAAGAATTCATGTATTATAGCCATTGTGGGGTGTATCTACTTTATGTAAAAAAATCATATTTTTTTTATCAATTGTGGGCCCTAATCATGTATTTTATCCACCGTGGGGACTACCTATTTAAAATATGAAAAAGAATTAACGCGTTTTATCCATCGTGTAGTATACCTATTTCAAATAGACACTCAATCAAAATAATTTGATTTATCTATTGTTTAGTCCATTCGTGGGGCCTACCTATATGAACGGGTGTAATATATATAAAATCAATCATGTATTTTATGCTCCGTAGGATCTACTTATTCGAAGTATACCCATTGTGCACCTGCTTTATAAAAAAAATTAATGTGTTCCAATATATAGACACACACCCACTTTTTCTAATACTATTCTCAATTCATATTTCATATGGCTTAGTCAGGGCAAGCCCTGAGATTTGACCTCAAGCAAACTCCCAAAACGAGGCCCTTCAAATATTACAGTAAAATCTTCATTTAAACATAGTTTTATGTTTTTCGCAAACTCCATCAGTATTAGAAAATTGTATTAATCATATGTAAAAAGTATACACAAACAAGGGAGACGTAATGAATTGTCCATCTATATGCATGTCATAGTTGAGTCTAATATCAATTACCTCTTTTCTTATATAGTCTGATATTAGTCATATATTATAGTCTAATGTTTGCACTTTTCCCTTATTATTATTTAGCTATGATGGGTTGTGTTTCTGTTGATGGATTTCATAAATTTGTGGATTCTTTTTTCGTTTCAATTTTTTGTTTTTGTATTGTGTTTTCCTATGATTGTTTAATTTATTTCTTTGTTTGTTTCTTTTAAATTACTTATATTATGGGATTGTTTATGATTTCTCATTTCTCTGTTGCCTTTGTGAATTTCTTTAATTGCATTTTTATTATGAGCTAGCTGGTTTTATCTATTTTTCTTCATTTTGATGGTTTTTTCCTTTTTAGTTTTCATGGTGATGAGTTTTCATGGATTTGTGAATTTATATTTTTTTATTTTTTTTTATTTTTGTGTTTGCATGCAAATGCATAACTTTTTAGTCTATTTTCTAATACTGTACGCTCCTTTATCTTCTCTTTCTCTATGAAATTTTAATGTTATAGAAACTAGTTGTGATTTCAGTTTTATCATATTGATAAAATAGCATTTTCATTATTTTAATTTTTTAATAGTTTATAGTATTATAATTATTTTGCACTTGCTAAGCATGTACATGTTTAGCCATTTGAGAGAAATTTTCAATTTTAGCCATTTAAATAAAGAGGCCAATCTAAAAAGAGTTTTCTTTTAAAGTGTCCAATCTTTTAAAGTCTCCAATCAAATAATTCATATTTAGAACTTTTAATCTAAGAATGTTCATGGATCAGGCCAACCTGAGCCCGTATCAAGCCCAGCCCGGCTTGGATCTTAAGTTTAAGTACTTGGGGCGAGCTTGGATTATTTAGCTGGACCCATTTAATAGAAGAGTCCTGGTTAGATTGAGTGATAAAAAGACTAGGCCCGGCCCAACCCGACTATAATAATAATTGTGAGCAAAAAATACATATTTAAAATTTCTTATCTATGGGTGTGTTCAACACCTTAAGGTATTTTAACTAAAAATTGTTTAAAACTTTTATTATTTTTAATATTATATATTATATATTGTTTGCACTAAGAGTGGGCATGTTTTGCCTACGATTGAGCTCCAATTTTGCAATTGATTAAAAAGTTGGAGCTAAATTTTGATATTGAATTTAAATCAAGTTTAACTTGAAGGAGATATTTTAGGGATTTGACAGTAACTTTTTTATTTTGGCCATCTAAATAAAGTTGCCAATGTAAAATGAGTTTTCTTTTAAAGAGTTCAATGTTCAATAGCTTATAATCAATCTATCCATATTTAGGATTTCTTATCTAAGGATGTTCATGGATCATACCAACTTGAGTCATCTAGCCCAGCTTGCCTTTGCCTGGACTTGGACCTTAAGTTAGAGTACTCGGGTCAAACTTAAATTATTTAGGTAGACCCATTTAATAGATATGTTTCCTTGGATTGAATGGTAGAGAGATCAAACCTGGCCTATTCGATGGTAAAAATAATTGAGGAAAAAATAAATATTTAAAATTTCTTATCTAAGGATGTTTACCACCTTAATATAATTTAGACTAAATATTATTTAAATTTTTAATTTTTTTAATATTATAAATTATATATTGACCATGCTAAGTGCGGGCATATTTTGCTAGTTAATGCATTAAAACTATAAATTAATTAAACGAGAATCCTATCTATATAATCGGCTAACACAAATCATTAATAAGAAATCAATATATGGCATCTCAATACAATATTAGCAAATAGATGTAAACTAAGTGTTATTCTTTTAACTCAAATTAGGAAATCAACTGTCCACACTGCCGTGGTGCAAATTAGGATTTTCATTTTTCAACTTTCAATTACATTTATAATATATTTAACTTAACAAAATAAAAAATGTGTACTTGGTATTTTCTTTTACATAGATTTATTCAAATATATAGTTGCCAAGTTGGTGTTTTTTGTGTTGACTTTGGGTAGAATGTGATCTATACAGATATGCATTACATGATTTTCTATGGATAGTTTTGTCGGACCGTGATTGACAGAGATCGTGCGTGGGTGGTTTGATCATGCATTGCTGTAATGATGAGAAGAAACATGCATGGATGATTTCAGTTGCTAAATCTGAACATGCATTGGATTGCTTCTTGAGGGAGGATATTCTTAATAGTTGAGTTTAATCATCCATCCTTGGGAAACATTAGATGCCTCAACAGCTGCAGAAGCAATTAGTGTCATTTGCTGCTGGCTCGAAGATAAAACGTAATGAGGAAAGCGTTAACAGAAGATATTACTCAGATTAAGTATTATTTAATATTTTTATTATTTTAATATTAAAAATTATATATTGCCCAACACGAATTTAAGCTGTATCATGTCAGGTTCTACTTTCATAAAATGATTAATAACTCAAGATAAGATATTTACATTAATTAAAAGTTTAGCCTAAAATAGATTCTTTTATAAAATGATAAATAGTTTAATATAAGAGATTTGCATCATTAAAAGTTTAGATAAGAATAGGTTCTAAAATTTCTCTCCAATTCAAAATGGAAGCAGAAGTTTAGATAAGAATAGGTTTCTAAAATTTCTCTCCAATTGAAATCTCATTTGATGCACAATTTCTCAATTAGTTGCCAAAACACAAAATTGGATCCGACAAGATCCATATATAATAATGGCAACTGAAGTGAGTGACTCAGGTGGGTGAAAGTGATTATTCTGTTAAGAGTGACTTGACCCCAATACTAGTACCCAGAGGGACTAAATCGATTTTATAGGAAGGCCCCACCGATCAATTAGTAGTGTTGCCATCAGGGAATTCCCTGAATCAGATGATCTGAATTCAAAACGACCACAAGATTCAGTTCTTAATGAAAAATGGCAAAACTGAAGGGAGTAAATATTAAGGTGTAAATCACCAGAATATTGAGTTCTCAATATAAAATGGAAAAACTGGAGGGAGTGCATGCATCTGGTGTAAATCACCGCGAGTGATTATTCTATTGAGAGTGACTTGATCCAATACTAATACCTAGGGGTAGAGGGACTGAACTGTATATTTTGGATTTTACAGGTGGCCCCCACCGATCAATTTGTAGTGTTGGCATCAGGGAATTCACTGAATCAGATGATCTGAATTCAAAACTACAGAAGATTTGAGTTCTTACTTCTTTTCTCATTAAAAAGAGATTGCCCACGACCAGTACATGATGTCCTCTGTTTTTATTTTCCTGAGGACAAAACAGGGTGGTTCCAAGTACAAAACACATGATACTACAAGATCCAGATGCTCCAACTCCAGAATTTTCCATCTAGTAACAGAAAATCTACATGCCAAACCTATATTTTCATGCATTTCTCCAGTCGCCAATCCCCATCATCAACAAAAATTCCATACAATATCCCCATGAGATTTTTTATTCAATAGACAAAACATGAAGCAGTAAGCTCCCTCTATGGTATTTTTCATTCCCTATTCCTATACACTCCTATCAAGCATATCTAAATACCTCTTAAAGGACTCCAGTTTCTGCATCTTCATTTGCTTATGAAACCTTCTAATAAACACATCCGCAACATGATCTATCTCCTCTTCAAGGTTGAAATCTGATCCATCCTCACGAGAATTCCTCACCAAGTCGATCACAGACTCACTCCCGTCGTCGAATTCGAGCTCATCGAAGAGCGAGTGAGTCAAATCAGGATATTTATCATCATCATCAACATCATCCCCATCTACCACTGGGAAGGTGGAACATGGGTCAGAAGGCGCATCGTTTGCCACAGCATTGTAAATGACTATGGCCTTGTTCTGGTCCCCATGGTCACTGCTATTGCCCACTCCTTTGTCATGGGACTCATGCCCAAGCAGTGCATGGATTTTGTGAGATATTGCAGGAAGCAGCAGCTTCTTATTTCTCAAAAATCCCAAGAGCACAAGCGTTGCTTTTGTGGCATTGGTCTTACCCTTTAAAACCAGTGACTTCGCTTTAGCAACAGAACCCAAGAGAGAGATCACCTGTTTCAAGAAGACAGAAGCTCCCTTCTTCATCCTTCCCGTTCTTTTTTTTTTTTTTTTTGAAATATTGATGAGAGACCCAGATGCGAAAGTTTAAGAAAGAGAGTTTAAATAGGAGTATAATGTTGAGTGTCTATGTTTTATGAAAAGACCCACGAAGGAACCACTAGCAAATGAGAGTTTGAAGAGGAAATGTCTTGGCATGAGAAAGCTGGAGAGGGTTGGTGGGGTTTATGTAGAGAGCACATGCATGGGTTCCTTTGCTTTGCTTTAGATGCTTTTTACGGAGAAAAGGAGAGAGAGCAAAAGAGGTAAAAAGAAAAGTTGCAAATGGACGACTGTGAAAGGCATGTGTCCCAAATAAAAGAAAGAAAAGAGGTTGAGAGTGTTGCTCGAGCTTTGCATGGGATTATTAAGTTATGGTCGGTTTAAGCTTTCATGTGGCCCCTAGCTCCACATGCATGCTTTTTTAGGATTGATATGTGATCTAAAAATCACAAGTGGAGCTCACCTTGAGATACGAATCCACACTTCTAACATCCATTGTGATGAACAGATAAATATTAGTCCAATCAGTATGATGACCTGTTGGATTGGCTACATCTTGAGCACATGATCAACTTCCTTCATTTTCTGTCAAAAACGAAAAAAAAAAGAAAAAAACTTCCTTCATTTTTATCCTCTTTTATGAGAACAAAGAAAGAGAGAGTGGAGTCCATCATGTGTAATATGATGCCTGCATTGTAGTTCTGCTCTAATTTCGGATTGCAATGGTGACTAGTAAAAGAACTCTCCTGGAAGGAATTTTCTTATTGAAAAGTGCAAGTGGAGAGCTTCAATACGCATTGTGGCGCATTATTGAAGTTACTTATTTTGCAGGGAAGTGATTTTTTCACACCACAAGGCGCATTATGGAGTTGCTTTCTTCAGGCCCTTGTCGTTAAACACTTTCTAAAATTCACGAATTGCAATTGGCAAGGGGAAGTCAACAAGCAAGTGTCTGCATGTTGTGGCCCCCCCACCCCTACAACTTTGAATATAAAAACAGAGGCAAGTGTGTTTCTACCACAACTTTGTACGTAACAGAGGTGAGTGCGTGAAAAAAGAAAAAAGAGAAAAAAAAAAAAAAACAAAGAGGTTTGTGTGGTTTCACCTTTTGGTAAAAGGGTGAATCTGCTTGTTGCAATAAATAGGCACCAGTGCAGCGACCCTTCTTTCAACCGTCTGAGTAGGCGATGCGGTAAACGAGCGGGCTGTCCAGGCGGGTCAATCGTTCACTCCGGCAATAGAAGCAAGCAAGATAGTTGTGCAATCCCCATTACCTCTTTCCACTTTTTTGAATATGAGAATTGTAGAAAATTGTGCAGTGTTGATACCACGGTTCCCACATCAGATCACAAAGGGTACAAGCCAGAGAATATGATTTCACATAAAGTAAGAATTGATCTGCTCTCACAAATAAAACTCCCAATAAAATTAATGAAATATCGATTTCTTGGCAAAGGAGTTTAGTGTGTCTCTTCGGAACTTATCTATATGGGGGTCTTATGTTGGATACACTGCATTATTGTAGGGAAAGATAAGAAGTGAAGAGATTCGTAGAGCTTTCCAATAGGTTGGATACAATCCATTCTTATAGGGAAAGCAAGAGATAAAAAGATTCACCAAGCTTTCTAGTCATTTGAATGCACAATAAACCTCTCGCCATATGTTAGAGTCTCTACATGTTAGGATATTTGAGTTTCCGTAAATTCATGGCTTGTGGACAAAACTCATGTCCAATTGACTTATAATTTTCATATTTTTAGATTAGACTGTAATATGAGTTGCTGGATGAGGTGAAGTGAAGAAATAGAGGAAAAAGAAGAATTTTCGACAGACAAAAAAATTAGGGACAAAAACTTTTTCAACCGTGAGTGCCTATTTGTGTTTTACTAAAACTCTACTTGAGGCACAAATTGTGGGCTGTAAAAAAGGGCTATCCTTGTTACTGCCATAGTAAGATTAGCATTGATCTTTGTTGTCAATTCCGTGTCCAAAGTCATAGTCCAAGTCAAACATTCATCAAGACCATTCATCAAGACTGATTGAGAAGATCAAGTTCGATCAAAGAAGATCATGTTCGATTAAGCTTGTTATTTAGAAGATTTTCATAAGTGCCATGGTAATTTTGACTCCTTAGACCCAATTAGAAAGACCTTAGAAAAGCTTGGTTTCTCATAGAAAATATCTTCTTAAAAATCTTTTCTTCTTGAGATTTACGGCTTGGAACACGGCTAAGCAAAAAAACCCATTGCTCACTATCCATAGAAAACCTTTTGGGGGCTTACGGCTAAGTCATAGACGGATTTATGACTAAGCCGTAGGCCTGGGCGATGAGCGAAAAATTCAGATCTGGGTCAAACTAGCCGTTGTACATGGGTTGGTATACGGCTAAGTTGTAGAACAACTTTAGCCTAGCTATAGATCCGTCCATTGGAGTATATCTCTATTTAAAAGAAGCACCTCTCTTCACCGTACAAACACTTTACTCTTTTGAAAACCTTTTCAAGCAACCAAGCCTCCATTAACATCTATACGAAACTCCAACCACCATCTTCTCTTCAAATGTACGAACATTCAAAGGCATTAATCTTGAGAGAAGAACAAATACTCATCTAAGAAACCCCTAAACCCAATTTGGAAAAACCCTAGCTTTCCTATCCAAAACCTCTTCCCTTGGTTGAGTAGTTACTAGAAGATCAACATTACCAAGGAGAAATTACAAGAGGTTAAAGGTTGGAGTTCTTTATTCAAGCTTCAAGAGAACCAACCAAGGGTAAGGTAACTTGTTTTGGTTTTGAGTGCACTTTTCATATTCATTTATCTATTGTATTTGGTGGAGAACAAACCACCGTATCAATATTCATTGTTATTGGTGGACTAGATCTGGGATCAAACCACTGGATCAAAAAATTATGTTGGTAAAAAACAAACCACCGCATTAAAAAATTATTGCAGGAGATGTACTTGTGTAGTTGCCTCATTGTTAGTGGAACCAAGAGTGTTTGCTCTTGAGAAGTGGATGTAGGTCCGAGACCGAACCACTATAAATATTCGATGTTATGGTTTGTTTTACCTTACGGTGGATGTATTAAGGTTGATGTTTGTGTTGTGATGTATACCTTATTGCTTTGATAATCATACTCGTGTATGTTATTCATCACACTCGTGCTAAATCACTTGATTCAATTGGAATATCTGCATAGTACTAGCACACATCAACTTGAGCACATTACTTGATTAATTTGTTCTATTAAGCTAAACTCTAATTTCAATCAAGTAATATTTGAGATTGAGGCTTATAAAAGAAATTATTCTTTTTATTGGGTAAGAATTTTAAATAGTCCTATTCAAACCCCCCCCCCCCCCCCCCCCCCCCCCCCCCCCACCAAACATCTTGAGCCAAGAATATCAATCGGAGGCCTTTTTTCTCTCTAGAGTATCTATTAGAGAGTTGTGCTAATCTTGAAGAACCTCTAGAGAGTGTTGCTTCTACCCTTGTGAAATTTCGTTCGCCTTACAGATTTAAGGTGGTTTGCTTCAAGCATGGAGAGCAATGAACAATATGGTCGTCAGCAAGAAGAACTATAATCCTTAGGTTAAGGTCAACTAGAGAAGGATCTATGAGTATATCTTACAATTGTTCAATTTTCTAGTGCTTGGTTTCCATTTGATTGGGTGATAAGTCTTATGGTTTTTCCTGTGTTCGGGTTTTCCACCTAAAAAATCATGGTGTCTTCTTCTTGTAATGATTGATTTACAATTCTTTTAATTTCCACTTATCTAAACTGCATTCTACGAATCCGGATTGAGTCCTTGAACACATCATTTTTGGCCGTTCTAAAACACCCTCATTGCATCTAGATCCTTCAAGAGTGAGGGTGCCTTTTTACAATGAAAGGATTCCGCTTTGTGCATATTTTCATTTCTGGGGGAGAGAGATCTTTGCATTCTTACCCATCTCGTTATCATAAAGAAAATCTAAATCCTTTGTATCAAGAAAAATCAGCTGATTTTCTTTTCTTCTTCCCCAACAAGAGTTTATCACACCAAATAACTGACAAATGGCTGCTCGGAAAATCAAATTGATTTTCATCTCTCTCCACTTTTGTGAAGTGAGTTTCCGAGTTAGAACAGCGAAGATATATTTCTTCAGGTTTTAACAAGAATATTAAGTGATTTGAAATAATTTTTCAAAAATTAAAGCATATTAAGACAATCTAGAAATTAACCAAAGGATCACCACAATTTTCAAAAATTTTCAAAAAAAAAAAGGTCCATAACTTTGTAATGTTTAATTGACCCTCATAATTTTGAAACATTTCAAATAGACCTTACAATACTGAGAAATTGCAGACTCGTCATGGTGATTTTTAAAAGTTTTCAAAATAGGCCACTAACCTGGATTATTAAATTTTTATATTTTTAATATCTTGAATTTTAATGTATGAATAAAGTTGTATTGTAGGGCCTGTTTGTTTACATTAGAATACATATGAATTAAATACATGGGATTCTTAGTCAAATGAGTTCCATCCATGAATTGTTAAAAGGTGACGCATGAATGATATGAGGTAAAGGATATAAAACTAGCAACGAACATGAGATCTAGAATTTTCTAAAATTTGCTCAAGCAATCTCAAACCCCACCTAGATCCATGCCAACCCAATCGGACGCGCACAACCTGCATTAACTGTGGTACCAATATGACCAATGCCACCCAACTTTTGCTTTTATCTTTTAATTATCCCTTGTCTCCTCTGTATGTAAATCTCTAACATACATAGAACTGCAACTCCAAATCTCAATGAAATCCTTCTTCACTCATCACATTTCAAAATAGATTCCTGAGTGTTTTGCCTTCAAAATTGAGCCGGTTTCAGACCTAGTTTCAAGAGTGTGAAAATTAAGAACAATTAAAAATTTTCTTATAAAAACATACCACTGCTCCAATTTTGGATGGATTGAAGTCTTACATAAAATTATGTTTATTGATCAAACAACCATAATCACATATGGAAGCTAAAAATCCATATTATGTGCAACTAGTCATCATAATCAAATTAAATGAATTATCAATATCATAAAATATTCCAGCGCCCACCGCTCATCTGCGCGGTCAAAAGGCAGCTCAGGATTAGAACTATCTATGAAAGTAAGCTTCTTGAACATGACCCAGATAGGAATTCAGTTGTTTTCTGGATTTCCTGCGAGGCGGGTACTCATGTTAGGACACTGTGTGTTCATTTGGGGCTTATTCTGGGTGTTGGTGGGCATATGCAGGAGTTGCGAAGGGTGCGGTCGGGGATTCTGGGGGAGAAGGATAATATGGTTACAATGCATGATGTTATGGATGCGCAGTGGGTGTATGATAATTTCCGCGATGAGAGCTATTTGAGAAGGGTCATCACGCCTTTGGAAGTTCTGCTGACTAGCTAAAAGAGATTCGTGGTGAAGGATTCTGCGGTTAATGCTAGCTGTTATGGGGCGAAGCTGATGATTCCGGGGCTTTTGAGATTCGAGAATGGAGAGGAGGTTGTGTTGATGACCACTAAGGGAGAGGCGATTGCCTTGGGTATTGCGGAGATGACAACCACTGTGATGGCCGCGTGTGATCATGGTGTGGTGGCGAGGATTAAAAGGGTGGTGATGGACAGGGATACTTATACTAGGAAATGGCGTTTGGGTCGTAGGGCGTCGATGAAGAAGAGGATGATAGAGGAGGGCTGTTGGACAAGCAAGGGAAGCCGAATGAGAAGACACCTGCTGAGTGGTTGAGGAATGTGGTACTCCCGCCAGGAGGGAATTCGATGATTGCGAGCCTTGCTGCTGCTGCTGCAGTCGCGCCAGAAGCTGTCAAGGAAGACAGAGTTGTGGAAAATAAAGGAGAGAAGAAGCAGAAACACAAGGATGGAGATGAAGGTGATGGGCGGAAGCATAAATTGGAGGAGAATGGTGGCTATCCTCAAATGGAGGTCACTAAGAAGGCTAAAGTTGAGAATGTTGCGGAAAAAGAAGAGGCAATTGAAGTTGGGAAGAGTGAGAAGAAGAAGAAGGAGAAGAAAAAGGACAAAGAGAAGGATGAGTTGAGATCTTATGATGACGAAAGGGTAGGGAAGGATATCAAAAAGAAAATGAATGAAAAAGAATAGTCTGAGAAGGAAGAGGTGGAATCTTCTAACGGGGAGAAGGTTGACAAGGAAAAGAAAAAGAAGAGCAAAGATGCCGAAGTTGGCAATGTCGTAATATTGCCATCTGACACTGGCGCTAATGGTAAGGAGACAGACAGAAGCACGAAGAAGAAGAAGATTGAAGGTAAGGAAGACAAGGAGTAATGGAAGGCATCACGGGCTTATCATTCTTCCTCCAAGAAGACACTCATTTGTATGATTTCAAGTATTATTTCATACATCATCTCCTTGTCAATTGGGTTGTCTGTGCTTTTCTAGTCTGATACACGTTTCCTGTGAAGCTATTTTTATTGTAGCTCAATAGACTGGCTTTGTAACAGATAATATTATGAATCATTTTTGTTGTTAAAGCCTTCATCCTATGTATTGAAAGAACCAGTTCATTCTTGGTTAGCTTTCCATAGTCCATATAATAAACATCCACTTACCCACATTTCCAACTTTCTTGATGTGAACAAGGGTAAATTCTTCCACGTTTACATAGCAAAGCTTGAAGCATTTCATAGTTAGCATATTAGTTTAATATCTGTTCATTATTTATACATTTCCATATGTCAGCTTTCATCGTGCATTTTGATTGTGTATATTCTTTGTTGTTGGATTATTTAAATTGTAAAAATGGCTTGGTCATTCTCATGTACAGTAGGAGTGATTGTTGTGTGTATGTAAATAAATATAAAATTAGTTTCTTATTCTGCTTGAGTTCATTGTGGTACTGACTACTGAGAAATCATGGCAGGCTAGTTGTGAATTGAGAATAGAGATAGGTATTCAGTTATATATGTTATAAATACTTTACATATCAGATACCGCCAAGTGGGTCTACGGGGATAGTGAAGCTTCATGGAGGTTCGGTTTATCATTAATGAAATAAGATATCTTAGCAGGCATGGTGGTCTTCTATCATATGTTTGAGAGCTGCCAATTGGGTAGCGACGAAGCCTAGGTTAACGATGGTGTGGTATGATTTGGGATTCCTGTTAGTAGCCCTGAATCTTGCATACTTTCTTTGTTTCTTTTATTTTCCTTTCAATTGCTCTGTATAAGGCAATGTAGGCATAGTTCTCTTGTACTGCTGTTTTCAGGCTTGTAAATTGAACCATTATCTTCCAATAAAAATTCTATACCAGACTATGTTAGAAAGACGACTCTATCTGTTTGGTTTGGCCATATTGCTTGATACACATTGGGAATCATAACTGGAGGATTCCATTGATATGTTTAACCTAGTGAGTTCAGCGTGGTGGTACCGGCTACTGAGACATCATGGCAGGCATGTTGTGAATTGAGAATAGAGATAGGTATTCAGTTTTATGCCTTCGAAATTTATTACATATCTCAGATGCCACTAAGTGGGCTATGGGGATAGTGAAGTGTCATGGAGCTTCTGTTTTATCATTAATGAAATGAGATATCTTAGCAGCTATGGTGGTTGTCTATCATATGTTGAGAGCAACCAATGGGGTAGGGAAGGCTAGGTTAACAAGGATGAGGACTGATTGAAAATGTCTTGGCATTCCTCATAGTAGCCCTAAATCGCATAGCCATGAGCAGACCTACATACATCCACATTGGGGTGGACGCACCCGTTGGGTTTTGGGTTGCTTCTAAAACCCTGGTGAAAATTTTGGTTTTGCTTCAAATATTTATATAAAAATCCCACATCCGCCTCGAAACTCACATGAAAAGTTTGTATTTGTTTCCAAAACACAATTCCCTATTTGGGTGTGCACCCCTCCATCATAAATTCTAGGTCCGCCACTTAGCTCTCTAAAATGGACACAAGGATAGATTGCTAGATTACTATTCCAGCGAGCCTTAGATCATGTGATTTATATGAGAATTGAGGAAATTATGGCCTATATACGGATGTGTTATAGGGTGGTGATGAAGTAGGGCTTTTGCCCATTATTAGAGATACTTTAAGGAGATTTCTTTGGTTAAGGTTTGGTCTTAATGATACATCCTAGCCATAATATCTATTGGATTAATTGAAGAAGAGCACCACATGTCCTACATGATGGTGCTTTCCTGTTATGTAAATTCTTGAGTGAGCATGTTGTCATGCTTGTAGACTTGGACCACACAATGAGGCAATAATGGACCACAATTCAAGGCCAAAGTTCAAAGCTCACTATAGCCGGTTTAAAGGCCCAATGCTCACAGTAATCTTCTAGAAGAGTAGAAGACTTAAGAGACTATTGAATGTCTTCAATGCTTAGAGGCTAATATAGAAGGGCCAAAACCCTTGGCTAGAAATGTAGAATTTAGTGTTAGGGAGTTCTAAAGTATTCTTTAGTTGTTGCATAAGCAACAAATGTACAAATCCTAGCAATTCATTAATAGGGCCCCATGTATAAATAGAGTTGGTGTCCCTCATTTGTATTATCAAAGAGTGATAACATCCTAGCAATATAAGTTCTCTCTTCCCAAGAGTGTCTCTTTCTTTTTACTTTCATTGTGTGCTAGTGAGGCTTGAGTGTCCTAACCACATGAGAGTTAAGTGAGATGGGCTGACTTTGTTTGACAAACATGAATGTTACATGAGTAATGTACAGCAAGTTAGATTTTTTCTAGGTATGTGACGGTTGGTATCAGAACAAAGGTTTCATGGGAGATCATGTATCCACCTGAGGTCATTGGTGCACCATGTGACAACGGCTCCAAGAAGGAGCAATGAGCAGAGTCAGTAGAGGATGCTTCTTTGGAGGAATGTCTGGCTTACTTGGAGTTAAACATGCCCAATGTTGAAAAGAAGTTGGAAGAGCTTGATGGTAGCCAACTTGAGTCCTCAGGGATGGTTGAGGCGCTCAAGAGACATCAAAAATGCCTTTGATGGGATCAAGGCATAAATGGCTAGAGTTGAGTCTCTCAAGATAGAGATTCATGGGTTTAGTGCCACTACTGTAGAGCTCCAAATGAAGATTTGGGAAGGTCATGACCACTGGAGGGTCTTGGCCTGGCCAAGGGAAGTCCCTAGACTTTGGATCCAAAACGTAAAGCATTTCAATCATGCAAGGGATGCCAAAGTCTTGGATAAGTTCATTTGGAAAATGGATTAATACTTAAAAGCTTTCAAGATGGAAGATAAAGGAGAGAAGGTGAAGACCTACATCTTATGCCTTATTGATGATATCATGCACTCATGATGCTGATACTATGAAGAAATTTAGATGGGACTTTTGCACCATTGAGTTGTAGTTGCACTTGAAGAAAAAATTGAAGCTTTAATTCCTCCTTGAAAATGTGGAGTGCATTGCTCACGAAGAGTCTAATGGGGTTTAAGCAGTCTCAATTAGAGACTGTGAAGTAGTTCACCATGATGATGCTAGACATCACCAACATGATGGAGAATGTTAAGCTTTTCTTCTTCACAAATGCACTCCAAAAGTAGGCCGAATAAGAGTTGGCATTCCAAGAGGTCGAGTGCTTAGCTTTTGCACTTGTGGTTGTTGAGCACCTTCTCCAGCTTAGCGACCAAGCCAGTTACTCTTCTAAGTCCAAGCAGGCGAAGGGCCAAAATAAGGGCAAAGGTGGGGAGAAAAGAAAGATGCCACAAAGAGCTCAAAGAAGCTGAAAAAAGGCAAGGAAATGACTAAAAAGTGATTGCTTCCTTTGTGATGGTGATAGTAGGGTGAGGGACTTCCCACCAAATAATGTGCTCAACTCCTTGAAGGTTAATGAAGAGGAGGAGCAGTCATGCATGGGTACAATAAGGTTTCTTATCTTAACTTAATAAAAGGAAGCAGAGTTGGTGAACCAAAACCACATCAAAAGGAATTTGTGCTCATTGACATCTAATTCGATGCTAAACTCACAAGCATTGTTGACAAAGGAGCAACCCATAGTTTCATATGAAAAGCTAAGGTCAAGAGGACTCTTAAATGGGAGAAGGATTCTAATAAGGTGAGAGCAGTCAACTCTGTAGCCTAACCCATTTTTGGCGTAGCAATGTGAATCTTCACGCAACGAGTGGAAGGGGTGCACTAGCTTCTCCATGGCACCACCAGATGACTATAAAGTCATCCCAATGCAAGTGTTTTGCCATTTGTGAGGGTTGTGTATACTCGAAATGTTTTCATGCATTGCTCCGTGTGATTTAAAACTTGGACTCAGCCTTTGATTCAGCATGGGTCAGGCTGAGCCAGTATTTATATTTCAATTTTTTATTTTGCATAATGGGGTGGAGAAGGGGAGATTGGAGGAGGAGGAGAAATTATGGTGTTTTTATGATGCAGCCCTGGATCTCCGATCGAATGTTGATCAATCTCCCGAAGGATTGATCGAATCCAAAAATGGATTCCAGCCCCTAAGGCACCCTTACAAGAGGTAAAATCACCATAACTGATAAATCTCAAAAAAAAAAAACTTTAATTGATTGAAAATAAGCATTCTATTAAAATGAGGCCTAACATCCTTATTTAAAGGTGTTGGCTTAATCCCTAAGAAACAAAATTTACTAATATTGGAATAATACTAAATAAAATAAGAAACTCACTAATGTTAAGCATAATTAAATTAAAATACTTAATAATATCCCAAATTAAATAGATATTATGGGTGTACAAAAAATCTGTCGATCTATAAAACTGATTTGATCCGATCCAACCCGTGGTTTTTTAACCAATCCGATGGTCAATGGTTTGATGACGGATTGAAAAACTCCTAATTTGTTAGTAATGGTTTGGTGATGGATTTTACCCTTAATCCACGGATTTAAACTGATTTAAACCGTTGAAATAAAAAAAAATATATTTTTATATGAAAAATATTAAAAGGCAACATGGTAGCCATTCATCATCCAACTTTCATTCTTAGCCATTCACTCTTCATAAAAAATAGTAAAGAAATAGTTGGCACTACTGTTAACTGATTGAATGGTTTTAACTAGATTGAATCGATGATCCATGGTTCGGTTCGGTTCAATTTTTAATGGGCAATAGATTAGTTACAGATTACAAAACTGTCAATTCATAGGTAACAGACTTGTGACGGATTAGGCTCAATCCGATTCAATCTAAACTGTGTACACCCTATTAGATATCATGTTGGGCCTATGGATTGGGCCCAATGGGCGGGCCGACCCATGGTCTAGCCTGCATCATTTTATTATTCAGATGAGTTTTTATTAGTGGTATTTGGCTCATATGGGAAATATCTTTTCATTAAAATACTGAAGAAGTGTCTCTACTCGGCTGAGTTTTAAAATGCCGATGGCTCCTACAGTATGCAACTAGGACGCGAGAAGGATGGAAGTGAATTCATCACAAATTGAGAAAGGCCTTAAGAAGGTAGACGTTACTTATGCTGGAACAATTCATTAAAGGTTGTAACCTATCAATCTCGGCCAGACTTGGAGACAATCTGGCTAACTTGCCTTTGTGGCACTTGTGCAATGCTATTTTCGTTGCACAAGTCAGCCCAACTCACTTCACTGTCATATAGGTAAGATGCTCGAGCCTCACTCGCACAGTAAGGGAATAGGATCAAGGGAAGCTCTTGGGGAAAGCAAACATATATTGATGGAGAGTGTTATAACTCTTCAATGATACAACTAAGGGAGTTAACCCCTATTTATATTTGAGGCCTTTCAAATGAATGGCTAGGACATGTATGGGCTGAAGATCCAACAACTAAAGAACACAATAGAACTCTTTATAGTGAGCTCTTCATTTTTAGCCAAGGGTGTCTAGATCCTTCTACATTGGCCTAGAAGGCTTATATGTCTCTTAAGTCTTTTGGAAGGTTCTTGTTAATCTTGGGCTCTTGAGTCAAGTTAGTGAGTGGCGTTAGGTTTTGACCCATCTTTGCCTCATTTTGTGGGTCCAAGTCCATGTTCACGTGGACTTTGCTGATTACCACCTTGGTTAATTGATCAATGAGTTTCTTTTCAATTATTAATTTGTCCAACTGATGCTTCATGACTGAAACTTCTCTTTAACGGCATGGATACTTGATGAGTTGACGTTGATGTGCTTTACTTTTTTGGAGCTCAGTTTTTATTAGAAAAGAAGAATGTTGTGGAATTGTCCCAACAAATTCTCAGCGGCCTCGACATGGTACATAGGATCTACAACCTGAAGTTCTGAGATAAACTTATGCCACCAAAGTGCATGTAATGTGGCTTCAAAGCATCTCACATACTTGGTTGTGTTAGATAAGATATATTTCATCTGTTTGAATTAGGATTTGAAATTAATTTGAATTAGAGTTTTGATTAGATTAAGTTTTCTACCAAATGGATGTTTTTGTTAGTGAAAATGAATATGGTCAAATTATGACATGTAGTACTGACAGTTTCTTCTTAGTAATGACAATGGCCAGTGGTGAACCTGACCAGGCTGGCCATGGCCAGTGGTGAACCTGACCAGGCTGGCCATGGCCAGTGGTGATCCTGACCAGGCTGGCCATGGTTTTGTATCCTTTCACTTCTGCAAAAATCTCATCGTATTAGATTTTTTTCTCTAAATAAAATCAATCATTGTTATGTCCATACAAAATTCTTTTTCATCTACATATTCATCTAAAGCCTCATGTTCTCGTCATTTCTCTTCCATGAGAGCTTTTATCTAGCCATATGATTATATTTGAGTACACTTCAGAAGGAATCATAACAGAGCTCATCTAGTAAGCCACCAACTTTGATAGAATAAAAAAGAGAAAGATGTGACAATTATGGACTGGCAAAACACAGCAGATGATTTGGCAAAATTTCAATCATTTATTTTCAGAGACGAACGGGTGACATTTAATGTGACCAATTGCAGTATCCTTTCTGAACATACCATAAAATTGCGGGAGTGTTAGTTATGATATATTTCAAATGTTAAAATTGGACTTTGAAATAGGCTCGACTTAGAATTTGAAATGGGTTTGAGATTAGATTTAAGTTTCCTATGACTATGCTATAAATGGATGCTTCTGTTAGTGACAATGAACATGGTCAATTTATGAAATGTAGGCCCTTAAGTTTCTTCAGGCTACCATGGTAGGAAAGGCAATTTTAGACTGCATTACAATCTTCCATGAAACCACTCCTCCATCCCACAAGATGACATACCTAGATGTAGGCTTTCTTTTGTCAAGTCATCCTGCATAATTAAAGTTAGGATATCCAACAACCTCTGGACAGTCAGAGTGTCTGTACATTGCCATGTAATCCTTGGTACATGGTAGTTGGCTGGTCTGTCTTGTGTTGAAGCAATTTAATTAGTTAATTTGGTCTCCTGAAAACCGTGCAATTAAAGGTTGAGCCTCCAAATCACTATTCTCCTTGTATTTTGATTTTATAAAATCAATACAGGCCTCGATTAATCATTCAATATTCATCTCTAATTCATGCTGAATTCTCTTTGAAATTGAATGAATAGATGATACGAATGGATGCCATTACCGATTAGGACAGGTTATGGATTTCCAAATTGAATTATAGGAGATCTCTCACAAGTTCCTTTAGCTTTGTTTTTGCTCTCATGAATATTTCTCTTCATTGTTTGAGTTCATTCTTTTTCATTGTCTAGCACAACGGATTTCAACAATTTTAATTGTTCCCCCTCTAATTTGAAGAGTTCTAAAACACTATTCAACATTTCATAGGCATTATTAGCCTGTCCTATACAAGTAGCTTGACAGACTGAAAAGGGCTTGAAACCACTGTTTTTTCACCTTTCTTGTTAAAAGCAATTTCTAGGCTTTGCAAGATTGAAGAAAAGGTTTAGGTGCCCTAACATTTTCAGATATCTTCTGAAAAGCTCTGAAATCATGGTTGGAATTCAATTCAACGTGGTTCTCTGTGGGACCCCATGCAACTGGCGTGAAGCTGCCCTAGGCCTATTGGGCAGTATTTTGTTGAATTCTATCCACTTTTTGAGGCCCCCTTCTTGTTTATGAATGTATCTGTTGCCATATCCTAGATTGTTTTTGAAGAAATCTTCTTTAGAAAGTTTTGAAACCCTCACCAGAGTTCTTCATAGTTCTATGCAAACCTCCAAGCTAGTTTCTCTTTTGAAAAAAAAAAAAAATGTCTTCCAGTGTGGGGCCTTCCTGGGTTTCTTTACCTCTCCTCTTCATTTACTCCCAGCTCTTCATTTACTCCCAGGGCTTTTCAACAGGGCTGATAAGCTTTTGTTTAAAAAAAAAAAAAACTCGAGTTCTTGATTTGGTTATATATCTGCAAAGGTGGCAACTGGTCCAGATCCTGCAAATTGAGAGGTTTGGCCGTCTCATAAGCTCCTCATGTGTAATCCCATTCCTGACTTGTGGCCGTACGGGCTAGGCTGAGTTGAGTTCTTGCAAGGAGTCCTTAACAGGAGGAGAATAGGAGGTTATGTGCTCTGAGTTGTGTTGATCAGATAAAAAGAACCTGATGGCAGGCATGCCAGTCACTGTACTGACAGGTCTGTGAGCTTTGTATGGTGTATCAGCGGCTCCAGGAATTCATCTATCATCCCTCTCAAGCTATGCATCTAGTTTTGGAGGGTTTTTGTTGGTTTTAAGTTGTTGACCTCTTACCATAGTGGTGAGAGGCTCTTGTTCTTACCTGCCTGCCTAACATTCGAACCTGCACTTGGGCAGGCACTTTCCCTCACCAGGCTGTGCTACCTCACCCGAGGTCCCCCTCACCAGAGGGTTCCTCCACCTCACCCGAGGGCTCTCCGTCACCAAAGGGCTAGGGGCCAAGTCCCCCTAACCTGGGGTGCTAAAAAAAATGTCGTTGAGATTGCTGTCTGGCTCATGGCTACGGTGTCTTCTTAAAACTGAGTCAGGTATATAAATTCATTGACAACCAGTTAACAAATGGGTGGATTTGGTATCAAGTTCTGTGACTTTGCATTTACCCAAATTTATAGCGTTCTTGAAAGGGAGGCTCAAGATTTTGGAGCTTGACTAGTTTAAGGGAAAGGGTTGCCCTTTTCTTGCAGTTAAGAATATATTGAGGGGGTGTGTCTGTCCAGCGTGAAATGGAAGAAGGTGCTGTAATTTGGTATTCCAAAATGTCTAACAAGCCAAAAGTTTTACCTCACTTGATAGGTGAAGTTGTAGCCACTTTTCCTAGCTCATTGCTCGTACGACTTTGATGTGGAACCCCAATTAAGGTTACAGTTGGAAGCATTGAGGCAAAAATTATTAGAGTTTCAATGCATAGGAGGAGGTATGTTAAGGAGAACTAGTCAATGGCTTATCTCTCCTAGGATGAACTTCTGCAGCTAATTCTGTTTCAACTATCTGTATGTTATCCCTTGTATTGTGTAACCTCCTTAGCGATTAATAAGAAACACCTACATTATATGCTGTGTGGGAAGATCGTATCACAAAATACTTTGAACTTAAACTAGGTAGATGGAGAAACAAATCAAACTTATTGCCCGATTGGTCCATCCATCAATTTCAGGGCATCAAATGTCTCCTGAGAATACATTTCAAATCTTGATAAAGGTTAATTTACATGTTGAAAGCACTGCCATATTGGAAAATTGGTTCCATGTCGTTTTCCCAACCCATGATTACAAAAAAAGCTTTGGATCTTCATGAAGTGCCACAGAATGGAGAAATTGATTCATTCTTACACAGTAAGCCCATGCGAGGCCTTCATGGGTAAGAGATCAGCAGGGTCCACCCATAAAAGGTATTTGCCTTGGAAGCGCACTAAATCTCGGATTAAAAGGATCTAAGATGATTGAGATATGGGCCCCCCCAAGATGATAGCGAGAAAGGAAATGGTGTTTTTCGATAGTAAAGGCAGGCTTTATGAGAATCAAATATGTCTCTGGCACTTTATGAGAGGGTTGTGACTGTGTGTGAGAGGGAAGATCAATCACAGACGGGCCACAAGGGGGCTCAAGCTTGAGGTTGTCAATTGTTACTTCCTGCATGTGCGAGCTCCTCTTCCTACTTCCTACTTTTGTGGGCTCTTTTTCTATTTTCTCTTTCCATTTGTATGGTCTCCCGTTTCACATGTGTGATTGCTACCATGGATCATAGCCCTTTGCTGGGGTACTAAGAAAAGAAGAGGGCATGTTGGTGCATCCAGCTTTCATAGAAAGGCCCTAACAAGTTGGATTTCTTCTTGAGGGGGCAATTCCCCATGCTTGGTGTGGCTGCATTATGTGAGATGCAATGCAAAAGTGAGTTCAACTTTCCAAAAAAATGGAGTTACTATTCAAGCTTTTGGAAAAATCAGACTTGAACTTGAGGTACATCTAACCTCTAGCTCGAGTTTGACGTAAACTACGTCTCAAATAAGTAAACAAATATTAGATACTGAGTGCGGCTTGAAGCTAACCTAAACTTATTTCATACTAAATTAAGCAAAAACTTATTTCATACTAAATTAAGCCAAGTTGGGTTTTCAGCTCAACCTTTATATTTAGTGCTGATGAGTCAAGCTTCAAATCAAGTTGGAAATCTTGAAATAAGATTTGAGTGTTGCTGAAGTATGTTCGGTTTGGTAATGGTTCCTGTGGCTTCGGAACGTCTAAATGAAAATCGACCCGTGCTGAGTTTAAGATTGATTTGGATTTCGGTTGCCCACTATTTTACATTACATGATTACATGATAGGGTTTGACAAACAAAACTTACGTAGCACAGATGGTGATGGATATTTAAAGATTATTGAAAAAATAGTAACTTACCTCCTTATTCTTTAACCTGATAGCAAAGTGCTCCCTTAATTTTAAAAGTTTGCATTAAAGCACTTTGAATTTAAAACCAAGTGGAAAGTGACGGAATCCGTTTATTTTGACGAAAATTTCTTTTCTTTTATTTGATGAAAAAGAAAATTGATGTATTAAAGAGACTCTACAAACCGCCGGCAAGTACATATTGTCTTATCAATTATGGGGTAAAATACCACCAAATATTTATATCATCTGCTAATTTGACAAGTCTAGCAATACACAATTTTTAGTTTAGACACTCATTTTAAAAATTGTAAAAACGTCTCTAAAATATAAGAGCTAAGTCGCTATTTTCTTTGTAGGCTGTCACCTTCTAGAGCTCTTCGGATGGGTAAAGTTAATCACTTCCTTTTCCAATACTTAAAAAGCTTATAAATAAGAACAATACAATTGAGATAGATGTGATGAGAATCAGGTCATATAAATCCGGTATCATTCAAGATTCAGGCTGAGCCTTGCCAAAAAGGAGACGGGTGTGTATCCGTGTTTGATTTTCTTTCACATATTCCTCTGGCCAGTGCCGGATCAACAAAGGTTCGACCCATCTTGTACGAATAAAATAATCACCACATTCGGAGTCCTTGGCTTTTCATGCGATTTGTATGCAAAGAAAAGTCTCCGCGTTGAAGTATCTTATCCTTTTTCTCCTTTCCCAGTTTCAAAAGGGTGGTGGCCCCTGCCATTCATTAGCATTTTATTGCAGTCCCTTGTGTTTGTGCAAATGGAATTTAGAATCCTTTATCCAGTTTTGTTGCCCATATTCTTGTTTGAACCAAGTGAATTGATAACCTTAAGTGACAGATTAAGGGGGGAGGAACCCACTTAAAGAGATAAAAATAAGAAAATGACAAAAAAACCCTATTAGTTTTAATTTTTTTTTTAATCTTTGACTCATTAGAATTAATTTTTCCGTTAGTGTCAGCTAAACCACACTAGCCAAATTTGAGATAGTTTCAGAGCAAATCAACTCCTTAGGTCACTCCACCAACTCTCAAGTCGGTGATAATCCATATTAGGTTAAAGCTTGAGACGAGTCTTACACTTAAGTTATTTCTTCAAAATGTTGAAAAAAAGATCAAATTTATTTTAATAATATTCGTCGATATATTTAGTAGCATATAGATTATGCAAATTTCTATTCTCCTGAAATCAAAATGGGACAAAGCAAGACAACAAAACAAAATTAGTGGCCCCCACAAAATGATAATTTCCCGGACATCAGATTACGTTTGAGTGACCATTTCCTGGATTGGTGGGGAGGGGGCGGAAGAGAAATTTATCAAACTTGTGACTGTGAGGGGTTGCAGTACAAAATCCACAAACCCAGGGTGATTTAAGCAAAACAAACAAAAACCCTTCCCTAATCCCTTCCTAGTATCTCATGTTTCAAGGCAAAGGAAGCAGCGACTCCAGAGTCGTCTTCTTCTAAGAAGAAACAAGAGAGAGAGAAAGAGATTAGAGAGAGAGAGAGAGAGAGAGAGAGAGAGTTGCAGAACGAGCGATGGGCAGCAACACCGATCCGACTCAGGACGCGTCGGACGAGCAGCAGAAGCGGTCGGAGATCTACACGTACGAAGCCCCATGGCACATCTACGCCATGAACTGGTCCGTCCGGCGCGACAAGAAGTACAGGCTGGCGATCGCGAGCCTCCTGGAGCAGTACCAGAACCGAGTGGAGATCGTCCAACTCGATGACTCAACGGGCGAGATCCGATCGGACCCAAACCTGTCCTTCGAGCACCCGTACCCACCCACGAAGACCATCTTCATCCCCGACAAGGACTGCTCCCGGCCGGACCTCCTGGCCACCTCCGCCGACTACCTCCGGGTCTGGCGCATCCAGGAGGACCGAGTCGAGGCCAAGTCGGTCCTCAACGGCAACAAGAACAGCGAGTTCTGCGGCCCCCTGACGTCGTTCGACTGGAACGAATCGGAGCCGCGGCGGATCGGCACCTCCAGCATCGACACCACCTGCACCATCTGGGACATCGAGCGGGAGACCGTCGACACCCAGCTGATCGCCCACGACAAGGAGGTCTACGACATCGCGTGGGGCGGCGTGGGCGTCTTCGCCTCCGTCTCCGCGGACGGCTCCGTCCGCGTGTTCGACCTCCGCGACAAGGAGCACTCGACCATCATCTACGAGAGCGCGGAGGCCGACACCCCCCTCGTCCGCCTCGGCTGGAACAAGCAGGACCCCCGCTACATGGCCACCATCATCATGGACAGCGCCAAGGTCGTCGTCCTCGACATCCGGTTCCCCACCCTCCCCGTCGTCGAGCTGCAGCGCCACCAGGCCAGCGTCAATGCCATCGCCTGGGCGCCCCACAGCTCCTGCCACATTTGCACCGCCGGCGACGACTCCCAGGCCCTCATTTGGGACCTCTCCTCCATGGGCCAGCCCGTCGAGGGCGGCCTCGACCCAATTCTCGCCTACACGGCCGGGGCCGAGATCGAGCAGCTGCAGTGGTCCTCGTCGCAGCCCGATTGGGTCGCCATCGCCTTCTCCAGTAAGCTCCAGATCTTGAGGGTTTGATGATCCTGGTGAATTGCTATCTCTTTCATTATGTGCAGTATTGGGGATTTTACTTATGGGGTGAAAGAGATTGGGGGTTTTATATGCATCTGTTACTTTCCTCTCTCTCTCTCTCTCTCTCTCTCTCTCTCTCTCTCTCTCTCTCTCTCTCTGTATGTTGTTCTGTGATGGTAGGAACTAGTAATTGTTAGTCATGTGCTTGTTCATAATGATAATGAATAGGTGGAAAAGACTTTCTTTTTCTGGCTATGAACACTGATTGACCCCTCTATAAGGATTTCAGTTTAAGGGAAGCTACAATTCATATCTTAATTTGTGCATCTATGTGTCTTCTTTCACTCATCTCTTCGTGTGGTGCTATAAAGATCAATCGCTTATGTGTTGTGTAGGTAAGTTTTTGCTTATACATTATCTTCTTCTTTTAGGTTTGTTATTTGGGACTGTTATAGGCTGTTGTTCAGTGATCCTTGTGCGCAATTATAAGTTTTTTTTTTTTTTGGATTCTCTTTGGATGCTTCGAATGTTGTATCTGGTGACATGTGATGAGCTTGGATTCTCTCTGAATTCTTCATGATATTGTTTGTTATTCAAACATAGAAATAGTAGTAATGATGACTGATGATAAGCTTTTTGGATGATTTTATATGTTTCCTGGACATCGTAGTAGGTAACATCATACTTTTTTTTTTTTCGACATATTGTTTGCGGAGACATGTGATCTAGGGCCACTGAAGCTTGGATTTTCATACTTTGTTGCTTCTCTCCTTTTTATTGGGTTCCACTACTTTTTTGTGGATTGTGGGAGGAGCAAATCTCTAGGCATATGAACCATAAGTATGTGCCAGTTGCTTTTGTTGCTTCAACAGTCTGAACTGCATCTTGAATATCGGCAGTGTCCCCCTGAAGATGCCTCTTCTTTCTGACCTTTTTGGTTCAGTTTCATACTATTTAACCAATTCAATAGTATATAAACTGTGCCTCCACCTTTGAGGCAACTTTTCAAGTTCTGTCCAGCGATAGAAAACTTTTCTCAAATGAAAACTTTTTAGAAGGTGGTCTACTTCAAGGTGGCCCTCTGGTGAATTGTTGGAAATTGAACACAAAGGAGAACCGTGTTATATGGTGAAGAGTGTGCTTATTAGGAAAGCCAATGGAGGATTCAAATGAGATCCTTAACAGAGAGGAAATTACATGCACGCAATATTCTCGCTTTTTATGATTGAAGGAAGGTGATCAAGCATTTCCTTACGGATTTGAAAATTGAAGGAAATAAAGGAATTTTATTTCAAGCTTGATGGTGTGGACTCTGGAGGACATTTGATGGTGGAGGAGGTGAAGACCATCAAAGAAGAACTTGAAAGATCATTTGTGAGTTGCATCCCCAAGAAGAGTATCAAATGTGACTTCAGATGGAATACATTTTGATTCTATTTCTTTTGACCTCAATGGTTGATTGAATAGGTCTTTTGAAAAGAAGGAAATCTCTGATGCCTTTATTTTCTTTGAACAAAGGTAAATTACTGAGACCACATGGTTTAACCCTGGTTTTTTGCCATGCATTTTGGAACACTTGAGATGAAGATTTTCAAAAACTATTTTTCAGAATTCACGGAAAGAGGAATGCTAAATGCAAGTCCACACACAATCTTCATCACTCCAATTCCTAAATATGGACCTGAGAAGATTACAGGTTTCAGTACCATTAGTCTAGTGTAGAACTTTGTTAGAAGCCTTATCAAGTCTATTAAAGGAGCTAATGAAATACATAATGTTACCTTTTCAAGGAGCTCTTGTCAAGGAAAGAAAAGTCCTTGATGGTAGTTTAGGGTGTATTGATTCAAGAAAGGAGGAGTGGTGAATGGGATTTGGTATACAACATTGACATGGAATTTTCGTTTGAGGGGTGCAGACCCTAAAAGATAGTTTGGTTTTGGGGGCAAATTGAAAATTTTTGTGTGGATTTTGAAGGTGGGCCCAGATTTTTTATTGGATCTTTAATAGTAAATGTAGAATTTTTATATAAGATTTGAAAGCGTACCACGGTGTCATGGAAAGGCCACACCCATGTGCTTCTACTTAGGTCTGCCCCTGATGTGTAGCATGGTGGTGCTTCTTTTTTATCCCCTTCAGAGAATAGGATTCAGGGGAAAATGGTGCTGATGGATTTGTATTTGGATTTCAGTGGTGCTGATGGATTGGGGTACGTATTAGGAGCTAATTCTCATTGCTCAAGTGGGTCAAAACTCGTAAGGCTATTTCAAAATTCAAGAGGTGTACGTGAAGTTGGCTCAAATAGGCACTGGTGAGGAAAAGTTTGGCGATCCAGGTAGATGACCCATCAAAAGATAGGGGTAAGGCGAAGAAATATTGATGGAGGTCATTAAATCAAATTTGAAGAAATTTAACTTATAGTAGGATTTGGTTCAAAATAGAATGGAACGGAGAAACATAATTCATGTAGCCGATTCCAACATGGTTGGGATAAGACTTTGATGATGATGATGATTATGATGATGTAAAGTTGGTTCTCTCTCTCTCTCTCTCTCTCTCTCTCTCTCATTTATAGTTGTGGCTGAAGATCTTCTTATTTATAGTTGTGGCTGAAGATCTTAGTATTCTACTCCATTAAGTCAATGGATGGAAGTCTGTTGAAGGGTTTTAAGGTGGGCTGTGGGGGAGATGGAAGCGTATTTTTTATTTTTTGCAAAGCATCTATGGCTCAACTGAAGATTCTTTTTGTTGTGTTACAATGTCTTGAGGCACCTTTTGAATTAATTGTGAATGCAGAAGTGCTTCTTTGTGAGGGTCTTGATACTGGAGAATGATGTCTATCCTGTTGCAGATCTCATTGAATGTCATTCAGTTTGTTTCCCATTCTAATATCCAGGTCCTCTAGTGGGACCTAACCCCAAACCGCGTCCTCTTTGGACCCTGTTATTGAGAAATAAAAACGGCCCATTGGAATAAATGCCCATTGGTTTGGTGGCAGAATTGCCTCATTAAGTCTACAATTTAACATTTTTCAAACTACTGTCTGTCTTGGGCCCTTGGCATGAAGCTCAGGAAACACGTGAAGAGACTCTTGTTGGAAGGGAAAGGAGAAAAGATAAGATTCATCTCATGGATTCGAAAGTAGTTCAGAAACCAAAAGAAAATGGTACAGGTAATAGTTCCTGTGGGGCAAAAAATGTGCTGTAATATGTAAGTGGAGCTTGAGATTGAGGATGAGAGGATGAGAGGAAATTCATTGCATCAAAATATGGGGAATGAAATGGGGGATGAGACATGGGGAGGGGAAACAATAGCGAGGAAAGGTTAAGGATTTGGTAGGATATTATGAAGATGGGAAATGAAGAGAACAGGGTTGCAGATCTAGGTACAATCCATGCGAACACTTGATGTCTCTACCTCATGGTTGAAGCATTCTATGCTACCCAGGTTGGAAAATATAGTAGTTGGGAAATGAAGAATAGGAATGGAAATTTTCTTGTGGGTAATCAGGTAATCTAATATTTTTAATGGGGGATGGTAGTTGAATTTGTTTTTGGAAGGACGTTTGATTGGACACTTTTCTCTTTCCCTTCAAAATCTCCAAGACTGTAATTGTTATAGGATGTCATTTTTTTCTCCTTCTGTTGCACTTTGGATGTAAATAATTTGATGTTCATTAGCTCTGCCTAGAGTTAAAGCTTTTTTTTAATCTTTTTGACAACCACATCTGATAAGATTCCAACTCCAGATTTTCGCAAGTGAAGGAACTTTACTCTTCCAAACACATGCTTTATGTTACTCTATGGAAGAGCCACTTGATCAAATCTCCATTCATTGTCTATGTGCCTATATCATTTGGCAGTCCTTATTGTCTTAATCAGGCATCTTTTTCTCCTTTCCCTCTGTTTTTTTTGTCCCCTCACTGAAGGCTGATCTGGTGGCCTGTTTCCAAGAGTAAAGATTTTGTAGAAACTTTGATGAATCCCAATAGCATCGGGAATATGGAAGGAAAAGCATAAAGCAATGCTTGAAGGAAATCCCACATTCATAAGAGTGTTCGTGGAAGAAATAGAAGTATGACCTTTACCTCTCGGATAGAAAGGAAAAAAGTTCAGCAGCACAACCTTTTGGGACTTAGAATATCAGGTGTCCACTCATCAAAAGCTCCGCTAAGAAGGCCAACTATTTTAAGACTACGACAGTGGAGGCTAAATAATCATCGAGTTACCCACTTTCTCCATAGTGAAATTGAGTAGATGCTCATAGCCCATGGATGTAGCTTTTATTGTGAACCACATAAAATCTTTCTCATGGTTGCATGTTTCTTCTTCCTTTTGTATTGCATGTTGATGTGTTTGCCCTTAATCCGATCTAACAGGTGGCATTAGTGCCACAACAATTGCCATGTAAAAATCTGTCATGGTTGCATGTCTCAGCTTCTTCTCTGTGTGTTGCATGTTGATGTGTTTGACCTAAATCCCATCTAACAGGTGGCATCGGAGCCATATCAGTTGGTATCAGCAATACAACACACTGCACTAGCCCATTATAGGAGTTTCCCAAATCTTACTTGTTGCGACCACACCCACATTGCATCATGTGGATCCGCGCCTGATTGTAAATAGGTGAACTTGGTTTTTTTTAGAGTAACAATTGAACAGTTTGGATCTTCAAAAGTAGACAAGTACAAATTTAATTCAACCTTAGTGGTATGATGAATCTTATTTATATAGGAAATGTGAGACAGAGCTTGAGAATTTTTGTCTTAAAAATGCCCACTCTTTTGGTTTCCCACCTAGATAGTCTAGGATATGGGTTAGAAATATCAGTCCAATCAAATTATCCAAACCCTTAATTTAGGGTCCTCAAAGTTTAGCAACCATATCTCATGCAAGTTTCTTGTGATAATCCAAACGGTGACAAATGTTTGAATCATGTCAATAGTAATATCACTTCCAATTCAAGGGATAAGTGATTGTGAAGGGATTTGAGTCATCACAATTAAGTTCGTATATATGAAAATTGGAAAAGGGTTGCTATTAGAAGTTGAAATTTAGAGAATTGCATGTATGTATGTATGTATACTAGTATTGCATGTTCAGATACAAGGCCCCACCTACGTGCATGGGATATTAGTCCCATCATATCATCCCAATCAGTTTATCTTCTGCCCTCAGAAGTTTGATGGCTTTAAAAGGCTATTTTGATTTTCATTCCTACAGTAAACTTCAGGTAGTTGAGTGTCAGGTCGCAATTTCACGAAGGGAAAAGTGCGCTTAGTGCAATGGGGTTGACATATATAGGAGGGTTAGGTTGAAAGAAGTCAATTATCACAAAAATAGACATAATTAGCATGAGATTTATTTTTTCTTTTACTTTTGTGAAAAATATTGTTATCTCAGAATTCATATTTGGGTTGTAACAAAGTTTTACGTTGGCTATCAATCTACTTAATGCAACCCTCCTCCTTTACCTGGGCTTGGGACCAGCAGCAAAAACTAGCGGTGTTGGATAGACTTTTTTTTAGTTAGAAAATAGGACCGATTGGCTTATAAAGATTGTAAGGTTATCCCAAGAGAAAGTTTGACCATACAATATAGGCTCGTAGTTTTAGATATTTGCATTAGAAGTAGAAAAAGAGTGATAGTAAATAAAATGGGCCCCATAACAAGGTGGAGGGATTTAAAGGGGAAAAGAGCAAATATATTTAAGGACAAAATAATTGAGAAGGGAGAATGGAATATTGAAGGAGAAACTACAATAATGTGGAATCAAATGGCTAATTGCATTAAGAAGGCTGCAAAGGAAGTACTTAGAGAATCAAAAGGAAAGAGACATGTTAATAAAGAAATATGGTGGTGGAATGTGGAGGTTCAGGAAGTTATTCGAGAGAAAAGACATTGCTACAAAGTTTGGCAGGGGATTAAGAGTAAGAAAAGTTTTGAGTTGTATAAGAAGGCAAAGAAAGAAGTTAAGAAAGTAATAAGTAGTGCAAAGTCCAAAGCATACGATGGCCTTTAAGATAGGTTGGAAACAAAAGAAGGAGAGAATGATATTTTTAAGTTTGCAAAAATAAGAGAAAAGAAAAGTAGGGACTTAAATCATGTTAAATGTATCAAGGACAATGAGGAAAATGTTCTAGTGCAGGACAACGATATTAAAAAAAGGTGGAAGGAATATTTTAGCAAACTTTTAAATAAAGAACATATGGGGGATACAAGAACTAGGAATGATACTTCATTAGCATGAGCATACTTTTCTTCGTAGAATTAGAGAGATGAAAGTGAAGGAAGCATTGAAGTGAATGAAGACAGGAAGAGCAAGAGGCCTAGATAATATTCCAATAGAGGTATGGAAATGCTTAAGAGAGGTTAAGGTGAGTTGGTTATGTAGACTCTTCGATAAGATACTTGTGAAGAAAATGCTGAATGAATGGAGAAGAAGTATTGTAGTACCTATATATAAGAATAAGGGAGATATATAAAATTGTACCAACTATCGGAGGATTAAACTTATGAGTCATACTATGAAGTTATGGGAGGGAATAATGGAATAAAGACTTAGATAGAAAACCAAGATTGCTGAAGATCAATATGGTTTTATGCTAGGGAAGTCAACTATGGAAGTTATCTTTTCACTTAGGCAATTAATGAAAAAATATCGAGTAAAGAGGAAAAATCTACACATTGTCTTTATCGATTTAGAAAAAGCCTATAATAGGGTACTGGGGGATTTAATTTGGTGGGTTTTGAAGAAAAGGAATGTCCCTAGCGGTTACATTGAAATTTTTAAGGATATGTATGAAGGAGCAGTAAAAAATATGAGAACCACATGTTGAGAAACAGGTGGATTTCCCATGATTATAAGTTTGCATCACGGATCAACCCTAAGCCCTTACCTCTTTGCATTAATTATGGATGAATTAACTGCGCTTATTCAAAAAGAAGTACCATACTGTATGTTATTTGCAGATGAAATAGTATCAGTGGATAAATCAAGAGATTGTGTAAATGCAAAACTCGAGAGATGATGGGGGCATTAGAAGCTAGAGGCTTTAAAATAAGTTGTACAAAGACAGAATATATGGATTGTAACTTCAGTGGACATATATAAAATGTTGAAACCATTGTCAAAATTGAAACCCATGAGATATCACGTGGATTTTTTTTTTTTTTTTTTGTGGTATGTGGGCTCGATTATTAGTAAAGGTGGGGAGATTGATAAAAATGTTGAGCATAGGATAAAAGCTGGATGGCTGAAGAAGAGATTAACTTCTGGAGTGTTTTGTGACAGATAGATGCCAATGAAATTGAAGGGTAAATTTTACAGGACAGTAGTTAGACCAACTATGATATATGAAGCAGAATGTTAGCCAATTAAGAAGACGCATATACATAAGATGGATGTGGCGGAGATGAGAATGCTTAGGTGGATGTGTAATAAAACTAGGAAAGATAAAATTAGAAATGACCGCTTTCGACAGCATTTAGCGGTAGCACCAATAGGGGATAAGATTAGAGAAACCTGTTTAAAATGGTTTGGGTATGTTGAGCATAGGCCAATTATGGCACTGGTGAGGAAAAGTTTAGCTATCCAGATGGCCCATCAAAAGGTAGGGGTAAGCCGAAGAAAATATTGATGAAGGTCATTAAATCAGATTTAAAAAGTTTAACTTATTTAAGGATTTGGCTCAAAATAAAACAGAATGAAGAAATAGAATTCATGTAGTTAACCCCAACATAGTTGAGATAAGGCTTTGATAATGATGATGATGATGACTTTTGTGAAAAATAGATTGCATTAAACACCAAGTACAAACAACACCACAGAAATAGACTAGGCTACCAAAATAAAGATAACAAACTCACTCAACAGTGGCCTCATTAGCAAAGCCGAATTGAGCACTAGATTTATTGGTTGTGGGAAAGCTTCAACTTCTACGATACGTTCTATGATGGTTGCTTCAGACAAACAAATAATTAAGGAATGCTAACGAAGGAAAGGAGTTCTTGATCTTGCTCGAATCTAGCCATCTCATCTGCTTCCAAGTTCACCCATACTTCCATTCCATCATCCCATTTTCTACCCATGAAACCAGCAGAATTCTTAACAGGGACTGTGGAAACACCTACCCATATGGGCTTTCCCCAACCAAAATCTACTTCATAGAATGGGAACCTATACCAGCTAGTAAAGTGGCAAAGATGGATATCACTGTCCAAGTAGTTCTCACGCAAATTTTTAACTCCTTCATGGGCCTTTATAGACCCATCTGCTCCTTTCAGCTCTTCGATAAAATCACAGTCTATTGATTTGATTGCATCCCTCAGGTGCTTCTCCAAACATCCTTGCATGTCATCAGTGCACTCACTGATCATGACTCCTTTTGTAGTTGCATCAACCCAAAGATTGCCAAAGTAGGAATCTGGCAACGGTGGCCTCATCCTCCCACGTAGATTCACAATGTGAGTCGATGCAGACACTGTTGTCGGCCCCTTGTCACATTTGGCCTTGATGAAACAACGCCAGATGAGTGCTGAAACAGCCTCCACGCGCGTGGGAGGCGATCCTAGGGTGGGATAAACAGTAGCCTTGGCTCTAAGGGCTGCTATGGCCGAGGCATCCAAAACTAGCCTTCTCATGACAACAGTTTCTGAAGTGGTATACAAGTAGCTTGACACTGAAGATCCTGGTTGGAATAGAGAAGCTGAGACTAGTGTAGTATCCATGGCTTCATTAGTACCACGCGCCATGGCAGCCCACTTGCTAATGAACTCAACCATTGAAGATCCATCTGCAATCTTGTGTGACAACCGCACACCAATAGCTACGCCACCACATTCAAATGAATTAACTTGGATGGCCAGAGGTGCATCTGCACCTGATCGAGTGCATATGTGATTACCCGGGACAAGTTGATCCAGGACATCCTGATGAGGCTTTTTGAGGAATTCTGAGAGCTGTCCATCGACTTGAGCGTGGAAAATCTCAACACCGTGATCATTACAATCAATTGTATCATCATCTTTGATCCTTCCAGCAAGTGGGTAGAAGATGGCTAAGGTTTTTGACAGAGATGTCCTCAGCTTCTGGGCTACTTGGTTGGTTCGGAGAAGATGACTGCTATCTTTGCAGGTATAAAAGAGGATCAGGGGAATGTACGCTCGAGGAGCGAGCTGGTCTATCAAGGAGAGCTTAAAGCTACGAAGATGAAGAGGAGTTGGAGCGGATGGTTTTATCCTCTCTTCCGATATCACTTCGACTTTCACCATCTTTCCTTCAATATCCAGAAAAGTTTAGAGATGTGGTGTGGCCGTGTGGGTTGGGGGTTTGAATTTGATCCTTGCCGTGGTGAGATTGGCATTGCCTTCTTATACAAATGCCTTCTCATTTGCTGAAAGGGATTAGGGACTTACAGTAGATGTGCTTTGATAATCGTGGAGAGTTTTTAATACAAAGTGAAGTTCGCATATCAATTGTCTAAAGATTTGAAAGATGAAATAACATTTTTTATATGCTAAGCATATATTAATGAGGCATGCTAGAAAACACCCCAGGTGTTTTCTTATGAAAAACACCCCGGGTATTTTCTTAAGCAAAAAGCCCATTTTCTGGGATTTGCCATTTGAAATAAAAAAATTTCTCAGTTGACTCACTCATTCAAAATAAAAAAAATTCTCAAAAATGCTAAAACTACTCTCACCCTGTTCCCTTCCCACTCACCTTCCCCACCTCCCCCTCCAGCAATGGTCGGTTACTCCGGCGGAGGGAGTCGTCGGATCTCCTCCCTTCCCTTTTCCTTTCTCTCTCTCCCCCTCTTCCTTCCTCTCCCTCTCCCTCCCCTCCTCCTTCCTCTCATTTCCTCTCCTCCCCCTCTTCCTCTCCTTTTCTCTCCCTATTCAAGGCCAAACATTGCACTATTGTTCGGCCTTGCATGGTCGAACAAAAACTGAAATGTTTGGCCAAGGCCAGTGGAACTGTTCAGGGATGAAGGACAAGGGTTGGGGGGGGGGGGGGGGGGGGGGTGTGCGCGGTAATCTCACACAGTCTTTTTTTTTTTTTTTTTTGAGTGAATTGAGTCATTTTTTTAGTTCAAATTGCCCGTTTCTTTTTCTAATTGGTCAATATCTTCCTTTTATGCTATTATTTAGGTAGTTAAACCATTTATAGATTCCTAATTTTTCTTCCTTAATATGAGTTGGCTATAAATGTAAGATGTCGTGATTTTATTAGACAAATCTAAGAGGGGCAAAAACTTTCCTTTCGAAACGGGAAGTTTTTGAGAATTTTTCTTCATTAATTGTTATTATATGTAGCAATGGTTGAATATTCCCCCTTTTGGGGAGGTAAAAAACATGTATACATGCTATGCATCCAGTAAATGACAAGAGTTATTTAGCACCTACAACTGCACATTAAATATTTTAAAAATTGTATACTGCTAATAACTTCCATCCAGAAGATAACTCGATATGATTAACTTCAAAGTGAATGGTTTAATTTATAGATAATGATATAATCTACTCAACTTAAAAATAATGTTTCTACAAGTGATGGTTTATTAAACAATATGCGAATCTTTTCTTGCAAAATTTTTCATAAGTGCATTTGGGTAATTTTACAAAAGAAATTTTTTTAAATGGGTGAGTAAATTGAATCATTTTTTTAGTTCAAATAGCCAGTCTCTTTTTCTAATTGGCCAAATCTTCCTCTTATGCTATTATTTAGAAAGTCAAACCATTTATAGATTCCTAATTTTCTTCCATGTGTGAGTTGGCATGTAAATGTGAGGTGTTGTGATTTTATTAGACAAATCAAGAGGGGCAAAAACTCTCCTTTTGAAATTAGGAGTTTTTGAGAATTTCTCTTTATTAATTTTTATTATCTACAGCAATGGTTGAATATTCCTCCTTTTTGGGAGGATAAAAACATGTATACATGCTATGCATGCGGCAAATGAAGAAAGTTATATGGCACCTACAAATACACAGTAAAATTCTAGAAATTATATACTACCAATAACTTCTATCCAGAACATAACTTGATATGATTAACTTCAAAGTAAATTAAATGGTTTAATTTATAGATTATGATATATTCTACTCAACTAAAAATTCAATGTTTCTACAAATGATGGTTTATTAAACAATATGCAAATCTTTTCTTGCAACTCCGCCAGTTTTGCTGCCGGTCCCAAGCCCGGGTAAAGGAGGAGGGTTGCGTTAGGTATGTGACAGCCAGCGTAAAACTTTGTCACAACCCAAACATGAATTTTGAACAAATGATATTCACGATAAGGCTAGGGCATTCCCCGCTTTAAGCGACACATTGCAGCATCGCCCGGCTGCAGTGAAAAGTGTGCAAGGGCTACCGCATGACTTTGGGCTAATGCAGTTAAAGAAGTTAGTCCATGAGAAGAAGAGGAGGAATAGGAAAATTAGACTTGTTACTTGGAATATAGGAACCTTGACAGGCAAGAGCATGGAGTTGGTTGAGGTAATGAAAAGAAGAAGAATTAGTGTGACTTGTATACAGGAGACAATGTGGAAAGGGAATAAAGCTAAGGAGCTCATTGATGGGTATAAGCTTTTCTATGCAGGAAAGAGTAATACAAGAAATGGAGTGAGTATAATTATAGATAAGGATTTAAAAGAGAAAACTGTGGGGGTAAAGAGGTTTGGTGATAGAATTATAGCAATTAAACTGATACTAATGGAAGATATAATTCATATCATTAGTGCACATGCTCCCCAAGTAGGACTAGAAGAAAGTGTGAAAAGACAATTTTGGGAGGAGATGGATGATTTAATGCGAGAAATCCCAAATAGTAATAAAATTTTCCTTGGAGGGGATTTAAACGGGCATATAGGAAGAGATAATAGAGGATATGAGAGAGTGCATGGAGGGCATGGATTTGGAGAAAAGAATGAATTCGGAAACACTATATTGGACTTTGCAGTGGCATTTGATCTTATAGTAGCAAATACTTACTTTAAAAAGAGAGATGAGCATTTAATTACATATAAAAATGGGAGTAATAGGAGTCAGATAGACTTTTTTCTAGTTAGAAAACAGGGCCGATTGACTTGTAAAGATTGTAAGATTATCTCAGGAGAGAGTTTGACTACGCAACATAGGCTTGGAGTTTTAGATATTTGCATTAGAAGTAAAAAGAGAGCAGTAGTAAACAAAATGGACCCTAAAACAAGGTGGAGAGATTTGAAGGGAGAAAGAGCAAATATATTTAAAGACAAAATGATTGAGAAAGGAGAATGGAATATTAAAGGAGAAACTACAGTAATGTAGAATCAAATGGCTAATTGTATTAGGAATGTTGCAAAGGAGGTACTTGGAGAATCAAAAGGGAAGAGACATATTAATAAAGAAACATGGTGGTGGAGTATGGAGGTTCAGGAAGTTATTCGACAAAAAAAAAAAACATTACTACAAAGTTTGGCAGGGGACTAAGAGTATAGAAAATTTTGAGTTGTATAAGAAGGTAAAGAAAGAAGTTAAGAAAGTAGTAAGTAGTGCAAAGTTCAAAGCATACGATAACCTCTATAATAGGTTTGGAACAAGAGAAGGAGAAAAGGATATTTTTAAGCTTACAAAAATAAGAGAAAAGAAAAGTAGGGACTTAGATCATGTCAAATGTATCAAGGACAATGAGGAAAATATTTTGGTGAAGGACAACGATATTATAAAAAGGTGAAAAGAATATTTTAGTAAACTTTTAAATGAAGAATATTTGGGCGATACAAGAGTGGAGGAGGATACTTCATTACAAGAGTATACTTTTCTCCGTAGAATTAGAGGGGTGGAAGTGAATGAAGCATTGAAGCGAATGAAGACAGGAAAGGCAACAGGCCCAGATGGTATTCCGATAGAGGTATGGAAATGCTTAGGAGAGGTTGGAGTAAGTTGGTTATGTAGACTATTCAATAAGATACTTATGACAAAGAAAATGCCGGATGAATGGAGAAGAAGCATTGTAGTACCTATATATAAGAATAAAGGAGATATACAAAATTGTACCAACTATCGAGGGATTAAACTTATGAGTCACACTATGAAGTTATGGGAGAGAATAATAGAGCAAAGACTGAGAAAAAAGACTAAGATTTCGGAAAATCAATTTGGTTTTATGCCAGGGAGATCAACTATGGAAGCTATCTTTTCACTTAGGCAATTGATGGAAAAATACCGAGCAAAGAGGAAAAATCTACATATGGTCTTTATCGATTTGGAAAAAGCCTATAATAGGGTACCGAGGAATTTAATTTGGTGGGTCTCAAAGAAAAGGAATGTCCCAAGAGATTACATTGAAATTTTAAAGGATATGTACGAAGGTGTAATAACAAATGTGAAAACCACATGTGGAGAAACGGGCGGATTTCCCGTGACTATAGGCTTACATCAGGGATCATCCTTAAGCCCTTATCTCTTTGCATTAATTATGGATGAGTTAACTGTGTATATTCAAGAAGAAGTACCATGGTGTATGTTGTTCGCAGATGATATAGTATTGGTAGATGAATCAAGAGAGGGTGTAAATACAAAGCTTGAGAGATGGCGGAGGGCATTAGAATCTAGAGGCTTTAATATACAAAGACGTATATATGGATTGTAAGTCGTACAAAGACAGAATATATGGATTGTAATTTCAGTGGACATATACAAAATGTTGAAACCACTGTCAAAATTGAAACCTATGAGATACCACATAAAGATTCTTTTCGGTACCTAGGCTTGATGATTAGTTAGGATGGGGAGATTGACGAAGATGTGGAGCATAGGATAAGAGCTGGATGGCTGAAGTGAAAACTAGCATCGGGAGTACTTTGTGATAGACAAATGCCAACAAAATTGAGGGGAAAATTTTACAGGACAGTGGTTAGACCAGCTATAACATATGGAGCAGAATGTTAGCCAATTAAGAAGACACATATTCATAAGATGGATGTAGCGGAAATGAGAATGCTTAGGTGGATGTGTGATAAAACTAGGAAAGATAAAATTAGAAATAAGCGCTTTCGAGAACATTTATGAGTAGCACCAATAGGAGATAAGATTAGAGAAACTCGTTTAAGATGGTTTGGGCATGTTGAGCGTAAGCCAGTAATGGCACCGGTGAGAAAAAGTTTTGATTTACAGGTGGAGGGTCCATCAAGAGGTAAGGGTAGGCCGAAGAAAACATGAATGGAAGTCATTAATTCAGATTTGAAGAAGTTGCACTTATCGAAAGATTTAACTCAAAATAGAAAGGAATGGAGAAGTAGAATTCATGTAGCCGACCCCAACATGGTTGGGATAAGGCTTTGATGATGATGATGATAATGATGCGAGTCTTTTCTTGCAAAATTTTTCATATGGGGATTTGGGTAAATAAATGGGTGAGTGAATTGAGTCATTATTTTTAGTTCAAATAACCAGTCTCTTTTTCTAATTAGCTAATGTCTTCCTCTTATGTTATTATTTAGGTAGTTAAACAATTTATAGATTCCTAATTTTTCTTCCTTAATATGAGTTGGCTGTAAATGTGAGATGTCGTGATTTTATTAGACAAATCTAAGAGGGGCAAAAACTTTCCTTTCGAAATGGGAAGTTTTTGAGAATTTTTCTTCTTTAATTGTTATTATATGTAGCAATGGTTGAATATTCCCCCTTTTGGGGAGGAAAAAAACATGTATACATGCTATGCATGCAGTAAATGAAGAAAATTATTTAGCACCTACAACTGCACATTAAACATTTTAAAAATTGTATACTGCTAATAACTTCCATCCAGAAGATAACTCGATATGATTAACTTCAAAGTGAATGGTTTAATTTATAGATAATGATATAATCTACTCAACTTAAAAATAATGTTTCTACAAGTGATGGTTTATTAAACAATATGCGAATCTTTTCTTGCAAAATTTTTCATAAGTGCATTTGGGTAATTTTACAAAAGAAATTTTTTTAAATGGGTGAGTAAATTGAATCATTTTTTTTAGTTCAAATAGCCAGTCTCTTTTTCTAATTGGCCAAATCTTCCTCTTATGCTATTATTTAGAAAGTCAAACCATTTATAGATTCCTAATTTTCTTCCATGTGTGAGTTGGCTTGTAAATGTGAGGTGCCGTGATTTTATTAGACAAATCAAGAGGGGCAAAAACTCTCCTTTTGAAATTAGGAGTTTTTGAGAATTTCTCTTTATTAATTTTTATTATCTACAGCAATGGTTGAATATTCCTCCTTTTTGGGAGGATAAAAACATGTATACATGCTATGCATGCGGCAACTGAAGAAAGTTATATGGCACCTACAAATGCACAGTAAAACTCTAGAAATTATATACTACCAATAACTTCTATTCAGAACATAACTTGATATGATTAACTTCAAAGTAAATTAAATGGTTTAATTTATAGATTATGATATATTCTACTCAACTAAAAATTCAATGTTTCTACAAGTGATGGTTTATTAAACAATATGCGAATCTTTTCTTGCAAAATTTTTCATATGGGGATTTGGTGTAAATAAATGGGTGAGTGAATTGAGTCATTATTTTTAGTTCAAATAACCAGTCTCTTTTTCTAATTAGCTATTGTCTTCCTCTTATGTTATTATTTAAGTAGTTAAACCATTTATAGATTCCTAAATTTTCTTCCTTAATTTGAGTTGGCTGTAAATGTGAGATGTCGTGATTTCATTAGACAAATGAAGAGGGGCAAAAACTTTCATTTTGAAATGGGAAGTTTTTGAGAATTTCTCTTCATTAATTATTATTATCTGTAGCAATGGTTGAATATTCCTTCTTTTGGGGAGGAAAAACACATGTATACATGCTATGCATACAGTAAATGAAGAAAGTTATTTGGCACCTACAAATGCACATTAAACATTTTAAAAATTGTATACTGCTAATAACTTCTATTCAGAAGATAACTCGATATGATTAACTTCAAAGTAAATGGTTTAATTTATAGATTATGATATAATCTGCTCAACTTAAAAATAATGTTTCTACAAGTGATGGTTTATTAAACAATATGCGAATCTTTTCTTGCAAAATTTTTCATAAGTGCATTTGGGTAATTTTACAAAAGAAATTTTTTTAAATGGGTGAGTAAATTGAATCATTTTTTTTAGTTCAAATAGCCAGTCTTTTTTCTAATTGGCCAAATCTTCCTCTTATGCTATTGTTTAGAAAGTCAAACCATTTATAGATTCCTAATTTTCTTCCATGTGTGAGTTGGCATGTAAATGTGAGGTGCCATGATTTTATTAGACAAATCAAGAGGGGCAAAAACTCCCCATTTGAAATTAGGAGTTTTTGAGAATTTCTCTTTATTAATTTTTATTATCTACAGCAATGGTTGAATATTCCTCCTTTTTGGGAGGATAAAAACATGTATACATGCTATGCATGCGGCAAATGAAGAAAGTTATATGGCACCTACAAATACACAGTAAAACTCTAGAAATTATATACTACCAATAACTTCTATCCAGAACATAACTTGATATGATTAACTTCAAAGTAAATTAAATGGTTTAATTTATAGATTATGATATATTCTACTCAACTAAAAATTCAATGTTTCTACAAGTGATGGTTTATTAAACAATATGCGAATCTTTTCTTGCAAAATTTTTCATATGGGGATTTGGTGTAAATAAATGGGTGAGTGAATTGAGTCATTATTTTTAGTTCAAATAACCAGTCTCTTTTTCTAATTAGCTATTGTCTTCCTCTTATGTTATTATTTAAGTAGTTAAACCATTTATAGATTCCTAAATTTTCTTCCTTAATTTGAGTTGGCTGTAAATGTGAGATGTCGTGATTTCATTAGACAAATGAAGAGGGGCAAAAACTTTCATTTTGAAATGGGAAGTTTTTGAGAATTTCTCTTCATTAATTATTATTATCTGTAGCAATGGTTGAATATTCCTTCTTTTGGGGAGGAAAAACACATGTATACATGCTATGCATACAGTAAATGAAGAAAGTTATTTGGCACCTACAAATGCACATTAAACATTTTAAAAATTGTATACTGCTAATAACTTCTATTCAGAAGATAACTCGATATGATTAACTTCAAAGTAAATGGTTTAATTTATAGATTATGATATAATCTGCTCAACTTAAAAATAATGTTTCTACAAGTGATGGTTTATTAAACAATATGCGAATCTTTTCTTGCAAAATTTTTTTATAAGTGCATTTTGGTAATTTCACATAAAATTTTTTTTAAATGGGTGAGTGAATTGAGTCATTTTTTTTAGTTCAAATATCCCGTCTCTTTTTCTGATTGGCTAATGTCTTCCTCTTATGCTATTATTTAGGAAGTCTAACCATTTATAGATTCCTAATTTTTCTTCCTTATATGAGTTGACATGTAAATGTGAGGTGTCGTTATTTCATTAGAGAAATCAAGAGGGGCAAAAACTCCACTTTTGAAATTGGGAGTTTTTGAGAATTTCTCTTTATTAATTGCTATTATTTGTAGCAATGGTTGAATATTCCTCCTTTTGGGAGGATAAAAACATGTATACATGCTATGCATGCGGCAAATGAAGAAAGTTATTTGGCACCTTCAAATACACAATAAAATTTTAGAAATTGTACACTACCAATAACTTCTATCCGGAAGATTACTTGATATGATTGACTTCAAAGTAAATGGTTTAATTTATAGGTTATGATATAATCTGCTCAACTAAAAAATCAATGTTTCTACAAGTGATGGTTTATTAAACAATATGTGAATCTTTTCTTGCAAAAATTTTTCATATGGGACTATTAATGGTTAGCCGTAGGAACAATCTCTTATATAAAAATCGGTAGACATAGGTTGCAAGATTTTAAACTCCACATATGAGTTCATTGACAATCGTATAAATTATACATAGAGGTCTCAGTATTAGTTCCAAAATCAGATGGCTATTAAATGGGTTGCAAATTTTTAGAACCATATGAGTTCATTGGTAACCATATACATGAAACTCTCCTCATTACTTCCAACGCTTTTCTAAGGAGTAGAGTATAATTCAAGCTGTCATTCATTAAACTAATTTTAACTAATGTAAGCTATTAAGGTTTGAGAGTTTGGATTGATAACCATCAACAACATCACTGAGTGGGGCTAAATTTTAGCCACAAGCCATTGATCAATATCAATATCTTTCTGTCCTTTTACTTTTATGACTATTATTTCATTCAAGTGGACCCCACATTTAGATTTAAAGTTTGTGACTCATGCATTAAATCATCTTAGTCATTCATCTTCAATTGTCGACGTTTAATTGTTTTGTTATAAAATCTAATAGTGATGTTTCAAAGAATTACAAGTTAAATTTAATGCTAATTTGCAAGTGGTCTAATGTTTATTTGACTAATACATATCAAACAATTTATTCGAAAAAGATCTAATAACTATTTGAAAGAAATCTAATTGAATCATGTTTGACTAATGCCTATTTGAAATAAATCTAATTGAATCATATGAAAATTTTCAACATGATCCGATGGTCAACATTATTGCTTTATGGAAAAAAAAATGCATTACATGAACTAGTAAAAAAAAGAGTACAACTAGCAAAGCTTTGCCTAGAGTTAAAGCATATATATACCTTCCAAGGAATAGTCCTTGCTTGTCAAAATTGGGTCATCCCCAAGTCAGAAGCCAAAGGTCTAAAGGCTAAGTTGATTAGGGATATCTTGGGTCATAAAAAAAGAAGAGTTAAAACTTTTTTTTCTCCCTCGTTGGAGTTGGTTGTGGGGGGGGGGGGGGGGGGGGGGGGGGGGAGGGTGGGGGCAACCACATCTGATAAGATTCCAACTCTAGATTTTCTCAAGTGAAGGAAGTTTGCTCTTCCAAACTCATGATTTATGTTTCTCCTCTTTGGAAGAGCCACTTGATCAAATCTCCATTCATTGTTTTATCTGGCTATATCATTTGGCATTTCGTGTCTTAATTAGGCATCTCTTTTTCCTTTTCCCACCTCTTTCTTTTCCCCTCATTGAAGGCTTATCTTGTGACGTGTTGTCAAAAACTAAGATTTTTAGAAATTTTAATGAATCCCAATAGCATTGGGAATCATCATCATCATCATCATCATCATCATCAGCAAAGCCTTATTCCAACCATGTTGGGATCAACTACATGAATTCTGTTTCTCTATTCTGTTCTATTTTTAGCCAAATCCTTAGATAAGTTATACTTTTTAAAATTTGATTTAATGACCTCCATCAATGTTTTCTTCGACCTATCCCTACCTCTTGATGGACTATCCACTTGTATAGCTAAACTTTTTTTCATTAGTGCCATTAGTAGCCCACGCTCAACATGCCCAAACCATCTTAAACGAGTTTATCTAATCTTATCCCCTATTGGTGCTACCCCTAAATGCTCTCGAAAGCGCTCATTTCTAATTTTATATTTCATAATTTTACCACACATCCACCTAAGTATTCTCATATCCACTATATTCATCTTATGTATATGCGTTTTCTTAATTAGCCAACATTCTACTCTATATGTCATAAATGATTTAACCACTGCCATGTAAAATGTACCCTTTAATTTCGTTAGCATTCGTCTATCACAAAACACTCCAAAAGTTAGTTTCTACTTTAGCAATCCAACTTTTATCCTATACTCCACATCTTCGTCAATCTCCCCATTCTTACTAATCATCGAGCCTAGGTACTGAAAAGAATCTCTATGTGGTATCTCTTGGAAATATGGAAGGAAAATAATAAAGCTATTTTTGAAGAAATCCCACATTCTTAAGAATGCTTGTGGAGGTAATAGAAGTATGGCACTTACCTTAGTATAGATAGGAAAAGAGTTCCTCAGCACAACCTTTTGGGACTTAATTAGAGTATGACTTGTCCACAGTCATCAAAAGCTCCACTAAGAAGGCCAACTATTTTAAGACTAGGACAGTGGAGGCTAAATAATGGAAGCTCATTTAGGAAGCCAGGTCCTCAAGTCTGTTTGGTAAATTTACTTCACTACTAAATTGCAGTGAAATATTATTTCAAGATACAATAAAACAAAATGAGTCAAATTAAAAGTAACAGATTTCAAAAAATTCTTCTGTCTTCTATATTAAAAAGTAAAAAATTTACTTTTTCACGCAATGACAAAAAATATTGCATGGAAAAAATATCTACTTTAAAAAAATAATAATGTCAAAAATTTTACCTTCTCATATAAGTAAATGACAAAATGCTATCATTTCTTGATTTCACCCTCCTTATTTGTTTACTCTTAATTTGGCTTTCCACCTCACTTCACTCTACAAGTAAAGTCACCAAACAAATAAGAATTTTTTAGTACAACAGAAAGTGGCGAAATAGGGCTACTTTTAGCTTTCATGGGTCCAATTGGATTTGAAGTTTATTAATAGAGCAGAAATCACAGTGATTAGAAAGGGATGGTGTTATTTACGAGTTCATGTGTGGGCTCCCTGGCAGTGGAGACCAATTCCTTGAATGCTATATCATGAACTGGTCTAGCTTTTCGTTTGATTAATCCTTTGTTATTTATGTTTTTATACTTGTCAGTTATCGCTGTTTTCACTTTTGACAATGGGGGTTATGATAACGTCTGTAATAGGTCTATTTGTTTGTACAATGTGTTGGAGCAAGTGCTTGTCATGTTTCGACAGGCAATGTGCTTGATTTTTTTCAATGGATGATGAGGAATTTGGCAATTGGTGGTGGTATAAATGGGTTATTTTTCTTAGAGGATCTACTGAGTTCCCCTGTTTCGGTACTTCTTGTGCAGGCCTGTTTGTTTCCGGGGAATTGAGGAAGATTCTGATTAGAATCTCATAAAAGTTTCTAACCTGATTGTGACAGCTGGTTAAATGTGACATCAAACTAGAGCCTGCCTTCCCATTCCAAACGTTTGATATAAACACAAATTCAATACTCACAATACTTCTATTCTTCGAATTGTTTGCAATTCATCTAATGGTACATATTCTCAACTGTAGTTTTGTGATCTCTATTGAGTTTGTTTTTGGTTCCATCGAAGAAAACTCCTTTGTTTTTTTTTTTTTAAATAAGTTACTCTTGGCAGAGACGGTTAACCACAAGTTGTTTTGGTCAGGACTCAGGGTACACATACATGGCACATCTAAGATTTATGTGCGGCTGTTTAATTTACCTATAAAAGTTATCTACATTCACTTTTACTATACAAATTTTATATATCATTTCGTTATTTTATATGCTAAAAGTTTCTTTTCATGTCTTGACCGGACAGCTCGAGTTGCTTTTCCTTTTAATAAAAAAGTGGAAAAGTTATGTTAACCAAATAATGTTTTCTTTTAAAAAGCTACTTTGAAGCGTTTTTATTTTTATTTGTATACCTTTTTCAGTTGTGGGAGTGGGATACTTATCAGCTTCGCAGTTTTGTTTCTAAGCGAATTTTCCCTTTTTTCTTTTTTTTTTTTTTTGCCTTTTTTCAAACCATCTCCTTGGACGTTTATGTTTGTACCGTTTTGTAATTTTCAACAAAATTCATTGTTAATTCTAAAAAAAACCAAAAAAAAAAAAAATTGTATACCTTATATCTAGTCCTAGCTGAAAGATTTGTCATAAGTTTCACAAAATAAGTATGAGCTTTGAGGCTTTTGAAGACCAGACTGATTATATTCTATTAGTATTATCTACAGTCTCAAGTGAAAAGTGATTATAGTTGGACGTCAGTTTCATCCGTTTTTGTCCAACTCTCATGAGAAGACTTAAACTCTCCATGATGGGCATTACCCTGAGGCTTAATATGACCAACATCTCAGAAAATAATAGCGTGTGCTCAATCAACACGGCTCATGAATCTGCAGATTAATTATGGACGAAGTTTGAGCTCTTTAAAATGAAAAACATGTTTTCTGATTTTGATGCGTCTGGTATTAATTTTATGTTTCCTTCCCCTTGACGGTCGAGATCGAGATTTAATATGGTTTTTTTAGCAACCATTTCAGGAAAAATAGTTATATATATATATATATATTGTTTTTAGTAGAAAAGATGACCAGAAGGAATATTTCTAATTCTCTTTTCTGGTTAGATTCCATTATTCGAGATCATAATATTTACATAGAAAACATCTCTTGTGTGGTTTTATTGTGTATAGAATAGGCTACATATTTCTTCTTTTTGAGAGATTATATGCTCCCCCATAGTTTAGTGATCATAATGCATTCCTTTATTTGGGACTTGCTGTTGTATTTAGGCCCTATTAAAATGACCATATTCTCAACGCCAAAGTGTGGTGCTTGTTTGCTTGATGCTTTTATCAGTATATGTAGAAGGCAATGTTAAAGAGTGGTTCATGTCCCTTTATTCTTTCTTTAAGAAAAAAACACCAAAAAAAGCTTCTCTGTCAAGATATGCTTGGAGCAGTGTCCATTTGGGTCCATGAATCCCTTCATTGATTTATAGGAATTGGGATTTTTTTTTTTACTTTATATCATTATTAATTTGTTGGGAATTGAAACTGAAATGTGGATTGAAAGGTAGCAGATCAAATGCAGAATAAATGGAGTGCAATTTAGTGGACTAAAATTAGAGAAGAAGGGGACCAAAACTAAAGATAATGTTATGATATATGCACTAAAAAAACAAAGATTCTGAGCTGGATATGGTGAATATGATTAGTTTAGAGTGAGCAGGTAAGAGACATGCTAGTGGAGTGTAATGTTATCACTTTAATTAAAGAGTTACTTTAACTAGAAGTTACACCCGCTTTGTTTTATGGAGCTCCATATGAAACGGCGAAAAATGAGCCTAGCATGGCTGAGCATGATCTCTGCACCCTATATCCCATGAATGGTATTATTTTTCCCGAATCTAAATTCAATGTTTTGAGTAGTGGCACATTTACAACGGGGCCCCACCCGCCAACTGGCCTGTCTGAACAGATCAACAGTTTTCCAGCTTAGTTTTGAGTTACTTTGATTGAACAAATGGTCCAATCCTTGATATAGTTCATTGGTGCAGAATGATCTCTTCCCAAATGCATATCAAGGCATTATCCCAATCTGCTATCCTCATTTTTTACCAGATATATTACCATTCAAATTCTATTCAGATTCTTCATAGCATAATATCAAACGTGAAAGATCCCCTAAATTCCTAAGATGATAGCCCAAAAAAACAAAAGTAGGTGAAGCTTTGAAAACAGACTTGATTCGAGCATTAGTTTAATGAAAGTAATAAAAGGTGATGCAAAGCAGACCTGGTTTTAGACAAAAAGAAAGAGCAAGTGACTCAAAATGCAGAGTACTCAGCAAGTAACTCAACATGAACAGTACTCTCTCTCTCTCTCTCTCATGTTTTTTGTCCTCATTAACAAGAATATTGTAATAAAATGGGGTCGTAGAATTATTCAGATCTCATATAATGACACACCCAAACATATTAACTGCGTGATTAGGCAAAGAAAATACAATAGAAGGGAATCATAATCAGATATTTAATGTCTTTGTGGATACTTATTATGACGCTGTCAGATGCAGACCCACAGTTTTTGCTTCTCAGTTTTCTGTGTGATTTCTCTATCTCACAGAAATTACAATTAGCGAATTTATGCATCAAGTGCACAACGTTACCCTTAAAAATGCAACACATAATAAACAATATTGAAAATAAAATAATATTAAGGACAAATTACCTTAATTTGGAGTCTAAAGAAGAAGTGAACAAAATAAAATACACATAACAGAGGAAATTTATTTCTTGTAAAAGGTTCAAACAACAAAATGATGTGAAAAAGCTTTTTTTTTTTTAAATTTGCAATGAATTCATCCAAATACAGAGTATATAAAAAAAGAATATATTAAAAGAAAAAATACATTGGATTCCCTCTTGATTTGGTAGGGTCACTGGTCCACCAACATTATGAAAGAGCAGCATTAATCAACTCTAAATGTCTATTTATCATGTGTTTATCTGTTCTCTAATGGATATTTTCATCCTAGCATCCTGCAGTCTGATTGCTTTGTTTTGCAGAAACCAAAAACCACCAAAGTTATCTTCTCTGTACTGCACAGACATCCAACATGTGTTTATCTCTTCTCTGCTTCTGTTTCCATATCCTATCTATTCTCAGCATCTCAATTTCACCACTATTAAAAAGTTGCAGCAGCCACAGTAGCCACATGGCCCTTAGACACTGGTGCTTGCTGCCTGTCACCAGTCACCACTAACACCACCGCAAATGAGGCCTGCTCTTGATCTTTGCTGATCACCTTATCAGATACCTGAAAATCTTACACTGAATGAGTAGCTTTCATGATACCTTCTCTCCATGCACACTGCAAACCAATCCATTCATAACACCCCCTGATTGAGTTCATGAATTCAATCCAGGGTGCACGTCACTAAGAGCATCACATGCCAATCTCCCAAAAAATGGGATAATTCTTATTTAAAAGCACCAAATAACTTTAAAAATGACAGATATTTTAAAAATTTTGAGTATTGAGGTAGAAATGTAAGACATTAAGACGTATTAGAATAAATGGAGAGGCAGATGTATGGAAATGAAGAGACAATATCATATACATTGGCCCCGCTGAAAAGCCATAGCCCTATAGGCAGGTCCCATCTATGTTGCATCTACAATCAATCCGGCATTAGCACCAAACAGGAGGAAATTATTGAGATCTTCCAATGACGAGGATACAGCCATCAAGATCGTAGGATGACACAAGGAAGCAACGCTGGCATTGCTGATTGCATTCATGGTCATGAAAAGAATAATAATAATAATAATAAAAGAAAGAAAGAAAGAAAAAGAAACTGCTCATCATCAGCTTCTGGTCATGGTTCTTTGCAAAGCAAGGTTGGGGTGTAACCTTGAATAAGCAGTTTCCTGCTGCATATTGAAAAACCCAAACGCATGCAAAGTAGCTAAATTGAATGTTTTAGGAAATAGAATAAATAAATAAAATAGTGGGCTACTTTTACTAGTTTATTGTAAGTTCATTTACACCAACATTTTTGGGAATGAAATTATAATTATTATGTTTGAGAACAGCTGCAAACTAGGATTTAAGATCCATATGGAGATAAATTTTTCTTGGCAAGTTTAAAAAACACTAAATATCTACAAAACAATAAGAACTTCCTCTCAACCATACATCCTCCCAAAAGTGAAATCTACATCAAACCCAATCCTAGTGGGGACTCATTTCTCAAATTTATTATATTTTTCCTTTTCTGCAACTGTAATCACCCCGTCCCCTCTCTCCCTCTTCCTTCTAGTTTTTTTTTTTTTTCATTTTTTCAGACACTGATGCTTAAATGCCCATTCCAAGAATGATTCCGTCACCCATTCCAGTTCAGATTTTTTTTCTGTTTTTTTTTTTTCACTCCCTTCTGGCAATAAATTATTTGGATTTTTGCCAAGCTATTAGCTGCAGTTTTGGAATTGCAAAAAGAGATAGGAAACAGAGTAGAAGAGGTCTTTGATTTTTGGGGTGCGAGCCAAGGTCTTGAGAGCCCCTAACTGATGGGGGAATGAGTCCCAGCATATGCTAAGCAGAAGACCACTGGACATGCAAGGGAGAGGGCTTAGGGACCGAACTCTGATCAATTAGGTGAATGGGACTCCCAACCACTGAGGTATCTCTTTATTGTCAATAATCCAGAAGAGTTAAAGAAGTCAATTTGATGAGAGATTATACCATAGGAATTTTCTTTTCTCACTCAAGGTACTTTTTTTCTTTTTTTCAAATTTTCTATGATGGGGGTCCAAAGAGATGGTGATCTAGGATTCATTATAATAGAAAGGCCAAGATAATTATAGGGAAAACATACCTTGTGACAACTGATGAAGCCTGCAAAAGGTGATTGATCTCCAGTATAACTGTCTGAGCAGAACTCTTCCTCAAAGTCACCCTTGGTTTCAGGCACTGCATCAAAACACCTCAAAATGGCAAGGAGACTTCTCACTTGATCCTGAGAAGCATAAATAAATATAATCATTTTAACATGGGTAAAAAGTGTAGGTGAGACACTTCTACTTCCTTCCCACACTAAATCACTTAGTAGAGTTATTACCACTACCTTTTAAGCAATCCATTGCAACCTTCTGAAACTATTTTGAATATAAATAAATAAAAAGTGTGAAAGAGGGCCTTTGTGTAAACCTCTTTAAGTTTTAATATTAAGGTGGCCATTCAATCAATTGTAAAGCTGTGCCGATGGATGAAATACAATGAACATCCATGAACATCATGTATCACCAACCTGCATTTTCTCAATAACTAGAAAGAAGGACCAATCTACATGATCATTTATTTATGAATCCTGGTACTCCACTCTTCCTTTGTCAGTACATAAATTTTGTTACAGCTATCCCATAGGCGGCCCTTGCAACAACCCCTTGGTTCATTGAATCTAGATCCTATTCATTTATTCAATTAGACAAGGATACAGGCAATTTCACTTTTAATGGAATTTCCATGATGGTAATAAATCCATACATTATTATATAAGGAAGCCTTTGTCCCTCCTCAAGCTTGAGATCGCCAACGCAAAGGTCCATCATCTAGTTTGTAAAGTAGGAATAGAAAGGAAAATTGCTGATGCAGATTCAGGCTGTCCAAGCACCTTATCAAAGATATAGACCATCCGTCTTCCACATCCCCATGGTGATAGGTATCCCTCAACTTTACATCAGTTAAAATGCATGCTTGATTATGTAGATTATACAACTCTAGATAGATCCAAGAAGTGATCTTATTTCTGTTTCTAACACGTTTGCCACCAACATGCAATTTAAATTTGGTTCCATGGCTATAGGAGGCAGAATTTTCTTCACAACCTCCCACATTCTGTTTTCCAGCACATATCCAATGATCTTTAACAAACTTCCAAAAATTCAAGCCCCGTGGAGTGGCCAATAAATAGGTTCAAATGCATATTCCCGTTTACAGCAATCTCTACCAATAATCCTTGCATGAGCAAAACCCATCTTGAAAATGATGGAACCGGTTTGCATCTCTGATGATAATCTTCCTCTTATGAACATATGAAATGAACTTGAATGCTGAATGGCAGTCACTGCAAACTCGAAGGTTCTTGGTGACTTTTATGGGAATTCCAGGGTCAATTTTCATAATGCCGAAAGCAACTGCTAGCTTCTCACTGTGCCAGTTGAGGAGGTGCTCCTTCTCTTCCTCTTCCACATCATGCAGGACACATGAAATGTCGGGCATATATCCTGCCATCTTTATTTCGGTAGCTAAACTCTCTACCTTTCTGTAAACTTCCATGCTTTGTGGATGAGTCTGTTCTGCTGTGTGGAACCCGTGAACCTCTTTCCCAAATTCAATCACACTGAAAGCTGCGGGTTTCTTTAATCCTCTCCTCTTCATGACCTGTCTTAACTTTTCGACCTCATGCCATTTGTTTGATGCTGCATATATGTTTGACATCAGCACATAGTAACCACTATGCTCGGGCTCTAGATGGAACAAATTTTGAGCAGCGAATTCCCCTAGATCCGCATTACCATGGATTCTACAAGCACCAAGCAATGCCCCCCACACCCCATCATTGGGTTCTGATTGCATTTCTGCGATCAATTCACAAGCTTCTTCCAAAAGGCCAGCACGACCGAGCAAATCAACCATGCATGCATAATGTTTCACCAAGGGTTTCATGAAGAGCTTCTTTCGCATGTAATCAAAGCATTTCCTTCCTTCATCAATAAGACCAGTGTGACTACATGCAGATAGCAGACATGTGAACGTGACGTGGTTTGGCTCCACGCCTTCTGCTTGCATCCGGGAGAAGAGCTCAAGAGCTTCCTTCCCATGACCATGCATGCCATAGCCAGATATCATAACATTCCATGAACTGACATTCCTTTCACTAGCCATACTATTATTGAATACCCGAATGGCAGTGTCTAAATCACCACACTTTGCATACATGTCAATGATTGCATTTGACAACATAGTATCTATCTCCACTCTGCTACTGATGATGAAACTGTGAACTTTCCTCCCTAGGTGCATGGATCCCAAGTATGCACAAGCAGAAATGACAATCAATGCCGTCACTGTATTTGGTCTAACTCGAGAAAACCGCATTTGGTCAAGAAGCAACAGGGATTCAGCCGCACGGCCATTTTGGCTATAACCCGAAAGCATCGAATTCCACGTAATGCCATCTCTTGTAATCATCCCATCAAAAACTGCACGTGCCGCTTTAACATGGCCACATTTAGCATACATGGCGACAATTGAATTGGCGACAATGACATCCTCAAGAAACCCATTTCGGATCACATTGGCATGAACTGATCTAGCTCTCAAAACATCCCCCAACTGACCCACCGCGGAAGCAACACTGACCACAGCAACAGAATCTGCGACAAGGCCTCCTTGCTGCATTTGCCGAAACAGCTTCAACGACTCCACTCCGCGGTCTGCTTGCTCATAACCTGTGATCATGGCAGTCCAGCTCACGAGGTCTCTCCTCAGCATTCCATCAAACACCCTCCGCCCATCGTCGATCTCACCACATTTCGCATACATATCTGCCAGGGCGGCCTCGACGAACACATCCGACTCAAAACCGTTCCGGATGGCATCAACATGGACGGATTTCCCTGCCATGACCAGCAACTTCAAGGCACAGGCCTTGAGAACAAATGGGAAGGTGTAATTGTTTGGGGCAACGCTGGTCCGCCGCATGCGTGAATAGAGCTCCAGCGTCTGCTGGCAGCGCCCAGCATTGACATATCCTCTAATCATTGTATTCCAGAGGAAAGAATTGCATCCTCTGATCAACTCAAAGAGCGAGCGGGCGCTACCGCAGTCCCCGAGCTTGGAGTATTTGATAATTACTTGAGCACCCAGATGGGGCCTCTCTTGAATGAGTCCTGTGGTGGAGAGCACAGAATGCATCTGTTTGATTGCTTCCAAGCTACTGCAGGACTGCAAGAGATGACCATACAAGTCATGCCGGCCATAAACTAGCCTGATCTGGCTAGTCATGCCTGATTATGAGTCCCAGGTCTAGAACCTACAAGTCTTGCACCATAAAGAGATCTAGGAGTTGAAAATGCAAACCATTTTAAAATGACCTCCCACACTGTGTGGGAGATGCCCTAGTATCTATACTTCAATTTAGAGTTGACCCCACTGGTATATTGGACTGTGAGATGAATATGTGATTAATATAGCATTGGAGTGTGTTAATCACATTATTTACCATCGTATGATCAATCTAATTGGAGTGGGAAGTGTGGGTTCAATAACTCCAAAATGTGGTAAAATCTGGGATATTGTATATATTGAGGGTGGTGAGGGCACTCATTTTGAACAGTCTGGGAAATTTTCAACGTTGAGGATTTTGACTTGTGTAAGTCTGGACAATGACATTTGTGAGACTCCTTGTAACTCATATTAGTGGGATTTGTGGGGAGTGTTTGGGCCCATGTAGCTCATATTTTCACATTTTCACAATTATGTACGTATGTATTTGCACAATTTCACACTTACTATCCATGTACACACCTTCTGTCTCTAGTTGGCAACAAGCATGCTATAACGTGTACATTCGTTTTACGTACACCGTCAAACAGGCGCCGCCCCCCCCCCCCCCCCCCCCCCCCCCAAATTGACCCCTCCTTATCTCATAATTAAAAAATTAATAAATAAATTTATAGCTGCTTATTTGTAGTATTCAAATACATGTTACTTATTTTAAATGTGCGCTTGAGTTTTGAAACCAATAGCTTTTTGGGTTAGTATTTTGAAGGATAGAAATCTTCATCTTTTATTCACCCAAATTGTGATTGTCTAGTCAAGTGCTTCTGGAAAGATGTTCATTAGTTCAGAGTTTTGTTAGTGGCACACCAATTTTTTTCTCTTCACAACACAATTTTTTAAATTTTTTTAAAATGACCAAAATACCCCTCCCGCTCTCCACCCCGCCTCCCCCCTTCCCTTTCCCACCTCCACCTCCGCCCTCTCTCCACCCCCACCGGCAGCTCCCTCTCTCTTCTCCCTCTCTCTCTCTCTCTCTCTCTCTCTCTCTCTTAAAAGGGTTCTTTTTTCTTAATGATATGAGGGGAGAGAAAATTTTGGAGGCAATAGCGGCACTCTATCTTAAAAGGTCAACGGTCCTATTAGGGGTATTTTAGAAAAAAAGATCCCATGCAAATATTAGCACATGTTGATTTACAAAAGCTGCACCTCCCTGTTGTCCATCTACTAATACAGTACATTGAATTTTCAAATTATAATTTGATATGTTTACACTGTCCATCTTGATCTCCCCAATCCAATAATATTTACATTAGAATAAAATATAATACAAATTTTTATGATTCAATAAAAAAATCAGAAATTGAAAAAATATACCTCTCCCACATCTACTAACAAACCAGAAGCCAAATAGCAAATTTCTGTTTGTCAGCCACTCAATTTGACAACTTCCAACAATTAATCCAATTCCAGCAAATATTATTACTTTTCAGATTCAGATGAATCCACTTGACTCCAGAGCATTTCTGCATAGATCTTTTCCTCCTCTTTTTCTTCTGCCACAAAGTCCGTTGCCTCTACCATTTCCTCTTCATCTGATGTTTCCTCATCTATCAGATCCTCCACAGTTTCCATTGCTGCCGATTTTTCTTTTTCCAAAGCTGCTCGCATTGCCTGTGTTGTTGCTGGCATATCATCACACTGGTATTTTGGTGCAGGAACAACGAACGGAAGAACTATATCATCTAAATTTGATCTCTTTTCTTTATTATGTTTGGATGTGTCCGATGGAGGAATGATAAAAATGATACCAAGCTCATAGTTGCAAATGTGAAGCCTAGATCTCAAGACTGCAGGTTCAAGGGCTCCGGATGCATTAACATTAGATGGTTGAGATATCGGGCTCCCCCAGGCAGCTGGGCTGAAGTTATGTGACCCGCAGTATACCCACCCAAAAGAGGCTGAATCTCTCTCTGACCAGAATCGTCTCCGAGCTACCTGTTCGCAGTTTACACCATAACTTCTATCAGCATATGTTGTCATTGCCTAAACTTCTGTCATAAATGTATATTTGCAGAAGATTAAAATCAGTATAGAAAAGAAGGCAACTAGTTACCTTGACATGCATTGGGTATCCTACTCTCTGAGAAGGATGTGGAATTGCATCATGAAGTATGCCTGCTTTTCTCAATCTTTGCCATGTTCTCTAAGAAAGTGTAATGTAGCACAGCAAAATAGGAAAGAAAAGGACAAAAAGAAATCAAACAGAAGGAAAGGAGAAACATGTCAATTAAGAAAATACTGTGAGAGAATTATAAGAAATCACAAAATAGGCACGAATTAAACTGAAGGAAAGGATAAATACGTCAATTAAGAAAATACTGTAAGAGAATTATAAAAGATCACGAAAATAGGCACCTCTATCTCTCTCTCTCTCTCTCTCTCTCTCTCTCTCTCTCTCTCTCTCTCTCTCTCTCTCTCTCTCTCTCTCCATATATATGCGTATTAAAAAGGACCTCAAAACCCCCCCCAAAAAGGAAAAATATCAAACAGAAAGAATATACTAAGGAAAGCATAACTCTCCAGAATATTCAGAAAAAAAGAAGGAAAAAATGAAAACATAACCCTTCATTCCCTCATATTCTCTATTTATGAATTCAATGAAAAAGATACTCTTCGCTCTCATTCATTTGATTGAATTGAGCAAGTACTTCCTTTGTGTGAAGAAATCAAGGATTTCCAATGGTGTTGACTTCGAAGGCCAGGCATCTATGGGTTGCATTTGTGAAGACTCCATTCATTATAGGGCAACTAAGATAGGGTTTATTATGTCTTAATTCTCCTCCGATAGTTATTCTTACTTTACCAAAAAGAAACTTCCAAAAAACACAACTTCAAAGAAGATATTTTGAGATAAAAATATTGATCTAAAACTCATGCACCTCCCTCCTTTTTGTCTGTCTGTATATTCCCTCCTTTTGTGCCCATTTTCCTTTCCGCAATGGGACCATGAAGAATTTGCAAACAGTCTTATTCCTTCACTTGTTGCCACATTTCTTCTATTTGAATATCCATTGTAATAGGATTTCAAAGGGCCAACATATGTCCTTTATAATTTTTAGTAGTTCCAACTATTCCGGATGGACTGGGTTACCAAGGGAACTCCCTTCTGTTTTGAACTTTCACTGACCTGGTTTGAATTGTATCTTACAACAATATTAGTTACTGCTAATTTTTGTCCAACTGACATCACTTTTACAAGCATTATTAACAATTGACTGTGGCCTGCTAAGATTACCATATAGTTTTCTTCCTTCTGTTAATTAACCTTTTGTAGCTGCTTCTCAGAAGAATTACACATGAACTTGTGTAATTAATAAAAGCTATCTATTCAATTTGATACCTCAGAGAAAGAAAGCATGTATCTGGAAGGCAAGATTCCACATGTCCCATTTTTCACTCTGTCAATAGTGGGGAATATGATCCTCAATGAAGGACTCCTGGACTCAAGATTTGCATTCCAGCAACCCCACTGCAAGAAAACATGTAGTGAACTACTGCTTCCAAGAACTAATTTTTTTAGGAAAAAATGACCTAAAGTTAATGGATACGCAAGCAACAATTGTTACCTCTGGATCAGACTCTTCAGATTCAGATAATTGGTATGACCTTTTTCCAGCTGCTGCTGAAAATGCAGCTACAAATTGTGCACCAACTGATGTTCCAATTGACGATGAACCTTTAAAGAACAGAATAGAAAACAAAGAATAACAATAGTTATTAATAACTCGAGGGAAATATTTGCAGAACCATCATAATTAAAAGGAGTGACTGATATAAGTTCTCACTGTATATAAAATCAGTCTCTTCAGGTTCCGGCCACTTGTATCGACACAATAACTTATTCAAAGAAAAAGAACAAGGCAATTAGAGACTCTCAAAACCATACTAAAATAGTTAGTAGTCTAGAAAATATTGTCTTAGTTCCATGTTAAAAGGGTGGCCGTTACACCAATATTGTCATTCAGGAAACCTACTTTCAGATACGCTTGTTATTCAAGGGCTGTCAAAATCAGTATCACTGAGCTAAAAGGCCTCAAATGGGTTATGCTTGTCAAAATCATCTATGAATTCAGCATGTGATGGTCAGCATTACCTCTTGTAATCGCCAAAGGCCTAAAGACCTTTGCATTGACGCAAGAAGGGAAGACATAGCAGCAATATGTTCAGGTTGTGCCAACCTTGAAATTTCAGAGAAATTAGGCCCCTGAATCAGATAGAACATGATCACATAAACACAACCAAGGCCTCATTGTTAAAAAAACAGCTTGATCATTTTAAGCGTCAAACAGACTCTAAGAGTAACATATAGCGATATAAGAGTGACATGCCTGAGATACATACAGTATCAGCCGTACTCTGCTGTTGGTTCCTTCTAATGCAGCTGCAAGGGCTTCCTTAGGATAAATACATGCAGAAAAACGGAAGAACCCAATATCACACAAAGGGGCTACCCACTTTGCAACATCTTTTGGCAGAAAACCAAGTTGCACATAATCTGATTCAACGGAACAAAATAGTTATTTGGGGAATCAAACATATGGAAACATAGTATTTGTCATGAAGCTACATAAAAATAAATAATAATAATAAAATAAGTTTTTTTCAGCACCATAATAAAGATCAAAATCTCATTCGAAATGAAAACTTTCCATGAGGAAAAGTATACATCGTCAATAGATACAAAATTGTGATAAGGCAGTGATGTGAAAATGGTACTGCAAAAAAACATAACAATGAATGATGTAAATATGCATTAAAAACTTTCAGAATATCTTGTAAGATATTAGGTTGTAGTGCAATGGTAAAAGTCTCTGGTGCCATTCGTGATAATGCAGGTTCCAGACATGTGAGCAGCCACTTCACGCAAAATTGCCAAATGTTATGTCTGTCTCCAATATGGACCCTCCAAAGACCCTGCTTCAACGGGAGCCGCACTAGGTAATGACCTATATGGGAAGATAGAATTGACATATTCTATTCAATCCAAATAAAGGGTGGAGTTGTATTACGCAGGTTGATGGCCCACCAAGGGGAAGTGGTAGGCCAACGTAGATGGTACTAATAGTAGATCTAAAGTAGTGCAACCTCTCCAAGACTTGGTCAAGATAGATCAGAATGGCGAAACAAAATTCATGCAGCGCCCAAATAGTTGGGACAAGGCTTTGATGATGATGATGATGATGATGCAAGAACATAGGCATATAATTTCTTAGTGTACAAGGTGATTTCCTCTCAAGAAAGATCAATCACGGAGGCAAAAGGTCTAGAACCAGACTGCTCTTCAAGCTCAAACCCTGTCTACCGGGCGGGTACCCTCTCCGTCATCTTCATGCACTATGATGGTAACTCTGAAACAGATACAGGATATGATCAATAGTTCGATAGCTTTTGCCTTCACCTTTGTGGTTATCACTGGCTAGTACAGTCACACTGACTTTACCACATCTATTCCACCCACTTCGTGGTTTATATGCTATTACTAGGTGTGGAAACCATCCGTGAAAAACAATAATAAATAATCTTTAGGATCATTTGTCTATAATGCATTGGATATGAAAATGGCATTTACATGTAAACTTTGCATATATGAGTTTTACATATGTTAAATTTACGCATGTTAAAAACAATGCCATGTTTTGTTTGGAAGCACCATTTTCACAGGAGTACATGTTGAACAATTCACATTTCATATGAAGATTTTCTTATATATCAAAATCTATGAATACTTAAAGACATGAAATTTAAACATTTTGGGGTTAAATGAGTCAGCAAAAAATTTGAACAGTTTGGATTAAAATTTTGGCGCACAAAAGCGTCACAAAAAATAAAAGGTGAAGGGATTTGACATGCAACCGGTAATAGGAATACTTTGTAGTTGTGCCAACGCCTTCTTAACCAGGGAGGTGTGTAATCATGTTGCCCCTTTTTAGGTGTGAAAATCTTCATAAGAAATTGGCCACATTTACACACCAGTTTCACATGTCATTTGTGTAGATAAGTGCATAGAAATGTGTTTATGCATAAATGTTATACATGTGTAAATGGGTGCCAACCAAGGAACCCTTATATCATGGAAAAGTAAGAAATAGCCAATTGTTGCTAGATCCAGCTTCAAGGCAAAATAACTACAATGGCACAAGAACATGTGGATTGTTGTGCTTAAAATTCTACGACGTAAGTTAGGGCTCAAGAGAGAAGGTCATATGATTTTTCATTGTATAAAGAAGCCGTTCATATTGTTTCAAACCCAATATATCATGAGCATATAGAACATAAAGAAGTTGATCATCATCTCATTCATCAAGTGGTAAAAAATTATACAAATGGAGTACACAATGTCAAGAAATGAAGTGGCTGATTTTCTTATAAAAAGTGTAAAAAAGCACTTATCAGGCGTTTTCTCCAAGCTAGGCATTGTAGCTTTTAGCACCATCTTGAGGGAGAGTGTTGAAGATTAATTCAAGACTTACAATTTATTTCTGTTGTTAGGGGATTTGATATTAATCTTATAAAGCACGGGGGACATTTTGTAATTTCCGGAACTACAGGGCAGTTTCTGTAAATAATCAGAATATTGAGCAGATAATGTATAGGCTAGCACCCATCCCATGCATACAACCAGCCCTACTTAAGAACAACCCCCGTCCCCTCTCAAGTTCTGAAAAACTCCAGAACTTTCATCTTCCAACTGTTTTATGGATTTTGTGTAATGCCCATTCCATCAACTTGATGCTTTAAGATATTGGCAAGATGAGTTACGCTAATCGCAGGTTTGACTAGGGATCACATTCACAAGCTTTACCTATAACCACAAAAGTTAAATTGTTGAGAAAGTCTGCCAACTGTGACCTTCAGAGGATAAGGATGTTAGAGTCGGTACAAAATTTTAAACTCTTGCTAGATTATAAGAGATCAGTAGATGTTTCATTCATCAGATTCTGTAAATTCTAGGATGGCTAGAGTACTAGAAAACTGCTAGCAATAGATATTTCCCCATTAGTTCTAAACAAAGTCTTTTGAACAAAATCAAAGAAGATAGATGGCAATGGTCGCCGCTAGTAAGAGTTTGGAAGTTGGTGAATGGTGTTACAAAGCCCACCATGGGATACATATATGAATGGGCCCTACACAGAGAATACACTTCCCAATTTCCCATACACGTCCAACAAGTACTAAATGATTTGATAATACCATTTTACCGATCAAGGAAAAAAAATCGACAATGACATTCAACTGGAATTGAAAGTTGTAAAACAACTACCTCCTTCAGAGCATTCATCAAGGTCGCAAACAAGAACGCTCACGGCATTTCTATCTGCAGGTATATTAGTGTTTCTTTTCAAGATAACTTCAGACATCCCATACATATTTTCTCGGCAGCTTTTAAGAAAAGAAGCTAGCATCTTCAATTGTGCACCATTTGAATCAGCTCCAGTTCGAAACCGGTGGTTTAAACCTACTACAGAAGCTTGAATAGAACCAAGGAACTCCATGCCAATGAACAATGAACTTGCAATATGCTTAGGCTGCATTTCAAGAAATCAAATGGAAGAACAAATATCATTTTAGCATACCCATGGTCTTTACAAAAAGAGTTTTAGGACAGAATAATACAATATACTGTCTTTTAATTGCATTGGAAGCAGTGTTCAAAAACCCAATTATGGATCCGATGAGAGCCACAGGCTTGAAACCATTTTTAATGGAACATACAATAGCCTGAAGACAGTCTGTATCATCTACTTCTAATTTAAACAAAATCATTTTTGAAACAGTAAAAAGTGAACCATTTGAAATATCCACACTTAGAGCAACTCCTATAAGGCTTTTCCCTTTACATGGCTTACTCGATCATGAGCTATCATGCTACTCCACTCAAAGTAGACTTCAAACACATTAATCCAATCCAAGATCCAGTTTTTCTGTAAATTTTGATGGTTCTTGAAAAACATGTAGAACAGAGAAGTCTAACTAGAGGTGAGACTGGGGACAACGTGGGAACTACTTTTCATCCTTTACAGACTATCAAACAATACAATCACATTGAAGCAGGACAGATCCAAGATCCGGCCAGGCATTGATTGGCCACTTTGATGAGCCCACTTGATCCATGATCTATCTAAGATCAAGGATCCCTATCCTTAATTAGATAATTCCTAATTAATAGGTTTATTTTTTATTTTATGATGGATTAATATTTAGTAATTGCTCAATAGAATTTACCAATTTAGTACTCGCTTAATTTATTTTAGTAAGCCATGATTGTTGAGAGATAGTCTTTCCTAGTTTAGAAACAGTCACTCCTATATAAGGAGGAGTTGTTCATTGTAATGCACATGCTTATTTCCAATTAATCAAAATTTATTTGAGATTTATCTCTATTATGGTGTTTTTTCTCTTGTGAGGGTACCCTAGGGGTTGGAATCCATTTCTGGATTCGATCAATCATTCGGGAGACTGTTCTATAGTCGATCGGAGATCTAAGGCTGCACTACACATAGATGTCAAAACATTGATCGAAAAAGGGGAAAAAACACTGACAAAACAGTGTCACTGATAACTTGAGTGTTTTGTAAACTATTTTGAAACTGGTAGTTTGATGTCATGGTTTTGGACAAAATCTACACAGAGAGCAGGTGGCTTCTGATAATTTTTGATGAGTTTTTATTGGATGGGGTGTGTGCCAGGGTAAAGGAGGAGGGTTGCGTTAGGTAGGTTGATAGCCAGCGTAAAACTTTATCACAACCCAAACATGAATTCTAAGATAATATTATTTCGCGATAAGGCTAGGACATTTCCCACTTTAAGCAACGCATTGCAGCATCGCCCGATTGTAGTGAAAAGTATGCAAGGGCTACTGCATGACTGTGAGCTAATGCGGTTAAAGAATGAAGAAACAAAATTCATGTAGCCGACCCCAACATGGTTGAGATAAGGCTTTGATGATGATGATGAGTGTGTGTTAGGGATCAATTAAGCATTTTGTATTGAGACTAGTTTAGGCCAGTTTTTGGGCTACTCATGCGTGCTCAAACCTCAGTGCAGAGAGCAGGTTTCAGACTAGCAACCTGTAAAAACTGAGTGCAGTTCTGGAACTCGCATGCAAGTTGAATATGGGAGAGGATGGTTGAAATTTGAATGAGTAAGGGTTTCACAAAAAAGGTGTCGGGAAGCAGTAACAGTAGCAGCAGTGACAGAAAATCACACAAAATAGGAGCAGTGAACCTAAATTGAACGGAAACAGCAAAAAGCAAGAAATTGCAGGAAGCAAAAATCTAACAGCATTTTTTTTATATTTGGATTTGATTATTTTTTGGAATTTTCTTTTCAGTAAATCTGAAAAGAACTGATAGAAACCATCATCTTTTTCTTTTTCTTTTTTATTGGCATAGTATAGGAAAAAATTATCTAAAATGAGGGAATCAAAACAAAAATAAATTTGAATGATCTTACTTTGACACCAAGATAATGTGGCCAAGGAGTCTTCACATATTCATTGTGGATTCCTTGCCTTTGAAGCAATAGCTATTAGCAACCCAAGGCATCTTTACATGAGGGAAAACTTGCTCAATTCAATCAAATGAATGAGGGGAAGAGTAATTTTTCATTAAATTCATTAGGCAAGGGACACAAGAGAATTTATGGAGGATGGGATGACAATAGTAGGAATCCTATCTAGGATTCCCCTTCTTCACCATTATATGATTAGAATGAGATTAGGATTCCCCTTCTTCACCATTATATGATTAGAATGCCAATCTCTCTCTCTCTCTCTCTCTCTCTCTCTCTCTCTCTCTCTCTGATTACATGTCAATCAACTCTCTGGCTAGATCTAGGAAATCTTGTTAGGAATTTCAAACTAGGAGTGTCAATCCAGGAGATTTTCTTGGAAATTTGCCAAGAAAAGAACACAAATTTAGAGTGTCTTCATGGAGAAGTGCCCAATTAAAAAGATTGCTATGATTGTGCCCAATGGACAGTACAATCATGGGCTAAGTCCAATGGATTGGATAAGGTCCATGACCCTAGTCAGCATGGGCCGGCAAAATGGTGGAAATAAGTAGAATATCAAGTACCTTGACCCCCACTGGCCCCACAACCATTTACACCAATATGAAATGACATAAAGTTGTTAACTGGAGGAAAAATATGCACATGATGGGAATCCACTCTTGACACCACTGACAGTCAACTCGAAGCACATTGAGAGACACTCCAGTTTTCAAGCCCAGGTATTTGAATCAAAAGGAAGAGCATGTACTTGATCATCCAAGAGGAATAGTGTGTACTAATAATCCTAATGTATTGTCCTCTACTACTCTACATTACGATGCTATCAAGGGAATCCCTTTCTCACATCCACTGGTTTGTCCTACTACAGAAAACAGTAGAGTAATTCCTTACGTTGCAGGCACTGAGCAAATATTGATTGAAGGTGCAAAAAGAAGACCCAACTTCAAATGTGTAGGAACCTAAAGCTCATAAGACATGCCAAACAATCGAATTGAGGGGAGACAAAAAATGGAGCCAAATTTCTTTCTATGGACAATGTTCATCAAAACAAGAAGTAAAGGAAGAAGAGGGAAGACATCGCATAAAAGATTCAGATCAAGTGAACAACAAGCATGATCATCCAATGGATCTCATTGTAATAACGATTTTTCAAAAGAACTAGCTGGATCATCAAAATTCAAATCAATTGTCCTAATGATTCCCACAAATGATCCAGCCATTGAAGTCCCTCACAAATTGTTTTCTGGGAAAAACAATATACATGATGGATGAGCACAATTTGATGGATTGATCAACAAAGTGTACAAATCTAGCACATCAACCTCAGCTAATAGGTGATCTAATGATCCAGACTCAAGAGGCACACACAATCACTTCTAGATTGTCCAAACTATGCCTGAAGAGATAATTTCATATGCACAAGCTACAAAATAAATTTGAAGATCCATCACCCAAATTTTTACTGGTGGGATGGATCTTGAATCTGGGAGGACATAAATGGAAATTGAGGGTGAGTTCTCTCCAGGACAGGGAGACTAGAATAGGAAAAGAGGGGCTGCCTTAGAATAGCCTTTTGGAGCAAGGACTAAATCCAACCCAATTACCCAGGTGTATCAGGCCTAGCCCATGGACCAGCTCTAGACCTAAAAATGCCCACTGGATTGCACACTTGAAATTGTAATTGTCCACATGTTAACATGTACACTTCCACAGACAATTCCACACACCCAAATCTCGTTAGATTCTCATATTTTTGTCTTATGTATTATTTCCAAAAGTGTAACTCCATTGTTGATGACTCCATGGATTAAAGATTATCTTATGCCTATGCATTAGCTTAGGGATTGATCATTGGTCCTTCCCTCGCCCTCTCTCCAAAACAAAGCCTGTATTCTTGTCAATATCAAGTTTTAAGGGACTTGAGCCCCTTCAACTATTGACATTCTCTTCAGGGATTCAACCTTTTCACACCAGATCCATCTAGAGTGGGTCTTTACAACATTACTTCTTATATTGTAATGCAAAATACTTCATAATTTCTTTTTAACTCTCCCTGGTCCTAACATTCTGTTTTTAGTTGTCCGCAAAGCATGTACACATATCCTGACATTCACATTAGATTGACAGAATTCTCTAGTTGAGTATCCATCCTTAAAACACAACACACATGAGTCTCTATATCTAAATTTTAGGAATTTTTTAGGTTGCCTCTTAAATTAATTGAACCACCAGTTATTATATTTTCCTCTACTTTCTCAATATCCACAAGAATGCAAGGTTCCGGAGAACAATAAATAGATTCGTGAAAAAATGTAATTCCCTGTTCAAGTTCCTTGTCCTAGCTTTCTAGAATAATGGATTAAAATGACTTACAGATAAGAAATGCACTGCCTCCGAAGGATAAGGAACAGTCTGCACATGGAATCCTGGAATAGAGGCAACAAGGTGACCAACAGCCCCTCCAAAGTCATATTTAGCCAACTCCATTATCCAATGTGCCTGGGTTGGAACATCAACTACAAGAGATGCAATGAATCCAGCTAGCTGAGCAACAAAATCAGATTTTGAATTTTCATTTGTTTCCCCATGGGAAAGGGTGGAAAAAAGAGATAAGTAGTCAGGTAATCTTCTACGGGGAAAGTCTTGCCACCAAACAGTGTTTGTCACACTATTCCACTGCAAAAGTAAGAAGAAATTGCAATGAGTTGCAGAAAGAAATGAAATGCAGAATCTGTTCCATCAGCATTTTATCTGGAATAAATTTGCTGAAAATTTATAAAAGCTCAATCCTTGAAACTTCAAGCTAGAAAATTAAATATGGCAATGCTTTTATCCTCTTAGCATTAAAAGATATTCTATGTAGAACTAAAAGTAATACTACAACTGAGACGATTTTGGAATCCATGCCAATTTTATATTAGGTACTTAAATATAATAGCAAAGATCAACATTCTGACTGCATTGATTATTTAAGCAAAGGTCCTCTGCAGGGACCCCATTATGTGACTGCATTCTGGAAGTGTAAGTTGTAGATTTTGCTTCAGGAAATTACATGATGTATAACCAAATTGTTTCTATGTGATGAGAAACCTTGCCTGCTTCACTAGCCAAAATGCTAAGGCTTTAGGGCAGGAAAAGCTGGTGAATAAAATAAGAGTTGTCTCCTAACACAAGGAATAAAAAATTATACAATAAACTAGAATGTTAAAAAAACTGTGTAAGCCAATGAAATAGGATAGAAATAAGCAATTACCATTCAAGAGAAACTTGTCTGCAAATTTAAAAAATTACCCTTCTGATTGGAACAAATGACAAATTTGATTTTACAGGATGCATCCCATCAATTATTTTCAATTGACTTCAAAAGCTGTCAGTAAACAACTTTTGTAATATATCAATGTATTCCATTCTCAAAGATATCATCCATGGCAATTGAAGTCAATCTTCTTTTAACTATTTTAACTTTATTAAAAAGGCAACTTCCTCATGGCATCCCTCTTTGATGGTTCCTATTTTGTTCTCATATGAGGCGTACATTGAATCCCTTTACACACCGTACCCTCCTTTAAGGATTGGTCTTAGATTGACATTGATCCAAACATTGCATATCAGTAAAGTTTTATCACATAAGATTTCCACAATATATCACTATTAAACTTTTGAAAACCTAAAGTTAAGGGCTATGACCATTAGATCAAAAACGTAAATTTTATGCATCTCCAATCCATATCCAAATCTAGTTAACTTCTACATCTCTTGATTGCCACACATCCAAGTAAGCCCTATAAAAAGTGGTCATATTTTAAGCGCATGGGTTAGTGTGTGTCTGGTTAAAAAAAAAAAAAAAAAAAGATGCCCCACACTTATGTCATACAAAAATGTAAAGATAGTTGAGTTACTATCTATGGCATGTAGGTGGGGCCCACTAGTCCCACCATCTAAAAAAGATTGGTAGATTAGGCATCTATAAAAAGTTAGCCCACTGAACATGGTTGACTGATGGAAGGGCAATTATTTTGTTAATACTTCCATATTTATCATCCATTTTCATTTTCTTTGATCAAAAGGCTAATAAAGTTCAGCGAGATTGATATAGATACTCGCGTGACAATTTCTCTTTCTATGATGAGCCACTAGGCCACACCTCTATGCAAGAAGACCTATATCTAACTGTCATCCTAAAGTCCTAGTAATGATAGAATTTCTAGTGTGACTAATAAACAATCTATATCCTCAACAATCACATGGCTCATTTTTAAGAATAGGACATATAAGTTTGTGGACCCACTAGCACACCACATACAAGGTGGGATTTGTAAGGTACACTTTAATAAGAAATTAGATCCACTAGATATTTCTTGCAACCCACTCTACTCTACAGACATGAAATTGATGGTCAAAAAATATAGGACAAAGTTTCAATTTCAACCATCCATTTCTAGTGGACTTGATATTGTAGATAATTAATCTAAGATGTCCTTTTCAATTTCTATCGTCCACTTTCATGGACTTAGATCAATATTTGGCCAATTTAACACCGATCCAACCATTATGCACCAGTTTATTAACTTTGTGCTAAAGTATGCACTTAAGAGGCACTAAACTATTAGGCCAGAAGGTAACTAAACTATTAGGCCATAAGGTAAGGGTTAGGATGATTTCACTAGTCCAACCCTTAAATGACAACCTATCCCTAACATTCCCTTAACCTAATGGATGCATCCATGTAAGCCTCAGATGTGCTTTCAAAAGCAATTTAGTACTCTCCCTTACAGGAATTCATAGGGCTCATCACAAAAAGAGGGTTTGCTATATTTGATGTCTATAAAATATCAAGATCAGCCTCATCAAACATTGTTGGTCATTTTATTGAAAGAAATAAAGGTGGATGATGAATATGGAAGAATTGGATGGTTTGAAATCATTGCCTTTGATTCATTGATTGACAATGATCGCACAAGGGAAACTTCTTAGAGATAGCTAATATGCCAATGCTCTTATATATGATTGTACCAATAGGCCCCACCTAAATGCAGCGTGTAATAATTTAAGTATCTTTACATTAGTACAATGTTGGAAGTGCAAAGCATTTCTTCATTTTTGAGTCACACACTACACAATGCCCTTGAAAAAATGACTGCCTTTGGTGGAGACCACCTAGATGCATTACAATCAAGCATTGTAGGGGATAGATTTGGCTGTGGACTAGATGTACATTTACTTGGATCAAAATATTGTAATGCTTAATTTAGGTTTATGGAAGTCTATTATTTCTGTTAAGGATGATTTTGATCAGTTCATTTGCTATAGAGCTCATGATGGGCAGTGTGTTAGTTTCTAGCATGATAAGTGGTGTGGGCAAATGGTGTTGAGTCATCAATTTCCCAACCTTTATTCTTTGGATTATGAGAAAACAGGCTGCCGTGGCTGATAATTTCCATCTTTTGCGGGGCAGGGCTGTTTGGGAGTAACATTTTTAGAGAAATGTGACAGTGAAACTACTGATTTAATAGTATGTTGGGTATGCTTGATAAGGTTTATTTCTCTGATGGTCAACGAGATGCGAGGCTTTGGAAACCTGATGTTAGAACTCAGTTTTTGTTGAGTTCTTTTTACAATGTTCTCACTGCTAATTCAAATGTAGTTGATTGAAAGACGTTTTGGGATCCTCTAATTCTGCCTATAGTGTTGATTTTCTGTTGGATAGCGAGGATGTGTAATATTGTAACTACAGATAAGCTGAGACGTAGGAATCATTTATTTGTTAATGGGTGTCCTGTGTGTTTAAGAGATGAAGAATTTGCACCTCATCTGCTCATTCATTGCCCTTTTGGCTTTTGCTCATAGAGTTTGGACTGCCATTCTTCATATTTTGCATATGCAGTGGGTCATGTCACTCTCAGTTGAAGATCTTTTTCAGCAGTGGCGTTTTTTGTGTAAGTTTGTCCGTGGTAAGATTTTATGGAAGTTATCATTGTATGCCATAGTTTGGAAACTTTGGTTGGAGAAGAATAATGGAATTTTCAGGGATAGAAGTAATTTTGTGGAGGAGATAGTTGATTCTATTGTCAAGACTGTCTCAGTTTGGGTAAGCAAGCATAAGGAGTCTGAAGGAACCATTTTGGTTGTCCTCTCTAGTTCTCTAGTTTTTGGGCTGCTAATTTTAAAGGGGGCTCGCATGCAAAGTTTGTTTATTGTGCTGATTGGGTGCCTACTCCCTCTGGCATCCTCAAGTTAAATTTTGATGGCAGCTTTGTTCATATTCTATTCGAAATGGCGGTATCGAAGGTGCCATGAGGGATTGCTCTGGTAATGTGGTTAGGAACTTTTCACTGTGGATTTTGGAGTTTGGATGCTAATAGGCAGAAATCTTTGCTTTGCTAGGTTGTCAATATTTGGTTAAGTTGGGCGGTTACAAGGCGATTCTTGTTCTACCTTACAGTGGGGTTTTGGGAGGACAATCCATCCTTGGAGATCAGCTCATTGGGTGGAGAAGGTGCAAGTCATTTCTGGGCAGTTGGATGTGTCTTATCATCACATTTTCTGCGAGGCCAATGCTAGCTGATGGTATTGCAAAGAGAGGAGTGTTGCTTTTATCTCTTTCTTTTGATGTTTAGTATGTTATTTGGTAGGGTTTGTTGTTTATGGTGTTTGTCGTGTGTGCTGGGCTCTGGCTGGATGTGTTTTGCTTTGCCCCTTTGTTCTGTTTTCTTTTTCTTTGGATAACGTACATTGATTTTGAAAAAAAAAAAAAAACTTAGCTTATCAAGGTTCAATCAATATATATCATGCAAATCTATTGTTATAATATCCAACTATAATTATGTTCAAATTAGTAGTATTAATCTAGGAGCAATACTTATTCAAAGGGGTAGGTGGGTGTGTGTGTGTGAAGAGATATATCATAGGTGCCACCACCACCCACCCACACCCACACACACACCAAGGAAAACAAAATAAACACCTATAAAGAGGTGTTTTGAAAAACTTGCCTTCTATAAAAGACTTCAAAACACCTAGACTTCAATTCCACGAAAGGAATTTTTGGGATCATAATAAATTGATAGAATGCAATTATTGGTCACTGAGGTTTATACAATCATTCTGGAAAAACTTAGTGGAAGTGCCCCTTTCAATCAAGATTAAATTGCGTTCTAATCATGGGCTGAAAATAGGATAATGATATTAACAGTATTTTGGAACTTATCTAAAAGAAACATATAAAGAAATAATTCAGCCTGGGAGTATCACTAGTAGAGATTCAAATTGGGTACAGGCAAGATTGAACCCATCATATCTACAAGGTAGTCCAACAATACGTGATGAAAACTCATAGTTCAATTTGTTTTGACACAATAAGCCATAGGAGTTATAGTGAAAACGAAATGATGGCAAAGGTTATATATGAAAATGTCCGTGCTTGATAAACATGGCAAATGTGAAGTAAAGAGCAGCTTAGGCTCCCTCGAGGCCACCAAAATGTGATAGAGAGAAAACCTTTTAGTGTATCCCAGAGATCACCGTAGGCCGCTATTTATCACACTGTAATCTCCGGTACATTTTTCTTTATCCTTCTATAATTTATTGTAATCTTCATAAGCTGCACATAAGTACATAACTTATACACAAGAAGTTCCAATATAAATAGGGAGGTGATCTCACCTCGATCCCATCCCACAACTTAACTCTCAATTTCTATTCTCATTTTCAAGTTGTCTGCACCTTTATAGTTAAAAAAATAAATTAAAAGAGAGAGAGAGAGAGAGAGAGAGAGAGAGAGAGAGAGAGAGAGAGGAGGAATTGAAAAGCATGTTCCTCATATCCATCAAGGACACAGCAGCATCTCATGGAAGCATTAAAGAGGGAAGTTTGCAGTGAAGTAATCACCTGTTTTGAAACTAAATTTGCTGAAGTGACAACAATACGAATACTATCTTCTCTTTGCAAAACAATTAATTTTGGATGATGGCACGCAACACCTTTCTTTTTACGGTCTTTACCGAAAGCTATAACATCAGGAAATGGAGGGTATCTGCAGTTAGAAACAGTTAAAGGGTAAATGCACGGCATCCAGATCTTCAGAAAACTGACTCTGAAAAGCAGTACTTACACAACTAATAAGTTGGGATAATCTGGATAGGGCATCGATGTTCTTTTATCATGGCCGGCACTCCAACATCTCTCACTGTTATGACATGCAACTGTTATTGGGAGAAGATTTGGCACTTTACAGCATGACAAAAACCTGTTAAAGATTCTTACATAAGTTATAGGAACAAAAAACACAATCGCCACAAAATCCAATAATGTAAGCTTTCAATCCAATTTCTTTAGTACCCAAAAACCATCAAGTATACAAATGCACAAAATTACATCAAACGTCAATGCAATAAAAATGCAAAGAGATCCCTCTTCAAATGAAAAACATCACCTATTCACCTTACTAGGAAGCACGTATTCTTTTTTCCCTCTAATCTAGTAAATACTCATGCATGCACGCACGCACTCATGCACGCGCATGCGTGCACAAACACTACCAATAAATATTCAGTGAATAACGTTCTGTCACATGAAAACACACACGCATGCACAAACAAACAAACAAGACCCCAACCAATAGATATTCAACAACTAATGTTCTGTCACATGAAAACACTCAGACCGAAATAATTTCACATACCACAAAACATCACTCGTAAAAGTTGCAATGAATACACGTAAGAGAGTTCCCACTGGATGAAGAAGCTCAGGCAAGGAAACAGCCGTATGCTGATCTAACAGACCAGAGTCTTCAAAACAAAGTCGATTCAGAAAGAATCTTTTCCCGACTGAAGGCAAACCAATGACTGAGTCTATATTTGAATGTGAATTGCGGAAACTGCCAACAGCTTTCTCTTTACAGTTTCCTGGACATTCCATTTGTCCTGAAGAGCAACAAACACAAGAGGATTGAATTTCTTTTGGCACTAATAATTCGGTAGCCTGTATTGAACATTTTTCAGCAGCCCAAACTTTGTCATGAAGAGGTACAACAGAATCTGTCTTTACAGCCCCCAACATTCCATTTACTAAATCTTTTTTGGGGCCCAAACTAGAGGAACAGAGCTGTTCCCTGTTGCAGACATTTTCAACACCTTTTCTTCTACTCGTTGATGAAACTTCACCATTTCTACGAACTTTTAAATCCAATGAAAGTTTATTCATACTGAAAGGAGAATAATAATTACCAGTCACTGCAATTACCTTTCCTTTATCAAAATTCACAAATTTTCTTATGTACAATATGGGATCAACACTCTGCAACACCCCTCTGCATTTACTTAGAAGAAACAACATTCTCGCACTCAGTTCTTCATTACCCCGTCTACAGAGAGCAGTATCCTTCACAACTCTTTCCGGCATTGACTCAAACACCTTGGATGCACCAGGACTCCTCCCAGAAACACCAGCCCTTCCAAGCTTCCCCTCAATGTCCTCCGTATAAACAATCTGTTCGAGCGCAAACCCAACCCAATTTCCAGATTTATGGGCTAATCTACTTCTGCAGACGAACGACACCTCATCCCCGACAGACAAATCCACAACACTGCCACTTTGGATCCTACTTCCATTAACAAAAACCCCATTCAACGAGGCAGATGTCTTCATCCGCAGAGACCCACATCGAGACCTTCTTCTAATCTCCTTTATATCAGATGATAAGAAGAACCCATCCACAATAAAGATCCTGCGGGCAGAGCCATCAAACAAAACCTGACAGTGTCGATTGCTGACGCGGGAGTCGTCGAAAACGAATTCGCAAAGGCGGGTTTTTCGTCCGAAAGTGTAGAGACGGTCCGACCTCAGGCAAATCAATTTACAGAGGGATTTGGTGTTGGCATGGATGAAAGGAGAGTCGAGAGATCTCAGATAGAGAAACCCAGATGTTGAAGTGAGATTTCTGGGTCTCTCCCGGGAGGAAAAGAGGCGTTCTGTTCGTGGGCGTTTGGTGGGATGTTGGATTTCCATGAAAGCACGAAAATTGGGATTGAAAGGTATGTTCTGCATACCTCCATCCACCCTTATGGAAAGCCTTCCTCTTTCCCAAACTGGGAAAGAGGTCCTTCCCGCCAATTTCTGTCCCGCGCCAAAAAACAAAAGCCAAACTGCCCAACCGTAAGAAATGCTACCTTTGTCCAGTCTTCTTTGCTTCTTTCTTTTTAAAACGTGCATAGTATTGGATTTTTACCTACAAGTGCTACTTTTCAAACACCAAAAAATTCCTCTATGGAGAATAAAAAAAAAATTTTTTAATTAAAAATTTTAAAATACCCGTTACACATCTCTCTCCTTCCCTCCTCCCACCTTTCCCTCCAACTGGCTAGAGGGGGGTTTTCTTGTCAGCCGATGCTCGTCACCAGCCAGAGGGAAAGGGGAAGAGAGAAGAGGGAGGAAAAGAGATGTGTGGAGGTATTTTGAAATTTTAAATTTTTTTCTAGAAAGATTTTTTGTATTTAAAAAGCAGCACTCTTTACCTATATATCCTTCTACTTCCCAATTTACTTACTTTCCTTTTCTTTTTATGTATTTTGCTTTGCTGTTGGGTAGCAATATAGTTTCGCTTGAGAACACAAGGTTAGTTTTGTGGGAGGTGACTCCAATCTTATAAAATCATATTCTGTAAGATATGTAGTGACTCCACATTTTCTAATTCGTCATAAGATAGATTAGTGGTGACTCCAATCTTATAAAATCATACACAATTCCTTATTTCCTTATTCTTGCAAGAGGTGGTGCCTGCCTTGTGAACTTCGTTGTGGATTCTGCAGTGGGCGGTGTCACATAGCGGCAACTCTCCTCTCAACAATTCAACACATATGAGATATAACAATTCCAAAGTCGTACTCTTTTTTTTCTTATTTTTCTCATTCGCTCTGTTTCATGATATGTTGCCGGGGAGCTTTCAGAGCCCGTGACAGATTTCTGAAAGGCTAGAAAAAAGAATACTTCTACACCAAGTGGCCACATTCCTATATCTAAGCTGCTGGGTCCTATTTTTTACCCATTGATGCCTGCACCAGTGCTCATTTGAAGTTGTTTATTTTATTTTTTGGGTTGCTAAAGTCACTTACGTATCAAGACCAACCCTTGTTAAATGAAATTAGAAGCTGAATGCAGTTGGGAGGTTGAGATATCGACAGAGAATCGAAATTAGACTTAAATCAGTCTGTCTGAGAAAATTTTGAAAGAGTGAACCAATGGAAGAACTCGACCGGCTTAATTGGTCATTGGTAGCTGAGTGAAATACCCCACTCGCAAGGTGGGAAAATCAGTCTCTTTCTCACAAGACTGGAGAGCCCAGAAGGAGCAACTCCTTCTTGGTCCCCTCAGCCTTCAACTTAATAACCAGTCCATAAATTCATATTACGTTGGACACTGCGGTTTGCATGGTATCTAACTCTTATAGTCATCATGAATTATGATTCCCAAGTCATATAACACGAATCTATCATTTGACACTGTATTAAGACCTTATTAGCATCACGTATGTCCCAGCTAGATCTTGAATCCTCATTGAAATTTTTGAAACCAATGAAGAAGCCAAACTGGGTGAACCATCTAGCATCATGTCGAGATCAGGTGAACAACTCATGTTTATGGTACCCCGAATGCTACCTCAACTTCTACCTTGCCCGGCATTGCTGGATGCTTTTGGTAAATGCCCTAATTGCAATATATGTATTTTTTTTAATCCAAAACGACATGAGCAGTATGAATTAGTATTGCCTAGGCTTTTTGGTGGCTAACACTGATTGGTTCTACGACACATCCAATATGAAATAACAAGCGGTACCAGAGACACAAAATGGCAGACACAGTAAGCAACGGTTGCAGTGCCCAATCCTACCTTCTATAAAATTGCCAATCTTGCACCGTAGGTCCAAGCGCTGCTTTCCAAACATATATGCACTTGCAGTCAAATCATTATTAGCTGATGTCTTTATATAAAAAATATAAACACAAAACCACCATGATCTAAATTCAAAACTTTTATATAAAAAATTTAAACACAAAACCATCATGATCTAAATTCAACATAGAAACTAATTTATCTAAAGTAGATGAGTTCCTAAAACCTTTTAAACTTTATATCCAGTGGGTTCTCTATTGTGATCAATCTTTGTTCATCACTTAAACGCCAATTTTAAAGGAAGCGATTTATATAGTTGCACGCAGTAACAATGGGTCTAGAATTTATCAGCCAAGATTGTGTAGGGACTATATTAACAACATATTAAAGATGAATTATAAATATTATCTTCTTTGAACTAATTCTCATGTGATGTCCCTTCCATAAATATTGATTAGGACACCTAAAATTTCTTGTTTTTGAATTTCTTATGAGAAATAAAATTCAATGCCAACAATGCAGTCTAAATACAAACCCAACTCAACTCACATGGATCAGGTCTGAAATTATTGGAAAAAGCGGCGCAACAGAAACTACCAACGATCAACGAATCAACCACAATAAATGTAACACACCATACCCAATTAAGCGTGTTTACCAATTAAGTAAGTTATTAGCTAATTAATATAGAGTTATTCTAATTAATGACTTTTGCTTTCTAATTAGGTTAGATTAAGTTTATTTTTGTCTCATTGAGTCTAGTGAGTCAAGATCGGGTCATAAATAGGTGGTTGGGTTGGATTTAACCTTAATTAGGTAGATGAAAGCCTTTTCGTAATTTTATATTTCATAGTCTTACATCATATATGCATCATATTGATATCATCGTGTTCATTTTTAGGAGCTCGTCAACTTTTATGTTTGGCTTGAACCCGATTGACCTCATTTGAATTAGTAAGCCCTCATTTGAGTTAAACTGAAACTGTAACTTAGAAACTAGATTTATTATTAAAACTCTAGAAAACTTAGACATAAAGGAAGTCAAACCCATTTCATTCGATCTCTCCTCTTCTCTGTGCTACAAAACTCTTCCTCGTTCTTCTTTTCATTAACATTTCCTCATCAGTCGAAGGTCCAATAGCCTGCATTTGTGATTGGAGACTCCCATCTTCCATCTTTATCATCTTATACCTCCCCTTACATCTTTGAAGAGTAGGATCTTAGCCTTCATCTTCAAAATCAATCTCTAAGATAAGATCTCTTCCTATTTACAAATTTCTTTGGTTAATGGAGTAAAAGGGACTCTTATTCCAAACATGCACTCATGCTCTCTATTCTTTCTTCATGCATTTCATGTTGCGTCAAGAACAGTGGATTCTTCTTCTCAACTAAGCCAAAAAAATGAGCAATAATTAGAACTCTAAATCAAATATAAGTATAAGCTAATTATAGTTGAATGCATGTTGGTACTTTGGGATTCTCGTAAAATCTATTGAGCTTTAAATGTGATTTTTCAAGCCTTATATCTTATTTGTTCCAAATTTTTATTGCATGATGAGATCTTTTCAATAAATGATAAAATGTGAACTTGGAAATGTAAAATGACATATTGGAGCAGGTAGATGGAATCTAGTATTATGGGTTGAAGAAAGAATTATATACTGAAACTGCTCCAGAATTTCAGAAGCAGCTAAACCGTAAAAACCCAAAAGCTCGACAAAAAAGAAAAATTGAAACTTTTCTTCTACGGCTAAGCCGTAGCTAAGTCGTGGACAAGCCATAGGCCACTTACAACTAAGCCGTAGGCTACCTATGGCCAAGCTGTAAATGAGAGACAATTTCTATATACCACGGCTAAGCTTTAGAATATCCATAGCTAAGTCGTAAGAACCTAGAAAACTTAGGCAAATTTAGGAACATTCATGAGACCTTGTAGGCTTTAGTTCCTTGGAACCTTTAACCTAATCATTTGGCCTAATGGAAAATTACTTAACATAAAGTGTCTTGAGATCTGAGACTCATTCGTATAAAGTTGTTCGTTTATTTAGCACCTTTCCTTAGGTATTGGTTTAAGGGACTTTGATACACTTCTTTTATACAATGTGACACCAAATAGAGATAACTATATATCAAATAAATTAAAACAACACAATCATACATGGTTAGAAACAATGGATGACTAGATTAGAATTGACTCATAAGTTACCTTGACTCTACTAATTTAAATTAAATGGCATATTGAAATCCTTACAATTGTCCTCTCTCATTGAAATGGTTATGGAATAGTCTTGATATAAATTGTTTATGGTTCAAACATTTCGTTATATTCGATAATCTTGTTGTTAACATTGAATTGAATAAGAATGAATTAAACTATAACAAATTGTCTACAATGAAACGAATAACATGAGTTACTCAAATTCAATTATATGATTTTTAATATGGTCTGGCTTTATTCAACTTCAGCCTTATGATACCCAATGGATTTAACTTTGGTGTAATAGATTGAAATGGTGCCGCTGCAATGTGTTTTGGAGCTTCAGGATTCTATGAACATAAGGATTCAATCGTACCTTTGGCCGGGGCGTTGGTATTCCCAATGTAAAGATTGAAAGTGCAACAGCTAGATCTCACCAAGTCCTAGAGGGGGGGTGAATAGGACTATTAAAAATTTCTTTCCAGAAAAGAGGTTTTATAAGAGTGAAATGATTAAAATTAAGAGTCCACAAGCAACATTAAGAGAGATGCTCAAAGTTGTATGTGTTGACAGTGTATAGAAATGCTATTTGAATAAGGAAGATATAGCTTACGGAGATGATCAACACAAGTAAAAAGGATATAAGGCATGCACCACACACAACAAGCAATAGACACAGTAATTTATAGTGGTTCGGTCCTAGACCTACATCCACTCTTAAGAGGAATCTCTCTTGGTTCCACTAATTATGAGGTACTTACATAACAAACATCTCTTGCAACAATTTTTTGTCTGGTGGTTTGTCTTCCACCAACTGGATTTTTTGATCAGGTGGTTGATCCTTGATCTAGTCCACCAACTGCAATAATTTTTTGATGCGGTGGTTTGTCCTCTACCAACTACAGCAAAGAGAATTGAAATATAGAGAAGAACACCCAAACAAGGAATTGTATACCTTAGTTTTGAGTGGTGCTCTTGATGCTTGAAAGACTACCTTCAAGCTTTGACCTCTTGTTCTTGCTCCTTGGTGATGAAGATTTTTAGATGAGTATTCAACCAAGGGAAGAAGTTTTAAGAGGGTTTGGAATGCTAAGATTTTTTCAGATTGAATGAAGCCTTTCCTAAATGCACAACTACTCTTCTTGGAATAATAATGGCACTTTAAGACTCATAGAGTAGGTGGTTGTGGGAGCTTTTAGTATTGTTTTACTAGTTTTACAAAGGCTCAGCTATCTTGGGATTTTACTCAGTTCAATCAATGTAATGGGAAGAAAGGAGAGGTCCCCTTTAAATACAGAAAAGCTCAAACGGTTAGATTTACGGCTGAGAACAAAATGGCCTATGGCTTAGCCGTATGCTCTGACAACATCCAACGACTAGTTTGACTAGATTCAACATTATTCCTTCTTACGGTTAAGCTTACGGCTTAGCCGTAAATCCTTATACGGCTTAGCCGTGAGTACCTTTCGGCCTAGCCGTGGGTCAGCCGAAAGCTGAAATCTCCCAAAAGTGCTCTCTGGAAAGTGGCCCGTAAACCTTACAGCTTAGCCGTGAATCATACTACGGCTTAGCTGTGAAGGCCTTACGGCTTGGCCGTAAGATCAACCATAGGCATTATATGGCCAAGAGCACTCTGTGGACAGTGGCCCGTGAATTTTACGGTTTAGCCGTGAATCATACTACGGCTTAGCCGTATCCCTTTTTTGGTGCAGCCGTAGGTTCAGCCGTAGAACAAATGTCTCAAAATATTCTCTCTGGAGAGTGAGCCGTAGGTTCTACGGCTTAGCCGTAGTCCAAGCCGTAGTACACAGATAGGGTGTTTAGAAACCCTTTTTCCTATTCTAATTCTACGGGCACTAAGGGTCACTGTTACCTTATCCCTTGGCACTCATAGAGGATCTTCTTGATTGATCTTGATCTTCCTTGAACTTACTTGATCTTCATTGATAGACTTCGAGCTTCCTTGATCTAACTTGATCTTGAACTTCAGAGATGTAACTAGGTCTTTCTAGAGCTGAACTACACTTTGGTCACGTAATTGACAACATATTCTTACAATGACACTAACAAAGATTCCTATTGAAATAATACAGCATATGTAGTAGCTAAATAGCAAAACATTTCCCTTAATTTATTTTTATATCATACTTTATTCAATGCACAACTTGTCTAGTAAACTAACTTGAATTTTTTGATCAATTTTAATGATTCTCTTAGATACAACACATGTTACCTTAATTATGCTTATACTTTGCTGAATAGTTTTATTCATAGTTGTCTAAATGGTGTTACAGGCTCAGATCTTAGTCCTGATCTTGCGAAGATTGAGGAGACTCAAGAAGAGCCTATGAAGTCCCTTCAGGCTTTAATGAGTGGACAGCAGAAGCGATCTGACTGATCTCCTCCATGGCGTGTGACACGGTCATCTTTTGGCCTTTTTAATTTAGGATTTTTGGATGCATTAGGGTTTTATGACATTCTGCATTAGTTTTTCCATGCATAATTCATGATTCCGCATATTTTTGAGACAATGTATATTTTTGTCCTTGTCTATAATTTTTTGTCCTTGTCTATAAAACTTTATATCTCTTTTGCTTAGACATTTTATGATGCTCTTGTATAAACTCTTACATGTACTTGTTATGCAGTAATGTTTCTCCTTTTTATTGGTAATTTAGTGTGTATTGTTTCATGAATAGATGCATTTAGGAATATTTAATTGTTGGAGAAAATTGTATAGGCGATATCGACAGGCTTTTGCATGATAAACACTTGGACAGATATCTTTTAATGGTACCTCACATGTGTACTTAATGTGAATATCCCTTATGTAATTCCAACTAAACTCCGATCCAAGTGTGTATTACAAGGAAGTACGAGTGTCTCGCCTCGGGATTAATCCTAACCTAAGGATTTTTGGGCTCGAGTCGTGATAATAAACAAACAAAATTATATCATCAGGCAATCACACACATGAAAACACCAGTTTTGCATAGTTCAGCAATTTTGCCTATGTCTACGGAGGAGATATCTAAATATCATGATCTTATCTCAATTCCTTGGATCTAGGATTACAATACATTAATAAATATAGTTTTCGCTTTCTTTGCCACAAAAAAAAAAAACATACATAATAACTAAAATACCCCTAACCTTGAACCTCGATTCTAGCTAATTCAGATGACTGATCCGGCTAAACCGAAATACAAGACAAAAGCCAATAGAAACAAAACTATATTGTATCCAAACTTGAATTCGTGCGTTTTCAAAAGCACTGTCCCCAATCTGAATGTGCTTCGGACATGGTTAACCCATTATATTGATCCAGATTCAATTCCATAGATATTGAAGAAATTGATTTCAAACCAATATTAAAGTTCCTTTTTGCAGTTCGACACACTAGTATTTTCGAAGAATGAATGCTTTGTGTGTATTCCGTTTGCGGTGAAATAGAAAGAGGGAATCACATGATGATTCACATCAATGAAAGATGTTTATTTTTCCTATCTTCCACCAATCATCTAACCAATTAAGGTCTGACCTAACTTATATAGAGTTGGAGACTAGAGATAAAGGAATGTGAAAAGAAAGAAAGAAAGAAAAAAGGCCACATGGAATGGTCAAATTGCCCCTACTATTTAAATTTTGTTTGGATTCAAAACCTTGAATACGAATCTATATGGATCTGAGATCAAACCCCTTATATATATATATATATATGTTGGGCTTGAAATCAGGTTTTGGATCAAGATATGATTGACCATCCAAACCAAAATTAGATCCCAAGCCTCTCTTTCTTTGGGCCGGAGAAGGCAAAAAAATTGAAGAATTAGAGACCTGCTATAGCCCTAATAACACTTGTCCTGCTTAATACCTGATTAGATATTATATTTAATTTCACCTTAACACTCATCTAACCTTGCATATAACTCAATCTGCTTCATAATTTGTGATATCAAACTTGCCATATGACAGGTTTAAATGGATCGTTTAATGCTAGAATCTATCTAAGAGGATTTGAACTCACAACCACAATAATTTTTGAGATATACTATCTTCATACCACATCATTTGAAAAAATCTAAAGTAGTTATATGCAAGGTAGAGAGCGCTAGGAGGGCAAAATATGAACTTAAGTGAAACTTGACCCTAGTCATAACCGTAAAGCAAGAAAAGCGAAGGCATTAAGCCCTTAAAAAATAAGGCCCCAGAAAAAGCAATTGCTATCCTTTTTTTTTAATCCCCAAAAAATAAAGTCCTATAAAAGTAATTAAAGCAACTGGCATCTTTTCAAAATCTAAAAAAAATTGTCATATTTTGTTTCTCCCCAAAAAATAAGGCCCTATAAAAAATAATTAAAGCAACTACCATCTTTTCACATTTCCAAAAAAAGCAACTATTATCTTGTCACCGCATCAAATTAAAAAATAATTCATATCTATAATCTTTATGGCCAACACTGATAAATCACTAAATCAGGTTTTATGTTTTATGCTTTGAGAATTTTTTTAGTCCCAAGCTCATATTATATGTTTATTATAGTTAACGTTTGTTTTATTTGTAAATATTATTAATTATAATTTATAAATAATAAATATGTATACTCTAATAAAATTGACAATACTTGTTATTTTTGCTTATCCAGAAAAAAAGTTTTTCAACATTAAAATTGATAAAAATCTAACTAAGATCAATCATGTCACAAAAAAGATTAAGTGAATTAGCTATACCATCAATTGAAAAAGATATATCAGCAAAATTGAATATAAAACTTAATTAGTAATTTTGCATTGCAGAAAGTGAGAAAATATATTTTAGATAAAATATTTATAACAATATTAAAAAAATTAAAAAATTACCTCATTTAAAATTAGCATTTTAGGCTTCAAATTATGTCAAACCGACTCGAAACCATCACTATCAACTCACCCATAGATACGGGTCGGGGCAAATCACCCCATCAAATTTCCCTTCCAAAGTCAACAATCTCGGAAAAAACGTTTACATTAATGAGGTCATGTATGAATTTTTTTTTTTTAATCCTGGAGTGGTGGAGCCTGCATCCTCCATATTTCTTAAAAGTATTATTATCTTTTGATGCTTTTGTAATTTGTCTGACTTCAAATCACTGCTCATTTTTTCAGTTTTTTTATTTATATTTTCAAAATCAACTCCAAAATAAAATATCTCTCTCCATTTCTAATTCATTTCTAGTGGAGGATAATATAATCTTCTCTAGGAGTTAACATTTGATGAGTTTTATTCAGTCACTTCGATAGTGATTGAGAACTGAGCACTGTGAAATCAGACTTTACCACTCGCTTAGATTGAGTGAGGCATAAACAATTAAATGGGTGCTTGTGCTTAGATACTCTACACTGGAAACATTCATTAGCATAATAACAAGCGGTTTGAAATTAATAAATTATAACGTAACATTGTATAGAGTTCTAATTTATCTATTTATAATATCCATGTGCAACGGTGTGCATGGTCTTTCCGTGCATTCTGGCTGCTGGTGCCCATCTTGGCCCCAGAATTTATGGGACATTAGGGGATATAAATATCCAATCATGATGGACCTAGATATAAAAAAAAAATGGTATCAATTTCTTGCCTCTAACGCATTGATATGAGATCCACAGGTTTTAACAACTTGATATTAAAAGAGATGGTCATCGATTCAAAGGTCTAATACATTTGTGCTAGGGTCCAATGACCATGAATAGTTCAAATGGATCATAAGATGTGCCCCATTATATTGCCCTCACCATAAAGGAGTTTGCACTGGAAAATTTACCTTTATCCAGTGGCGGACCCACATAGTGTTGAGAGGAGGCAATTCTTTCTTTCATTTGAAATAGGAAAAGAATATGCAAAAGATTCAAAGGAGAATTCTTGGTCTTCTCCACTTTGCCCCTCCTCAATTTTTATTTTTCCATTTTTGCCCCTCATCAATTTTTTCCTTTTTGTTAAACAATGAAACTTTAGAGTACTAAAGGCATTTGATATCATTTATTTTTATCAAGAAGATAACTCATCAAACTATGTTTCCCATTCTTTAACCAAATCTCTCAAATATGTTTCTTTTTACTTAATTTTCTTTATCTCTTTCTTCCAGATAAATCCAATTAATTGTATTCTTCTATCACTAAAGCGTACTTTTTTATATTTTTCTTTTTTTCTTTTTCTTTCTATTGAGTGTATAATCCAACACCTCTCAACTTTTGCACTTTTTTTTTCATTGACAGAGGGCATCGACTCTTTAGGATGGACTAACCAAAATCAATTTTTTTGGAAAGGTAAAATTTTTCTTTTGGAAAGGTTAAAAAAATTTTTCCGGAAAGGTTAAAATTTTTTTTGGAAAGGTTATTTGTTTTTGAAAGCCTAAAAAATTTTTTTGGAAAGGTTAAAATTTTTTTAGAAAGGTAAAGTTTGTTTTGGAAAGGTCTAATTTTTTTTCGAGAGGTTAAAATTTTTTGGAAAGGTTTAGTTTTTTTTTTTTGGAAAGGTTAAAAAATAATTTTTTGGAAAGGTTAAAATTTTTTTTTTGGAAAGGTTAAAAATTTTTTTGGAAAGCTTAAAACATTTTTTTTGGAAAAGTTGAAATTTTTTTGAAAAGGTAAAACTTTTTGGGAAAATTATTTATTTTTTTTGGAAAGGTAAAATTTTTTTGGAAGGGTAAATTTTTTTCTGGAAATTTAATTTTTTTGGGAAACGTAAAATTTTTTTGGAAAGGTAAATTTTTTTTGGAAAGGTAAAAAATTTTTTTGGAAAGGTAATTTTTTTCTGGAAAGATAAAATCTTTTTGGAAAGCTAAATTCCTTTTTTTGGAAAGGTAAATTTTTATTTGGAAAAGTAATTTTTTTCGGAAAGGTAATTTTTTTTAAAAGGTAAAAGCTTTTTTAGAAAAGGTTTTTTTTGGAAAGGTAAAAATTTTTTTGGAAAGGTGATTTGTTTTTTGGAAAGGTAAAATTCTTTTTTTGGAAAGGTAAAATTTTTTCTATTTTGGAAAGTATTTTTTTTTTGGAAATATAATTTTTTTTGGAGAGGCATGTTTTCTGGAAAGGTTTTTTTTTTTTTTTGGAAAGGTAATTTTTTTTGTAAAGTTTTTTTTTGGAAAGGTTTTTTTTTGGAATGGTAATTTTTCTTTGTTGGAATAGTAAAAATTTTTTTTGGAAAGTTAAATTTCTTTGGAAATGTAAATGTTTTTTTTTTGAAAGGCAAATGCTTTTTTTTTGGAAAGGTAAAATTTTTTTGGAAAGGTAATTAATTTTTTGGAAAGGTAAATTTTTTTTGGACGGGTTCTTTTTTTTGGAAAGGCGAAAAAATTTTTTTGGAGAGGTAAAATTTTTTTTGGAAAGGTTTTTTTCTTTGGAAAAGTAGTTTTTTTTTTTTTGGAAAGGTTTTTTTTTTCGGGAAGGTAAATTTTTTTTGGAAAGGCTTTTTTTTTTTGGAAAGGAGAAAATTTTTTGTTCGGAAAGGGAAAATTTTTTTTGGAAGGGTTCTTTTCTTTGGAAAGCTATATTTTTTTTTGGAAAGGTAAAATTTCTTTTTTGGAAAGGTGAAAAAAAAATTTGAAAGGGTTTCTTTTTTTGAAAAGGTAAATTTTTTTTGGAAAGTTAAAAAATTTTTTTGGAAAAGTTTTTTTGGCAAGATAATTTTTTGTTTTTTGGAAAGAAAAATGTTTTTTGGGGAAGGTAAAATTTTTTTGGAAAGCTAAAAATTTTTTTTTAGAAAGATAAAATTTTTTTTGGAAAGGGTTTTTTATGGAAAGGTAGATTGTTTTTTTTTTTTTGGTAAGGTAAATTTTTTTGGAAAGTTAAAATTTTTTTTGGGAGAGGTAAAATCTTTTGTAAAGGTAAAGAAATTTTTTTGGAAAGGTTTTTTCTTTTGGAAATGTAAATATTTTTTTTGGAAAGGTAAATGCTTTTTTTTGGGAAGGTAAAAATTCTTTTTTTGGAAAGGTAAGATTTTTTTTGGAAAGGTAAATTTTTTTGGAAAGGTTTTTTTTTTTGGAAAGGTAAAATATTTTCTAGAAAGGTAAAATTGTTTTTTGCACTCATTATATTTGCACATTTTGAAGATTTAACTATTTAAATTGTCATCAGATTTTAAATTTTAAATTAATTTAAAATCGGAACGAAATTAGATCTACCTTAAATTTTAAATAAGAAATTCCATATGGCTAAAACAAGAGGTGCTTAAGAGTTCTCTATGCTAATTATATACATAAAAGTTTCATCATCCTTAGCATTTTTGTCTAAATAATAAAAGATTTGAATTATGAACAATAGACTGAAGGTTAAGACCTTTTTCATGAAGATCAGCTTCATAATATAGGGTTCGAGAAAATAATTAATTTAAATTTTTTGTAAATAGAATAATGTGCTTACAAGTAAATATGATAAAATCATGTAATTTCTAATTCTTTTCTAATCTTTTGGATTCTTTACTGAATGTTGTTGGATGTTGAGAGGAAATCAAATTTAAAATTTTTTAATTCTTTTTGAGAAACAACCTAAGAACAATTTTTTGGTTAAACTAAATTGAACACATGATATCAATATATTGATATTATGTTAAGATGTTTTTTAAAAATTGTTTTCAAAATTCTTGTTCTGAAATCCACCCCCCACCCCTTCTCTTCCCCACCCCAAGTGCATATCCTGGGTTCCCCATTCGGTTCATCTAAATGAACCCAAAGTTCTATTATACCAGGAATGCCTTTCTGCGTGTTATTTATCATACTTTGAAAATTAAGTAAAATGTGCCATCCAAAACAGACAATCCACTAAAATCATTCAAATGATGAATCCATCAAGAAAAATCTGTCTATATGATAGAATTTGAAGCTACATATCATCAGTTTCCTTCCTTTGCTCAACACAGGTAAAGAAAAATCAAATTCCTATGACGAGTAACCCGACATCAAAATCCTTGTCATCGATATTCGATTTCCAAAAAAGAAAAAAATCAAGTTTATTCTTCCAAGTTGTAATTTATTTTCTAGTTTCTACACCATATTCTCCTCTGCCTGGGCCTTGACTTTTCCAATCTGATTGCTTGCCATTCAAATAGAACTCGCTTCTGTTTAGATAAGTTGTATAGTAAAGTGTGATGAGATGAAGTTTCAAATTAAAAGAGCATAAAATATGATATAGTCTAATTATAATATGATGATCTTTTATTTTTAGTGGCTTAAGAAAGATTTTTTTATTTTTTTTGTAAAATGTAAATAATTTTATTGTCATTCAACGGCTTGAGAATATTGATTTTTCACTTTTTATTGTAACATATATAAGGGTTTTTTAAAATGTGGTATTTTTTATATGACTCCTTTTAGTAGCTTGAGAATGAACATTTTTGACTTTTTTTTAAACATAAATAATTTTTTTATTATCATTTAGTGGGCTTGAAAATATTATTTTTTATTTTTTTTTTACTGTAGAAGATAGAAATTTTTTTAAAAAATGGTACTTTTGATCCAGCTCCTTTAAATTACATTTCACCTCATATTACCTGTGAAGTGAATTTAGTAAAAGACATGCATTTCTACGCATGACACACACAAAAGCATAACAGGAAATTGCAGTCGCCAGTCACCGGGGATTCCCCCGAAAGACGGCAACTTTGGATTTTAAAACACTTTATCCAATATGATGATTATAGCCTAATCATAATATGATGATTGTTTATTTTTAGTGGCTTAAGAAAGATTTTTTTATTTTTTTTGTAAAATGTAAATAATTTTATTGTCATTCAACGGCTTGAGAATATTGATTTTTCACTTTTTATTGTAACATATATAAGGGTTTTTAAAAATGTGGTATTTTTTATATGACTCCTTTCAGTAGCTTGAGAATGACATTTTTTACTTTTTTTTAAACATAAATAATTTTTTTATTATCATTTAGTGGGCTTGAAAATATTATTTTTTATTTTTTTACTGTAGAAGGTAGAGATTTTTTAAAAAAATGGTACTTTTGATCCAGCTCCTTTTAATTACATTTCGCCTTATATTACCTGTGAAGTGAATTTAGTAAAAGACATGCATTTCTACGCATGGCACACACAAAAGCATAACAGGAAATTGCAGTCGCCAGTCACAGGGGATTCCTCCGAAAGATGGCAACTTTGGATTTTGAAACACTTTATCCAATATGATGATTATAGCCTAATCATAATATGATGATTGTTTATTTTTAGTGGCTCAAGAAAGATTTTTTTATTTTTTTTGTAAAATGTAAATAATTTTATTGTCATTCAACGGCTTGAGAATATTGATTTTTCACTTTTTATTGTAACATATATATAAGGGTTTTTTAAAATGTGGTATTTTTTATATGACTCCTTTTAGTAGCTTGAGAATGAACATTTTTGACTTTTTTTTAAACATAAATAATTTTTTTATTATCATTTAGTGGGCTTGAAAATATTATTTTTTATTTTTTTACTGTAGAAGGTAGAGATTTTTTAAAAAAATGATACTTTTGATCCAGCTCCTTTTAATTACATTTCACCTTATATTACCTATGAAGTGAATTTAGTAAAAGACATGCATTTCTACGCATGGCACACACAAAAGCATGACAGGAAATTGTAGTCGCCAGTCACAGGGGATTCCTCCGAAAGATGGCAACTTTGGATTTTGAAACACTTTATCCAATATGATGATTATAGCCTAATCATAATATGATGATTTTTTATTTTTAGTGGCTTAACAAAGATTTTTTTATTTTTTTTGTAAAATGTAAATAATTTTATTGTCATTCAACGGCTTGAGAATATTGATTTTCACTTTTTATTGTAACATATATAAGGGTTTTTTAAAATGTGGTATTTTTTATATGACTCCTTTTAGTAGCTTGAGAATGAACATTTTTGACTTTTTTTTAAACATAAATAATTTTTTTATTATCATTTAGTGGGCTTGAAAATATTATTTTTTATTTTTTTACTGTAGAAGGTAGAAATGTTTTTAAAAAATGGTACTTTTGATCCAACTCCTTTTAATTACATTTCACCTCATATTAACTGTGAAGTGAATTTAGCAAAATACACGCATTTCTACGTATGGCACACACAAAAACATGATAGGAAATGGCAGTCGCCGCCACAGGGGATTCCCCTGAAAGACGACAACTTTGGATTTTAAAATACTTTATCCAATCCAATACCTTAAGTTCCACGTGCTTCACCAGGTGGGGAACAGGAAGGTGATGACTCTCAATTCTCAAGTCAATGCAAAGTCTCTTCGAAAATGATGCAAAAGATTCCCAGCATGTCAGGGATACCATCAATTTATTTTGATCAACAGTTTTAATGAGGTTTAGTTTTAGAGATGGATATAGAAAATTTTTGTTGTTTTAAAATTTTTTGGTACCCAACTCATGGGATTGGTGCCCATGAGCGCCCAGTATATATGTAGGAAGAGCGCAGTGGGTTGGAAATGGCTTGATTCCAATTTGAGTTCACGGAGGACTCACAGCTGAAATCATTAGGGAGAGGGTGGATCGAGACCTACAATCAAAATCGGTTTGAAACCAGAATCAGTTTGGAACCAATATTCTGATTCGGAACCGGAACCAAGATTCTGGATTGGGAACCGGAACCTATGGAGAGGATGGACTCAAAACCAGAACCGGAACCATGTATGGGGGCTGGTTTGGATCCAAGTGCGGTTTTATATAGAAAATGCTTTAGGGAAAAGCTAACTTTTAAGAAAACTTTTCAAAAATTGAGGTCATATGTTGTGTCTCGAGTCAATGGGTTGGAACGAAAGTAGAATCGGATCAAAATCATTTAGGTTACTGGTCCAAAAATAAGATTCAAATCTTGATTCATTTACTTATCAAGACCTATAACTAGTTATCAACTGGTCAGAATCTTCGGGTAATCGAAGATTCCGAGACCTATTTACAACTCTAAGCACTGAATACTTCCACATATGAACATATGAGGGGAGGACCCAACTACATGTAGGGTGAGAAAACTCACATATACAAGGAGCTAGGGAGAAGCTTAGAAGTGGTTTGTGGTCATTCATGTCACCGCAGGGTTGAGAAGCATCTAGAAAACCACTTCATTCTCAAACTCACCAACAAAATTCTTGTGATTAAGATTCAAATAGTAAACAGTGGTTATATAAATATTAAAAAAGTCGTGACTCCTTATTGACTTCCCCAATTTAAAAAAATGACTGGGAGAGTCAATGCAACAACTTTGGAAAATCTTTTTTTAATAACTTTAAAAATAATTAAAATTAGGTTAAATCATTGTCATTATCATTATATTAAAATCTTATCCCAATTATATTGGAGTTGGCTTCAAAATAAATCAAATGCTAAAAATAAACATAAACCATGTATTGGGATATATTCACGATAATAAACTAAATTTAATAAAATTATATAGCCAAGAAAATGAGAAAGTAAGGTGCATGTTACAAAATCTTTAAGTCTAACATTGAATGCAGAAGATGATGAGATAAGCTCAAATTTATTCCAACTATCATATTTAATTATAGCAGGTTCAAACTGCTAAGGGAAATGGATTGATGATGGTACGGAGAAATTTTATAATAATAAGTGTGGGTGGATAGATGATTTTATATGGTATAAATTTGTATAATTTTCTTGGAGTTGAGACCCAAACAATAAACTATGGTCACACCAGTTTCAAAAAGGGAACTCGCAGGGAATAAATTTGGGTGGTGAAAATTGATTGATCATATGTGGCATCTCTATAAAAGCAGATAAAGAATATTAAATGAGGTGAAGGTTTGTTAGGATTTGTTTTTCTATTGTATTTTTACTTTGGTAGCACATGGGTTGCATGAGCTGTCAATTGCATCCCACTCTCTGTAAAGTTAACCCTCTAATCACGGAAGATGGATAAAAAAATGGTGGGAATAAGTTGGGAAGCACGAAGGCTGAGCAATGAAATGGGTTCGGCAACCTGTGGCTTCACACAGGACTTACCTAATGAAAATCAAGTCTTTAATGTGGCGTATCAACAGAGTTGAATATCATCGTTACCAGAAAAACAAACTTGAATATCAAATGTAAAACTCCAAACAATGTCATTTAAGCATTTGTCACGTTTTATGGCCTGCCTTAATGCAACCAAGGGAAAGAAGGGAAAGGATACGATAGTACGTGTCAAATTTTAATGAGAGTCTGCTTAAATGATTCTAACCCTTGATTTTATCTCACTAAATGTAATTTATTTGCATACAATGCAAAATGCAAATTTGTAGTGACAAATTCAAATGTTATTAATGTCCAAACTACCATAGAATTAGGACCCATGTCACTTCAAATAAAGTAGGTGTTTGGAAGGAGATTGGATTGTTGATAAATGAATCATATTTGTAGGAAATACAGGATGGCAGTGAAAGGTTTATTATTATTATTTTTGGGATATTCTTTGTAAAACTATCTTTAAATCTGACACTTCCCTAAAAATAAATAAAATTTAGATATTTTATATAAAATTGTCTGTAAAATAACGATTTAATTAGAAAAACTTAAACTTCAAGAATTCATAGGTGAATATCATGTCTGAGGAACACAATATCCCTTTTTTTTTAGGTGGGTGGATTTAGTTTCTCATTAATTGTAGATATTATTATACAGACAACTAAATAAAATAGAGGTGGAGACTGGAGACTGGAGACTGGAGACCCATGGTAGTCGAAGCGATAAGGATACATATAGGTGTACCAGCCGATACTCATGCCATACATGTCTGACGTACTGCACTGGTTTTAAGCGAGCCCACCTGGAATCAAGATAAGGTTGGTGCTGCGGTTTATTGCTCTGTTGATTGAGACTGAGACTGATACTGAGACACCCGTAAAGCCCGATTCTTGCAGCTCCATGGTCTAGACCCTAAATCTCTGTTTCAAAACATGGGTAGGAACAAGAATCCAGACAAACTTTGACCAATTGAAAGTAGGACGAAAATGGTGTAGGCACTAGGGACCCTCTTTATCCAATGACCTCAAAGGTATAACCCAAAGCAGCATTAATGGACCACCCTAAATCCAATTCAGAACATCCAGTCTTAACACCTGACTGGATACGATACAACTTTTCTTTCTCTATTCTCTGGTACATGAGGGAATAATAAAGCATCCTCCTTTGGAGGCCCGGAGTCTTCCTGGGATACTCCACGTGTACTCTGCTCTAGAGTCTACCGTCTCCGTGCTACCTTCAGCCATGCTAAGCCGGATGACACTACTCATCCATGCTCGGTCGGTGCGAAGTAGGTTCCAAATGCTTTGGTTTCAATATGGAATTATGCTGGACTTGGATCCCGTTCAGTTTTTAAAAGACAGTTTTGGTTTCAAAATTGACTCTGACTCGAAATCTGATTTGTTGGTTTTGAACCTATTCCTAATAAATAAGATCGGGATAAGGTTTATTTTGAATTCTTTTAACTTTCTTATTGGTTTTTTATTTTTTCTTCAAATTATATATGCTATTTATTGTATAATAATGCATCGGGTCAACTATCCTTAAGATTAGTTATAAAAATATCAAATCAAAGTTAATTTTGAACTACAATTTACAATATTAAAGGCTCATTTACTCAAATTCACAAGTTAGAACTTATATACATTCAGAATTGGACCCTTTTATTAATTGGAATCTAAATTGGGTTTTGGACTCCAACTCATTTATAAATCCATACCTAAAACAGGTTCAAAACCCTATTTTTCATTAGTCGAATTCTTTTGATAATTGAAGAATAGGATACCCAATTACAACACTTGCAAAGGGGGATTCCTCGCACTTTGGTGAGAAACATCGTCCTTGTTTGACATGGAAGCTTAATGGGCCCCATATGTTTTTCCCACAAAGCTTCAAAAGCTCTTTAGTGATAACCATGAGAATAATTGGATTAATTATGTATGCGTTCAGCATTCTCCATAGCCATTTCTCATTTTCTCTGGCATTTATGGTAAAATTCGACTTTTCTTGGAGTACTATTTTATGGTATTAAAATTTGTGCGACACATACAAGAAATCTACTATAAAAGAAATGAGATGCTACGAGGGTTTGGCCCACGGTAACTGTGAATGAACCTATTATGGTTCTCTACATCACCAAAGGTAGGTCATGATGTGGTGGACCGTGATGACACGATCAATGTGAGGTGAAATACATGAGGATCTAAGCTTTCCGTAAAAAAAATTCATGTCATGCAAGAAACTTCCTCACCGATTATAGTAGCCTCGTGGCATCCTCTTTGGATAAAGCACTAACATGGCTTTTATTCCTTAGCTACTGGGTGTTGAATTTGTCAGGATTTTCTCCATTCATGTATAGTTCTCTTACCTTGCTTGAGTGGGATTTATCTCCGATAGTTGGGTTTTCACATGAGCCTTAGCCCATTTGATTAGGTGTAGATATATATAAGAAATTTTTAGGAATGTCCCGTTCAAGAAGAAGCATTTCTGCTCTCTTTCTATTATCTAACAAGGGACAAGTTAGGTGATACTTTTTTTGTATTTTTTAAAAATAGCATTAATTGCGTCACCACATTCCTAATATCTTATTCATTGCAAAAATGTTTATTTTAACTTTTAAAAATGCCCGGACGCTATTTAGAGCTTTATATATATATATAAAGCTTTGTAGCACACATATGCTGAAAAGACAAAAAGAACCCCTAATTTTTCTTATTGAAACTTCTTGATTTGGATTTTTGAACTTATTTGGAATTGATCTAATGCTAATTTTCAACATCTAACGACTTCAGGCATCAAGACTAATTCAAATTAAGGGAAGACAAAAAAACTTAATGTCCTACCTGGTTTATAATTTCACTTTTTTTTTAAGAAGAGTTATACCAATAATTAGATTGATGATAGACAAAGCACGAAGTTTTCTTCAGCAATATATGCATGTTTCGTTGCCGTAATTTCCTAGGTAGATTTTTTAAATGAAAGTTTCAAATAAGCTTTGATATTGAAACTTAAGTGTTTCAATATCAAAACAGAAGGGCAGTTACAGGATTGCATTACTTTCGTCATCCAACTTGAGGTACTAAGCTCTCTGCCGTAAACACTTTTCATTAATCAAAAACCCTTCTGATAGACACAATACCACAAAGATTCAAAAACTCATTTATTTGCATGGAATCAAACTCATAGCATTTCAAAGTTGCAAGTGTAGGAAGGTATATAATAGACAAGGTTTGAAGAATATAAGAAATGGACCCAACTTTCTCTGGGATTTGGTTTACTAGAGTTAATACCCATGTAATCATTTTTCAACTAATAAGAGATTATTTGATGGTCATGAATCTCTTTTTCGTTTTATTGAATTTTAGCTACTTGTAGTAAAAATACATTTCTTGGAATGCCTAGAGTTTCAGTTCTAATGGAACAAATGGACCCAGAATTTTACAGTAAAATATTGTTGGGTTTATGTCTTGTATTCCAGTTTAGCCGGATGAGTCACTGGGTTAGCCAGAGACTGGTTTAAGGTCAAGGGTATTTTGGTACTTGTACCGGGGTTTTCTTGGTGGCCAAGAAAGCGGAGATTATATATATGTATAGTCTGTAACCCTAGACCTTGCGGCAGTAGTTGCCCGTGGTGTTCCCACACCACGTAGGAGAGATGAGGTGAGAGAGTGGGAATCTCTTGTATGCTTTACTTGTCATAGTGAAGATGTTCGTCCTCCTGTGCCCGTGGATGTAACCCTGTTTGGGTGAACCACGTAAATCTTCTCGTGTCTATTCTTGTGGTGGTTGCTTCGTGTTTGATCTTGTGATTCATGGATGCGCACAACGGGTGATTGTCAGAAAATCACAACAATTGGTATCAAAGCCACAACAATTGGTATCAGAGCCGAGGTTGGTGTTCCTCGGGTTTCTGAGCGAGGTGGAGATCGCTTAGTGGCTTGGAGGTTGTGCTCATCCTTGTTAGGCCACCATCGGAAAAGAAGAAGACGAGATTGGGTTCTCCGATTTGGGTAAATCGAAGGACAAAGGATTCACTGGTTGTTCAGATCTTGAAGTTGACCGCTGCGGTTGTGATCAAATCTTGTTGGGTTCGGATCGGAGAACAGTGAAAAAAAAGATGATCGGCGTCCTGTTGCAGTAACAGGAGAAGAGATCAACAGTGATCTCGGTTGTGGGCATAGTCAAAGGAGAGAGAGATCGGTTTGATCTTAGTGGCCATTGAATTCCCTGTAACTGTTTGCAGACGATTAGAAGAAATCGAAGCCGGTCATCGTGAACCACCACTGCCGTTGTCGCCAGATTACAGAAGCCGAAATTGCTAAAGGAGAAGTTTTGGTTTGGGATCTCTGTTTCTTCAAACAGAGAAGCATGCATCAGATCTGCCCGAACCTGGGTGGGCGACGCTTCACAGAGAAGGTTGGTTCTCGGGTTTGCCCGAGACCACAGAAAGGGACTGAAAAAGGATTCTCTGGTGCTTGTAATCTTCGAAAAAAAAAAAAAGTTCTTAGCTGCCAGATTTCTTGAGGACGAAGCCCGGAGAAGTGGAGATTCCCCCGCTGCGAAGGAGAAAAAAGAAAATCATCGGAACGTTCGCCGGGAATCTCGCCCTCTCCGTCGCCTTGGCCAGACTCGCTGCCTGCCGCCGTCGCCGTCGCAGTCGCTGCCGCCTCCCATCGCCGCTGGTCACTGGACTAGTCCTCCGGAGAAGAAGCACAGCGGCTCGTTGCATCACAGTCTCCAACCGGTTGCAGACAGAGACACAGAGTCGCTATTGAAGACGACCTAGGCAATCTGGGTTCGGGTCGGGTCCGTTTGACCTGACCCATACTGGAGTATAAGTCCAGCAAGGTTTCAGGTCGGTCCGGGTTTTAAGTTGGGTCACACCTAACCGGTGGTGCAGCCCAGTCCAGCAGAATGAGTGCAGGCCGGGTCGGGTCGGGACGACCTGGTCCGTGTACAAGAAGCCCAACCCAGAAGTTCGCCCAACATATTAGCCAGTTTGGGTCAGGTCCGACCCGACCTGTTAGCAGACGGTCCAGCCCAGCGCATATTGCAGTTCAGTTCCGGGTCAGGTGAACCCGACCCGGGTCCGCTCCAGAAGCCCAACAGACAGTGCAGTGACGTCAGCAGTGATGTCAGCATCGGTCAACAGGCAGGTTTGACCAGATTTGTGGCTGAAATTGTTTCTGCGATATCTTGATCGTCCGATGTCCGATCGGAGATCTGTTTGCGCCTACAGACTCGTTTTGAGCAAATCTACGCAGTGGAACAGGTTGATTGGCTGTTTGACAATCAAGGAGGAGGTTTGATCGATTGGAGCGTAGAAACTTATTTCTGCGATATCGAAGCCATCCTGAGTCGGATTTCAGATCCGTTTCTTCCAGCGTGCTCGTGTTGACGAGATCTATAGTTTGATGCAGAAATCTGGAGGAGATCTAAACAGATGTGGATTCAGGCTTGAATCGGGTCTACTTGATCTGGTTGTTATTGCAAACCCAATAATAGGAGTCGCCGGCCTAGTGGCAAAGGGTTTGCTGATTCAAACGAATTCGTTCGTTTGGGGTTCACATGCTCTCTAGATCGCATGTGATGTTATTCATCTTGCCAGAGTAAAGCTGGAAAAGCAGCAAGGAGGAGCTGATGCGTCAGCAGTTGTCAAACATTTGTTTGATTGATTGATCGGAGGCTCGGTCAAATGGAGTTTTTGACTGTTCGGAGGCAGAGGTTGTTCTGTAATGGAGTCATCTGGACTTGTATTCCCGATCTGTTTTGTTTGCATGCTTGTGGTGATTGGATCTTCACAGTGATGTTGAAGATGGGGCAGGATGGTGAGTGATTCAGATGTCACTCAGATTCGTCAATGGTTTCAAGCTTTTAGTTCGAGGTGGAGTTTGACGAGATGAACTTTGTTCAAAGTTCATGTGCTGGTTCAACATGTCAAAGTGTTGAAGAAGACTGTATCGTTAGTGCAGTGACGTACCATTCAGCAAGGTACGTGAAGACATTACCGGTTTTATCTCCTAGTAGCTCGAGTTGTACGGAGTTGTACGGAATTCAAGCCAAGGTGGAGATTGTTGGGTTTATGTCTTGTATTCCGGTTTAGCCGGATGAGTCACTGGGTTAGCCAGAGACTGGTTTCAGGTCAAGGGTATTTTGGTACTTGTACCGGGGCTTTCTTGGTAGCCAAGAAAGCGGAGATTATATATATGTATAGTCTGTAACCTTAGACCTTGCGGCAGTAGTTGCCCGTGGTGTTCCCACACCACGTAGGAGAGATGAGGTGAGAGAGTGGGAATCTCTTGTATGCTTTACTTGTCATAGTGAAGATGTTCGTCCTCCTGTGCCTGTGAATGTAACCCTGTTTGGGTGAATCACGTAAATCTTCTTCCACTAACAGTTTGTGGATGCGCACAATGGGTAATTGCCAGAAAATCACAACAAATATTACAATAAAGAAACTGGAAATTAATTTGGTTATGAAGTGTTAACCTTCAGTCTCTGGGATCTTGTTTGGCTATATCTGCTTTATGAGCTACATGACAACCAACTAAGCACCTGACATGTGATGAAACAGCTCTGATTACACTGGCAGAGAACCAAATATTCATGGGATACTGCCAATCGACACCTTCCAGAGTGGGACCACCGCATGATGAAAGGTCTGGTCCATCATGTGCTTGATCCTTTGCTGGCTCTTATCCATTATCCTCACTCATGTCTCAAACCAAGACCTCCAAACCTTAATTCAAGGGCAATCAGAGAATCCATGTGGTACTCAGTGAGATATTTAGAGATCAATCCTTTTCTGATGTAGGTTTGGTTTAAACCACTAACAACATCACATGACTGGAGATCTTGTTTTGGGTTGTTTTCTTTTGTAGGCCTTTGTGTCACCCGAAACCCATTAATGAATATGACAATTAGGACCCCGGAAATAGGGCTGCAGACAGAGTCACCACTCACCACTCACCACCCACCAGATCCTTTTGGCAAATTGAACATGTCTCTTCCTTGCCATGTGAGCCATGTTTCTGATTGACCGAAAAAGAAGGATTTGTTTGTCGGAAGCATAGAAAGATTTTGACCTGCCATGAGACTGTGGCCTATTTAAGAGAGCTGAGATCACCATGATGGTAAAGAACCCATCAACCTTAAGCTCAATAATTACTGCTGACCATTAGCTAAACCTAGGGAATCAAATAAAATAAAGACCCTTTTTTTAAACACCCGTCAAATTTATATGACTTGTAAATACGTCTATCTGGTTTTAGTTTTTATAAATAGGCTTCTATCTTTTTATTTTAATACCTTTTGTATCGTCAAAATTAGTAAACTCCTAACAACGATAATATTTTGAGAGTGAAATGATACTTTTGTCTATCTTTTTTATCCTTATATCAATAATTCTAAAGGCTTAGTCTTTTTTTTTCTTTTATAACATTAGAATTATATTTATTGGGGGAGCATAGCTTACATAAATATATATTTTTTTCAATCTATAGTTTATTTCACTAAGTTTAAATCCATCATAACGACAATCAACACATTTACTTATAATTGATTAAATGATCCTATCCATACACAGCTCACTATTTGATTGATGAAAGTTCAAAATACATTATTAGGCTTTAAGTGCACGAGAGAATTATTGAGAGAGTGGCCATTAGGACTTATTATAAAATAATAATATTTTAAAAATAATAATATGCTTATTTTTTTTATGAGTGTAAGGGTAAAGTTGTTATTTCTGTAAAAATTCAACACAAACCTCATTATGATCACCCATTTTTGTTAGAAATATTTATTTTGGAGGCCTAATAGGTATTAAAATGAAAAGGGAGAAAAAACAAAAACTTATTTACAAATGTTAAAATCACAAGGGTCTATTTACAAATCTTAAAAACCCGGGGGTATTCAAATTAGATTGAGTTAAATGGCTGACCTCTTAGACTGGTCACATTAGGAGCAAGGTTTGCTATTTATCATCATCATCATTATTATTATTATTATTTGTTTAAAGGGATGGATATAAGTTCTTAATTTGACTCAAATGCAGTGAGCGAGTTCAGTTATTGGCTGTCTTGACCCACCCCACTCCTAACAACTTTTTTTTTAAATTTCTAAATAAATTATGATATATAATTTATGTAGCACAAGATATACCAAATAAATTAAGAGTGATGATTCCCCACTTCAATGCATCTCTTATGCAACAGAGACAAGTAAACCCATCACTTGTCAAATATATACAGGGCTTCGTTGGTACGCGTGAATCAAGTTGTTGAGTCGTTCTCATTTAGCTCTGTCCCTGCTCAGCCCTAGGCCCATTTCTTTCACGTATGTGTTACGAAAATTCTGTGTGTTAGTAATTCTTTAACAAAATGATGGTTTTCTCTGAACTTGTCTGAGTATTTAACCAGCAGAATAGGTTGCTTTATCAATGAAAAGTCGAGTAAAACAAAGCTTTCATTTAAGAGAGATGAAAAGATGAGAATGGCCATATTAAAAGTTAAAAAATTCAAAATTCTTTCATTCTTAAAAAGAAAAAGCAACATTCTCAGCTTATTAAATGATAAAAAAATATCTACTTTAAAAAAAAGTAAAAAAAATATTATTGAGCCAGTCAATACAAGAAAACCATCGCATTATAATTAAGCAACTTCAATATCATTAATCAAACAGGCTCACGAAATCTAAATTCTATACTCTTACAGTGAAAACCGATAAAACCGGCACTGTAAAATATCACTTTTGACTCTACAATACCATTAATCAAACAGGCTCAAGAAATCTAAATTCTATGCTCCAACAGTGAAAAATGATAAAACCGGCACTGTAAAATATCACTTTTGACTTCTACACTAGACTTCAACATTTATGAATCAGGTGGAGAACATCACTTGAGAATTCATAAAACCCAGGGAATGCTTGCCAGCAATCACACCCTAACAGTTGCCATGCATGAGAAGATTGGAAGTGGTTATATCTATATTTCAGCCACTCTTCCCAATAGCTGTATACCGCCGACAGTCTAATGTGCATTGAAATAATTGAAGATCAAGACCCTAACAGAAAGTACCAGGACCAGAATCAGAACCAGCTGTGTGTTACAATACATATCTCATATCCACAGCTGGAAACAACCAGGGAATCTGCACGAGTACCCCAAAATAATCTAATGCAGCTCCCTGCATAAAAACTTACAATCCTTCTCCTTTATCCCAAATACCCTTTTCTGCCGACTGATAGTACTAGGGTACTTCCTTTCCTTCTCTATCTCTAATAATCCTCCCTCTATGAGAGCTTAAAACCTCTAGGTTTGCTTTCTTCTGCAAAAATGGCTTACTTTCTCATTTTTCTCTGTCTATCTTCATTGCTCTTCCCCTCTGTTATCGTAGCAGCTCCACCCAGAAAGCCAATAGATGTCCCATTTCAGAAAAACTATGTGCCCACATGGGCCTATGATCACATCAAATACCTAAATGGGGGTACTGAAGTTCACCTTGTCTTAGATAAATACACAGGTAAGATTACAGAAAAAAAAAAAATATTGCTAAAGACCAGATTCCAATATTTCAATACATTATTTTAACTGAGTATTGACTGTGTTTTCTCCGGTTTGTCTTAAGGCACTGGCTTTCAATCCAAGGGCTCTTACTTGTTTGGCCATTTCAGCATGAGAATAAAGATGGTTCCAGGAGATTCAGCTGGAACTGTGACTGCATTCTATGTAAGTAATGTCAACATGGTGAGATTGATTTAAGAATGACGTAAAAGTTTTCCTTTTTGTTCACTAATCAGTAGTTTCTTAATTTGCTTTGTTTGTTTTTCCAGCTTTCTTCTCAGAACTCGGAGCATGATGAGATAGACTTTGAGTTCTTGGGGAACAGAACCAACCAGCCTTACATTTTACAGACAAATGTCTTCACAGGAGGAAAGGGTGACAGAGAACAGAGGATTTATCTCTGGTTTGACCCAACTAAAGACTACCATGCCTACTCAGTTCTGTGGAACATGTATCAGATAGTGTAAGTTCTTCTCTTTCTATGACTTCTGATTAGTACATAGTATAAGATCATATTTATTTTAGACCTCTGATTCTTGTAAACGACATAGTAAAAATCTCTGCCATTTGGACATTTCTCTACCAGAATAAGATCCCCCAAAGCCCTACTTTCTTCCCTTGTTAATAGCAAGGATTAAACAGTCAAGCCTTGAAACTGGTATGGATTAGTATGCTGGGCATGCCATTTTTTTTTAAGAGCCAGGTTCCCTTTTGGTTGTACCAGTTCTAAACTTAACAATGCCCAAGCAGAGAGCACACAGTGATGCGCAAACAGACTATTGGGCATTATCCCTCTGTCAGATTTTCCCTCTTCATTAAGTGCTCCAATAAGGCTACTTCCCAAAAAAAAAAAAAAAAAAAGAAGGAAAAAAAAAGACACTTAAAAAGCCCTTGAAAAAAAAAACCCTTAAAAAATGCCCTTTGAAAAAGTACGTTGAAAAAAAAAGCTTATTAGTTGGATAAAGGGAAAATAACTTATTCCAAGTTTTTGGAAAAAAATTAAATGACACCTTGATTTATTTTTGTTTTTTGTTCCTTATTAACGTATTGGGAATAAATGTCCGGGGTGGTTTCAAACACGAGAGGTCCAAACGCACGTCGTAAGCCACCCGACCAACTCTCACATTTAGTTGTTTCAAAATAAGGGCTAAGTCTTCTACTGTTCTTCGGGTGAATCAGAATTTGAGGCCTTTGACCTACCATTTTGGTTGGATCAATGACGGTCCGCTATATCACTGTAGAATGGCTGTTCAAATGGGATGACACTGTCCATGTGAATGACATGGGATGACACTGTCCATGTGAATGACATGCATCTCTGGGTGATGTGGTGGACTCATAATTGGTCCACTGATAGTCATGGTGCGAAAAAGCCTAAGATGATCTGAACTCTTTTTTGGATTAGGTACTTTCCAGCGGTCGACCTTTTTCACCAGGAAAAAAACCCTCATTCTCTCTGTTATCTTCCTCCAAGAGGAGGGAGGGAGGAAGAAAAGAGAGAAAATGAAGGTACAGGTGGTCACTGGTGAACTGGAAAGGTGGCAGAGGCAGAAAGAGGAAGGAAAGTGGGAATGAAATGAAGAAAAAAAAATAAAAACAGGGTCATTCTCAGAAAATAAAAAGGTAGTCCGCGGGTGGTGGCTGTCGGGAAGGACCAGCTTAAAGAAACGTGGAAAAGTTGGATACTGTTGTGAAATGATCATGGTGTCTTTTTCAGAATTAGGAAAATCGTACGTATATTGTTGAAAATTTTCCTTCATTCCAGGGAAATGGCAACCGACCAGAAAGTAGAAAGGGCCTACCTAATCCATCACCATATACTACTGATATAAGTGTTTGTCCAAAATATCATTATCATAAGATGATCAAAGGCAATAATAAAAATCCTAAAAATATCAATTTTCAATTAAATCCATGGTGTTGTTAGGATTTGATAATGATTATTACTACCTTGTTCCCTAAATTTAATCCTATTCTGTTGGAACATGAATAACATAATTATGAGAAACTTGGATATTTTAGAGTGACAATTGGGTAATTAAATAAAGAGGGAGTATAAACAGGTTGGGTCCATTTGTCAAATGTCTCAAAATCTTGGATCATCAGGAATTTTTGGGTTATGACCTTGGAAAGTTGGTTATATAAGATACCCAGTAGCCGTCCGGCATCAGACGGACACGGCCCAGAGCCCACCATCTATTTGATGGCCATGACCATGGAACCCAATCAAGACCCAAATAATGGATGGACCCAAAAAAAAAAAAAAAAGGCCATTGCCATCCCTATTTTGTTTCTTCTACTAGTATCAGAAACACTCAAATCTTCTTCCTTCATTGGGTTGGTCCTACCAGTTTCTTTGTGGACGACGTCCCCATCAGAATCTTCAAGAACAGCAAGGACTTGGGTGTGAGATTTCCATTCAACCAGCCCATGAAGATCTATTCAAGCCTTTGGAATGCAGATGACTGGGCCACTCGAGGCGGCCTCGAGAAGACCGATTGGAGCAAGGCCCCATTTGTGGCCCAATACAAAGGCTTCCACATTGATGGCTGTGAGGCGTCAGTCAATGAAAAGTTCTGCGCCACGCAAGGCAAACGCTGGTGGGACCAGAAGGAGTTCCAAGACCTTGATGGGCTGCAGTACAGAAGGCTAAGCTGGGTCCGCTCGAAATACACAATATACAATTACTGTACTGATAAATCAAGGTATGCTACGATGCCACCTGAATGCAGGAGGGACAGAGATGTGTAGGCCAGTATGGAGATAAAAAAAGTGCTAGTTTTCTATATTTTCCTAGTATCACCAGTTGGGTTATATCAGCTTCTACTCAACATTTCAGTTGTATAAGATAGGAGAATGTTGGGTTCTTTGGTTTGCAGCTGTAATCTTCTATGGGGTAATCCTAGATCCGAGATTTGTTCTTCTTTGCTGAGAGTGTTTGGATGTTATAAGAAAGATTGTTAGGTGTATGAATAATGGTAAGATTTCTGTTGTGATGTTGTTGCTGCTGTTTTGGTAATATTCCTTATAATTAGTTTGCTTCCACTTCAAAAGTGAAGAATCTTGATGCGGCACTTGGACATGGGGGCACATGGGTTCCAACAAATCATCAATATTGTTTGTGAGTGTGATCAGTAGTACTTGATAAGAAGCTGTTGCATGACCTGCCAAAACTTGTGGAATTAGATTATAAAATGAATCTATTAATTAGATCAGATTAGGAGTTTAATTTTTATCTTCTCTTTCTTTGAGAAATCTAAATAATTTAGGATTTGGATTGATTTAAGGCGGGGATGCATGCACAATAGAGATTTCAGTTCTTTATAATTGAAAAAATCATATCTATAAATCGTCTTTTTATATCTTATTTGAGTGCTAGTTTTGCAGAGGTGATGCAAAAACTTGTCTAACTTTTGCTACGAAGGTTGGCGGGGAACTTTTCCTGCATTGATCTTGAGCTTTGTCAAAACTTGCATATTGGGCTCATTATTCATGAATCGAAACCGCTCATATCATAGATTAGATAGGCATAATAAATGAAATTAACTTTGACCGAGACCCATGTTTGATATATCAGACCGAAAATAGTTGATCGGTTGACCGAGACCCATGTTTGATATATCACACCTAAAATAGTTGACCGGATCAAATAGAATAAATCGTGTTCTTTTATTTAACCAATCTATGGTACTTGGGGTGCACTCCGGCTATAATGAGTTTTCTGATGGTGCCAATGTTCAATTCATGAGCGTGGGGGCGGGGTGGATGCAAGAGCATTCATAGCCTTGAGTCATTCAGGCCCCATTGTCAAGCTAACTTTTGTGCAACCCATGAGGATTAGGCCCAGAATGGTCCCAAGTGCTTCCCAAAAGACATTGAATAAGATGGTAGCATAACAGTTTTGCGTGATTCAGAAAGTTGTCACTGTTGTGTGATTCAGAAAGGAGTCACCCTTTCTTTGTTTGGCCAATCCACCTCCATAGGGATTGCATCTTGCCAAATTGACTTTACTACTTCAAATTCACAGTAATTGAGTCCACCTAACCTTGTTGACAATTATTATTTTTTAAGGGAGTTTCAAAGAAAAAAAAAAAAAAAAGAAAGTGAAAGCTAGCTTGTTTTCTATATTACTATGTTGGAGACTGCGGTTCAGATTTTACATGAATCCCTGGGGATGTATTAACCATGTGTGTGTTGGCAATAGTGAAAACCTTTTATCCAAATTGCTTAAATGACAGTTTCGTAAATGAGAGGGACTTTTTAATTATTCTTACTTTATTCCGTTCTCGTTTTCTCTTTGCTCAAAGACCCACCTCTTCTCTCCCTTTCAAGTCTGAAAAAACATGCCAGGTGGCCCACAATCCTTGGAGAGGGAGAGAGAGAGAGAGTCACGAACACCACGTTCAAGACCAGGTAAGGTCTAGTCACAAGTGGACCATATAAAGTTCCAAGTTCTTGTCGACTTTGGTAACCCTTCTTTATCCCGAAGAAATTTGTACATCGAATGAGGAATGGCAATAGAATGAGCTTGGGCTGTGTTGGGTTGGCAGGTGAGGTGTGTCCGGAATTGTGAGTCCAGAATTGTGAGCCTTGCATGAAATGCTCTGTCTTTCTCCACCTAGTCTCACCTCCTCATGTATTGATTGGCTTAAGGCCAAATTTCACTTGAGTTAGAGTTGGCCCACCTTCAAATTGATGATATGTTAAATAGCATATAAAATACGACAAAGCAAAGAAAGTGAAATTATGTGCCTGTTGCGATTATGCCCAGTCCAATAAAGCCACTGGTCGATCTCACTTATAAAACTCAAAACTGTCAAATAGACATCGAGGCTCAAGTTAAATTTCATTTCAATTGGAGCTTTGCCCTGCTATAGGCCTCTTCGCATTCCACTCCAACTGAATTTGGATGCAATTCTGAGATTGATCAGGTCTTAAAATGAAGCATATGATCATGAAGAATAAAGAAACACCAAGACAAAGGTAGTGAAAGCAAGTGCATCCCTCCAGCCAAGCACCAAAAAGCGCTAACAAGGCAAGCCCTAAATTACATTTTTAAAAATACTGCAAAACAATTTTGTATTTTTAGTAAACTATAATTTCTAAGATCTATTCTTTATTAGTATCTCTAATATCTAATAACGAAATAATTTTATTCAACAACAACAAAATATATTTTAGGAAAAATAAAATGTCTAATATGTAATAACTAAATAACTCAATTCATCTATCATTCAAATATTAACAAAAAGCTATCATCATTTCTTACAAATAATGGTTAAAGGAAGCCAACTTCTTTTTTGACAAACGCAACCTCGAAAACGGAAAAAGGTCAAAAAATAAAAAAAAATAAAAAAAAAATCACACCGGTGCAATATATACGACCCATATCTCAACCCTACTTCTCCACATTCAAATAGGCAGAAATCTCACATTTTCATGAAATAATTGAGCTTCATACATGCACGACCAAAACGCACAAAATGGCTCCCACTTCGTTTTGGACAAATGTAGAAGGCACAAAACCGGAAGAGAGTCTAAACCTATCCTATATGACCCATTTCTCAAACCTACTTGTGAACTTTAAATCAACAGGAATCTTCCTTTTTACATGAATGGTGGATACATGTCGGAGCATAATACATGGACAGACACAAGTCACACAACTACTGCCAAGAAGATTTTTACTTTTATTTTTCAAAAGGAACAAGTTAAAAAGAGATACATACACTCACATTCTCTTGCTCTTATGAGTTGAAAGAGATTAGTTCTCTCTATGAAAATGGGATCTGATATACATTTGTTAGCATGTGATGTGATCTACTAAGGTGATGGCTGGGCGTTTCCTTTTCATCTTTTCTTAATTCATCTTCCACTGAAAGGAAAATTATTTCATGGCCATTTATTGAACTTTACCTTTTTTCTCCAATTTTAGCTACTTAATACATTTCTTAGAATTCTTAAGAATTCAGTTCCATGCAAAAAAAAAAAAAAAAACAAAAAGAAAAAAAAAAATGCAACCAATCTAGTAACCTTCCATTTAGTGGTAGGCCATGAGTAGACATAATATTTTCTACTATGGACGTCTGCATCAAACTTTGTACATGAAAACCAATAGTGGGAGATTATATGTGGTGGGCCCTAAAACAACATAGGTGGATTGTCATCTAGACTAGTTGATGATTTGACGTCTAACGTGCACTTATTAGGTTGTCATTGAATTCTTTTTACATTGCTATTGTAAGAATAGAAATTGTCCCAAACATTTTTCTTACACTACGTCAAAAGGGGTTAAATCCCTCACTAATTTAGAGTGAAAACCCACAGACTTAAGTACTTGATTATATCCCACAGTTCTCAACTCTTATTAAAAAAAAACCACATACTGTTATGTGGGAAAAATTATTAATAAAAACAATAGTTTTAAACCCTTTTTTATTATACTAAAAACCATAGCCTTGTACACTTGTTATTTTAAACCTAAAAGATTAAAGAAAAAACTTACCAAAAAATTTTTTTGGTTAAATCCCTGTCGTACTCATCTCCCCTTTGGCGCGTATTTTGCCTAAAGATTATGTGAACATGGGATCTAGGGCTGCTCCTCTCGTTTTCATCTTTTAGGTTTGAAGTTGTTACAGTAGTTCTCCTATTCTTCCCTCAATTGACACCAGGACTAGCCGGATACAAATCAGTATGTATGTCTCTCCTCTTTTAGTTTCAGTCTTCTCATCTTTGTCTGTACATGATCTACTTCTCATACTCATCTGATTCAAACATGTTTAAAGAAAAAGCACGTTCCTTCTTACTGTCTTCTTCATAGTCGTTTGGGTCTGTTCATTGCACATCAACAGAAAAGAAAAAAAAAAGAAAAATGAATGGGCCAGGGATGTCTCTACATGCAGTAGATGGGTTCTGTTTTCTCAAAAGAAAAAGGGAAAGGGCTAAGGATGTTCTGCAGTTGAAGATGGGATCTGTTCTCTCATAAGATGATTGTTTTTCTCAACGCTCATGCGCTTACGTTACATATTAAGCTAGCGAAGAAGAGGATTGCAGAGAGGGTTCTTCATTGGATCCTTGTCAGAGAAGACAGAAGACCGAATTAGTTTCGGTGCTCTGTTGACGGGCAGAGCAGAGGACTCTGATCTTGGCCATCGATCAGCCCTTGCTTGTTAATGACGATAAAGAAGAAGAGGAAGGGCTGTGTTTGTGTTTCTTAGTCGACTGAAAAGAAGAACGTAGAGAAAAGGGCAACCGACTGATGATGTTGCGCCACGGCGATCGCCGCTTCCAACATCGTCGCCAGAGTGCTGCCGTTACAATCAATGGAGGAGGCCTTCGCCACTCGCTGCCTTGATGGTCTTCTGTCCACCGCTACCGAGAAACAGAAGCCATGTTTGGAGGGTTTCCGTTTCCAGTTATAGAATGCCATTGAAGAAGACAGCGTGAAGGAGACGATCGATGAATTGGACCTGGGTTCCAAACCGTGTTTGGTTTCAGGTCAGGTCCGACCTAACTCACTACGCAGAGCCCAGCAGCACTATTCAAACCTTTATGTCCAATTCTTATTTTAAAATTTTACTAACGCATCAAGGCTTATGCCCAACGCAGGCCATGAAAAATAAAAATTACGTTTTTTTTATTAAAAGTTATTAATTTTTAATAAAATATAAATTAATATTATCATTTAATTATATAAATCATAAAAGAGACATAGTTAAATTATTAAATCTTTATTTTCAAAAATGAAGTTTTTTTTTTCATGTTCTGTGTACAAAAAGACAATGCTCTCGGTTATACATGAAAATGAAGAATAGCATGGTATGGTCAATATGGTTCTTTTAGCTGTTTTATTTCCTACCTGAGTTCTATTGTTGTTGTTGTTTTTTTTATGTTTTGTTAACGATAAGCCTATGGTATAGATTATACATGAGGACGAAGATAGCATGGTAAGGTGCACGGAGATCAATCTCCAAAATGATCCTCATGTCTACTCACTGGATGCCCATGGGCCAGGACTTTGCCTATAACTTCTAGACACCAACAAACGAAAGGGTTCATATAGTTTTTATTTCTGACACTTCATTATGCTATGAGAGATTTGTATTCTTTCAGTATGCATGGTATGTCAATGATTATCACTTCCACATTCATCTCATATTTGAGAACCATAAGGTTTTGAGAGCCATACTAATATTATTATCCATATGTATAGATTGAATTCGCCTCATGTAAACCCAATTTATAAAATTGGCTCATCTCAATAATATAGCCCTAAAATTTCAGTTGTTTCATTTAATTTCTAAATTTCTAAATCTCTATCTTTACATTAAGGCCAATATAGTTTTTTTTATAATCCAATACAAATGTGGGTGTAGTTTAATTTAGCCCACATGTAATTCCTTGAATTGTCAAGGATCACTTAATCTCAACATTTTTTTACTCTCAACAGGTAAATATGATAATTCTAGTAGCTACAAAATGTGCATTTAATTGAATTTCATTATGTTTAGTATAAGCTTCTTTCTTAAAATTTTTGGTTTTGTAAATTTAATTTTAACAATTTTTTCTTCATGCTAGCGTTGGGCGCGGGCACTTAAGCGCTAATTATATATATATTAAAGCTACAAAAATGGAAGCCTCCGAGGGTGCCACATCATCGCTCCTTATTTTCTTTTTTTCTAGAGCGCCACGTCATCTTCTAAAAAAAAATCAAGAAATCCCTAAAATCTCTCCCTCTATCCTCCTCTCTCTCATCTTATCTCAATGAATAGCTGTTTCAAATACATAACTAGGTTATTAAACAATATACACCGATATATACATGGGCTAAATTGGCCGCTTTAGTAATATTGTACATTTCCTGATCCACAATTTCAATATGTTTGGTGCCCGTTGAATTTGATGAGTCCCTACATGGATGATGATTTAGTAAATCTATGATGCAGTGTCATCTTGGTGGGGCCTGGCCAATTGTCAATCTTTTTAGCCATTAAAACAATAACCTAAATCGACAATTAACGTTTTCTTTTTTCGCTTACTATTGATGTTAATTTACTTTTTTCTATAATTTTTTAATATTTTTATTATGTAAGCTCATTTTATTTACTAAAATGAAATCTTTTAACTTTCTGCTAAAATTCTTTTCATTCATAAAATGGGCCATGCACCCCATTTTTTTTTATTTTTTTCATTAAATCTTGAAAATTAACATCAGATATATTATTTTTAAAGTTGTTTATTTTTACACTTATTTGATTTTTTTCATTTGTTTGAATATCTTCTTTTTACTAATATTTTATTTACTTTCTTTACCATTCCCATTCACTAAAGAATCTTTACATTGTCATTTTAAAATAACAGTTTCTTTCAATAGTTTCTCAGCCCATTCTTAATTAATATCTTGAAGATATAGAATTTGAATTTTTTTAATTGGGTTCACTTTCATCCTTTTGCTCTTATTTTTTATGATGCAATACTTTATACTATTTTTTCATTTAATTTTTCATTAAAAATATTAGTGTTCATTGTTAATTTCCTTAATAATATCTTTCTTTTACCATGAAATTATAACCTTGGTTTTTATGTCATTTTCTTCTAAAATTCTCTATTATGATAATAGATTTTTTTTTTAAGTTTTGACTATTAAAGTAATTTAATTTAACTTATTCTTTTGCCCTACAGTTCTGCTTTAATTTATTTGAAACTAATAAGTTCAATAATAATTCTTATCAAGAGATTCTTTTTCAATGCATTAACATAATATATTGAATGATAAGGCAACATTTAAAATATTGATTTTAGGGCCTGGACTAAGCATGGACCTTTGTTGCTAGTATTAACAAAAAGCGATCAACATTTCTAACAAATAATGGTAAAAGGAAGCCAACTTCATTTTGACAAAGGCAACCCCAAAAGCGGAAAAAGGCAAAAAATGGTCCACACTGCCGCAATATATACGACCCATATCTCAACCCTACCTGTCCACATTCAAATCGGCAGAAATCTTACTTTTCATGAAATAATTGAGCTTCATACATGGAGTACCTGGCTCCCACTTTGTTTTGGACAAGGGTAAATATTGCACAAAACAGGAAGATAGTCTACACCCCTTGCTATATGACCCATTTCTCAACCCTACTTGTCCACTTTAAATGAACAGAAACGTAACTTTGCCTATGAATAGTGGATACATGTTGAGCATAATACATGCACAGACACAACTACTACCAAGATTATATATATATATATATATATATATATTCAAAAGGAACAAGTTAAAAAGAGAGATATAAAGTCACTTCCTCTTGTGCTCATTAGTTAAAAAGAGCTTAGTTTCTCTCTCTGTAAATGGGATCTGATATAGGTTTTCTGGGATGTGATGTGATTTACTAAGTAGGTGGTTGGGTTAGGCATTCATTTTTCATCTTCCCTTAATATATATTCCGTTGTAGGCAAGATTATTTGATGGCCATTTATAAAACTTATTTGTTTCTCCAATTTCAGCCACTTTATACATTTCTTCGAATTCCTAAGAATTGAATTCCATGCTTAAAAAAATGAAAAAAAAAATGAAAAAAAAAATGAAAAAGGTGCCCAGTCTAGTAACCATCCATTTAGCGTTGGTGGAGCATGAGTATACACAATATGTTTTTGCAATGGAGGTCTGCAACAGACTTTGTACCTAAAAGGCAATAGCGGAAAATTTTACAGAGTGGCACCTCTAGCAAAATTGGTGGATAGTCTATCCTGTACAAAATATAGTCATTTCGTTAGAACAATGGTGATTTTAAATAGATGGGCCATACTATGGATAACACATATAAATTTTGTAATATATTATCAACTGCATTGTATTAAATTTTTTTAACGGTAACAAAGACTTATATTAAAGGAAAAAACAAAGAGAGAGAGAGAACAACAAGGTACAAGAGCATTATACCCTATCCACATCAAATTATCAAATATGACTCATACACAGAGATATCCTCTCAACCCCTTGTTTGGCTAATGCATTAGCCATAAAGATGGCTGATCTAATCTCACGATGGAAGGTAACGTTAATGGAGGTGTATAAAATCTGGATTTGATTAGAGATAAATTGCAGCTTCAAAGGGTTGGCCTTTCGGTTAGAGACCCATGCAATAGCATTAGAGGAATCACTTTTCACAACAAGCTCACCATGAAAGAGCCTTGAAAAGCAACGAAGAGCTTCCAAAATTGCTAGGACCTTTGCTTTTTTAGAATCGCGAACACCAACAGGCTTGGAGAATATAAATAAGACATCACCCCTGACCGTAGCTTATGTCTTGTAGTGCCATCGACATTGAATTTCAGTACTCCAAGTGAATGAGGTACCCACAGAACAAATTTCCTCGCCTTACTTGGCCAGCACCTCATACAATTTTCGCAATTAAAAAAAAATGTCATCAAGACTAAAATTGGAGAACTACTTTTTAACTAATTAGAGCCCACTTTGCAATCTTGAGGAAGATGAGGTACCTCTAAAAATTTTATCATTCCTCTCCTTTCAAGTGGATCAAAAAATTGCAAATGGAATCATCCTTTATAGAGTATGACCACACCCAACAAAAGAAACACCCATCCAAGACTCAGCTGCATGCCCTATCTTTTGCGGACAACACCATGCAACATTGCACTTACTAAAGAAATGATTCCACACCCTACTAAAGTCTTTCCTTACATCTATATATGGAAGAAATGAAGGTAAATGGATGTGTTTGGACTGAATATGACATGGTTTTTTATTTTCCCTATTGTTCTTTACTATATATGGTTTTGGGTGGAAAATTAGAGCTTTTCAAAAAAAAAAAAAAGGTTTTATGGCATTTCAGCTTTTAGATCTCATTTGTTGATTGGAGTGGTGTCAAAAGAATTTCTTTTAGGCTTTGGGCCTTCATGTATCCTTATATATTCCTGCTTAATTCCTTTTGTTTGCTTGTTGGTACTTAAAGTCATTTCTCAAATAAGTATGAGTGTATTTTCAGTAGCGACGGCAGCCTATTTTCTTTATTTAAAATTGGACGAGGTAACTATTACTGCGGACTATATCAAGAAAAGCATTATGACAATCTCAGAAATGCCAATATAGTAAGCCTCGAAAGGTTTTTATTGTTATTATTAGTTTTTAAAGTTTTGTTACATATCTTGAGGTGTTGGCATGGTTTAAAATTCTATCATGGTATCTTTGTTTATGTTACACAGAGATGGGAGAAAACCGTGGATTGCTACAGCCCTGGCCAATGATTGATACAAACAAGTTTTAAAGTTGTCCACATTTTTTCCCCCTTTTGCGAAGGTAAGTAGTAAAATGGTCATTTACTGTTATATGAAATTGTATTTATTTATATAGCATATATATATCTAGACATTGTTTATTGATAACTTCCATCTAAAATTCCAGTCTATATATGAACTATCAAACTCATTCTAAAAAGAATATTCAACAAGTGAGTATTAAACATCTTTTATGAAATTACTATAAGAATAGTGATCTAACACCCTTTCTAATTACCAATCTGCTTTAGGCCAAATCATCAACTCTACCAAAAGTAAACTTTTTATAGGGAATGGAACTCGCAGACCAAAAGACAGATCTTAGACTTACTTGACTACACAGAGAGTCCTCTATCTTCGGTCTATCTTGGTGTTCCTCTCTTCATTGGCAGCTTAAAGAGGCATCACTTCAACACTCTATGGGACCACATCATTGCCAAAATAGTTGGACGGAAGTCCAAATTGCTTTCTCTTGTAGGAAGGAGAATTTTAGTGAGACATGTGTTGGGCAGTGTGGCCACCCACATTTCCTTCTTTTCCTCTTCCAAAGTCTACCTCCATAGATATCGAGCATCTCATGTGGAATTTCCTTTGGTTGGCTTAAGCTTCTCCCTCTAGAAGAAGCCAAATCCGTTGGGACACGGTTACTCTCCCAACTCAAGGAGGGTTGGGCATCGGGAAAATTCAAGAACAAAATGAAGCTTCCTTTCTCAAGCTGGGCTGGGTGATTATCTCCTCTAGCTCCATCTGGGTTGTCTGGATGCAATGTAGATACTTCTGAAAATCAATCCATCTAGGATCCTTCTACCCCTAAAACTGGCTCTTGCATTTGGCGCAAATTCCATAACTTGGCTAACCAGCTTTAGAAGGGTGGTAGGTGGGCCATTGGAAATGGGAGGCTGGCTAATCTTTGGTTCAATGCTTGGGCTGATGACCTCAGTATAGCCCTAATCTTCCCTACCTTCCCCTTCCCTCTAAATCAGAAGGTAGACTCCATCTTAAATGGGAATCACTGGGTTATTCAGACAAACATCCCTCCCCCCATTGCTAACTTCCTAGGTTCTATAACTATAGATCTTACCCCTGACCAGTTCTATGAAGATCAGTTTTTCTAGATCTCTCACCTTGGAAACAACCTTTTGCTAAAGGAAGCATGGAACATCCTGCGTTTTAGAAGCTCAGTCGTACCCTGGGCTTCCCTTGTTTGGAAACCTCTAATGTTGCTGAGGGTATCCCTCTTTGCTTGGAGATTGCTGCATCGGAAGACCCCGACTCAAGTTTGGACTCAATCAGTGGGTATTAAATTCTGCTCTATGTGCACTCTTTGTAAAGCCGACTCTGAAACAGAATTGCATGTTCTATTTTTTTAGCCCCTTTGTAGCCTCCTTATAGAGATGGATTCTTTAAGCTGTTGGTCATCTCCCTCCTCTATCTCACAAGAGCTCTCCTGCAATAGTGATCAGCTTGCACTTAAAGGTGCTTCCTGCATCTTTTTGACCACCTTTTTTGTCTTATATATAGAAATGTAGATATAACTGTATCTATCTTTAACAACTGCAGAGCCTCTCGGCCCAGCTTCTTTCCTCCTCTCTCTCGTGAATTGACAAGCCTTTTTTAGGTCGTCCTCTTTAGGCAATTTGTAGCTTTCTCAACTTCTCTATACGTTAAGACTCTTAGCATTAGCAGTCTTGTTTTTTTCGCTGTATCAGTCTATGTTTTTCAGCTTCTAGTTCTCTGGTTTTCTTGTTCTGGGGCTTTTAAGCCATTATATTTTCTTTCTCCTTTTTCAATAAATACTTGCCTTATAGCAAGAGAAAAAAGATCTACCAGAAGGTGAGATGAACTTTCCATGATGGGAAAGATCGACTTGCTGTCATGGGAGGGGTCTTGGAGTGTCGGTTCGTAGTCACTCTTGTATGATTCATGAAAATTCCAAATCATGTGCGCATGGCTCTTTCATGTGTATGTGAATATACTTGTAATAATTAGGGTAGGACAGTCTGATAATAAGAATAAGACGCTTGCTCTTGTATTTTCTGCTGCTGGGAAGATCCTTAAAATCATTTGGAGGAATTGGTCTTATTAATCAGTATAAGAGGACCCCCACCCCATGTTCTGTGACTGATGCGCATTGGAGATTCAGAGTTCACGGTATCTAATCAGCAGAAAAGGCATTTTGCTGGCCTTGATGGTGACCTCCTCCTCTGTTTGTGTCACGACCAGAGTAGCCACCTTCACCCCTTCGTTCTACCAATTATAAGCTAAATTCATTAGTTCAATCCAACCCAGTTAGATTTTTGTGGCCTACTACCTCAAATCTGGATGCATGCATGACCCACACTTTGGGCCCACTTGCATTACCTAACCTGGACCCAAACTAGTATTGCCAAACCTTTTTATCTTGGCCAACTTATTTTTTAACAAGTTAACTGGACCCAACATTAGTACAATGCAGTCCACTTGTCAAGCCAAATCATTATTTCCTAGGACCATGATGATAGTTCAATCTCATGGAACCATCCAAACAAGAATTTTTTGTTAACATATTTGCACATAAACTCAGGCCCACTTGTACTACTTAGAAATTTGAGCCCAAACCATATATCCCAAACCCATCAACTTAACCTATACTCAAAGCCTGACCTATTCTTTGCAGGACCCCACGTTGACACATCTTGACATCCAGGTCAGGATCAATCTGATCTGTCAGTCAAGGTAATTACATGCAATTAGTCTTACCATGATTCCTTAGTACCAGCGTTTTCATATCCTTGGCTCACTTTGATTTAAAGCGTAAAATCTTATGAATTATTGAAATAATCCTAGATATTACGACATTTTGATGCCTTTGACTTATTTTGACTATGATGAATTTATTAGACTTGCTTTTGGTTCTTTATGATACTATTCGGAATTGTGGCATGAATTATTGTCTCAAAAAAATTGTGAAAACCTTGAGATTATAAGGTTTGATTTGTAAAACCCAATTGAGACTAGAAAGCTTGAAATTTATTGAAATTTCTATTTGCACCCTTTGTAAGGCATTCTTTAGAATATCGGTAGTGCACCGTGGTACACCCCCCTTTGTGCAATATTATTAGTTTGCAGCTAGCTCCTACTATGTTTTCTGGAGATTATCGGAATTTTTAGGCCTCGTGCCAACTTTGGATATTATTTGGCTTGTACCTGGCGGGTACACTGTGCTTGGTTCAGGTCTAACTCAAGCAATACACTTTATAACCTGGGCCTTAACTTGGTGAGCTTGTCACGTTGCCTAAAATGCTTAACTCTAAGTTATATACTAAACTCATATTTTATTCATAAGTGCGCGATGTGGACTGGGGTGTTGCAATTTATCTCCCTTAAGTCCACACGTCCCCATGTGGATCCATTTAACTTTACCAGGCAATGTGGACAAAAATATTTCACACCCGTGTCCCCGTGAGATGGGGTGTTACAATTTATCCCCCTTAAGGTCACATTTCCCCGTATGTATCCATCTAACTTCACCAGGTGATGTACACTGAAGCATTCCACACCCATGTCCTCTTGGGATAGAGTGTTACAAATTGTCCCACTTAAGGCCAAACGTCCCTGTGTGGATTTATCTAACTTCAGTAGGTGATGTATCTCACTTAAGGCTACAACGGCCCTGTGTGGATCCATCTAACTTCACCAGATGATGTAGACCAAAGCATTCTATACCCATGTCCTTTTGGGATGGGGTGTTATAATTTATCTTCCTTAAGGCTACATATCCCCATGTAGATCCATCTAACTTCTCCAGGCGATACGATGTAGGACCAAAGCATTTCATAGCCATATCCCATGTGCATTCTACCATCTTGATTCATAGGCTCACGCACCCTAGCTTTTTCTTGATCTTGCCTCAAGAGCTTTCCTAGTGGGATCAGGGGTCCCACATTTCTGATTGGTGGTAGTTTTTGATACCATTTGTAACAACCGGAGTAGCCTACTAGCCCAATAACTTAGTGACCCTGTCATGTAGCCCAAAATGCTTAAGCTCAAGCTACTAGTAGTAACCTATATGGTTTGTTATATGTAACACACCGAACCCAATTAAGCATGTTTAGCAATTAATTAAGTTATTAACTAATTAATATAAGATTATTATAAATAATGATGTTTAACATCTAATTGGTTAGACTTAGTTTATTTTTGTCTTATTGAGTCTAGTGGGTCAAGTTTGGGTTATGGATATGTTGTTTGGGTCAGGTTTGACCTTAATTAAATAGATGAAAGCCCTTTTTCGTAAGTCTAGATTTCATGGTTTTATGTTATATACGCATTATATTGATATTATTGCATTCATTTCGTTGAGTTGATCAAAAACTGTATTTGGCTCTAGGTCATTTGATTTCCATTTAGAGCATGTGGAGTTTAACTTGACTCAAAATGAGAATATATTGAAGAAACATGGTTTTCTTATAAATCTCAGAAGTATATACCTAAAGGAGCTTTAGCACCCATTTCACTCTACCTTCTTCAAACCAAGAGAGTCACAGCAAGCCTTCAACTCGCCGTCCTTCTTCCTCCTTATCACCATGAGCAAGATAGGACTTGCATGTATATTTAAAGGCAGTCATTCCCTCATCCCATCTCTTTTTTACCTTCCTTTTTTATTGGAATCGAAGAAAATGGTTTACATCTCTCCCTCTAGTTTATTAGTTGTTGTCTTGGTAAGATCTCTTATCCATTTAGAGATTTCTTGGTTTAATGGAGTTAATGGAGTCAAGGAGACTCTTATCTCAAGCATGCACTCATTCTCTCGATTCTTTCTTCATGCATGGCATTTTAGGGCTAAGAACAGTGGGTTCTTCTTCTCAAGTTGAGCCAAGAAAAGAATTAGTGATTTGAATTCATAAGCAAGGCAAGTATAAGCTAATTATTATTCAATGCATGTTGGTAACTTGTGATTTTTATAAATTTACTAAACTCTAAATTTGATTTTTTAGCACTCTGTATCCTTGTTCCGAATGCATAATGGAATGGTCTAAGTAAATGGTGAAATGTGGATTTGCAAGTGCTAGATGGTTGAATTGAGTGAGGACCATTGCATTAGAATGAAATGTAGACAGGCAGTTAGAATCCCAGTATCATGGGTGAAGAAAAGAGTTCTCAAACTACCCAGTTCCAGAAATTTTAAAGCTTATGGCTAAGCTATAAACTACCCTACGGCTAAGTAGTATAACTACAAAAGCCTGACAAAAGAGAAAAGTTAAAACTTTTCTTCTACAGCTAAGTTCACGGCTAAGCCGTATCCAAGCCGTAGGCTATTTACAGCCAAGCCATAGGCCATCTATAGCTGAGCCGTAGATGCGGGCCAACTTTCGTATATGCCATGGCTAAGCCGTAGGAACTTAGAAAACTTAGGCCAAATTAGAAACATTTAGAAGACCTTGTAGGGCCCTAACTCTCTGGATCTTTCAACCTAATCATTTGGCCCAATGGAAAACAACTTAACATAAAGTGTCTTAAGAGCTGTGACTCATTCATGTGATGTTGTTCATTTGTTTAGCACCTACCCGTTGGTATTAGTTTAAGAGACTTTGATACACCTTTTTTACACAATGTGATACCAAATAGCAAGAATTGTGTATCAAATAAATTAAAACTATATTATTATGCATTATTAGAAACAATGAATGATTAAATTAGGGTTGACTTGTGAATTACCTCGATTCTACTAAATTAAATTGCATGGCATATTAAAATCTTTACAATTGTCCTCTATTATTGAAAATGCTTATGAAATAGTCATGATATGAATTGATTTTAGTTTGAACTTTCAATGATATATGGTTTTCTTATTGTTAACATTGAATTGAGTAATAATAACTTGAATGCATAATGAATTGTCTCTCAAATTAACGAATTATATTATTTATTCAAGTTCAATTATATGATTCGAAATGGTTCGGCTCTACTTAGCTTCAGCTTTATGATGCCTGGCGGGGTTGACTTTGGTTTAGTTAACTAAAATGGTGCAACTGTAGTGTGCCTTTGGAGCTTTCAGACTCTGTGATTGTCGGAACCCAATTGTACCTTTGGCCAGAGTGTTGGTGTTCCAATGTAAAGATCCCTATTAGGAGGATATAACAAATATAGTTGCCAAATAATAAAATATTTCTCTTAATTGATTTTTATATCATGATTTATTCAATGCATAACAAGTTTAGTATACTAAATTGACTTCTATGATCAACTGTTAATGATTCTTTTAGATACAACATGTGTTACCTTAATCATGCTTATACCTTGCTGAATAGTCTTATTCATAATTGTTTTATGGTGTTACAGGCTCAGATCCCAGTCTTGGTCTTGCAAAGACTGAGAAGGCTCTGGAGGAGGCCTTCGAGGTCCCTTCATACTTTGATGAGTGGACAGCAGAATTGATCTAACTGATCCTCTTACAGAACGTGACACGATCACATTAGGGCCTTCTATTTTTTCATTTTGGAAGCTATAGGATTCATGATATTTTGTATTAGTTTTTCCATGCATAGTTCATAATTCCTCTTCTTTGGGGACAATATATATCTTTTGTTATTGTCCATAAACTTTTATACTTCTTTTGCATAGACATGTGTTAATGTACATGCTATTGTATAGATTGATGTAGATGGATTACAAATACAGTAATGTAGTTATGTTTCTTTCCTTTTTATCAGTATTTTGTTGTGTACTGTTTTAGGAATTGATACATATTGAAATGTTTACCTATTGAAAGAAATGTTTTTAGAGGAATATTGACAAGCTTTCATGTGATTAATTCTTGGACAGAAATCTATTAAAAGTACCTCACACGTGTAAGTATGTAAATATCCATTGTGTAATTCCGTTTAGATTTTGGTCTAGGTGTGAATTACACAGGAGTACACGTGTTATGCCTTAGAATTAACCTTAACCTGAGGATTTTCGAGCTTGGTCATGACATTATATACTAGACTCATATTTCATTCATAAACGATATGAGATGGGGCGTTACAGTTTGGCACATAAAGCCCATGTGCCTCTTGCTCCAAAGCCTTATGTTTTCATAAGGCTACAGGACATAGTAAACCTCCTCTTAAATTTAATTCTAAAATGATCCTTTGATAAAACAACACAGTTAGATGATCAAATCATTGTGTTTGTACCCACACATGACCACACCATTAGCTAAATATGTGGCTAAAGAACCCTTGTAATCAGAATAGGACTGATCACGATTATAATGTTATTGATTAAATCAATGCTCGTTTTTTTTAAATCAGATGATTTAGGCAAAATAATTCTTTCATGTGTTGGGAAAGGGTTTTGGGTTTATAAGCTCTTCTTCAGGTGGTGATGTGAAGGTCTTTGTTCCATTTGATGGAGACTAGAGACTAGAGACTCGAGAGGAGTTGTTAAGTTACAGAGTAAAACAATGAGTGTTCTCTTCCTCTGTTATGATTTTTCAATGCATTTCCTGTCAAGATAAATGAGTTAGAACTTCTGAGTTTTTTTAAAGAGTGTGTGCTTTTGAGATTAGGTCATGTTACCAGAAAAATCTAAGGAAAATCAAGACATTGAAAACATAATTGAATATGAAGATGGAAGTGTTGAAATAAATTTCCAAATAGATTTTCGAAATACAACTCCTACAGTTTATCAACCCTCTAAAAAGTCCTATTCTCATCCTCCTTCTGTTGTAGGATCTTCCATACAGGAACCACCTCATATAAATTTAAGGCCTACAGGACTTGTTTATCCTTCTTATCAAGCTTCTCCATCTCATACATACAATCCTTCAGAATCTGATTTTAATATAAATGTTATTGAAAGTTTTGAAATTGATAAAGAAATGTTAAAAAAGAATTTAGCTGCTCATCCATTGACAAAAGCTTTCTTTAAAGATATTTCTCCAGAACATAAAGACTTTTTAAAAGAAAAGTGGTATACATATATGTGTGATAATGAAAGAAACATTTATTTCTTTGATTGGCTTAAGTTAGCCATGAAGAAACGGTATAATATTGAAGATTTATCCATAAATATGATAACAAAATTAAGTTTATCATGGATAATAGCTTTAACCAATTTTTCTCCTCAAAGAACTGAAGAATCTATACATCCTCATCTACATCAAATCATTTATAAAGACACCTCAGCCGTACCCATAAAAGATGTTGCAAAAATCCAAGGAGATAAAGGGAAATCTGACTTTGTTTACAAATCAGACTTATGTCATGTTTTAGAATAAAATAATTATATAAATATCAACCTTCATACTATTGGCCAACAAACCAATAGAATTGAAGATAAAGTAGAAACTATTTTTAAAATCCATGAAGCATCCTCTTCTCAAAAAATAATTAAGACACAAACTTTAGGTTTTCAGGGTGAAATCGTAAGGGATATAGAGTTTGAAAAGAAACCTTTAAAATTTTCTGATGAACTCATTAATCAATTATCACACAGTTTTACTAACATAAAACTTCAAGAAAATAAAGATAAAAACTCTAAAAAATCTATAAATGTTTTATTCTCAAATTCTAAAGACGCTAATTCAGACTCCGATTTGGAATTCGAGGAGTCTGAAGAAAATTCTTCTAAAACCTCTCAAGTGGAACATCAAAATAACCCAAACAATCAAGAATCTGTACAGCTCAATAAAATATTTAAAAGACAAAAACCAGTTGTTACTACAGCAAAAACAAGAAATTATTATCCACGACCAACTCCAGTTGATCTTCAATTCGAAGAACAAGCTACTTTAAATGGTCTTAAATTTGAAAGCTCATCAATATATGAATGGAGTGTAGACGGATTATCTGAATATCAAATCATCCAATTATGCCAGTAGATGATGATATATGCTTCTACTATCGTAGCTGCCGGTAACGATCACAAACATGCAGCAAATGCAGTTGTCCTTGGATTTACTGGACAATTAAATGGTTGGTGGGAAAAATATTTATCAGATATAGAAGGACAAGCTATTCTAAATGCAGTAAAAAGAGATCCATCTGGAAACCCTATCATTACTCCTCAAGGACAAATGATCCCTGATTCCGTTTATATGCTCATTAGCACTATAATTAAACATTTTGTTGGAAATTATATGAATGTAGGAGAAAAATTAAAAACTCAATTAATCAATTTATCATGCCCAACATTATTTGATTTTTGTTGGTATAAAGATGTTTTCTTATCAAAACTTTATACCATTGATTCAAGCAATTCAGAATTCTGGAAGGAAAAATTTATATCAGGTCTTCTTCAACTTTTTGCAGAAAAGGTTAGAGAAGAATTGATATCTGAAAATTATGGAAATTTGAATTATGCTATGTATACATATGGAGATTTAATCCAGAAAATTAATAAAGTTGGATTTTCATTATGCAATGAAATCAAACTCAAACGGCAAATTGAAAATCAAAAAAGAATCAGTAAATATGAACTTGGAGATTTTTGTTATCAATTTGGCATGGAGCCATTAATTAGTCCTTCGAGCCAAAAGAAAAAGAACAATTTAAAAAGAACTTACCAAAAAAGAAAATCTAAACAATTTGCAACACCACGATATTATATGCCTTCACGAAGATATCATAAAAAATCCTTTCATCGTAATCCTTATAAAGAATCAAACAAATCTTTTACGAATGAAAGACCATCTTCTTCTTACCCTAAACAAAGACAAAAAGAAATACAGTGCTATAATTGCAAAGAAAAAGGCCATATAGCTCCTGATTGCCCAAAATTAAAGGTTAAAACCGAAAAAGAATTAAAAACTATTTTAAAAGGATCCTCAGAAACATCAGATACAAACAATTCTTCTGATACATGTCATTGCAAAATCTTTGATAGTGAAATTCAGTATAAATCTGCTTCTTCCTCTTTATCCTTAAACATGCTCTCTGCCCCAGAAGAATTAGTATTAGAAATGTTTAAAGATCTTAAAGATAAAGAATTAAAAAATAAATATTTTGAAAAAATACAGACTATAAATAAAGGTAATAAAAAAGGAAAAGCTACTATCAATACTTTACTTGAACAATTTAGCATTAAAACTGTCTTAGACAGATTAAGAGAAGAAAATGTTCCTCTTCACCTGTCAATTCCAGACCTTCATAAAGAAATTAATACTCAAAGGCAAGAAATAAATTTCTTAAAACAAAACTTAATTGAACTTCAAGACCTTAAACAAAGAGTTGAGAATCTTGAATTTCACATACTCAAAACTTATCAAAAAAATAATGGAAAAATTGAAGCTGAAGAAGACTATAATGACATCAAAAATCAAGAAAACTTTGATGACAGTTTAAAAAATTTCATAAATTCTTTATCCAGAAATCCATTTCAAAAATGGAAAACCCAAGTCACAATTCAGATCAAACAATTCTCTATTAAGACCCTGTGCTTACTTGATAGTGTCGCAGATGTGAATGTAATAAGAGAAGGATTAATCCCGAGAAAAAATGATCTAAAAACAAAAAATAAACTCAATCTAGCTACAGCTAATAAAAAACTCCATATCAAATACAAATTAAATAATGTTTATGTCTGTAAAAATGAAATATACATAAAGACAAATTTCTTTCTAGGAAAGGATTTAAACATTGATGTTATCCTTGGAAATCCTTTTCTACAAATTTTACGGCCTTTTCAAATTGATTCTACAGCCTTAAAACTGTCATAAATAATAAAGAATTAATTTTTGAATTTGAATAACTAAATCCAGTCTCAAATAAAATAAATCATCCCTCTGATGACTTCATTTCAAATTTTACCATGTAATCCCGATTTTCAATTTTAATTCACAGGGTTTCTTTGTCATTATGGCATCAAGTTCTAGCAAAAGCAAAGCCCCTCTTCATGAATCCAGCTCTTCCACCATACCGACACCCCAAAAAATGACCATTCCTTTTTTTAATCCAGGATTATCCATCACTTCTTAAGAACTTATCAATGCTCATTGGAGTGCTATCCTTTCCGTTAAAAGAAAAAATATGAGAAAAACCTTATCCAAAATTGTAACCCATATTAAGGATTTAGAAACCCAAATTTTGATGTGCCATAACATCCATCAAAGAGCACTGTTTTCTACTTATGCTGATGAAAAAACATCCATAATCAACCTCCTAAAAAAGGTTAAAACAACCCTTCCAGATGATATTGCTGCAAGAATAAGAGAAATAACTCTTTCTTGTCAGATCAAGGAGCGCTTAATATCTAAAGCGCAATATATCAGCTGGGCAATGGGTTTTCCCAAGTTATTCCTGCCATCACATGCAGTTGACATCTCTTATATCGAACAAGGCCTAGTCCAAAGATTTTCTTTATCCAGAGATGATTTTGAATTAATATAGCAGCTCCCTGCAATCGTGCGCTACGCCCTTCGTAGCCTTGGAGCCACAAACAGACAACTTCTTATCACAATTTCATCAAGCTTGGGAGAAAGATCTGAAATCCGGTTTTATCAACCTTATCAATTATGGAGCATCATGAATTTTGAGGACGGAGATTTAATTTGCAAAAAATTCATTCCTTCTTTAAATGATTACGAACATCTTCTTTTTAATTATCCACCTCAATGGTATGAATCTCATGAAGTTGCTACAAGGGAATATAACTTAGAACATCTCCAGCTTTATGATCCAGCCTCTGATCAATATCAAAGATTTTTCAATTTACGAGGACATCTCGAATTTGCAAGCACATATAGATATGTTTGGTGTGATGGTCGGAGAGTAGTTTGCATTGCTGACGACCTTGCAGAACAAACTACAGTCATACAGCATCCTTCCAAATTTGGACATAATGAATTAAATCAAATCCTCAAGGCCTATGAAGATATTTCTTTTGACATTTCTGAAAAATCTCGTGAAGCATTAATCCAGTTATTTCATGGAGAAATGCAAAATAATAACTGGACTGATGAAGACAAAGATGATGAATAAACTGAAAGAATCCTTGCCCGAATAAAGCTTCCGTTCCTCCAGTCAAAAGATATTGACAACTGTTCTCCAGAGAAATAATTAATGCATCCTTATCAAGGAGCTTCCGGTTCCCAAGAAGGAGAACACGTGGTGCACTTATCTATATTTCCATCACCATTGATATAAAGCTTCTTTATCCATAAAGTACAAAACAAGTCATGGAAAAGGACATCCCTATTAATGAAGATGAGAAGCTTAACACGAATCAAAGGTTCTTTGAAAAAGAAAAAGTCAACAAATGCGGCTTGCTACTATGCTTCAAAAAGGTTATCCAATAAAAACTAGTTTGGATCTCTACTAGTGCTAACATGTATATCCATAACAGTACGGAAACGTAACAAGTATGCCGTCTTGAAGATTCAATCCAGACACATGGAATCCAGCGACAATACCACATGCAGCAGCTTACCAGCATACAGTAAATGAAATGTAAACACAGTTGAAATATAGTTGTAATGAAATGTAAATTCAGTTTGAAATTACAATAAATAGGCAGGACCAGCTGCTTGGAAACACAACAGTTAGAAACCAGTCCTATCCAAATTCAGCCCATCCATCTCACCCTCCACCCTTCCGTCCCATTTGTCATCAAGTCAAGTCTACTTGTAATCAGTTTTGATTATAATCAATAAAGTTGCTTTGTGAGTATTTCTTCACTTATTTTGGTTATGTTGTGCTTTACTGTTGTTGTTTAAGGACTTGCTGATTCAGAAAGTGTAAACTTATAGTAGCCCAAAATAAGAAATTTGAAGATCAAATTTCTTATTTTATAATCAGTTTTGATTATACCCTTTTTTTTATTGTAGTACAAGTTTACACTTCAGATAATCCGTCTACACTCCATTCATATATTGATGAGCTTTCAAATTTAAGACCATTTAAAGTAGCTTGTTCTTCGAATTGAAGATCAACTGAAGTTGGTCGTAGATAATAATTTCTTGTTTTAGCTGTAGTAACAATTGGTTTTTGTCTTTTAAATATTTTTTTGAGTCGTAAAGATTCTTAATGGTTTTGATCATCTTGATGTTCCTCTTGAGAATTTTCTTCAGAATCTATGGCGTCGGAATCGGAGCCAAAATTAGAGTTTTTAGAAGTTGAGCCTAAAACATTTATAGATTTTTCAGCTTTTTGATCTTTATTTTCTTGAAGTTTTATGTTAGTAAAACTATGAGATAATTAATTGATGAGTTCATCAGAAAATTTTAAAGGTTTCTTTTCTAACGTTATATCCCTTAGGATTTCACCCTGAAAACCTAAAGTTTGTATCTTAATTACTTTTTGAGAAGAGGATGCTTCATGGATTTTGAAAATAGTTTCTACTTTATCTTCAATTCTATTGGTTTGTTGACCAATAGTTTGAAGGTTGATATTTGTATAATTATTTTGTTCTAAAATATGACATAAGTCTGATTTGTAAACAAAATCAAATTTACTTTTATCTCCTTGGATTTTTGCAACATCTTTTATGGGTACGGCTTAGGTGTCTTTATAAATAATCTGATGTAGAGGAGGATATATAGATTCTTCAGTTCTTTGGGGAGAAGAACTGGTTGAAGCTATAATCCATGATGAACTTAATTTTGTTATCATATTTATGGATAAATCTTCAATATTATACCTTTTGTTCATGGCTAATTTAAGCCAATCAAAGAAATAAATATTTATTTCATTATCACACATATATTTATACCACTTTTCTTTTAAAAAGTCCTTATGTTCTGGAGAAATATGTTTAAAGAAAGATTTTGTCAAAGGATGAGCGGCTAAATTCTTTTTTAACATTTCGTTAACAATTTCAAAACTTTCAATAACATTTATATTGAAACCAGCTTCTGAGGGATTGTATGTATGAGATGGAGAAGCTTGATAAGAAGGATAAACAAGTCCTGTAGGCCTCAAATTTGTATGAGGTGGTTCTTGTATGGAAGATCCTACCACAGAGGGAGGATTAGAAGAAGACTTTCTAGAGGGTTGGTAAAATGTAGGGGTTATATTTCTAGAATCTGTTTGGAAATTTATTTCAAGACTTCCATCTTCATGTTCAATTATTGTTTCTATGTCTTGATGTTTGATCGTGAGTTCCAAGTGCAGAACCGCGATGTAGTAATAAAACTGGTGAGACCAGGTCGATCCTCAGGGAGCAATGTGTTTAAGGTATTTTCAACTTGTAACCTGTCCTAAATAAAAATCTAAAACTAGCCTATTTAAAATCTAATAAATACAAGTGTCCTACTTCCCAAAATTAAATTAGTTACAAACCAATGAAAGAAACTTTCCTAAATCTAAAAATTCCTAAAATAAAACTAAAATTGTTGCAAAACTAAAACACAAGTTAGAACTTCCAAAAATAAAAACTAAAATTAGAATCTTACTAAACTAAACAATGTTAAAAATAAAATAAAAAAAGATAAAAATTTTCCTAGGTTAGAATTTCCAAAACTAGTAAACTTTTCAATTTAAAACCTTCAATTAAAACAAGTTTAGAAAGATATTTAATTATGAAAATTAACTAAAACAATCAAAAACATAAAACTAGAAATAAACTTAAAATTAGAAAGTTAGTAAAATTAGTAACGCAATGCATGCCATGAGATGTTGAAAAATTCTAAGTCTGAAAAACTAGTATGCTGATGCAAATATTATGCATGATTTGAACTATTCTAATGCATCCTAAATTTAAATTTAATGGCTGGAATTCATGCTCTACTGATGCAAGAAACCAACAAAAAAAAAAAAACGGAATTAAAAAAGGATCTAAAACGAAAAAGTTATGAATGCATGAATATGACAACTTTACAAAATTCTGTGCAGAAATTCTGATTCGGGTTGACTGATTGGCAAAGTTTAAGCCTCTGGTTCACAAATCTTCCGAAATTGTTTTGATCTGAAATTTTGGGCTATGAAAGACCACATCCTAAACTTTAATTTTCCCAAGTTTCAAAGAAAAATATTGTGATTTGACTGGTCTACCCACTTCGAACTTTTTGTCAAAAACTGTTTCTACAGTTTGCTGAAACTATTAAGTTATGCTGTTTATATATTGAGTCCGAATTTAATCATTAGATTTAGATCTGAAGGCTTAATTTTCATCAACTTAAATATGCACAAAATCTTATGATAGAAAAATAGATGCAATGATTCCTAATCCAACCATCAAACTATACAAAAACAAAACTTAAAATCCATGTGAATATAACAAGAAAATAACAAAAGTGCAGAAAATAACATCAAATTGCAGGAAGTCAAAGGCAGTAATAACACGAAAGTCAAAGGCGGTAAACAACTGAAGTCAAAGGCGGTAATAACAAGAAGTCAAAGGCGGTAGATTGCTCTTTCAATTTCTTATTTTAATTTGGGCTAAAATAGATTAGCAGTGTTGTCTTAGGGTCTTATTCTTCATCTTAGGTTGTCAATCTAAGTGAGAATAACAAATTTCCATTCCATGTAAAAATAAATTTCAGAATTGGCCTCTAGTCTTTTTTCACTCAAACCTCTTTAACTCCATCTTGCATTGCCTCCAAAAATACAATGTATCTAAAGAGACAAAGTATATTAAAAAGGTTACTAAGATGGGTTACTAGTTGTGATTCCAATTCTATCCCAATATTTAAACAAGAACAAAAATTAACCCAATCACAAACAAGACTAAAATTATGAACACCACAAAATCAAAGACAAGAACAACTGAAAAGAAACAAACTTTACTAGCATGAAATTGTTTTACAAAAGATTGGAAATAAAAAGCAAACAATTACATACTAGGATGGATGAGAATTCCTCTTTCTAGTTGACACTTCAAGGTTGGTGGTGTGGCTTTAAGGCTAAGCCTCCTTGATGACTTGAGATGTAGAGACAAGAGAGGGAGAGATGGATGAAGAAATCTAGAGGTGGGAGGTGGGTAATTCTTCCATGAAGAATATGGGAGAAGGGTGCTCTATTTATATATTTTCAAGTCCTACTCCTTCTCAAACTTTAAAATCTTAAAAATAATTAAAAAATTAAAAGAAAAAGGGCTCCAACTAATGCTTTGGACGTGCAATATCCTTGGGGATTTTTTTCCTTTTATTTTTCTCTTCTTTCCTTGCTTGTTTTGTCCAGAAATCCCTCTTGGATGCTTCTTTCCTTCTTTGTCTTTGCCACCTTGCATTGAGATCTTTTGAGAGATAAAATAGGGATAAGAATCCTCTCTTAAAATCAAACTTGGCCCACATGAGGTGTAGAACTTCCCCTTTTATCTCTTTGCATCGTCAACTTTCCTTTTTTGGAAAGTTCTCCTTGTTGGCTCCTGACTTGAAGAGATCTTTTAGATAATTCTCCCTTGATTTTTTTCTTTACTTTTTCAATCAAAATCTGATCCAAAATCTCTTTTGGACGTGGAATAGCTTGCTTGGATATTTTTTTGCATTTTTTTTCAATTAAATCTTCTCCTTCTCAAAAAAGAACTCCTATGTGGCTTTCCTTGTCCATCTTTGATGAGATATTTTTCAAATTCTCTTCAAAATCTCTTAAAAATGTACAACAAATAAATGGACCCCATCTTGGATGTTTTACAAGTGTGCCTCACACATGTGCATGTGTGTGTGGGACCATGAAGCCGACTTTTTGCAATTTTCTTCCAATTTCCTTTTCTCTTCAATTCTGCTCTCCTTTCTCTTAAAAATCAATTCCTTGCCTCAATTCTTTACAAATGGGACCCATATAATCAATTTCCTACAAAACAGATGTGAATTCATGTGAAAAGATAATTTTACCCCTAACATCACATATGCATGACTGTGGGCCCATTTCTCACGAAATCATAATAAAAAAATATATATCATTTTTCATGATTTTATATGAATGACCTAATGATGAAAAGAATTCAATTTATTTCATGAGAAAAATTATTTTCACAAAACTTTCCAAAAATAGACTTTCCAAAAATAGCAGGTTTCATGAATTTATGCAAAAAGTGTGATTTTTAAGCAATTTATGCAGAAAAATATAAAGATGAATTTAAAATGAATTAAACCATGATATCACACTAAATGAGGCTCTTTCAAGTTAATAAGTCTTTAAAATGGGTCAAAATGTGTATGAAAATATACATTTTTAAAAACTCATCACACCCCACAACCAGCGTTTTGCTAGTCCCTAGCAAAAAATGCGATAAAATATGAAGAATTCGTCCTAACCTAATCTTATCTTAGACTAATGCAATGCAATAAAACTAAACATGAATGCAGCGCCACTTTCGCTGGCACTCTCGACTGCATTTAGCTTATGCAGCAAGCCCTTAAACCCCTAGGTTCCCCCTAGTGGACGAGTTGTGCCTCGTGAGGGTTTGCAGTGAATATACCCATAAAATTCTCTTCTTTTGTTTAATGAAAAAAAATAAACAAATGAATAAAAGAGAAGAAATTCCCCAAAAAAAAATTCACTCATATCAGATATTTTCAAAATCTGGAATAATTACACTTTCAGACTTTTCAAAGTCCAGTCCACAATTCTATTCTCAAAAACTCTCTCAAATTCAAACCAACTTGCGTGCATTGTGCGAAATTGTATACATCAAAAACCTATTTCGGATATTCTACAATAATGCTGCAAAAATAGAATTTTTCCTTCAAATAGTCTGATCCCCTGAAATTTAGCAAAAAGAAATTTCCTCTCAAAGTTACTAAGATAGTTGTCACTTTACCATTTACTTCGGTTGGCCTCTTTTTCTCTCACTATCTTTTTCCGACGCAAGAGTTCTCAAGTTCATACGATATAAGAAAAGTTAGGATCCAGAGAGCAAATCTGGTCCTTGTCCTTCCCCGCACATACTCCCTTGCAAACTTTTACGGACACTCTTCACTCTCTTAATTTTTCCAATGTAGAATTTTCCAAGTTCATATGATATAGCAAAAGTTGAGATTTAAGGAGCAAACTTAGTCCTTATGCTTTTCCGCACATATCCCTTGAAAATTTCTACGAACACTTGTTGGGCCATAATTCATCTTTATTTTCTTTTTTTTTTCTTTCCTGTGACTGTGCAATGTTTAGGTCCCTTAAGCTTTCTAATTAACCCATGTAGCGAGCGTTAGGCCAATGACTCCCAAACCAGATGGCTTTAGGGCACTAGATATGGAAATATCCCTCTGGGCTTACTAGCTCGAGTTAAAAAGGCTACAAACCCAAACTAGTCACAAATTGCTCATTATATGCTCTTTTTTTTCACTCTTGTTTTTTTAAAACCAAAGTAAACACTAGGTGGCAATTCTCATTTCACTCGAATTAATTCATTTTGGTTCCAAAAATGAACTAGGAAACAAAAATATTCTACAAACTAAATTTCAAGTTCACATTGTATTCTCCAGAAGAATTCCAAAAACAAACAGCATCAAAGCTTCATATCCAAAATTTCTAAAAATGTATACGTGTATGTATATGAAGAGCAAGTTTTGGTTATCTTTTGATAGGTTTTCTCCTTCAGAAAATGCAAACTTCCTTTTTACTTCCTTCCAAAAGTATCAAAATTCTAAATTTCTATATATCTTCAAATCGCTTCAATTCTTTTGAAAACTTTCTTTTCCAAAATGGAAAATAAATACCAACGAAAAAGAAATAAAGGTCCTAATTTTTAAAACAAAATTAACTAAAATGATAAAAGTGATAGAAAAATTAAAAAAAATTTTGTCTAAAATTGGACAAGCGTGCTTGTTTTCACCCCCCAACCTAAGATGAACATTGTCCTCGACGTTTATGCATGCAACGCAGAACTGTAAAAATAACATGAGGAAATATAAATGTAAATAAGAGTAGAGAGAAAACGTCACCTGAAGACGTGTTCGAGCTGCTCCCTATCCAAAGTTAGACAAAACAGAAAAACAAGAACAAAAAGACAAGAAGCTACTCTAAAAGGAAATATCTACTCTAAAAAGAAAAGAAACAAAAACCTATACTACTAGATTCGAAACCATGAGTCCACCCGGATCCCAAATGAAAATTTCCTCCACACAGTTTACAAGAAGCACAGAAAGAGATGAAACCATGAGGACTGCATATTTCTGTAGACTGTGTGAAGAAGGGACCATAAAGAAAATTTCTTCATCCTCTCTTAAAAATGGATATTTGAAAGAGAGGAGAGGATGCAATGAACAGCTAGGTGGCCCTAGGTCCTTGCGTGCCACAAATTCTTTTAAATTGATTTCCACGGTCTGTTTAGGCACGAGCTCAAAAGATTCCAAATTATCGGACTTTGGTCTCTAAATAGGACCACTATTCTCTAATTTTACAAGTTTTTCTGAATAACATTGAGGGCCAAGAAATGCGAGGGCAATTTCTCTAAGGGTTGGATCATCAGATTTCATAAAGAAGTCAGTACATGATTCCAAAGATCCCAGATTATCCATTTCAGAAATTTGAGAAATGAGGTCATCCTCCCAATTGTAATCTTCCTTTTGAGGCTCAGTAGGTTCATTTGCAGTTTCCTCAATTATAGGAACATCAAATTTGTGAAAGACTGCAATGCCAAATTCATCAGAGGAATCTGAATCATAGAAAGGATTTATGTAAAAGGGCATAGATTCTTCTTTAATGAAGTGGAATGGCCAGTACTGAGAAAAAGTGGGGCACACAGGCTCATGTGATTCATCAATTGGTTCATGCATCGCCCCATCATCCATGTACTCATGTACACCCTTGGATATCCACTGTGTGTTTGTGTGATCCATATTTACGAGGTCTTTAATGAATGTAGGATCATCTTTAATTTCAACGGTGGCATTTTGTTTTCTCATTGTAAGCCTTGTTTGATTAATCGAAGTCATTAGGCTTTTCATGTTGTGTTCATTTTTTTGTATGGTTTGCATGGTATTTTGTGTGAACTCAACCAATTTGGCTAAAGTATCTTCCAAAGAATTTTTTAGGGTTGGTGGTGGTTCATATGACCATTCAGGCGGAGAGGGATTATGAGGTGCATATGACCAGGGAGAAGAAGGGGGTACATATGATGTATCCTGTGAGGGAGAGTCATACGACCCGGCCAGAGTAAATTCTTGGGAAGAAGAGACATGATCCATGTTGGGCCCATTACGCCAACTGTTTAGTGAGTGATCATCCCAATTTGGACTACACATGTTACCCATTTCATTATGGTAATGCCATTGATTTGATTCAGCCCACCATGGAAATCCCACATCCGTATCAGAATGAGTGGATGATTGTGTGAGGTGTGGGTAATCATGTGGGACCCTTATTGGTGGATCATCTGAACTAACCATTCCATTAAAATCCTCAAATTCCTCATTGTAACAATGATCATAGTGATTGGCCCATTCCCATTCATAAGATCCAGCTGAACAATTTCTTTGATGTAACTTTTCAATTCTTTCTTGTTCACACAAGGTACGCCAAGACTTTGGTGGGCCATCAGTATTGATTCCATTCCCATTAGTTTGCCCATTATTAAGTCTCCTCATGTTTGTGGATTCCCACCAATCCATTTTTTTTTTTGGAATCACTTGTTTTTTTTTTTTTTTTTGAATTTGAAAAAATGATAAAAGCCTAAGTTAGAAAAAAAAAACGTCTAAGCAACTCCTTAAGGTTGAAAAGTTTCCTCAAGGTCTCCAATCTGGTCCTATGAAACAAACTCGGCTAGGTAAGCCACCAGGAATTGGTAGAGTCACAGATGGACCCGTTTGAAGGACTAGTTTCCTGAACAAACAAGCTGTCGCGCACTACAGGGGCAAAGGCTTCCTTAGACACCGAGAAGATTAAGGACAATGACTAGATCACTTTTGGTATACTTTCTTCCCAAAAGAAGTTGAGACAAGTTGAAAAACAGTAACTTTTCCCGATTTTTGAAAGTTTCTAAAAATAGCAGTGATGTGTACTTTTTAGCAATCCATGCACATTCCTATTCCAAATTAGGGCGACTCTTCATTCCATGCTTGTCCTCCTATTTCTAGCAAGATGCCAAAATTAAAGCACACCCACAAGCAATGTAAATAAGGAAAGTTAGAAAAGTTACCTTAAACGGCGCTCCTCGGCAACGGCGCCAAAAACTTGATCGTGAGTTCCAAGTGCAGAACCGCGATGTAGTAATAAAACTGGTGAGACCAGGTCGATCCTCAGGGAGCAATGTGTTTAAGGTATTTTCAACTTGTAACCTGTCCTAAATAAAAATCTAAAACTAGCCTAATTAAAATCTAACAAATACAAGTGTCCTACTTCCCAAAATTAAATTAGTTACAAACCAATGAAAGAAAATTTCCTAAATCTAAAAATTCTTGAAATAAAACTAAAATTGCTGCAAAACTAAAACACAAGTTAGAACTTCCAAAAATAAAAACTAAAATTAGAATCTTACTAAACTAAACAATGTTAAAAACAAAATAAAAAAAGATAAAAATTTTCCTAGGTTAGAATTTCCAAAACTAGTAAACTTTCCAATTTAAAACCTTCAATTAAAACAAGTTTAGAAAGATATTTAATTATGAAAATTAACTAAAACAATCAAAAACATAAAACCAGAAATAAATTTAAAATTAGAAAGTTAGTAAAATTAGTAACGCAATGCATGCCATGAGATGTTGAAAAATTCTAAGTCTGAAAAACTAGTATGCTGATGCAAATATTATGCATGATTTGAACTATTCTAATGCATCCTAAATTTAAATTTAATGGCTGGAATTCATGCTCTACTGATGCAAGAAACCAACAAAAAAAAAAAAAACGGAATTAAAAAAGGATCTAAAACGAAAAAGTTATGAATGCATGAATATGACAACTTTACAAAATTCTGTGCAGAAATTCTGATTCGGGTTGACTGATTGGCAAAGTTTAAGCCTCTGGTTCACAAATCTTCCGAAATTGTTTTGATCTGAAATTTTGGGCTATGAAAGACCACATCCTAAACTTTAATTTTCCCAAGTTTCAAAGAAAAATATTGTGATTTGACTGGTCTACCCACTTCGAACTTTTTGTCAAAAACTGTTTCTACAGTTTGCTGAAACTATTAAGTTATGCTGTTTATATATTGAGTCCGAATTTAATCATTAGATTTAGATCTGAAGGCTTAATTTTCATCAACTTAAATATGCACAAAATCTTATGATAGAAAAATAGATGCAATGATTCCTAATCCAACCATCAAACTATACAAAAACAAAACTTAAAATCCATGTGAATATAACAAGAAAATAACAAAAGTGCAGAAAATAACATCAAATTGCAGGAAGTCAAAGGCAGTAATAACACGAAAGTCAAAGGCGGTAAACAACTGAAGTCAAAGGCGGTAATAACAAGAAGTCAAAGGCGGTAGATTGCTCTTTCAATTTCTTATTTTAATTTGGGCTAAAATAGATTAGCAGTGTTGTCTTAGGGTCTTATTCTTCATCTTAGGTTGTCAATCTAAGTGAGAATAACAAATTTCCATTCCATGTAAAAATAAATTTCAGAATTGGCCTCTAGTCTTTTTTCACTCAAACCTCTTTAACTCCATCTTGCATTGCCTCCAAAAATACAATGTATCTAAAGAGACAAAGTATATTAAAAAGGTTACTAAGATGGGTTACTAGTTGTGATTCCAATTCTATCCCAATATTTAAACAAGAACAAAAATTAACCCAATCACAAACAAGACTAAAATTATGAACACCACAAAATCAAAGACAAGAACAACTGAAAAGAAACAAACTTTACTAGCATGAAATTGTTTTACAAAAGATTGGAAATAAAAAGCAAACAATTATATACTAGGATGGATGAGAATTCCTCTTTCTAGTTGACACTTCAAGGTTGGTGGTGTGGCTTTAGGGCTAAGCCTCCTTGATGACTTGAGATGTAGAGACAAGAGAGGGAGAGATGGATGAAGAAATCTAGAGGTGGGAGGTGGGTAATTCTTCCATGAAGAATATGGGAGAAGGGTGCTCTATTTATATATTTTCAAGTCCTACTCCTTCTCAAACTTTAAAATCTTAAAAATAATTAAAAAATTAAAAGAAAAAGGGCTCCAATTAATGCTTTGGACGTGCAATATCCTTGGGGATTTTTTTCCTTTTATTTTTCTCTTCTTTCCTTGCTTGTTTTGTCCAGAAATCCCTCTTGGATGCTTCTTTCCTTCTTTGTCTTTGCCACCTTGCATTGAGATCTTTTGAGAGATAAAATAGGGATAAGAATCCTCTCTTAAAATCAAACTTGGCCCACATGAGGTGTAGAACTTCCCCTTTTATCTCTTTGCATCGTCAACTTTTCTTTTTTGGAAAGTTCTCCTTGTTGGCTCCTGACTTGAAGAGATCTTTTAGATAATTCTCCCTTGATTTTTTTCTTTACTTTTTCAATCAAAATCTGATCCAAAATCTCTTTTGGACGTGGAATAGCTTGCTTGGATATTTTTTTGCATTTTTTTTCAATTAAATCTTCTCCTTCTCAAAAAAGAACTCCTATGTGGCTTTCCTTGTCCATCTTTGATGAGATATTTTTCAAATTCTCTTTAAAATCTCTTAAAAATGTACAACAAATAAATGGACCCCATCTTGGATGTTTTACAAGTGTGCCCTACACATGTGCATGTGTGTGTGGGACCATGAAGCCGACTTTTTGCAATTTTCTTCCAATTTCCTTTTCTCTTCAATTCTGCTCTCCTTTCTCTTAAAAATCAATTCCTTGCCTCAATTCTTTACAAATGGGACCCATATAATCAATTTCCTACAAAACAGATGTGAATTCATGTGAAAAGATAATTTTACCCCTAACATCACATATGCATGACTGTGGGCCCATTTCTCACGAAATCATAATAAAAAAAAATATATCATTCTTCATGATTTTATATGAATGACCTAATGATGAAAAGAATTCAATTTATTTCATGAGAAAAATTATTTTCACAAAACTTTCCAAAAATAGACTTTCCAAAAATAGCAGGTTTCATGAATTTATGCAAAAAGTGTGATTTTTAAGCAATTTATGCAGAAAAATATAAAGATGAATTTAAAATGAATTAAACCATGATATCACACTAAATGAGGCTCTTTCAAGTTAATAAGTCTTTAAAATGGGTCAAAATGTGTATGAAAATATGCATTTTTAAAGACTCATCAATGTTCTTTAGATTTTTCTGATTGAGCATTTTCTAAAAGCCATTTACCGGATAAATTAATATCATTCCACTATATGAGTTTGGGAATATTAACTTTATTTTTGAAATTAGTTTGGAATAAGGTAGTCATACCTTTTACTTGATTTGAATAGGCTATGCTTGGAACAACTGAATTCATTAGTTTATAATAAACTCTATAAACAAGGGCAAGATTTTGATTATGAGGGTTCATATCAAAACCTTTCGTCTAAATTGCTAAAGTGAGGGCTTCATGAGCACCTAGATCTATAAGGGAGACAGAGAAATTTGGAAAACAGTTGAAGAAAGTAGGGCTATTAGTTAAACTTGATTCAACCATTCCTAGTATTGAATCACTGAATTTTTTATATCTTGTATCTTGGACATAGATGAGAGTTTCTGTTCTAAGTCCAAGTCTCGTTAGAGGCTTTATAGCAACTTGCACCAAGCCAAAATGGATATAATTATATGTTTTAGCATATTCTTTTATTTCATCTGGTTTAATTAAAGAAAGATGCTGACTATAATGAAACCAGCAGAATTCTTAACAGGGACTCTGGAAACACCTACCCATATGGGCTTTCCCCAACCAAAATCAACTTCATAGAATGGGAATCAATACCAGCTAGTAAAGTGGCAAAGATGGATATCACTGTCCAAGTAATTCTTACGCACGTTTTTTACTCCTTCGTGGGCCTTTATAGACCCATCTGCCCTTTTCAACTCTTCGATAAAATCAGTCTATTGCTGTGATTGCATCCCTCAGGTGCTCCTCCAAACATCCTTGCATGTCATCAGTGCACTCACTGATCATGACTCCTTTTGTAGTTGCATCAACCCAAAGATTGCCAGAGTAAGAATCTGGCAACGGCGGCCTCATCCTCCCACGTAGATTCACAATGTGAGTCGATGCAGACACTGTTGTCGGCCCCTTGTCACGTTTGGCCGTCATGAAACAACGCCAGACGAGTGCTGAAACAGCCTCCACACGCGTGGGAGGCGATCCTAGAGTGGGATAAACAGTAGCCTTGGCTCTAAGGGCAGCTATGGCCGAGGCATCCAAAACTAGCCGTCTCGTGACAACAGTTTCTGAAGTGGTAAACAAGTAGCTTGACACTGAAGATCTTGGTTGGAATAGAGAAGCTGAGACTAGTGTAGTATCCATGGCTTCATTAGTACCACGCGCCATGGCAGCCCACTTGCTAATAAACTCAACCATTGAAGATCCATCTCCAATCTTGTGTGACAACCGCACACCAATAGCTACTCCACCGCATTCAAATGAATTAACTTGGATGGCAGAGGCACATCTGCACCTGATCCAGTGCAGATGTGATTACGAGGGACAAGTCGATCCAGGACATCCTGATGAGGCTTTTTGAGGAATTCTGAGAGCTGTCCATCGACTCGAGCGTGGAAAATTTCAACGCCCTGATCGTTACAATCAATTGTATCATCATCTTTGATCCTCCCAGCAAGTGGGTAGAAGATGGCTAAGGTTTTTGACAGAGGTGTACTCAGCTTATGGGCTACTTGGTTGGTTTGGACGAGATGATTGCTATCTTTGCATGTATAAAAGAGGATCAGGGGAATGTATGCGCGAGGAGCGAGCTGGTCGATCAAGGAAAGCTTGAAGCTACGAAGATGAAGACGAGTTGGAGCTGATGGTTTATCCTCTGTTCGGATATCACTTCGACTTTCACCATTATATATATTATAACAATACCCTCTTTCGCGGGAGGGCGACATGTGGCGTATCCCTTCTCATGGGAGAGTAACACGTGGCGCTGTCCTCTTTACAGGAGAGTGACATATGGCGTGCTCTAATTTTGAATTTCCCAAAAATCTCTCTATCCAAATCCTAAAATCTCTCTCATTGCCCTGTCCCTAAAATCTCTCCCTCTCTCTAATTGCTCTATCTATCTAATATGAATAACTCTTATCTCCAAATTTCTATATAATTATCTAAATTGGCACTGTAGCTGAAAGGTCTCTTTTCATAATCAAAGAGTTCCTTTACAAATAAACTTTCCATACTCTCAAGGTCCAGTTTATATAAATATAGATGACAGTCTCTTTACATAAATTTATTATCACAACTATTCTCATAATTTATCCATGGCCACACCAAAGCTGATGGTGAGATAGGGGTCAATGAAAATGGATGAATAAATGGGTAATTTACGGCTTGCATTTTCTTCAAGATCTATCCTGTTTGGATTTGTAGCTGGTTTTCATCACAGTATGTTCAGCTGTATGCAAATGACTCCAATATATCAGAACCGTTGAGGCTTTGACGACCTCAAAATTTGGCCCACTTGTCAAGGGAGATGCACTGTCATGATCAAACACATGGCCCACCTCATTTTCTTGGCGGGTAGTTACGACCTGGGTTCCCTGAAACATAGGTGCACCCAGAATTATCAGGAGCTGGGATAGAGCCCTTTTGAAGGGACACCAAAGCAAGTCCCATCCTTACCTACCATGCTTCTTCATCTCCATGCATAACTCTGATTGCCATGACTGAATGAATGCTTATCATGATAGGAGTCCAACGTTGTTGCTACTAGCCTTCGGTGGGGAAGGGTCTGGCTATGGCTCAAGCCGGCTTGAGAAAGTACCTATTGATCCCCCATGTAGTGGGCCCGTCTAAGTCCTTCCTGTCATTGGTTCTCCAGCAAGTAGAAAGCTACTATGGTCAGTGTCACATATTACTGTACTAGCTAAGCTTTTATATGGGTGAGTGAAAATTATAAGTAAAATGGTGGGTTTCACCTTAACATACCGTTCAAATTACATGAGATATGAATGAGATTAAATAAAATAACTATTTGAAGGAAAAAAATATTTTAAAATTTAAAATATTTGTACTCACATAAAAAATTATATAATTATGCTCATTATTATTATTATTCCAAGTTTTAGATGCATTGATTGATATATTTCCCTAAAATCTCAATTCTTCAGCTAGGCCAAATATATTTATTTTCTTATAGGGTTGGACATGGGCCCCTTCGTAAGAGAACGATACGTGGTGCTTTATTTATTTAGTAGGAATTTTGTTTCCTTCTTTAATCCCAATCATAAGTTTTTGTAGCCTAGAGAGAGTATGATTCAATTAGTTGGTCGTGGTGTTGTCATGTGTTATTCATACACATCCTCTTAAGATGAAAAGGTCTCATTTCCATTTGATTATTTATTGGAGCATTATACTAGTTTTTTTTTTTAGAATTTAAAAAATTTAGGATGAATCTTTATCTTACTTCCTCCTTATCTCATTATGGTTTTTAGATAATTTGTTGATTTCCATATAGGGAAATAAAAATTCAATATTTTAACTATATTTGTGTTATGATTTATATGATAATATTTATTTATATATTAATAACGTTTAATGTAGTTTAATTATTTTTTTCAATTTAATTTTTTCATGGCCAACATTGGGCGTGGGTCCTGAAGACCCCCTTTCACAAGAGAGCAACACGTGGTGCAGCCTTCTTTGTGAGAGGGTGACATGTAGCACAATCTAAAGATTTTATCCATATTAGCTAGACTCTATACATACTACCTCTCTAAAATTTCTCAATTTTTCCTAAAATCTCTCTCAACATCTGAAAGAATATGAGATAAACCCAAATCAAACTCTTTTCTTTCTTTACCTACATCCAAACCCATAAAATTTAGTTTTAATATGGGGATCCAAGTTGGTAATATCTAAATACATTATATATCTTTGCTTCTCTCATTCCAAAGTTTAATCGGGCCTGAATTTTACAAGTCATGTTAGGCTTGGGCCAATCCTAGGCCAATGCTTCTAAAGTTGAGTCAGGCTTGAATATGCCTTAGCTTGGCCTGACCGATGAAGAGCCCTACTAAAATTCTCTACACATCTTAACACTCTTTGTGATTTAATGTTTTTTTTTTCTAAGTTGGCTCAGTGGCCATGAGTGGAAAGGCAAGGCGCCCACCTACATATATTTATCAAATGCATAGCATTGAACATTGGTTTATTTTCTTTTCTATTCAATTCCAACTGATCAGTTTTTTTCATAGCGAGAGGGTTGGTTGATCTAATGATTATTGTACGTTGGACTATTCTATCTAATTCTTTTTTACCAAATAAAATTTATTTTCCTCTTAGGTTGTGCTTCTGGATTAAAGGAAAAATAATCTAACTTTTTTTTATTAATATTCTAATGAGACTTTATGGGTATAATATTTTTACCATACAATAGTTTTACAATTGATTTAAATGGTTTTATTTAAAATATAATTACTTTTTAATAAGTATTGAACTGTAATTTGTTGAACTTGGCATGGCCCAACATGGCCTAGCCATTAGTAGTGCATGATCATATATGGGCTTCGCCTGAGCCTAACATCGAAGCCCTCACTGTTATGGTTTGGGCTATGTTTTTATTTTACCTATATGGTATATATATTTTCAAATTGGTCGTGTTTGGTATGGGTCATTTTCGTTTATATTCAATTTCAACTAATCAATATTTTTATAGTGAGTGGGTTGATTGACCTAATGGTTCTTCGTATATTGGACTATTCCATCTAAATTTGTTTATCATTTAATATTTTTTTTCTCTTGAGTTGAGTTTACCAATTTAAGTAAAAATGATCTAAGTTTTTTTTATAATATTATAATAAAACTCTACGGGTACATTATTTTTCTTTTTTATTTAGTTTTACTAATATGATATTTAATTTTTTAAGTGTGCACCAAAATACTTAAAATTATGATTGTGTTATGAATTTGATGTTAATATTAATTTACAAATTATTTAAATATTTTTTTACAAATAATATAATTATTAAACAAGGCCAACACCAATATCAAATTATAAAGAAAATGTGAAATTTCAATATGTTGGACCAAGTACTTCCATTGTAATACCGAAACAAATAACTTTATTGAGATAACTGCATAAATTAAAATAAGTGCAGGAGTTAAAAGATCAGCATAAGATGAAACAAGCGCAACTGTCGAGACAAGCGGAAAAGATAAACTAAGTGCAACTACTTAAACAAGTGCATGCCAATAAACAAATATCAATGGTTGTTTTTTCCTTAGACCATATGTAATTCCTTTAATCAGTCATAGATGACTTAGTATCAGTGGTTTTTTTTTCACTCTCAACTTTTATACATCTATGATTCAAAGAAAATATTTTCTCCATTAAAAAAAAATAAAGATTCAATATTTTAACTATATTTTTGATACGATTTATGTCATAGTATTTATTAATATTTTATTTAAATTAATAATAATTTTTAATATAACTTAATTATTATTTTTTCATGGCCCGCGTTGGGCGCGGGCGTTGAAGCGCTAGTTATATATATTAAAGCTCTAAAAATGAAGGCCTCTGGAAGGTGCCACATCAGTAATTTTTATTTATATTTTTTCCTATAGCGCCACATCAGCATTCTAACATTGGATTGGATAAGATATAGTTAGATACCTTCTATCTATTCCTTCTCCATAACCTCCTAAAATCTCCTCCCTAAATTTCTTCATTTCAAAATTTACAATCTTTCCTACTATTAACTTTTTCCCTTCTTTTTATCTCTTCAAATCTATCCAGAGGAAAGAACTTCTTTGGGACGTTTTTATTGTATTGGAATTAATGTGTAAGGGCTTATAAGGAAAGATTTGACCATAGTTGCATTGTTTTAGCAAGATGAGAGAAATTATAGGAGAAGATTTAAATTGGGGATAGGAAATAAGAAAGAGAGTTTGGGATGAGAGGTTCGTTATGCCACATGGCACAACAAAGCAATGTGTATTTTTTGTGTATAAAAAAGAAGAACTCCTTGGACAATGGCGGACTCATGATATTCAATTGAGGGGGGCTAACGATGGTCAATATTTCTTTATATACGTTGTGAGGTCCATCCACATAATCCAATTTTGGATGTCTGCGTCCATCATCAATTCATCATCATCAAATATATGTCATTAGATGATGATGTGTTGAGTATTTTCATAAACAAGTTGCTTTGTGTGATTAAGAGATACATTACAGAATAGTAAAAATATGAAGTATAGGCCCTTATTCATTTAATTGATGAGACAAACTGTGGTGGCCAAGACCTTTTTATTTTTGAGATTTCATTTTTATTGGCATTGTCAAACTCTTTAAACCCCATCAGATCAAATGTCTAGATCACCTTGAGGTAGGGCCAGAAGCGGCTTATAGCACATATGGGATTTTTTTTTGGTTGGGTGGAGGCTGAAGCCCCAGGCCTTCACTTATACGCTTGCCCCTCTCCTTAGGGGACAATGTGGCTCCCTCTCCAGCCTCCTTCTCCTTTGCTTTAATGTAAAATAGAGAGCAAATCCGCACTTTATATGACTTCACCAGCTCCCAGGTAGGTTACCAATTAGTAGTTAAAATTTATATATTTAATTAAGCACATATATTGCATAATTTTAATTTTGTGATTCCTTTAGTGGTATATCCAAAGGTTTGAAATCGGTTTCATCATAATCCCACACTTCCCATCCGTGCAGCAAATCCACAATAGAAAAGGATAATGTAGGACCTACTCTAAGGCTCATCATCCAATATAATATTGACATACAATATAAATAAAAATTGACTATCGTTTCTAGCCAAATATATAACTAATTAAAAATCTATGATCTTAAAAAAGTTATAAATATGACTCAGATTTAATTATATAATCTTAAATAAAAATGCATTTGAGGATCTTAATTGCTAGAATTTTATCAATGCTAACTGGCTTGATTACCCGTGCTTAAAAAGCATAAAAATGTACATCTATAAAAAGATAAAAAGATAGTTAAGGAGTTCAACATTTAAAAAATATAATTAATTTTATGACTTGATTATCATTAAATTGTTTTCAGCTGTAATGTTTTAAAGTAGAAAAATAAAAGATAGTGATTTACATAGAAAAAGAAACTAATACAAATTTAAGGTGAAAGTTGCCAAATTAAAATAAAAATGTATTCTTTATACAGCTAAGAATGGATACCAAAAATCAAAAAAGGAAATTTCTCAATTCCTAATAATGATAAATTGTTAAAACTTAGAAGTGGAAAAAATTATGTAATAAGAAACTTATCACCACTTCCGTATCTCACAAGTTAAATTTCGAGATAAATTGTGATTGGGTCAAAATTAGTTTGAATGGTAAAAGCTGAGATTGAGATGAAGGAGAGCCATTTTGCAAGAGTAATATACTTCATTATGTTAATAAGTTATAATTTTATGTCCTATAAAGGTACACCATAAACGAATTTAAGAAATGAAAGGTTGTGGGTTCAAATTCTAAAATGTACATTAAAATGAATAAAAATAACTTTCTATTATTATATTTTAAAATAAGAAACTTGAATATGTGTAACATAAAAGAAGCAGTAAAACCCTTATATATATATTAAAGCTCTAAGAATGGAGGCCTCTGGAAGGTGCCACATCAGCGCTCCTTGTTTTTCTTTTTTTTTTTAGAGCGCTATGTTATGTTCTAAAAAAAAAAGGGGCCAAATTAGCTGCTTTAGGAATATTGTATATTTCATGATCAACAATTTCAGTATGTTCGGTGCTCGCTGAATTTGATGAGTCCCTACTTGGATGATGATTTGGTAAACCTATGATGTAGTGTCATCTTGGTAGGGCTGGCCAATTGTCAATCTTTTTGGCCATTAAAATAAGGACCTAAATAGACAATTAATGTTTTAACTTTTCTTTTTTCACTTGCTATTGATTTTAATTTACTTTTTTTTCTGTAACTTTGTAATATTTTTATTGTGTAAGCTCATTTTATTTACTTAAATGAGATCTTGAGACTTTCTCCTAAAATTCTTTTCATTCATAAAATGGGCCACGCACCACTTTTTTTTAACTTTTTCATTAAGTCTTAAAAAATAACATCAGATATATTATTTTTAAAGTTTTTTTTATTTTTACGCTTATTTCATGCTTTTCATTTGTTTGAATATGTTCTTTTTACTAATATTTTATTTACTTTTTTTACCATTCTCATCTACAAAAAAATCTTTACATTGTTATTTCTAAAATAACATTTTCTTTCAATAGTTTCTCAGCTCATTCTTAATTAATATCTTGAAGATATAGAATTTAAATTTTTTTAATTGGGGTTCACTTTCATCTTTTTGCTCCTATTTTTTATGATGCAAAACTTTTTACTATTTTTTAATTTAATTTGTTATTGAAAATATTATTGTTCATTATTAATTTCCTTAATAATATCTTTCTTTTACCATGAAATTATAACCTCGGTTTTTATTTCATTTTCTTCTAACATTCTCTAATATGATAATAGATTTTTTTTTCAAGTTTTGACTATTAAATTAATTTAATTTTACTTATTTATTTGCCCCACGGGTCTATTTTTATTTGAAACTAATAAGTTCAATAGTAATTCTTATCAAGAGATTATTTTTCAATGCATTAACATAATATATTAAATAATAAGATACCATTTAAAATGTCGATTTTAGGGCCCGAGCTAAGCACTGGCCTTTGTTGTTAGTCTTTCCTTCAATATCAAGAAAAGTTGAACGATGTGGTGTGGCCGTGTGGGCTTATTAGGGGTTCGAATTTAATCCTTGTCGTATTGATCATATTGGCATTGCCTTTTTATACAAATGCCTTCTCATTTGCGAAAAGGGATTAGGAACATAAATTAGATGTGCTTTAACCACCACACAGGCGGATTTAGCAATGCTCGAACCTCTCTCATTTTTTGGGAAGATAAAAATATGTGTACATGCTACGCATGTGGCAATGCTTGATTCTCACCCCTTTTTGGGAATACAAATATGTATTGTTGCTTTGCATGCGGCATTAGTGCTCGAATATCTTTCCTGCTTCGGGAGGATACAAATATGCATACATGCTATGCACGCCGCTAACGAAGAAATTATAATGATTGTTCAGGAGGGAATCCCAAAGATTATTGGTACAAGCTATAAATTAGAAATACAATAATTTATCCACGGTGTCAATGAGATGACTCCAAGATTGATAGCGTGCAAGCTGGATGCTGTTGGGTTGCTGATTGATAGATCATTTGTCATTGGGTTGTCAAGAATAAAGCTATGATCTCTTTCCGTATGTTTGTCAGATTTTCCATTTGCTGAGACGGGAATTTGAAAAATGGATTCGCATGAGAATGACAAGCTGGATTTGCATGAATATCATGATTAGTTGGGCCTGAATCGTATGGGCTGTATTTGCATTACCTGGCTCGTTGGCTGAAATGGGTTAAAGTTGGACTCGGGCTGGATCATCATGTTGACTGGGCGACTTAATTGGAGTCCTTAATAAATATTAGATCTCAGATTTGTGGAGTTGACACATAAAACAAGAAGAGATTCATGGAAAAGATCAGATCCTATGAGTTGGATACTCCCTCAGATGTATTCTTCTCCAATACCCCCCGTGAAGATGATGGTCGTTGAAAGACGTTTGAAGGTTTTTGGGGGAGACCCTCTAGAATGGATTAATGCAATTAATCTCAATAATATATGTGTAAACAATCAACTATGTAGCGAAAATAAATCAAACTACAAGCACACATCACAAGAAGATACAATTTTTACGTAGAAACCCAAACCGGGAAAAAACTATAAGTCCAACTTGGACTAATAATCAAGCACTATGGATTATCACACAGTTACAAGCTACTTATAGACATTCGCCTGGCTCTGTAATGTCAACTTTTTGTAAAGAATCACTCTACACCTACCGCATGTCGTTGCCTGTTACAAATCTAATCAACTAGATGCATTCTATTTGTTAGCTTGACTCCTTAAATTTTTTACGCGTAGAAGATGATCTTCTATAAGAGATGTAGAAGACCATAATCTCTAGAGGAGAACTTCAACTCTTCAATTTTTCAATGAAAGAGCTCTAGAGGATCCAAAATATATTCCCCGCTTAAAATAATGAGATATCTATCTTAGGATTGAGAGAGAACCCCTTTTGATAGCTCAAAATTCATGCCTTATAAGTATATTTCAATCAGAAAAGAAGTTGGTATAAAATAGGCAAGTTCCTCTTCAAATTGGACTAAAAAATCGCAGGTCGGCGAACTTTATGCACATGTATGATCAGTCAGATTAATGGTCCGATCAGTTGGATTAATCCTCTGCTCAAATAAAATTTCAGCACATTTTCTTCAAACTTTTAGATGTCTTAACTTTTTCGTTTTAGCTCCAATTGAGGCAATTTTGGACTCTATGAATATCTAATCAAAATGAGATTTCCAACGGTAGATCATTTGGCCATATTTGATGCTTGGTTTGTGAGTTATGACCTTTTTAAATCATGTTGTCTGTAGAAAATCACTTCAATTTGTCACTCTTTCTTTGACTTCTGCATTTCAGTGCATCTGGCGACTCAAATCATTTCTATACTTAAATATATATAAAATACAATACCAATGCACTCAAGTTTTGTCCAACCCATGATTTAGCCAACACAAAAATCCTTACAACCTTCAACTTGGATGTAAGTGTAGAATGCCTTTGAAATGAGAGATCCTTTTTGTGAAAATATCAGCAATCTAGTGCACAATGGATATGTATTGTACTTGAAGTGACTTGCAAGCTATAACTTCCCTAACATAATGAAAGTAGAATGCCATGTACATCATGCATAGTGGAAGATTGGATTCACTGTGAGATAAATTACACCTAAATTGTCACACCACCAAGTTGCAACACTTATCATTTTGCAACTAGTTCATGTAAAAAAGAATAAACGTGAAGGACTTCAGCAGTAGCAATATTAGATAACCCTTTTTATTCAACCTTAGCGCTAGATCAAGCAACCGTAGATTGTTTCTTTGAACTTCAAAAAAACCTAAAAGGGGAGTTCTAGAATATTTTGGAAGGATGACAAGTAAACTTGGGTAAGAAAAACTTTTGAACAGGAAGTAGATAGGTGCATGTACAAATTTAATTCAATCTTTGTGGTATGATGAATCTTGTTTATAAAGGAAATGTGAGATAGAACTCAAGAATTTTATCTTAAAAATGCCCCCTCTTTTGGTTTTCCACCGAGATAGTCTAGGATGTGGGTTAGAAATATCAGTCCCATCAAATTATACGGGTTCTTAATTAGTTTTGGATCCTCAAAGTTTAACGACTATATAACATACAAATTTAGTGTGATAATCCAAATGATGACAAATGTTTGAATTGTGTCAACAGTAATATCAATTCCAATTCAAACAATAAGCGTTTGTGAAGAGATTGGATTCATCACAAGTAAGCCTGAATATATAAAAATTGGAAAGGGGGTGCTATTAGAAGTTGAAATTTAGAGAATTGCAATATATGTATGTATATATACTAGTATTGCACATTTAGATATGGGGCCACCTAGATGCATGGGCTATAAGTCCCATCATATCATCCCAATCAGTTTATTTGTAGCCCTCAAAATCTAATGGCATTGAAATGGCCTTCTTTATTTTCAATCCAACAGTAAACTTCCATTAGATGAGTGTGAAGTCAAAAAAGGTTGAGTGGGCACTTAGTCCAAGGTGGTCAACTTATTGTCAGGCCCTAGTCCTTTTGATTTTGGGTCAAGTCGGTTTGTTGGGTTCGAGTTGAGCTGAGAGAGTTAGATGGACGTTTGGTAAGCCATTTTTAATGTTTGGGTCGTTTTCATCTTGGGCATTTTCTATGTAGAGCCTATTGGAGATGGGCTAGTTGGATCTCTTGGGCTTGGGTCTGAGTTATTTGAACTTTTGAGCCAAAGACCCTTTTCTGAAATTTTGTTAAACTCACTAAAAAAGTAGGGGGCCCTTCCTTGTAATTTAGGAAAACTTTTACGTAAAGCCAACCCTAAATCCCCCGATTGTCTTTTTTTCATACGCGTTTTTCTTCCTTTCTTTCTCCTTTTCTCTACAACCGAACCCTAGAAGCCATTTGATAAAACGCAGACTTGATTTAAGAGCTTAGGAGTACATCATTGACTCATCTTCTTCCTTTCTCTTGGTCTACTCGGATAGTCTCCACAACTCCGGTGGGGTTTGATTAGTAGTCAGATTTGGGAGTAGTCTTTTGCATATGATTTCGTCTTCAGATTTGGTTTTGGGCATCGAAATCAAGGCAAGTGGATAACTGTAACTAAGAGTTTAATAATTATTAGTATTGTTGTGAATAAAGATTATGGGACTAATGTGTTTAGAAATATATAGATTGGCCATGGATTACAGAGATTGTTGTTGTTTGGGTGAAATGCTTAGAAGGGACGAGTTTGTGCGTAGATACGATTGAGCTGTATGCCAAACTACGGCTAGGCTATTGCTCATAGTCCAGAGAACCCCTTTTCACGATTTGTGTTACTGCGAGCCTTACGGCCAACCATAAATGCTCTTATAGCTAAGCTGTAAGGGTATCTACATCTAAGCAGTAAGAGGAGTCGTATCCATAGCTAGCTAAGTTGTACATCCACTACGGCTCAGTCGTAAAATGAGTTACGGCTAAGCCGTGCACGGCTAGTAACTTCCATTTAAATTGGTAGTGAAATAGGCTATGCTAGCTAACCTTGATTGAAGAATTTAATCGCTTGGATTGCATGACAGGTAAAGTGACTCCAGGTAAGTGACTTTTAGGGTGTAGATCATTTAACCCGATATCATGTTTGACGGTTAATTAATAAATATATTAGCATGAGATTTAGATTGAGAAATTGTTGTGTTTTGTTCTTAAGGGAGAGTTAGTTAATTATACACTTAGAATTGAAAGTTAATTATACACTTAGAATTGAATTAGACATGAGATGGGAATATAAGTTATGGGATGCACCATATGATAGACACCGGTAGTGGATCATCAGCATCATAGGCTTATATTGTCATTCTGAGAGGAAGTTTGATTCAAGGTAAATACTTAACCAACTAAGGCTATTAGGTGGTATAAAAATTACCTTTAGAAATATGAAAAATATCATATAGGAATAACAAACATCTAAATGGTTTTATCATGTCACTTTAATTGAAATAGTATGGATGTTGGAAATTAGAAATTTTACATCATGGTTTCATTGTACATCAGTATACGTGTGAATTAGTATATATATATATATATCTGACCAACTACAGTTTGAAGGTGGACGTACGCCATCGGATTAGCGTGTAATATGGAATATAGGACGCAGATGTGCTATTTGTTATTTCTGCAGGAATACTCATTTTGCATATCTATCTGCGGGAGTACTAGTTTTTGTATATCTATCTGTGAGAGTATCCGTTTTTGTATATCTATCTGTGGGAGTACCCGCTTTTGCATATCTATCTGCAAGAGTACCCGTTTCTGCATATCTATCTGTGGGAGTACCCGTTTATATATATTTATCTGTGGGAGTACCCATTTTGTATATCTATTTGCGGGACCCCATTTTGTATATCTATCTACTGGAATACCCGTTTTCGTATATCTATCTGCGGGAATACCCGTTTTTATATATTGTCTCTGCGGGAATGCCCCTTTTTGTGCATTCATACCATTGGGTCTACATTCATTACATTTGGGTAGAATGTAAAATTATGATTTAATTTATTTGCTTAATAACATTACTTGCAGTTTACCCTTTTGCTAGATTATATCAATTAGACCCACTACTTTTGGTGTCTATGTTCCATTACCGATGCCGAACCGAAAGGTCAGGCGACGTAGGAGATTCCGCCAGATCATGAAGTTATTAAGTGAAGCGCCCATGACATTATTTGAGGTGTCCTAGTGTTAGTGCTGAGATCGAAATATTAGATTAAGTGATAAGGCCATGTTTGGAGCCATTAGTTTTTTCATTAAATTTATTTGTCTTGGAATTATAACTTTAATTATTATGCTTCGAAGCACTTGACCTTGATTTTATTATTATTGAGATTTATTATATGGTTGCTATATAATACTCATCTACACAGATTATGGATTTCAGGTCTGCATTTTGAGGGTGTGACACATATATAGTAGGGGAGGGGGTAGGTTGAAAGAACTCACTTATCACAGAAATGGAAATAAGGGTAACGAGATTTATTGTTTCTATTTCTTTTGTTAAAAAAGAGATCGCATTAAACACCAAGTACAAACAACACCACAGAAATAGACTAGGCTACCAAAATAAAGGTCGCAAACTCACTGAAACCACTCAAAATTGGCCTCATTAGCAAAGCCGAATTGAGCAGTACCAGTCTTATTGGTTGTGGGAAAGCTTCAACTAACAAACTCACTCAAACCACTCAAAATTGGCCTCATTAGCAAAGCCGAATTGAGCAGTACTAGTCTTATTGGTTGTGGGAAAGCTTCAACTTCTACCATACGTTCTATGATGGTTACTTCAGACAACCCAAATACCTAAGGAATGCTAACGTAGGAAAGGAGTTCCTGATCTTGTTCGAATCTAGCCATCTCATCTGCTTCCAAGCTCACCCATGCTTCCATTCCATCATCCCATCTTCTATCAATTAAACCAGCAAAATTCTTAACGGGGACTGTGGAAGAACCTACCCATATGGGCTTTCCCCAACCAAAATCTACCTCATAGAATGGAAACCTACACCAGCTAGTAAAGTGGCAAAGTTGGATATCACTGTCCAAGTAATTCTCAGCCACGTTTTTTATCCCTTCGTGGGCCTTTGTAGGACCATCTGCTCCTTTCAACTCTTCGATAAAATCAGAGTCTATTGCTTTGATTGCATCCCTCAGGTGCTTCTCCAAACATACTTGCATGTCACCAGTGCACTCTCTGATCATAACCCCTTTTGTAATTGCAGCAACCCAAAGATTGCCAAAGTAAGAATCTGGTAAGGGCGGCCTCATTCTCCCGCGTACATTCACAGCATGAGCCGCGGCAGACACTGTTGTCGGCCCCTTGCGAGTTTTGGCTTTCATGAAGCAACGCCAAATGAGTGCTGAAACAGCTTCCACGCGCGTGGGAGGCGATCCCAGTGTGGGATGACTAGTAGCCTTGGCTCTAAGGGCAGCTATGGCCAAGGCATCCAAAACTAGCCGTCTCGTGACGACAGTTTCTGGAGTGCTATACAAGTAGCTTGACACTGAAGATCTTGGTTGGAATAGAGAAGCTGAGACTAGTGTAGTATCCACGGCTTCATTAGGACCACGCGCCATGGCAGCCCACTTGCTAATGAAGTCAACCATTGCAGATCCATCTGCAATCTTGTGGGACAACCGGACACCAATAGCTACTCCTCCACATTCAAATGAATTAACTTGGATGGCTAGAAGCACATCTGCACCTGATCTAGTACAGAAGTGACCACCCGGGAAGAGTTGATCCATGACATCCAGATGAGGCTTTTTGACGAATTCTGAGAGCTGTCCATCGACTCGAGCGTGGAAAATTTCAACTCCCTGATCGTTACAGTCAATTGTATCAGCATCTTTGATCCTTCCAGCAAGTGGGTAGAAGATGGCTAACGTTTTTGAGAGAGATGTCCTCAGCTTCTGGGCTACTTGGTTGGTTTGGAGGAGTTGATTGTTATCTTTGCCAGTATAAAAGAGGAGGAGGGGCATGTACATGCGTGGAGCGAGCTGGTCTATCAAGGAGAGCTTGAAGCTACGAAGATGAAGAGGAGTTGGAGAGGATGGGTTTATTCTCTCTTTGGATATGACTTCGACTTTCACCATCTTTCCTTCAATAGCGAGAAAAGTTGAATGATGAGGTGTGGCCGTGTGGGCTTGTTGGGGGTTTGAATTTGATCCTCGCCGTAGTGAGATTGACATCGCCTTCTTATACAAATTCCTTCTCATTTGCTGAAAGGGACGAGGGACTTAATTAGATGTGCTTCGAAAATCATGGAGAGTTCTTAATACAATGAAGTTGGCAAGTCAGTTGGCTACAGACTGTTTAAGATTATGATAATACAATTTTATATACTAAGCATTTAATTGTTAGAATATTTTTCTATGGCCTCCACACAGGCGGATTTAGCAATGCTCGAATCTGTCTGCTTTGTGGCATACGAACATGTATACATACGGTAATGCTCGAATCTATCTTCTTTTGGGGTCGATAGATATGCCGGTCAAACACCGACTTTAGAAAGTCCCCAAGACTCTCTCTCTCTCTTACTAGAACTCTCTACATAAGACCATAATAACCGTCTTACCCATTCCAGAAGGATCAATGCATCTAGAAACCGACTTTGCTGTATGGAAACGTGGAACCATTCTGTAAGGTCAAAATCCGAATTAATCATAATTTATAATAATTAATTTTATTTTACTTTAATTAATATATATTTAGGCTAATTCAACTCAAATTTCTTTAAGTTTGGGTCATGGATAGGTAGTCAGGTCGGGTTTAAACCTTACTTAGATAATCAAGTACCTTCTCGTATTTTAGAATCGCATGGTTTTGCATCATTAAGGCATCATATTAATTGCATTGAATGTGTCTCATCTTGTGGGTCATCTTTTATGTTTGGCCTAACTCAATTTGGATCATCTTAGCCTAGTTTAAGTCCAACTGACTCAAATTGAAAAATTCAGAAAGTCAGTGGGCCTGTTTGCAATTTCCAGAAAACCCACCATTTAAAATAGAGGAACCCATGTTCGTCCCTCTTCTCCTTCCCTCATTTCTGCTGTAGCAATAAAACTTCTTCCTTCTCCCATGCTCTTTCCCTCACCTTGTCTCTATTTTGGGCATTAGAAGCTTTGCATGCAAGGGTCTGAGCTTCTTCTTCAACCTCTTCACTCTTCTTTGTTCTCCTCCTTGGAATTTAAGGCCTCATCTCCTTCTTTGTGCTTGTAGAAGCCTTGAGGTAAGAAAATCCCATCACCACTCCACTTCTTGGGTCCAATAGGGTCAAGGAGACTCAATATTTTAGCATGCATGCATCATATGCTCATTTCTCTCAATGCACGTTTTAGATCATCTTCTAGTGAAGCTTTCTCCACCATTAAACCAAAGGACAACTTGATTTGGGTGAAGCACAGAACTTAAGGTAAGTATAAGGGTGGATATTCTCTACATGCATGGTTAATTTATTAATTCTTGATAAGCTTTTTATTTGTATCAATTTACAGCTCTTTTAATCTTTAATTAAGGATGTAAGATTGGTCTAATTGAGGTTATAAGACTGGTCTAAGTGTTAATGATTGGGTTTTTGAATGAATGATAAAAATGGATGGTAGGGAGACCCAAGAATGTAGTATGAAGGGTCTCTTTGGTGTTTAAATGTAGGGGAGGTAGAATGAGCAAGGAGAAAATAAGTTTGAAATTGATTCTACCTGAAGCAAAATGCTTCAGGACCGACCGGTCTGCCCTGGGGTCCGATCGGTCGAATTTGCGTTCTGGGAGGTGTCCGACCGGTCGAACATATACTCGATCGGTTGGGTAACCAGAAAGTTATGTGTTGAAAATTTTATTTAAGATTGGTTCAATGACTGACCATAGGGTTTTAAACTAATCTTACCTTAGGATCTTAAGCATAATCAAAGACCAATTAGGGCCTTAGAAGTGGTACCTTTACCTCAAACAAAATTAGCCTAATGGTAATTATATACTAAGAAGGAAGAATATTGAGCTGTCACTCATTCCCTCTTGATTTCTAGTTGTTTCCCGACGTCACGTCATGGGTGTTGGCATAAAAAGTAGTGTCCATTGCTTATACATTGTAATACTAAGATTTTGGTAACACATTAACACCGGACGTTTTATGAATACGCCGTATTGAATGACTAAGGAAACATGAATGTTTTAGCATAGGGTTAACTAGTAAATTTTCTTGTTAACCACTCAATGTAAATGCATTCATATTGTTTAAGTAAACTTTGCCCTCAACATGATTTAATCATGTACCCATTCCTCTTGATGAACTTTTAGGCAAAATCGAAGACGAAGCTTCTACTGAGCGTAAGCTCGTGAGCCAAGATAGGTGTAGCTAAGGTTGAGAGGGTTCGAGCTCTGATAGCTCATTTTAGCATGCGTTGTTGATTATCAGTTGCTTTGTTAACACTGCTTTCTATGATTGAATATGATTTCAAGACCGATATATGTTTCTCTATAAGTATGGGTCGATCACTATGTATGATAAGTATGAATTCGGATTGGTCTTGATACATTGAGTCGGCACCACTTAGCTTGTACCCATAGGAGGTTCGACGGGACCGAATGATCGTATTCAATATATTACCTACTGCAGTAGTTATATGAAGAGTTGGTCGACGCTCATAGAGTAATTAGATGGTCTTGGCCCGACCGCTAGTGACTTCCCACTGTACTATACCTCTCTTACTAGAGAGAAGATAGCCATGTGGATGCCAATTAGTGTGATGTTATTTTTTTTCCATCTATGATTTTTCATTCATGCTTATTCACATGCATAACATGCCTAGGTTCCATCGTTGCTCTCTTTTAATCATTATGTTGTTCTAATTTGAATTGTTACATCATGAGAGGCTTATGTACCCTTATATTTGATTGACCATTGTGTTAACAGTGCTATCCTTGGTGTTACAGGTCCAGAACTCAATGCCGGTACGGCAATCGAAGTGCCCCCGGAGGGAACCACAGTGGTATCTCGGGATATAAACAAGTGGAACGAAGATGAAGTCTTTTATTAGTTATCCTTCGCAGTGCGTAACATGGTTTTTTTTTGGGTTGTTAGTGTATAGCCTTGGTTTGGCTTGTAGTAGATCATGTCATTTTGTATTTTTCTATATGTTTATGGAACCTGAATACCATGTGCGTGTGGATGGTGAATTAACAGACCTTGGTTATATTAATGAATTAGTGAATGTTTTATTAGTGTCTATGAGATGTATAGGCGAATTCTCTAGGTTTTTGCTTAATTATTAAAATGATTTTACGTGTTTATGGATCTTCCTCACACGTACCTGTGGAATTACCCTTGTGGCAGTTCGTATCTGTCTTGATATAGTACGAATTGTCACAGGTTACATGTGTTGCACCTTGGGATCCACTACAAATCCCTAATTCTCGGGTTTGGGACGTGACATAATAATGAGCACCACTTGCTCCACCGCTTGGCCCCCTTTTTGTAAGTATAAATAGAGCACCAGGGTTTATTTGATGGACAAGTAAGATGAGTTGTGTTGTGAAGTGAAGTCACTAGAGAACAAGTGAAGAAGTGATGTCAGTTGAGAACAAGCACAAGTGTGAAGTGAAAGACAAGTGAAGAGAGATGAGTAATGAAGTGAGTGGGGAGAAATAAAGTAAGTGCCTTGAGTGAAAGTACAGTGTGTCTTCTCTTGTAAGAGTGTGAGGGCTAAGGTGTCATAGTGTAATTTGTATGTGACTAGTAAGCTTAGAGTGGTGTATTAGTGGGTATTACTTTTAAGCAATGTAATAGTGTAATTGTGTAAAATTTATAAAGCGCGTTCTTCTTGTTCTCCTTCTAATTTATACTTGTAGAAGTAGTAATTAAGTAGGTATTAGAGCCATCTTCCAACAAAGTGGTATCAGAGCCAGGTTCCACCTATAAGCGGAGATGGCCTCAAGCTTGGTTCAACCACAGATCCCAAAGCTGATGAAGGAGAACTACGAGAACTGAAGTATCCAGATAAAGGCACTATTTGGATCGCAGGATTTATGAGAGATAGTCACTGATGGATATGTAGAACCCACTGCAGAGCAAGAAGCTGCCTACACCGTAGAGCAGACGACCTCACTCAAAGATCAATGGAAGAAAGACCAAAAGGCTTTGTTCCTACTCTATCAAGGGGTAGATGAAACAACCTTTGAGAAGATCACATAAGCGACATCAACCAAAAAGGCATGGGAGACTCTTAGCATGATCTTCAAAGGAGTTGATCAGGTAAAGAGAGTACGTCTGCAAACTCTTCGAGCAGAGTTTAAAGCTACTCATATGAAAGAAGGTGAGAGTATCTTTGACTATTTCTCCTAATTGATAATAATAGTTAATCAATTAAAGAGAAATGGAGAAAAGATAGAAGATATCAAAGTTGTAGAAAAAGCCTTACGATCCCTCACAAGTAAGTTTAAATATGTGGTTGTGGCTATTGAAGAGTCAAAAGATTTGGAGACTCTCTCAATTGAAGAATTAATGGGATCACTCTAAGTCCATGAGCAGCGTATGCAAAAGACTGGTAACTCTATGGTCTTAAAACAAGCATTAGAGTTAAAATTGACTCTAAGTGAGAGAAAGCCCGGTTCCAGAAACTGGAAGAGGGGCAGTAGCTCAAGTAATAACCGCGGAAGAGGTAGAGGGGGAGCAAATCCTCAGAGTAAAGTGCAAAATCAATCAAGGAGCACCACTGATCGTGGAAGAGGAGCTGGTCGAGGAAGATTCTCATGCAGTTGGATTAATTCAAGAAGTATCCAATGCTCAGGGGTGGCTCGACCATTAAGCCAGAAAAGCCTTTGCTTTAGGCCCCCAAAAAATAAGGCCCCCAAAAAACAAATTTCATCCTTTCTTTTCAATCCAATAAAATAAGGCCTTCGAAAAGTAATTATAGAAATTTAAGGCTTCATAAAAGTAATTAAAGCAACTACCATATTTTTACATTTAGGAAAAAATAGGTGTCATCTTTTCATATTTCAAAAAAAAGAATTAAAGACCAATGTGAAGAGAAAATGTTGCCACTAAAAAAAACCTTAAAATCACAACAAGCAAAAACTCATTTTCTGTTTTGAAAATCCTTCAATTTGCACATTTTTCCCTCTATATTTATGCTGCTTAGAATCCTTAGAAGACAACTTCAAATGTAATTCTTTTTTTTCATATTGAAAAAGCTACATCAAATTCAAAAGCAATCAACATCTATAATCTTTATGGCTAACACTAATAAATCACTAAATTAACTTTTATGGTTCTATGCTTTTAAAAAAGAAATTAATTACAAGCTCATATTATATGTTTATATAGTTAGTGCTCATTTTATTTGTAAATATTATTAGTTATAGTTTATAAATATTAAATTTGTCTACTAGAAAAATATTGATAATACCTGTAACTGTTGTTTTTATAGAAAGAAGTTTTTCAAAATTAAAATTGATAAAATCCTAATTTAGATAAATAATATCATAAGAAAGATTAAGTAGATTAGTCATACTATTAATTGAAAAAGATATGTTAGCAAAATTTGAATATAAAAACTTAAATAGTAATATTGCATCACAAAAAATGAAAAAAATAAATTTTAAATAAAATATTATAATAATATTAGAAATAAAAAATAACCCATTTAGGATTGTCGCTTTAGGCCTTAAATTTTCTTGAGTCGGCCTTGCCAATGCTACAACTACAACAAGTTTGTACACTACGCCGCGGACTATTAGAGCAAACCCACAGATTGGGAGGAGCACTCCAACTTTGCAGAAGCAAGAGATTAAGAAAAGCACTCTCCACAGTTCTTCTGGCACAAGAAGAAAGACATGACCAAGAGAATGTGTGGTACCTAGATTCCGAAACGAGCAACCACATGTGCGGAAGGAAAGAACTCTTTGAAAAGCTTACAGAAGATGTCAGTGGCAAAGTAAGTCTTGGAGACTCATCAAAGCTTCCCATACAAGGTAAGGAAAAAATTAAGATTTATTAAAAAGATGGAGTGCCTGCATATATCTCTAATGTGTATTATGTGCCCAACATGAAAAGTAACATCCTTAGTATTGGGTTACTTCTAGAAAAAAGGTACGTAATACACATGGAGAGTCTCTCTGTGTCATTGAGAGATATACATGGGAGGTATATAGCTAGAGTCCAAATGGCAAAGAATCAGATGTTCCCACTCCATCTCAACACAAAACTAGAGAAGTGCTTCCATGGACTTATAAACAATGAATCATGGAAGTGGCATCTTCGATATGGGCATCTCCACTTTAATGGGCTTAAGCTATTATCCACTGCAAACATGGTGCATGGCTTGCCAACCATCAAAAAGCCCAAGTATGTGTGTGAGGCATGCACACTTGGCAAGCAACAAAGAAACACATTTCCAGTAGGAAAATCATAGAGAGCTAAGGCACCGTTGCAGTTGGTTCACACAGATATTTGTTTACCATTGGAGACACCTTCTCTTGGAGGCAACAGATACTTCATCACTTTCATTGATGACTACAGTAGAAAGCTTTGGATATTCTTTATCAAAGAGAAGTCTGCTGCCTTCCTAAACTTCAAGAATTTTAAAGCCCGGGTTGAAGTAAAAAGTAGCTGTAAGATTAAAACACTCAGATCTAACAGAGGTGGAGAATACACCTCAAAAGAATTTCAAGAATATTGTAAAAAGTAGGGCATCAGACAGCAGTTTACAACTGCTTACACACTGCAGCAGAATGGTATAGCGGAAAGAAAAAACTGCACCATCCTTGATATGACGAGGACTTTACTTAAGGAAAAAGGTCTGCCAAAAGAATTTTGGACAGAAGCAGCTGAATGTACTGCTTACTTACTCAATAGATGCCCTACAAAGAGTGTTAGGAACAAAACACCACAAGAAGTATGGAGCGACTATAAACCAAGTGTGGCACACCTAAGAATCTTTGGGTGTGTTGCATATACCCAAGTGCTAGAGGCCAAGAGGAAGAAGCTTGATGATCATGGAGAAAAGTGTATCTTCATTGGATACAGTGAGGAGTCTAAAGCCTACAAACCCTATAATCCACTTACTAAAAAGGTGGTGGTAAGTAGAGATGTAGTCTTTAGTGAAGAAGAAGCATGGAAATGGATAAAGAAGGCATAGTTCAAGATAAGCCTCTTGAAATAGAGGAACAAGAAACACATCCTTAAACTCCTGAAGGTCCACAGTAAAATGCAGTAACACCTCCACATGTAACATCATCTAGTTGAAAAGTCTAGAAGGGTAGGAATCATCATCCTCAAGTAGTTCATCTGCTTGAAGCTCTTCCTCATCTATAACCCTAATCAAAATGAGAAGCTTTAGAAATATCTACGAAGAAACTGAAGAGACAAACCTCTTATGTCTCTATACCGATCATGAGCCTCTTGACTTCGAAGAAGCAGTTAAAGAAGATCATTGGAGAAGGGCCACGGATAAAGAGATTCACGCCATCAAGAAGAATGACACATGGGAGCTTACTATACTCCCTCCAGGCCAAAAAGCTATTGGAGTCAAGCGGGTGTACAAAATCAAGTGCGCAACTAATGGAGAGATCAATCGATACAAAGCGCAGTTCGTAGCTAAAAGCTACAAACAAAAGTATGGCATAGATTATGAATAAGTTTTTGCCCCTGTCGCTCAACTTGATACGGTAAGAATGCTAATCTCTCTAGCAGCACATCATAGTTGGAAAATATATCAACTAGATGTTAAATCAGCATTCTTAAAGGGCATATTTGATGAAGAAATGTATGTAGAACAGCCTAAAAGTTTCATAGTAGAAAGAGAGGAGCAAAAAGTATACCACTTAAAAAAAGCATTATATGGACTAAAGTAAGCCCCATGAGCATGGAATGCTCGTATAGATAGTTATTTACAAGGTAATGGCTTCTCCAAGTGCCCATATGAGCATGCAGTTTATATAAAGAGAAATGCTCATGGAGAAATCCTCATAGCATGCCTCTATGTTGATGATCTACTATTCACTGGGAACAGTCCACAAATGTTCGAAGAATTTAAGCATGCTATGTTCAAGGAATTTGAGATGGTTGACTGTGGACTAATGTCGTTCTTTCTGGGTATAGAGATCAAGCAATAGTCAAATGGCATTCTCATCCCACAAAAAAAAATATGCAAAAGAAGTCCTTGAGAAATTTAGAATGAGCAATTGCAATGCTGTAAGCACGCCTGTAATAACGGGCTTGAGATTGACAAAAGAAGAAAAAGGAAGAGACATCAATCCCACACTGTTCAAAAGCTTGATCGGAGGCCTAAGGTGTCTTATAATCATAAGGCCAGACATCGTCTATAGTATCAGACTTTTAAGCAGATACATGGAAAGACCAAAGGAGTCTCATTTGGCTGCTGCCAACAGAATTCTCAGGTACCTCAAAGGTACTATAGATAGGTCTTTTCTACGACTATGGAAATGAAGTAAAGTTAAATGGATATTTAGAAAGTGACTGGGGAGGTGATCAAGATGAAAGAAAGAGCACTACAGGATATCTGTTCTATCTTGGATCAACAACTTTCACATGGGTATCTAAAAAGCAAAGTATTGTGGCCTTATCTACATGTAAAGCTGAGTATATTACAGCATCAACGGCAGCCTACGAAGTAATATGGTTAAGAAACCTCTTTGATGAATTCAATCATCCGCAAGATGAATCCACAAACATGTATGTGGATAACAAGTCTGCCATCAAACTCGCCAAAAATCCAATATAGCATGGAAAGAGCAAGCACATTGATATCAGATTCCATTTTATAAGAGATCATGTAAAGTAGAAGACTATAAAGCTAGAGTACTGTAGTACTGTAGAACAAGTAGTAAACATCTTCACCAAGGCTTTGCCAACAGACACATTCACAAGATTGAGAGAAAAGCTCAGCATGAAGATAGTTTCGGCATAAGAAAAATAAAGTCAATGTTTGAGGGGGAGTAATATCTGTCAAACACTGACTTAAGAAAGACCCCAAGACTCTCTCTCTCTCTCTCTCTCTCTCTCTCTCTCTCACTAGAACTCTCTGCATAAGACCATAATAACCATCTTACCCATTCTAGAAGGATCAAGGTGCTGGCTTTTGAATAATGCATCTAAAAATTGACTTTGGTGTATGGAAACGTGGAACCATTCAGCTCCACTTGCTCCACCGACTTGGCCCCCTTTTGCAAGTATAAATAGAGCACTAAGGCTCATTTGATGGACAAGTAAGATGAGTTGTGTAGTGAAGTGAAGTCACTTGAGAACAAGTGAAGAAGTGATGTCAGTTGAGAACAAGCACAAGTGTGAAGTGACAGACAAGTGAAGAGAGATGAGTAATGAAGTGAGTGGGGAGAAGTAAAGTAAGTGCCTTGAGTGAAAGTACAGTGTGTCTCCTCTTATAAGAGTATGAGGGCTAAGGTGTTATAGTGTAATTTGTATGTGACTAGTAAGCCTTAGAATGGTGTATTAGTGGGTATTGCTTGTAAGCACTGTAATAGTGTAATTGTGTAAAATTTATAAAGTGTGTTCTTCTTGTTCTCCTTGTAATTTATATTTGTAGAAGTTGTAATTAAGTGGGTATTAGAGCCATCTTCCAACAAGATATACGTATACATGCTATGCGTGCCGCTAATGAAGGAAATTATAATGATTGTTCTTACATGGTGAGAATCCCAAATATTCTTGGTACAAGCATTAAATGGAAAATACAATAATTTTGCCTCCATGTCAATGAGATAATATTGGAACTCAAATCTTTGATTGATATGGTAACAAGGATGAAAGATTTGTGAAGTTGATCCATGGGGTGAGGAAAGACTCATTGAAAAGGTCGGATCCTATGAGTTGGATACTCATGAGATGTAGGTATTAAGGAGAATACAATATGTGTAGTAATATCAATACATTATAATGCTTCGTTATTTTTTGTGTTTGGTAGGTTTTACAGACTTTAATAGATATGTAGAGTATTTTTATAGATTCTAAAAAATTATGATATCCACTTTTTCTTAAGAAAACCCCATATTGTAATTAGGGTTGCAAACAGGTCGGTTCTAGAAGGGATTCATATTGGACGCAAGTCCGGACCCATTTCCAAATGACGATTCTTGTTCTAGAACCGGTTCAGATTCGAAACCTATTTTGTTAGTTCCAAACAAGGTTCTAATTAGAGGACTTGGATTCGATTTCGAAACCAGGTGTGACTAGAGTATTGGGATCTAGTTTTCCAATATAATTGGTTCTAGCTTCTTTTAACTTTCTTAATTATTTATTTTTTTAAATTAAGATATTATTCGACTTGTAACAATGCATGAAGTCTACTCTCTTTAAGATTAAATATTAAAATGTCAAATCAAAGTTGATTTTAAGCTACAATTTACAATATTTAAAGCTCATGTGCTAGATCTTGGGTCCTTGGCTTGGAATTCATATGGACCCGAAATTGGGTTGTTCACTAATCGAAACCTAAATTGGCTTCTGTACCTGAACCCGTTTATGAATCAAAACCTAAAACATGTTCTAAACCCAATTTTTGACGGGTCAAAACCTTCGAATAATTAGAGAAGCGGATACCCGTTTGCAACCCTAATTTGTAATCTATAATATTCACCCTTCCCCTAAAGAAAGTAATATCTATTATTTCAAAAGAAAAGCCCACATTGTAACTTATAATCTACATTTTTCAAATAGTTAAAATAAAACTGAAATACTTTTATATACTATATCAAAAAATATTTTAAAATCTTCTGTAATATTTGGTTTCCAAATGCCCCTGAATTTGATCCTTGCCGTATTGAGATTGGCAATCCCTTCTTATGCAAATACCTTCTCATTTGCTGATTGGGATTAGGATTGAAAATCTTGGAGAGTTCTTAATACAGTGAAGTTGGCATTTCAATTGTCTAAAGATTTGAAAGATGATATAAACTTTTTATATACCACGCGTTTAATTGTTACAAGCTTTTTCTATTGCCGCCACACAGGCGGACAGTAATATCTTTTAGCAATGCTCGAATCTCTAACATGTACACATGCTTGCACTTGGCAAACGCAGATAACTATTTGACACATACAAATACAAAGAAAACATTTTAGAAACTATATACTACCAATAACTTGTATCGATAAGATAAATTGATATGAACGAAGTTCAAAGTATAGATAGATGTAATCTCCACACCTAAAAATTAATGTCTGTACCAAATCTGGTTTATTCGACAATATTTAAATCTTTTCTTGCACAATTTTTAATATGAGACTATAAATGAGAAGACTTACGAACAATCTCTCATATAAAAATCGGTAAACAAGGGTTTCGAGATTTTGGACTCCACTTGAGTTCATTGGCAACCATATACATTATACATAGAGGTCTCAGTATTAGGTCCAAAATATGATGGCTATTAAATGGGCTGCAAACTTTTAGTACATCTCTACATATGAGTTCAAGTCTCCTTATAAGGATTTTATTACCACCAGGAGAGTCCCAAATTGATTTTTAGTATGCAGTGCAATTAACTAAAGCGAAAGATAAAAGAACTACAGATCAATCAATTACACTGCAAAAAGAAGACACGATGATATTTTATTTGGAAACCCAAAAACAGAAAAATACATGAGATCTATCACCCAATCTAATGGAAATCAAGCACTAGAAGATTGAGCAATTACAAGATATACCCATAACCCTTCTCTAGTTGACCCCAACCTAAGGATTGTAATTCTTCTTACTTATAACCATGCCGTTTACCGCTCCCTATGCTTGAATCAAACCACCTTGAATCCACAAGGCGAACGATCTTCCACAATTATAGAAAAAAAATCTCTAGAAGCTAAGTAACTTCAGCACAGTCCTCTAATGGATACTCTAGAAAAGAAAAAGGATCTTAAATTGGTATTTTGGGATAAGAAAAAGGAGATTGTTAGGCTTATGAGTGTTGTCTAATTCATGGGTTGTAGGCAAAACTCAGGGTCCAATTAGTTGTAATTTTATATCTCATTTAGAATGAACATAGCATATGTTGTTGGAAGAGATGAAGTGAAGAAACTAAAGAAAGAGCTAATTTTTGTAAAGCTCTCAAGCTAGGACAAAAGTAAGGCCTGCTCGAGCGAGGCCCAATCCACTCAAATGAGGGGACCCCGGTTGACCGAAAGATGTACCAAGGTCGACCGAGCCTACAAAAAATTCTAGGCAAAAATCACATTCGCTCGAGAGAATTTGAGGCCACTCGAGCGAGAAGCAGCGATTTCAGAAACCTAGTTTTGCACGATTTAAATTTCCTTTTCTACTTGGGCTATCTGTTTGAGACCTGATTGAAGTATATCTCTAAGGCACATATTGGGGCTTATTTAATGGGTTCTTCTTTCAACCCAAGGTACCACATCTCCTTGTTTTGAGTCCAGAAAATCTTTTGGCAATTCATTTTTTTTCTCTAGAGCATCCATTAGAGAGTGTGTGCCGAAGTTCTAAGTTTCTAAAGATTGTTGCTTCTACTCTTGTGGAAAATTGATTCACCTTGTAGATCCAAGGTGTGTTGATTCGTTTGCCTTGCAAATTCAAAGTAGTTAGATTCAAGCACAAGGAATGGTGAATGGCATTGTTGTCGACAAATGGAGTACTGCAGTTCTTAGTTTGTGGCAAACTAGGGAAGGGTTTGTAAGTATTTTGTTATTGTTCAATTATTATAGTATTTGGTTTCCATTGGACCAAGTGATATGTCATGTGGTCTTTCTCGTATTCAAGTTTTCTACATTAAAAAAGTGGTGTCTTCTTCTTGTGGTGATTGATTTATGGTTCCTTTTATTTTTTGTTGTTGTTAATTGGACTACACTTTAGAAATTAGATTAAGACCCTAAATCTTTCACTTCTGGAGGTTCCAAAAAAAAAAAACCTCAAGTGGTATCAAAGTAGATTCACACACAGATTCATTGATCGTTCATTGTGTGAATTGATCAAGACTTCTAGAATGAAATTTAATCGTTGATGCACATCTACTACCAAGCCATCCATGGTGCGCAAAGGTAGAAGATCTGACTTAAAAATGCTCACATCTGAGAAAAAGGCTGCTAAGATAAAGCCTAAATTTGTTCAATGCTTCAAATGCGAAGAGTTTAGCCATAGAGTGTTTCACAGTGCAAATTGAAAGTTAAAGAAAACCAAGTTTGAGAAGAAGTGTTCTAGTTTTGAAAAGCTATGTTATGAGTACAAGGGTTTTGGCCATGTTACTTCCCTATGTTCAAATAGAAAATTGAAAACAGATGGTAAAGTTCTTAATGTCATGTGGGATAATGACTCTGAAGATGAAGGCAATAAACTAGAAAATCCTCCTCTTGACACCACTAGTTCAAAGTTTAATGTTTTCATGGCTAGATCTTCACAGGATTTTTCTGATTATAGTTTTGATGATAATGATGATGAAGTGTCAAATGTGAAACAAGGTTGGGAAGAATTCAAATCCCTTTTGAAACGATCTTTAAAGATGACCAAAGTCTAGGAGAGGATCATCATTAACTGGAAAATTGGAAAAGACCTGATCTCCTCTCTCAAGGAAGAGTTGGAAGGAGTGCTTCCAATGGTAAAACTTTTGGAAACTTTGCACAAAATTATGTGTGATGATCTGATTAATGAAAAAAAATATATGAACTATTGTCTGAGGAATTTGCAAAGTTGATTGAGGCCTTGAAAGAAGAGTTGGATGCTTGTAAATTGAAGAAAACTGATCTGAATGGAAAAATTAAGATGCTTATGTCAGAGCCAACCGTTGCAACAACTTTGCTCGGTAGGATGAATACTGGATTGAAAAAACTTGATGACATCCTGTGCAGTCAAAACATGGCTATCAAACAAGGACTTTGATATGTCAACGGTGCTTCTACTTCAAAAAAAAAAGTAAATATATATATATTTTTTAAAAGTTCTCCTTGTTTCTGAAAGATTGCCCCAAATTGGATTTCTATATTGCAGTTCAATTAACAATGGTGGAAAATAAAAGAACAAGTAAATCAATCGACAACACAAAGAAAGAGCGACACGATTTTTTATGTGAAAACCTTACGTGGGAAAGTCCACAAGTCCTATCTCTTGGACCAAGGAAACCAAGCACTAATAAATTAAGCAACTATAAGCAATACTCACAACCCCTTTCCTAGTTGCAATTCAACCTAAAGACTGGAGTGCCTTGCCAACTCTGCATTGTTCACCGATCATCATGCTTGAATTAACAACCTTGAAGTAGTAAGGTGAACTGTCTTCCTTAAATGTAGAAGCAATATCCTCTAGTTACTTAGAGCTTCAGTATAATCTATCAAATGGATGCTCTAGAGAAAAAATTTATCTCCAATGTGTATCCTTAACTTAGAATAGGGAGATGAACTCCTTAAGGTTAAGAGAGAACCCTTATTTATAACCCCAACTTCATGCCTTAGAGTTAGGGCCTTTGTAGAACACAAAATAGTAGTCCTGACATAAAAAAGAAACAATTATGGGCAGGTTGGTGGGGTTTCTGCTCGTCACTCGCTTGGGCGGATAAGTGTACACTCAAGTGGGTGAAGCTTTTGTCTGGGTGAATTTCCAGCCTCCGCTCGAGCTAGCACCACCTTTACTCTAGCAGATACTGCTTTTATCCCGCTAAATTTCTTCACAAATTTTCTTCGTCGACTTCACTTCAGAACTTCCAGCGATATCTACCACAACCCATTCTAAAAGAAAAACAAAATTACAACTCAATGGACCCTGAGTTTTGTCCAACCCAAGAATTAGCCAACACTTATAATTCTAATAGTTTCCATGGTGTCGGACTTGAATTCCGACACCTCCTTCCCTGGGAAGAGAGCGGCTATGATTCGGCTAAATATATGGTTTTTAGTTTTTTACATTTAAAATGAGGAATCTGACTATCCTCAAAATCAACGGATCACGATTGCTACTTACAGAAATGGTTGTAACACCATTATTCGACAAAAGCGGAAGAGAATATGGGAGAAAATGTTAGTGGGTTCTTCTTTCGTCTAATTTGCTATCGGTGACACACGACGATTGTCCTTTCAGTTAGTAGGGGGTTCTCCAAAGATAAATTGAATTGAAAGTCATCATAAAAGGTCCAAAATTAAAGTTAATCCTCACAAATATATATGGTAGTAAAGTCAAGCAATAATAAAGTATCGAAATAAATAAAAGGGGGAGGTACCTAATATTTTAAGAAGAGTATTGGCCCGTTCTTGGCTACCTCCTTCAAATCCTTTGGCAAAATATGGTTTAAAGGCCAATTTCCAAATAGAAGCAATGATGTAAGTAAGATTTCAATGTGTGATCTTGGTGTGTGTGATGGAAAGGAAAATAACATAAAAGGTGGCCGATGGGCCATTTGGTTGAGGCTGGCTGCTTTGGGGTTAATTGTTTGATTTATTGGTTGGTGGGATTTGTTTGAAATCAGTCATTTGGTATTAAAATTCTCATTAGTTTGATTCCTTGGATCAGCCATTATTCCCTGTTTTTCATTAAGCTCATTAAAATATTTGGCACGAGAGGTGGAATAAAAAGGAGAAAATCTTTTTTGGTTGATTTTGTTGATCTTATAGTTTTTTGGGTTTTTAATAATGGGGACTAGGAGGGCCTAACTATGGGATTTTGCTTCTTGACTTTACGTGATTAGTACGTTCAAGTTGATCATTGGATTAACCCTAATCCAAAGGTCATAAGCCATCCACATTATCTTTTTCGGTCCCCTAACGGAACAAGAACAGTGATGGGATGAAGCCTAATGCTATGCTAATCCTAATGGGAAAATCGAGTTTATTCTAATGTGCAAACAACCTAAGAACAGGAAATTTTAAAGTCGAAGTGGTATGTTCGATGTGATTTTATGTTTTTTCGATTGCTTTTATGTTAAAGTTCGATAACGAATTGGTTTAAGTAAGCTTTAATATTTAATTCAGTGTGTTTTAAGATGTCATAAGGTTCTAAAAATTCAAAGTTTAAATTATTAAGAGTTAAGAGGTGAAAGTAGGTTGAAAATCGCAAAATTGGAGCACCGGAGTAGGTTGGGTGCAGTAGGGGGTGTCCAGGATGCTGTACCTAGGCACAGCAGGGGTGGCACCCAGGCTGCTATGTGTTCTTGGTGCAACAGGGGTGCCACCTAGGTGGTTTTCCGTAAGTAATTGGGGCTTTTTTTTTTTATTGATTTTGGGGCTGATTTGCAACTTTTTGCACTCTTTTAAGTTTTGCATTAAATGATTTTAATGTTGATTATATTTTGGAGTTTAAAGGGTTTTAAAGTTTGAATTAATGGTTTAATTACCAAAGTTGTAAAGTTGTTAAAATCATTAGGATTTTAAAACAATTGAAGTTTCCTAAAGTTTTCAAAATTTTTTTGAAGTTTTAAATGTTCTAGAGTTTTAAAGTTTTAGAGTTATTAATGCTTTAAAGTTGTTAATAGTTTCTTATTGTATCGATTTTAGGGTTTTTAATGGTTTAAGCTTTTAAGGTTTTTAAAAATGTAATGTTTTGAGGTTTTAAAGTTTTTAGGGTTTTTAATGGTTTAAGCTTTTAAGGTTTTTAAAAATGTAATGTTTTGAGGTTTTAATGTTTTTAGGGGTTTAATGGTTTAGTGGCTTTATGTTTTAGTGGTTTTAAAGTTATTAATCTTTTTAATGGTTTTAAAGTTCTTAATGTTTTTAATGGTTTTAAAGTTCTTAATATTTTGTAATGGATGTTTTAATCTTAATTAACATTTCAGTTCACTTAGGTAGGAGATCGAGAACCTAGATTGGCTAACATAAACGAATGATTTGGGTTGCTTCTCTCTTGCTATTGAAGAATAAGGAAAGAAGAGAAAGAGCATTTTGTGTTTCATGATTTTTCTTAGTTGGTTTTGTATTTTATGCTTTGATGACAACCTAAATGTTTTGATAATCTAAGTTTTACTAATCTGAATGATGCAACCTGGCACAGCCTTGGATATCCGATCGAGTGTAGATTAATTTCCTGAAGGATTAATGGAATCCAGAGATAGATTCTAGCCTCTAGGGCACCCTCACAAGAGGAAAAATACCATAAAAGAGATAAATCTAGATTCTAGCCTCTAGGGCACCCTCACAAGAGGAAAAATACCATAAAAGAGATAAATCTCAATAGAGAACTTTAGTTAATTGAAAATAAGCATGTCCATTACAATGAAAGGATCCTTCTTATATAGGAGGAGTTATTGCTAAACTAGGAAAGACTAATCCTAAACAATCATGGCTTACTAAATCAAATTAAGTAAGTCATAATCTCAACTTAACATAAAATAGGAAATAGATAATTAATTAAAAACTATCTAACTAAGGATAGGGATCCCTGATCTTGAATAGGTTATGGATCAAATGGGGCCCATCAAGTGGCCCATCAATGCTGGGCCAGATCGTGGATCAATTTTGCATCAGCTCTCCCTAGCTTAGAAAAACTCAACTTTCACAAGTTTGCCAATTTAAGAAATGCCAAGAAAAATTCAACAGTAAGTTGGGGGCAAGGTCTTCCTGGGTTGAAAATCAATTGCACAAACTTCTGATGTGTCTTTCGATCTTCTTTTTCTATACATATCATAGAAGTTTGATGCGTCCATTTCCTCTATATAGAAGTAGATTAGAGGTGTGGCATCTTTTGATATTTGCATTTAACTTGGATGTATAATCTCAGTATTAGATGCCTTAAGTGTAACATGCAAACTAGTCACAATCATCAGATATCCATCAATGATCCCCAAAGATGAAGTCAATGTGGGGGACTGCAATAACTTGATCTGCTTGTGAAACCACTAAATCAACTGATTTGATTTTTTAGGACCTAATTGTATTTACTAGAAGTGAAGTTACAATCAAATCTTTCAGATGTTCAATATTCTTGTTGACCTGCTCAACGTCTTCAATTTCTTCTTACACTTGTTCTTCCTTTGTCTTTGGCCGCTCTTGAGTCAAACAACCTTGATCAAATTCCACTTGCTCTGAGTATTTCATGAGATCAGCTTTGCCTTTACTTTGCTTAGTTATTCCATCCTTAATGTCAGCTGTCATGGAAATCATGATGTCTTGGTTCTGAATTTCTTCTTTTTTTCTCTTGCTTTAGTTCTTAGTTGAAGAGGATGATGTAGATGAAGACCGGACTGTTGATGGCAATGGATGGAGTCTAATCCATTCTCTTTTCCATGGAAAGGTATATATGGTCATCTCTTTATCATGGCGTGCTTTCCGGTCAAAAATCCATGGTTGTCCAAAAATAATATGAGTAATATTCATATGGATCACATCACACCAAATGTTTTCTTTATAATTACCAACCTTGAATGATACCAAGCATCTATGAGTTGCGGGAATGACATAACCATTAGACCATGTAACTTGGTAGGGTTTACGAAGCTTCTCTGTTGGCAAATGAAGCTTGTCAATAACTTCTTGTGCAACAAAGTTCATTGCACTACCATTGTCAATAATCAAATTAACAGATATGTATTTGACTTTCGCCCGTGTGTGGAACTGCTCTACCTCTAGCCATTTTTCTTCTTCCCTCTCATTTGTTTTGAGTAGGCGACAAATGACAACAATGGGATTTATCTTCTTTGGCGAAAAGTCTTTCCATAATATGTACTCTTTGTATTTGTTTAGATGCACTTTGTCGCATACGAGACTGTGGAAGCATATGTTCAACACAAAATGCTTCTAAGTATGCCTTTTGACTATTACCGCAACAATCCATTTTATCCAAGATGTCTCATCTTAACCCTCTAATATAACGACCCAAAATATATGTTTCAGTCTCCTCTAGTTCATAAATATCTTGCAACTCTCAAAATTGACGAGTATATTCATCTACCATTAATTCTTCTTACTTCAAATTCAAAAATTGTTCAAAGTAGAATGCATTCTCAAAATACCAATCTTTATACTTGTATTGATTCATAATTCTTTGAATGTCAATCAAGTGCCAAAAAATTCTCATGGTGATTGGGATGGAAAGAGAACAAAATTTAATTGCTTGTGCAGAATGGACTCACCACTCGAATGATAGAAATATTGCTGCTTGAATGTTGCACAAATTGTTAAGATAAATGGCTGGACTGATGACTAGTGAAAGGGTTGGACTGGAAGTAGGCCCAAATCAAAGCTTGGAAGATGGCATGTGTGACATTGTGGCGAGGTCCTTTGGTGTGGCTCGGGATTTGTGCAATAGGAAAATAAAGAGAAGGGCTTGTCGTTTTAACCCTTGTTGTCTTGATTTTGATGAAGGGTTACTTGCTGTCTTGACTTCGATGAAGGGGGAGAGGCCTCACTTGTTCGAGGAAGAGTTGCTGGCGATGGTGGTGCCGTCTGCATAGCCGCTGCTACCAACAGCGCTAGAGCTGGAGGCCGACGCCGATGAGAGTTGACGGTGCTAGGTATTGTTTTTTCCCTCTCTCTTTGCTTTTTTTTTTTTTTTTTGGTGGTAAGGCTCTGTGACAACGGTTGAAGGGCTAGATGGGTTTTGAATAGGGTGGGGTTGGTCACATGGGTTGTTGGTGGTTTAAAGGAGATGTCAATGAAGATAATGGGGTCCAAGAATTGGTTACAGAAGTTGGGTGGGATTGTATGGAGGTCTAGGAGTGGGTTTAGGTTTTTAGGGTTTAACTAGGTTGGTTAGGGTGTCAGACTGTTGGGAAGAACATAGGGTTAGGAGAAGGGTTTGGGAAGGGTCATTTCAGGGGTTGGAGAGGATTAGGGTTCTTGGTTGGGGTTTATGTCATCTGGGATGATGGTGGTGGGGTTTTGAGAGGTGGCGGATGTGGTTGCACTTGGCAGTGGAGTGGGAGGCTGAATGTCTCGATGGAGATGAAGGTTTCGTGGATTGAGGATGTGGAATGGGTTTCGATGGTTGGCAGGGAGGGTGGTGAATTTAGGGAGAGGTTTGGTGGAGTCTGTGGTTGGCAGGGAGGTGCTTGGGTGGAGGATTTGGGGTTTCGGTGAGTAGGGTTGGTGTCCTAGGGTTTCCAGTAAGTGTGGGTATAGGGTTCGAAATGGGTATAGGGTCTTGGCTTCAGGATGATGGTGGGGTGTCAACAGAGGGTGAGGTGGTCATAGGCTGGGGTTAGCAAAGGGTTGGCTAGCGGTAGATGGGTCTGGGGCCGTTGGTGGTGAATGAAGAATGGTCAATGGACGGAATGATGACGTCCGAGAAAGACGAAGGCTCCATGTCAACCAAATCTGAGCGTTGATACCAAACTAGAGCAGCATTGGATTTCCGATCAAATGTAGATTAATCTCTCGATGGATTAATCGAATCTAGAGATGGATTCCAACTCCTAGGGCACCCTTACAAGAAATAAACACCATAAAAGAGATAAATCTTAAAAGAGAACTTTAATTGATTGAAAATAAACATGTCCATTACAGTGAAAGGCTCTTTCTTATATAAGAGGGGCTGTTGTTAAATTAGGAAAAACGAATCCTACACAATCATGGCTTACTAAATCAAATTAAGTAAGTCATAATCTCAACTCAATATAAAATAGAAAATAGATAATTAATTAAAAATTATCTAACTAAAAATAAAGATCCCTGATCTTGAGTAGATCATGGATCAACTGGGCCCATCAAAGTGGCCCACGATCTGGCCTACATCTCAACCTAAATTGTTATAATGTCTAAATGCAAACATAAACGGTAACCAAAATGCGATAACCTAATGGTTTGATGATTTGATTGTAGTTGATTCTTGGTGTTTGTTATTCAAAGTGATAGTCAACAACAGTGATGATTCAAAGGCAGGAAAACACCCAAACAACCAAACAGTTAAGTGATAATGGTATGCGGAAAGCAGATCTGTAAAATCAGAGAAAACGCAAAAAAGGTGCAGGAAAACAACCCGGGCGCAGCAGGGGGCTCCCAACTTGTAGACTTCTTGGGCGCGACAAGGGTGGCCAAGTGGTCTAGACCACTTTCGGATGTTTTGTGTGCAGTTTCAATCAATTTTCGCATGTTATCTGGTTTTCTAAAGATGATGTGAATTCTCTAGCCCAAGTTGTGCAATGAATGGTCTTGATCTAAGTGATTGCAAGGCAAAAGCTAAGATTCCGGTGCCTACAATGATGGAATTTTCAAAATCTAACCAAATCATGAAGCAAATATGATGCAGATCTAAATAGTTCTATAATCCTAGGTATATTTCTACATAAGTTAGATGATAAACAATGAGCTCTAATCAAATAACAAGCCTAGAACAAAAAGAAGAATGCAGACATATATGCTTTCATGAACCTAATCATGTTCCTACACGTGTTGGTTGACGAACAGTGATTTAAAGAAAGAGAGTTTATGGTTACCGATCGTGAGAAACACTTCCCTTAAGATCAAGGATGAGAGCTTTTGCAGAGATCCATGGTCCTCGAAGCTTGTCCTCTTTTTCTCTTCTTCTTCTCTTAGTTCTAAAGTTTCAAGTTCTCTCCTTCTCTAATGGTTGCTTACTACTAATGTGGTTGCTGCCGTTTATAGAGTTTTTGGTGGCTAAGTAATGCTTATATAATGTTTGGGCATCAAAAGGAGCCTTAGGCTTTGTAACCAGAAGGTATCTCACGCATCTCAAGGCATTTATGGCAAGAAAATCAGAAACTGGGGCCCCACTCAGGCCGGGTAAGGCATAGGGGGTGCCTAGGCTGCATGTGGTACTTGGGCACTTCATGGGGGTTGCCCATGTAGTTCCCCCACAGTTTCACATGGATTAGGTCAGGTTTAGGTTAGTTTGGAGTCATTTTGAGTTAGTTCTAGATTACAGTCTTTTAGATAGGTTTAGGCCCAGCTGCACCTATGTTGGCAAGTTACGGGACCCAAAACAGATTACTTGACAGCCTAGGTGCCTAGGTCACTTTTCAGCACATTTTCAAGCTTAAACTTGTAAAATTCATAACTTTTGATCCATTTGTCCGTTTTGGGAGTTCCATATATGGTTGGAAAGCCTTGAAGTCCAGAATCTAATTGTCCTTACATCCGAACGATCAGAGGTTAGATGGTAAAGGGATGGTGTGGTTTGTAATTCTAACTCCGTCATTTCATGTGAATCACAAAGCTCTGAGTTCTGTCAAGTGTTTCAAGTGCATTCTAGAGGCTCTATGAGTCTTTTAACTAATTTTGCAAGTCATTTGTAATGTTTCCTGTGAAAATTAAAAAATTGGGCTTGAAATCTCAACGTTTCTCGCTTTTCTCTCATGAATTCATATGGAAGGTCAAACTAAGGATAAAATCAAGCAACAAGCATCATCACCGTCATTAATTAATTGAAATCATCTCATTGGTCATTCAATTGGGGGTGAAATTGGGGCATCACCATGTACGATAGGCATTTGTTGTAAGGTCCCCAACCCTAGATAATTATAATTTATAGTGATTAAGTTGGTTTTACTGTAGTTAATATGTAATTAAGCTAATTGAGCCCAAATCTCAAGAGGTTTGGGTTATGGACAGGTAGTTGGGTCGGGTTCGAACCTCATTAGGTAGTCCAAGACTATTGTATTTTTTATTTTCATGGTTTTACATTATTTATGCATCATATTAGTTGCATTGGGTGAGTTTCATCTTGTGGGACATCTTTTATGTTTGGCCCAATTTTGTTTGGACCCATCTCAGCCCATTTTGAGCCCAGCTACTTCAAATTGAAATATACCAAAACAGAGGGACTAATTTGTAAATTCCAGAATTCCACCCTTTATAAAAACCCTAACCCACCAACGACCCTTATTTTTTTTCTTCCTCCCTCACGCTGTAGCCGGTTCCCCCTTCTTCTCTTTCCTTCATCTTCTTCCCTCATCCAGCTTCCATCCTTGGGGATTGAGCTTGCATGCATCAAGGTTGAGCTTTCTTCTTCTTCTTCTCCTTCATCATCTTCTTCTTCATTCCTTTTGCTTGCATCTTGGAAACCCAGGCACTATCTTCATCTTCTTGCTTGTAGGAAGCTTGAGGTAAGGAATCCCATCTTCCTTTTGAGTTATTGAGTGCAATAAGGGTCAAGAGAACTCATCTATTGGCATGCATGCATCTCATTCTTGTTTTCCTTCATGCATGTTTAGATTCTCCATTAGAGGAGCCTTATTCTCTGTCTAACCAAGGGGCAAATTGATTTGGGTGGAGCACCAAGCTTAAGGCAAGTATAAGGATACATTTTCTTTACATGCATGGCTTTATTCTTTGATTCTTGATGGATGTTGTGATTTTACCCTTTTATACAGCTCAATGGAAATTCATGGATTTGATTTGTGTTTTGTGGTGATTTATGATGAATGAATGGATAATGGTCCTTTAGGGAACCCAAGAGTGTGGATGAAAGCTTGTAGGTGGATTTATTGCAGGTAAAATGGTGTATTGGAAGAGAGAAATCAATGGAATATAAACCCTCCCTAACAGAGTGCTTCAAGGCCAACCTGTCGGTCCTGAAACCAGATCAGTTGATTACCTCTTAAGGTAGTTCGACCGGTCGGCCACCCAGCCCAACCGGTCGAATTTCCCTTCTGGGAGCGACCGATCGGTCGGACCCATATCCGACCGGTCGGGTAAGCCTGACCTGTAACTTTTAGAGAAGTGTTCCAAAACTAATTTCTATGCTTGACTATGGAATTTCTATAGTCTATGGGATAGCCTAATGATGGTTTACTCCCTTAAACCTTAGAAAGAGATTGAAAAATCCACCCACACATTACCATAGGCCGTAGGTTCAACCAAAGACCTTATAGGACCATAGAATTAGATCCTTGCTACCCCAAACTAGCCCAACGGTGATTAATATGGAGAAGGAGGAGTGTTGAGCTGTCACTCTTCGCTTCTTGATTCTCTGGTTAGTTTCAATGTCACGTAATGGGTGTTGGCATAAGGTGAAGTGTCCTTCATATACATGAGGTAACACCGAGAATGGTAATATCGGAACACCGAATGTCTTATGAATACACCGTATTGAATGACATTGGAAACCCGGATTATCTAGCATAGGATTGGCTAGTAACTCTCCTTGATGACCCCATAATCTAATTGCATTCATATTGATAGTAACCTTGACCTCAAACATGTTAGTCCATATCAATATGCTTATTGATGAAAAGTATTCTACTTAATTGTGATTCTCTGATTGGTATTTCCAACAAGATTGAGTACACCTTTATATGAGTACAAACAGATCAGTATATGTTAAACAAGGACATCAGATTATTTCCGATATATTTAGAGTCGGTGCCACTTGGCTTATACCCCATAGGAGGTTCGACGAGACCCCATGGGAGTATTCTATCAGTTGCCTACTGCAGTAGTATCAGGAGAGTGAGTCGATGCTCTCACGGGCAGCTAGTCGGTCCTGGCCCAGCCGCCAGTGGTTTCCCAAGGATCAGTTTACTCTCTTTTAGAGAGGAGATAGTAGATGTGGTTGCCACGTTGGTATGATATATTCTTTATTCATGATTCCCTATTCATGCTAACCCATATGCATCAGTGCTTAGATTTCGATATTGATCTCTCTTAATCAGTGTGTCATTTTAATTCCATTGATCTATCATGTTAAGCTCATGCATCCTTATCTTTGCTTAACCGTCGTGTTAACTAGAATTACCATGGTGTTACAGGTGCAGAACCCGAGGCCAATCTGGCATTCCGTGCGATCTCGGAGGGAACCCCAGCGTTACCTCGGGACGTAAACGAGTGGAATGAGGAAAACATCTTTTTGTGATTCTCCTCAACAGAGCGCAATAGGGATCATTTTGGGATTGGACTTAGGGTCATCTCGGCATTAGATATATTTGTATTTTATCATGGACTTCCATATCTATGCATGTAGTTGGGTTAATTAACAGACTTGTCTATTTAATGAATTGAAATGAATGTTTATGGATGCTTTTTATATATATGTAGGTGAAATCTCCAGGTTTCCACTTAAATGACTTATATTGATAATACATGTTTATGGATTTTCCTCACACGTACCTGTGGGATCACCCTTATGACAGTTCATACGTGTCTGGTCATGGCAAGAATTGTCACGGGTATGTGTGTCATTCCTCAGAACCCATAACTAACCCCCAATTTTCGGGTTCGGGGCGTGACATTTGTATTCTAATATAGGAGGCCAAATGAGGTGTCTACACACGGCACCTCCTATTTTAAAAATTGCATGTGCTACTCATGTTGAAAATTCTATTTCAAAGGAGAATGTGTCACGTCTTACATTAGTTCCTACTTATAACCATTGTTGAATCAAAAGACACATTTGACCCCATTGCAACAACCTGAGAAATCTATCAAAAACTTTGCAATAGAAGTAGCAGTTGTCTTCGCCAAAGGTCAAGACTAGAGACATCTGGGTGAGAACATTTGACTTTTGTGGTTCTGTGGTACACACTGTGCTAAATGCTTAAACTTCGCAAGTGTGGGTTCCAAAATTCAACCGCCCTCGATCAGCGCCCCCCCCCCCCCCTCCTAACACCCTAAACTCTTCCAAAAACAATAAACAAAAATGTTGACAAAGGAGGATGATAATAAGGGTGAGTTACAAAATATTGTTGATAAGTATGCTGGTTGATGATCTATTTTGTCAATTATGAACAAAAAGGGCAGAGTTGCAAAGCTAAATAGGTACAGGTAAATATTTTTTTGTTGAAAAGTTGAATGTAATTTTTTATTTATTTTCTTAGTAGAATATTTGTATTATCTAGGGAGTTTTATTCATGAATTGCCAATGGAAAGCATTGGCTAAATCATGGGTTATGGACAAAACTTAGGGTCCAATGAGTTGTAATTTTATTTTTCGTTTAGAATGGATTGTAGCATATGTTGTCGTAAGAGCTGGATTGAAGAAACTGAATAAAGAACTGATTTTCGTGAAGTTTTCAAGCCATGATAGAAGCAAGGCCCACTTGAGTGAGGCCTGCTCGAGCGATTGATCCTTGGTCGATCGAGAGAGGCACTACGTGTCACAACCCGAGCCCAGGAGGTCGGGGGTTAAGACTAAACCTAACTAGTGACATACATACTCTCGTGCATATGCACTTAGATTCTGTCAAATGCACATGCACAAGGGAATTTCACACGTGCTAATACATATACGCGGAAGCTGTAGGTATCATTGCATAACAAAGGAAGGCATACTAAAACAAAATCAGATATATACAAAAAATTACATGAAATTCAAAGTTAAACAAAATGAGCCAAAATACATTTGCTATAGATTACAATTCAACACCAAAACCAAAAAGGATCCATCATCAAGGAAGACTTATGCATGCATGACAATGTCGGGCTCTAGCGGGGTGATTACATCCACTCCTTTAGACCTGACGGGGCATCCGGGGTGTCCCCTAGAGTCTGATTGACCGATAATGGGTCGGTTGATGGATCTGAGCCTGCAACACCAAGGACAACTCATGAATACGACGATTCAGCAAAGTATAAGCAACAACAAGTTAACACATGTTGTATCTAGCAGAATAAATAACAACTGAGAAATCAGAGAGTTTCAATTTCGTATACTAGGTAGTTGTTTATTTAAATGAAGCATGCTATCAGAATCAATGCTTACATGAGATGGACATAACTAGGTGGCTACTACATTTGCCATATGCTCCTTTTTGGGATCTTACATACTGAGAACACCATCGACCGGGCTAGGGTACGCATGGGTCTCAAGTTCTTAGGGTCCGGAAACCCCAAGACATAAACTCACTGCAGTGGTGCAATACATACTACGCCAAATTCAACCCCATCGGGTATCCTAAGGCTGAGGCTTAGTAGTGCCTGACCATATGGAGTCAATGAAATACTATAACTTGAGTAAATCGTGCATATCATTTCGAGCATGCATATCATATCGAGCATATATCATACGTTCAACTTATACATACAATGCTCAAGTTAATGGAAACATATCAAATAGATCAAACAAATCAAACTTACCTTATCAAAAGGGCATAACAAGGGCTATACAGACCATACAGAAGAGTGGAGGTCAATATTCGTCATTCAAGATATCATGCAACCCAATTGGCTCGAATCAAGAGAACTTAGTAGTCAACCCAAATCTAGTCATCCAGTGTTTCTAGCCGTGCATGATGATGTAGTTTTAAGTTATCCGATACATAGTTGTCTTTCACAAGTATTGCATTGTATCAGGAAAGTGCATCGAAGTCCCTTAAACCAACACCAATGGGGAGGTGCTTAATAGCTGGATAACGTATATGAATGAGTCGCAACCTTCGAGATCATTCATGCAATTCTCGTGTTCCATTGGGCAAGTTAAGGTTTACTACCATTCTAATATGAGGGCAATATAAGGTCTATTTCATACCTACCTTTTATTGATGGTCCCTAATCACGAGCCATGGGGCCCGGGAATAGCCTAAAAAGTTCCTTGGTTGGTGTGAAAGGTAGGAGGATAGGAATGAGCACAAAGGGTTTTAGTATATAGACTTAATCTACTGAAGTAGAGTGCTTCTAGGCCGATCGGTCTATTCTGAAGCCCGATTGGTCGGATTTTGGTTCTAGATGTGTCCGATCGGTCAGACCCTATGCCTGATCGATCGGGTAGTCTGTTTTGTTATAGAATGACTGAAGTGAAACTTGTGGTGCACAACGGAAATCAAGCCATATAATTACAAACACGAGTGATGTAAATCACGACATACTTATGAGATTGAAAGAAACTAATGACAATCACGGTGTACCAACATACGTTCATCCAAATCATGCTTATAGTTGCCTCAAACAAGCTTTTTCTGTAAATCCGTTGTCCTTTGGCTCAAGTTACCTATCAAAATGAAATCCTAACACCATGCATGTGAGGAAAAAGAAAGACGGGTTGAGTTCGTACAGTAACAAATGAGAAGAAGAAAAAGAAGAAGATCAAGAACCCAAAGCTTACTGTAGACTACATAAGAGATGAATCGAGAGCGTGAGTGCACAAAATCCCCCTTTCCTTGACTTGATCATGTGGAAGGAGAAGAAACAGAAAGGAAGAAATGAAGAAGGAAGAGAACGAATGGAATGAAGAAGAAGGTCAGTGCATGTCGGTTTATATAAGGATAAGGATTAAACAAGTATAAAAATGTCCAAGAGTTCACACTAATTATAGTTCGAGTCAAATGAGGGTCCAACGGAAACAAACTACGTCGTTCACACACGAGTTAATTATGGAAGTTGACGAGCTCAATGAAAGACACGTGTTGACGCCAAGATGATGCATGAATGACAACGTCTTACAAAATCTAAAATTACGAAAAAGGGCTTATGTCTTCCTAATAGAGGTTAACTCAACCCAATTACCTATCCATGACCCGAAACGAAACCAAAACAAAGGCAAAATACAAACAACAACTAATTCGTCAGTAATTAGTCACTAAACCTGATTAAGTTGGGTCAGAGTGTCATATCCTCCCACACTTAAGCATCATTCCGTCCTCAGAATGAACACGTACCTGTGAAAAGAGGTGGGGATACTGTCGTCCCATTTGCTCATCCAATCCCCAAGTGGCTTCGTCAGGACTGTGATGTTCCCATAGTACTTTGACCCATCGAATTGTTCTGGCATCCAAGATCTATTCTCTGGTTCCCACGATACGGAGCGAATGCTCAATGTAGTTGCATTCGGCTGTATTTGCACATTGTCATACTGAATGACGTGGGTAGGGTCTCGAACATATTTGTGAAGCATCGATACATGGAATACATCATGTACTCCAGAGAACTCAACTGGAAGAGCTAACCTGTATGCCAAATCACCAATTCGACTCTTGATCTCAAACGGCCCAACGTATCTCGGCGCTAGCTTGCCTTTTTGGCCGAAACGTATAGTACCCTTCATCGGCGAGACCTTCAGAAATACCTAATCACCTACCTTAAACTCCAAAGCTTTTCGATGGGTATCTGCATAACTCTTCTGTCTCGACTGGGCAACTTTCCAGTTCTCTATTGCCTTTTGTACCTTTTCAGTAGTTTCAGCAATAATCATCGGTCCGTGAAAACTCCTCGTTCTGGCTTCTTCCCAGCATACAGGACTTCGGCATTTGCGCCGATACAAGGCTTCATAGGGAGCTATACCAATACTCTCATGGAAACTGTTATTATAGGGGAATTCACATAATGAGAAATGTGCATCCCATTCCTTCTTAAAGCTTAATACACCGGCCCGTAACATGTTCTCTAAAGTCTAAATCGTCCGTTCCAACTGTCCATCTGTCTAAGGGTGATGCGCTGTGATGAAACTCAACTTCGTACCCATAACTTTTTGGAATACTTTCCATAACGATGAAATGAAGCGACTGTCACGATCATACACAATCGACATAGGCGTACAATGGAGTCTGATGATCTTATCCACAAACTTCTTCGCCATTTATGAAAAAGTCATACCCTTCTTGAAAAGAATGGAATGTGCTTACTTCATTAACTGGTCCACGATTACCCAAACAACGTTGTTCTTCTTACTCATCAGAGGTAACTCGGAAACAAAGTCCATGGTAGTATGCTCCCACTTCCACTGCGCTATGTGTAATGGGTGTAACGAACTTGGAGGCCTTTGATAATCTGCTTTTACTTTCTGACAAGTTAAGCACCTAGCGACGAACCCTGCGATTTCTTTCTTCATGTTGTTCCACCAAAATCGATCATTTAGGTTCCAATACATCTTTGTACTTCCTAGATGGATCGCATAACGTGCATAGTGTGCCTATATCATCAACTTCTTCTTTAATTCCTCAATGGCTAGTACACACTTTGGGACCTCTTGAATCCTAAAGGGAACAAAGTCCCACATCGCTTATGAGAGCGTCCGGAGCCTGGGCTTATATGTGCTCCCACCTATGCTTCCCATGTCAACGCTTTTTGGGTTTGATGCCCGAAAACAAAACCGTGCAGGTATTCCCAGAGTGACTCTGCCCAAAGCAGACAATATCGCTTAGGGACTGGGTTGGGTTGTTACACTGTGGTCAACTGACCTTGCAAAAAATTCCAGGCAAAAATCACATTAGCTTGAGAGAATTTGAGCAAGCTCAAGCGAGAAGCGGCAATTTCAAAAACCCTGTTCTGCACAAATTCAGTTTCCTTTTTTGCTTAGACTATCTGCTTGAGACCTAATTGAAGTATATCTCTAAGGCACGTATTGGGGTTTATTTAAGGGTTCTTCTCTTAACCCTAGTTACCACACCTCCTTGCTTGAAGTCCAGAAAACCTTCTGAAGATCCCTTTTCTTCTCTAGAGCATCAATTAAAAAGAGTTTGCTGAAATTTTAAGCTTCTAGAGATTATTGCTTCTACTTTTATGGAAGATTCGTTCACCTTGTGGATCCAAGGTGTGTTGATTCATTTGCCTTGAGCCTCATAGATTCAAGCACAAGGAACTGTGAATGGTGTGGTCGTCGACAAATGGAGTATTACAATCCTTAGGTTGTGGTAAACTGAGGAAGGGCTTGTGAGTATCTTGTAATTGTTCAATTATTCCAGTGTGTTGGCTTCTGTTAGACCAGGTGATAGGTCTCGTGGTTTTTCTTGGTTTGAGCTTTTCATATTAAAAATTGTGGTGTCTTCTTCTTATGGTGATTGATTTACAATTTCTTTTATTTTTTACCGTTGTTAATTGGACTACACTCTAGAAATCAAATTAGGACCATAAACTCTTCACTTTTAGGGGTTTTAAAAAACCCTTAGGGAGGGCATACCTAGGGTTTTTAGGATAGCCCTTTAAATAAGCCAAAGTTATGCCTCAAAGATAAAATCCATGTAGAGCACAAATAGACATTCTTAGTAGAAAAAGGAAAGTGATCCGCGCAGGAAACTGGGTTTTTCTTTGTCATTTGCTTGAGCAGGTGAGAGGTTCGCTCGAGCAGAGCTCAATTATGCCTGGCAAATTTCCCAGGTTCACTTGAGCAGACTCTCCACTAGCTCAAGCGGATAACCATTTTATCTCGGTTTCTTTTCTTCATGAAAATTCTATTTTTTCCTCTATTTCTTCACTTTAACTCATCCCGCGACTCATGCTACAGTCCAATAAAAAAATATTAAATTACAACTCTATTGGACTTGAGTTGTTCATAACCCATGAATTAGCTAACAAAAAAACTAACAATCTCCCCCTTTAGTAATTCATGGATAAAACTTTCTAAACAAATAATCCGCCTAGAAAAAAATATTGATAACCCCCAAAAAAGGTATATCCTTGAGGATTTAGACCAACTAAAACCCTCTTTTTTTTTTAAATGATTTTTAAGTCCCCCCCATCCCCACACATGCTCCAATAAAATTTGAAAGCCCTCATTTTTACAGATTTGCACACCTGAATCCCTCCTAAGCTATAAAAATCCTTAGTAAGGGAATTCTTGTTCCATCAACAATGAGGAATCCATAGATATGCAAATTCCGAACCTATCACCAAACATGACCATAATGTCTTTTGTTTCTTCTTGTCTCAGGTCTATTCCTATTGATCCATGAATGTGGTGGGCCAATTATCCAAACTCTTCTCACCACTCATTATAGATTTTTAAAAATATTCCTTAAAATTTTGAAATTTCAAAGGTAAATTATTGTTCTTAAACATATTTAATACCAATTGACTCATTGGCCCCATATGTTCATTAGAGATATTTTGGAGACACCAAAAGTTTGTTTGGCATTCTTCCTGTGTTGTTCCCAATTTTGTGCTCAGATTTGGTTGTGTTGAGATCAAGTTGTGCCAAGACTAAACTTTGCAGAACTTGTTTGGCAACATTATTTTAAAATAATCTATTAAGAATATGCCATATGCAACATGTCTGGTAACGATGTAAAAAATTTTCTTCAACAAATGAAAGCAAGAGAATTATAAGATCTAAAATTTAGGACCCACCTTTTAATATTTGCGGTACTTATTATTGGCATACATGGGTCCCACCTATAAAAGTTATAACGTAATATACACTTTTAAGGATTAGAACATGGGGCCCATATTTATAGGATTTATAAGGTGAGCCTACCTTTTTAAGAATTATAATATAGGCCCACATTTTTAATATAAATATGGGACCCATTTTTATAAATTATACTATGGTAAACACATTCAAAAATTAAAATATGGGCCTACATTCATAGGATTTATAATGTAGGTCCACCTTTTGTGATTGTGACCACGTGACCCACATTTAGAAATTATAAAGTGGAGCCATATTTTTTTTAATTTTGTACATAGGACCTACATTTAGAAATTACAATGTGGTGCCCACCTTTGAAAATTATAATAGATTATAATGTGGGGCCATCCTGTTGTTGATTGTGAACACAAGACTCATTTTAAAAATTACGTGGTGCCCACTTTTAGAGATTAAAACATGGGACCATATTCATAGGAATTACAATGTGGCTCTACCTTTTGTGATTTTTTTTAAAGATTAAATTTTTTTAAATATTAAATATTTTTTTGAACAATTAAATATTTTTTTTGAAAAATTAGATTTTTTAAGTTAAAATACTTTTTTGAGAGAATAAATAATTTTTTGAAAGATTAAATATTCTTTTGAAAGATCAAATATTTTTTTTGAAATATTAAGTATTTTTCTTACCATCCACATTTAGAAATTAGAACATAATGTGGTCTCAACATTATAAGAAATTAGGAATTATAATATGAGTCCACTTTGTGATTTTTACCATGAGATACACTTTAAAAATTAGGTAGTAGAGTTACTTTGACATAGTAAGAAACAACTAGCAACAAATATAAAAGTTAAATCTGAAAAAAAAAAGAATACATTATTATTTTTTAAAGAATTTTTAGAAAACAAGACTAAAAAGAGATTAAAATTTTATGGTAAAAAAGATATCTTGTGTGACATAATAATGTGCAATGTTGTTATTAATAAAAATGAAAATAAGATAACAAAAGGAAATGCTTCAATTGCATAAAGTGAACTGAAAAAGGAAGAAAATCTATAAATTCTAGTGTCATTAAGAATGGCAAAGAAAGTATATAATGTAAAAATGATGTCTTGCGTGAAATAATAATGTGTAATGTTGTTATTAATAAAAAATGAAAGTAAGAAAGCAAAAGGAAATGTTTCAATTGCATAAAGTGAACTGAAAAAAGAAGAAAATCTATAAATTCTTGTGTCATTAAGAATGGCAAAGAAAGTATATAAAGCAGTAATAACAAGGGAGAAAAAAAAAAAGCTGTTCAAACCAATTAATAACATGAAATAGTAAAAAAAATCTCCAAAATAAGAGTATCAAGCCTTGTTTGCCTAGATTTACCAATGATTTTTCACTTTGCTTCGTAACCCTGATAAAAAATACATGTTTTTTAGACTATAAAAAATCAATGATACATTATAAACCCAGATCACAGAAAAAAAAATTAATAATCTACCTCAAACATATTTCAAGATAAGCTACAAGAAAAATAATTAAATTCATCAGGTACAAATTGGGCCCACTAAACTTTTTGATCTTCACAGCTACATTTTGAAACTTAGATCACTCATGGTCGTCTACCATTTAGATTGTTCTTCTGAGAGAGATAGTGAGGCTCTAAAATTCATTATGCGAAACATTCTAGAGCCAGTTTCAATTTCATGGCCTTTTGTGTTATTTTCACTTGCAATAGATTACCCAAAACCAAGTTGCAATAGCTTATGCGGTGGTGTAAGTATCGACTACCCTTTTGGAATCGGTAGTGGCAGATATTTAAGAGAGGAGTTTGAACAACTAGTAGGAAATTCATTTACAATGAATATATATGGACTTTTGTGATATATATTCAATAATCGTATGCATAAACACTTGAATAGTAGTAACTGATTCTTTGTGTTTTATTTTAGTAGCATCATGCAATAATGATCAACAAATAAAAAATATATAAATAAATAAATAAAATTTTTAACATGCTTCATTCAATTTCCAATTACCTATATTTCCTATTTTTTGCTAGGAAAAACATTCTCATTAAAAGGGGTATAAAGTGTGACCAGTACTCACTTCCAAAAGATAATAATAACAATTGGCACGACTCTTGAGCCTACAACCTTGGGTTGCACAGTGCACATTCCACTGTGCAATAGAGAGAACATCGGCCCCGCTATCATTATGTGCAAAACCCAGGACAAAAAACTCCTCAGCAATAAAACCTTGTAACATTAATCTAGGGTTGGTTTCAATGAAATACAGCTACCATTTTAAAATTCTTAAAACATAGGTGGCTAAAAAGAAAAAGAAACATCTTGGATCTTTAAAATGCCATTTAGACCTGAGACTTCCATTTTTTGAGAGTAGGTTCGGTTGTACATGTAACCACTAATCTTGATTTACGTTAATTAAGCTCATTTTATATTAATTAAACTCGATTAAGGCTAATTTAATAAAAAAATTATTAGTTTTGGGCCTTGGATAGGGAGTTGAGCGGAGTTCGGCCCCACTTTAGTAGTTAAGGGCCTTTTCGTAATTTGTCCTTGCACCTCTTGGACACGTCGTCCATTTCCTTTCGTGTAACTTTTTGCATGGATCATCTTTCGTGTTGGGTCCGACTTGATCCGGACTTATCTTGGTCCAATTAAGGTGCATTTGGCTTAAACTGAAATTTCATAAAACGTATGGCCTTCCATGTAACTTTCAGAGAAATTCATGTTTAAATGGAAGCTTAACGTATCTTGCTATCTTCTTTTCGTACAACTGCTGGAGCTCTACCTTCTCTTCCGTTGCTTTTCATTTTTCCTCCTTTTGAGGTGCTACCACAACTGGAAAGGTGTTGTGCATGTGTTAGGAAACGCCTCCACAGATTTCCTTCTCCCTTGGGTACCTTTTTCCTGAAATCTACAGCAGTATAAGGTGAGGGGTTGTCTTCATTTCATCCTTTGGGTTATTAGGGCCATAAGGACTCCACCACATGACATGCATGTGAACTTAAACCCCATTTTCCTCTTTGCATGTTCTATTGTAGAAAACCCTTTTCGATTTGGAGTTTTCCCTCTACCCACACGATAAGAAGAGTTAGAAAGGGGCTAAACATTAGTAACAAGGCAAGTACTTGAGCTTATATGTACTGCATGTGTAATTTATTCATTGCATGTTGAGTTAGTTCTTCAATTTTTCCAACTACAGTCTTTTTTTAATGGGTGTGTGTGAATCAAGTTGTTATTTGGGTGCCAGTGGGGTATGAAGTAAGTGGGAATGGTAAAAATGGGAATAAAGGGTGTGGGAGTACAGAACACCTTAATTGGAGACTACTAATAAGTCACAGAACATATAGGTTCTGTACGGATTGAAATCGGAATTGAGCTACAGAACTGTATTCGGGTTTTTGAAGCTTACGGTGAAGCTACGGCTAAGCCGTGACCACTTACGGCTCAAAGTCCAGAGAGCAGTAGAATGGGATTTTGTACTACGGCTCACCTACGGCTACACCGTGGATTTCACTACGGCTAAGCCGTATCCAGCCTGTAACCTACCAGTAGGTCTTCCTACGGCGAGCTTTCCAGAGAGCTCATAGAACCCAGTTTCTTATACGGTTTGCATACGGCTGCACCGTGGAATACACTACGGCTACACCGTAACCTCCCCGTACCCTAGCCGTAGGCTTAGCTCGGCTAAGCCGTAGGCCAACATACGGTTGGGCCGTAAATGTGCTTGAAAATCCGGACAGATTCTAACCCACTCGGCTAAGCCGTAGCCTTGTATACGGCTAAGCCGTAAGGACCCAATGAATGTAGGATGTTAGGAACTTCCAATGATCTTGTAGGGCCTTAGTATTGGAACCTTCAACACCTCCACATTGGCCACTGGTAATTACATGTTGGAATGAATGAATGACTTATGAATGAGTTCCCAATAGCAAGTCATGGATGTTGGCATAATATAATGTCCCGTATGCCTATAAGGCAATACCAAGACACAGTAACACAACGACACCAGATTTCTTATGAGTACGTCGTGTTGAATGTTCTTGGGGATCATGGGCCAATTAATATAGGATGAGTAGTAATATCTCAATCCAAATGCATGCATCTTGCTACATCCCACCACCTTCAACATGAACTGTTTCCTCTAGCAAAACCCAGAGGCCATTCAGACCTGAGCTTCTAATGAGCACGTATCTGACAAGCCAGAGCTTCTAGTATGTGTGTATGTATATATATAGATATATATATGATTAATCACCATTGTGATTGCAGAGCCATGGCGTCTGGATCTGGCACAAAAAACAGCTCAGGTAATAATGACCGCAATAACATTGAGTTGGAAGGCGCAGATCCTCCACCACCACCTCCTCCACATCCCACTTACACTACGGAGGAATGGTGTATGATGCTGATGCATCAATTGGCTGCCAGCAATGCCAATCAGGCCGCCATGCAGTTACAGTTGGCCGCCCTGTTAAACCGACAAGATCAGCCAGGAGATCCCAACTCCTTGTATGAAAAGTTCCGTAAGAGGGGAGCAACAGAGTTTACCGGACATGAGGATCCGTTACAAGCAGATGAATGGTTTGTCTACACGGAGAACGTTTTCGATACATTAACCTGCAGACCCAAGCAGCAAGTGGTCCTTATAGCATCCATGTTCAGGGACATCGCGGATACATGGTGGAAGAGTATCCGGGACCACATAAGAGCTATTCCGAATGCTGCTGTTTGGGAAGCCTTTAAGAGGCAATTCAGGAAGAAGTTCATCCCCGACCACGTGACTCGCAAAAAGAAAGCAAAGTTCCTTTCCCTGCAGCAGAACCTCATGATCGTTGCAGAATACGTGCACGTGTTCAGTCAACTCTCTCAGTTTGCTCTAGACCTAATTGACACTAAGGAAAAGAGAGTGGAAAGATTTTTGGAAGGGTTAAGGCCTGCTATCAAGGGACATGCCACTGAATTTCAACGTCCCATTCAATATGATGATGCAGTAGCCAGGGCTTGTACAGCGGAAGAAATTAAGAAGAGCCTATTCTTGGGGGAGTCTAAGAAGAGCGTTCCGCCTTCTGGGAAAGGTCAGCAGTATTCAAAGAAACAGAAGGGAGTTGCTATTGGCACATCACGACTAGTCTGCAGTGCATGCGGGAAGGGTCACGAGACTAGTAAATGTTGGAGGTCCATGGGAGCCTGTTTTGGCTGTGGCTCCATAGACCATCGCTTGTCCGAGTGCCCAAGAAGGAAAGAATTTAGTCGAGCCTCGCCGCAGTAGCAATATCAGCAGTCTTCTAAGGCGACACCTCCTGCGCCTAACCAACAGCCACAGTAAGTGAGGCAAGGCCCAAGGCAGACACGGCAAGGCCAGGGACAGCAGAGACAAGGACAGCAACACCGACCCCAAAGACAAGGCCGCGCTTATGCATTGACACAAGAAGAAGCTGAAGCGGCGGAACATGTGGTTGTAGGTAAGGTTTCCGTTTGTGGCATTGAAGCTAAAGTGTTGTTTGATTCAGGTTCTTCACACTCCTTCATCTCACCTCGATTCTCTAGTAGGATACGAGAATCGCTAGCACAGTTGCCGTATGTGTTGAGTGTTATCACTCCGGTTGGTAAGAGGGTAACTTGTGACGACTATTACTCTAGTTGTCGAGTTCTCATCGGAGAAGTTCTTCTCCCAGCTGAACTTATCATGTTACCCATGCACGATTTCGATGTAATCCTAGGCATGGATTGGTTGACCAAATATATGGCCTGTCTCGACTGTTTCCGTAAGACGGTTACCGTAAAGGTGAGTGAAGATGGCCCAAGTGCTGTATTCCAAGGTGACAAGAAGAGTTCGAACACTAGATTGATTTTAACACTTCGAGCGGAAAGACTAATCCATAGCGGTTGTGAGGGATATATTGCCTTCATTGTGAAGAAGAAAGCACCTAAGAAGAGAGAAGAAATACATGTGGTTTGTGAGTTTCCGGATGTATTCCCGAATGAAGTACCTGGCCTTCCTCCAATTAGAGAAGTAGGTTTTACTATAGAGCTAGTACCTGGTACTGCTCCCATCTCTAAGGCTCCGTATAGAATGGCCCCGGCAGAGTTACGTGAACTGAAAGTACAGTTACAGGACTTATTGGATAAAGGGTTCATTCGTCCTAGCACATCACCATGGGGAGCCCCGGTCTTATTTGTGAAGAAGAAGGATGGCACCCTCAGAATGTGTATTGATTACCGGCAGTTAAATAAAGTGACAATTAAAAACAAATATCCACTACCTAGAATTAATGAATTGTTTGATCAATTACAGGGTGCGACACATTTCTCTAAGATTGATCTCCGGCCCGGATATCATCAGCTGCGAGTTAGGGACCAAGATACATCGAAAACAGCTTTCAGGACAAGATATGGGCATTATGAATTCTTGGTTATGCCTTTTGGATTGACAAATGCGCCCACAGTATTTATGGCCTTGATGAACAAAATCTTTTCATCATATCTTGATCAGTTCGTGGTAATTTTCATTGATGATGTTTTGGTATACTCCAAGACCAAAGACGAGCATGTGGAACATTTGAGGACTTCTTTGCAATTGCTAAGGGACCACCGGTTATATGCCAAACTAGACAAGTGTGAATTCTGGCTGGAACAAGTTGCCTTTTTGGGACATATAATTTCAAAGGATGGGCTTGCAATAGACCTAGCTAAGATCGAGGCTATAACTACTTGGCAGAGTCCCAAACCCGTTGCAGAAGTTAGAAGCTTTGTTGGCCTGGCAGGTTACTATAGAAGGTTTGTGAAAGACTTTTCCAAAATAGTTGCACATTTGACAAAGTTAACCCGAAAGAATGAACCATTTGTTTGGTCCAGTGAGTGTGAGTCGAGTTTCCAACTTCTTAATGAGAAATTAAGCTTAACCCCGATCTTATCCCTACCAGAAGGGAGTGGCGGATTTGTTATCTATACAGATGCTTCGGGGATTGGGCTAAGATGTGTACTCATGCAGAATGTAAAGGTAATAGCATATGGATCTTGACAATTGAAGGAACATGAGAAGAGCTATACCACACATGATTTAGAATTGGCTGCAGTAGTCTACTTGCTAAAAATGTGGAGACATTATTTATATGGAGAGAAATTTGAAGTCCATAGTGACCATCGTAGTCTCCAGTATCTATTTTCGCAGCATGATCCTAACATGACACAGCGCAGGTGGTTGGAATTTATAAAGGATTATGATTTCCCAATTAAATACTTCCCCGGGAAGGGGAATGTAGTGGCCGATGCTTTAAGCAGGAAATCCACCACTGAGTTGGCAGCCTTGTGTGGTGAATGGTCTCTAATAGAGGAATTCCGAGATTTGGATGTGGAAGTTGAATTAGTAGATGATAAGGTCATGTTAGTAGCTATGTCAGTCTTCGAACCCACCTTAATTCAACAAATCAAGGAGAGGTAGTTTGAAGATCCGGAGTTTGTTAAGATTCGTGACCACATATCTGAGAAACCTGATTTCAGGATAGTAGACGGTGTATTGTACTTTAGAGATTGGCTTTGTGCTTCAGCGGTTCAAAATCATAACTTGAAAAAGGCAATTATGACTGAAGCACACCATGCTTGATATTCCATGCACCCCGTGAGTACAAAAATGTACCGGAATTTACATGGCAGGTTTTGGTAGAATAACATAAAGAGGGATATAGCGGGCTTTGTGGCAAAATGCCTTACCTGCCAACGAGTGAGGGCTGAACACAGGAAGCCTCCCTGTTTGTTACATCCTCTGCAGATTCCTAAGTGGAAATAGGAGAATCTCACGATGGATTTTGTATCAGGGCTGCCCCGAACAAGTAGGTATCATGATGTTGTGTGGGTGATTGTCGACAGACTAACGAAATCAGCCCACTTTATTCCCATCAGGAAAAGGGATGAAATTTCAGGAGATGGCCAAGACCTTCATTGATGAGATTGTGCGGCTACATAGTACTCCAGTCTCAATTGTGTCCGATCGAGATAGTAGGCTCGTGTCTTCCTTTTGGCAGTCTTTTCAGACGTCCTTAGGCACCAAACTCAGTTTCAGCACGGCTTACCATCCTCAGACAGATGGGCAATCGGAGCGAACGATACAGACCCTGAAAGATATGCTACGAGCTAGCGTATTGGACTTCGAAAAAGAGTGGGATGAACACCTCTCCTTATGCTAGTTTACGTATAATAACAGCTTTCACCCGAGCATCGGAATGGCTCCGTTCGAAGCCTTGTATGGACGTAAGTGCCGTACGCCTGTCTGTTGGGAAGAAGTTGGGGTTAGGAGTTTCCATGGACCCACCCTGGTGGCGGATACGGCGGAAAAGGTACAAAAGGTGAAAGATAGGTTGAAAACTGCACGATCATGCCAGAAAAGTTATGCAGATAACAGGCGCCAGCCCCTCGAGCTCCAAGTGGGGGACAAAGTTTTCTTGAAAGTCTCCCGAATGAAGGGTACCATTAGGTTTGGACAAAAAGGTATGCTTGCTCCACGGTTTGTGGGACCTTTCGAAATACAGAGTAGAGTGGGAGACTTAGCTTATCGGTTGGAGCTACCAGCCCCGTTTGCGGAGTTGATAATGTGTTCCATGTGTCGATGCTCAGGAAGTACGTCGCAGACCCTTCACATGTCCTTGAGTTGGACGACGTGCAAGTGAGGACTGATGTGAGCTATGAAGAGAGACCCCTTCGTATCATTGACACTAAGGAATAGGTGCTGCGTACACGAACGATCAAATGGGTTAAGGTGTTATGGGAGCACCATGGACAAGAAGAGGCCACTTGGGAACTTAAAGATCAAATTCGGGCAAAATATCCAGAGCTACTACCCCAGGTACATTGCATCGGAGGACCAAATGATTTTAAGTGGGGGAGGATGTAGGGTCCCGAATCCCACTAATCTTGATTTACGTTAATTAAGCTCATTCTATATTAATTGAACTCGATTAAGGCTAAATTAATCAAAAATTATCGAGTTTGGGCCTTGGATAGGGAGTTGGGCGGAGTTCGGCCTCACTTTAGTAGTTAAGGGCCTTTTCGTAATTTGTCCTTGCACCTCTTGGACACCTCGTCCATTTCCTTTCGTGTAACTTTTCGCTTGGATCATCTTTCGTGCTGGGTTCGACTTGATCCGAACTTATCTTGGTCCAATTGAGGTGCATTTGGCTTAAACTGAAATTTCATAAAACGTATGGCCTTGTATGTAACTTTCAGAGAAATTCATGTTTAAATGGGAGCTCAACATATCTTGCTATCTTTTTTTTGTACAACTGCTGGAGCTTTCCCTTCTCTTCCGTTGCTTTTCATTTTTCTTCCTTTTGAGGTGCTACCACAACTGGAAAGGGGTCGTGCATGTGTTAAGAAATGCCTCCACTGATTTCCTTCTCCCTTGGGTACCTCTTTCCTGAAATCTACAGTAGTATAAGGTGAGGGGTTGTCTTCGTTTCATCCTTTGGGTTATTAGGGCCATAAGGACTCCACCACATGACATGCATGTGAACTTAAACCCCATTTTCCTCTTGCATGTTTTATTGTCGAGAACCCATTTCGATTTGGAGTTTTCCCTCTACCCACACGACAAGAAGAGTTAGAAAGGGGCTAAACACTGGTAATAAGGCAAGTACTTGAGCTTATATGTACTGCATGTGTAATTTATTCATTGCATGTTGAGTTAGTTCTTCCAATTTTTCCAACTGCAGTCTCTTCTTAATGGGTGTGTGTGAATCAAGTTGTTATTTGGGTGCCAGTGGGGTATGAAGTAAGTGGGAATGGTAAAAATGGGAATAGAGGGTGTGGGAGTACAGAACACCTTAATTGGAGACTACTAGTAAGTCACAGAACATATAGGTTCTGTACTGACTAAAATCGGAATTGAGCTACAGAACTGTATTCAGGTTTCTGAAACTTATGGTGAAGCTACGGTTAAGCCGTGAGCACTTACGGCTCAAAGTCTAGAGAGCAGTAGAATGGGATTTTGTACTACGGCTCACCTACGGCTACACCGTGAATTTCACTACGGCTAAGCTGTATCCAGCCCGTAACCTAGCCATAGGTCTTCCTACGACGAGCTTTTCAGAGAGCTCATGGAACCCAGTTTCTTCTACGGTTTGCACACGGCTGCACCGTGGAATACACTACGGCTACACCATAACCTCCCCGTACCCTAGCCGTAGGCTTAGCTCAGCTAAGCCGTAAGCCAGCATACGGTTGGGCCGTAAATGCGCCTGAAAATCCGGACGGGTTCTGACCCACTCGGCTAAGCCGTAGCCTTGTATACAGCTAAGCCGTAAAGACCCAATGAATGTAGGATGTTAGGAACTTCCAATGATCTTGTAGGGTATTGGTACCTTCCACACCTCCACATTGGCCACCGGTAATTACATGTTGGAATGAATGAATGACTTATGAATGAGTTCCCAATAGCAAGTCATGGATGTTGGCATAAGAAGGTGTCCCGTATGCCTATAAGGCAATACCAAGACACGGTAACACAACGATACCAGATTTCTTATGAGTACGTCGTGTTGAATGTTCTTGGGGATCATGAGCCAATTAATATAGGATGAGTAGTAATATCTCAATCCGAATGCATGCATCTTGCTACATCCCACCACCTTCAACATGAACTGTTTCCTCTAGCAAAACCCGGAGGCCATTCAAACCTGAGCTTCTAATGAGCGCGTGTCTGACAAGCCAAAGCTTCTAATGAGTGTGAGCTTGCTAGCCAAGGGTATGATATGACTAATACGATTGAATCTGAGTCGGCACCACTTAGCTTACGCCCTTTTGGGTATATGTTATGTATGTCACCACTGCAGTAGGTTTACGGAGGAGTAGTCGGCACTCCTCGGGAAGCTAGCCTGATCCCCTAACGACCCATATGTATGTATGCTCCCTTTCCCGGAGAATAGAGCCCAGTGGTTGCCAATCAGTATGTATGATGCTTTGACGGTAATTTCTCATTCATTGCCACTCCTGCATTATGTGTTTAGCACGTCACCATTGTTCTTTTAAATCAGTGCATACTGTTAAGTACTTTTGTTATATGTGTATATTGTTATACTTGTTTCATATGCCTCAGTACTTGCTTAACCGTCGTGTTAACAGTGTTTCCCTTGATATTGCAGGTCCAGAACCAGGTCCTAACGCGGGCACTGATGCACCCCCCGAGAGTACCCCAACGGTACCTCGAGGTGTAGACGAGTGGACAGATGGCGACGTCTATTACTAGCCATCCTACGGAGCACGTGTATTCTTGGGATGTTATGCTTGGACCTTTTGTATCAAACTCTTAAGTAGTATTCTTGGAATGTACTTAAAAGACTTTAACACTATCATATGTATATATATATATATATTTACTTTTGGAAGTTAACAGACTATGAACTTCGTGTGCTCTTGATAGTTACTGAGTATTTCGCAGGATTTCGCTTATGATCAGTTATGTTTGTACATGTGTCAGCTTACCTCACACGTTCCTGTGGAATCTCTCTTGTAGGAATTCGTGCATAATTCTTCAGGGCACGGATTTCTACGGGTTTACGTATCCACGCCCTAGGGGCCCATTCAAATCCCCAAATTCCCGGGATCGAGGCGTGATAGTACATGACTTGAGATTGGGTGAGATTTTGAATTAATTGTACTGTACTTTTGGGCTGTGTCTCGTAATGCTTTGAAGGCAAGTTTTTTTTATCACTGCAGATGCCATTGCTAGGATGAGATTCAGTGTTGCAGCATGGGTGATCTCCATTCTTCCTTAGTTATGGGGCCTTCTTATTGCATATTGTTTTTGAGAGATAAAAAGGATGTGCCATTTAAATTTAAATTGAGAATCTTAGGGATGATTTAAATTCAATCTAACACAAGTTAATTGAATTGCTTATTCTAGTCATTTATATTATCCTAGTCATTTGATTTTTTCCAGAAGCCAATTGTATTCACGTGGTTGCCACCTTAAGCATGGGGGTGGACCATGGCTTACAAAAAGATATTTACTAGGTATGTTAAGTAATAAGAGCAATTCATGGCAGTCACTCTAAATATAGTGGACAAGGGATGAATTCTTTGGAAATAATTTAAAATTTATCTAATAAAAATTGTGCAAATAATGGTGGATGAGAGAGATTTTAGGAATGGTGGTAGGTGGAGATATTTTAAGAATAATAAAAATCATGCAAAAAAAATGGTGTTTGAGAGAGATTTTAGGTATGGTGATAGGTGGACATTTTAGGAAAGTTATTGAATTCATAATTGCCACATGTCATTTGACGTGGCATGCTACAAAAATAAAATAAAAAGAGGGTACTGATGTGGCACCCTCCACAGGCCTCGTTTTCTTGTATCTTTAATATATATAACTAGCAACAATGCCCGTGCTGAGCCCGGGAAATATAAAATTAATTACCGTGCCGAGCCCAGGCATTATAAAATCAATTATATCTCAAATATTTTATTATTGTTCAACATAAGTAATGATATTTATAAAGACAATTGATACATATTTATTTGCACAAGTCTACAATGATACTATATAAAAGAAATATTTTAATTTAATTTACTCGATGCAAAAGATTAATATTTATTTGTAATTTGTAAATATAGATATGCCATATGTCTCGTGACTTCATTACTTGTGTTCAACAGTAATAAAACTTTTGAGATGTACATACAGATTATTTTTACATTTTATCAAAAGAATAAAAAAGTTAGGGTAGATGTCCTATTTAATAAAAGAAAATTAATACTTAGAGAGGATTTTAGGCTTCAAAAAAATAAAAAGAATGAAAACTTAGGAAAGGCAAACTTGGAACAAAACATACCTAATATAAAATACTAAGTAATATTTATTTATAATTTTACAAAGTTAAACCAAATTCAAACCAATTGTTATTTGAGAAGAAAATTTTTCATTGTTTTTCAATAAATAAATAAAATTAGGATCCATTAATAATGTAAGAATTAATTGATAATACATCATTTTGAACAATATGCCTATCAATCTACAAATGTATATGATGAAAATTTTTAGTGTTAGTACAGAAATAAAAATTAAAAAATTTGAAGATTAAAAGTAAGAAGAGATATCTTGAACAGGATATGATCATTTGATCCTTCTCCATCGTTTTTTACTATATAAACAAAATAGAATTTGATGAAGAACATGAAAATCAGTGGGTTAGGATAAAAATGTGAGAAAATCTAGGTGGAAATATTATTAATTGTACAACAAAAGAAACAAAAGTCTTGAATTAAAAGAGATAAGGTAATAAATAATAAACTAATCACATGACTCCACACCACCACCTCTACCGCTACCACTATCACTACCACTACCACTACCACTACTACTGCTAGTACCACCAGGATTGGAAAAAAAAAAAGTTTCAGTGCCCAGATTTTTCAAGTCAGGTCCTTAATGAAATCAGTTACTCGTACTGGGTGGGGTTCTTACATGACATCCCTAGTTGAGGTTTTGGGACCCTAACAATTTTTGCAAGGCATAACTCCATTGGTTGTCATCTTTTGCCAAGGGCCTCCATCAAAATCTATTAAAATCTACCCTATCCATCACAAAAAATAAAAAATTATATTATATTAAGTGATTTTAGAGGTGCCCATTTTACAAAAATACAATAGTTCAATCCCTTTATTTTCACCATCAAAGGGTGCCCATGAAAAATGTAATAAAAATAAAATTGCATCATGGAGAGGTCGCTTGCACCATTTATGTCCTTTCATTTTTAAAGTCTAAGTTCAAAAAAAAAAAAAAAGAAAAAGAAAGAAATAAATAGCCACAAGAAAGAAAGATATGCACATCAAGACATTTTTAATTAAGAGATTTAGCATCTACACGACACAAGACACAGTCAAAGAAGCATAAAACAGTTAAGAATAGTCATATGGAACTGCTTAAATCCAAACTTTATCGTTTCTCAATCAAAATATTACAGGGCCTAAAATAAACACAAAAAAATTGATGTAAGATCATTATATGTTTCTTCAAATTCTCATGATGAAAAATAAAAAATAAAAAAGAATCAGATAGGAAGAGATACAACTTATGACATACTGACATTCAAAAGGGCATAAATTGTATCCGCTTGTTGCCAACCTCTGAAAATGCAAGTGCCAGTCTAATGACTTGGATATTAGAATGGTAGAGATAAAATGTTGCTACCATTTAAATTTTAACAATGGGTTGATAAGATTTTAAAAAGATTTGGAGAGAAGATTTAAAGATGAGCGATTTGACGAGGAGAAAGGTTTGAGAGTGGTTATGTTTGTAATAACCGAATATATAGTAAGAAAGGTTTGAGAGTGGTTACCTGGACTCTATTCCACTTAATGTGTTGATGATGAGTTTGACGAGAAATCTGAAAAAAAAATAAATAAGGGGTACTGATATGACACCCTCTAGAGGCCTCCATTCTTGAAGATGCCTAGTTTTTTTTTTTTTTTTTAAACAATGAAATCCAGTTCTTACATGCCCTACCGCAAAACTCAACAATGCACACTGCATTCTCGAATCTACTTCCTCCGAAATTCCCATTTGAATTCTCACGAGCTCCCCAACCTTCGCCCAAACGCCTTCTTCATCTTACTCGCAGCGCTCCAAGTCAGTGATTTATGCAGCGAAGACGGGGAAGAAGATGAAGGCATCTGTAAAGACAAAGAAAGTGATCTCTCTGCTCTGGGAGCACAAGACAATGCCTTTCCAGTGGTAGATCCGCAGGCACCGATGAAGATCTCGTACACAGTTTCTTGCAGCTCGAAGTCCGAAAGACTGCATCCCAGATCGCCAAATGGTGATAGGAGATCAGAAATGGAGGCGATTGGAAGTAAAGATTTCATATTTGGGATTACCAATGCCTCCATCTCTGAGAAGTAGTACCATTTCAGGGGATGGAAGATGGGGTTTTATGAGATGGGTTTTTTTCTAAAATGGTGTGGGGAGGCTTGGATTCTGGAGATTTGAAATGGGTTGTTCTTGGATTTGAGGATTTCTTCTTCTTCTTCCGTCTTGGTGATCGAGATCAATCACTGTAACAGACGAAGAGTGAAAGAAGAGGGTTTCAAGATCGAGTGAAGGCAGGTGGGCCAGAGTAGGAGTAGACGCGATAGGATGCTCCACGACGCCTATATGCGGTTTGGAGATTCACTCCAAGATCTCGAAAGCAATCGCATAGATGCATTAGGGCAAAGCCCTTAAGACCCGAAGTGAGATGGGACTTAAGTCCTTAGTAAAGCCTTCCACCAGGAATCAGTTAGAAAACTCACAAGCTCTTCTTCTTCCGATTCTATCTGAGCGAAGGCGGCGATGGAAATCTTCTTCTTTAGATCTGCTGTGAGTGGCGTCTTTAGATTTGATGTTGGCTACTCTTTTTTTGATCCGATTGGTATGATTATGTGATAAGAAAAGAGACGGAAAAAGATGGAAAGCTGAGAGAATTAAGATGCTGAGGTGGCACTCTAAAAGAAAAATAAAAGTGCTAATGTAGCACATTTCACAGGCATTTATTCTTAGAGCTTTAATATATATAATGTGTAGGCAAATTGTTTAAAAAAAATAATTTTTTTTTGCTCTAAGTTTTTTATACCAGTAGATTAAGATTTTAAGATTCCTTTCCACGATAACAAAATTTAAAATAGTGATTTGCATATACTAAACAAATTTTTTATAGGCTTATCTCATATAAACATGGAAACATATGATTGGCATGAAGCCAAATGCACCCTAATGTTTTGCATTTGGAAAGAAGACAGCTGCTTTTAAAATTATTTATGACTTGGACCTTTCGGAATGAGTATAGAGATCAGCCGTACAACACTTTTTTTTTTGTCCTTAGCAAAAGCCATACAACACACGTTGTGACAACCTCATCTAAGAGGAAATGGGAAAGGTAACAAGATCTATTTATAGAATTGATCCCCCAAAAAACCTCATGGCAAATTAAATTGGCAATGGTTCTCAATTATTTGGAGAATATTCATGAAAAAAAAGGTACCATTCACTTACTCATAGACTATGATAGACTTTTATTTGACTGATGCAATTAGTGTGGGCCACAAAGAAATTAACAAATGGCCCATTTTATACTTTTTCTTTTCTGGTAATCAGCAAAGGGGTTGGGACTCAAATACAATACTACTCAACACTTACTCAACTCATATATATGAGGTAATTAGGATTCGCACATGTAAGGATACAAACAATTCACACATACAATGTAATTAGGACCCACACATGTGAGGGGCCAAGACACACTCACACATGTGGGATAATGGGGACCCACACTTGCGAGAGAACAAAATATAGCTCACACATGTAAGGTAGTCAAAACTCACATATGCAAAAGGAGGGGGGAGGCAAAGTCTGAACCCTTGACCTCCCTCCTCACCACTAGGGTAAGGAGCTGTTTACAGCCTATTTTAAATTGTTGAGATGTATTTGGTTTATCATTGGCGTATGCACAATGACACACTTACTAATGAGAAATTCTCTCACCTGAGCGGACTGCAAGTTCAGTCTAAAGAATGCATGTAGCTAGGCTTAAGGCTTCCCTCTGAGTAGTGTATATCTTTCAAATTGGTTATCTTCCCATGATTTGTCATTAGAGCCAATTTGACAGCTTTATTCTCTATTTTTGCCTGGTATTTTTGAGAAATCTATCCTTAGAAAATGGTTAAACTTTGAAGCTAGGGGTGTACAAGGTTCGGATTGAATCGAATTTAGCCAAATCCGTCACCAAACCATTACCTACAAATTGGCAGTTTTGTAATCCGTCACTGATCCGTTGCCCATTAAAATTAATCCGAATCGAACTGTGGATCAACGGTTCGAATTAGTTTAAACTGTTCAATCCGTTAGTAGTTTTCTTAACTATTTCACACTTTATCCACTGTAATAAGGAAATTACAATGGAGATTATTGTCTTTTAATATTTTTTATAGAAAAATAAATATAAACATATATATTATTTTAACGGTTTGGATTGGTTTAAATTTGTAGATTAAGGGTAAAATCCGTCACCAAACCATTACTAACGGATTAGAATTTTTTCAATTAGTCACCAATCCATTAACCAACCGATCAGTTAAAAAACCACGTATTGGATCGGATCGGATCAGTTTCATGGATCAATGAATTTTTTGTACACCCTTATTTGAAGCCGTCAAAATAGAGGTTGAAATAATTTTTAGGGATAATTATTTGCTTGGCCTTTCTCTGTGATGAATTTGTCCATAACCCTTCCCTCAACGCTAGGCATGCTTTAGGTGGGCCCCATGGTTAATTTGGACTGCAAATTAATTGTTGATAATCAACTCCTAGATGAGAATTCCCACTAATTGCATAATAATCTCAATGTGTAGATAGATAAGAACCGTCTCATGAAATTTTCTAGCTAAGTATTGTATCGTAATAATTCCTAGATATGAACCTTGCATAATAACATTTTTTCCTAGTTAGTCTCATGAAACACTAATTTAGGAAGTGATTCGTCTCATGCTATTTCTTGAAATGTGGACACCCCTTGTAAATTTCAATACCCTCCTAAAGAGATTGAGCTGTCTTCTTCTATTCAGATGGAGTCCAAGGATATTACCTGTTTAGTTTATGATCTAGCAGCCTCTTCAACTAAGGAGGAGTTAATCAGGCTGCTCTTCTAGTTGGTGTTTGATGTTTTCTTGTCATCTTTGTTCTTTGGTGAGAGTGTGCTTGGTATAAGACTTTTATACGGTTCCTCTTTGTGTTGGTTTTTTTTTAATTTAATTTTTTTGCTTTTAATTTAGGGTTCATTAACACTAAAAGAAAAAAAAAGGATTGAAAAGAATCTGCATGGCTCTCATATGCGGCCACAGTATTTTCTGCACCACCTAGCTTACTCATGATTAAGTTGACTCCAATCATGAAATAGTTCATACCAAACCATTCAATTGTACAAAAGATATATATATATATATTATTTCTATATTCTGTAACATGTACATCCCAACTAAAAACTGTGTCCATGTATGCATTTATGCAAAAAGACGAACATCTATAAACATGTTTATACAAAAGAAATATGAACACTATGGACAAGGAACAAAAGATATACATCATCTGTGTCACGTTTTACAAAAGAATTGTTTAATATGCATGTATGTCACCAATGCAAAATGATACAAAACCCCAAAACCCAATATACAAAAACCTAAATCATAATCGTGTCGCTCTCTGATACATGGATGAATCAAAGGGCCTTTGTTGTCCACTCATCAAGACCTAAAAAAAAATGTTGTGGTCTCCTCAGCCATGGCAAGACTGGTATTAGGATTTGGGCCTGTAACACCAATATAAACAATTGTGAATAAGACTATTCAGCAAAGCATAATTAAAGTAACACAAGCTATGTCTATTTCGAATTAAATGACAATTGATAATAAGAGGTCAATCAAGTATACTAGGCATTTAAGTAGTGAATAAAACATGCTATACGAATCAATTAAAATAATACACTGTCGAGTGGTTACTGGTTACTACATTTTCTAAATCCTCTCGGTAGGGATCTTGTCAGTAGGAACACCAGTGCTTTGGCTCAAGTACAGATGGGTCCCTATTTCCCAGAGTCCAAAATTTTAGATACCTACTACTGTGATAATAGTCAGTCTACACCAAATTCGACAGCATTAAGTCTTATAAAGTGAAGCTAAGTATTGCTAAACTAATTTGAGTAAATCATTAGAAATTGAGTAAGAAATTAGTCCATATCAATTAGTGTCAATTATAGTCTATTTAATCACTCTTACTCAATTGATTTTTGATTAATAAAGATAGAACAGTAAAGAATATACAATTGAATATAGTATATTCATAAATAATGATTCAGTTACAATAAAAAAAAGGACAATTATCAGGCTATCAATAGCAATGCAATTCAATTAAACAAGTCAATGTATCTTATTAGCCAATCCCAAACTAATCACCCATAATCTCTAACTGTCCATTTCGATGTAGTTTTAGGCTATCTGATACATTGCTATCTTCGTTTGGTGTTACATTGCATATAAATGTGAATCAAAGTCCCTTAGACCAACACCCATAGTTAAGTACTAGACATATGAATGACATCACATGAATGAATCCTAGCTCAAGACTTGTCATGTGTATTTAATTTCCATTGGACCAATTGTCATGGTTAAAGGTTCCAAACTAAGGGCCTATTAGGTCTTTCAGTATCTTCGTTTCTTATAATTCAAAATTCATATCATGATTAACCTTATGTAGTGTTTAAAATCAGTGGGGACAAGTATAGAACCCACATAATAAATTAGAACTGGTATAGAATTGACCCTTTAAAATAGTAAAGCCATCTTGAGAGTGGCCTAGGGTGTGCTCGAGTGCCGATGCTTCTGGGTTCAAAAGTTTTGACTGACGAATTTTTGTCAGACATTCTATACGCGCACTAGAGTGCGTGCTCAAGAATTTCAATTCAAATTCTGTTGTACACTTCTCCTTCTCCACTTCACACCTACAATGCAACTTCTATTCCCCCATTTTATTCTCATTCAGAGCACTATATCCATCCCCTTTCAATACCACAACTATTGTCCATTCCTCATACATCCATTCTTTTAAAATATCACATTCGTAAAAACAATATAATATATGGAAAAGGCTGGAAATTATAAGGCATATCATTCAATTAACACAACCAAGATGCTACTAGCATGCATTCACTATTAATTAGCTTATACTTACCTCAATTAACAGCTCCTAACTTAATCAACATTAAACATAATTATTTAAAATAAATTTACTTTAATCAGCTACTAATCATGCTTAATTTGGATTGGATGTTTCACTTTCGCACCCATGCACACAATACACATGTCCTTGACTAAGTACCTGCCCGCTTGATTTGAATTCCATTTGAGTATCTGAAGCTTGAACCTAGAAAGTAAAATTGAAATATATTGAACCTAAATCTAACCCAAAGTATAGATTATGTAACCTGTGGTGCTTTGTAACTCCCATCAAGTTGGGCTCAATTAGATTAGCTAGTTGCCCAAACTTTTTTAACATGTTTTAGTGTCAATGGACAAAAGGTCAGATTGATTTTCCTCGGGATGGATAAGGTTGCCACAACAAGGTGCAAATGTGGAATGCATGTGCATGTTAAGTAAGGATTCTAGAACCCACAGAGATGAGGTTCAAGGTCCCAAACATATTTCTAGCATGTAGTCTAATTAATTAAAATGAAAAATAAAAGGACTAAAGAAAATCAAACACCACAAGAAGGCATTAAAATTTTTTACGTGGATAACCTGAACAAGGAAAAACCACGAAGCCTATCACCCAATCCAACGGAAAACCAAACATTAGGAATTAAATAATTACAAGATATACTCACAACCCTTCCCTAGTTAATCACAACCTAAGGACTATAGTTATTCTTGCCGACTATAATGTCATTCATTATTCCCTGTGCTTGACACAACCCCCCTTGGTGTCTCAAGACGAACAATCTTCCACACGAATAGAAGTAACAAATCTATAAAAACTCAATAACTTTAGCATAGCCCTTCGATAGATGCTCTAGAGAGAAAGAGGATCACCAATGGGTTTTTCTTCATCATCCGCTCGAGCGGGATATCATTCTACCTGGCAATTTTTGTCAGGTCCACTCGAGCGAGTCCAACTTCACTCTAGGGGAGAACCATTCTGTCTCCTTTTTTCTTCTTCTTCTTCAATTTCTTCACTTCAATGCATCAAGCCATCTAGCATATGAAGCTTAGTAGTAGATGTGCCTTATTGGTTGAATTTTATTCTATAAATATTTAATGGATCCACTTGTTAAGAGATTAAATTTGTTTGTAAACCCACTATGATACCAAGTAAGGATTTTAGAACCCACGGAGATGAGGTTCAAGGTCCTAAAGAGATTTCTAGTGTGGAGTCCAATTAATCAAAGTGGAAGATAAAAGGACTAAAGCAAATCAATTACCATAAGAAAACACCAAGATTTTTTACATGGAGAATCCGAATACAGGAAAAACTACGAGACCTATCACCTAGTCCAATGGAAAACCAAGCAATAGAAATTGAACAGTTAGAAGATATACTCACAATCTTTCCCTAATTGACCACAACCTAAGGACTGTAGTTTTTCTTGCCAACAATCACACCGTTCACTTTTCCCCATACTTGACACAACCCGCCTTAATGTTGCAAGATAAACGATCTTCCATAAGAGTAGAAGCAACAACTTCAGCACAGCTCTTCAATGGATCCTTTAGAGAAAAATAAGATCTCTAATGGTAATTCTAGGTTTAAAATGAGGAGATGGCATAGATAGGATTTATAACAGAACTCTTTAAATAACCCATAATTCAAGCATAAAAGTTATAGTTACAACATAACACAAACATGTAGGAATAGTCTAAACAGGAAACCAATACGCATAAGAAAGTTGGGTTTTTCTTTGTCATCCTCTTAAGCAAGCAATTATTTTGCTTGGCAATTTTCACCGGTCCACTTGAGTGTCACAACCCGAGCCCAGGAGATCGGGGGTTAGCAAAACCCTAACCAGCGACCCACGCACTCCCATGCGTTTGCACTTAGATCAGGTCTAGATGCATACGCACAAGGAAAAACACACGTGCAACAAGTATGCGGAAGCTACAAGTATCAACATGTGACACGAGACACACAAGAAACAGAAGGAATGATATCCAAAGACTGACATAAAAATCAAAACATGCAAATTGGGATCCAAGTACAATGTATCGAACATGAGTACAATCAATGAAATAAAAAGAAAGCAATATGCATGCATGCAGAACAATCGCGCTCTGGTGGAGTGATGACACACACTCCGCAACCTAAAGAGACAGCTAGGGTCTCCTCCACAAACTGACGACCGACAAGAACACGGTCGAGGGTACCTGAGCCTGCAACACCAAGGACAATCTGTGAATACAACGATTCAGCAAAGTATAAGCAGTAACAAGATAACACGTGTGGTCTCTAATAGAATAAAAGACATAAATAATCATAACATGTCAATGTAGTAGTCTAGGCAGTTGTGCATTCAAATTAACATATGCTCCGTGAATCAATGTGTAAGTACATACTAAGTGGCTACTATGTACGCCATATGCTCCCAAGGTAGGGATCTTATAAACATGATGAGAACACCATGGGCCAGATGGGTCTCGGGTTCCTGAGGTCCGGATTCCCCAAGACATATCCTTACTGCAGCAAGGCCATATAACTATACCAAAGTCACCCCGTCGGGATCCTAAGGCTAAGGCTCAGTAGTGCCGGACCATATGGAGTCAAACAAACATACAAACAAACATAAGCATATGCAAAACTTACCATAACGTGCATATCATACTGTGTGCATAGCATAACATGTATCTCTTATCAGAACGTGACGATGCAAGAGATCATACAAATGAAACAGTCAAATATATCAAACTGAACAGAGCAACAACAATATAATGGATGCCAACAGAGTAAAAAGCATGCAGGTAACCAAGGATGAAGACATATCAACTCACGTGCATCAACTAGGAGGATCGAACATGCAAGATCACTATTCCACCAGGGATTAACCATGGACATAGCTAGAAATATCCAGTCGTGTGCCCCAGCATAGAATGCGTACAAGAGGGCAAAAACCAAAGTCAATATGCCATGCAATCAGATTATCTTCCAGGAATCACAATCTTTTACTAGCCAATCCTATTCTAGTTATCTAGTGTTTCTAACCGTGCATGATGATGTAGTTTTAAGTTGTCCGATGCACCATTGTCTAGTGTTGCAGTGTATCTAGAATGTGCACCGAAGTCCCTTAAACCAACACCCATGGGAAGGTGCTAAGCAACCGGATAACGTGCATGAATGATTCGCAGCCCTTGAGATCATTCATGTCATACATTCAGACCATTGGGTAAGTCTAGGTGATCTACATTCTATCATGAAGGCCATATTAGTCTCTTTCTTACGCCTATCCTTGTTCTTCATGTTTCAGGGGTGATACGGCTTAGCCGTAGGTGAACTTACGGCTTAGCCGTAGGCATCTTACGGCATAGCCGTAATCTGCACTGCGGCTCTACCGCGGTTCCCTTTACTATTCATCCGCAATTACGGTTCACCCGTAATTTGTTCTATGGCTTAACCGTGTGCTGTTATACGGCTTAGCCGTGGCTGGGCCATAAAAGGTCTACCAATTGCTTGCTTTCAGTTAATTCAGAAAAAGGCACCCTGTATTGATCTACGGCTGGGTCACGGCTGAGCTACGGCTTACCCGTAGGACAATATATAGCTTAGCCGTGGCTTGGCCATAGAGGAAAACTGGGTTTTCCCCTCTCTGGACTTTAAGCCGAAGGTGACTTACGGCTTAACCGTGGTGCACATGAAAGTCTTTTCTGAACTGATTACAGAAACACTTAAACACATCCAAACTGACGAAATCACATGAAATCGATTGAACTGATCACAAGATTGGCTGTACACATCATTCATAAGCAAGAATACTCAATTTAATCACAATCAAACACATACCCATATGGTTTAGCCATGTTATACTTATACTTGCCTCAAATGGGGTCTAACACACTCTCTGTTGTCCTTGGGCTCAATTCACACTACCACATGCTTCTAATCGCCATGCATGCAAGAAAAGAAGAAAAGAGAACCATGAGGAACAGTACCAATTGATAATGAGAACAAGAAGAAGAAGAAAGAGAAGAAACACTGTAAGAACTCCAACTCACCTCGAAACACACGAGGGATATTCAATGTGGACATGCATCGATGCTCTCCCTAAGGAGAAACGAGAAGAAGAAGGAGACTCGAGAGAGATAGCGATCTGTAACAGAGAAGAAGAAGAAAAAGGTCGGTGGCACCGATATATATAGATAAGGATAAAACAAATTACCAAAAAGTCCAATTGTTCTAATTTAATTCCAGTTCGAGTCAATTGCGGGTCTAACGGAAACAAATAACATATTTGGCAAACGACATAGTTACGGGAATCGACAAGCATAATAAAAGACATGCGTTAACACCAAGATGATGCATGAATGACGACATCGAATAAAATCGAATATTACGAAAAAGGGCTTATGTCTACTTAAACTAGGTCAAACTCAACCCAACTACCTATCCATAACCTGAAACCGACCAAAAACAAGAACAAAACACAATTAGCAACCAAATCATCAGGAATTAGCCGCTAATCCAGATCAAATCAGGTCGGGGTGTTACATCCTCCCCCACTAAAGACACATTCTGTCCCCGGAATGAACACACATTTGCAGGCACAACCCGCCGAACAACTACGTCTCCAAAGTGCTTAATCTCTCGACTCGCTCTGATAAGCATGGCGGCTTCTCAAGTTCCCACGTGCTGAAAGAATCGCTTCACAAAAAGCTTCCTGGCAGAACACACATACATCGTCGCAACGAACATGCAAGAGAAAATTCCGAACACATCGATGACGTGCCTTGACAACAACTGCAACATGTTTTCTAGAAAACGCCACGAAAGAACCAATCTGCGCGCCAACTCCCTGAAGCTAGTTTCAATCTCAATTGGTGTGATAGGCCTCGGAGCTAACTTGTCTTCTTGGCAAGAAAATCGCACTCTGCATTAGCAAGACTTTCCGAAACTCAATCTTCGCATAAGCAATTCTATGGCCATCTTCTAGTCTGTAAGGCTTCCTTATCTATACTACACGATCTACAAATGTCTGTCTCAAGCATCCACTCGACTGATCCGTCTGTCTGCGGGCGCGAAGCTGACAGTTCGTACCGACTGACAGAGCAACGAGCAACTACGAAGGCATTTGGCGAAATAGCATCTCAGCACTCTGACAACGGGAGAAGGTCACGAACGCGGCTTTAAGCATGGACTGCTCCCCAAAGAACTGATATGACGGCTGATAGCCTTCCCAGATCTTTGCCCAACCGAAAAGCTCAACCCAACACAAGAAGTCGCCGGTATCCTCAATCCACAGCAGAGCCCTCCTCACCTTGACGTCGTCTCGCCAAACTAGACTCCGACAGGAAATCCACTGCGGAGCAATGCCGTCACACAACCAAAACATCACTCCTTACGCACTAGGCCACTAGATCACCTCCTCAATACAGACTGAACATCCGTTCGCTCACTTCACCAGGAGAGTTGGCAAACTCTTGTCAGGCGAAAACATCCCCCATCTTCTGACGAACTCACCTGGTGCTCCCGTCACTTCCAGCACAGTAGCGGCTAGCAAAAGTCCACGAAGAAATAATTCCACTGACATGATCCACCCAACATCCTGTATCATGAACAGATGTTTACAACAAAACAAGTACATTGATATAAAAGAAACAAAACTATGATTCGTCAAGAATGGTGACAACGACAGTCTACAACAACCCCAAAAAATACGTCCACAGACAAGTGGGAAGAGGGAAAAGATTACTTGTCAAACAGAACAAGGCGGAGGAAAACCTATAAGAAGACCAAACAGTGGCAATGATAAACAACGGAATGAATATGGCGTTCGAACAATCATCAAAGCCTTCTGCAAGTCAGTAAATGGTCATGGGAAAGTCGATAAAGGGTATTAGAATCACAGGAAAAACACGAAGACTGGTTGGACTCAGAACAACTCAGAGAGAATGCACTACTACATCAGGCGAATAAAACTTTAAAGATCCGTCTTCAACTGTAAGGTAGCAAGCACTCACAAGAAGCATCTTAGACAAAGAGCGGAGGCAAACGGGTCAAGCAGCAACATCAAAGAAGAAGTAACACTCAACAAAATAGCCTCAGAATAAAGCAAGGAAACAAGGAAACGAAGGGGGTAAGCGGATAGAGAGAAAAACTCTGACATCAGTCACCTTGGCACAAGCTCGAATAGAAAAGAACTGAGGAGTAAACCGGACCCAATACAAACAGTGGAGTAAACCCAAGACGACTTCTCAATGGCAAGAGCTAGTGTATGGGAATGACCTGAAACAAAATCGATGGAAAAGAGCATGAGGATCACCAAACAATAGAGGAAAAGAATCATAGGAATTCTACGACTCAAAGGGTGACACTGCACTTTCCTCAAGGGAAACGACCAACAACCAACAACTACTACGCAAAGCCTATGAGGAATCATCTGCATCGCGTCTCATCATCACACTACTAACATTGGGAACTACAAACTCCCCTCAACGACACCCAAAAGATTCACTGCTAATGGCTACCAGTTGCTCCTCTACTAACTCCCCCACTAAAAGAACAGATCAGTCGCCACACACAAGGTGGGCTATGACGACACTTCCCGAACAAGATCACACGACAAGGAACTACTCGACCTCACGAGCAACCTCAACACCAGTTAAAGGAAACCACAATCTCGATATCCACACAGAATGAGAGCAAGAGACAATGAAATAAAGGCACTAAGACTAGAATTAACAGTCAGGGATTAATACAGCGTAAGACTCAACCTAGAGGAGTCTCTCCATTTCCTACCAGCTCAACAGCCAAGGAATACCTACCCTACTAATGGACACAAAAGAACATGGACAATCAGTCCCTCGAATACGATAAAGGAGTCGCCACTAGTAAGGTACGATGAAGGCATGGGGTCCTCGATGAAGCACAAAATAAACCACCACTCCTTGGAGCATGTTGACGAACTCATCCCGCTGCGCGAGCAAAGCTTCTACACAAGCGTGGAAATACACTTCGAATGTCATGTAACTGTTGTCCATCCAGAAGGTATAGGGATAGCCGAAATGTGTCCTGAGGATCTCTCGCACTCTGAATGCATACAGCAGGAGTCGCCTTCGTCTACACACAATCGCGTAAGCGTCCGGGAGAAGATGCTTGATGCTCTCTTCTAACGCGTACTGGTCTCGGGACAGTTCGGCTTCTTGCAGTAGATCCACCAAGGCCATTGTTCAGACAACTAAAGGAATGCCTCTGAGGTGCCCTAACTCCCAATAGAGAACATCAATGTAAGGCTCCTGAAAACTGTCCGCTGCCATGAGCTCTAACCAAGGGCACAATGCGCTATGCATAGGTTTCAGCCGGATGGTCTCGACAAACACTGATTGAACACCTGCGAAAGAAACACTTGTGAATAAATAAGAAGAACACATACTAACCAACCTTACCAACAAAATGGCACTGAAGACCAACTGTTAGCATCACGTTTACTCACCACGTGCCTACATGCCTACATACTGAACCACTATAGCAACAATGCTTTGATACCATACTATACGTATGTCACAACCCGAGCCCAGGAGATCGGGGGTTAGTAAAAACCTAACCAGCGACACACGCACTCCCGTGCATATGCACTTAGACCAGGTCTAGATGCACACCACAAGGGAAAACAAACGTGCAACAAGTATGCGGAAGCTACAAGTATCAACATGTGACACGAGACACAAAAGGAATGATATCCAAAGACTGACATAAAAACTCGGAACATACAAATTGGGATCCAAGTACAATGTATCGAACATGAGTACAATCAATGACATGAAAAGAAAGAAACATGTATGCATGCAAAACAGTCGCGCTCTGGTGAAGTGATGACACACACTCCGCAACCTGAAGAGACAGCTAGAGTCTCCTCCACAAACTGACGACCGACAAGAACACGGTCGAGGGTACCTGAGCCTGCAACACCAAGGACAATCTGTGAATATAACGATTCAGCAAAGTATAAGCAGTAACAAGATAACACGTGTGGTCTCTAATAGAATAAAAGACATAAATAATCATAACATGTCAATGTAGTAGTCTAAGCAGTTGTGCATTCAAATTAACATATGCTCCGTAAATCAATGTGTAAGTACATACTAGGTGGCTACTATGTACGCCATATGCTCCCAAGGTAGGGATCTTATAAACATGATGAGAACACCATAGGCCAGATGGGTCTCGGGTTCCTGGGGTCCGGATTCCCCAAGACATATCCTTACTGCAGCAAGGCCATATAACTATACCAAAGTCACCCCGTCGGGATCCTAAGGCTGAGGCTCAATAGTGCCGGACCATATGGAGTTAAACAAACATACAAACAAACATAAGCATATGCATAACTTATCATAACGTGCATATCATACTGTGTGCATAGCATAACATGTATTTTTTATCAGAACGTGATGATGCAAGAGTTCATACGAATGAAATAGTTAAATATATCAAAGTGAACAGAGCAACAACAATATAATGGATGCCAATAGAGTAGAAACCATGCAGGTAACCAAGGATGAAGACATATCAACTCATGTGCATCAACTAGTAGGATCGAACATGCAAGATCGCTATTCCACCTTAGATTAACCATGGACAGAGCTAGAAATATCCAGTCGTGTGCCCCAGCATAGAACACGTATAAGAGGGCAAGAACCAAAGTCAATATGCCATGCAATCAGATTATCTTTCAGGAATCACGATCTTTTACTAGCCAATCCTATTCTAGTTATCCAGTGTTTTTAACCATGCATGATGATGTAGTTTTAAGTTGTCCGATGCACCATTGTCTAGTGTTGTAGTGTATCTGGAATGTGCACCGAAGTCCCTTAAACCAACACCCATGGGAAGGTGCTAAGCAACCGGATAACGTGCATGAATGATTCGCAGCCCTCGAGATCATTCATGTCATACATTCAGACCATTGGGTAAGTCTAGGTGATCTACATTCTATCATGAAGGCCATATTAGTCTCTTTCTTATGCATATCCTTGTTCGTCATGTTTCAGGGGTGATATGGCTTAGCCGTAGGTGAACTTACGGCATAGCCGTAGGCATCTTACGGCATAGCCGTAATCTGCACTGCGGCTCCACCGCGGTTCCCTTTACTGTTCATCCGCAATTATGGTTCACCCGTAATTTGTTCTACGGCTTAGCTGTGTGCTGTTATACGGCTTAGCCGTGGCTGGGCCGTAGAAGGTCTACCAATTGCTTGCTTTCAGTTAATTCAGAAAAAGGCACCCTATATTGATCTACGGCTGAGTCACGGCTGAGCAACGGCTTACCCGTAGGACAATATACGGCTTAGCCGTGTCCTGGCCGTAGAGGAAAACTGGGTTTTCCCCTCTTTGGACTTTAAACCGAAGGTGACTTACGACTTAACCGTGGTGCACACGGAAGTCTTTTCTGAACTGATTACAGAAACACTGAAACACTTCCAAATTGACGAAATCACATAAAATCGATTGAACTGATCACAAGATGGGCTGTACACATCATTCATAAGCAAGAATACTCAATTTAATCACAATCAAACACATACCCACATGGTTTAGCCAAGTTATACTTATACTTGCCTCAAATGGGGTCTAACACACTCTCTATTGTCTTTGGGCTCAATTCACACTACCACATGCTTCTAATCGCCATGCATGCAAGAAAAGAAGAAAAGAGAACCATGAGGAACAGTACCAATCGATAATGAGAACAAGAAGAAGAAGAAAGAGAAGAAACACTGCAAGAACTCCAACTCACCTCGAAACACACGAGGGATATTCAATGTGGACATGCATCGATGCTCTCCCTAAGGAGAAACGAGAAGAAGAAGGAGACTCGAGAGAGATAGCGATCTGTAGCAAAGACGAAGAAGGAAAAGGTCGGTGGCATCAATATATATAGATAAGGATAAAAAAATTACCAAAAAGTCCAATTGTTCTAATTTAATTCCAATTCGAGTCAATTGCGAGTCTAACAGAAACAAGTAACATATTTGGCAAACAACATAGTTACGGGAATCGACAAGCATAATAAAAGACATGCGTTAGTTCCAAGATGATGCATGAATGACGACATCGAACAAAATCGAATATTACGAAAAAGGGCTTATGTCTACCTAAACTAGGTCAAACTCAACCCAACTACCTATCCATAACCTGAAACCAACCAAAAACAAGAACAAAACACAATTAGCAACCAAATCATCAAGAATTAGCCGCCAATCCAAATCAAATCGGGTCGGGGTGTTACATTGAGCGAGCTCCAAGTTCACTCGATCGAAGAGCCATTCTACCTCTAGTCTATTTTCTTCATGAATTTTCTTCTTTTATTCGATTTCTTCACTTTAGCACATCTGGTATCTCATGTTATAGTCCAAATCTAAAATATAAAAATTACAACTCAATTTGTATTCGAGTTTCGTCCATAACCTATGAATATGCCAACGCTAAAAATACTTACAATCTCCCCCTTTAGCAATTCATGGATAAAACTCGAAAAACATATATAAAATCTATTTACCTAACAAATAAATCATAAAATAAATGCAAGCATTTCCAAGAATTACATTGAAAATTTTAAAAATCAGTTCCCCCTAAATTCCTACTCCTCCTTTTTTGTAATTTTCCCTTTTTGTTCATAATTGATGAAGGAGAGAAGTGAAGATTAGACCGAATTAGGGGGAGAAGGCAAAGGCATTCCAATGGTCTCTTGGTGCCACAATATTTAGGCAGCCACACATTTGAATTTTGAGCGTTCAACACAGTATTGACCGTAGAACATCATAGGTCAAATTTTTTTACCTAGATTGCTCTAATTTTGACCTTTGGCGGAGACAATTGTTTCATTCATTGCTTCTGATTTCTGAGTTAATTTCTCAACTTATTGCAATGTGGTCTAATGTGTGCTTTAATTCTACAGAGGTGACATGTGGGAACAAATTTTGGACGTGACACATTCCTTTTTGAAGTACTAGCAACAGGATTCATTGGATTTTGAACAATGGGTGTCTTTGAAAGCAATGTAGTGCTTCTAACAAAAATAGATTTCCTGAATTCTTCGAAGTAGAAGCACCATTGACGTACACAATACCATGTTTATCAATTGCCACATTCTAATTACACATGATATCATCAAGCATTTTCAAACTTGTATTCATCTTTTCTAACGAAGCTTTTGTGATGGTCATCTTTGACATAATCATCTTGATCTTTCCTTCCAAATCTACTTTTTCAGCCTGAGATGAATAAAACTTTTTCCTCATTAAATCAAGCTCTTTTGCAGATTTTTTAGTTTCCTCAGACAACAGATTGTACTTCATATTTGCATCAATTAGACTTTTAGACATAATGTGAAGCTATGTATCTAATTGATTTACTTTTGCATTGGCATCTTCCAGTTTTTTTTTCGGTGAGGAAATCCAATTTTTTGAAACTTTCCACTTGGTGGTGATCTTCTCATTGAATTTATTCAGCTTCATAAAATCTTTCCACAAAGATTTATAGAATTCTTCACAATCCTGATCATCATCTGACCTACGGCTATCAACATTAAACTCATTGTCAAATACACCCTACGAAGGAAAAAAAGTTAGATCCAGCGAAAAAAAGCAATAAACTTTGATATGGTAGTGTCAGGAGTAAAGGTATCCAGATCATTCCCTGAATCTTCAAAATCATCGTCCCTAGTAGCTATTAAACTCTTACCAATGGTCTTTAATTTTCTGTTCACACATTGAGATGTTATATGACCAAACCCTTTGCATTCATAGCATTGAACAAATTGAAGGTTTATCTTTGTTTACTTTTTCATGGATTTGGACATCGTCAAGCCAAGTTTCCTACATTTGGTCAACTTTTTGAATTTTTTTATGAATTGAACTGCTAGATCGATTTCCTCATAATCCTCTTCAACATCCTTTTTAATTCCTTTGAAATTTAGGGCAATCCCCTTCACTTTTCTAATTGCCCAATGGTTGGTATCAGAGGGTATCGAAGTCTTTATTCTCCTCTGTTGCAACAACTTTAGTAGGAAACCTTTTCGGTAGACATCTCATAATCTTCATAACTAACTTATTCTCAGGAATAGGCTCACTCAAATTGAAACTTGAGTTGACAATGTTACTCAATTTGGCATAAAAGTAGTCAAAGGTTTCATCATCATACTTTTTTAGGGTTTCAAAGGAAGTAGTCAAGTTTTGGAGCTACGATTGTTTAACCATGATGGTGCCTCACTCAAATTGAAACTTGAGTTGACAATGTTACTCAATTTGGCATAAAAGTAATCAAAGGTTTCATCATCATCCATTCTTAGGGTTTCAAATGAAGTAGTCAAGTTTTGGAGCTAAGATTGTTTAACCATGATGGTGCCCTCATGAGTAGTCTGCAAGATATCCTAGGCTTATTTCGCAGACTCATAGGTAGAGATCCTATGGAACTCATAAAAAAAACTCCATTGAAAATAACATTAATATCTTTGTTATTAAAATTGGCAGCCTATTTCTCTTCTCTAGTCCACTTATATATACATCAGCCACAACAACAGGTTTGGCATTCCCAAATTCAACATAATTTTGGACATCCACATCAATTGACTGAAGAAAAGCAGTCCTACGAACTTTCCAGTAAAGATAGTTCGAGCCATCTAGCATATGAGGCATGTGCCTCCTCGATTGAATTTCATTCTAAAAATCTTTAATGGATCCACATGTTAAAAGATCAAATCCATGTGTGAACTAACTACGATACCAATTAAGGATTTTAGAATTTGCGAAGATGAGGTTCAAGGCTCTAAAGAGATTCTAGTATGTAGTCCAATTAATTAAAACTGAAGATAAAAGGACTAAAGCAAATCAATCACCATAAGAAAACACCAAGATTTTTTAAGTGGAAAACCTCGAACACGGGAAAAACCACAAGACCTATCACCTAGTCCAACAGAAAACGAAGCACAAGAAATTGAACAGTTAAAAAAATACTCACAAACCTTCTCCAGTTGACCACAACTTAAGGACTGTAATTATTCTTACAGAAGACCACGTCGTTCACAGTTGCCTGTGCTTGTCACAACTTGTCTAGATGTCGTAGATAAATAATCTTCTACAAGAGTAGAAGCAACAAATCTCTAGAAACTCAGCAACTTCATCACAGCCCTTCATTAGATGCTCTAGAGAGAAAGAGGATCTCCAATGGTTATCCTTATGCTAGGATTTTATACATAAGAGTTAGGGTTACAATAGAACACAAATAGGCAAGTGTAGTCTAAGCAGGAAACCAATTCGCGCAGAAAAGTTGGGTTTTTCTTCGTCACTAGCTTGATCTTGCAGAGGGTTTGCTCCAGCGGCAATCATTTTGCTTGGTAATTTTCGTCAGGTCTGCTCGAGCAGAGAGCCATTTTGTCTCCCATAATTCATGCGTAATAGTTAGGGTTACAATAGAACACAAATAGGCAAGTGTAGTCCAAACTGGAAACCAATTTGTGTAGAAAAGTTGGGTTTCATCACCCGCTTAAGCAGGCATAGGTTTTGCTTGAGCGGGCAATCATTCTGCCTAGCAATTTTCATCAAGTCCGCGCAAGCGGAGAGCCATTCTGTCTTTGGTTTATTTTCTTCATGTATTTTCCTCTTTCCTTCACTTCAGCATATTTGATGACTCATGCTATAGTCCAAATCTAAACTATGAAAATTACAATCAAATTAGAACCCGATTTTTGTCCATAAACCATGACATAGCCAACACTCAAAATACTAACATTAACCCATCTTAAGTTTATTTCATCCAAGAATTTCCCTATTTCCCCAGTGGTAAGAGATATGTATTCTTACCTAATTGCCTAGGGTTCGAATCTTGGGAATATCACCTCTTCCTGCGTGTGTAGGCTTCCTTCCCACTTTTATGGGCTTTCTTCTCGTATGTGCAGGCTTTCATTCTCACTTGAGTGGGCTTTATTCTAATGTGTATGGCATCTCCGTTTAGGTCCTGTCCCCTTGGCTAGGTTATAAAAAAAAAGTTTATTTCATCCAATTTTGACTCGCCCCGTGACGGGTTAGTCGTATGTGATATCGTACTTGCTCCATTTGTGTGAGGGTCCTGTTTAATTTAAAGTTTAAAATTTTGAAAATACATAGATGCTTTGGAATGAGTGATAAAGATCAAACACACCACCTTCTCTTTCCAAATGCCTTAAATTAATGTCCAATACCACCTACACCACAAGAGTTTAATTTATACATTTTGTGATAAATAAATATACATTATATATAAGGGCAAGACAGCGTAGAACAAGAAAACCTAAACCCACCCCAATATGACGGACCCTGGATTTTCATTTAGATAGTGCCAGCAATGATCAAGTAAAGAAGTTAAATAAAAAAAATCAAAAGTTTAATACTGTATAGAAGAGAGCTTCTTGAATCACGTGGGTGATATTGTACCTGTGTGATTATGGTTGGGTCCCCTACAAACCCGACGCATTGCCAAATACCACATCCTGTTTTGTGAATTTCTTTCCACCATTCTCTCTTCCTGATACTTTCTCTAGGGAGGTAATGTTGAAGCCCTCTTTTGGAAGGTTATAAGTAGTTATAATAGGCCTATGTCAAGTCCGTGTCAGAGTTTCAAGCCGCACGCCCGTTGTAGAAGAGAAGCAGCCCTGTTTCAGAGCTTTCAAGATGGGCCGGAACAACTTGCTCGAAACAGAGCAGAGAGGGGAAGAGGATCGCCTGAGCACAGAAGAAGAGAATCTCTTGTTGCATATCACTTTCGCCTAAGAAGGGGACTCCGTGCTTCTGCAGCCGCCGCGCGGGGTTCCCTCGTCGCTCGTCGTCGATCCCGCGTCCGCCGCTGCAAAGACAAAAGAGAAGCCCAGAAGAGCAGAGACGACTGTCTCTGTCCGCCCGAGCAAGAGGAGAGCCAGTCCGGGTCTGTTTCAGGGTCTGGTTCAGGTGGGGTTGCACTAGGTTTGGTTTGACCTGTGTGGAAACTGGCCCCGCCCATCAGAACCCAGGCAGCAACTCGGAAGTAGTAACAGCAACATAACCTGAAACAGCAAAGCAGTGAACAGGCTGGGAGCTGGACTATATTTATTAGAATTGAAGGCCCAGGTTCAATTGCAGATTTTAGAGTCATCCAGATTCGATCTGTGATCCGTTTCTTCTTAAATCTTGATTTAGAAAATCACAGATCAGGCATACAATGGATATAATCATTGAGCTAGTATAAGATTGAGATGTGCACAGAGAAAAACAACTTCAGTCAATGGAAACAAAGGATGAAGAATGCCTTGATCTCCAAAGGGTTGAAAAAAGTATTTATTGGTAAAAAGCTTGATAAAATGTCTGATGATGATTGAGAAGATTTGGAGGAGAAGGACACAAGTTCAATTCGCCTTACACTCTGGAAATAAAATCTGGGTTAGAAATATAGGCTAAGTTGGAAAGTTTATACACGTCGAAATCTTTGGCAAACAAGTTGTCTATGAAGAACCAATTGTACTCCTTAAAAATGACAGAAGGATCACGATTGGTGGAGCACCTAAATGAGTTCAATAGAATTGTTTCACAATTGTCTAGCCTTTAGGTCAAGATTGAGGACGAAGACAGGCATTACTTTTCTTATCTTCATTCCCTCCATCTGATGAGCATTTGCTTACAACCTTAATGTATGTGAAAGAGACAATTGTGATGAATAAAGTAACTGCTGTATTAGATTTACCATGATCAACTTTAACGGATCAAATTTGAATAATACAACATTAAATTACATGCATATCTGGCTCCATCTTATGTTGAGCGTGTGAAGAAGAACAATTCGTGCGTGGGGTTTACAAGTGACTTCTACTTCTCTTTGAGAAGTGTAAGTGATGAGGGAGCCAAGCAGTAATCTCTTAAAGTGAAATAAGTTGACCTAGACCCACATATTTATAGATTTTTGTGATAGTTCCCTTCTAATTATGAAACTCTTAAGTTTATTAGAATTATCCCTCTTATTAGTAATTAAAGTAGAAGGCAACTGTTAGTTTCCAAGTCCAATAGGATTTCCAAATACGAAGTAAAAAATGAGTTTTTAATTACTTTGGATTCCAGAGGTGGGACCCATGCATGGGCGTGCGGTTAAAATGACCATACGTCCAATGCTAACATTCTCTCACTTGGGCCAATTGACCACAAACCGCATCCTTAATTTATTTTATAAAAAGTAATTTATTTTGAAAAATGACTCAATTTGTACTTAGAAGTTTGAAAAAAAACAAAAAAAAAATAATAATAACTTTGACTGGTACACCAATAAAACACCTCCCACTCAAACTTTGATGTAAATCTTTAATCTGTAATTAAACAAATTTGTCGATGCGAAACATAGCGTTTATACATCTGTAATAACATGTTCCCTTTCATAATCACTTCAAGGACAACTTTGCTTAACCAAGTCTTTAATGAGTTTCAAATTAATATTATTGACATGACATTCCTAATTTTGGTGGGTACTTTGATGTCATAATTTTGCATTCTTGCTCTTTTTAACAATAATCACATGTGCAAGTAATATAGGAGAAAAGAATTACGAAATGTAAAATTTTACAACTTTACTAATCTTTTTAATAGTGTCAACATAATATAAAATAATCCTAATTAGGCAAATCTTGCAGTCTATATTTACAACATGTTCCTTATAGACTTTAGGTGCTAATGCCTTCGTCAATAGATCAATTATCATGAGACTTGTTGGAGCGCCAACAATAGATACTAAATCATTTTGTACTTCTTCTTTAAGCACAAAATATTTAACTTTCAAATACTTTAAATTGCTATAACACTTGTGATTATTGGTAACATGCATTGTTGCATAATATTAACTTTCAGATACTTTAAATTGCTGGAACACTTCTCATTATTAGCAAAATGCATGACCCATGGCTTTAAAGTAGGCCACGTACTTTACATGAAATGTAGATAGAGTAGTCAAAGTATGATTTGCGCTCCTCCACGAAATTGCTCCACCTGCTAATAGAAAAACAGATGTTGAAGTAGATTTCCTAATATCAAATTCTGCAAAGTTTGAATCTAAATATCCAATCACCTCCAAATGATTAGATCTTTTACACGTGAGCATTTATATCCAAGTACTGCTGAAGTATCAGGATACTTTCTTTGCCACTTGCCAGTAAAACATGCCCGGATTACTTTGGTATTTTCTAAGAATTGTTTTGTAGATGTGTAGCCTTAAGGTCAAGATTGAGGATGAAGATAGGGCATTACTTTTCTTATCTTCATTCTCCCCATCGTATCAGCATTTGGTTACAACCTTGATGTATGGGAAAGAGACTTGTGATCAATGAAGTAACTACTGCTTTTATATCGAGCAAAATAATGAAGACTAAAAAATCTCAGGAAGACAGTCTTAATGTTGCATTGGGTTTTAATCAAAGAAGGGAGAGATCCAAGTCAAGGAGATCAGGAGACCAAGGATGCTCCAATTCAGAAAGAACAAGATGGTTACTTGTTATTATTGTGACAAAGAAGGCCATTTCAAGAGAGATAGTCCAAATAGAAATAAAGACTTGGCATGAGAGAAATCAGAATCAAAGCATAGGAGTGCAAAAAAAAGTTCTGACGATGAAGATCCTTTGGGGTTACTTTTCGTCACCAAAGGTATGATTGATATGAATGATTCTTGGATTCTTGTTTTTTGTTGTGATTGTCATATGTGCTATAGTGGAGATTTATTTGATACTCATATACATCTTGTGATGACATATCCATTTTTATGGCCAACAATGCGGAATGCAAGAGCATTGGGAAAGGCACAGTAAAAATAAAAAATTTTGATGGAGTTATATGATACATGTGCCGGAGTTAAAAAGGAACTTGATTTCTTTGGAGACCTTATACTCCAAGGGCTACAAGTGCACTATAGCGGGTGGACTAATAAAGGTAATCAAGGGAGCCATGGCTGTTTTAAAGGGTGAATTAAACAAAAGTCTCTACTTATTAAAAGGAAGCACAATCACAAAAACGAGTGGAGTAGATTCTAAGGAAAAAAAAAGTGCAACTGAGGCATGTGGAGCTAGATGGAAGAACAGTGGACGATGATTGAACAGACATTTCTAGGGAGCCATCTAGTAGTGGTCCAAAACTACATGAAAGACAAAATGAACACCAAAGAAAAGGCAAAAAGAAAAAAGGATTCACAAAGCCTCAGGCCTGGGCAAAGATGTGAATGAAAGGAAAGTTAGATTTGGCTTAATAGTGAGAGGTGGGGATTCATCGTGTTTCAAGAAAGCATGTAAGGATAATGATAGATGGTCCGGACCACTTCTGAAGAACAATTGGGAGGTGTTCATGGTCAAGAAAATGAGAAAGGAGAAGTCTAAGCCACACTTGGACTTGATCATCACCCCACATTAATAAGATTGTGGATGCACCTCAACATAGGGTACAGGAACCACGTCCGATCGTAGCAAATGCGAGAGTGTAGGAATGAAGACTACCAACTTCTACGTGGCAAATGGATTAACAGAATCCAAGCAAAGGTGGATATTGTTGGGTTTATCTTGCATTCCCAGCTAACATGATTGAGGTATTGGTTAGCCATATAAGGCTTAAGGGCATTATGGTCATTTGGCCATGTTATATATATATATATATATATATGTTATATGTTGAAACCCTAACCCTAAGAAATTAAGAATGTATTTGGAAACAGGATAAATTTTTTGTAAGATTGAATAGTTAATACCATTTAAGCCTATCCAATGGTGTTATTGCATAGGATGGGACTTCATTTATCCCAAAAATGAATCAAATCTAATGTTTGATTGCGTCCGGATAAATAAGGGATAATAAACCCCAACTCAAAGCTAACCCAAATTATCCCACCTCCCAGGTGAGATTATCTAAGTTAGAATACTAGATATTAATTTATTGTAGCTTTGAGACCAGGATAGTATAATCCCATGTATTAAAAATGCAAACAAACAAGGGATAAGTGGGATAGATGCAAAAAGTTGCTTATCCCCTCCTTATCCCACCTCCAAACACATCCTAAGGGATAAGAAAGAGAAAGGAATAGGTGAGCTTTCTCCATGGTCATAGGCAGTTTTGCCGAACCACGTACATCGTATGTTTTCATTGTGTTTCTCTGCCTGTGATTGTGTGGATTGTGTGTTTGTGTATTTTTGTCAATCGCATTTATTGTTCGATTCCACTGTGCAACTCCGACAATTGTGACTTACCTTTAAATCAAAAAGTTATATCTTGATGATGAAGGGGACACAATAAATCCATAGCCGACAAGAGATGGCATGCGTGAGAGTGTGAGAGAGAAGCATTCTTGAATAGAGAGAAAAGAAATAGAAAGAAAGGAAAAAGGTGTTTATGGGCAGAGAATTTAATCCATTTTTTTTTACATTGAGAAAAGAGCAATTTATTAGACAAGTCCGTTTCTCTTGAAAAAGGAACTAAGAGAAGTGGGTTTTTAATTTAAGATGAAAAGAGTGCAATGGGCGTGCGGTATAGAGAAGAAATAGAATAGTTATTAAAAACTTAATAAAAACATAGGTAAGTGGAATGTGGAGAGACATAGAAAAAATAATGGTAAAGTCAAAATAAATTAGATAGTCAAAATCAATTAGAAATTGCCAATTGAAACTAATTGACTTCATACTATATAACTAGCAAAAGATACCTGTGCTGAGCACGGGAGGCAACCAAGGGCATTTGCAATACAAAATTTGTAATTGATAAGTGATATCAATGATTTTTTACAATTAAAAAGTTAGATATTTAAAAGAAAATGTAGGTAGTACACTAATGTTGTCACTCTCCTACATATGTCATTTCCTTGTCTCAAATATGCATACTGCATAGAGTTTTTCAATCCATATTTGATAACCTATAGTGTAAAAAAACTGATATGTGCTAACATGCAGACAAGATATTATCATGAATGAAGTCTGGTTGACTAAACGAATTAAAGTTATATCTAGTAGCATGAAACAATCATTTACATGACATATGGATGGAACTCTAATTTATGATTTTTAGGTATCTATATGATTTCTAAATTAGAAGGATCTTTAAGGTATGCAAACTGATCTTTCAACTCTTTCACTGGTTATACCAAATTAACACTTATATGCTCACCATAAAACCATACAAACAATCTAAATACATCAATCAAGCTTAGCCGGCTAGAGATATAATCCTCTCCTTATATGCAAGAGGACATAAATTTGAGTCCACCTAAGAAAAGAAAACTGAGTTAATATGTAAATCAACTATATCATACTCATATCTCATATGAACTTGCATTCACTCTTATCCAACACTAAAGCCCTATTTCTTTGAAGGAATTCCTTGAATTCATGTCTGCTAGAAATTGCAAAATATGAGATGCTGAAATTTTGAAAATGATGTAGAGTTCTAATATTATTGAATTCCCTATTTCTTTCATGTAGGAAGTCCTGAGAATTTCATATAACCTGAATTCCACAAATTTAATGTTTGTAAACTATTTGAATTTTTGAATGGAATCTTACATATTTATGCATTTTACACACACACACACACACACACACACACACACACTCTCTCTCTCTCTCTCTCTCTCTCTCTCTCTTCCTCTTAGGTGACCCACTTCTTCCCATTCCATCAAAACACCCAGAAAAAAAAAAGTATACAACAACAAAATAGGAAAAGGAAAAAGAGAAAAAGGCAAATAGATTTAAAGGAGTGTAGAGGAACAAAATGATTAGACCTGATTTTCTTATCAAGCCATAGAGTAAAGGTGAGGAGAGCTGTAGTTCCATTGAAGCCTCCCGAAATGCTTGAATTTGTAAATGCTACAGGAGGGCTAGCATTTGGGAATTTCAAAATGCTACTTGTCTCAAATTTTTGGAATTTTAGTAAGTTAAATTGAGTTTCTTATTGGGAATTATGGAATTCCCAGATAGCATAAGTTCCTGTAAAAAATACTTGGAAAGAAAGAGGCTCTAAATGACCTTTATTCTTTTTGGGGAATAATATAAAATATTGTTGTACTATGCATGAGCCATAAAGTCAAGGGTGAAGGTCATTTAATTACAATGATTTTTGGAGCACACCTAATCCAAATGAAATCCTTCATATCCCTCCATATGCCGTAGTTAAAATGCATTTAGGTGAGCCCTACAAAGACAAAAGTACTAAACTCATATTAGTTCAAGCTCAACCCTAGTTGATACTAATTAATATATTAGAAAATAACTCTACAATGAGTTCTAAACATCTCAATCTACTTGTGAAACTTGACTCAAAAGTTTTTATTACCCACTTTCATCAAATCTATCTTTCTTTATTTTCTGTGAAAATCATTTTTCATCCCCTCCACAATGATTTTAGCTCAAACAAAGCTCCAATCAAGGATAGACTTGATAGCATACGTATGCTTTTTTTACATCAATCAGAAGTGACCACTTTGTTTGTCATGTATAATGTCCCTATTCTTCTTAAACCCCTTTAACTAAAAAGCCTCTCTTTTTTCACCTATTAGGATGACTATAATATTAAGTGCTAACATGGTCCAACGTATCATCGCAGAAACAATTGTATCAATGAGTAGCGATTGTGTATAAAAACATATAGACATTGATTATCTCATGTGGAGGAGATTCCTATATAACCACTGCATAAGAAACACAAAATCATGATCATTGCAATTTCTAAATAAAAATCAACTGAGGGCTCATTTGACAACTGTGATCATATATTTGAAACAAGCTGATTTAATTAGTTGCATTTGAAATAAAGTTGTTTACAAATAGACAGTTTGATAAATGCCTGATTTAACCACTTGTCAAGTCATGGTTTTCATCATTGAAATCACACTCTTGGAAAATAAAAATAAGTGTCATGAGTAATAAATTTTAATGTTATAAAAAAAGCAAAATAAGTGCGACCAGTGCTTACTTCTTTCAATTCTGTGAATCAATCAAATGCATTTTGTGACTAAATGTACATTAGAAGCTTTGCATTAGGAACCATGAATGTAGTGGGATACAAGAAGGTGTTCTGTGCAATGAATTTAAAATCTGTAAATTGGCTATTTATTTCTATCCATCTCTGATCTATCCTCATCTTTCATATAACTAGCTACTTTTTTTCATCTTTCATATAGATATGGGCAAATATTAGATTGAGCCACACGCGTTTATACATATGGCTCACGGTGCAAACTTTAAGGAAATTATGCAAAGTAGTTATGCCTGCACAAACACTTAAAAAAGGAATACATATATATATATATATATAAATATATATAACCAAACAAATACAAAGAATTCTCTAACTCCATATCCTAATGGAGAAAGCAACATTTGCATCAGGTATTCTTCTCTCAAATTCTTTTGTATTGTAACTAACTATATTTCACATATAACAATAGTTTTAAGTGAGTTTTATTGTCATATTATCACATTTAATTTGTGATAAAGTTGGATTCGTATTATTGTAAATATGAAATCAAACCAAATTACTCACCTCTACAGAACACCAAACACCAAACATTTGCATAAGGTATTCTTCTCTCAAATTCTTTTGTATTGTAACTGATGGATCCGGATGAGGAGACTCCGTCAGTTGGTGTCAGAGCCCGGTGCGGTGCATTCTATTGGTTCGGATTTTGGAGCAAATGCGTGGATACTAGTAGATCTATGATCTTACGTTCTACTCGTAGTTCATCTCTGTGTTCCTGCAACATAAAACAGTGAAGAAGGTTTCTGTTTTGAAACGTTACAAAGGAAGAAGACTACTTCCTGTCACCGTCTTGTAGTTGTGCATGAGGATCAAGACAACATGAAAGCTTTGTATATTTTATTTTTATTTATACAAAGATATACCAAAGGTCTTTGCCTTGTATTTGACTACAAACAAAAGCAACGTCCAGTACCTTTTGCTCACACGGAACTTATATAGACAAGTCCCAAAAAATCACACTTACTAGAAACATCTTCCACCAGAAGCCCACATCCACTGATCATATTGGGAGTCTTATTATGGGGCCCAGATCAAATCTTACACTAAAGTGGGATTGTAATCTTTGTTGGCATCTGCCCTGCTTAATCTGACGTAGGACCCATGGCATGCGGGCCACATGATTTCCTACAGTAACTAACTATATTTCACATATAACAATAGTTTTAAGTGAGTTTTATTTTCATATTATCACATTTCATTTGTGATAAAGTTGGATTCATATTATTGTTAGTATGAAAAAAACCAAATTAATCACCTCTACAAAACACCAAACACCAAACATTTGCATCAGGTATTCTTCTCTCAAATTCTTTTGTATTGTAATTAACTATATTTCACATATAACAATAGTTTTAAGTGAGTTTTATTTTCATATTATCACATTTCATTTGTGATAAAGTTGGATTTGTATTATTGTAAATATGAAAAAAACCAAATTAGTCACCTCTACTGAACACCAAACACCAAACATTTGCATCAGTTATTCTTCTCTCAAATTCTTTTGTATTGTAACTAACTATATCTCACATATAACAATAGTTTTAAGTGAATTTTATTTTCATATTATCACATTTCAATTGTGATAAAGTTGGATTCGTGTTATTGTAAATATGAAAAAAACCAAATTAGTCACCTCTACAGAACACCAAACACCAAACATTTGCATCAGGTATTCTTCTTTCAAATTCTTTTGTATTGTAACTAACTATATTTCACATATAACAATAGTTTTAAGTGAGTTTTATTTTCTTATCACATTTCATTTGTGATAAAGTTGGATTTGTATTATTGTACATATGAAAAAAACCACAGTTACCCCTACAGAAAACCGAACAGAGCACTGCACTATATCGGTATTCATTACATGATGCATGAGAAGCGATTATTTAAGATGAGTTCAATGAAACTTCTACAGTCTTCCTTCCTTTCATAAACTGACAAATAAAAGGGGCATTCACATCTTTTAGTAAGAATTTTAGAGCCACCAAAAGATGAGGTTCAAGGTCCCAAATTGATTTTTAGTATGTAGTCCAATTAATTAAAACAAAAGATAAAAGGATTAAACTAATTAACCACAAGAAGATACCGATATTTCTTACATGGAAAACCTTAATATGGGAAAAACCACTTGATCTATCAGCCGATCCAACAGAAACTAATCACTAGAAAAGTAAGCAATTATAAGATATGCTCACAACTCTTCCCCAGTTGACCACAACTTAAGGACTGTAGTTCTACTTGCCAACGGCTACATCATTCATCGCACCCCGTGCTTGAATCAACAATGCCTTAATGCCGCAAGACGAACGATCTTACACAAGAGTAGAAGAAACAAATCTTTAGAGGCTCAGCAACTTCAGCATAGCTCTTTAATGGATGTTCTAGAGAAAAAGAAAATCTCCAAAAGGCATTTTAGGGTTAGAACAAGGAGATGGCCTACTTAGGGTTGAGAGGAAAACCCTTTAAATAACCCAATAATCGTGTATAAAATGTAAGGTTTCCATAGACCTCAAATAAGCAATCTTAGTTGAAAAAAAAAAAGTGATTCGCATAGTCCAAAGCTAGGTTTTCTTGATCACTTGGTCGAACAAGTATGAAGTTCACTCGAGCAAACATGAATTCTAGATGGGTGTTATGCATGGGCGAGGTTGACCAGGGCCACTCGCTCAAGCAGGCCTAGCTTCTATCTCCAGTTAAAATTTTTATGAATTTTTAAATTTTCTTCGCCTTTTGCACTTCAGCTCATCCGGTGACTCATGTTATAATCCAACCTAAACAAAAAAGAAAATCACAACTCATTAGACCCAAGTTCTATCCATAGGCCCTAAATTAGCCAACAAAAAACTTAATATATAGTATCTTAAAGACCTCTTGCAGAGAGAAAAGGTTTGAAACCCCTTAATATTCCCTTCTGGGTTTATTCGATCGGGAAGAAGCTATAATCATAACATACCATGTTCAATCATCAAACCTGTTTCATAAGTCAAATACTCCATTCTTCGTAATATTTTGAAAGCAAAAACACATCATCATTACGCTCATTTTTTAAAAAATGAAATGACAAGAAAAGGGAACAAACTATGACGAACAAAATTTTCAGGAAAAAAAATAACAACCTATAGGTATGTTTACCATATGCTTGTTTTCCCTGTGCTAAAGAAGATCAAATGAAAGACCTAAACTTGAATAGCAACAGCAACAAGATTGGAATTACAAAAAAGAGAGCAGAGAGAGAGAGAGAGAGAGAATAAAAGAAAAACAAAAAAGAGAGAAGGTTTCTGGCTCTCTAACTTGCAATGGGTTTTAAATTTTAAAGCTAATATCCATGAAATCACAGAAATAACAACCACCAAGCATAAAATCAACATCCAGTGCAGAGTCATAAAAGAAGTCATAACACCCACAAAATAATAATAATAATAATAATAATAATAATAATAATAAAATAAAAATAAAAATAAAAAAAGAATAAACTACTATTCTCCAATTCAGCAGTTCATATTAATGGACATTTTACCTATATAAGCTGATATTAATGAATTAACATTCGCTAGTCAAGCCCTCTAAAAAAAATCCAAAGAACAAAAACCCAGAAACAGAAAAGAGAAAAGAGAAATGGAATAAAGGGGTGATGGGCAGATGAGTGGGATCAAATGGGGCCGTTGAGATCATCAGAGAAGAGATCATGGTTGAAGTCTTCGAGGCTGAGAATGTGCCTAGTGTGATTAATCAGGTGTCATTGGTGCTAGATCTGCTCGATTTCATTACGCAAGAAGTTTTTTCCATTATAAAAATTTAAAAGCATAATATAAAGAAGAATTAGAATTAATAATAAAAAATTAGGAGAATTAGAATTGTAAATAAAAAATGAGAAGTATACAGAGAGATACCTACTCATAAGAATTTGGTTGAAGTGTGGTGGAGAGAGATGGGTTGCGAAGCATCAGTGGGAACGTTACAATTGGAATTAGATATTTTGGTGCGTCCCCTTTCTTGCCGTGGGAGCAACTTGTAAGTACACTAAACAGATAAGCATTCTTCGTGTTCTACAGCCATCTTGAATAAGCCTGCTCTCAGCAGAGAGATTTTTCTTGTGGGAAGGGAGAGGAGCGTTTCTTTGGTGGGAGAGGAAAGCAAATAAAAAAGAAAGGGGTGTGGAGGGGAAGATGAAGAGGTTGAGGGGGAGGGGGAGGGGGAGGGGGACATGAAGAGTATGAAAAACATTGAAGTGAATAGGAGCTAAGGGAGGAAGGAGCCTCAAATCAATTAGATACTCAATGGTCGGTCACTAGCTCTTGGGTATTAAACTGATGGTTATTAAGTCAACATTGTGGATGGCCAAAATCAATTAGTTCCAATTTGAATCCAATTAGCTTCATATATAATAATTGAAACTTTTTAACTATACTATTAAATAATTGGACATGCACCAAATAATGAAAAATTGAAAATATAGAAATTAATATTTTCATAAGAAGTAAAATTTAAGAACGCAACACCACCTTAAGAGTCCAGATCAAATGAGGCTCCTTGGTTGGATTCACTTATGAAAATTTAAATTTGTTAAAATAAATGCTCCATCCAGTGTGGGACCTTAAACAAATTTCATTACAATAAATTAAAGATATACTCGATTCAATTCTTTTATATTAATCAATTTGACAATAAATTCAACCACAATAAATTAAGATTTTGCAAGGGCTCATACAAGATACGTCATTTATCACCATGTAAAGTCAAAAGTGCTTCATTTATTTTAAGCAATCTAAATTTTTTATAAGTCGGCTCCTACAGGCACCTCAAGAAATTCTCATCAATGAGAGATTGTGAGTCTACACACTAAAAAAGTTGTCGTGGCTTCCCTTAACAATCAATTTAAAAACATGGTTATATGCTTGCTATAGTTCACCTGTTCAACTGTCCCCGATGGAGAAATAGAGGAGGAGGAGGAGACAAAAAAAAAAAAAGAAAAAAAAAAAAAGAGGTATAACAACAAGAAGAAGAAAAACGTGTGCGATATAAAGTGCAACGCCTATAATTAAATTGGGTCCTTTTGACTGTCTTGTTTTAGTAGGGGACCAATCTTCTTGTATAATAAGTAGGGGAAAGTTAAATGAGAGGAAGGCACACATATCTGGCCGTTTCTTCCACGTGGGATAATGAGTACAGCTGTTGCGAATTGGATTGGGACAACATCTAGTCAGCATCCATGGTGGCGATTCTTGCTTCCAAAAGCCGGATTTATTCCTCCTCCCAGCCTCTTCTAGTTCTTCCTACTCCATCCTGACGTAGCCAGTCTTATCCGCCCATCTCAGTCCAACAACATTACAAAATCGCCAACTAGTACTAAAATATTGGAAAAGGAGCAACTAGTGGCCAATAAAGTTGCCACGGAACACATTTTTTTCATTTTTCCTTATCCGAAATTAATAGTAGACTCGCAAGCTAGCGTGGATATCTCCGCATTGCCTATGTAGGGCTCACCTTAATTTAAAAGGTGTTTGTGCATAGGCACATAAGAGGGAATTAGTGCTCAACTTGTGATTAGGAGAGGTGAGAAATTGGAATCCCCTCTTTTGATGAGAACAAACAAATCAACAAAGGGCCAATTTTCTTTGAATCTACAAATTTATTGTGGCACCAAACAAAAATGAGTTATGCTAATCACACTTTTCATCTTATAACACATCTCACAATTATTTTATGTGGCATTTTTTCTCTCACTTATCTCTACAATGTTAAAAACAAAACATATGAATTAGATTTGCCACATAAGATGATTGTAAGATGAAAAATATTACTAGCATTTTTCAACAAAAATATCAAAAAATCCGAAACCTTTGCTATTTCTTTCCACAAAATGATTGCCTACACAAATAGCTCCTTAAAGTGACCAAAATTCATTTAATGGGTAACCATCCAAATTTCACCCCTGGCTACATTAACTATTGGAGTAGGTCAGTCGAGTTTAAAATATAATTCTATGTTATACATATCCGGTCTAATGGTTAATATACCTGTCATTTTTTTGAAATTTCTGTCATTTTTTTGAAATTTTCATGGATATGCCCTTCCATCTAGGGTAAACCCATATCAGATTTTGCAAAAGAAAAAATGGGGTGCAAAAATGCAAAATCAACTCCAAAAGATTTTAAAGAATGGCTTTTTACACTAGTGGTAAGATGTGTCAGCGTATACAAACGCAGGCAGACATTTTCTCTGGGGTATCTTCCTTCCCTGGACGATGTGTATGGAGGGCGTGCATGTGTCACATTAGAGAAAGGAAGACAAATAAAATTAGTCCTGTGGACGGCGGCTTTTGCTCTATTTTTTATTATAATTGCTGTTTGTCCCTCTGTCAATGAGACACCAATTGATTCTATAAATTCAAATGCCCGGTCCAGTGGACAGCACACAACGAATACATGGAACAAGAAAAGCAAGCCGCCTCTCCTATCACAATTCCGGCCAATTTCTACAGATTCCGGCCATTCTCCTCCGGAAAAGATGAAATCCCCACCGCCGACGTTCACCTCGTCAGTTCCGGCGGCCTCCACATCCCCGCTCATTCTAGCATCCTGGTACTCTTTCAGATATTCCTCTAACAAAGCAATCGCACATAATTTTTTCCATTTTTTCCGATGTACGTCCTGGTCCCATTTGTATGAAATTTGTGATGGTTTGTGGTCCTATCTCTGGGGATTCAGTTTGGATGCTTTGATTTCTGCTAGGTTCGTTTATAATAGTTCATGATTTTTTACTGAAGATTTCAACATCTGATTCTGATACGTGATTGAAGGCTTCGGCATCAACTGTGTTGGAGAATATCTTGGATGGGATTTGGAAGGGAAGGAATTCAAAGAAGGAAATCAAAATTCATGGCGTCCCCTGCAATGCTGTTGTAGCTTTCGTCCGATTCCTCTATTCATCCAGGTCAGTTCTACTCTTACTAAACAGGTGACAAATTTATCCATGACCAATTAGATCATTACAATTGCATTTAGATTTGGTGCAAATGAGGGGCATGGTGGTTTTGAGGGGTTTGGATTTTATGGGCGCGGTGGGCCTCAGGCTAAGCCCTGCTGCCAGCTGGATTTGGATTCTTCAGGCTTGCCGCCAGCTATGTCGCACGTATGGACGCGATCTCGATTTGCCAAGACGTGATGCTGTTTTGTTTGTCTTTAATTTCTAGTGGATGACCACCAGCTGTGGATCGATGTCTTCTAATGCTTTAGATGTTTTGATGAGGTCATTTGTCGTCCAAAGATCTGTAAAAATCAAAGTCGGTCTAGTCAATGGGGCCATCTACCTCCCCCTTTGTCAATCTAAGCCATTGATGCTTATTACAAACCCCATTGGCACTGACCCAAAATGGAGAATCACTGACAGTATCCCAGATGACCAACTGATTAATCATGTAGATTTTGACGTTTACTACGGTTTTGAACACAACTGTTTCAGTAGATGGGGTTCACTTCTTTTTCATCCTAGGTACGAAGGTTATTGTGCCAGATAGGCCCACATGTTGGACCCCGCTGACTTGAAAATGACCACCCCCTATCTGTGATTCCAGACTTTCAGCCAACAAATACGGAATTGTCCCTCACCACAAGGTGCGGGATGGTCCATTTATATTTATTTATTTATTTATTGCACCATTATAATTTTTAAAATATCATCATTTCTTACGGCATCACAAAAAATCATGCTTGCTTTGAATTAAAATGAAAAGTAAAATATTCATAAAAATTACTCTCTATGGTATTTACTGATTTTGTGCTTATGTGTTTGTAGTTGTCTTAAGAGTTATTTATTTTTCATTCACATTTTTCTTTAGGGCATGATTGTGTGCATAAAAATATTAGAAAATTTCTTTATGAAGAAAAAAAATTGTATAATTACATATGTAAGCCGGTATTTAATTTTCGTATTATCTAGAGGTTTTGATCCATAAAAAGAAATGGTTTGAAACTGAGTTGAAGTTCCAATTCATAAATGAGTTTTGGTCTAAAACCTAATTTAGATTCTTATTGATAAGCAGACCAGATTTTGGATCTGCATAGATTTCAACCCATAAACTGATGGTGATTAATGTGGAAGTTGCAGGTCCACGGATGAGGAGATGGAGAAATATGGGATCCACCTGCTTGTGTTGTCGCACGTTTTCCTGGTCCCAGCCCTGAAGCAGATGTGCACGACAGAGCTGGTGAAGCGGCTAACGTTGGAGAACGTTGTGGACATGCTGCAACTCGCAAGGCTCTGTGACGCTCCTTCCCTCAATGTCAAATGCATGAACATGATATCCAACAACTTCAAGGATGTAGAGAAAACCGAAGGTTGGAAGTTCTTGCAAGACCATGACCCTTCGCTCGAGCTCGACCTCCTCCAATTCCTCAATGAAGCCGAATCGGTATAAAATAAATTTAACCACCTCCCATGTTTTTTTAACATTCAAATCTTAATGAAAAAAAATAGAAAAATGTCAGTAGAGTGTCCTTGAAGAGATACTAATCATGTTTTAACCCTGGTAAAATATTGGCCCAACCTAAGCTTGATCCATTTTGACGATGCCAAACATAATCTAAACGTAATTATAATGAAACTAGGCATGACGGGTCAGAATTGCATATTTGAGACTTGAGTTGTGTTTACATTTGAAAGACATAAAATCTAACATACATTACATATGCTCTAATACAAGTAATACTCGCACAATTACCAGTGCTAAGTACAAGTATGAACCATGTGGCTAGGGTTGATGCCCCATATAATTCATTTTGACATTTGTTAGTAAATAAATAAATATATATATGTTCAGCATTGTAATGGTTAGGTAATTCATCTAAAGGGTAAGAAGTCATTAGTTCAAATCTCTTAACTCATATATTTTTTAGCTTTTTACAAATTCTCAATCAAGAAAAGTCAAAACTGAAAGTGATGTGATCAAAATTGAATCTAAAACTATTCTCTTTAATATGCTATAGTGTATTTAAAGTATTTTATAGTACATAGTGTATGTTCATATTTGAGTAAGCAGATATTTGTGGTCCAAATCAAAACCCAAACTAAATTTAAATCCTAAGAATTTAATTCTACCCAAAATTTGCCCTTTGTATCTTTAAAAGAAAGTGCCTGTCTTTTATAATAATAATAATAATAATAATAATAATAGTAGTGATAATAATAATATTGAAATTGAATTTGATGAAACAGAGAAAGAAGCGAAGGATCCGAAACCGGAAGGATCAGTGCCTGTATCTGCAGCTGAGTGAGGCTATGGAGTGTCTGATGCACATATGCACGGAAGGGTGCACCAATGTGGGACCATACGACCGGGAACCTAACAAGAGCAAGGGTCCCTGCAAAAGGTTCTCTACATGCAGAAGCCTCCAACTCCTGATCCGCCACTTTGCTACTTGTGAAAAAAGGGTGCGGGGAGGCTGCTCCAATTGCAAGAGGATGTGGCAACTCCTCCGGCTGCACTCTTCAATCTGTGATCAACCTGGTCCCTGCAAAGTTCCTCTATGCGGGTACATATCATATCTTCCCTCTCAATTTCTATTTTCCTATTAACAAATATGATTCTATGTAAGTCAGACGTTTTACTTTTACTATTACTTTTACTTGATAATCACTTGGCTGAATTGACTTTGACTAAGTTTAGAGTAAATTGCGTCCATCAAACCTTGGCCCAACTCACCTGATGTACTTGACTTGATTGCTTTCAAAGTGTGGAGAATGGCTCCTTATCCCAAGTGGTAAAGAGTTCTCACCTCGTTGTCCATGGTTCAAATGCATCAGCTAGCTCTTACAACATGTGCAGGCTCCTTTTTCATGTGAGTGGGTTAGCTTCCCATATGTACAGCCTCTCTCTTGGGTCCTAGGCTCCTTGGCTGGGATATAAAAAAAATATTCTAGGCCAAAGTCCTTGTTGCAGCTATTGAGAATTCTACAATATAAGGGTCCACATTATGGTAATTAACATGGTTATTGTTGTGTACCAAAAACTTGTCTTGAAAGTGGCCCATCCAACCCATTGAGAGTTGAATTTGGATCCTGTAAGGTTCTCCCCCACTAGGACTGTGAGTGATTCATGTGGGGCCGCTGCCCCACGTGAAATGGCAGGCTTTAACCAGTGATCTCACAGACTATAATTGATCCACTCATGGTTACCATAGATCAAAAGCCTCAATGGATCTCAATTCATCAGACTTTAGTGGGATCCGACTTCCAAGAATTGGCCTCTATTGGAATTGAATGGTCGGGATCTTTGTCACCCTGATTGACCCCCTTTTATACCCCTGCTTAGGGAAATAATTACATTGATTTGGAAGTACACTTTGTTATTTGATAAATAATTTGTAAGTACTTAGAAGTAGATAAAGACATCCCATTCCGCAAGCAGTCCCTGTTCTAGAACCATGGCCCATAACCATTAGATCAATTACATTGACCGGGCTAATCAAGTGAAGGGCTCACAATACCATGTTCGGTCGTGGACGTGTGTTTACATTGAGTAATATAAATTGGATGCAAAGATTGATTACAAAGTTTTGGATTTGGAAATCACCTAAACGAGTACCACGAGGGAAGCAAATCAAGCAATTAATAACTCACGAGACTCACGAGTGGAGAATTTCAACACCACCTAAACACAGAGAAAGAAATCTAAACATAGAAAAAAATAAAAAACAAAAAAGGTGTTTGTAAAGAAAACTGGTTTGAAGAATTTAGTTCCACATCCATTCAATGGAGCAGCTTCCATGACAATTGAAAATGTTTGCTCGCATTGACCATGTGATTTGAGCTGTTGAGCATCACCTTATGCTTAGAGTAGACTCTAAAGTGAGAGTTTGACTGATTTGATTGATTGATATTTTGCTAATCCCTATTCCATGGTATGGTCACCCTCCAATTTTTAAAATGCATTGGATTGTAATGCATTCTAGATGGGACCATCATATTAGTAAGCGTTGCTGGATAACTGTATCATGGCCTCCATAGCGAAAGCTGAGAACCCAAGCGAAATAGCTCTTTCTCGCACTCCCCTTTCAATGAAGTCGGTTGATCAGCTATTGCTGACCCTACTTGCCAACCCAGACGAATCGGATTATGTGAATAAGGGATCAGGTTGACCCTTTTCTCATTCTCATTAGATTTGGGTTGATATTTTAACTTCATTAGTAAATGAGTAGGGTTCAAGTTGAGTTCATTCTTACTATTTAACCCAATAACCAAATAAATATTTTATGAGCCACCAACCCAACTTTGTACGTTTGCTAATTGAGTGTTTGGATGATCATTTTAACTTTAGGGTTGGTTCTCAGTTGACAATTCCAATTTCTAACGTGTTGAGTAAACAGGCCAGTTTTGGGTTGAGCCTGTATATGTTAGCTGCAATGTTAAATTTTAAACCCGGTATGAACCCAACAGAACCCAATGCATTGCCACCCCTAAATTATGATCCTCATGCCGACAATATTGCCAATAAACGAACAAATGTCTCTGAAAATAATAACTGCTTATTTAATTGAAAACTCAAGTAGTTAAAAATTTTAAATTATGTTTTAGCTGATAATTAGTTGTATTCTATTCACAGGCAATTCAAGTTGAGAATGCAAGTAGAGAGAAAAGGTGAGGATAAGAGATGGAGTCTCCTGGTGAGGAAGGTGGTTTCTGCAAAGGCTATTTCTACCTTGTCCAAGAGAAAGATAGAAGAGGATCTCGACAGGCAATGGATGAGGGTGACCAAGTGATGAAATTAGACGAAAACTGATAGTGCGTGTAGCTTTCATTTTTGATATAAGATGGTCTGTGTAATCAGGCGGTCCCTCACAATCCCGTATGAGCCTCACTTATACATACTGATTAGGATTATAAAATATTTTAGGTTTACTATGCTATTATGTGTAGATAAGAATTAAAGAAATAAAATTTATGTAGCGGATACCAACATAGTTAGGATAAAGCTTTGATGGTAATGATGTTAATAAAATGCATACATATCATTTTATTTGATTCATTCTAAATTTATTACACTGCAATCCATGATTACAATATGCATGGCTAAAATATTTTAAACAGGGTCATCAAGTTATTTTGTTAAAAAGTCAAAAAGTTGAGGCCCATTCTAGCAATCCAAGGCTACTTGTAAGTACATGCCTACGTTAAGACCTACAACGCTCATACAGAATAGGTACTAGAGAGAATGAATCCACTGCCGATGCCTGGTATTGAACCAAGTTTGTCCAGCTTAACATTGCCTCAAATTTTCAAGGCCTAATCGATGATTAAATTAGACCCAGGATTGTGCAGCTCCACAAGTCATAAAAAAAGGCACCTCATGTTCAACCCATTAGACATCCTTGATCAGTCCCCCTAACAGGTGTGTGTGTATTGGCCCAGTTTTGTAGAACTAAACATTCAAATCTATCCATTTAAATGAAGTTTGCATCATGCTAAAATTGATACAATCTAATACGTTTTATTTTCAACAAATACTAACCAGGAACCCCAACTTTAAAATATAGCCATATTTGACTCAACAAAATAAGGACTTAGGTTCACCCAGAGAAACCTGAATGTCCTTATTGTGTATTCTATGCAAACGAAAAAGGCCTCGAAGCTACTGTGAGGAGGAGACCACACAAATCATAAATTCAATGAGTTGGGTGACATTTGCATTAGTCTCGGTGTGGAGTAGCGAATGTACTCAATGAAAAACTACACATTTATCAATTAGTCAGAAAATGTGAACAAGAAAGCTGAATTTCAAGTCAATTTGGGTTGCTGGGTCAGTAATTGCCATCTTTAAATTACAGATGAACAATCCAATCGAACCCAATCCATTGAATTGCCATTGACATAAACTGAGGTTGGCACATCAATTCATTGTCCTTTAGCGTTTGTTTGGATAAGCAAAAAATAAAGTGGAGTGAAATTAAATAGGCCCTAATAATTTAAAATTTCAACTCTACCTGTTTGGATTAATCTTGTCCAAAGATGAAATATCACTGCCAGCTGATTTATACTTGATTATTCAACCCTAATTACTTCAATTTTCTTGAGTAAAAATCAATTCTACTTTATAATAGTTTTAAATTTCACTTCAAATCAAGCATCCAAATAGAGTAAAGTAAACTAACCTACCTTTAGTTCAACCCACTTTCCTTCCACTTCACACTTTTGTAAAATTCACTTCACTCTAGTCTACTCCTCATGTATCCAAATAGGACCCTATAGAATTTGCTAGGAATGGGAATAGATCAGGTTTGGTATTAGTCATATTAAACATAAATTCAATCCGCCCGAAGCACTCCCTGCCCCGTATTGGACATAATCAATCATGTTAAAATATGTGATACCAAACCAGTTAACCGATGGGATCAACTGTTTGATACTAAATAGCTATTTTTAATTTAAAAGACAACAAAAAAAATATTCAACAAGCATTTCTGATGTTAGAGAAAAAGAACATTTTGGTTGAATGGTTGGCTAAGGGGTCATTTTTTTTTAGGTGATTTACATAGGTAAATGAACCACATGTGTAATAGTTACACACCATCACGTTTTTCTTCACTCATTTACACATAAGATGTGTAAAGTAGATGTGAAAATGGTGTGAGAATGGCTTGCAAATCAAGCCAGAATTTTCACACCTCAACAAGTGTGAATCCATTACACAAGGCACTATTACTAGGCGGGTGAACAATACTCATACAACACAGTTTGCCTTTTTGCATTTTTTTATTTTGTGGGCCCCAAAATAACAATCTGAATCGTCCAAACCCTTCTAAAGGTCAAAAACAGCTCAAAGACCAATTTTCAGCCGTTGAATCATTATATAACTTGAGATATGATCAACGGACTTGAGATCATTGGATGTGTTGAACTCGTGATTGAACCTAGTCCGCCTTTCTTTATTTTTTGACTCCTATGGGCCCCCTAATGTAAATCAGAACCGTTGAAGGTGACTATTGAAAACGTCCATGAGACTAATTTTCAGCCGTTGGAGCATCATACAACTTGAGACATGATCAAAGCAGCTGAGACCTTTGGACGTGATTGAAGACGTGATTAAACCCAGTCTGCCTTTCTTTATTGTTTAACTCCTGTGGGCCCCCTAATATAAATCGAAACCGTTGAAACTCTTGTGAAGAATAAAAACGGCCATGAAACCAATTTTCAACCGTTGGATCATAATATAGTTTGAGATATTTACAAAAAGATCTAATAATAAAAATCTGAAATTCTTAATTTTATGGGCCCCATCTTGATGATATGAACCGTCCAAACTCTTTAGAATTCCTTTTTGGCATAGAGATGTAGTCCTTTTCTATATATATTTTAAGATATTTGTGATAAATCATGAAAAGTGTCAAAAATATTATGATAAACGGTGAACCGTTGGATTACTTTAAATTTACATATGAAGAGGTGTGAAAATGACAAACGATTGAATGCATTTCACATGTGAGTCAATTGCATATGCAAATGACTCATATGTGAGTCATTTACCTATGTAAAGCATTTTCACATTATATGTGAAAATAACAAATGACCTCTAAGGGAATTTACGATGACTTGGGAGCCAACCAATGACCAGTTTGAACCCGGGTCGGGGTGGGTCAGCCGGTTAACGGGGCCCATTGTGAGCCACAGGATTTCTTGTTCCGTATACTCTGTCTCATCACAGAAACAAGGGAGCATTTTCTATTGAAAAGGAAGCGGAAGGAGAAAGGAGAAGAGAAGAGAAGCGATGGTGAGAGTGGCGACATACTTTGCAATGACTCTGGGCGCCTTCATTTTCTGGCAATCCATGGACAAAGTCCATGTTTGGATTGCCCTCCACCAAGACGAAAAGGTTTCTCTTTCCTCCATTTGCCGTTTGCCCCTTTCTCTTTGTTTTTCCTGCGATTCGTTTGTGTGATTTGTCTATGCTTTCATTTTCTTGGGATTAAATGTACACTAGTTGCGTTGCGGCCCAAGATTTCTATGGTTTGTTTGAAGTTGACCCAGATCGAAATTGCCTGCATTGGGGGTGACCCAGATCGAAATTGCCTGCAATTAGGTTGGAAGCTCTATCATTCCCCTTTCTGACCCCCAGTCGTTTCCAGTGGTCAATTGATGTTGGTTTTGGAAGTAAAATTCAGGCGTACAGTATCCTCCTTCATGTGGAAAGTGAAGCCACTATAGGGGTCTGTCCTCACTTTCCATTTTCCATGGAAACTAAGTCCTATTCCTGTTGAGTATTTACTTCTTTCACTCCTATGTAACATGGTTTCCACAACAAGAGTTTTTTTAAAAAAATGTCCTCTTTTTCAAAATCCATTTTTTTGCTTTATGCAAATGAGCCTCTCTCATGTGCTTACCATTTCTTGCTCTGCTCCAAATAGAGTGGAGAGGAGTCATACAATATTCCAGATGATTAAACTGATTAGGATAATGGGGTACAAGAAAAATCCACCATTATCAACTGGGGTAGCTGCATACTTGGAAATGGGCAATGTAATTGAATCTGTATTTTTTTGATGTGCCAAATTCGATGGAGTGTCTCCATTGTATCCATGCCATATCTAGGTGTCCTAGGTGTATGTATAGGTGCTCCACGAGATTGAATTTTATGAAAAAAAATGAGCTGATGTGATGCAATCTGGGCGCCACAAGTGGTCTCTGTTCAAGTTAGATTAGAATTATATTATTTTTATTAGGAGATTTTTAATTAAGAAACAAAATTCATATAGACGACCCCAACATGGTTGGGATAAGGCTTTGATGATGATGATGATGATGATGAGTAGATTTCTAATTACATTGTTATTAGGAAAGTTTCTATTCATAACTTAGGGTTTGTTTAGGCATTAGGTTTACTTTTATTATATATATGACATTGTAGAGAAGAGATTCTCAGACTTAGATTAATTAATAGAAATAGGTTTTATCCCTGAGAGGTGTGTTCTCATGTGTGTGAAGTCTTTTTGGTGATTCGAAGTGTCTCCGGATGCGTGCTTCGGCATTGCTATGCAGCCCTAATCCTAGGGCTGGCATCAGTTTGGCATTAGAGCCAATCCTAGATAGATTGGCGTGTTTTCCCCTATCACCATCCATTTGTCTGCCATCTCTCCACCAACGAAACCCAAAATCCCTTCATTCGACCCCTCTCGGTCTTCCCCTCCTCCATCTCATCTTACCCAAAACCCTTACACCGCAAACCCCTTAAGCACTGCCGTGAACCCAAAACCCTCTTCTTAGCGTCCGTCAAACCCCCTCCTCCTTCTCATCTAGCCACGAACCCAAAAGAAAAAAAAAAAGCAACAAACACCCCAATCCTTCAAACACCCCAATCCTTCAGCCACCCGAAACCCAGCCCCCATCCCCATCTTCGGCCAACCCAATATTACCGAACTACCCATACCCACACCCAAGACCAACCCTCTCAGGCTCTCACCCATCTTGCTTGATCGATCTCATCCATCTCCGACCCCGAGAGTCCCCAACCAATGTCTAGCCAACCCTAATCCAAACCGAAACCCTTTGTCCACATCCCTCTTCCCCAACACTATTTTCTCCCAACCCCATCAAAGGAAAAAAAAAAAAAAAAACATAAGTAGCAAGAAAGGAGGAGGAGAAGGAGAACAAAAAGGAGCAACAATGTACTTGTTTCGCGGCCCTCACACATCTTCACATGCACCAAGCCATCGTCGCAACCGCACACCCGCAACAGTCTGCCTTTTTTCTTAAGCGCCGCTCGTCACTATTGCACCACCATCGTTGTTGCACCATCGCCGGCCACATCTTGCGCCTGAATCACACATCAAAGAAGCCTCTCTCTCCCACTTCTTCTCTTTGCCAAGGAGAAGAGGATTTGAAGTCCCAAAACAGAACCATCGAAACCTTTTGTTTCCTTTTTAGGCACAAGGTCCAATGTAAAAAAAAAAAAAAACAGAATCCATTCGTTATTGGGCCTGATTTTAATTTCGATCCTTCTAAGGTCGGGCCGACAATCAATTTGACCCAGTTGTAGAAGAGAGGCCATTCAATTGTCTTGCTAACATTATCAGCAACAGCAACATCAGTTACACTAAGATCAACCGTCAAAATTTATTTTTGTGATATCAGGCTCATCTGCGATTCGATTTCCAATCTGTCATCACCAACACGTCTGTGGAGAGCCAATATACACATCAAGTCAATTAGATTTTAAATTTGCAATAAACCAAAAAAAAAAAAAGCCTTCTAAGAAGTAAGTTGAGGTCGAATCTTCATCTTCTTCATTTGAAGATTTAGCTAGTGCCATTAGGAAATTATCCAAAAAAGTTGATGGCGCACACACTACCCTGCAACAACTGGAAAATAGAGTGACAAATTTAGAAAATAATTAGTGTGTGAATCACAACCGTGCTGATGGAGAATAATTCGGATTCAACGAGATCCACTAGTTAATAATCATAACCGAGATTTAGGGATTAAATTCGTGATTCTCGAATATGATGGAAAATTGCAACCCACTGAATTCATAATTGGTTAGTGTGTGTGGAGAATATTTTTATACACAAACCAGTGACTGAGCACCATAAAGTCACACTGATTACCACTAGATTATGTAATTATGCTACAACTTGGTGGGCTGAAATGCAAAGAGAAAGGAGAAATCAGAACATGGACCCTGTTGAAACATTGACCGAGATGAATATTTTGAAGCAAAAATTCCTCCCTGTCAACTATGCAAGAAATCTACGTTCAAGCTTTCAAAACTTAAAACAAAGGTCCAAGACAGTTGTTGATTATTCTGAAGAATTTCTAACTCTATAAGCTCATTGTGGTTTGAATGAAGATGATAATGTAGTTGTTGATAGATGTTTCAATGGATTGAGAATAGACATTCGGCATTTCCTTGCCTTCAACATTTTGATAATGTCGATGAACTCATCCAACATGCTGTCAAAGTTGAGGGAATTGCAAATCATCAAGCTCAAAAATCCAAATGGGTTCCACCAAAGAATTCATCTTTGCAAGATGCTAAATCCAATGGTTTGTCAAGACAGATTTTGCAGGAACTGAAGGTCAAAATAGGATGATTTGTTGTCATTGTCAACAGCCTGGGTATCGCGTAGCAGAATGTCCAAAATGCAACTGATTGAGATTGAAGGTGATGATAAAAATATCCCAGTTGATCCTCAGGGTACTGAAACTGATCTCAAGGATATTGAAAATGAGGAAATTGCTGAAACATATGTAAATATCACAGGTGAAGCTTTTATTGTCATCAAAGAGGCTCTACCAACTGTAGAGAATAAATGGTTGAGAAAAAATATCTTTCGTTCCGCGAGTAAAGTTTATGGACAGAATTGCACAATTGTTATTGACGGCGGAAGTTGTGAAAATGTTATCTATCACGCGCTTGTTGATCGCCTTAAGTTGAAAGCTTACAAGCATAACTGTCCTTATTTTGTCAAATGGTTGATGACTAGTGATCAAGTGCATGTTCGACATACTTGCAAAGTTACTTTTGCCATTGGTGAGGCTTACAAAAATTCCATTTGGTGTGATATGCTACCTATGGATAGTGGTAATATATTATTGGGCCGTCTATGAATGTATGACAAAAATGGAACTCATGGTATGTGTAACAACACATATACATTCATGTATGGTGGAAAACAGATTACTCTTTATCCCGAGAAACCAGAACCACTGAAAAAGAATTCCTGGAAAGCTACAAGAAAAGAAGTCCTTCATGTTCACCACATTTAGAGAGGCAATTCGAAGAAGACTCGAGTTCGAGGACGATCTCTTCTTTCAACCCCGGGAGGATGATGCAATCTAGGCCCCACAAGTGGTCCCTCTTTAAGTTAGATTAGGATTATATTATTTTTATTAGTAGATTTCTAATTACATTGTTATTAGGGAAGTTTCTATTTAGAGCTTAGGGTTTGCTTAAGTATTAGGTTTGCTTTTATTATATATATGGCATTGTAGAGAAGAGATTCTTAGACTTGGATATATTAATAAAAGTGGGTTTTATCCCTGAGAGGTGCGTCCTTGTGTGTGTAAAGTCTTCTTGATGATTTGAAGTGTCCTCAGACATGTGCTTCAGCACCCCTACGCAGCCCTAACCATAGGGTTTGCATCATGATGCCACTAGATATTGGACATTGATCAGAGATGAATTGCTGATGCACACGTCTTAAGAAAATACCGTTGTTGAAACCGTGGTAGATGCCTTTCTTGATTGTTAACTTGGGTATCTTTGACAGAGCCAAGTTGAATACTTGATGTGAGATATGGAACCATTCAAATCCGAACTGAGATAATTTCTCAAACAAAAACAATGAAGATATATTTTCTTAATACATTTAATAATATTTATAACTATGTACTAATGACTAAATGCCGGAAGATTCGTTGGACTAAAAATATGCAATCTTAACAATGTTCGAATTGATTTTGAAAGAAAATTTAAGAAAGTAAAGCAAAATGTCTCTTGCTATGGGATTCTAACAAAAAAAGTTGAGCCTGTTGGATGTAGATCAATTGGGCTTGTTGCTTGGACCTAGATGTGGTTGGACTTCTTATGTAATTTCTTCTAGAAGGGATATACGATAGGACACACACACACACATTTATGGAATTTTGCTTTGGTACATATTCGTATGAGGTAGCATGTTGGGCCCCACTTATTACCACAAAAGGGGGACTTGCCCCTCTTCCTTCCCTCTCTAATAGACACCCATCCCCGTATGTTGTACGCATCTGAATGGACTTGGACTTCTTATGTAATTTCTTCTAGAAGCGATATACGATAGAAGGGCACACACACACACACACACACACACACACACACACACTCACATTTATGGAATTTTGCTCTGGTAAATATTTGTATGAGGTAGCATGTTGGGCTCCACTTATTACCACAAAAGAGGGACCTGCCCCTCTTCCTTCCCTCTCTGATAGTCACCCATCCCTGCATGTTGTACTCATCTGAAGGGACTGTACCACTCGATCGAGGGACAATTGTATACAACTATACATATATATAAATGTATGTATATATATATATATAAAGCATTAAACTTGTGCCGCAAATCAAGGGGTTAGAGACATGAGATTGACCCCAAATTTGCTATTCGGGCCCCATCATGAGTTGATATTCCCCTCCCCCTTGGTCTGATCATCAGTGGGGACCCAGGTTGGCTCCATCTTGCTATCTTGCACAATAAGTTTGTCTGAGATATGTATGAGAGCAGGGTTTATATATGTATAATGAGCTGTTTCTTTTATGGAAGTGATAATGTGGAGAAAAGAAGGAGCATTATTTTGATGTAAGATTTAGTTTTAAAAAGGGAACATTATTTTGATGTAAGATTTAGTTTTGTTACTTTGTTGCCTTTTAGTAGTAGTAAAGAAATTTGATATTCATTTCAGAAACCCATTCTAGACAAATCTATTCAGTCCAGTAAAATTCGACACAAGTACACATGTGATAGCTCAATGACAAATTGTCCAATAAACCTGAAAAGTTTGAAATGATATTGACTGCACTATTGAATCATCATCTTCATCTTAGCTTATACCATTGATCTAGAGTCATATATTGTGTTCTACTCGAAAGACAAGTTAAGAAAACAGTCCTAACTCCTAACTCTGTAAGATAGTTTAATGAGAGTACTCAAAATAGCAATTTGACAAAACAAAAACCTAACTTTGAGTGTGTATGCAGTACTATATAAATCCACAATAAGAGCAGGTTGACTATAGCAAAAGTTTTCGACTTCTGTGATATTTTATCAATTCTAACTGGGCTTGTGTACATGAACCTCCTTGGATTTAATTTGGATTGTTTGAATCAACACTTTGTGGCCTTTTTCGCATGAGTATTGTTTGATCTCTACTCTAATTATGTTTATTCGGTTTTGGGTATTGTCTACCAATTCAGTTAACTAGATAGACTGGTTGTGTCACAATCCAAGACCTATGTATCTAGTGAAAAAGACCTATATCAATCCAAAATAATGAATATCTCATTCTGCCATAGTAACCCAGGATTTTTCTACTTCCAATAGCATGGACCAATATGACCTACTAACTGAAAACCACAAATTGTGGTCCAACGTTGTAGGTAACCATGGTTATAGTGTCTCCCATCAAATGATCTTTCAGGCCTTGTGATTTCCCACAATGATTGTCCCATCATTAGAATGCTTATAGGTGGTATGGTTTGTTGTGACATGGTAGATGCACAAAGTACTGAATACATTAAAAAAAAAAAAAAAGAAAGTAAAAGACCCTATAGAGAGGAGATTTACATTGTTCCCTACTAGTGGCTTACATCTATGTGTGAAAGAGATGATGGCCTTTTCCATTGTGTCAAAGTGAAGAAGATGATACAATAAACCACTTACATGTGCTAAAACATGACTACTTTGCTCTTGGTTTCAAGATTAGATTTTCCATACAACTTATTTTTCATGGGCTCCTACCTGCCCTCACTTTCGGGAAGTTCCTTTTTGTTTTATCATTTTTAATTGGACGGAATTGGCTTCTGCTTTATTTTGTTGTTGTTGATCTTTTCTTTCTTTTGTGTAGGTCTTTCGCTCTCTTTTTTTTTATTTTTATTTTGGCAGTTCTCTTGTAAGTAGATCTGTATATCTCTCTTGTACTGTTTTTTGTTACATTAATGCTTGTTACCTTTCATAAAATAAAAAAGAAAAATAAAAAACATATAGAAAAAGGCATCTCACATATAATGTTCTTTAAGGACTCTTTCCAAGAAAGTCATTCAAATTTTCTTTTCACAACAGGAAGTGGTTTCAATTCCAGTTTCTTGGATGGTTTTGCAGAAGTTTTACATAAATGAACTATGTTGATATCATGAGTTTTATAACCAAATATATATTTTATGTGTAGAAAAGATGAGGGAATCTGGAGACGGACGTTTTTAGGAATTCTTGCAAAAAAGTTGTTCTTGATGATTCTTCTAGCTGTATATGAGCAGTTGCTGTTTTCTGTCAGTTTGGATTGGTATTGATCACCTACTGGTGGAAGCTTTTTGTTAGGTCAACAGTAGTAGTGAGGTTTTTAGAAAGGACAATTTAGCCCCTGCAAATGTTTCTTTTCCTCTTCGAATGTGTTCTTTATGCAGCAATTTGAATGAACAATCAATCATCTCTTCACTCACTATTCCTTGTCATGAGTTATTCGGCCCTATAATTGGCATGTATGCTTGTTCAATAATTGGAACACACTATATTTTATTGAGGCTCAGGAAGAATCGAGATTGTAAAGGGAATATTGATGTGGAAAGTGGTTTTGGCATCACTTTCTGTTTATGTAGGAAGAAAGAATGGTTCTAGTAAGAAAATTTGAGTGGAAGAAGTGTTTAACATCTGTAAAGATTGGGAAGATGGTTAGCACCATTCAAGGAGACAAAGTTGTGCAGCGATCACCAAAAACTTGGGATGATGGTATGTTGGTGGTTTAATGGGGGAAGAAATGAAAACTTCATGACACAGGGCAAACCTATGATGTGTGAGTCGACTAGCCTTTGTGTCCATCCCATTCATCAGCCCATTTAGTTTGTTTTATTTACTTTATTTAGAGTGTTATGTGTTTATGTTTTAAGTTGTTTAAGTGGATATTAATTTAAACCATCAAAGTCTTTAGGTAGCGTTTGGTTCGCTGGAATGATTTTTAGCAAGAATGGAATGGAGACTGGAATGAGTATGAAATGGAATGAGGCAGAAATAGTAATTCCCATTCCAACGTTTGCTTAGACAGAGGAATCAATTCAGTAATAGAATTCTCATTCCAGTTCCTGTGTTTGGTATGCTGGATTGATGCCAGGAATGGAATAAAATTTACATAAAATTAACCAAAATACCCCTATGAAGGGTTTTTTTTTTATTTTGCCAAAATTTCCCTATTTCAGGCTACCCAAAACCTAATTGTTTACCTATTTTGATAGATTATGACTAAAACAATCACAAAATAACACACCTAAAACATCAGTTACAATAGCAATAAACATCATTAAAATGGCTATATAACACCTTAAATAAAAAGGCGGCCCAGTGCATGAGGCTCTCACATAGTGGGGTTTGGGGAGGGTAAGATATACGCAGCCTTACCTTCATTTTGAAGAGATTTTTTCCATGACTTGAACCCACGTCATCCAGGACGCTACCGGTAAGCTTTTACTGTTGGGCCAAGCCGCCCCTCTGGCTAAATAGTATGTTACTAGGCTTAAACATAACATAAATTAGCTAAACAAAGTAATTAAGTTAACATTGATCCAACATTTTAAAAATAACATCTACAGTGCTTGCGATAAGAGTAACAAATAGGAAATATAGATAATGTATCAATGCACCTAGGTACATCACAGACCTCCACTTAACAAAGCCCTCACAAAGTCTTCTTTCTCATCATTTTTCAAAGTAAAATAAACCGCAATCATCTCATTATCACGACCTATAGCAATTAAGGCTCTATGGCGTTCCACCCTTCATAGATTTAAAAGCTTGCGAAGCTCTTCATTGATTTTATCCCTCTTCATTGCTATATCCAAATCAACACCAATAGCTCGACTAAACTTCTCAGTAGCTTCATCAATCTTGTTGCCTACGATCATGGCTGCTTCTCAAAATCCATCCATATTATCGATGTTCCTCCTCTTCTTTTCTTTCTGATTGGTTCCTTCATTATTGGTGGAAGCAGTGGAAATTATTTATTCCATTTCCTTAAGATTCATGCTCAAATTTTGTGTATCTTCATTTACCTCATTTCTAGCCAACTCATTTAAGACATTTTCAATGGCAGCAGCTCCTTTTCCTGTGGCATGATCTTTCTCAAATATAGTGTAAAGCATTTCATAATGTGGAAAACTTCTACTCCTCCACTGACATGCACCCTTGCGGGTCTATAATAAACATATAAATAAGACAAATAGAGTATAATATTCAAAGGACAGACAAGAATACATCAAATAATTCTTACTTAATCTAGCCTAAGCTAATTTATCAAATTTGTGCATTGTGTCTTCACCAAACATTGAAAAAATATGAACAACCGTTATGAGCTGATTTTAAAATGATAATACCTTCACATAACCGTTTCAAACCTCATCTTCGGTAACCACCATATTTTTTTGTGGATCCCATCCAAAGCCACTGCAATTCACTCTATTAAGCATATCGTACACAACACGAAAGTCTTTTTTCATTGTCTTGATTCTAGAATCAATGTGTGGCTTAGTTTTAATTCCACTTCCAGGTAACTTTTGCTTCAACACTGCTTCAATCACTCCAAGAAAACTTGGCTTGAACCCATTGTCAGCCTTGTGAGTCCCAACATTTACCATGTCAAACAAGCATAAACCAACTCCTTATCCTCAACATCCATCCATTTTCTTTTGTTCTTCCCTGGCCTCTTCTCATTTTTGTCCATGTCTTCATTCATGTCCATGCCTATTAATATTGGAACAACCACAACTAGATCACCAATAATATTATACTTAATTAGCCATGAACCAATAACATAATGTAGAAAAATGGTAGAATTAATATAATGTATAAAAATTACAGGATGTAGCAATTTAAATTAACCATCACAAATAGTTACTCCAATACAAGTAAATAGAAGAAACAACCATTACAAACATTGTCGCTAAAATACAAGCAAATTCAAGTACTTCATCCCCACGCATTAAACATCAAAATAGCCATTTGTTGTCTAAATGAGGTCCATTCAACTGAAGTCTCAACCGTGGCAATTAGATTTGTATCTCCTTCGTCGTTCTTTTTGTCTAGTTCTATATCTTCATACGGGTCCATAAGTTACTCGTTCCTTACATAGTTATAAAGCAAACAACACGCCAAGATGATATGAATTGAATATTGATGGGATAAAAAGTAGGACTCCTAAGAATTGCCCATCGTTTTTTCAATATCCGAAAGGGTCTTTCTATTTCATTTCTAGCAATCGAATTGTTCATGTTAAAATATTCCTCCGGGTTCGTAGGTTAACGTCCATTATTCGACTCATTCAGATGATAACGTTGACCTCTATATAGTGCAAGAAATCCTTCACCATTTGTATACCCAGCATCAACCAAACAGTAGGTACCTTGAACAAATTGAATATTTTTATTATATTAGTGATCTATAATTTTTTCAAACAATAAGATGATTATTTATTTTGTAATAGTATTGTGTGTTACCACGTCGGACAACTAGAATATGTCTTCTAGCAATTGCTTCTCGTAACACTCGACCATCAGTGGCTGACCTTTTCCATCCGAGCAATACATAAGTAAATGGTAGATCTATGGTACACGTTGCAAGGACATTGGTTTGCAGTGTGATCTTTTCTAATTCAATACCTAGGTCTATCAATAGCCGGCACATGGACAGGTATGTGCATCCCATCTAAGGCTCCTAAACATCCCTATAAGACATTATAATGCATCAAAATATACTTACACATAGATGATAAATTACACAACTACAATTGTATAAAAATATGAATCATTTACCTTAAACCACTTTCATTTTTCATCTATTGAGTTTTATGGTATTAGCTCAGGTTTCTTATATAACTCTCCTTGTAGCCTAATGACTGCAACAAAAAACATTTTGAGGCGCCTACTGATTGACTCCGCTGAACGATTAAACTCACTCTGAATTACCCTATTTTTGACATGATGAGCAAGGATATGCAAGGAAATTGCAACCTGCTCATCAACCAACATGTGTCTGGTTGGTTTCAGCTTCCCAATTGTGTTAAGCAAGTGACATAACTTCACAAATGGTCGCCTAGTCATTCTAAAATTGTTCAAACATGTGTGATCACTCTTATACACCCAATTTTCAATTATTTCTCTGTTACCTTAGTAATCTAATTGGTACCTAGATCTAACCCCACAAAACATTGTTTTTCGAACAATTTTTATGATAATTGTATAAATAGCCCCAGTAGATGTAGAATGTCCAACCACCACTACATAATCATTGCCATTTTCTTCACTTTCAAAATTTTTTTAGCTAAACTAAGACATGCCATAGTTGAAATAAAAGAAAGATACATCAGTTTAAGATAGGAAAAATAATTGGAACACATGTTGGTTTGATGGTGATGATGAAAAAAATTTCAAATTCAAACTTGAAAAATGATCAAACCAACCAAACCAAACCAACCCCTTCTTTAGAACCCCACACCACTAGCCCCCTCTCCCTTTCTCTTTGTTTTCAGCACTCTCTCCCTCTTTGTTCTTAGCCCCCACTCTCTCTATTCCCAGTCCTCCTTCCCTCTCTCTGTCCCGGCCCTCACCTTATCTTGCCCAGCCCCCTCTCCTTCTCTCTGTGTTTTTAGCACTCTCTCCCTCTCTCTATTCTCAACCCCCTCCTCTGTCCCAGCCCTCTCTCCCTTTCTCAACCAGGCCCTCTCCCTCTTTCTATTACCAGTCCCCTCTCTCTGTCCCAACCCTCTCCCTCTCTCGCCCAACCCCCTCTCCCTCTCTCTGTGTTCTCAGCACTCTCTCCCCCTCTTTGTTCTCAGCCCCCTCTCTCTATTCCTAGCCCTCCCTCCCTCTCTCAGTCCCAACCCTCTCCCTCTCTCGCCCAACTCCCTCTCCCTCTCTCTGTTTTCAGCACTCTCTCTCTCTCTCTGTTCTCAACCCCCTCCTTTGTCCCATCCCTCTCTCCCTTTCTCACCCAGCCCCTCTATTTCTCTCTCTATTCCTAGCCCTCTTTCCCTTTCTCTCTGTCCCAGCCCTCTCCTTCTCTCACCCATCCCCCTCTCCCTCTCTCTTTTCTCAGCAGTCTCTCCTTCTCTCGTCCAACCCCCTCTCCCTCTCTCTATTCCTAGCCCTCTCTCCCTCTCTCTATCCCAGCCCTCACCCTCTCTCGCCCAGCCCCTTCTCCTTCTCTCTCTGTCCCAGCCCTCTCCCTTTTCTCACCCAACCCCTTTCCTTCTCTCTCTGTTCCCAACACTCTCTTCCTCTCTCACCCAACCCCCTCTCCCTATCTCACTTCCCAGCCCTCTCTCCCTCTCTCTCTTTGTCCCAGCCCTCTCCCTCTCTCGCCCAGCCCCCCTTCCTGTCTCTCTGTTCTCAGCACTCTCTCCCTCTCTCGCCCAACCCCTTCTCCCTCCCTCTATTCCCAGCCCTCTCTCCCTTTCTTTTTGTCCCCACCCTCTCCCTTTCTCGCCCAGCCCCCTCTCCCTCTCTATCCTAGCCCTCTCTCCCTTTCTCGTTCAACCCCTCTCCCTCTCTCTCTATTCCCAGCATTCTGTCCATCTCTTGCCTAGCCCCTTCTCCCTCTCGCTGTCCCAGCCCTCTCCTTCTCTTGCCCAGCCCCCTCTCCCTCTCTTTCTGTCCCAGCCCTCTCTTCCTTTCTCCCCCAGCCCCTCTTCCTCTCTCTCTGTTCCAAGCCCTCTCTCCCTCTCTCGCCTACCCCCTCTCCCTCTCCCTCTGTTCCTAGCTCTTTCTCCCTGTCTTGCCCTAGCTCTCCCTCTTTCTCTATCATAGCCCTCTCCCTCTACGGCAGGTTCCAATCAACCAACGACAAGAAGGGGGTGTCGTAGGCGGCGCATGGGACACTAGAGATGGAGGATTATTGATAAACCAACAAAAAGAAAAAAAATCCCTGAAATCTAGGGTTCGTGAGAAATTTTTGTGCATGTCTGTAGCAATGACGAAAGGAGATAGAGAGGAGAACGAGAGAGACTGAGAAAGGAACATGTCATACCTTATGGTCGACGGAGAATGGTCAGCGATGAATCAGAGAAGGAGAGAGAGGCCAAAGATGAAGAGGAAGGAGGCTGGGCGTTATGATCGGGCATTTCAGGTTTTGTTTGATGAAAAGGGACTCAAGGAAAAATTATAAAGGAATGGAATGGCCATTCCTCTACTCCCCCAATGGAATGGTGATTCCCCTGTATAAAGGAATGGTGATTCTTGAAGTAATGGTCATTCCGCCACATTTTCACGAATCAAACGTAGGATGGTCACTCTTACAGTATGACCATTCCATTCCGACCTTCGTTCCAGCGAACCAACACTACCTTAAGGGTTGAGATTAGTTTTGGAGCTTTCCTATTGATACAATGACTTCTTTTGGCTTTAGACATGATAAATGAAAAGGATTTTTGGTGCTCATGCATTCTCTACTGCAAAAGGAATGGCATGATGCCATGGGCATGAAGCCTCATCGCGTGTGAAGCCATAGTGCCATCTTCCCTACCCGCCTTGCATTGATCCCTTCCATTTCGCATCACTTCAAGGTACTAGAGAAATGGAATACTCCATCAAAAGTAGTCAAAATTTAACCAGTATGTGAGTTGGAATTGAAAGAGGCAAAAATCTTGTGAAAAGATTGGTGCATTACAAATGTTAAAAAGATTGTTCTTGGGAGCTTTTGATTTGGCCAATGCTAACAAATGTGCAACCAATGGTGGTAAGGGGTTGTGGAGATTCATTTATGGGTTAAGAGAAATGAAGTAATTGAATTCATCACAGTACATAACAATTTGAGGATATCGAGATTCAAGAGGAGCGAGTATGGTTTTCAACTCTGAAGTGATTAATGGGACTGATAGGTAAACGATATTTATTGGGTATATGTTATCGGCATTAACGCTTTTTAAATTTGTTGGAATTTGGGAATATATACATACGGGATATTCATCTAATATTTATTGGCTTTATACTTCTTTTTTTTTTTTTTTGAAAAAAGTGATTGTATTGAATGCTCAAAAAGACTTTACAATATAAAAGGGCTATACTGAACCACACAACACCATAAAAAGGCTATACACACCCCCACCACCCCCCCCCCCCCCCCCCCCACCAAACCAACCAACACACAACCAAAAAAAAAAAAAAAAACACACACACACACACACAAACACACTCACAAAGGGCAGGGGAGGAGCAAACAAAAAAAAAGGACCCACAACCCCTAAAAGGAGGACTGGGATCCCTAAACAGAGAAATTATATAAGGGATACAACTATAGAAGGCTTAGAAACTCCCTCTTTTGCAAGACTATCAGCCTCTTCATTTGTTGAATGATTGATAAGGTGGAATGAGCTTCAAAGAGAGATGAGCGGTCTCTTCAATTAAATCTGCCAAGTTCCATGGAGATGAGAAGGGGTTGGAAGCCCACCAAATAACACAAGCAGGTTCACCCTCCACCATCAACCTGGCAGGGCTCAGCCGCACCGCTTCATGCAACCCGACTCAGGGGTAAAAGCTCAGCCTTGTTGGCAGAGCAGACCCCCGCTGGTCTTGAGTAATGGAGAATAGACATGCCACAATCATTTCTAATAATCCCTTCCAATCCTGCCCTCCCTGGATTCTCAAGAGCACTACATCAAAGTTAAGCTTCAATGTTGGGGTGGGGGGACACCATGTCACCGTTATGCTCAAACGGATTGGCTTAGAATTGGCGATTTCATTCCAATATGTATTGGCTTAGAATTGGCGATTTCGTTCCAATATGTATTAGCTTTATACTTCTTTTTCTTACCATTCTAAATGAAACTTCTGTTTCTTATCAATCAAAAATTAAAAAAAAATCACGAGGGAGTATATTCTCTTAAACATGTAATTTATCCCAAATATGATGAGGGTACCTGTCTTATAGTAAGAGATTTAAAATTTGAAGTTGCAAAATTAGGGATGAAAATGGACATCCTCAGAGACCCAAAGATCCCACCTGAAAGCATAAGGTATGGGTCTAGAATGTAGATCCTTTTTAAATTTTGGTTTGAGTTTGGGTCCAATAACATTGATCAAAAGAAAATTAGGTTTATATCCAGGTCAATAAACTCATACCGAAAGACTTGTATACATGTTGTAACTACATGATATATTTATTATGTCTCCCATGCACCCGTTTCCAAACAGCATTATAAACTATATGTACCCCTTTCCAAAGATCATTATAACCTATATGTAATATAAGAATTATATAAAAAAATTTAATTTGTATTTGATTTCTCTGTTCCTGAAACCACTTCCATAGAGAAAGTAGTAACCAAGAGAAAAGATCTTTTCTTTTGTTTCTCTCTTTTCTCAATGAAATCCATAACTGAGAAAGATGCAGAAAGATCTCATCCTCTCTCTTATAATCTGTCAATGAAATCCCTCCATCTCTCTCCAAATGCATCAATGGAACCTTAATGCTCTCTTTTTAAGAAAACCATTGAAGATTGGATGGGAATCATATTCTTGCTCTGTTCCTGTGAATGAGAAAAAGACCAAGAGACAGTTTTAATTCACCTCTTCCATTCTCTTCGTGGAAATTGGATGATAATCACATTCTCACTCTCTTTGTACGAATAAAATAAATAGACTGTTTTGATGGAAAATTCTCTGTTCTCCAGTACTCTGCCTTTTATTTTGATATTTTACAGTTTTGTAATGGTCGTGGGATGAAAATTCTCTCTGCTCTTCAGCACTTTGGCTTTTATATTGATATTTTGCAGTTTTGTGATGGTGGTGGTGCCGTAATGGGCCCATCTCTATAAATTTTTAACATTCAAATAAATTTTATACATATCATGGTTTTCATCATGATAATGGTGGCCGTACTCAGCAACAGTATGTAATTTGGACTGCTATATGTTCACAAACAGCAGTCGAGGTGAAAGGTAGAAATAACAATTGCACTGTTTCAATGATTTAAGTTGTACACAGTTCAAATATGAGTATTAAATAAGTTGGTTTTGGGGTGAGTCCTTTGTCTGTATACCTTTGGGTCTTGGGTACAAGCACCAGTTATGTACTCTACTTCAGGCCTATGTCCAAGTTCATAATGGACCTGCCCCAAACTCGACAATGTTTTCATCTCTAGGTAGCACTATCATCCAAGAGATGGATTTGAACAAAAAAACAATCTGAATCTTAACTCTCTGGTTGGAAAGCACTCATGAACAATTAGGGTCTTATCTTGGAGGTAGAATATTAGTTTTGATCGAATGGAGATAAGGGTTAGGTAAGGGTGGCAAATGGGCGGGCGGTTGAAATGGGATTCTACAAGTTGAAGGCCATCCTGCTTACCTGTTTATCGAACAGGTTCAGAGACTTCAACCTGCATCCAATGTCAGTCAGTCTAATCTGACTTGCATAACCCTTTTACATTTGGCCAACGGCAGCACCCTGTAGAACCTAGGCAAAAAATGCCCAATCCATCTGGCTACTAAAGAAGTCACTACTACTGATGACAACAATGATGATAATGACAATGATGATTCAATAACCACTATTGACGGTGATGACAACGATGAAGTAGGAAGAAGGAAAGGAAAGAGGAGGAGGAACATTGATGATGATGGAGGAGCAACTAAATATATTGACGAATATCATGATGATTAAGCGCCCTGTGGAGACTACCATGTAGATCAAAAGGCGATGCATGTACAAGGGTTGTGACACTTGAGAGTAAGGCAAGCTGGGGCAGGTCTTGTTGTTTGGTGTTGAGGGGGGTTGTTTTGAAAGGTCAAATGCATATATAAGGGTATAATGGGTGACAACCTTCAATCCATGCATGCATAACGGCAGTGGTGGACCCAATATTTTTATTTTAAGGTTGCGGACCCAAACAGGCAATTCGGTTTTGGGAACAAACTTTGGATTTTCATGTGGGTTATGGGGGAAGATGCTAGATCTTAGTAATCTTCTGGTCTATTATATGTTATTGTTCAAGATGCTAGAGGCAGTGATTTAGAGGTTGGATCACATTCGTAAGAATTTTTTTCTGAGAGGGCCAAGGTAATAGGAAGAAATTGCACTTAATGAAGTGGAGTGAGGTGATTAAACCTAAATGATGTGGGGGTCTTGGTTTTGGCAACTTGGAAAACAAAAATTGGGCTTTGTTGGAGAAATGGTGGTGGAGATTTGGGGAAGAGAAGGAGGCGCTTTGGCGGAGGATGATTGTTTCCAAATATGGGGAGGACAAGTGGGGGTGGTGGCCTAATATTGATCCGAGTTACCACAAATAGAGCCTATGGGGTGGTATTGCGGCAGTTGGGAATGAGTCTACTGAAAAGGAAAAAAATTGTACAAAGTGGTGGGCTTTGTGGTGGGGGTTGGGAGGGATGTTAGGTTTTGGGTGGATTTGGGAGGAGGGTGTTTATGTGAGATTTTCCCAAACTTTTTAGAGCTGCGGTTAACATGGAGGCTTCTGTAAGCTATTGTTTTGAGACGAGAGGCTCTAGTATGGTGTGGGTGGTTCTATTAAGGAGTCTTCACCCTTCGAAAAGGGTTCTTATGAGATGTTGAATATTTTTTCTGACATGTTCCTGTGCAGGGATATCAAGGACTCGCAGCTTTCGAAGCATTCCATTTCCGGGGAGTTATCGGTGAGTGCCTTTTACTTAGCTTTGGTGTGGAGTCATTATCGTAGAGCCTCTTCTTCTCTTGTTTGGATGGGGATGGTTCCTCCTAGAGTCGAGGTTTTCTGTTGGTTAGCAGAGGCGAACAAAGTTTCCACACAGCTGATAATCTAGGGAGAAGTGGGTTGACTTCTAACAACATCTCAAACGACTCAAACATATGTATCATGTGTGGCAAGGAGGAGGGGACGGTAAATCACCTGTTCCTTCATTGTGAGGTGGCATTCTGGGTTTAGGGAAACTTCATTGGGAGGTGTGGTCTTGCTTGATGTTGTCCGAAAGATATTGCGGATGTAGCAAAGTCTTGGATGGGTGGCCACTTTGTTGGGTGTGGCCATATCTTATGGAGGGTGACTAGAATTTGAGGGGATCTTGGGTGTGGCCATTCTGTGGTTTATAAGGAAGGAAAAGAATGACCAGATTTTTTGGGGATCTTCTATGTCCTTGGCTAAACAATTTCTATGTGGGTGGATGAGGAGGTAAAAATGCTTCAAATGGGACACTGTTTTTCTTGTTTTCTCTACCATGTATCATTGTGTGCTGGTCACCTGTACTAGAAATGTTTGAAACACCACATCTAGCCATTATTTGGATTGCAGTTTCCCGGTCCCAATTGCAAGTGGAATAATTCATTTGTTTAAATTTCACTCTTTTCATATTTTCTAGATAACCCCAAACTTATTTGATAGTCAAGAGGGAAGAAACAAATCCATATGATGGTAACAGCATAAGGGGTCTATTTAACCCCACTGGGTACTTCAGTTGGCCTAAGACCATGGTTTGCTCCCCAAAGTTACAAATTCGAACTACGCTGCTACACTAGGGCCACTAAGGATTTACCCGGCTCCCCCTAGTCTCAAAGGAATTAGTCTGGCCCAAAAGATTTGGGACACCCACCATTATAAAAAACAGGAGTAGTCATTCAAGATACTGTGGAAAGGAGCTACTTTTAAATCTATTACTGGAGCTTTATAGATGGAGTTCCATCTGTGATGTAGAGCTATTGGCCAAACAATAGTCGTATGACCCAGAAATGGATAAGGGTAGTTTCTCTACTGGCCAAACAATAGTTGTACGACAGCTAAAAACAGGTTTTTAGGGGTTGGGTTAGGTTAGTTTCTCTATTGGCCAAACAATAGTCGCTTGACCCAGAAATGGATGCTGAAAACTATGCAAGAATTGAATATGTGAAACATCTCATCTAGCTGTGTTGTGTTATATACTTGCGTGGAAGTTTGAAACAGATGTGAGAACTGGTTGCAGGAAACCTAAGATGCACGGATACTTCAAAATTAGCATTGTATCATGTCGTGTTGTATCCGATAGTTAATTTTTTTACATGTAAATCTGTGTCCCTGCCATATCCAAGCCGTATCTGGGCGGCATAGCAAGAAACATAGGCATTTGAGAGGGGAAACTTGTTTTTGGTAAATTTTTCACAAACATCTTACGATCCTACAAAATTTACAGAGGCATGCTTCTTGCAACTGTATAGGAATTATACTAATTGCTTGGTCTCAAGTTATTTTTAATTTTCTTTTTCAAATTTGGCTTCAAAATCGGAATATTTTTACCATTTATGGATCTTTTGATTCTTCCTGTTTCAGCAAGAAAGGATGGAAAGAGAAATGGAGATCAAAAGATTCAGAGAAGAGTTATTGGCACTGCAAGCCAAACAGAAGGATTCTTCCGAATGATCTTTTTATACTATGTTTGCCTTTGCCATCTTGTGGTCTGGATTTTTTACATTTCTTGAAATTTTATAAAGATGTTAAGATATTTTCTGACAGCAAAACTACAGGCTCTGCTCATGGAATTGCATATTGATAATGCAAATAGACCATTTATATTACCCTGGCATCCTTTTGTTCTATGGTTTTAAGATTCTATGAAATCTGTTGTTCCATAAGCGCAGATTGTTATCTGTTTCATAGTTCTTGTAGGGATTTTAATACTATACAACTACAACCTCTCTAACATGGTAAGATAATCTGAAGAAGTTGATGGCAACCTATGTGGCTAGGGAATGGAACAAAATATTTATTGCATTTTTCTTTTTTTTTTTAATCATAGCTTTATATTAGTTACTTCCAATTCAAGGGACATCGATATAAACATGGATGCTGCTATGGTTGTATGGGAAGAAATTTGTAGACTGGTAGATCTGTTAGAACAGCTGTTCTTCGTTGATTGCAATGACTTCGTTAGTCATCTCACTTGACCTTGAAATTTCAAAATTGTGGATCAGGCAGTTATTCTGCTATTTGCACAAGTTCAGTATTCGTTAAGATTTTGAGATTAGAGTTGTAGTTGATGCTAGTATCTGAAGTTAAGTTGTTAGGCTAGGTGTGATGGCTCAATAATTGAGTGCACATGTTTCTATTCATGTTCAAACCTTCTCGGGAAGACTCCTAGCTGAGGCAGTCCTTTCACACTTTCTGATTTTATTCTATTAATAGGATGAGGAAGTCAAATTAGTTGTGATATGATGTAAAAATGGGGGAAAAATGAAAGTAATTGTAATTTTGAGATACGAAGTAATAGAGGCAAATTTGATGAAGTTGGGAACTTTTGAACGGTGGCCATTTTTGATCTGACCATTGATGACATTTAAGTTTCAATGGTCATCTTAGTAATGGTCACCATGATCAATGATCAATTTGATCATTGTGAGGGATACCTTGGGTCATCAAAATCAATTTGCTCCCCAAGGTCTTGAGTTTTACTCATGCCCCTTGTTTTATCCGAGTAATATGTGTGCGGCCTTGTATGTATCCCGAAGGAATTGTCTTTGCTCGTCAAAATCGGGTAATCCTCGGGCTTGAGACCAATAGTTTCAAGGCTGGGTTGGTAAAGAATACCTTGGGTCATCGAAAAAATATTTTAATGATTAATTTGATGGAAGATCTAGATTGATGACTGAAACTCCTAGTAGACACGTAGTTTAATCTATGTAAGTGGCACTAAACAACTGTAGATCTATTAGATCTGTCCTGAAATCTCAAGGGAATTAGTGGGATGACAAAAGAGGAGAATGGGAAGTTTTCAATATTTGTCTTTGATCTTTAAAAATCTTTTGGTAGGAGCTTTAGAATTCAAGTTGCAGATGAGAAGTGATCATCCCTACTATTAAGGCTTTTGAGACTTTATGGTTGACGTAAGGGGTGAAAAATATAAGGTAGAGATATAGATAGAGCCCTGACTTTTCTATGTATTGAATTACTAGGGCGATGATGATGTTTGGGTATTCATTTTCCATATTCTTTTGATTCTATTTTCTTTAAAGGAAATATTATCTTGTGCTCATTTTTAGAAATTCATTTTTGATCTTCATTTTTAACTACTTATGGCATGAATGCTATGTATTCTTTTTTTTTATTTTTAGGGAGATTGAATGTTATGTATTCAATTGTTGTGAACTTCTAATGCAAACAAATAAGCTATTAGTGCTCGTTTGGTAAGATTGAGGAATATCTAGATTTGAAGATTCCTCACTACCACAAAGAATAGAGATTTCTCAGTGAGTTTCTGTTTATCTAAGTGTTTCCATATTGATATTGATGTGTTTAGATGTGAAACATCAGTATCAATGTGTAAATCCACAACGTGATGATTTGCAAATCCTATGTGTTTTGATGAGGAGGAGTTTATGAGGGGCTGTGAGTTCAAACCCTTTTATATGCATAAAAAAATTATAATTAAGTATATATATATGGAATAAAATTCTATGAGAATTAGTTTTCACTATTGTTTTCTAAGATGTCTAGGTGGAGTTCATCTATCACTCAATCTAAATCTTATAATACAGACGAATCCTCTTGATTATCATATGTATCAAGTTTCAGTAAATTTGAATTTATTGGACCGTTGGATAGACTGTGCACTAATCCGAATGGACTGGATTGTGGGCCACAGATGAAGGGGTTAGGAATATTTGATTGGGGCAAAATTTGATATTTTGGTTGGTCCTACATAAATTTTTCAATCGCCCCTAGTCCTATCTCCAAATAAAACTTACAAGTAGGCCTCATAAAATTTCTTCATGGTAGGTGTGTGAGAATATATATGTATTTATATATGATGAGCACTAGATAGCGCTCGGGCGTTTTTAAAAGTGAAAACATCCCTTTTTGCAACGAATAGGAAATTAGGAATGAAGGGAAACAATTAATGTTATTTTTAAAAAGGAGTAAAAGTTTCCACAAGACTTGTTTCTCCTGGGGGGATAGAAAGAGGGTAAAAATACCCTTTTCAAATAGAGCATTTCTAACAATATATATATAGAGAGAGAGAGAGAGAGAGAGAGAGAGAGAGAGAGAGAGAGTCTCTAGGCTAAAACAGTAAAACCCCATCAGTATCCGGGGTGGGTTTAGCATCGCAGAGATTGGAAAAGCATCACGTAGTGATGGTGTGAGTTAGGGCGAGTTAAGTTTAGCCCGACCCATTCTCAACCATTCTCAACTTGACCCATGGGCCATGGCTATCCATTAAAAAAACACATGATTTTGGTTTTGGGCATTTATAAAGTCTTCGATCCTAATTATATTGATATTTTTGAGAAATCATTTTAGTTTTAGTAACGACAAAATTTAAAAGAAAAGAAAAGGAAGCCTATTAGAAAACATAAATTCATAAGCTTGGGCAGCCCTGTTACCTTCTTAACTCAATATATCTAAAAAAAATCGACAAGAAGTCTTCTCAGAAAAAGCAAATCCTAAGCTAGAGGTAGACAAAAGAAGATAGAGGCATCATTTTGTTTTTTGTTTTTGAACTTAAAGATCTGAGAAGCAGGTCAAGTTCAAGCATATGAATGCAAAACATCCCTAAACCATTGTAGCGAATCTATCAACTACAAAATATCCTTAAGTGTAAATGCCTAAAATGAGAAAGAGATTGCTGACTTGTGGGTTACTTTGGTAGAGAATTGTTCCATGGCCAATCGGATCCACCAATGCTCGTCCACTGATATTATGAACACCAAGCTCCAATTGCAATGAAATTTTGCATTACACTTAGTCCGAGAGACTTTCTTTTTAAAAAATTTTTGACCGTTTCAAATTTGAGAAGGCGAGCCTCCACTTCGATACACCAAATTAGATTTTGGATCCTTTATTGTAGTTCTTGGGGCTTTTCAGCTGTGTCCATTTATTGCGATTCAAACTACTAAATTTCCTTCACTTGGATAGGCTTGGGGCTTGTTTGTGAAAACCCCCGGGCATTGGAAGGCAGGAGCTGAAATGTGGATTGTGTTTCACAATCTAGGGAAACACGTATTAAACAAATCTATCAGGAAGAATAAGGAAATACAAATTTATTTTTGCAAAAACTCACGTTGCACAAATAGCCTTAAAAGGGTTATTCGATTTTACATTTGTGATGTGATAGGAAGATGAGTTTTACATATAGATATGTAATAAGGGGTCGTTTGTTTTTAGCAATTTACATATGTAAATGGCCATGATGCGTAACGGTTACACACCTTTACGTTTGTTTAGCTTGATTTACACATGGGATATGTAAAATGGATGTGAAAATGGTGTGAAAAAGGGCTGTGTTTCTGTCAAAAATTTTCACACCTCATATAGTGTGAAAGTGTTACACATGCAACTGTTACTGAGCGCTGCTACAGTACATACCAGGAGCAGTCCGCCTTTTTGAGTTTTTTGATTACTGTCGGTTCCATTTTTATAATCAGAACCGTTCATTGTCTTCAGAAGGTCAAAAACGGCTACCATACCAATTTTCAACCGTTGATGCTGCTTGGATGTTGAGATATCATCAGACAATTATAGCCGTTGGATTACTCTATTATACATGATAATACCAGTCCGCCTTTTATGATTTTTCCTTTTCTGTGGGACCCATGCATAAAATCAAAGCCGATCATCTTCTTGAAAATATGAAACACGGCCATCTATCCAATTTTCAACCGTTGATGTTTCTTGGATGTTGAGATATCATTAAAACAATATAGCTATTAATTTATTGCAGATGGCAATCCCAGTCCGCCTTTTTTAGTTTTTTTATTACTGTGGGTCCCCTTTTCATAATCAGAACCGTTCATTGTCTTCATAAGGTTAAAAACGGGCGGCATACCAATTTTCAACCGTTGATGTTTCTCCAATGTTCAGATTCATAAAAAAATGTACAACCTTTTACATTAACCCATTGTAAATGACATTTTCAGCCCCTTTTTTGCAAGTTTTTAAATTATGTGGGGCCTAAAATCCTGATCTGAGCCATGTATCCTCTTTATAAGATCAAAAATGGCCATGAGGCCAAATTCCATCCGTTGATGTTTCTTTGATTGTGAGATATTTACAAAAAGATTCAAATTATTTAAATATGTGCACCTAGATTCACATGTAAAGAGGTATGGAAAAAACAAACAAAGAATTATGTTTCACATGTGAGTCATTTGAATATGTAAATGACTCACATGTGAGTCATTTACATATGTAAAGCATTTTCACATCATGTGTGAAATTAACAAACGACCCTTAAGTATTTTTTGAAAAGGTAACACACCTAAATGTCACATGTGAAACATTGTCATGTTTGTAAAAAAACAAAAAAGACACCACTTTCACATAAATAAATGAGTTCATCCAATGATTTAATTGCATTTAGGTTATATAGATGGTTTGCACAAATTTCTCATTCGTCTGGCTTATTAAGATATTAATCCTAATATTTGCCATTATTACAAGAATATAGAATGGTTTGAGTCATGAGTTGGGGACCTGAGAAAGTGTAGAATAGTAGTTCTATATTTGAGAATTTTTTCACAAATTACTCAAAATCTATGAAGACTTAAGATGATCAACTCTAAAATGTTTGAGTTTATTAGTTCAATAAATAGATTAAACGATTTATATTACAAATATAGAGTTGAAAAGAATGCAATCGTCGTGTAAAATCAGATGGCACTACAGCCTTCTTTAAGAGCTGTCAAAGTGATTTTCGCACTGATTTTAGTGTTAGACGGTGGTCCATAAACAGCCTCATTGACACATCATTTATGCACTTTATTTATATATCACATGTATGAATTAGAGATTCAGTACTACATGACCACTATGCATTTAAAGACTGCAAACATTAAAAAAAAAAAAGGTCACTTTAACCAGTTTTAAACATTTCAACAAGAATTATTATAATTAATTTGATACTAGTCTCATCTTCCACTTAAAAGTAAAATTTACCCACAGGCCACAGCCCACTTAAGAAAGAGTATTTACTTTAATGGAAGAATTTTAGCAATATCCAAGTGGTAAACCTAACTAATATATTGGCAGTTGGTGTGAAGAAGGGTCCGGACGCTCCAAAGTCCAAAAAACGGAGCAAAGGTTGGTCAAAGTCGCATGCGGTCAAAGCATCGAAACTGACAACATCCGTACACACGTTCTTACCGGTTGAACTTGAACTTGTCTGCATGCAAATATCCAAGTCTCGATAATCCAACGACCATACGTGTGACTTTGATCCCTTCAAAAAGAAAAAGGAGGCACACAATTCGCGGCTTAGATTATAATCCATATGTTCACCCTCCTGTGACCCACATCCTTACTCTCTTCCTTCAATTCTTTTTACTTCTTTGAACATGGGCCAGCATCATTAAATATATGTATATAAATTGCAGTGGCCTTGTGTTTCGTAAACTGCAAAGATTAGGAAGTTCTGCAACAATAATGCTCATGTTCATGAAAAAAATCGTGGGCGTGGCATGGAGATCAAGATAAAACTATGGAAGTGGTCCCTTGAGTGGAGGAAGTAGAGGTTATGGGCTGATATGGTGGCTGTCGGTTATCGGCCATTGAAACAAGCCCCCAGCATTTTCATTTCATTACTCTTTGTCGGCCTTTAGCCATTTCATTATGCTTTGTAGGAGATTATGTTTTGTGGGGGTAACTTGTATCTTAATCCCTAAACCCAAAACACAGTTCTAGGTATATGTGTGGAGTAAAAGTGAGGGAAACGTGTCATCAACAAAAAAGTTAAAGGGAATTAAGTTATGTCAAATTGAAAGTAAAATGTTTCTTTCAATAGAATCAGGTAAGATAAGAGGTGAAATGGAGTGCTTATAATTTAAAAAAAAAAAGGACGTTTTTGTCTTAAATTTGATTTCACCGTACTTTGTCACAGCTGTGTGATTAAAAAAGGGAGATGCCTGTGAAGAAGGCAAAGTTAGAAATGTTAGATCATTAGTTTATGTCGTCCTCAAATTATTTTTCTCACCTAAACATGATAAAGGTTTAAAAAAAAAGGCTACACCTTAATCAACTTTTAACTTCACTTTTACTTCACCACTTGCTAAACAAACATTCCCTAAATTAATCAGTTAAGTGAATCTAGATGGCATCGGTCAATAAAAGCGAAGCAATTAAGAGAGGGCCTGAAAAATTAGTTTTATTGATATTTCTTAAACTTATATAAGTAAAACTTTCTACATGAATTAATTTTGTTGTTCCTGAATGAGCCATATATATAAATATGTGCTGATCATAGAGTGGGTAAATATCAGTAGAATTTTCTGCTCAGAATTATGTATTTAAGGGTTTCAAAATTTAATGGTTATATATGCACTGGCAAAACTGATGGCCCTTAAGTTGATTTAGTATGAATCCCCTATCCTGTCAAAAGCATTTTATACTGTCTTTGGTTATTGGCCTCATAGACTTTCTTTTGTAACTGGTTTTCTTCTTATTTTGGTGCGCTTGGCCGGTTGGTTATTGGCCTCATAGACTTGCTTTTGTAACTCGTTTTCTTCTTATTTTGGTGTGCTTCCCCGGTTGTAACTATTGTTAAGACCCATCTATTCAGCTGCTTTTTTCATTTTTTTTAAAGGTTGTCCCAGCTCTTTTAGCCAGACTAATCTCTGAGTCAAGGGAAGCCAGGTAAATTCTCCTAGTGTGATAGTGCAGTTTGAACTCAAATTCTAAGAGCAAACTAAGGTCCTAAGTCTGGTGACCGACCTTTTGGGTTGTATGCTCGGTCCCCTTATTCATGTGCGTCATTAACAGAACTTCCTTCATACGTACGGTTTGGAATGCTACAAATGTGTCACAGCTCACAATTACAAAAGCCAATGGTTCTATAGATTCTATGCAAATTTCAATGGGTTTTCTTCTACAGAACAACAGGCATTTGTAATTGTGAGCTGTGACACATCTGTACTATCCCAGACGTTTCATAAGGAAGTCCTATTCAAAGAATGCACATGGTACAAGGTCCCAAAATAACATCCACGAGGCCATCTTACTGTTAGCCCAAATGATCAGCACAATCTGAATCCCACCGCTGCTTCAGGTTCTGTTGACCAATTTCTCCTTTTTGATTGATCTGCTGACATATCCTGCTTGATGTACAGTTGGGTCTATGCTCAGTATCTGCCAGCCCAACTGAACACCTGAGTACCCGACCCTTACTTGCACGAACCCAATTATGTAATTTGCAAATGAACACTTTTGTGCTTAGGTTCCTTCCAAAAAGGTCAATACTTAAAGGTTTTTTTTTTTTTTTCAGGGGTTTGGTGGTTGTGTTATACCCCACTCCATTGGCCATTTAGGCGATTGGACCAGAAGTGATATTTTGAAGATCATTGATCTCTAGACGTGTGTGAAGCTAATGTCCACACAGCCAGGAGTGTGTTTGGTTTTGCCGGGTGATTATTCGTACGAAGTGGCCCTTTGATTGTCATATATTCCTAGGACTTGTGTTGATTGGGATTGGTGTAAGCATTAGATGAGTCCGATCACGAGAATCAACATTGATGTTTCCCTTGACCCAGTACTTACATGACTCATGATTCTACTCCAGCTCTAATCTGAAATCATCCAGCGTCATATCATAAGAAATTTGCACTGGGCAAGTCCATGAAATATCTATCTAGTTTTGATCTCAGTTCTAAGATCAATGCAATAATAATCCATGCCGCAAAAACGTGTGCATCACATGAACCGAAATGGTAGGAGCTACTAGCAGTGTCGGCATGGCACGGCATGGCGCGGCAAACCCTGGGCACGGCCGGTACCACAAGGCACACCATGAGTTGTGTAGTGCCTGCTGCCAGCATGGCATGTGCCGTGCTTGGGCAGTTCCAAATGTGATGTGTTTTAGTGCGGCCTTTTTGATGTTTCTTGCTTTTTTTTTATTTAGGGTTTTAATTAGGCTAAAAAATTTAAAAGATATATACAAAAAAAAGTATAACACATAAATTTAAGTGGTTTAGTCAAACTTGGCCTACTCCACTAATATGAAATCTATTTGAATTTTATTCACTTGAAGGTTTTTCAATATGATTACTTTTAAAACTTTTAAAATTTTTATAGATAATAAAAAAAATAAAAAGTAAGGTTGCATTTTTTATATTTACACTAAAGAAAGGGAAAAAAAATTATAGATTATATAAAAATATCAAAATGTGCCATGAGGTGAAATGAGTTGTGTCTTGTGTCATGCTGTGCCATGCCAGGTTGTCATGCTATGCCATCGGCCAAGCCGAACCATGGCCCATTGACTAGCATGTTGGGCCATGCAGCCAAAGGGTGGCCCAGCCCGTTAGACACCTCTAGGAGCTACCAACAAGTCCGAACTCAAAGGCACCGAAGTGAATAATTGCATGTGCGAATTGACCGCACCCAAAAGCTCCTAGGAATGAGGATGCATTTTGCAGTGGAGGAGCTATATATAATATAACTGAGCTCCAAGCTCTATTATTTACTTTCCTGAATTTTTTCCTATCATGTTTAGGTAAACAATCAACTTTTTGGTTGTCAAAATTGAAAGAAAGTTCTAATAGAATATTATCAACATGTTTTTTATATAACATTTACATTTAGTAATTTATTTGAATGTTGAATATGTGCAGCATCAAATTATTAAGAAAAGCGTGACATTTCAATATATTGGATTAAGTAATTCTAATACAATCCAAAAAACCAATAACTTTGTTGAGATAGGCAAAAGAGTTGAATCAAGTGTACGAGATGAAACAGTGTTATAAGAGTTAAAACATGGGCACCTATTGAAACAAGTGCAAGAACTAAAACATAAATTTTTTCTTATAATTTTTATTTTTTAATTTCAATTTTAACTATGTTTGTGTTATGATTTAAATAATAATATTCATTTATACTTTATTTAAATATTAATAATTTTAATAAATAAAAAAAAATTTATCATAGCCTTCACTGGGCGTGGTCCTTGAAATGCTAGTATATAATATAACTAAGTTCCAAGCTCTATTATTTACCTTCCTGAATGATATAGTTAAACGAAAATATTCATTTGTACTTGTATGAGAACTATTGGTGGGACCTACCTACCAACACATCCAAGCCATGTATAGACATGGACCTCCTCTGCTAGTCGCTAGTTCTATGGTTTGACACTCATCCAAACAGATTTGACCATTAAATGAAGGGTTGAGATTTTTTTTAATATAAATCCATTAAATTTGTAGGCCACGGATGAAAAGGTTATAAGCATTGAATTGGGTCAAACTTAATACTTGGTGATCTCATTCAGATCTTCCCATCCTTGATCCCATCTCCAAATGGGACTTACAAATGCTCCCCATAAAAGTTTCTCTAGATAACTCTGTGAGAATAGTTCACATAGGAACAAAACCGATAGTTAAAATTGCTGCCATGTAATCTATGTTTTGCTCTAACAAAAGAAAAAGATAAAGTTATATAAAAGGAAAAAAGATAAATTAAAAATGGCAGAATCATTGTGAGAAGTTTTTATGCAACCCAATTTGTTGGTCTGATTTAAGGATGAGACCAGGAGGATTGGAGGATCTATATGAGACTAACTCAAGTATCAACTTTTGATCCAAATCCAATGCCCTTAGCTCTATCCGTGGCTCACAAGCTTAATCGCTTCAAATTAAAAATAATTTTTACCTTCCATTCAACAGCTCAGTCCATTTAGATGAGTGTCAAACTTGAAGATTAATGATTATCAAGGGGGTCTCTATTTGTCTACAATTTAAATGGGTTGCTAGGTGAGCCCCACCAGATGAATATTCATATGCATCATTTCTTCACCATAAGGTGATGAATACTTACATAATTGGAAATATCATGTGCAAAAAAGAAAAGTTATTTATGGTTATATGTAGAAGAAAAATGCTCAAGTATAAATAGGAAAACTCATATAAGCATCACTCACTTTATAATAAAAAATAGATTCACAAAAATATTCGTCGCTTCTCTCTTAGCATCTTTCACTTTATAGTGAAGGATAAATACATAGTAATATTTCTTATTATATAAATATCACAACCTAAGAAAGAGGTAATTTTTGGCCCAGGGGAAATTTAAATCGGAGCCATAATACTACTTGAGCATTTCTCTCTCTCGCTCTCTGTCCCATACACACGGGGAGGAAGCAATTTCCTAGATTTCTCAACCGAATATGCCAGTTTGTTTTTCAAGGATCTACATCACCACCAATTGTAATCTTATCGGTGGTTAAAAAGATGTCGAGACGCAGATTCTACCCCTGAGAGCCTTGGGAGTAATTCTAGGCATGTTTGTACAATCGCTTTTTTGCAACAGGCGTGGAATTCCAATTTTTTTTGTTTTTTAACCTGTGCTACTGTAGAATCTTTAAGGTAGCGTTTGGTTCGCTGGAATGATTGCTGGGAGGAATGGAATGGAGGCTGGAATGAGCCTGGAATGGAATGAGGCAGGAATGGTAATTCTCATTCCAACGTTTGGTTAGGCAAAGGAATCATTCCAGTAATAGGACTCTCATTTCGATTCCTGTGTTTGGTATGATGGAATGATACCAGGAATGGAATAAAATTTATATTAAACTAACCAAATATAAAATTTATATAAAATTTATATTTTATTAAAATATTAAAAAATTAATAAATTTAGCTTTTTAAAATAAAATTTAATTTTTTTATGTGACCAAACATTGTATATAATTTTATTCTTAAAATTTTGATATTTTAAATTTAATTTCAACTATGTTTATTTTATGATTTATATAATAATATTTATTTATATTTTATTAAAATATTAAAAAATTAATAAATTTAGCTTTTTAAAATAAAATTTAATTTTTTTATGTGACCAAACATTGTATATAATTTTATTCTTAAAATTTTGATATTTTAAATTTAATTTCAACTATGTTTATTTTATGATTTATATAATAATATTTATTTATATTTTATTAAAATATTAAAAAATTAATAAATTTAGCTTTTTAAAATAAAATTTAATTTTTTTATGTGACCAAACATTGTATATAATTTTATTCTTAAAATTTTGATATTTTAAATTTAATTTCAACTATGTTTATTTTATGATTTATATAATAATATTTATTTATATTTTATTAAAATATTAATAAATTAATAAATTTAGCTTTTTAAAATAAAATTTAATTTTTTTATGTGACCAAACATTGTATATAATTTTATTCTTAAAATTTTGATATTCTAAATTTAATTTCAACTATGTTTATTTTATGATTTATATAATAATATTTATTTATATTTTATTAAAATATTAAAAAATTAATAAATTTAGCTTTTTAAAATAAAGTCTAATTTTTTTATGTGACCAAACATTGTATATAATTTTATTCTTAAAATTTTGATATTTTAAATTTAATTTCAACTATGTTTATTTTATGATTTATATAATAATATTTATTTATATTTTATTAAAATATTAATAAATTAATAAATTTAGCTTTTTAAAATAAAATTCGTCAAAAATAAAATTGGGAAAGGAATGGAATGGCCATTCCTCCGCTCCCCCGGTGGAATGGTGATTCCCTTGTATAAAGGAATGGTGATTCCTGAAGTAATGGTCATTCTGCCGTTTTTTCGCGAACCAAACGTGGGAATGGTCACTCCAATGGAATGGCCATTCCATTCCAACCTTCATTACAGCGAACCAAACGCTACCTAAGATTCAATTTTTACGTGGCACCGCATGTATATGTTTTAAATGCAGTTAAAAATAAAGAAACAAAGGTGAATATTAAGAATAAGAGAAAATGAATCAAAGTCAAGATAAGAAAATAAACATCTAATCATCACACTACTAATTCAAGTCCTATAAAAGTCAAGATCGGACATTAATCTCCACTTTTTATTTTTTTATTTTTTTTAAAAACAACCTTGTTTGCTTAAGAGCATTTTTAACAAGCAAAATTCCTATTGAAGTTGCAGAAGTTGTCTTGGTGAATTAATAATTCCCCACTTGATTAATTTTAGGCCGTGAGAATTTATTGAATTAGCCAAGTAAAAGGTCACTGTTAGTCAGTTGAAACCTCATTATTCAGAAACTAAAAATACCCTTTTTATTAGTAATTTTAAAATTTTATTTTATGAGGGCTTGTTTCTTTATAAGAATTCTAAAACTAATTTAAAATTGTTATGTTCGTGTTTTTTAGAGATGATGTGAAATCTTATCCCTGATATTTATAAATTTCATATTTCTTAATAAGCATTTTAAAACTTTAGCCACTTAAAAAATTTCAAATGATCTTTTAAAATTCAAAAATTTCAGTCTCTTTGATTTCTGGTAGAATTTTTGGATGTTCAAGTAAGAAACTGGATTAAAATATGTTACAGTATTTGAGAATTTAAAAGTCCTCGGGACAAAAACTCCCTAAATTTCACTTGCCTTAAATTACACCATTGCCGGGTTGGGCCAGAGTCTAGACGGGTACATCTCTGGGCCATTAAGGTTGAAGCCATTGGGTGCATTGTCATGATTACAAGCTTTTTGAGTTCTTCTGCCCTTCTCTGCAATCGCCGTCGCATTTGCTGTCAGCAGAATGCATTGCATCCCAGACGCTCTTCTCAGTTCTACACTTCTACGGCATATCCATATCTCACACGTGCGATAGATCTTGCAGCGTGCGTGAAGATATATCCCAGCTATCTTCTGCTGTCATTTAAGACGATTTGATGGGGGTATTAACTCAACTTAAAACTGACCCCTTGACATCTACAATTAATGCTAGTCGCTTTAAACAAATATTAATTAATATCTTATATAAAAGTCCAAATTGTATGATGCTTTTGACCCACTGTCACGGAGAGGCTCCATTGTCTGTAACCCAGTGCCCAAGTGAGCGGCCTGTTTCCTTTTGGATGTGGGGTATTGTGTGATTGATTCACCCAAAATTACCGCTAAATAGATAAATGTTTTAGATGCATGGGTGGATGGTAAATCTTTCATCCATCGGGTCCCATTTAGATGGTTGGATCTAGTGGGCCCTATGTAGATAAGGTAATCATTATTATTTTATCAAACATATCCGACAGTCAACAGATGGGTGTGTATGAGTGGAAGGCCAGGATCTTTGTCTGGTGGGTCTTATCTAAAGTGGTGGATGAGTTGATCCAACAGACCCCACAAAGATAAACACCATGAAAAAAGAATTGCTGGATGGTTTTCTATTTTATCTAGTGGACTTCAAGTAGAAGGGTAACTACGTGGATATGTTGGTGTAGGGTCTCATGCACAGATGTTCATGATGGAATCACAATTAGATCTTAGACTTCATGCATGCAGTGGGTAGCAGGTCTAACGATGGACGGATCCAAGTTTATTGATCTCAAGAAAATCCCATCTAGTTAAGATAGGATGGAAGGAATGAGATTTTAACCAAAGGTTGTTGCGCATTCCGTTTAACCGTCCTTCCTATTATGATTGCAACAAATGCTCAAACCACATTGACATGCATTTTATTTTAAACACTGCCCATACAGTGGTCTTAAGACTTGACGTTCTCTGCATGATGTTTAAATATTTCCTACGTAATTATTGGAGTGAATTATCAAGTTAATGCGATATCTAACACATCATATAGTCCGTTAACTTAGGGACATGCGATATCACATGAATGTTTTTACAAACAAATCTGCCCAAAACATTTAAATTACACCTTTTGGGGGGCAAATATCGGATCTTAGTAGTTCTTTTTTTAATCTTGTGACATTAATACACTAATGATGAGAAAATTCAATCAATTTTCTTTTTAAAAAGATCTTTTCATGACAGAGACATAAACGGCCGTGGTTGTAGATACCTATTATAGGGGATTGCTTTTTAAAATTTCCCTCCTGTCTCTCCATCTGAAGACCATACAAAGGGTAACTGTTGACAGCATTCAGGGCTCCCTCAGTTGATAACAGTTGGAGTATACGGCAAAAATTGCAAGAGGACAGCGTTATGGGTTAATGCGGTTGACCTAACCCATCAACCTTGCATCAGCCATGTTCCATCCAGACCAGACCAACAATAGCTCAGATCCGTGGACCCACAAGATAAACAGCTCAGATCCATGCAAAAACCACCAAATCATCCTCTTTATTCGGATGCCTTATAGCTGTGAATGTCATCATTGATATCTACAATACGAGGTTGTGCACCCCATGGTAGCACCATAGGGTACTGACATTCCACGTGTCTCTCTCCCACTGGGCCACGTGCTTGTACCCCGTCACATCGAAAAGAGGAGAGACAGAATAGGCGGGAGGAAGAGAGGAGGGAGAAAACAAAAAGCTACTGTCCAGTCCACAGTGCCAGAGGAAAGATGATAAAGCGAGAGAGAGAGAGACAGAGACCGTGCATTAAATAGATAGCAGTGCAGCAGGCATAGCCAAAAGATTAAAGAATATTGACACCATATCTTCTGAAGGGAGGAATTAGAGAATTCTATTTGAAGAAAGAAGTAATAAACTCATCAGAAGGACTAGTTTAACGTCTTGACAGTAAAAATGAATGGTTTTATCATATAATTTAAAGGCACTTCTATGAAAAGAAAACCCTTTTAATTTAAAAAAAAATGATAGAGGGCCTAAATACTTTATAATTCCCCAAAAGGACATCTATTTCATAAAATCATGGTCTAATTGGATATTTTGTTATATCACCAAATAAGCAAGTTTCACGGGGAAAAGAACAGTCCACATTAATATGAAATAATCTAATATTACTTGTTGGGGATAATTTTGAACCAAACAGCAGCAAAAACACGGGTGGAAAGTCCTTTACTGTCGCTACAAAGTGTTTGCGCTTTAGTCATATTTGTTGAGTTTAATGGATATATTTTTTTAAATTCCCATAATCTCATCCCAATTAGAAATAAGCCTCCAAAGATTTAGAGATGATCAAGTTGGTGGATGTATGTATAAAGTTGTCTTGAATAAACAAACAGCAAAATTTTTAACAGTTCAGAATTCAAAGTTAAGCCCACCTTGGATTTCTACTTGGACTGTTGGGAGTCAGAATTTGAGTCAGAAATGGCTCTAAATGGAGCTACGAGAATCTGCACTCCAAATTCAAGCAGCAGAGAGAGAGAGAGAGAGAGAGAGAGAGAGAGAAAATGCGAGAGAGAGGATGAGAAGAGACGACTTCCTCTGTTGCCATTGTTGTCGTCACTTGGATACGGTCAAAGGATCGGGCCATTGGATGGGCGCCACGTAGTGGTATTTTGATCTGAATGTGGGGGATGTGGTGCTTACGTGTAAGGACAAATAGGTCCAGGCTTTTGCGGTCTTAGGGCTTGAAAGACCGAGCCATTCCATGCTAGCCATCGAAAAATCCGGACATTTAGAGGGCTCTTGTACCGGGTCGCATCAGTTATAGGAACAGGCTCTAAATGCAAATGCATGCAGCTACCTCTTGTATGTAATCTGGGCCATTCACCTGTAAACAAGGGGATGGGTATTGATTACTGTGGGGCTGGGACGAAGGGAGGGGATCCTCCTCTCATCTTTTTTGCGTTAGGGGTAGTTTTCATCTTCTGCATGTTTGTCCCTCCTCGAATAAATTTTTTCATTTATAAAAAAGATAAAAATTAAAAGATATTTAGGTCAAAATTGTCTTCTCCTTACACGTTAGAAGATATTTCCTAGTTATAAGGAAAGTTTTAAGAGCAAATCATTCAATTTTTTCCTTTTTATCTTCAAAATGAAAGTCTCAAATATGCGCATAGTCTAGTTAGTCCCACATTTTAAGCATACATTCAAAAGTGATGTGTACAATCTTATGGTGGGATTAACCCCTCTTTGAATAAAATTCGAGAAAAGTCCATTTAAAAACATTTATTCTAAATAGCATGGATACTACACTTGATTCTTCATCTTTTTATGACATGGATTAATAATTATTAGTGGTATACTCTAAATAATCCATCCTTAACATTGGCATCGCAGTCCATCAAATGATCACAAATAACAAATCAATGAATTATCAACCATTTATGTCTATCATAAGAAACATGGCCCATTAAATGGCCACAATAACCAATCAACTTATTTTCACTAATTGATTATGAGAAGATCAGTTGACATGTGATCAATTTAATATCGGTCATACTTTTGTTAGAGTGATATATAACTCTTAAGTCCTAAAAGAAAGCGCAAATGATTATCTTGAGTGATTTGAATTTATTATAGTGAACCTATCATTTTTGTATATTAATTGTCTCTAAAGTTTTAAGAAATTGTATATTAAAAATATTGAAGTACGTTCAAATTTAGGATTTCTCTTTAAATATTAATAAAGATTTCTTAAATAATAAATAAATTTATTTTGAAATGATGTGTAAAAAATCAACAAATATAAAAATAATATTGATCCCTATTGAAAAAATAGATATATTCTATCATTGGTAGTTGACTATCTTTCGCTTCTTTTGAAAGAAAATCCTAACTCTATCGCTGTCGTGGGAGTTTAAGAAGAGTCATTTAGTTAGACAATGTAGTTTTTCTTTCAACGGTGAATAAGGAGAGAAGTGATGTTAAATAATGGTTTAAACCAAGACTAAAGAATAGAAGATGGATTTTTTTTTATGGTAGAAATATGTGGTTGATGTTAAGAAAAGAAAATGGAGTTAGAAAGTAAACGAGAATAAATGATAAAAAGTTAATCTTCCCAAGTTAAAGATTTCAGCATTTTGTGACTCTTAAAAATATTTTTTTCATTTAGCGTATTTTATTCCTGACATTTCCTCTTTTTTTTTCACTTGATTTGACCATTTATTTTACCAACTCATCTCCTCGATCTTACAAATAAACATGAGAGTAAAGTAGCTTTGTTTACAATTATAAAGTAAAGGTAAAGCAAATGTTAATTCAATGTTAATTCAATGTTCAATGTTAGATTAAGATCATGGAGGAAGAAATCTTTGTATCAATTATAAATGAGATAAAGAAAAAGTGATGATCGAGAAGTGAAAAGGTATTTTACTTCTTTTTTTAAAACTTTTATGACACAAGATTCTCTTCTATTATGACCCCTTTTCATTTCATAGACAAAGTTGCCGTTTATCACTTTTTTTGGTAGTTTTTTCTTTTTTGTTTATTTATAGAATATTTGTTTTTCCACTGGGAGAGAAAATATTAGTCTGCAAGCAAAAATTCACTCCCCATGGGCACGAGTGACACATATAGCACCCTTTTTAGGCTGTGTGCTTGTTTAGCCTCCTTCCCCACGGAAAGGGGAGGAGACAATGTGGCGCCTTCCTCACTGTTACTTTACTAAGAACTTTTCGGGATTGCTACAACGTCCCTTAGCATATGCAAATTCAAGAACAAGTCTGCTAACGCAATTAAGAATCCTTCTTCTCGACTAAGAGTAATACCCCAATTCATTGGCAAGTTGCAATACGACAATACTATTGAAAGAACTGCTAGATGAATTAGAAACACCCTGGAGCAAAGACTTGCATCCGACAATCCAAACATGAATCAAATTTTCTTGATGTACCTTTTATATTTCTTATTAAAAAAAAAAAGAATTGAGGTGCAACTGTCAATGAAATGTCCTTCTACAAATTCATTCTTGCTAGAATTATAATAAGATTTTGAGTTGTTATGTTTTCTATTACAATTAAAAATATTGGCAAATTTATAAATTGGACAAAACTTTAGTCCTAATCAGTTTTGTATTTTGTATCTATTTTAAACTAGGAATTTGAAGAGTCTAAAGAGCTAAAATGAAGGTGTTTAGAGAAAAAAGATTATATCTCTAAAATCATATGTCCAATCGGGGTAAACTATGTACCGCTGGAAAGATCTTTTTGAATAAATATCCGTAGAGTCCAAAATTGCATCAATTGGAACTGAAACAACAAACTTATGGCCTTAAGAAGTTTTCAGAAATTATGTTGTCCATAATTATGAAACTGCCATCACGCGAAAATTACAAAACTGCCATTGCTCGAAATCTTTCATGTTTGTGCTAGAATTGTCTATTTTGTTCATACTTGGACTCTAACCAAAAGGCACATATTTTCATAATCTAGTTGAGTTTTTTACATTGGAAATTTTATCTAGAACTTCTATTAGAGGGTTGGGGTGAAGGCTTCAAGTTCTATAGTTGATGGTTCTATTTCATTATAGAAGATTTGTTGCTTCTACATCTTTGTAGGAGATTGTTGTCTCGCTGAAGAGATTTATTTGAGGTGGTGTTCAAAGTACTAATAATGAAGCACTAAGGAACTGCGTGTCAAGGAAATACAGCAAGAACAATTACAACGCCTTGTGTCGAGGGACTAATTGTAGGGTTGTAAGTATATATTTAACTTAATCTGGTCTAGGCTCGTAGTTTTTTTCCGTTTGGATTTCCACGTTAAATATTGTATCGCCTTCTTTGTATGGTTGACTACTTTTATTTTTCGCTACATAATAGTAGTAATTGACCTGCAATTTAAAATTAAATGGGGCCTCAAAACCTTCAATTTCAATATTGTATTATTATTGTTCCTTTATTTTCCTTTTCCACATTAATAGGAAATTGACACACCGATGGGACATCTTGGTTCACCTAGGTTGATAGTGTTATTTGGACAAAAGATTTAATTTTTGTTAGTATTGGGCCTCCCTAGTATTGGTTTGTGATCGAAAATCGGTCAGTTGTCTTGGTAGCAATTTTTGCTCACTGGTATGAACCATTCCCTTCGGTTAGAATGTTATTTTGTTGTTATCTATTGATACGTTGGACATATTTCAGATTTTTCAACATTTTTCTTAATTGTGATTTTGTTCAACGACTGCAAGTACGAGGCCTATTCAAAGGCCAAAGCTGTTGCTGTCTCCTCACTCTGTGCCAACAAAGCATGTTGGAGGTAATGTTTGCACCCCAATTCATGGTGCACCAAGGGCATCCGTCGTGAAGCCTAGACTTCCTATTAAGGACTGGATTATCGTTTTCTATTCGGAATCATTGCTATGAAAACAATCCAACATAAATCTCCATTAAAGAAACAAACAAATATAACTCTTAATCTTGTATCCCTCGCTTTTTACCTCTTTAATATTCCTTTATAAAAATTCATTTTAGTGCGAATTCATAGAAATTCAGTAAGTAGGAAAACTTGTCCTCAACCAACTGTTGGTTATGTAAGTCATTTGAAAGTCTCCCAAGGACATAAAGGCTTCACATAACTTAAAGTGTTACAGCAATTCGAAATAAACCAAAGCCATATCACCCTAAGACAGAGAAGTTAATGCAAAGATTGAGTGAAAGGATAAGAGAACTCAGGGAATCAAGAAACTATGAAACATTATAGAGAACAGTCTGCGTTCCCCCTTGAAAACATGCTTAAGCCTTAACCCATATTACACTATCACATTTGAAAGATTGGAGCATCCCATATTTCTAGATTGCAAATTCAATAATATGGAGCGAAAGAAATAAAACAAACTTACAAGTAAATCAATCAACCACATAAAGACAAGGCATGTAGATTTTTATGTGAAAAATTCAAAAAAAAAAAAAAAACCACGACTGAAAAACTAAGTACTATATATGAACAGTTACAAAATATAATTACAGAACCTTTCTGGTCTCCCTAACTTAAGGATTGCAGTTGTTCTCATACAACTCATTGCCATTCATTGCTCTCTGCACTTATATAACACCACCTTGAATCGCAAGATGAACGATCTTCTATGAAGAAGTAAAAGCAACAAAACTCTAGAACTCTAAACTTTAGCATAATGGAAGTTCTAGAAAAGAAGGATAATCTTTAAGGTATAATCACCACATAAAATAATGAGATCTCTAACTTAGGATTGAGAGATGAACCTTTTTTATAACTCACCATTTATCCCTCATAAGAATAGTCCTTGTAGAACAATTCATTTTCTAGAAACTCTATTTAATTGTAGACATCTCAGGTCTGCTTGATCCAACCATCAAATGGCCTATATTATTACTTTTGACAATTTGCTCCAATTCTTCTCTTTGGCGCATTCGATTGCACAAACCTTAACGTATTCTAAAAGAAGTATCAAATACAACTCAGTGGACTCAAAGTTTTGTCCAACCTATGAATTAGCCAATTACAAAAAAACTAACATCCTTATCAAATTACAGCCACAAATCGAGATTCGTAGAATATCATTGCAAGATCCCAATGAAAAACCAAGCATTTTAGTATCTAAATTTCAAAAAATTTTAATATTTTCTCTATTTTCCTATTTTTTATTAGTGTATTTGTAAAAACTCACAATTACTACTCAACAAAAGGTTACACATTCTGATAGAAATTGATGCACTACTTTGTGCCCATTCTACTTACCGAAGAGACAATTTGTGGGCATCCTCTTCCCACTTGTGTGGGTTCTATTGGCCTCCAACCCAGAGGTTAGCATAAAGAAGAAGAAGAAAGACAAAAAAACAGAGACAAGAAGTGAAGGATGTCATGTTGAGATGTACATTAGACCCGACTTTTATGGGATTTGATCTCAGGGCAAACACTTTATATATTAGTGGTCATTATTTGATGGCCTCTGCAAATTTCACCTTTGCTTCTCTAGTTTTCCCCTTTTATCAAAATACATTACTTAAGATTTCTATACATTCAATACGATCAAACAAACAAATCATAATGCAGTAACAAGAACAACATTGATAATAATAGCAACAACAACAATGAGAGAATAGCTCCTTACCTTAGTGGCAAGAAGTTTTTGTTCTCATTGGGAGTTCAAGAGTTCAACCTTGTCTCTCCCCTTCCTTCATGTGCGAGTTCCAATTACCTTGTATGTGTGAGTTGATTGAGTGTTAAGCTATGTATTGTATTTGGTCCCAGCCCCTTAGCTGGATTAAAAATCTTGTATGTATGTGTATTCATAGCTCTTTCAGCCAACTGAGGATCCAAAACACAAAAAAAGAACAAAGTGCACTGGTTTTATGTTTTAAATTCCACTCTTTTCATTATTGAGTGACTAATTCCTTCTATTTCCGCAATCTATTCCACTGTCACAAATAAGACAATAGCATTCTAGGGGATAGTACTGTATATTGATCCTACTATTTCTAAGAACTCGGAAAAATTAGAGCCATACCGGAGAAGAGAATAACAGTAAGTGATAAGTTGAAATTCAATCCCTTAATTCTATCCCCAAAATCTCCAACACTAATTATATGTTATCTCTCTACTTGAGGAACCATCCTAATATCTCCAACAATCTAACAATCCTACAGTCGTCTCTAACAGGGATGGAGTTAAGTTTGGTTTTAGTGAAATTTGAGTCGTTCACGTTGAAAAGTACTCAGTCCCTCTTTGTTTGGATAACATACATTGGAGTTCATTATGAAGTTGGATTTACCGAAGGGTTTTTATAGAGATGAGGGATAAAAGGAAAAAGATAGGATTGTAGATAAGATCTTTTATTATATTAGTAATAGTACATTATATTACAGGTATTACAACTAAACACCCACACAGAAACAACAAATTACAAAGTAGCAAACAAAATTACATATCTTTCTACTCCCCAACTTAGTCAAAGCATCCGTCATGCCATTTGTCATTCTTGAATTTCTTATTATTACTTGAATCACTAAGGTGATAGCTTGATTTTCATTTTTCAATCTTCCCCCATACAAATTCCATTTAGGGGAGGTTATTTGATAGCCATTTTAGATATTTATTTTTTATTCTTCATTTTTTTATTGATTATAGAAATAAATCCTAATCAGAAATTCAAATATATGAAACAAATATCCTTGAAAAAACCCATTTGATACTTTTAGTCGATTGTTAAATTATTGTGGCCCACATGATCTCAATAAGATTTGATTATTCCACCTTTAAATGACTTCCCTTCATTTTAGTCAAATGGTATTCAAATAGTTTCCATACATGCTAAGGTCAAGGAACAAAATAAATAATAGAGGGATTTTCTCTCCTTCATGGAAGGAGAGATTTTGGATTTTTGAATCTATAAAATGGATCCCTAGGTAACTCTCTTACCTACGGTTGTTTTCCTATCCATCACTAACTTTGGGAGAAGAAAGGAAAAGACAAGAGAGTTGTAATCCTCTTGGAAGACCAACCATCTGTTGGATCGGCGGCTTAAGATGGTGTATTCAGATAATATCTAACCCATCCAATGGTTTAGATCTATGTTTCTTGTATTATTTGATTGATTTCAGAAAGATGCTTTATGGATATAAACCTATATTTTTCAACATTTGGTATTAGAGCCATACTGGTTTAAATCCAATGATCAATGGTATTCTTTATTTATAATTTTGAGGCTTCCTGAGTTTTTTTAGAACTAAAATCCAAATATCCAAAGGAAAGTGTGTTTTTGGGCATTTGATAATAGATATTTCATTCATTGGAATAAAAGGTCTCATATGAGGATTATAGAACCTACAACCCAATCTAAAAGAGATGAGAATAATAGATTTATTCATTTTTTACTGTAAATGTCCTTTCTTATTTAAGAATTACAAAAGGTTTTAATTTCAAAAAATGTAAGTTGCTATTATCTTTATATTTTGATCTTGAGCATGATAGATGTTGTTTATAATTTTTTAAATTATAATTATTTGTTTTAAAAAAAAGGAGGGGCTATTCATTGTTCAGTGCAACTATACACTCGAACAGTACACAACCTCACATCGTGCACTGTTCTAGCATAACAGTGTGCTGGCCGTGATGCCAGCCACTCATAATGGGTGGCTGGGTTGGGCCAGGCTGGGCAGGTTAGGCCAGTTCGACTTGCACTAGCTAACCTAACAGTTATCTTATGCAAGGCTGACGAGTCAGACTTGACCTGACCTGCCTAACCTGGTGGCTTGCTTGGGCTGGATGGCGTTTGGGCTTGTTTCTATCTGGGTTAGGGTTGGGCCCAACCCATTAGGGGCCCACTAAGGCTAGTAATTAAAAAAAATAGTTTGACCTACTTATTAAATGGTACATAATGGTGTACATAATGGTTTAACTTTTATAATTTATTGGTCAGCATCACAGTTAAAAAGAATGATCAATAAAGAATGGTCCAAAATCGTGTTTTAATTATAAAAGACACATCCGAACTCTGATTGACAATCCACTTTTTTTCACATTAATGGCAATGAGATCTATCACGTGAACGGATCTGATGGACTGATAAATGACTCTGAGATAGAGCATGTTTTATTTTTTAATGCTATTATTAGTCTCACTTGTGTGATTTCTACAGCAAATTTAAATTGTTTTATATAATTAAGGTTATGTTTATAAGAATATGTTCACTTATGTTTAAAAGTTAGAGTTATTTATCATTTTTTTTCTGTTGAATAAATATTTCTATTGAATCAATTAAAGAATTTAAATAATGATCAATGACCAAGTAAGGTTATTTGGACCATTGACTCATGCAATGACACCTAATCAAATTGATATGATATTGTTGTTTTGGATATCAATATTTTGGAATAATTAAGTTATATGATAATAAAATAAATCAACTTGATCACTTAAGTGTTGTTATCAATTTAGTAAAATCAAGATTTTTTTTTAACTTGGTAATCGCTAAAGTGACCTAGTTGTGAATATTTATGTGATTCTCTAAATTGAACTAAGGAATGTCACAAATTACATTTTTTGTGAATATGATAACACTTAAAATTACAATTTTCATTAAGGAAATTGTTCGATCAAAGACAAAGTTATGATTGTCCATAATTTGAATTTGGAATATGACATGATTAATAAATGTATTGTTTTTTTAATTTATGCCCAAAAGTATATTTTATACAATCACATCACATATTATTAACATGGCCATATTAATTAAAGAAAAAGTAATATATTTACATATTGTTTTTTCAGCCCAAAGGTGGTTCTACAATTATATACATATCATTTTTTAAATTTTGGTTAATTGCATCGTTAAATTCAAAGCATTACATTACTTATTAATATTTATTTATTTTTCAGTTTCCAATTTCATTGCATCACTTTTGACCTGAGAAAATATTCTAATGCTAGATGGATTAAGCTTTATTGAATGGTTGGACATGTTGTTGGCTATCACTTTCTTGGACCTACATATGGCTTTATTGAGCCCAAGTCAAATGCACCCAGAGATGCGAGTCCGATTGATGAAAGGGCTTATTATAATAAATGGATTCAAATTAATAAGGTTGTAAAGAAAATTACCTTAAACTCAATTTCAAGGACTATCAGAGAGTCCGTTGAAGTGAAAGGCCTATTAGAAGTTATAAAAGGTTAGTTTCAAATAACTGATAAAACTTTAGATGCGTCCTTGATTGGCTACCTCACAAGCATGAAATATAATGGAACGTTGGGGAAAAGAAAACATATCTTATCAATGAAAAATATTGTTTCCAAATTGAAGGAAGTTTATATGAGTGTATCAGAGAAATATTTGGTACAATTCACTTTCGATTTTCTTCCTCCTGCGTTTGGCCCATTTAAAGTAGCCTACAACCGGAGCTCAACTCCGTGGTCATTAAATGAGTTGATTGCAAAGGCTGATCAAGAAGAAAGTAGGCTTAAAGCCGAGGGACAATTAACTATTAGATTTATCTCTCAAAATAAGTTCAAGGGAAAAAGCAAGGGTAAAAAGAAAGTTAATGTTCAGGAATTAAAGCCAAACAAGAAAGTGAAAGGGGCACCAAAGACAGGTTTTTCCCATGAAAAGAAAAGACATTTTAAGAAGGACTGCGTAAAGCGTAAAAGCTAGTTTGAAAAGAAAGGTAAAAACCTATCTTTTGTATGTTAAGAAACTAACTTAGCTAATATTTCATCAAATTCTTGGTGGGTTAACTCTGAAGCAACCATTCATATATTTGATTGTGTGCAGGGATTCCTTTAAAAGCAAACTCCAAATGATGGAGAGAAAACCATTACGATGGGCTATAAGAAGGAATCAAGAGTTGAAGCTGTAAGCACCTATAGGCTGGTGATTGACACTGGATATGTTTTGGATCTTTATAACACCTTCTTGGTGTCTAATATTCCTAGAAATTTGATTTCAATTCCCAAACTTGATTTTAGTGATTTAATTTCAGCTTTAGACATGGGATCATGCATATTATTAGAAATAATATTTTGATTGGAAATAGTTATATATGTAATGGTTTCTAGAGATCAAAACTAGATTCTATAAATAAACAAACTTTATACACACCAAACATTAATTGTCGATTGAACATAGGCATGAAAAGAAGGTCACTTAATGAAAACTTATCAAAGTTATGACATAAAAGATTGGGGCATATCTTTGAACAGAAAATGAAAAGATTGGTGAATGATGGTCTACTACCCAATCTTGATTTTACCAATTATAGTATTTGTATTGATTGTATTAATAGAAAATAAACTAATACAAACAAGAAAAATGCCATACGAAGTTCTACACCCTTAGAAATAATCCGTACAGATCATGGTATTTGTATTGATTTTTCACGATATGGTTATGTCTATTTTATTAAAGAAAAATTTGATGTTTTGAATGTTTTCAAAATATTTGAAGCAGAAGTAGAAAAGCAATTAGACATAAAAGTTAAAGTAGTGTTATCAAATGGAGGTGGTGAGTATTATGGTAAATACACTAAATCCGGCTGTAACTCAATTCCGTTTGTTAGATTTCTAGAAATGGAAGGTATTGTTGCTCAATATACAACACCAGTTACACCACAACAAAATGGTGTAGTTGAAAGGAGGAATAGAGCGTTAATGGACATAGTTCGGAATATGGTTAGTAACATAAACTTACCTAATTCAATGTGGGAAAGGCACTAAAGATGGCAATGTATATATTGAATCGTGTTCTTATGAAAGCGATTTCCAAAACTCTTTTCAAGTTATGAGCTGGTAGGAAGCCTAGTTTAAATCATTTTAAAGTCTGTGTTTGTCCATTTGAAATGAGAATTTATAATCCACAAGAAAGAAAATTAGACTAAACAATTAATGGTCATTTATTGATTATCTGCAAAGGTTTAAAAGGTATAGGTTTTACTGTCTGGCCCATAAACTAAGATTATTGAATCAGGGAATGCTAGATTTTTGGAGAATCATGAGTAAAGTGAGAGTAATCAGAATAGAATTGTGACTTACAAAGAAATCAGGGTAAAATTGAGTTGCCTATTGAACAGAGTAAAATTGTTGTCTCACTTGATACTGTGTTAAACGATCATTAAGAGATACAACAACCACAAAATTTTCAGAACAAACCAACTTTGAACATCCTATTAATGAGACACTCCCTGGGAAAAATAATGATCCATTTTCAAATACAAAAGGCATAACTGAACCTGATTTGGAGATATTAAGAACGTCAACTCGAATGAGAAAACTTACTATTTCATATGACTATGTTGTGCATTTAGAAAAAGACAATATTGGCATTAAAGAAGATCCTACGAAGTTCAAAGAAGCCATTAAAAGTGAGAATTCTAATAAATGAATAGATGCCATGAAAGATGAGTTAGAGTTAATGGCCACAAATGATGCTTGAGATATAGTTGAACTACCCAAGGGTTCTAAAGCCGTTGGCTATAAGTAGGTCTTTAAGACTAAAAGGGATTTCAAAGATAAAGTTGAGTGATTCAAAGCTTATCTCGTGGTTAAAGGTTTTATTCAGAGAGAAGGAATAAAATATAATTAAACCTATCTCTAGTGTCGAAAAAGGAATCATTTAGAATTACTATAGCAATTGTAGCTCATTTTGACTTAGAGTTACATTAAATGGACATCAAAACAGTGTTCTTGAATGAAAATTTAGAAAAATAAGTGTAAATGGAATAACCTGAAGATTTAGTAAAACAACATGATGATATACTAGTTTTTAAATTGAGGAAGTCGATATATGGTCTTAAACAAGTTTTTTGACAATGGTATTTAAAACTCAATCGCATTATTACATCTTTTGGTTTCACTGAAAATGTCGTTGATCATTGTATATGTCTCGATGTTAGTGGGATCTTGTTTATGATATTTATGATCTTAGTCCTATGTCTAATGACATTTTATTACTAGTAATGATCTTGGAATGATTTATGAAACCAAAGAATATCTTAAGAGCAATTTTGATATAAAAAATATGGGTGATGCAACTTTTATAAGAGGGATTGAGATTTACTAGGATAGATCTCGAGAATTACTTGGGTTGTCATAGGAAATCTATATTAAAAATATACTTAAGAGATTTAATATGGAAGGGTGTCAGGCACAAAACGTCCCTATGATAAAGGGTGATAAGTTTAGTAAAGAACAATGTTCAAAAAATGAAATTGAAAAACAACAAATGGAAACTTGTCCTTGTGCTGTTGCTATCGGTTGTTTAATGTATGCACAAACATGTACTAGACCTGATATTAGTTTCATAGTTGTCATGCTTACCAAATATCAAAGTGACTCTGGAATGACACATTAATAGGAGTTAAGAAAGTTTGGCGAAATCTTAGTGGCACTAGAAATTACATGCTCTATTATAGAAGGTCTAATCACTTAGGAGTGGTTGGTTATTTAGATACCGATTTCATTGGTTACCTCGATACTTGAAAGTCGACTTGAGGATATATATTTATGTTAGTGAGTGGGACAGTTTCATGGAAAAGTGCAAAATAGACATTAGTAACTCCGTCTACATTTGATGCTGAATACGTAGTGTGTTTTGAAGCTACGGGTCACACTCTTTGGATGCTTGATTTTATTTCAGAGCTATGTATCATGGACACAGTTTTTGAGCCCTTGAAGAGTTATTATGATAATGATGTTGCAAGAAGATTTGTTCAGAATGACAAAATTTGCAGCAAGTCAAAGTTTTTGCAAGTTAAATATATTGTACTCAAGGAAAATGTACGAGATCAGTTGGTGTCTATTATTGAAATCCCAACAAATCTCATGATAGTAGATCCTTTGATATAGGCGTTGGTACCAAAGGTCCATAAAGAGCATATTAAAAACATGAGCCTAATTGAATTACCTTAGTGAAGACATGGATTTCATATTTTCTTACTTCATTGAAATTATTGTCACATGTGATTGAATTGTATAAAGTGAGAATATTAAAAAAATGATATTATTGTACCCGTTAAATAGGATTACCATTTAAATTATCCTACTTTATCCTTATAAAGAATTGTGTTTAGTAAGAATGATAATGAAGTAATTATGGAAAGAAGCACGCCGTTTAAGGCATGTAACTGTCATAGTTCTTTTTAGCAAACTGATTTAATTTCAAATTAAAGATTAGTATAAAGGTTAAGATGGCAACTGTTAATTATTAATTTTTTTTAAAAAAATTTCCAAATGGTGATTACTAGTCAATTGCATTTTCAAAATTAGTTTTTTTTTTATTTCAATTTTTTTTTTGTTTTTTGGTCATATGGATTAAGTGGGAGAATGTTAAATTATTGTGGCCCACATGATCAGAATAAGATTTGATCATTCCACCTTTAAATGACTTCCTTTTATTTTAATCAAGTGCTATTCAAATAGTTTCCATCTATGCTATTGTCAAGGGACAAAATAAATAGTAGAAGGATTTTCTCTCCTTGATGGAAGGAGAGAATTTGGATTTTTGGATCTATAAAATAGATTCCCGGGTAACTCTCTTGCCTACAATTATTTTCCTATCCATCATTAACTTTGGGAGAAGAAAGGCAAACAACAAGTTGTAGTTCCCACTAAAAACCAACCTTCTGTTGAATTATAAGCTTAAGATGGTGCATTCTAGTAACATCTAACTTATCTAATGGTTTAGATCTATGTTTCTTGTATTATTAGATTGATTCCAGAAAAGATGTTTTATGGATGTAAACCTGTGTTCTTCAACATCAGTATCAAAGCTAGTTTACATATCGGCAACTCCTTCCTCAACTAATTAATGAATTTTCTTTAGTCGCATATGTTTGCATAGAATTAAAATCTTATGAGCTCAATGTAAAATGCGTTTCAATGAAGGAATCCTATTTTTGTAATTGGCTAATTCATGGGTTGGACAAAACTTTAGATCCATTGAGTTGTATTTTATATTTCTTATAAAATGGACTATGGTTTGCGTTGCCAAAAGAGCTAAAGTGAAGAATTTAGAAAACAGGACACGTGCTCGAGTGTTCAAGACAGAATAATCTATGCTCAAGCCCCTAAAGAATGCGCTTAAGCCTGGGACATTTAATTGAATGCGCATAGCACGCACTTAAGCATGCTAGTGGAGAAAACACACTTTCCTATTACGGAACTGTTTTTTGTTTTTGTCAAAACTGGTAATTCTTATTCTACAAAGAATATTCTTTTATTTCATGACTTGTGGGTTATTTAAAAGGTTTCTCTCTTAATCCTAGAGTAATATCTCATTATTCTAAGTAAAGATTACACATTGGAGATAATCTTTTTCTCTAGATCTTCTGTTGGAGAGATTGGACTGAATTTTTGCTCTAGAGAGATGTTACTTCTACATCTCTTATATAAGATTGTCTGAAGAGTCAAGTATAGATTAAATCTGGTGCAGAGGACAACAGAATGTTGTTGCGGTATGCAGCATGCAATGAGAATTACAGTCCTTAGGTTACATGAGAATTGTAAGTATATCTCTTGTAACTGTGTGATTCATAATGCTTGATTATCTGTTCAGTACAGACTCGTGGTTTTTTCCTGGTTTGAATTTCCACGTAAAAATCTGCATATCTTCTTATTTGTGTGATTGATTGATTTACATGTAAGTTCTTTTTGTTTCTACTACATTAATTCATAAATTTAACTGCAATCTAGAAGTTCAGGTTAAGTTTTGGGATGCCCAAACCTTCATCCTAAATTTAGGTGGGTTTGTTTAAGTAGGATGGTAGTTAGATATCCATTTTCCATGGGAAAGGATACCATTACATGGTCATTTGTGCATTTTCACCCTTATTTCTTTTGGTAACACATTGATAGGAATCATAGGTGTGGTGCCCACATCTAACCCTTGCATTTAATTCTATGTGATCAAAACAATTGACAAGACTCGTTTATATTGTAGAAATCCTTTCCTAAAGTTAGCAAACTTTTGTATTTAAAAAGAGGAGTTCTAAAAAAAACTTCCCATTTAAAAAAGAGGAGTTATGCACTCAATTTCAACAAACTTTACAATGAATCATAACCTTTTCATGAGTATGAATTTTACACAATAAGTAACGTTAACTATGACATAATTGAAAGGTTTTAATCACATGTTAAAAAAATCTCATTATTATAACATCCTTTAGGACCCATTTGTGCTTTATAGAGATGGTGTGAAACTGCCCTTTCGTTTTTACTAGGTAGGGATACTGAGGAGTGATACTTTAGATTTGAAGATGGGAACCGATCCCTGAGCATATATGTGAAACTAAGATAAATGTGAATGTTCTTAAATAAAATTTAAAAATGTGAACAATTCCAATAATATATTGAACTTTATGGATAATTTCTTTATCTATAGCATTATTGATTTTGTAACTATTATACAGTTTATATTCCAATCATATGTAGACTTGTTACCGTCAAACTTTATGTACACAACCCACACAAGGAAAGTTAAAAAAAATGCTACCCTAAGATGATGAGATAAGGCTTTGACAGTAATTAATCACAATGATTTAATGAAAATAAAATTTTAATTATATCTCTCTAAGAGCTAAATACATCCATGATACATATTGAATGATCGTCCTAAATTTTGATTTTTAGATTGCAATTCAGTTTATATGAAACGAAAGAATAAAAGAACTAGTAAAACAAATCAATTAGACACATAAGAAGAAGGCACACATATTTTTTTACATGGAATTCTTTTGTGGGAAAAACTATGAGTCCTACGTTGACAAAAAAAAAAAAAAAACCCAGCATTATGAATCGAGCAATTACAAAATATACTCATAAATCTCTATTCTAGTGTCTACAACCAAAGGACTGTAGTTTTTCTTGCATAACTCCGCGTTCTCATGACTCTCCGCCACTCATTGCTCTCTGCCCTTGATCCAACCAGTCTTCTACAAGATATGACGATCTTTTACAAGAGATGTTGAGGTAAGAGCCTCTAGAACAATAAGCTTCAGCATTATCTTTCTAATGGATGTGCTCAGAACAATGAGAGAGGTGCCTTAGGGTTAAGAGAAAACCCTTTAAATAATCCACAATTCATACCTTAAAGTTGGGTTTGTGTAGAACACCAAATAGCTGTCATTATACAAAAAAGGAAATAATTCATAAACAGGAAAGTGAGTTTTTTCTATAGTATGCTCGAGCGCATGATGAAAACATCAAGTTATTTTAATTTATCATAATTTCTGTCAAGTCTGCTTGAGCACGTAAGTTTCTATCTGGCAAATTAAAACTTTTGAATCATTCACTCAAAAGGACTATAAGTTTCGCTTGAGCGTGCAACCCAATTTCTTCTTCCGAATTTTTTCAATTAGCTCTTGATGACATGAACCACAATCTATTCTAAAAGAAATATAAAATTACAACTCAATAAATGCAAAGGTTTGTCATATTCATCAATTAACCAACATACAAAATCCTAACACATGTCCTTTAATAGACTCCAGTTCATCATAATTATTAAGAGCAAGACATATATTGTACAGATGGTATCTATAATCTATTGTGAACATGCAAAGACTCAATGTAATTCCAAAACGAAAGAAACGAAAGAATCGAAAAGAAGAAGTTGATCAGTAGCGCCAACCAAGTATTTGTCACACATGCTGTATCAAGTCCCTAACCCCTAAAAAATAGAACAACAATTGGAGATCCATCCATGGCCATTTCCATGAAGATGAAGATGCCTTACAATAGAAGTATTGGTGGCTACAAAGTTACATGCCAGTACATGAATTTGGGTTTTATTATTTGAAACCTCGGATACATAAGGATATATAAATATCGATATATTACATGCCAAGTTTTAAAATTTCAAGATCATCATCATCATTATCAAAGCTTTACCCCAACCATCTTGGGTCGGCTACATGAATTCTGTTTCTCCATTCCGTTCTATTTTGAGCCAAATCCTTCGATAAATTAAACTTCTTCAAATCTGAATCAATGACCTCCATCAATGTTTTCTTCGGCCTACCCCTATTTCTTGATGGGCCATCCACCTGTATAGCCAAACTTTTTCTCATTGGTACCATTAACGGCCTACGTTCAACATGCCCAAACCATCTTAAATGGGTTTCTCAAATCTTATCCTCTATTGATGTTACCCCTAAATGCTCTCGAAAGCATTCATTTCTAATTTTATCTTTCCTAGTTTTACCACACATCTACCTAAGCATTCTCATTTTTGCTATTTCCATCTTATGAATATGCGTCTTTTTAATTGGCCAACATTCTGCTCCATATGCATAGCTGGTCAAATCACTGTCCTGTAAAATTTACCATTTAATTTCGTTGGCATTCGTTTATCACAAAGCACTCTAGAAACTAATATCCATTTCAACCATCCAGCTTTTATCTTATGCTTCACATCTTCGTCAATTTTTTCATCCTTACTAATCATTGAACGTAGGTACCAACAGAATCTCTACGTGATATCTCATAGGTATTTTACAGGATGACACTATATATTACCATAATAGTCACCGTACTTTTTCTTTTCCTAAGAAGGGTATTTTCTAAAGACTAGCCTGGACCAAAAGGACTGGGGACAGACCTAGTAACAACCCTATTTACCTTGCAATTTACATCACGTCCTAACACAGTGTCCCTCTACACAACTATTAGCTCATGAGAAGCCAACAGAACCATCATTAAAATTGTGTACAGCAATATCTTCCCTCGTCCCCATTGTCAACTACATTTATAGAGCCAGGCATTGTCAGGGTACTTACTATGTGAAAAAACCCTCTCAATTTATACCAGCTAAGAAACCAAACACTAATTTATTTCAATTCAAACTAAACTTTAATCTCAGGATGAGGAATCCTCTCTAATCTCACAATTTCTCTAATGTGCCCAAGAGTTCCCAACTATCTGTCATCTTGTCTAACACTCTCCCACAATCACATGGTCCTATGAATGAAAGGGGTAAAAACAAGAACACTCAGTATGATCTTTGAAAATGAATGGCAAATGATTATCATGCTTTTTCATGTGTTAAAACCCACTTGTTTGGAGTCCAACAGTGTTGGTGGCATACAAGATTACTGTGACATCCTAGAGTTTCACATCAACAATAGAGAGAAAAGTAATTGGGATTATATGCAGAGCTTACACTTTTACTTTGCATGAGGCCTTTTAGTGAGTTGAGACCCACCAGAAGCAAAATTGTGAAGTCTATAGACCAAAGCGGACTTTGAAACTGTAATACGGATGGGTTGGACCAATAGAGTCCTTCTAAACTAATCTCCCCCATATGACTTAACGTCTGGTGGGATCTGGGTTGGTACTGGAATGGCTTGAAATGGTTCCCAAATTTGTCACGAGCTCAACCCAGACATATCCCACTGCTAGCAGTTGTCAGGGATGGAGATTCTTCAATTCCTGATCAAAAGTTAACTATCGACCTCCACATTAATTTGGATGGTCAACTCCTTGAAAGAAATCGAATATAACGTGACCTCCAGTTATGTCATGAAACCATGAATCTGCTGTTGGCTTAAAAATAAAAAATTAAAGTCCAAACTGGACTTCCAGCCAACTATTACAAAATATAGTCCACACGCACAATCACACCATAATCGAAAGTGCATTGAGGCTTTCATACTAGGGATATGCTTGCCGCACACTCATCTTCTAGAAATGGAGTTGTTTCAATTAGATCAATTTGAAATAGACTTGTTTTGATTAGACTCTTTGGCAAATATATCTGTTAGTATGTTTCATTCAATTGGACAAAACAACTAATCATATTGTAAAAATTTTATGGGCAATGTAGTTATATAATAAAATTAATATAGTCATACTTGTTACAAAGTAAAAGAATTATAGGTAAATGCAGTGGTGGACCCAAGATCTTTATTTGAAGGGGGCTGGCAATTATCAACTATAGTAGTCATTATTTTACTGTACTTAATTCACATTACCAATGGCAAAAGAGAAAACAAGTCAATTGTATATTAAAAAATAAAAAGGAATAAAGAAAGTCAATTACGATAAAAAGGAGAGAGAGGAGGAGTAGAGGGAGAATAAGAGAGATTTTCTTATTAGCATAGAATGTGTATATCATAAAGGGAGAAAGAAGATCTTATTTATAGAATAAGATTGCTTTCTCCACAAGCAACTTAATATGGAAGGACTCTAACTCTAATTGCTTTCGTTATCTAATGTGGGCCCCAATGTGGGCATCCACTCATAATAATATCTCTTATAACACTCCCTCTTGGATGACCACATTCAATAACAGTTGCTTCATTAAAACCTTATAAAGGAAAAACCCAATAGGATAAAAACAAAAGTGAAGGAAAAAGAGTACAACATTTTATAAAATTATTGAAGTAGTATTGAACGTGCATAATGCTACCTCGTTAAAACCTTAACTAGGAAAATTTAGTGAGATAAAATCTAGAAAAGGAAAAAGAGCATAGCGCACGTATATATCGTAAGTAACATGTTTCAAGATGCCGATCTTTAATCAGTTACTCCCTCCACAACAATAACCTTTACATTGTTTGATGATAAACTCTATGCATGCCGATCTCATGTACAAGCTTCTAGAATGTTGACTTTGGTCATAACTTAGTAAACAAATCAACCAAGTTGTTACTTGAATGAACTTACTTGACTTCGATCACATTGTTCTTCTGAAGCTCATATGTGAAGAAGAACTTTAGTACAATATGCTTCGTCTTGTTACCTTTAATGTATCTTTCTTTAATCTGTTGAAAATATGGCTCATTGTCTTCGTAGGTAACGCTTGGGATACCTGTACTAAAAGGCAATTGACAAGAAATACGAATATACTGAATTAAAGATTTTAGCCACATACATTCCCTACTGATTCATAAAAGGCTAAAATCTCAACATGGTTAAAAGAAATAGCTACCAAAGTTTGTTTAGTAAGGCACCAAGAAATACCAACATTACCATAAGAAATACATAACTTGTCTGTGATCGACCTTTATGAGGATTAGAAAGATATTCTAAATCTGCATATCCTACACACAAAATTTTTAAAATAAAAAAGTCCTAAATCGATTGTACCACGTTAATAGCGTAGGACATATTTGATACCAGTTCAGTGCTTTTGCATTAGCGCAGAACTGTATTTACCAAATAGATTCACTAAGAATGAAATATCCAGTTTAGTACATTTTGCTAAATATATTAGAGCACCAATAGCACTCAGGTATGGTACTTTAGGACCCAAGACCTTTTCATTTTCCTCAATTGGATGATATGGGTCTTTGTTTATATCTAAAAACCGAACTACCATGGGAGTACTTAGTGGATGTGCTTTGTCTATATTAAAACGTTTCAAAAGATTGTTGGTATAATTAAACTGATGGACTAATATTCCACTAAAACTTCACTCAATCTGCAAGCTGAGACAAAATTTTATTTTCCCAAGGCCCTTCATTTCAAATTTTCTTTTCAGATAATCAACAGTTATTTAAAGCTCTTTTAGAGTCCCGATCAATTTTACGTCATCGACATAAACTGCCACTATTGTAAATCCTTTTAAAGATTTCTTTATAAAGATATATGGGCAAATGGGATTGTTCTCATTTCCTTCTTTAGACAAATGATTACTGAGACGATTATACCACATTCTTCTTGATTGCTTTAGTCCATACAATGATCGTTTCAGTTGTATTGAGTACGTACTTTTAGGCTTTGTATTAAGTACAATAAATTCTTCCAAGATTTTCATATGAATTTCTGTGTCTTAGTCCCCATATAAGTAAGCGGACATAATATCCATAAGTCTTATATCCAAATTTTTAGAAACCGTTAAACTTGTAAGATATCTGAATGTTGTTATATCCATAACCGAGGAGTATGTTTCCTCATAATTAATCCTAGATTTCTGCAGGAAACCTTATGCCACAAGTCTTACCTTGTATCTAGTGATTTTATCCATTTCGTTCCTTTTTCTTACAAATGCCCACTTGAAACTTACAGGGTTAACACCTTTTGGAGTTTGTACTGTAGGTCCAAATACACCACGTCTATTGAGATACTCTAACTTTGCTGTAATAGCACTTTCCTATTTTGGCCAATCTTTCCTTTCTCGATATTCATTTACAGTATGTGATTCTATATCTCAATCATCATCCTCACGTTCCCTTGATATTTGTGTAGCTACCGCATATGGAAATGCGTCATCAATGATAATTTTCTTTCTATCTCATCTCTTTCTTGAATAATTATAAAGTATAGAGATCTCTTCATTATCCGATATCGGTACCTCTTTAGGGGCTTTTATAGTCTCATCAAGGACTTTCGTTATTCTAGAGAAAGTGAATTTTTTCATAACCTCTTCGGGAACGTTATGTGCCTTTTCAGGAGGAACCTCTTCAGGAGTGTTAAGTGTATCTTTGAGAGGAAATGATGATGATTATACATTTCACCTTTTCCATGGAGTTATATCCTTTGAACCTATAGGTTTGCCACGCTTTTGGCCTATTGGATGCTCTGTTATTGCCGCTTTTTGGCTTTGTCCTACAGGGATATTAATTCTAGCAGGTGCATTTATAGCTGGCATATGTGACTTAGGCATATATGACTTAGTTACCTTTGTTGCATCATTAAATGCATCAGGTAATCTATTTGCAATTTCTTATAAGTGCACATTTCTATGGACTTCATTTTCACATTGTGAAGTACATCAGTCTAGATGAGACAAAGTGAAAGCATTCTACATTAGTTCCCGCCATTTTTCAAGAACGGGTTGTTCTACAAGAACAATACATTTTTATCTTCCCTTAACGACAGGAATTTTGTCTTAAGTCTGGGTCGTGTTGGGTCGGATGTCCCAACCTAATGCAAGGGGAATAGTCAACATAAGGGTAGCAAAAAGTAATCCAACCTTTTGTCTCACACAAGTTGAGACAAAAAGATGGGTGGGAAAGGCTAGTACTTCTGCTGGTGAGTGAAGGTAGTAATGTTGGGACGGCTTTTGTTCCACGTGTAAGTCAAAGGCAAAAACAAAACAATGGTAAATCCCCAGGCTTGTGCTCTTGCACGTGGGTCAATGTAGAAACAAAAGGTGTGGGACAACCTTATGTGTTTGCACGGACATCGAAGATGAGGATGGGGGCACTTTGCTCGTGCTGATAACGTGATAAAAAGGAGAGAGAGGAGTAAAAGGAGAATAAGAGAGATTTTCTTATTAGAATAGAATGTGTACATCGGGAGGAGGAAGATCTTATTTATAGAATAAGATTACTTTCTCCCCAAGCAACTTAATATGGAAGGACTCTAACCCTAATTGCTTTTCTTATCTAATGTAGGCCCAATGTGAGCATCCACCCATAATAATATCTCTTATAACAAATAGTTTATTTGTGTTCATTCCTAAAATAGCATAATCAATCAAGACATTGGGTAATTGTCACAACCTTACCCAACTCAGTATGATATTATATGCTTTAGTCCAACATGCATGTGAGGATCCTAGTACTGCTCTACATGAGCAAGCTTAACTCCGGAATTCTTATGTGATCCAGGGCTGCACAGCTTTAAAAGACCTCATATTGAGTTAATATAGGGTTTGACTTATAAGCTCAGGAATACAACTTAAATATTTTCGATGTAGAACTTGACATATGTCTTGCGGATACCAAAGCAATCCACAATTTAACCATGTCTCAATTCCCCTATCTTGGCTCAAAAACTCGCACCATCAGGCTTTGGCTCGATCTTGCCTCAAGAGCTTTCCCATCGGAATTGGGGTCTTACTCTCCCCGATCGGAAATAGAGCCATCATTGACTTTAATACCAACTGTCAAAGCCCCTTCTAGCTTAGCATGATATTATTCTCTTTGGCCCAACATGCATGCGCGATGACTTTCCAGGTGATCACTCATCCTAGTACTGCTCCCACACAAGCATGCTTAACTCCTCAATTTTGATGGGATTCGAAGTCGCACGACTTTAAAAGGCCTCATGTTGAGTTAATACGGAGTCTGACTTATAAGCATAGGGTCAGGACTTGAATATTTTTTATGTATGACTTGACATATGTCTTGCGGAAATCAAAGTAGTCCACCTTTTTACCTAAGTGGATTCCAAAGCTTATAGGCTTACGCCATCAGGCTATGGCCTGATCTTGCCTCAAGGGCTTTCTCAATGAGATTGAGGTCTCACAGTAATAATCTATTCAAATAAGTCAATTGTATATTTGCGTTCATTCTTGTAATATAGGAGTTATCCAATTGGGAATTAGGAGAAAAAGTGAGAAGTGGAAATCTCCTCTTAACCAAAAGCAAGACGAACTTAGAAGTTAAAAACTCCTAAATGATGTAACCTCATTTGTTAGTTGACTCTTGTTTAGCATATGCCCCAAAATAAAAAAAATTTCAATGCCAAGTCAAAATATATGTCACAATTCTATTGCAAGAGATATACTTCAATTTTCATCATTTTTTAATCAAGAGTTATATTTGTTGCGTGGAAAAATTGAAGATTGGGCACTTCGAAAAGTCTATTTTTTTAGAACTATAAAAAAGTCTTTTAAAAAAAGATTCATGCAGTTTATTGAAAAGAATAACCAACAAAAGATTTCCTGCATTTGATCTGTTACTGTTTGGGCTTTTTTTATTAGAAACAAACTTTAAGCCAAAACTTCATTTAGTCATCTTTTATTTATTTGTTCAAATCAAACCCAAAACTACTTTCTAAAATTCAGTCTAAAACTCCTTAAAATCTTAACACAAACTATAGACATAAACAACCAAATTGCATCAAATTAAATAAAATTAGTTAACAATCAATAAAATGCATCAATATCTAAAAGTCAATAATATCATGCATTTCTCTCCTCTCTCTCTCCCTCTCTCTCTCTATGTTGAAATCAAATCCAACTCCATCAAAAGAACCCATTTCAATAATCAAGATTTTAGAAATGTTAGATTTTTTATGAAAATCCCCCATTTCTTAAAAAACTTTAAAATCCCACATTTCTTTAAAATCTTTAATGCATCAAGAGAACCCATTTGAAAAATGAGAATTTTCAAGTGAGGGATGATTTTAAAAAATCCCTTATTTCTAATGTCACCATTTCAGAAAAAATACTTTTGAGACCAACCACCTAAAAAACAGCCCTTGTAGTCCCTAAATATTATTTTAAATTAAAACCCAAACGCAGAGTAGATTGCATACTGGAGTTGAAGGTGATTATCCATCACCGATTTGGGAATCTCATGAGAAAGAGAGAGAGAGAGAGAGAGAGAGCAAATGTGTCAAATGGAAAAAATAATGATATATGCAAAGAAAAAAATGAAAAGAATTTGACTACCTAAGACCTTTATCATTCTGTGAAAAATTTACCTTTTTATTTTTTTTGTTTTTATTTTATTTTTTATAACCTAGAAAAGGTAGTTAGCTAAAACTCAAATGGAAAGCTCATCCACACGAAAAAAAAGCCCACACAAGTAAGAAGGAAAAGCCGCACACGCAGGAAGAAAGCCTACAAAAGTAAAAAGGACGCTTGCTCACGTGGAAAAAAAAATGACATAATCAAGGCAGCCAAGTAAAAACACACCCCTTACAATTAGGGTAAGAGAGCATTTCTTAAATCACCTTTTTGCTATTTAAATAATATGCAAATGGTTTTAAAGTTATCCAATTTAATGAATTAGCTCGAAATTGTTATTTTGCATTGTCATTTAAGAGATTGAAAATGCATATTATTACCTTATACACTTTCGGTACTATTGTCAATGCTTCGCATTTGTAGTATTTCTTTGGGGTTTTTTTTTTCAAAAAAATACTCTCAGCTTTTCAAAACAAAAAAGACACTAGCGAGTTTTATGGCTCGAAATGGTCCCCCTGAGCCCTTTTCGATTTTTTCTTTTTACAATATTATTCATGAACAACTATATTTATACTCAAGTATAATATACATCAAATCCTTTTTTCATTCCTTTATTTTCTTTATCATTTCTTCTTCCTAGTTTGGTCGCAGGTTCTATTTAAGTTCTGTTTGGGACAAAAAGGAGAAAATCAAAATAAAAATAAAAAAAAGAAAGAGACAATAAAGAAAAAGAGAGAGAGAGAGAAGAAGAACATAGAAGAAGAAATTTTAAGAAAAAAGAGATGATGTAAGTGGCGTAATGAAAAGTAAAATAAGAAAAAATAAAAAAAGGAAGCAAAAGAAAGAACTGAAAGAAGAAGAAAAAGGAGAAGAACTCATATCTACATATTACGCTTACACCCAAAGTAGGATTATAATTTTCTTTTAAAGTATTGTTGATCAACATAGATATCATTGTTGCTCATCAACGTCTTTAAAAAAAATCTTAATTCTACTTTGAATATATTATGCTAGAATATAGATATCTATGCTGAAGCGTAGCAAACACAAAACCTATTCCTCATTCATTCTTTATCTTCTTTTTGGTTTGATGAAGGATTCTATTTGAATTCTGTCTAAGGCAAGAAGGGAAAAATCAAGAAGAAGAAAATAAGAAAGAAAAAAAAAAGATAAGGAAGATGAGGAAAGACGAAGAAGAAATGTTTGAGTTCTCTTTTTCTTATATTTTCTTTCTCTTTTTCTTCTCAATTTTGCCTTTCTCACCCTAGACATAATACAAATGAAACCCTCCACCAAACCAGGCGTAAGAGATGATGAAGAAGAAAAAAGAATGCAAAAATAGTTCTTTGCATATAACACTTAAGCATAAATATCTATGTTCAAGCATAATATACCCAAAACAAAATCATAATTTTTTTAGACATTTTTATACTTGAACATAAATATTGCTACTCATAAATAGTATTTAAGAAAAACCAAAAAAAAACCAAAAAAGGCTCAGCAGACCACTCTTAGCTATAAAAATCTTTAGAGTCCTTTTTATTATACAAAGAGTCTAGGGGAAATTTTTCAAGAAAAACCAAAGACTCTAGGAGGAATTTTTCAAAAAAAAAAAAACCCTATTTCTTCTAATCCTCTATATTACCCATTTTGATGAATTTTACCCTTTCAAATGGCCCATAGTTTAATTTTTATAGTAGAATTTATCTGTTAAGTGCCACCTTAAACCTTCCTAAAATTATTTGCTATTAATCCAATGGTAAGTTGTCATCGCCGTACACAACAAGGTCCATTCATTGCTGAACAAAATTGGATATACAAACAAAAACCCAACGGTCACAATATAGGAATATAATTCAGCTCAACTCTATCAATAAACTTTATAAGAATGCTGTGAAATACATTGTCATAAGTGGTTAAAATTGAAGAAACAAAGCTGAACACCACATAATCTTCCCTCTATAAATAGGGAGAATCACCCTAGTAAATTAAACAACGAAATTTGGGATCCAATCTAGCTACATCCTACAATCAACCCCATTTTTGCAGACATTGGTTGAAACCCATTTTACCCCAAATTCAATGAAATTCAATTTCACGCAAACAAACTAATTCCTGAAAATTCAGTTTCATGCAAACAAACCAATTCCATGAGAATCACCACTCTCTCACACACAACTTATACTGCTTATGTGGAATCATAAATCTAATGAGAGGATCAGCAAGTAATCATAATCATCCTTCACTCAGGCACACAGGGATGCGACCAATTACATTTTTAAGTACCTGCTAGATGAATACGTTCCGATCCAGATGAAATGGTTGTCATTTCTCAATCTATAATCATAAGAAATTGGACGGTTACCGTAATTAGCATCATACTAATTCATTACTCTAGCATAGTCAGCTTGATTTAGAACGAAATTACAAACACAACACACTCTGAAATTAGCTTAAAGCTGATGAAGGATCACTCGTTCAGCTAATCCCTCGAGAGCACTAAATCATGATTACTTATAGATATAGTAGCCATTAACAACATAAATATCAATCAACACACTATTTAAGACACAGATTGCCATGCATGCACCTCCACCCCCAATAGCCGTCCCACGCGCACTTTAGCCCACAGCCCCCTTCCCCCACTAACGTGCGGCGCGACCCGACCCAGCAATGCAACAGAGAGAAGGCACAGATTTGATGAGGGGAGAGAGAGAGAGAGAGAGAGAGAGAGAGGGCTCTTACAATTTCCTGATGTGTGAAACCAGTACCATCAAATCCTCGATATATGTAAATGCATGTAGAACTTTGAGAGAGAGAGAGAGAGAGAGAGAGAGAAGGGGGCGGGGGCGGGGGTTTAAAGAGCCGATGGTTTCAACAGGCAGCTATTGGGGATGGAGAGAAGTTGTTAGACCCACCAATCTCGACCGTCGTTTCTGTCGACTGGTCATCTCCAGGGCCACCACCACCATCATCATCATCAACACCACTACTACCGTCAATCTGATTCGACTTGGAAGAATCTCCACCGTCCGAAGATGGGTCATGATCATCTTCATCTTCCTCAGACTTCTTACTACTGCCACTACTGCTCACCACCACCTTCTTGCTTGCATTACTGCAACTAGCATGTCCTCCAATGGCAACTGGTTCTGTCAGTTGCTTCCCATCTCTCGGTGGCGAAAACACAACCGGCATATACTCGTCCGTGTCGCATGCAAATTTCGAGTTCTTAAAGTGCTCCTTCAACGCTTCCAAACCCTAAAGCCCCTCGAGAAAGAAAAAGCACAAGACAATGTTTAGAGAGAGAAAGAGAGAGATTGGGAATGGAAAGAAAGAGAAGACAAGGAAGAAGGACCTGTAAACGAGCGTAGGTGACTTGGCATATTTTTCTGGAGTTGAAGACCTCCCACGGCTGCAAATGGAAGGATTTGTAGAGTCTCCAAGCAGCCTTGGGAGACGTTAAGTTCACGAACCCATATCCAACATTGCACTTGTTCCTGCATCATTAAAGAAAAAGAAAGCACAAACCACAAAATCAAACAAAACCCAGAAAGACCCATTTCATATTTGTTTGTATTACAACTTACAGGAAATCGATGGGGAGGTATACGAAGTCAAAGGAAGACAAGGGCTCGTCGTCTCCCTCCACAATCTGCTCGTTGCAGTGAATGCAGTGGTTGTCGAGCATGTTCAGGAGCAGTTTCTGACTGCAAATCCCAAAACAACCCAGAAACAAGAGAAAATCTCACTGTATCAGATATGGGAATAGATTAATCATACATGAAATACCTGAAAAGAGAGTAGAGAGACAAAGATGGTTGGTGCCTGTATTTGTTGGGGATGTTCTTGATCATGACAGTCGTCCTAGAATCTCTGCAGATGCGTTCTTCCATGGCGTCTTCCTTGAACAAGAAATTCGAGTCGGATTGCTTCTTGTGGTGCCTCGAAGGGAATCGACGGGTGGGTTGCTTCCATTGAGATGGCCTTCTGAAATTCCTCCTCGAAGTACTGAAATCTCCTCTTTCTCCTTCATTTTTCACTACTGCCACTTTATTGGGGTTGGATTTTTTCTGTGTTTGGAAGATGTTTTGAGGAATTCGAGGTGGGTGGTTCTGATTCATGTTTCTTTGGCAATTAGTCATGTTTGAAGAAGACGACGGAGTAGAAAATCTTCTTCCTTGCCCGCCTGGTCGGCTAAATTCGACCACCAGACGCTTCCCATAAAGCTCCCTACCGTTCATCTCTGAGAGCGCTCGTGCTGCATCTCTAACATCGCAGAACTCAACGAAACGGTGTTGTCTCTTCAATGGTGTCTCTCTCAATTCCTTCACGGGACCTGAAAGGATAATGAAACCAGATTAAAGAAACCAAAAACTAGCATCAGATGAGACAGGCATTAGTAGAGAATGAATTGAGAGAGAGAGAGAGAGAGAGAGAGAAGAAGATACGGTCGGTATTGTAGTAGAGCCTAGAAGGGTAGACAGCAAAAGATCGGCCGACACATACTACAAATAACGAAAGAATCAAAAGGCAGGTGATTTTTAATGAAATTAAGAGAAGCAGGCAGAGAATAGTTACTTTTCTTCCTGTTCCTTCTTTTCCACCATAGGATCGGAGGGAAATTAGGGAAATACAGTGCTAAAAGCTTAAAAAGGACTTGCCAATCAGAAGAACGCAAAAAACTATCCAGACCCAGATCAAAATAAGCAACACACGACATTAAAAAATCATCAAAAGAGGAAGAAAACCAGATACGGCTCGGAAGTGAAAACGACTTGACAAAGAGCTCCAATCAGCAGAAAAAGAAAAAAAAACCCTACAAAATTATCCGAACCCAAATGAAAATAAGCAACACCCAACAGACAAAACAATCAAAACAAGAAGAAAATCAACACCCATACGAGATTTGAAACAAAATAATAGAAGAAAGATGAGTAAATCTGTTAAAAGAAGAAATTGGATAGAAATTGATGAACTGTTGCAAGTCACAATCAATACCCCTCAAAACAGTCTGAAATAAAACATGAAAAGGAATACCATATGAAAATCCATGAAAAGGAAGAGAATTCAATCAATACACTGTAAAAGAGAGATCTTTAGAAAGAGGGGTGAGTAGTTCGTTTGTTTTTTTATACTTGCTACTGCCAAAAAGCTTTGAAACTTAAAATGAAAACAATGAATCAATTGATACCATATAAAAACCCATGAAAGATAATCAATTCCATCAATAAACTACAAGAGAGAGAGAAAGAAACTAAGTTGTAGGTTTTTTTCTCTTCTTATTACTCATACCAAAAGCTTCGAAGATTTCTTTAAGCTTGCAGGAAGAAACCCCCGAATCCAAATTAAAAACCACAAGCGTCCCTTGATTATTCCCATCCTCCCCAGCAATCCCAGCCCTCGGAACAGCAAACTCCGCCCAAACAGCATGCCCAGCAATAAGCCCTCTCTCCCCCGGAACCGGCACTGGCGCCGGAGGAGACACCACCCCACCGGAATTCCGCCCCATCGTCGCCCAGTAATGCCGCCCCAAGAGCCTCTGGTGCCGCATGTGCTGCCCCTGAATCTCCACCAGCGCCGCCTGCGCGTCCCTCACATCATAGAAATGTACGGTCACGATCCCCTCCCCGACTCTCCCCATCTCCACCGCTCGCACCCCTCCAAACGCCTCCAGCTCCATCATCACCATCGACTCGGTCACGTGACTCGGCACCTGACTCAGCACCAGCGCCCTCGTTGCCGCCGCCCCCGGCCGCAGCACCGGCTGCTGGAACCCCATCACCGGCGCAGAATCATACACAGTCATCGGACATGACTGGTACGGATAGAAAACCTGTTGCTGCAAAGAAGGATTTGTACGAATTTTTGGCCGGAACTCAGCCGCTCCGGGGTCCAGGACTCCCGGAAAACGAGCCCCACCTCCTTCCATGGTGACGGCTGTTTTGTTTTCACCTCCCCCAAAACAATACCAAAACCGGTGGTATTCAAACAACCAACCTCCTCTGGTGTGTGGTTTTTTTCCTTTCTTGCGTGTGAGAGAGTGAGAAAAAAAATATATAAGGAAAAACAAATTTTGAAAAAAAAATATATATCTATTTATCAGGAAAGAGTAGGAAAAGCTCTTTTATGCTGTCTTTCTTTCTCTCTTTGCTGCTGGAAGCGACTCGTTGCTTTGTCTTTTCTGACTTCTGGGGGGTATGTAACTAACACCACTAGGTTTGGCTTTGGCTTTGGCTTTCGGTTTGGGTATGGGGTATCAGGGGGTGTCTTGGGGTCGTGGTGATGAGAAATGAAGGGCTAAGGGTCAAATCGGGGCTTTAAATGCGCAGACCGTTCGCCGGCGCAAGTTTAAGTGGAGCCCTGAGCCATTTCAAGTAACGGTCCCTTCGGCCATTATATATACCTCCCCGCCTCGGGACTATTGACAATGGTCCCAAAAGATATCGTTTTTGGCTTATTTCTCGTATCGGATAAATTTTTATAGCGGTAGAGTTTCAATTTTTTATTTTTTAGTTTCTTCTTATTTTTATGTGTTTAATTGTAGCGAGTTTTGAGAAAAAAAAAAATGCTTCTTAACTGTAATAACCCAACCTGTCTTGGTGGGCCAGCCTTATAGGGTGGGCCATATTAATTTGGCATAACTAAAAAAAATATCAGAATAAGAGCCATGGATTAAGATTCTTTAAAAATTCAAAATAGGAAAGAACAAGGAGTCCAGAACCCACCTTTCTCTAGAAACTCTACTACCTAAAGATTTCCTTGTAAGTTTCAAACAGGACTTTCTTTTAAACTATATATATGTGTAAAGTCTCCTGTTATCTCACACATCAACGAAAAAGGGGAAATTTCTGTGTGTGTGAGAGAGAGAGAGAGAGAGAGAGGGAGAGAAGAAGAAAACTGATCTGGCTGTGAAATTGTTAGGCGGAGAAGAAGATCAATAGCGGGACGCATGGCGAATGTCTGACGAGAGACTGATCACTGGCCAAGCAACTTACTTCTATCGAAGGTGAGTAGAATCTAAACTGAATATTGATGCCCCTGAATTTAGTATAAAATTAAAACTATTTAATCCATCGATGAACTGTTGCTATCGCATACTTGCGCCTACAGTAATCGCTGGCATAGCGTATCAGCCAGATTTGGTTTTTGAACCCAGACGACCCATCCAGTTCTGAATCAGATCTGATAATCTGATGCAGAACTAGTGTTCGACCCTAATGACCCTATACAAGTTGAGAACTATCTCAATTACACCATCGATTGTGGAGAAAAGGATTTCTCCCGACTGTGACGACATTATAAGAAAACAAAAAGTCATTGAAACTTACTTTCCAGATGGAGAAATTGGAGAAAATAGTTGCCTTGGTCCTGCTTTAATCTTCAATTAAGGCCTCCTTCCCATAGAAACCAGATTCGAATGAAACTCAGGCTTGGATTTGAGATCGTCACAGTCGGCAGTCGGCAAAGCATCCTGTACGTGATTGAGTTAGGAATCTTCGTGGAGCACTTGATCAAGGATCAGGTCCACACATCTTGGAGTGGACCCTTGGGCGACCACTATGGTGTAGGTTCCAGATGCATCGGACCGTTGGGCCCCACCCTGCAATTGCCTCAAACCAGGTCAGGCGATACCCCTTTGACAGTCGAAACAGGCAAACAGAAGAGGATTGAGCGACATATATGGGAGACTGACGACTTGGGAGCTATTTATAAACTTATTCAAATTTTACAAATTGGCTCCTGTTATTCTAGCTATACCCTAAGAACCCCGTTAATGCTTTTGATTAACTTATAGCATGATAAGTTATAATCCAATATTGTCTAATTACCTACACTTGTGGGAATCAATTATTTGAATGTTATGTGGGCCTTTTCATAACAATTACTATTCCTTATGACTTAATTTTCCCTAGTAAATTTTATAATAATTAGTTCCTTCAATGTGATACTTTCACTCGGATTTATTAATTGTGTCCTGAATCCTATGGATAACTTTAAGATAAATAATTGATTACCTCAATAAGACATGAGCAATGCCACAGTCTGGTACCAACTCCGACTCGGAGTGGGGCGAGGATTAACCAGTGTTATGTGGTACTGGCCAAAGAAAAGAATAAGACAATGAAGCCAATTATGGTGGAGATGAATCTATACTAAAATTATTGAAATGAATTTACCATTGATGATTGAAATAAGCCTGATACCAATTGCTGGCACTGAGTATAGAACTTCCCTCGTGGATGTTGGTCGAGGGGAAGAGGTTCAGCAATCATAGTGGCATGATAAGCCATGTTGTTGATAGAAATGTAGACACTCTGATTGGGGGTATCGGAATAGGCTTAACATTCATGGTGAATGACAAACCATGTTGTTGACAGAAATGTAAATACACCATATGGGGTATCGGAACTATTCGATGCCATAGTAGGAAATTTCTCAAGAAAAAAATTGATTGGAATGTTATTGTAATTATATCATTGAATATATATATGTTCTCTGAATGATTGAAATATGCTTTACCTTAATGTTTCTTATTCTACTCACCAGTTTTACTGATTAGTGGTTCGCCCCACTTCAGGTAATGCAGTCTTGGAAGTTGTGGGGAGTGACGGAGATCAGCCGGTGAATTTTGACATACGTGGCTGATCCAGAGCGCGGAAAGCAAAGAATAGATTTGTAGTTAGGATTAGCCCAAGACTTAGATATTTCCTTTTCTACAAGTAGAGATTGTCTTAATCAGTAGTGTTATCAAGACTTTTAATATTTACATAATAGTTGAGGTACAATGAAATTTGATTGTTTATGACCTTGATGCTCATGAGAATCTGATTTATGTGGTGTTGTTATAAAAATTTGAATAATGGCTTAAGAATCTGAAGAGCTACAGATTCTTGGGTCGTTACATTAACTGACTGCTAAACAAAATTAGTCTCAGATTAAATTAGTGCACATATCGGTTCTCCTTAGGCTGATTTCATGCAAAAAAAAAAAAAAAAAAAAACTTTCTATTGTTTTCATTCTCTAACTTCAACAACCTGCAATTGTGTTGTTTTTCTAATCCCAAAGGCGGAGCCGCAGAGAGCAACAGACAGGTGAGGGAGGGAAAAGCCGTGAGAAAAGTAATGTCCAAAGAGCATTTAAGCATCACTCAACAGGTGCCTTAGGGTTGTATCCGCGACCTAACATTATACCTCTTATTGATACCAACCGAAAGGAGACTTACATGCTCAACCTCATTGGTGTCTGATGCCACTTGTAGGATCTCAAACTCTATTGAGCTATCACTTATTTTAAAATTAATTGATAATGAAAAATGGTAGAACAATGATTTTATTTTTCTCAGCTGTGTTAGGAGGCATTCCAGCATCATGCCACACGAGTGCCTGAGAGTTGTATCAAGGACCTAACATCCTCTTCGTTCATCTCCTTTGACAAAGCGTGGTCAACAAATAGAGCATACATCCTTTGATCTAGTTCAAGCAAACCACATCCAATTTGAGAAAGGTGATGGCTAGGATCAGTCCCCTGTTCTTTGCAACAAAAATCATAGGTGCTTTCAAGGGAGGCCAAGGAAATACGGATAAAAAAGAAGCATGTATTTCTCAAATTCAACTAAATCACATCAAATAAAAAAACACAAAAAAAAATCTTCAAAACTCAATCTACCAATTCAGAAACTCAGAAAAAAGGGAAAAAAATCAGATCTTTTGAAAGCTTGAACATTAGAAAAAGAAGGCTTGGTGGGTTGTAAAGGCGATTGCTCCTCCCCACCTTACAAAAAACTAAATTTTGCACAAGATCAGGCCTAAGGGACATCATCTATGGACTAATTTAATTTGACAATAATTTCGTTTAGTGGTCAACTAAGGATTTTTTTTCCTTAAAATCCTCATGAGTGTATAAATTATTTATTTGAGCCAATTAACTTGAAAGGTGTTTTGAGTGGGACATTGAGTTCAAGTAGGAGTTTCATAACAAAATATATCTAAAAAAAACTATTTTTTGTAGGCCTATTTGTTAGAATAGATCGCAAATGAATAAATGGGATCTCTAGTCAAATGAGTTTCTTCTAAGTTGGTTGCTAGTATTTATATCTTATTTTCCATTTATTATTAAAAGAATAGGTCATTTGATGCTCATTTTAAATATTCACTTTTGATTATTCATTTTTAATCTCATCTAATAACATAAATGTTTTCAAATATTGCCATGTTCAGGCAGTAGGATTTCTTCCAAGAACTTACCAAATTGGACTCGTCGACACAATGCGATATCTCGTCTTCTAAAATTTATAAATATCATGTTTTTTTAAGCATTTAAAAGTCTTACCCCTCTTTCTATCAAAAAAAAAAATCTTACTCTAAAAAAATTTAGATGACCTTTCAAAAATTCAAAATTTCAGCTTATTTGTCTTTTTTATGGAATATATAAATATTTAAGTACAATGGAGCATTTAAGATTACCATCTTGTCGAGAATTTTAAAATTCTTTACATACTAAGATTTTATAAATCTAGGTAAAAAAACATGCCCAAAAGGTCTTAGATGTCCTCAGAATTCAAGTGCATAAATCAAAGGGGCCCAACATAGGTTCACCTTCTACATTTCTTTTTTTTTTTTTTGTAAGATATTCTTCTAATAATTTAATTATTATAATAAAAAACTATAGCCATGTCATTATATATATAGAAAAATATTTCAGTGATAACTAATTCTCACTATGCTTCCATGAAAACTATTAATGGAGCTCACCTAGCAATCCATCCAACCACACACAGTAGTAGACCTACCTTTTAAGTAGTGGGTGCGGCCGACCCTCATGGAATTCTAAGCTCCTTTAAAGCACCATGGGCCACACACTAGTTGGGGCCCAATCCAGCACCACCCCATAAGTTGGGTAGCCCTAGTTCAATATTGGAAAGTCCTTTAGTTTCATTCAAACCCTATCTCCAAATTAGCGAAACGTCTCTGACCAAAACCCTACCTTGTCCGCTTACCTTACCTCATTGTCCTGTGTAGCACGGATTTCGTTTGTCGGTCAAACTTGCTCTTCAATAGTAGCAGTAGTAGCGCTGACTCTTTTTATCTGTCATCCAGTCATCTCTTTGTCTATCGTTTTCTCTTTGTGATAGAAATCCTCAAATCGCCGCGACATAGAAAAAAATATCAAATCACCGTCGATCCCTCTCTCCATCCGATCATCTCTGTCTTGCACTCTTTTTCTCAATGGCAAAAAGTCCTCAAATCCTTGTATCTGGTCTGGCCATCTCTCTAGCATAAAGCTCCAAAGCCTCTCCATTCGCTCATCTTTTTCAGACTTTTTCTCTTTGGCAAATAAGAGAAAACTTTGCTCATCTGTTCCTTTTTTAAATATTTTTTTATAACAATTGAAGGTTATGTTCGTTTATGTGATGAGTGGGTTGGTTGTTTTTTCTTTAATTGGGTTTGCATTTGATGGAAATTTGACTACTTTCTTATATCATTCTACCCAATTGGGTTAGTTCCTCATAATAACAGTCATTTTTTCTTAAATTTTGTTTCTCTTGCAATTAAGAATGACTTGTTTCTCTTGTGAAATAGTACAAAAAAAATTATTCAAGAAGCTTTCATGTTTGTGGGTAGAGTTTATTTATTTGTATTAGAGCACCAAATAAAAAGATTGTAGATAAAAAAAATTGAGGATCAGTACTAATAGGCTATAAAACATCCACAAATGAGCCCTTGATAAAATAGGAGCTTCCTTCAAAATATATCTTGATCACTATGGAAATTGTAAGCTAATGGTTCAATGAAGGGGTATCCACCTAGGTTTAAATTGAACCTAGATTGTCGAACACAAACCAATAAGTGAAATTTTAGTTGGGCTAATAAGGATTTGGGAAGCTTGGTGCTGAAATTTAGTCAAGCTAGTTAGAATTAATATTGCCTTAATTTTGTGCCATTTCAAAAAGTAAACAAGAAATTTCAATACCTATAATTAGTATAGTTTTAACCCAAATTGCAATGAGTGAGGGATGTTGGTTAGAGCTCAATTTGACTATACTTGGTTTTCATTGGTTTCGGTTTGGTTTATCCATATACGGTGTGTGCCAAGGTTGGCTTAATGTAATTATAACTAGAACTTGAATTTGCTAATTGTATGAGATAAATATAGTTTATTCTAGGAAAATAGAAAATTGAGCAATTACCTGTGGCCTATTTGAACTTCTCAAGTACAATAAGTCTTAATGGTAAGAATTTTAAGGGGAAAAATATGTTAGACAAAAAACTTTATTTTATTTTATTTTTTGTTATTAAGGTATGGTAGAATATCTTGTTTTACATATGGTAGAAATTTTTGTTTTACAATGTTAGTGGTTAACACTTAGTAGAGATACTTCTTACAACCAATTACTAAGCATGTCATCGAACTCAATAGTAAGTCAAGTTTGACCAATTACTTTACTTTTTGTGAAATCAAACATAATATATTGAAGAATAGGATGATAAAAACATTCTTTAGTTTTTGCTCTATGTAAATAAAAATTTTAGGTCTGCCACTGGCTATGCACATAAAAGGACTCCCTTTATAGTCGCTAATTTCAAAATTTGACATCAATCCAAATATATTTGATTGCTGGATGTAGGATTGAAAATATCTTGCATTTAAATCCATTAAATTTGTGGTTGTTTGGAGACAAAATATCGCAAAAGGACAAAAATAGTGCGGGAGAGAATGGGAAGGGAAAGGTTTCGTATTCCCTCTTTTGCCCCTGTGGCGTAAAGATTGCCAAAAATAGCACTACCCGCCATTTTTATCTTGGAATGACGGAAATGCCCCTACTTCTGTCTTGGTTTGGTATTTTGTAGGGGTAATGCATAGGCCTGGTAGCATGGGAGAGTAATTACTCAGCTATAATTGAGCCCTGTGACATGAGATGAGAAAGGGGTTTCGTTTTAGGAAAGGCAACTGCAGGCAAAGTCGCTGGGATGTGTACCACTTTGATGATAACAGAACAGCTATGGAAGGGTAGAATTTTCACTTTTCAGTTTCAGGTGGATAGCTAAGTTCATCTTTACCCGTTTCTTTGAAGGACTGCAATGTCATTTGCCTAATGTCATTTTCTCGGGATATTTAGTGCATGTTTGTGCCTTTCATTTTTTTGGGAGGGGAAAAAGATATCCTCTGGGGTTATTTTTTTAATTTTAAAGTATGCAAAAAATCAAGAGTTCCAATCCCTCCTCTTTAGTAGGAAGAATCATTTATTTTTGTAATATTCTTTCTCTTCTCTTTTGGTTTGCCACCCTATGGCGTTGTAGCCCAAAACAAACCCATACAAGCATGAAGATAAAGCCCACATGATAGATAGGCAATCCCACACGAGTAGAAAAAGAGAAAGTCTACAAAGTGGGAAGAGAAGCATATTCGTCTAAGATAATATTTTAGGTTTCTTCTAGGTTCTATTTGGTAGCATGACAAGATAATGTAACTGAAAGGTTTTTGAGCTAAAATCATTTAAATTATGAGTGCTATTATTTGAATACAAATTTTATCTCTCATCATACATGAGAAAAAAAAATTCTTAAATGCCCAAAATACCCTTCTCTCCCCTACATACCTCCCTCTTCTCTCCTCCCCCTTTCCCTTCGGCCGGCAACGAGCTCCGGCTAGAGGAAGGGGGCTCTCCCTCCCCCTCTCTCTCCCCCTCTCCTAATTCCTCCTCCTATTCCTCTCCTCTTCCTGTACCTCTTCCTCTTCCTATTCATTTTTCTCTCCTCTTCCTCCATCTTCGTCAGCCTTTTCCTCTCCTCTCTCGCCTTCTTCCTCTCCTCTCCCTCCATCTTCATCTCCTTTTTCCTATCCCCCTCTCCTCTCCTCTCTGCCCCATCCTATGAGGCCGAACATTAGATTGATGATCGGCCTTGTAGGGCTAAACAACAGGTTGTTGTACGGTCTTGTAGGCCAAACATCAGCGTGATGTTTTGCCTTGTAGGGCTGAACGGGGAGGAGAGGAGATGGGAGGAGGAGAGGAAAAAGGAGAGGAAGAGGAAGGAAGAGGAAAGAAAGAAGGAGGGAGAGGAGAGGAAGAGGAATAGTGAGAGGAGAGGAAGAGGAAGAAGAAGGAGTGAGAGGAAAGGAAGAGGAGAGGAAGAGGAATGGGAGGAGGAAGAGGGAGAGGAAGGAGAGGAGGAATAGGGAGAGGGAGAGAAAGTGGGGGAGAGCCCCCTCCCACTGGCTGGAGCTCATTCCGGCCAGAGGGAAAGGGGAGGAGAGAGGAGGGAGGGAGAGAGATGTGTGGGGGTATTTTGGAGATTTTAATTTTAATTTTTTCTCTTGTGTGTAGAGAGTTCAAATTGCTATTCATCCAGCAATTCTCTTAAATTATAGCAGCACAACCATTGGTTTAAAAGGCTTTTAATTTAATGACTTATATTAAGTTCAATGCTTTCTGAAATTTTAGGAGCGGTAAGTATAATTTAGATTAGTGAAAAACTAATGTGATCATGAAGAGTCCCATAGGGTTGGGTATAAAGTTCTCTAATGAGAGACATCCTCATACTCTCATCTAAATCTTACTGCTCTGCTTTAATAATTGATCATGCAAAAATGTAAAAAGTTATGGGTTTATCCAAAAGTTCAGGGGTTTTGATTTGAGGGTCTTAAATCCAGGGTTAAAAACTTAGGATAATCACTTGGCCCAACTTTTTGCTCTAAGGCTGACAAGCATTTTCATCCTATCTAATTAGGATAGGCATTCATCAAGGTGGGCTCCAAATGAGGAACCATTTTATTTCGCTCAAGATGGCTAAACTGTTTTGGGAGAAGATCCTATTTTGAGGGGGTAAGGTGATAGGCCTTGCCATTTACCAAAGGACAAGGAATCTTGGTAGGATTGGAAGGGGATTGAAAGGGGGATAGGGGGCCACATGCATAAAAGGTAATCTGAATTTCACATGGTTTTAGGTTATTATTGATCAGAAGTGCTTAAATTTAATCTTTAAGATGATTGAATAGGAGTGAAACTTCCAATCTACCTGTTAACCTGGAGTTACGGCATTTAGAACCCCACCTAGCAAGAAAGTGAGTGTGGCTCATTTGATTCTATTCATGAGTTCCAACTTTTTAATCATATTGTATTATTTATTTATTTAGTTTTTTTTTTAAGGGGGGGGGGGGGGGGGGGGGGGGGGGGGGGGGGTGGAGTGGTAAATGGAAAAATATTGGTTTTAGATACTTAAATGGTAATGTCATTCTCTTCTTTTATTTAAACAAGACTTCCTAATTGATTCTTCTAACAGTGATCGACTACCAAGATTGTTATCTTACTTCTTACTGAGAGGCCTTAGCTAACATGACTGTGTTTTTTCATTTTTTGTTACTGCATAATGTTGGAAAGCCTAAAGATTTGTAAACCTCATGATAATGATTATATCAGATTGGAGGCAAAGGGGCTGGTTTTGTGCGGGGTGTGTTTCCTTTCCTTGTGTTGTTCGATGGTTGTTGTTCTCTTAGGCTTTTAGTAAAGACGGTTCCTTGTAAAAAAAAAATTTAAATAATGGTATGAAATGAAAAACTTCACATTTATTACCTTGAGAAAGATATTAGTATCAAGGAGAAGTGGTTGCTGTACAATGTGCAATTCCTGATTCAAGCAGATGAATGCAATTAGCGATGCCTTCCATGAATATCATCTGGGGGTATTCTAAAATCACAAATGGGAAGATTACAATCCTTTCATGTGTAAAACTGGACAGTTAGAATAGACAAAAATGGATGCCTAAGATTTTTCCAATTTCTTACAAGTGATCAAATATCTGCCAATATTGGAACATCTTATAACTAGGGATCATATGCCTTAAGTTTTTTCTAACTTCTCGGAAGGAAAATGGATATGACTGCCGCAAATATCACTAGGATCAAATAATCTTTGTTATTCAGTACTATTAGAGCTTCGAAGTTTAAGAGTTTAATTGAGGGTTTTGTTGCTTATATATTGGAGCAAATGTTGTTGGAATCGATGCCATAAAGAGAATAATGTTAATGTGTAGAGGTAGGAGATGCCATAAAGAGAATAATGTTAATGTGTAGAGGTAGGAGTGCAGAGTGAATTAAAATCTTTTGAGGCATGGTGATTGTAAGTGGACCAATTGTAGTCTGCTACATCACTGTAGAGAGGGACTGCCTTGGATGTGGCACCACTACCTGGCACCAAATCTAGGTTTGTTTGCTAATCTTTTATGTTTATTACTAATTAATGGCATTTTTATTCTAATTGAACTTAGATAGGTAGATTGGTGGGGCCCTACTCTTGATTAGGTAGCTTCGACAACTAATTTATATTTTAACTAGTCTAATTTCTATCATCTCATCATCTCATTAATCATATCATGTTCATGAATCATGATTATCATAATATATTAGTGGACCCTTTAATCTAGACCTAAGTCACATATGTAAGACCCCTTATGAGGCATTTTGTATATAACTTTAACCCATGGAATTGCTAGCAATTACCTAAAGTTTCTAGTAACCATAACTCTATATAACACACACTTTCCAAAGCGAGAGTCTCTTGTGCCCCCTAGCTAAAACTCTTCCATCTCCTTCCTCTTTTCTCCTAGAGTGTGTGAGAGAGAGCTTTTAGCCCTTAGATATTGTCTTCATCTTCTCCTCTACACTCCCTTTTACCCACTGTGTGTTTATTTGGAGTCAAAGGCTCATCTTTACCCTTTTTGTGCAACTTTCATGGTAATAATCCATCTTGGCATTTGTGCCATTTGAAGAATGTAGAGTGTTTTCCTAGCTTGTCACTCATCATATCATTTTCTTATGGCATTCATCTCATCATTCATATCTTTTGCATGTCATTTCCATAATTAGGGATTTATTTGAGCTAGAGATTTGGGAGTTTGCACTCTCAAAACTTTGATTTGGATTTTGGAAGCACCTAAGGCAAGTATATGTAAGTGGTAACATACATGGATATATTAATGATTGATTCTTTGAGATTCCTATGCTTTTGCACATTGATACAGTTCATCCTCTTATTGGTTTTATAAATGAGGATGTTTTACTAGGTGGAAATGGATTTTAATGAGGAAAATGAGGGTTTTGATTTAATGGGATGGAATGGAAGTGAATGACTCTCAATATGTCAGGTTGGGCTTGTGAGATGATGGGTTTTATGCAGGAAAAGGATATAATTGATTGTGGTGAAGTTTGGACTCGAAATAAGTCAGATCTGAAATCTAGTCCCAGGCCCGATCAATCAGATGGAATGTTTTTGAAATTTTGCAAAAATTCGTAACATCTAATCAATTGGATGAACATTCGATGGATCAAATTACCCTTTTGGGATCAATTAGATCGATCGGACCCAGGCCCGATAGATAGGGTAGGGTTTGACCCATTTAATTCTTTATTTATTTTAATTATTTTGCTGATTATAAGGCCCTTAAAATCCAACCCCATTTGACTCAACTAAGTTAAAATACTTTAGGGAACCTTGAGCTTGATCATAGGATCAAGTGACATATTAGAATACTAAGGGAACCTTATGATCGTGTAGGACCATGACTTTGAAACTTCTATACTTGCACTTATACAATGAAATTAAATTGGGAAAAATATGATTCGGTATGTTTTAATGTTATGCCCTTCGTGTAGAAGTATAAGGATCCCGGTGACCGAATTTAAATACAAAGTGACACCAAGATTTCAGTAACACATGGCATTGGGATCCTTATAATAATGCCAAAGTTGATAACTAAAGACACGAACATCTTAATTAGTTTAGCTTGTAATTTATTATTGTTTCTTAATTAATTAAAAATTATGCATATTTCTATGACTTCTAAATCCTTTACTTATGTAATTAGTTTAGTTATATTTTTTCATTACTTTTACATTTGCTTTTATTATCACTGACTGTTGTTGATATCATTATGCTTCTATTCTTGTAAATGTTAAGTTAGTAAGTTTTGTTAAGAAGGCCAGTATGAGGGCATGATGGTGCTATATGTTTTGTTTGTATTAACTCATGGAGTTAGCACTACTACGCTGGACTTTTTGAGGCCTGGCGGGGTTGAGTATGGGTTGAAATTTTGTACGCCTTTATAGTTGGTTTTCTATGGAGTAAATTGACGCCCCTTTGGGTGATGTCAGACTAGCTACCTACTCTCCTGTTGTGCTCTAATATCTCTTTTTCTTCAAAGAGGATTGTAGTTATGTGGTTTGCCATTTAGCTGTCATCTTGATTCATCACATTTATGTTTTACTTTATGCTAATATGCTTAGATTTCGCTTTTGTCCTATTTAATTAATATTTCCTTAATTATATTTAGAATAATATGCTAGTATACTACTTGCCTATTCTTGTTTAGTTGTCATACTCAGGGTGATATCCTTGGTATTGCAGGACTCGATCCCAATACAAACCCGATTATCGACGTGATTCTGAAGGTTGCCACAATGGTACTTTCAGGATCAGATAAGTGGGGACCGGATTACATCTTCTACTAATCATCTATCTATAGAGCAGCATGGGCTTTGTTTGGCATCTAGGATATAGGCGATGATAGCTCTTTTTAGCATACCAATATGATATTGGATTTGGTTTATGCTTATTTCTTTTGGAGGATATGTATTATACTTTTGGTGTTTGACTCTTATGCACTTTTTGCACTTTATCACTTGACATGCATTCAGTCATGTAGTTTGTGCATGAGATTATGTTTATTTTGATAGCTCATTAAGCAAATTAACTATGGAATATTTAAACAGGTATTTGTTTAGGCTAATATACTATCACAGGTTGTTCATTGGGTGCACTAAGGACAAAGTTCCACAGTTAGATTTGAATGTACATATAGTATAGATTTTCTGCACATATGAGAATTATGAGAATTCCCTTGTAGTGGTCCATGTTTACCTTCGTGCAGTGTGAACTACTATGAGATTACACATGCCACATAATGGGTTTATCCGTATTGACCTAATCTCGGGTCCAAGGGCATGCATCCCTAGGTGATGTAGCAGACCATGATTCGTCCATTCATGATCACCATGGGGAAATGGTTTAGACGATCTAGACTTATATGGGAGTGGATGATGGATTGGAATGAACCTAACATAAGAGCTAACGATTCAGATCAATGAGAATGTGACTAATCTAGCTATTGATTATCTTGATCAATTTGATCTAATAAAAAGGCAAAAGCCCTAAGCTAATCTAAGAAAAAAATTAAATAAAGGAGTCAAAGCTTAAATTGAATTGTCGAGATGGATATAAATAAATTGTAAAACTTTTAAAATTAAAAACAACACCTTAATGTTCATTTTGGACTATCTATGCAAGCGTAATAAAGCAAATAGGGCTGAGATCCAATAAAGAGTCTATACACATGGGAAGAAAGTCCACTCATATGGGAAAAGGAACCTTGCACATGCAGAAAAAAAGCCCACAAAAGTGGAAAGGGAGCCCACATGCATGGAAAACAGTGGTATACTTGGGGTTCAGACCGTAGACAATCAGGTAAAAACACAAACATCTTACCATTGGGGTAAGAGGTTATTGTTAAATAGTCCAACCTTGTTGATCTGAACTTTATCTAACTTGGGGGCCATGGATCATCACCTTAACTAGGTATAATACACCCAAGATCAGCTCAAATGGTGCCCAAATCAGGTTCACTCTCATACTTATCTAGCTAGTCCAACCAATCAAAACAATTAAGACCATAGCTAGTCCCCTTAGTGTGGGACATCCAAATACTTATCTTGTTCATGAAAAAATCTTAAATGAAGAAGTTTTCAAGAAAGGTGGATGATGAAGTTTTCAAGAAAGGTGGATGAACTAGAAAACGTACCTAGGAAACTCACTAGAACTGACAAATATCAAACAGTAAGGCGAGTGAAAGCATACAAGAAAGGGACATCAAGCAAAGGATTTGCTTACAAGACTTTCAATTTTAGTTTCTCTTCTTATGAGTTGGGTAATGGAATTGTAGTAAGATTCAGTTTTGGTATCTTCATTTTCTTGCTTAAAGTTGATGAATGGCTCAGATTAAAAGTAGATTTAGTGTCTATTTTAATAGGAATCATTACAAAGCGTAAAATATATCGGACATCCAACCCTATGCCGATTCCTAATTATTGATAGTTCTCCAATAATATTTTTATGAAATTTGAAGTCGACATTTGTTTTTTTACTTTTAAATGGAAATTTTCCTTTATAATGAGATTATTATAGTTTGAAATTTGGATTTAAGCCATGAGTCTTGTAGTAGAAATCTACTTCTAGTAGAAGATTCTCCTCCAGAAATCGTACTGGTAGACCTTGTGGCTTGCTTCAATTCACGGATCAAATATTTCAAATTAAAAGGTCTGGCATTACATTAATGTTAACAACTACATACAATTATCAAAATTAACTGATGAAAGTTTCATTTTTGAATGTGATTTTAGGTTGCAGTTCAATTAACAATGGCAGAATAATTAAAAAACTTGCAAATCAGTCAGTCAACTACACAAGCAAGATGATACACGATTTTGACGTGGAAAATCCTAACCAAGAAAAAATCATGAGTCCTACTGTGGACCAAAATCAAGAACTATGAATCACATAGTTATAAAAGATATATTTACAACCTTTATCTAGTTCTCATGCTACCTAGGGACTATGATTCTCCTTGTATTACTTCACACTGCAACAACACCCTGTCATCCACTATACCAGATTCAAACCGCACTTAATCTCCTAATCTTCTACGAATGAAGATGATTTTCTATAAGAGATGTAGAAGCAACAACTCTTTTAAATAAAACTTTAGCCTGAGCACGTGAATAAAACTTCAGCTTGAGATGAATTTCCATTCGCCATGCACTCGAGCACGTGAATAAAACTTGCAGTTATTTACATTCAGCGAATATACATTCAGCTCAAGCAGGCATGCATGTCCATTTAAGCGCATGTTATAGAATTTTCTGATTCTATGCTTTAGGTCATCCGATGACACAAACCACAGTCCATTATAAAATAATTTGTAAATTACAATTCAATGGATCCAGAGTTTTGTCCAACCCATGAATTAGTTAACATACAAAATATTTACAATCTACCCTTTAGCAATTCATGAAAAAACTTCCTAGAACATACAATTCATCTACGTATAATAAAAACCCAAAAATTACATTGAATTTTCATTTGGAACATGCAGAATGAATGCACAAAAAATTTTACCTCAGGTCTTCAAAACCTTTCGTACTCCCCCTTTTTATCCATAATTGACAAAAAAATAAAGATGTCAGCATACGGCGTATTTGTTAATCAGAATTCAGCAGTAGCTCGCCCTTAATGTCATCTCCATATCTAAATTTGAAGCTTTCAATACAGTGTATACTAATTTAGTAGGTAAGTTAAAATTTCTGCCCAGATAGCTCTTGTCTTAATCTTTAGTTAGGACAATTATTTCCTCCATTGCTTGTTTTTTGGTAAACTTTGCAGTGTTGCAATGAGAATGAATGTGTCCTTTGATTCTACAAGGATGACATGTGGGTGAAGATTTAGAACTCAACACATTCTTTTTCTTCGAAGTACTCACTACATGATTTGTTCATGAAGCATGTGGAGTAGTAGGTACCTCGGTGATCAAAGCGGTACTTTTCACAAAGACAATTTTATCTTTAGTCTTTCATGTAAATGTACCATAATCAAAACCGAGACCATGTTTGTTGTTAGGCAACTTTTGACTGTACAAGATGTCTTTGAGTTTTTTTGATCTAGTGTTCTTCTTGTTCAGTAAAGCTTTAGTTGCATCCTGCTTAGACAAAGCTATTTTCAATTAGCCATTCAAATTATACTTCTTAGCCTGGCAGGTCTGCAACTCTTTATTTAAGGTCTGAAAATTATCATCGAGCAATACATATTTGTAACCTCCATGAGTCAACTTTTTAGCCATAAAATCTTTTGACCTTCCAAAAGATGAACCTTTAAAAGTGCTTCTTCTAATTCTTTCTTAAGAGAAAGAATTTGATCTTTAGAAGCTTTCCACTTCATTGCAATCTTATTGGAGAACTTGGTTATGATCTTCACATTTATCTTGAGTGTCACAACCCGAGCCCAGGAGATCGGGGGTTAAGACTAAACTTAACCAGTGACACAAGTACTCTCGTGCATGTACACTTAGACCATGTCTAAATGCACATGCACAAGGGAAATTCACACGTGTCAATACATGTACGCGGAAGCTGTCGGTATCAAAACATAACAAAAGAAGACATACAAGAACAAAATCATTTATATACAAAGATTACATAATATTCAGAGTGATACAAAATGAGCCAGGATACAAGGTATAACGATCATAATTGAACCCAAATCTACTAAGATCCTAAAATGAGGAAGACCTATATGCATGTGTGACACTGTCGTGTTCCGATGGAGTGATCACATCCACTCCTCTAGTCCTGACGGGGTATCTGGGGTCTCCCTTAGAGTCTGGTTGACCGACGAGGGGTTGGTCGAGGGATCTAAGCCTGCAATACCAAGGACAACTCATAAATACAACGATTCAGTAAAGTATAAGCAACAATAAGTTAACACATATTATATTTAACAAAATAAAGAACAACTGATAAATCATAGAGTTTCAACTTTGTATACTAGGCAATTGTGTAACAAATGAAACATGCTAGCAGAATCAATGCTTACAAGATACATATATAACTAAGTGGCGACTATATTTGCCATATGCTCCCAAAAAGGGATTTTATATACATACTGAGAACACCATCAACCGGGCCAGGGTATGAATAGGTCTCTGGTTTTTGGGGTCCGGAAGCCCCAAGACATAAACTCACTATAGCGGTGCCATATAAACTACGTCAAATTCAACCCTGTCGGGTATCCTAAGGCTGAGGCTGAGTAGTGCTTAATTGTATGGAATCAAATAATTATTAGAACTTGAGTAGATCAGGTATATCATATCATATCAAACATATATCATACGTGTATACGTGCATATGGTCAATTCATGCATACATACGATACTCCAGTTTCTGAAAATATTTTGAAAACATATCGAACAAATCAAACAGATCGAACTTATTATATCAATCAATAGGTATAACGAAGACTAACCAAACCATACAGGAGAATAGAGGTCAATGATTGTCATACAAAATGCCATGCAACTCCAGTTATTCGAATCAAGATCATTTACTAGCCAACCCTAATTTAGTTATCCAGTGTTTCTAACCATGCATGATGATGTAGTTTTAAGTTATCTGATACACGGTTGTCTAGTGTTGCATTATATTAAAAGAGTGTATTGAAGTCCGTTAAACCAACACCCATGGGGATGTGTTTAACAACTGGATAACATACATGAATGAGTCGCAGCCCTTGAGATCATTTATGCAATTCTGTCATATTCCATTGGGCAAGTCAAGGTTGCCTATCACTTAACTCAAAAGCCCTACAAGGTCTCTTCCAACACCTACCTTTTAGATGTTTTACTAGTCTTACGGCTCAGCCGGGGGTGTTCTACGGCTTAGCCATAGACATCTTACGGCATAACCGTAATATGTACTGCGGCTCAGCCATCATGCCCTTTACTGTTCATTCACATTTCCAGCTTAACCCTATTTTGTTCTACGGCTTAGCCTTGTAAGGTTATGGCTTAGCCGTAACACATTACACGGCTTAGCCGTGGCTGAACCATAGAAGGTTTCCTCAATTTTTAGCTCTTTGGAAGTCAAGTCGTAGCTTGACCTACGGTTAGGTCACGGCTAGCCTACGGTTTAGTCGTAGCCTGACTGTAGAAGAAATATCGGTTTTTGCAATTCTCGAGACATTGAGTTGTACGTAGTTACGGCTTAACCGTACACTGCACGAAATCAGTTTTCTGAACCTGTTACTGAATCAACTGAGAGTGTACAAAACTAAGCTAACACACTCAACAGAATAGAAATTGACACAACTGGGCTGTAACACATTCATTCGCATGCAAGATTAGAGAATTAATCGCAATCAATCATGTACCAAGAAGCGTTCATCCAAATCATGCTTATACTTACCTCAAATGGGTTCAAACACGTAAATGGTTGTCCTTGGGCTCAATTCGCCGACTACACACTGTTCTAAAACCTATGCATGCGAAAGAAGGAAGAAAGAGAGAAACGTGAGTGCATGTAGCAGTACTGACGTGGAGAAGAAGGAGAGAAGAGAAGAAATTCAAGAATCCAAGCTTACCTTAACACACACACAAAGACAAATCAGAAGTGCGAGAGCACAAACCATCCTTTTGCTTAGCTTGATCAAGAAGAAATAGAAGAAATAGAAAGGAAGAAGAAAACAAACATGAATAGACTGAAAAAATGAGAGAGTCTGTGGAGTCTTGGCTTATATAAGGATAAGGATAAGAGAAATTACAAGAAAGTCCAAACGTTTACATGAATTACAGTTCGAGTCAAATGACGGTCCAACGAAAACAAATGATATCTTTAATAGACGAAGCAGTTACGGAACTTAATGTAACACTCCGATCCCCTTTGAGCCGGTTTAGTGGCTCATTAGTGTGTTTTTGTGTTGTTTATTTCTTTTGAGTTTGGTTTCGGATCTTGGATAGGTAGTTGAGTAGCCTTTGACTTGGGATGGGATAGGTTCTAAGCCCTTTTTCGTAATTTTACAATTGCTTTGAATGCATCATATTTGCATCATCTTAGTGTCAGCACGTGTATTTTGTTGAACTCGTTATTTTTCGTAACTGTCTCAGACCTATTCGGAGTCAATTGGAGGAGTTGGACCCTCATGTGACTTGAATCGTAAATAGCTTAAACCATTGGACTTTGTTTTAAACTCCAAAACTATATATATGAGTCATCAGCCTAGATGTCTTCGTTCCTACTCATTTCCTTCACCGTGCATGCAAACCAAGGGAGAGCTTCGTCTTCAGTCTCTCCTATCACTTCTCTTCCTCTGGGGTTGGTGTTGGGTTTTCCATCCATTTTGATTGGATTCTCTCTCTCCCTCCTCTCTGTCTATGCTTTGAGGTAAGTGGGTTCTTTAATTCTTCTTCTCCAATTTGGAATTTCCATCTCTTTTGCTGTGTTCTCATTCTTGCATGTATTGTTGTTTTGCTTTGCTTGGGTTTTTAGTTGGATTGGAGCTTGCCTTCAGTGGTTTGACAAAGCTTTGAGGTAAGTATAAGTACAGGACCGTATAACACATATGGGAATATTGACGATTGCTATGATTCTCTTGTTCTTCCATGCTTGGCATGATCTACAGCCTAATTTTATCACTTTGGCTTCATTGGAGCTTGTTTTGCTTCAATTGCACATGAAATTGCAGTCTCTGTAACTGTCCCGATTTCATTTTCTATGTTGTACGGCTAAGTTGTAATATTGTACGGCTTAGAATCCAGAGACTCGAATTTTGAATTTTGTTCTATGGCTAGGCTACGGTTGAACCGTAAATTGTTCTACGGCTGAGCCGTAAGCTAACCATGACCCAGCTGTGTATTAACACTCTGATCAGTCAAAACTTTCTGATTCCAGTACTCTTACGGTGAAGTTACAGCTAAGCCGTGGACTCCACCGTAGCTTAGCCATAAAAGGTATTAGATCAGAAGTGGAAGATGACCAGTTTAGCCGTGTTCTGAAGGAAACCACGGCTAAGCTGTTGTGCATCTTACGGCTAGGCCGGTTTAATGGCTCATTAGTGTGTTTTTGTGTTGTTTATTTCTTTTGGGCTTGGTTTCGGATCTTGGATAGGTAGTTGAGTAGCCTTTGACTTGGGATGGGATAGGCTCTAAGCCCTTTTTCGTAATTTTGCAATTGCTTTGAATGCATCATATTTGCATCATCTTAGTGTCAGCACGTGTATTTTGTTGAGCTCGTTATTTTCTGTAACTGTCTCAGACCCATTCGGAGTCAATTGGAGGAGTTGGATCCTCATGTGACTTGAATCGTAAATAGCTTAAACCATCGGACTTTGTTTTAAACTCCAAAACTATATATATGAGTCATCAGCCCAGATGTCTTCATTCCTGCTCATTTCCTTCAACGTGCATGCAAACCCAGGGAGAGCTTCGTCTTCAGTCTTTCCTCTTCACTTCTCTTCCTCGGGGGTTGGTGTTGGGTTTTCCATCCATTTTGATTGGGTTCTCTCTCTCCCTCCTCTCTGTCTATGCTTTGAGGTAAGTGGGTTCTTCAATTCTCTCTCCCTCATGTCCCTGTTACTTATCATTGCTCGATCGTTGTATTCATTGAGTTGTCTGTGGTGTTGCAGGCACAGATCCCTTGTCCGGCTCCCCGTCGGTCAAAGAGACTGCAGGGCAGGACCTAGAGACACCCTCCGGTATGGTAGAGTGGGCTTGATCACTTCTGCCGAGTGCGTTCTTGTATATCATCAGTGTTTCGGTTTCTTGGAGATTTTGTATCTTGTACTTTGAACTTTGTTACTCTGTATTATTTTTGTACATCATGTTTTTTGGTGTGTACTCAATCGTGTATTTGGTTTTATCTCTGTGTGTATTATCTACGTCTTTTTCCATTTCGCATTTTGGTTTTCCGCTCGTTCTCTTTTGTTGTGCTTGCTATGATATCTATAGTTTCTGCGTTCGCTTGCTCCGCACGTGTTAGATCCCTTGTGTGTGTGCATTTGGACTGGGTTTGGATGCACGTGCACGGGAGTACGTGTGTCACTGGTTTGGCTTTTCGCTAACCCCCGATTTCTGGGCTCGGGTTGTGACACTTAACGAGCTCAACAAAAGACACGTGTTGATACCAAGATGATGCATGCATGACAGCGTCTTACAAAATCTAAAATTACGAAAAAGGGCTCATGTCTACCTAAACTAAGTTAAACTCAACCCAACTACTTATCCATGACCCAAAATGAAACCAAACCAAAAGCAAAAACATAATTAGTAACTAGTTCATCATTAGTTAGTAGGTAAATTGGATTAAGTAGGGTCGGAGTGTTATATTGAGCTAGTAAGCTTCAGTTTGCCTCTGCTCGACCTCATGTTCATGTTTGCTCGAGCGCATGGTATGAACTTTTCTAGTTCTTCGCTTTAGCTCATCCGACGACATGAACCTCATTTTATTTTAAAATTAATTGTAAAATACAACTCAATGAACCCTGAGTTTTCTTCAACCCATGAATTAGATAACATACAAAAATCCTTACAACCTAATGCTTCTTTGTTAAGATGGATACTATAAGATGTTAAGACTCAATGTGGTCTAGCTAGTCCCACAGCCAAACATGTATGAAAACAATCCTCAATATTCAAAGGACTTGAACTGAAAAATCATGTGTGAGTCTAATTTTCAAGACTTCTAAAAGAATTAGATACCAATGAGTTGATATTAATTGAGGGTTTAGAACCATAAAATAGATGAGGTTCAAGATTCTAATAAGATTTCTAGTTTACAATCCAATTAGTAATGGCAGAAAATAAAATAAAAAAATTAAGCAAATCAATTAATCATAAGAAGACAAGGTACACAGTTTTTACGTGGAAACATATGAAAAACCACGAGTACTACTTCCCAGACCACAAGAAACCAAACACTATAAAATTGACCAGTTACAAGCAATATTCACAATCCCTCTCCAGTTGTAACTCAACCTAAGGACTGTAGTTTCTTTCAACTCCTTTTCGTTCACTACTCCTTGTGCTTGAATCAAGCACCTGTGATTCCACAAGGTGAACGAAATAAACCACCTTGAATCTGTAAGGCAAGTGAATCTTCTACAAAAGAGAAGATAATCTTTTACAAAGAAGTAGAAGTAACAACCTCTAGATGCTCTTCAATTCAGCACAACTGTCCAATGGATGCTCTAAAGAAGAAGTCTCTTTATTAGACATTCTATGCTCAGAACAATGAGAGAAGTGCTGTAGGGTTGAGAGACAAACCCTTTGAATAACTCATAATTCATGCCTTATAGTTTATGTATAGTAGAAACAGGCAGTCCTAGCACAAAAAGGGAAAGTGTTTCACGTAAGTCAATTTTCAGAAACTACGTGTTTCGTTTGAATGAGTGAACCTTGGTTTGAACAAACCAACTCTTGGATGCTTGGATTGCAAAAATCCCAGCCTCTGCTTGAACCAACTGACAATAACAAACTTTTCGAGGCGATAACTTTATCGTTTTAGATCCAGTTGATATAATCTTGTACTCAACAAATATCTACTCGAAATGAGCTTTCCAATGGTAGGTAGCTTACCCTGATCCAACGTACGGGTTAAGAGATATGACCATTAAAGTGACTTGATGAAGCACACATCAGTCTAATATTAAAAATGAAAAATCACAACTCAATTGTATGCCAAGTTTTGTCCAATCCATGAATTAGCCAACACTTAAATAATCCTAACAACTTCTAAATTGGATTTGGTTTTAATAAATCTATGCATGTTGTTAAGATTAATCCTAACAACTCAATTGTCGATGGGCCTTATGTCCACGGACCCAAATATTTGGTAGCATGACTGTATACTTATGTGTAAATAATTTATTATTAAATGAATATTAGAGGTATACAACATGTGTTCACCTGATCCTGTTGGGATTCAAACATTTTATTTGTATCAAATCTACACTAACATATAGTCTAAATTTTGGTAAGGGTCCAGGGAGTAATACTAGAATTTTTTTTGTTTTTATTTTTTTTGACGAGGAATCCACCAACCCTCTTGCGATTGATCCTTGATAAAAACCCTTGATTCATGATTATTTCTAGTTACAGGTCTTACAAGTAATTTAGCTTAAGGCCCACATACACAATGAACCAATTGCAACTACAGTAGCTTTCACTTGAGGGCCCTTACCTCACTTGTGGGCCCTCCCACTACCATGGGTTCATTGGTCCCCATCCCCTTTAACTTTGGTACCAAAAGAAAAACTATGGTAGCATGCAACTTGAAGTTCTAAATTTTTTTGCTAGCCCCAAATATGGTCATCACAGCTGTCCACTTGTGATTTCTAGGGTCTAGATGTCATGATATGTCGAGCCGAGGTGAACTCTCTCTAACTAGCTAGATTAATTAGATCTAAGGTTACATTGCTTTTATAGGTTTCTAGAGCCTCTTGTGCATGTTCGATCACTCGACAGATACTCCACATTTCTAATTAATACTAGGATTCTTTTAGCCATGCCAAAGAGTTGGATTTAACTAAAACTCATCTAGGAGTTAAGATTGGAATTTAGTCCGGAAGATTTATTGGCATAATAAGAGATATGACTTATAACAAGTTTGTCATATATTTTTTGTTGGGATATAAACCTAGGATTTATGATAAATAATGGCACGCACAAATCAACAGAATCACAAGTAATCAACCAAGCAACTACGTAGAAGATGATACACAAGCAATTATGTGGTTCGGCCAAATTGTCTATGTCTACGGAGAAAGCTCACTCAATTCCTTTCTCTCCTTGCTTGTGCTAAACACAACTCCGCAGGGTCTAGGGTTACACATCACATTAATATATAAATACCATTTTCTTGACTAATAAGAAAATCCATATATAATAACAAAAGTACCCCTAACCCTAAACTTCGGTTTTGAATAACCTAAATGACCAATCTGGCTTAATCGAAATATAAGAGAGAACCCAACAATCTCTACGTTGGCTTGCATTCTGTAAATCCTTAGAGCCACTTTGAGATACATAGTATGTCTTTGTCTTCTTGTACCTTGCTGAAAGGTACGCATCCGCACACACTACAACCAAGTGCGGCTCATGCACCTTTTAGCATGGATGCAACGATAATCTCAAGATTGTCCAATATCAATTAAGTCCAAATTGACTTGAGATTTTCTTGTACCTAGCTAAAAGTTACGCCTTTGCACCTGCTACGATCGAGCGCGGCTCCTGTACCCCGTTAGCCTAGGGTGCACCCACATTATTAAAAATGTGGTGTGACAATCAAGTCCAAGTATGGCTTAAACTTCTCCTTCGTCGACTTTCTAAACACCTTTGTCTCGGTCTTCCAAAGTGATCTAGTTCATCTGTTGCCATCCTTACTATCAACCTTATAACACTGACTTCTTAACTTCATCTCATAAAGCAAAAGTAATCCTCCTTTCGACTGCAAGTTTCCATAAGCCGCAACATTGAGGATCTTTCGTACTTTGCCTTTAACTTGGCGTTCCTTTCATCATTTCTGCAGTTTTAGTTCTCTCTTAATAGCCTTTTTAGACATGTCTGTTATACCATCTTCCAACTTTCCATCTAAATCCAACTTAACTAACTTTTCCATTTTTCCTTGGAGCTGCTCCACCTCCACCCGTAACTGTACCTCCTGCTAACATGAATAAACATTTGATCAACTCACCCTTGATGATGACAATTGCTCCCTTAACTACCTTCATAACTCCACCTGTTATATTGCACTTGCAACTCTTGGAGCCTAAGGCCTTCAAAGAAATAAATTTTTTTCGTAAATTTAGAACATGCATTACATTCATTAGGGTTTATCAAACATTTTGACTTTCATTGTTCTAAACCTAATGCACTTGGATTCTGCATTATTTGCCATGAAAATAGATTTACCCTCCCAAGATGTATAGGTATGAAACATATCTCTACTATAGCCTATATGATAGTCATAGCCAAAATCTAAAATCCAATGTGATCCATACCTTTGTTGATCGAAGTAGATTCGATCAAACATGCAACCTCACCATCTGAACTTTCTGTTACACTGGTACTGTGTGAATTAGGTTCTTCTTCCTTCTTTAAGTCCTTCTTTCGCTTTAGACAATCCCTCTTGATATGACCTTCTTTATTATAGTAATAGCAAGTGATGACCTTGCCTTTCCTTTTCAACTTCGAGTGATTCCAATCTTCTAATCCTCTGTTCATGGATCCAGATCTCCCCTTTCTCCAGTTTGAATATGATGCTACATAAATACTTTCTCCATGAGACTTTTCACTATCGCTTTTTATGATTTTACTCAATAAAAGAGCTGCAATGACATCATTTACGCTTAAAGTATCTTTCCTATATATCAGCGTTGTCACTAAGTGCCCATACGACAGGGGCAGTGAAGACAAAAACAACAATGCTTTGTCTTCTTCCTTGAACTTAACCTCAATGCTCAATATTTGTACGACAAGCTTATTGAACTTATTGAGATGCTTCGATAACTGTGACCTTCTGTCATCTTCAGGGAATACAACTATTTTTTTAAGAATAGTTTGTTTGTTAAGGACTTGGACATAAATAGGCTCTCTAACTTTGCCCATAATTCCGAAGCAGTATTAATCCCCATGACGTTGTAAAGAACGTCATCGTGGAGGGTAAGATGAATTTCACTCACAACCTTTTTGCCTAAATCCTCCCAATCCGCTTTGGACATCTTCACCGGCTTTTTCAACTTACCGCTTAAAGCCTTCTTCAGATCCTTTTGAATCAAGACATGCTTCGTTACCAAAGACTAAAATTATTCGTCCTGTTGAACATCCCAATCTTATATTCATTGCTTGAAGCCATTGTGTATCCCAATTTGTGCCTTTTGAACCACCCTTTTTCCTATTCATCAAATAGAAAATCTCCTCCATCCACCTCGTAAATCTCATCACCACGAGCATGCTGGAAGAAACGGATTTGAAATCCGGCCCCGGATGGCTCCGATATTGTAGAAACAGTTTTCCACTCTCCTATTTGATCAAACTTCCTCGTTGGCCGTCAAACTACCAATCGTTTTCCATAAACGCATAGATCTCTTGAAACGATTTTCTTCTTACCTGGTTCCTACAACAAGTACAGGGAGGCCCCTCGGCCCTTTCCTCCTTAGAGGCCATGACCAACAAAAGATGTGGCTTGATGGTTGGTAATCATACGGGTGATGACGGTGATGGTGCAATGGATATCGGCAATGGGTGAGACAATAGTGGTAGGGGCACTGCCTTTTTCTCCAACAATGTGCAATGAACCAACTTTTCCAATCTCCTTCCTTACGTTAGATCAGCAGATTGAAACTTAATCCTCCGTCTTTTCTTCAGTGACAGCGGATAGCTGTAGCGGTGTATTGCTATCCTTCCCTAGATCCTCCATATATCACATCAAGTTGAGAAGATCGGCTCCTCCTTCGAGTCCGGTGATAGAGATAACGGGAGAGGATGGCACACTGGCACAATGGAACTCTCGCCGTTCTAGTTTGGGTTTTGCAAGCAAAACCAGATCCTCCACTCCCCTTTCTTTGGAGACTGCAAATCTAGCGATGACTTGGGCATCCCTCTTCTTCTTCTTTGATTTCGACAATAGCAAGAAGACAGAACCTTCTCCGATAAGGCCAAGTGCCCAATTTGTGTGCCCTAGATATCAAAAAAATCCGATCTCTTCCTCTATTTTACATGATGAAAAAATAAAAACCCAATCTCACAGCTTGAGATCAAATCTGAACCCTCACAAGGATTCGATCCGTCATGGCACAACAACCCTAGGATCTGATACCATTTGTTAGAAAATATGCTCAGGAGTTGCAATTAATCACGACACAGACACATCAATACAATCATAAGCAATCAAGCAAGCAACCATGAAGAAGATGACATGCAAATAATTACGTAGTTCGGCCAAATTGCATACATCTATGGAGAAAGCTCACTCAACTCTCTTCATTCCATGCTTTTGTTCAGCAGAACTCTGTAGGGTCTAGGGTTACACATCACATATATATAGATCCCGTTTTCATGACCAACAAGAAAATCTATACATAATGATCAAAATACCCGTAACCTTAAACTTTGATTCTAGCTAACTCAGACTATTGATCCGGATAAATAGGAATACAAGACAAAACCCAATATTTTTGTCTCAATTTAATTAATGTATTAGCTTGTTCTTGAAGGGCTAGCCAATTTTAATGGTTTGATGGATGAATTGCACAGTTCATTCGGTTCAACTAAGTGCTAGTGAGTTTGGTAGAAGATGACTGTAACATGTGTTGGTTCTGGTTTAACAGGGTTGAACAACCAGTTGACTCCGTGTCTGCAGCATTGGTTATGAGCGAACATTTATCTTAATGAGGAATTAAGTGGTGCATCTGGTGCACTTTGTATTCTCTAACAGATTTTTGCTATTTCCATATTTTAACTTATAGATGAACTCTTTACCAAAAAACAAAAGAACTTATAGATGAACTGCCAACAAGGCCTCCTTTGGTTGGCAACTCCGCTTGTCATCTAACTGCACGGGTATTGTTCTGTGGGTATGCCACTTTTCCTACTTTATAGGCTTCCTATTTTCACTTATCAAGTTCTATGGTGGAATTGAAGAATCTACAGAAATATTTCACAAATTAACTCATACCAATAAATGTCACTGTAGGATTTTATTAAATGGGAAGATTACATTTATAACCTTATTGAGAAGATAAGGATAATCTCCTAACAACATATAGCATCCTTACAAATTCTAAAAAATTTTCTAAACATATATTTATATTTTCTAACAGAATCGCCCACAACTTATTTGAGAAATTGGCTATGATATCTCTGACCCATACATAATATTATGAAAAACAGTCTCAAATCTTTTTTCTTCAATTTGATCAAGTGATATTCTTCGTAATATAATCACTTAATTCAATTCAATCCAATGGTAACAGTATATTTATTTAAATGATATTATAGTTGCTTATCCATTACAGCAGAGATTGATATCTAATGGGTTTTTTTCCTATGAAAGGTAAATCGAACTAAGACCATGTTTTTTCACATATCATCTGATTGAAATAGAGCTGACTCAATTGAACTTGCTGGATTTAAAGCTGTCTGAATTAAACTGTTTTAAAAGCAGACGTGTTTGGTATATCTCTCAATTATAGAAAGCAAACTCATCTTTAATAAAATTTAATTTGAGAAAGTTGTCATCTAACAAATTTTCATAAAATAACAGTAGTATAGGCAAGCAAAACTTTCACCTGCGCACTGCACGTTTGGACCATCGTAGAGTGGGACCCACCTATGACTTTCATAGCCTATGGGTGACGTATAGTCCAAGTGTGTGGTGGTGGGCATGTGCACTGCGGAGGTGAATATTTTATGTGAAAGCACACAAATTTGCCACACTGAGAAGTTATGTGAGCAATCTTGTTAGAAAAAATATATACTATAAGATGTCCTATAGCTTCAAGCCTTTTAAAAAGAACGCATCCTCCTCTTACTTTCTAAAAGGAGGTTAAAGCTCTTAAAGCGATTGAAATAGAAAGTATATCAATTATTTGTTAAACATTCTAAAGCACTCTATACAGGGGGGCAAGGGGTGCCCACCATGTAAGAAAAATTTCTTAGGGGTCCACTATAAAAAACAAATCCCTAAAACTTTCTATAAGATAAGAGGGAGTTTTCTTTTTTTGGGGAGGCCATGTGAAATGTTTTTCCAACGGGGGAGGTTTTTGCCGGTCACTGCCTTCTTCCGCCGCTGGTGCATAGCTAGTGGCCTACTAGAAGCATAGAATGGATGACGTATAAACTTGTCTTAATGTCATTCAGTTGGTATATTAGCTGATTCATGGGATAAATTTAATTGAAAATTTTAAGTAAAACCCAATAGATTTATCTGTAAAAAGCCATATGCTCGAACTAATATAGCTTATTTGTCGAAGATCATGGAACGAGGGGTATATTACTTGGAAGTCTGCACCACAATTCCCCACCATTTCATGTTGACATTACAAAGAACATGTTATAACTCACCCAAGACTGCAAGGGACTAAAGGAGTGCCTCTAGTTAAATTGATCCCTTTGGTTACAGGAAACATGCTGGACCCTGGGCAACTCATCATAGATACCTAGGATGGAATGGAAGAACCATCAACTTTATATCAAAAGTAAAACCCGAAAACCCCAAGTCGAGGTCTTACTTTCTGATACCTTCATGGTTTGTGGCCTATCTAATTCAACATAAAGATCTATCGAGTCAAAAGCCAACAAATGAATTTAAACACCTACAAAAAGCAATAAACTGCAGGACTTTTTTTTTTTTTTACCTTCATGGAACACGCAGAATAGTACGGTCTAGATTTTTTTAAACTATCATCAACCCCTCTTCTAAAAAAAAATAATAACAAACCTCTAATCAATCCCTCATTTAGAACCATTATTAAGAATCTCATGTCATTTTGTAACCTAATATGACCACATGGACAGCCTACTTATGTGTCCAAATAAGATATTTTTTTTGTCAAATAATATTGATTTAATTGCCATTTACGATTGAGTTAATTGAAGGAACAAATTAGGGAGCTTAGTTTTGAAATCTTCCCTTGATGGGAGGAAAGGCTCTCTATAAAAGAGACTCTTGGTTTCTTGGCCACATTTAATTCTTATTTCTTCATCAATTACACAAAAAGTAGAGAGGCTCAAAACAAGTTGCAAACCTCTCACTAAGACCAGCCCTTTGTTGGTAGATAAATCTAAGGAGTATATGGATTTAGGTATAACAAATTTATTATTTATTACATTTATATTATTTATTTATATATACCCATAGATCTTAGTTTTCAATAAAGCTAACATGTGGTATCAGAGCATTGTTTGGGTATAGCAAATAATCTATTATATGTTTTTTTTATCATATTCTAAAATTTTGGGGCTTACTGATTCTCCTGAGAATAAAACCTAAATACCCAGAGGAAAGATGTTATGGGTATTTGATAAAAGGTATTCTATTAATTAGAAATAATGGCCTCAGAGATGGGGATTATGGTGCCAACCCAACTTGGAAGAGATTGGAATAACTGTGTTATTTTATGTTTTTGCATATTCTTGTTTAAGAAATTAAAGATTCAAAATCCATGGTGTGAATGTTATTTATTATTGGATGTGGATATTAAAGAATAAAATGAGATATTATGTTTTATTTCATTTTAGGTATTTCTATATAATCATTTTATTATTATGAAAGTTGAAAGTTAAAAAAAATTAATAATAATAACAGTGCACAGAGCACTATGCGTTGTGCATTGTGTAACATTCTGTGCACAAGTGCACATGATGCCCAAGTGGCTGGTTGGGCCAGGTTTGGGTCGGGTCAGGTTTTGAGTTGGTCCAACTTGTCTGGTTCATCCATCTTTGGATAGATTTAGGTTAAAAATGATCTGCACCAATTTGTATGGGGTCAAAACCAATTTTTATGAGGTCAAAGTGGGTTGGGTTGACCCATTAAGGGCCAACTAAGCCTAGATCGAATTTGTAAAATTTCTCCATATTGACCCACTTATTTAACAGTACGTATTTGTACAATCATTTGACCCAAATAAAATTTAAAGCTGACCGAACTGAAGTATGAAGGGCCGAACTTGATTTTTTGCACATACTAGCACTTGCTGAGGTTCAGTATGATCTACAGATCTGGACTTTATAGGCATTATTGTAGTCCATTCAATTTCGTAGTATATAAATCTGAGTTCCAGTTGAATTCTAATCATATGTATGGGCCGTTGATTTGATCGAATCAAGGAGTATTAACTAGATTAAATAAAAGTCAAATTAATCTTATATATGGTTAAATTGATCAGATTAGAACTGTTATTTTTTATTTTTTATTTTTTGGAAAGATTAGTATTTCATGTTAAAAAAAGATAACCTTTACACAGCCCCTAAGGCTCCAAAAAAGAAGACCGAAAAAGAGACAGAGGCCAAAGAAAATAAAACAAGAAACAGGAGCCTCCCACCAACAACCGGGCTAGAGCTCAAAGGAGGAACCAACGAGCACGGCAGTCAGCCATCTAATAGAGAGGCACAATCATGGAAGTGAAAGTTTCTTGGGGAGGATTGGTACAACATGATCTTTTCCGCTAGCCTCCTTGCAGGAGTTGAAAGCCCAACAAAATTGCAAGTGTCAAACTCTTTAAGTATATTGGCAATCTTCCTATAAGTAAAGCAAGCACGCCAAAAGGATCGATCTGGATAATGGAGAGCTTCAGAAATACTTCCTTCCACCTCAAAGCAGACTTGGTTTGAGGAATGCTACAACGTATTCTGGACAAGGTCCAAAATGCTGGTAGGATAACAATCATCCGACTACAGGAAAGCTAAAACAGGACATCTAGAGGGGTTCCAAAAAATCCTTATTCCCGCATTCCGCATTTGGAGGAGAGAAATTCTCTAACTCACGGCAATGGCTGGATGTCTTCCATGGTACAAGAGGCCAGGAGAACGTTCCGGTGGGAAGTCCCACCAATGCTGAAAAGGGAAAGGGAGGTAAGAGTGCAAGTAGAACATGCGGCTTTGAATTTGTTGAATTATATCCGCCAAGCAATGGTGTGACCTCTGATAAAGTTGGTGAAAGATCCTCCTATTCTTTTCTCTCCACAGAGTCCAAGCAAAGGCTGGGAAGATGAGGTGAGCCAAGCAGTCCACTCCAGCAGAAATACCTTGCAAAGCAGAGATTGTGTAGCTGATTCTATCAAGCAGAGAGCAGGGGTGGTGAGGATGAAACCCCACTCTCAAAAGCAAGCCATTCCAAATTTGTTGGGAGAAAAGGCAGTGGAGAAGTAAGTGTTCTAAATCCTCCTTATCCCCATCACAAAGAACACAGTTCAGATTATATTGAATTCTCCTGGACCGCAGGAACATTCTTGTTTTTAGCTTTCCCAATAGGCACATCCATGCACATATTGAATGTTTCGGAATATGGCCCTTAAACCAGATAAGAGGAGCCCATTGAACGCCAGGGAGAGTTGAATGGGGGGAGACCTGCTGTATGGCAGAGGTAAAGGAAAAAATCCCCGACTCTTGACAAGTCCAGATAACTTCATCATTTAAGGAAATCTTTAGAGTGGCATCTGGTGAATAAGTTGAGCAATGTGGTTTTGAGTCTAAAGCATAATTGAAGGGATACGCCTGCCATTTAAACCCACAAAGTGATTGTCATGCCCCGAACCCAAGAATTGGGGATTTATTGTGGATTCCGAGGCGTAACACACGTACTCATGACAATCCGTGCCATAACAAGACACGTACAAATTGTCACAAGGGTGATCCCACAGATACGGGTGAGGAAGATCCGTAAACACGTATTAACAAATATAATTTAATTAAGCAGAAACCTGGAGAATTCACCTGTACATATCATAGGCATCAATAAAACATTCAATTTAGTTCATTAATAAAACAAAGTCTGTTAATTATGCCGACTACATGTATAAGGTATGAAAGATCCATAAATAATACAAAATATCAAGTGTCAAGATGAACCCTAAGCCAATCCATGACTAAGCTAAGTCAACCCAAAATAATCCTGTTTTGCGCTGTTAAAAAGGATCAAGAAAAGATATCTTCCTCGTTCCACTCGTTCACATCCCGAGATAATGCTGGGGTTCTCTCCAGGGGAGCGTTGAGTGCCGAATTGGCAACGGGTTCCATACTTGTAATACCAAGATAACCTTGTTAACACGACAGTTAAGTAAAGATAAGGATACATAAGCTTAACATGATATAACAATTGAATTAAAATGACGTAATGATTAAAAGAGAGCAACATCGAGATCTAGGCACTTATGCATATAATAAGCATGAATAAGGAATCATGAATAAAGAGCACATCATATCAAATGGCAATCACATTGCTATCTTCTCTCTAATAAGAGAGTATACTAATCCATGGGAAATCATTAGCGATCGGGCCAAAGACCGGCTAGCTACCCTGAGAGCGTTGACTCACTCTTCTGATAACTACTGCAGTAGATAACCAATAAAATACTCTCATTCGGTCCTGTCGAACCTCTTATGGGGTATAAGCTAAGTGATGCCAACTCGAAGTATATCAGAATTAATCTGAAACTCATACTCATCGTTTACTGATCTGTTTATACTCATACGGAAATGTATTTTAGTCTTGATGAAAATACCAATCATAGAATCACAACTAAGTAGAATATTGAGCATCAATACTGCATACTGATATGAACTATCATATTGAGGTCAAGGTTTGCTATCAATATGAATGCAATTAGATTGAGAGGTTACCAAGGATAGTTACTAGCCAATCCTATGCTAGATAATCTAGGTTTCCAAGGTCATTCAATACGGTGTATTCATAAGACATTCGGCGTCATTGTGTTACCATTCTCGGCATTACGTTATATATGGAAAGGACATTTCATCTTATGCCAACACCCATGACGTGACATTGAAAACTAACTGGAGAATCAAGAGAGAAGGAGTGACAGCTCAACACTTTTCCTTCTCCATGTTTAGTTATTGTTGGGCTAGTTTGGTGTAGCAATGATCCCATTTTTATGGTCATAAATGGTCTCGAGTTAAACCTACAACCTATAATAAGGGTGGGTGGATACCTTGGTCTTTTTCTAAGGTTAAAGGGTGTAACTCATCACTAGGCTATTCCGTAGACTATAGAAAGTCCATAGTCAAGCATGGAATTTATTTTTGGAACACATTCCTATAATCTAAAGGTTAGGCTTACCTAACGATTGGGTATTGGTTCGACCAGTCGGACCGTATTCAGAAACGAAATTTGACCAGTTGGGCAGATTGGCTGACCGGTCGAACTATCCAAAGAGGCAATTTGACCGATCGAGCTTAAGGACTGATCGGTCAGCCTTGAAGCACTCTGTTATGGGTGTATTCAGTTTCCTAACTAATTTACTCTTCCATTCTTCTATTCCCCCTGCATTCAAACCAAAATAGAGGCTTCCATTCCACATTCTTAGGTTTCCTAAATGACCACTATCATTTTATTCATCCCAAAATCATTAAAATCATGAATCAATTCCATACATTATCCATTAAAGATTAGAGGAGCTGTAAAAAGGGCAAATCTCAAGAATATATCAAGGATCAAGAAATCAACCATGCATATAAAGAAAATCTGGATACTTGCCTTATGCGTGGTGCTTCACTTAAATCAATCTACTCCTTGGTGTAGAGACACAAAAAGCTCTCCTAGGAAGAAGATCTAAAATATGCATAGAAATACAAAAGCATGAGATGCATGCATGCCAAATCCTTGGGTTTCTTTGCCCCCAATGAACCCAATGACTCAAATGGAGATGGGGTTTCTATGCCTCAAGGCCTATGTAAGCTCAAAAGAAGAAGATGAGACTGCAAATCTCTGGAAAGAGAACAAAAGAGGAGAAAGAGATTGAAGAAGACACTCTAACCTCTTACATGCAACGACCCAAGCTTCCAAATCACAGCAAGATGAGGGAGAGAGGGAGAAAGGGCTTGGAAGAGGAGAGGAGAAGGCTACAGCAACCAAGAGGGAAGAAGGAGAAGGGGCGTTGGGTTGGGGTCTTTTAAAGGGGTTGAGTTTTCTAAAATTATAGGCAGGTCCAAGGTTTTCCTGATTTCTCAAATTAGATCAAATGGGCTTACACTGGGCCGAAATGGGTCCAAATGAAATTGGGCCAAACATAAAAAATGTCCCACAAGATGAAACTCACCCAATGCAACTAGTATGATGCATTAATAATACAAAACCATGAAAATGCTAAAATACAAAAGGTTTTGGACTACCTAGTACGGTTCAAACCCGACCCAACTACCTATCTATGAACCAAACCTCTTGAGATTTGGGCTCAATTAGCCTAATAAAGACAAAATAAGATTAATTAGGGAAAAATAAGATTAATTAAGGTAAATCATGATTAGCTCGATTTTGGACCTTACAATGATGAACTTTTATATTTTTACCGAAGCCCAGGTTTAAAATAGTTGTACTGGATGTAAGGGATGTAAGAGGATCTGTTGGGAGCTAAGGGTCATGCCAGAAGAAAGTGCTGGACCCATTTCCAATTAGGTGTCTAATATGTGGCTTAGCTTGCTCTCTCAACTGAAGAATAGATTTCCACCCCAAGGAGGCAGCCATAAGGACAGGTGTAACACTCTGGCCCTCGCTCAATCCAGTTTAACGACTAATTAATCCGTTTTTAAGTTATTTTAGAGTAAATGTGTTTTAGACTTGTTGTTGTATTCTTTTAAACTTCATTCTGGGTTATAGATAGGTAGTTGGGTTGAGTTTAACTTATATTAGGTAGTCATGAGCCCTTTTTTGTAATTTTTGGGGAATTCCGACCCGTTTTCACCTGTTTGGGGTCCGAATGAAGTCCAATCTTCACAAAACTTGGAGGGATGCTTCTTGACACTATTTTGAGTGAGTCATAGAAGTTTCAACCTATTTTGACTTTCTGAAATTAGTCAACCCTCCAGTTGACTTTTCACGAAAGTGGGCCCTTATTTCAGCTGTTTGAGGGCCAAATGACCTCGGTTTGGTTTGAAACTTGGAGGGACTAACATTAGGAACATCTTGGAGTATTCCTCCAAATTTCATCAGCTTTGGATTTGGAGAAGCATGATTTCAAACAGTGGCCCATTCATTGTGTAACACTCCGACCCAACTTGACCTCGTTTAGCGGTTAGTTAATCTTGTTTTCGTTGCTAATCGTGTTTTGTTTGTGTTTTGGTTTTCGATACGGGTCATGGATAGGTAGTTGGGTTGAGTTTGACCTGAATTAAGTAGACCAAGCCCTTTTTCGTAATTTTAGCTTTTCTAAGACATGGTCATTTTTGCATCATCTTGATGTCAACACGTGTCTTTCGTTGAGCCCGTTAACTTTCGTAACTACGTCATTCGCGACCGATGTCGTTTGATTCGATTGGACCCGGATTTGACCTAAACTGGAAATAGAATTCTAACTTGGGCCTTATTGTAAATGGAACAACCCATTACTTATATAAGTTCAGCCATCGATCAACTCACATTTCCTTCTCTCGTTTTCTCATTTCTTCCTCTACTGCACGTGGAACATTCTTTCTCTCTGCTCTCTTGCATTCTCTCCCTCCTTCACTTGAATTCTTCCTCCATCGAGCAAGAGGAACTTGGGTCTTGCATGTGAGGTGAGTGGGACATGCTTCCATCTCTCTCATCTCTTCCCTCTAGTTCTTCTCCTTCTTGTTCTTATTGGTGTGTCTGTGTTTTGAATTTCTCTCCATCTCTCATGCATGCATGTTGGTTTGATTTGTGCTAGGTTGTGATTTGGGCTTTAGAACTTCACTTGTGCAATTGATTTCCAAATAAAGGCAAGTATAACCATAACTTTGAGAACCCATGTTGGTATGCAATTGAATTGGTTGATTTTACATTGAATTGATATGGAAAAATGTGTTTACAGCTCATTTGTTACTACTTTGTCTATCTCCATTGAAAGAATTGAAATTCTGATGCTTTCCCAGACATTCTGTACATGTTTCAGATTATTGATTTCGGACAGGTACGGCTAAGCCGTATGCCTCTTACGGCTCACAATCCAGAGAGGAGAAAAACCCAGTTTTCCTCTACGGCTAGGGCACGGCTAAGCCGTGGATTGCCCTACGGCTAAGCCGAAGCTCAGCCGTGGCCCAGCCGTAGATCAATATAGGGTGCAATTTCTGGAATAACTGAGAGTCAGCAACTGACAGATCTTCTACGGTTCAGCCACGGCTAAGCCGTAGACCACACACGGCAAAGCCGTAGCACACACACGGCTAAGCCGTAACCACACTAGAATAAAAATGAGGAAACAAGGATAGGTGTAAAGAAAAGACCGATATGGCCTTCATGATGGAATGTAGAGTACCCAGACTTGCCCAACGGAATGTGATACAACGCGTGAATGATCTCGAGGGCTGCGAATCATTCATGTTCGTTATCCGGATGTTAAGCACCTCCCCATGGGTGTTGGTTTAAGAGACTTCGTGCACCGCTCAATTCATTGCAACACTAGACAACGGTGCAGCGATACCTTAAAACTACATCATCATGCACGGTTAGAAACACCGGATAATTAGATTAGAATTGGTTTGTAACTAAAGATGATTCGATTTCGCATGATTTGTTGCATAACATATTGCATTCGATCATTGATCTCAATGTTCTGACATGATTACTTGTATTCCGTTACTTTCACATTGTGGTTTATTTACCTTGAGTATGCATGTATGATATGTTCACTCACAGATATGCACGTATGATATGTTGTCACGATCTACTCAGGGTTTTCATGATTGACTCCGTATAGTCAGGCACTACTTAGCCTCAGCCTTAGGATCCCGACGGGGTGAATTTGGTATAGTTTATATGGACCTGCTGCAGTAGGGTTATGTCTTGGTGAACCGGACCCCAGGAAACCGAGACCCATTGTACCCTGGCCCGAACAATGGTGTTCTTTGCATGTTATAAGATCCCTCTTTTGGGAGCATATGGTAATGTAGTGGCCACTAGTATGTACACAGCATGTATTCATTGATTCACTCAGCATATTTCTTTCTTGCATGACAGCCTAGTATACGAAAATGCCTTCTTTAATAACATGATGTTCTTTATTCTATTAGACACAGCGTGTGTTAACTTGCTATAGTTTATACTTTGCTGAATCTTCGTATTCACAGTTGTTTTTGGTGTTGCAGGCCCAGATCCCCCTGCCGAACCCTCGCCGGTCGGCCAGGCTCCAGATGAGACCCCTGGGGCCCCATCAAGCCTAGAGGAGTGGATGTGATTACTCCACGGGAGAGCGTTCCTTGCATGCATCGTCGGAGTCTTGTTTTGTGTGGATTTGCAGACTTGTATTTGACATGTCATGATTGTATATATTCTTTTATTCTTTTTGTTAAACTTTATATGTAATTATGTCAGTTCGTTCTTGGTATCCTTTTCTTGCACTGTTAATTTTATGTTTCTGATATTTACAGCTTCCGCGTACTTGCTTGGCACGTGTGAATGTTCCCTTGTGCGTGTGCATTTAGACTCGGTCTACGTGTGCATGCACGGGAGTACGTGTGTCATTAGGTTTGGCTTTTGCTAACCCCCGAACCCTGGGCTCGGGTTGTGACACATTGCATGTGTTATGTCACTATTCACCCCACATTGAAGTAGTTAGCTTATTTTCTATCTGAACAACGTTCAATTGACTTCAAACTTTAGGAGAGTAACTTGAAGCATTCTTTGAGCATTTTTTTCCAAATTTTATCAGTTTTGGCCTTCTGGAAGTAAGATCTTAGCCGTGACCTTCATAACTCGGGATTATTGTCCTCTAAGCTTATATGTAAAGAAATTCAGACCAAACGGAGTCCTTTCGACTTAAAATTTTGCAGAGTATCTTTTGAGCATGACTGAAGATTCGCACCTAAATTTCTTCAATTTTGGACATCGGAAAGTAGGACTTTGGTCAGTGACCCTATGGCTTTGGGGGGGGGGGGGGGGGGGGACTGATCCCAAGTTGGCATGCCTGTAGCTTTTGGGTTCAATGATGTCTGTTGAACTCGAAATTTTGTAGAACCTATCTTGGGTATTATTTAAGCTTCCCCTGAGAGTTTCAGCTAATTTTGATCTTCATGGGATGTCACTCTGTGCAGGGGCCCACAGAGTATAGTATATGATCATCTGGACCAAGTTTGGATCCAAATGATGTCCAAATGCTCTGAATCCTTAAGGAATAGTCTTTAGGTATACTTGAAAGCATTTCATTGAATAAGAGCTTGCTTCAACATGTGGAAGTGTCAAATCCCGCAGTTATTCCCAAAGAGCTGGCAAAGAGTCTCTGAAATTGATTTAATCCGAGATGAGGTTCAAGTGCTTTGAAAATTTTGAAAATTTATAATTCAAAGCTTGTAATGTCTTCACTACATTATTTGAAAATTTTTATAGGTCAACACTCTCTTCTCCACTTCTCCCCTCCATTAAGTTCTGATTTTATTTTAAAGGTATTCTGGAGTCTTGTTCCAAAAACTATGATCTAAAAGAGAGAGTTCTGAGAGTATATTGTATAAGATGAAGAAATTAATAAAGTTATTTATGAGGTTCCTTGCAATGGTGGGTTGAGTTTTTGATTGGAGCGAAAGATAAAGCTAAGTATTTTAATGTTCTAGTTTATATTTGTTATTTTATTTTTTCTAATTGTCTCTGATTAATGTGTTTTTAAAAGATAATAACAAATCTATCTTCATGCAAAAGGCAAACTTCTGATTTATATTCATAATGAATAAACTTTGATAATGTATATTTATTTTGATAGATTATGCTTAGATTTTTGGTTATATTTGATAGTCTATACTTAGTTTAATAGGTAATGCTTAAGATGTTTATTCTTTTATGAGGTAAATGAGGTCTTGAGTATTGATTTTATTTTTCTTAATTAAAAAAGGGCTTTTGCAATAGTCAAATCATCCGGATCAGAAACATTGATGTGTTTCTGATATGAGTAATAATTGAAACAAAAAAGGTAAATTAATGTTGCATAAATTGAATTTTCTAATAATTTAATGGATTCTGGCTGCTCTGATTTGTTTTTTTATTATTGTTATTAATTTATTTAGTTTATGATTTGCATACCACACTTTTCTTATATTCTTGTTTTCCTTTTAAGAAAAATTTAAATTTTTAATTAAAAAGTTCAAAAGTGTTCTCTGTGGGATCGACCTGTATTTGCCACACTTTCAACAAGATAAGTGTGCACTTGCAGTTTTTAAGTAAATAGATTAAATTCACATTAGATGTTTCTGACTATATGCATGGATTCCTTTCAACTCAAAGTCTAAATGATGATGAAAGAACAATCACAACGAGAAATCAAAAAGAGTCAAGAGTCAAAGCAATAGCCATATACAGTTGGTGTTGAACATCAAATTCATTTTGGATCTCCACAATACTTTCTTCGTCCCAGATATTTCTAGAAATCTTGTTTCTATTCCAGACTTGATTATTATGTTTTTTAAATTTAGTTTTTGTATGGATGTTTTAATATTTTTAAAAATAATAATATTGTCGAAAATGGTTGTTTTATGTGATGGATTGTATAGATTACCGTTGAATTCTATGTATGAACAATACCTTCACGTACAACATATTAATTGTGTATGAACAATACCTTCATGTACAACACATTAATTGTGGCTTGAACATGTGTATTAAAAGAATGATCACTAACGATAACTCATCTATGCTGTGGTATAAAACATTAGGCCATATTTCAAAAGAAAGAATGACAAGATTAGTGAAAGACGGATTGTTACCAAATCTGGATTTCACTAAATTCACTGTTTTGTGTTGATTGCATTAAATGAAAGCAAATTAATACAAATAAGAAATGGGCCACATGGAGTTTGGCACTATTAGAAACAATCCATATGGATATATGTGGTAAAATTCATATTTCATCTGTGGCCGAAGATGAATACTTTATCACCTTTATAGATGATTTTCACAATATAGTTATATTTATTTGATTAAAGAAAAATATAATGCATTGAATGTTTTCAAATATTTAAAGTAGAAGTAGAAAAGGAAGTGGATAGGAAAATTAAATTGGTGAGATCAGATAGAGGTGGTGAATGCTATGGTATATACACTGAATCGGGCTGTAACTTGGGCCCATTTGCTACATTTTTAGAAATAAAAGGTATTGTTGCATAATATGGGATGCCCGACACATTACAACAAAATGGTGTCGCTAAAAGAAGAAATAGAACGTTAATGGACATAGTTAAGAGTATGGTTAGTAACACTAACTTACCTGATTTAATGTGGGGGAGGTGCTAAAGATGTCAATGTATATATTAAATTTTGTTTTAACGAAAGTAGTTTCCAAAACTCCTTTTGAGTTATGGACTGATAGAAAGCCCAGTGTAAACCATTTTTGAGTTTGAGAATGTCTATCTGAAGTGAGAATTTATCACCCACAAGAAAGGAAATTAGACCCTAAAACAATCAGTGGATATTTCATTTTGTTATCCGGAAATGTCTAAAAGGTATGGGTTCTACTATCAAACCCATACAACTAGGATCGTTGAATCTGAAAAGAGAAAAGTGGGAATGATCTGAATAAAAATATGACTTATAAAGAAATCAGGGAACAACTTGAGTTACCTATTAAACAAAGTAGAGTTGTTATCTTGCTGGATATCATAATAAATGATTATAAAAAAGATACAATAACCACAAAATTTTCAAAATGAACCTAACTTTAGCAACCCATCAATGAGACACTCCTTGAGCAAAGTAATAATGCACTTTCAAATACAGAAGGCACCATTGAAGTTGATCCGGAGATACTAAGAAAGTCGACTTGAATGAGAAAACCTGCTATTCTGGAAACTATGTTGTAAGAATTCCGATAAATGGATAGACGCCATAAAAGATGAGTTAGAATCAATGGCTACAAATGTTGTCTGGAATATAGTTGAACTACCCAAGGTTTCCAAGGGCGTGAGCTGTAAACGGGTCCTTAAGACTAAAAAGAATTCTAAAAGGAAAGTTGAGCGATTCAAAGCCTGACTCGTGGCCAAAGGTTTTACTTAGAAAGAAAATATAAAATATCATGAAACTCACTCTCTAGTGTTGAAAAATGACTCATTTAAAATTGTCATAGTGATTGTAGCTCATTTTGACTTAAAATTACATCAAATGATGTTAAAATAGCTCTCTTGAATGGAAATCTAGAACAAGAGGTGTATATGGAATGACCTGAAGGTCTCGTAAAATAAAATGATTATAAACTAGTATAAATTAAAGAAATCGATTTATGACCTTAAACAAACTTCCTGACAATTGTATATCAAATTTAACCATATTAGTATAGCATTCAGATTCACTAAAAATGTGGTTGATCACTGTGTTTATCTTAAAATTAGTGGGAACAAGTTGAGTATATTGGTCTTGTATGTCAATGATATTTTATTGGCTAGTAATAGCCTTATTATGATTCATGAAACTAAGGAATATTTAAGGAACAATTCTGATATGAAAAATGGGTGAAGAAACCTTCATAATACGAATTGAGATTTATCGAGATAGATCTTAAGGATTATTTGGTTTATTATATAATGCATACATCAACACTATTCTTAAAAGATTTTGTATGAAAGGATCAAAGGATCAAGATACACTTATGATTAAAGGTTATAAATTTAGCAAAGAATAGTGTCCAAGAAATGAGATTGAAATGATACAAATAGATAAATGTCTACATGCCACCGCAATCGGTAGTCTGATGTATGCACTAACATGCACTAAGCCCGATATAAGTTTTACAGTTGGCATGTTAAGTAGATACTAAAGTGATTCAAGAATGGCCCCACTAGGTAGGAGTTAAAAGGGTCTTAAGATATCTAAGCGGGACTAGGAATTATATGCTTACATACAAAAGGTCCGATCGTTTAGAAGTGATTGGATATTCGGATGTAGACTTCACCGAATGCCTTGATTCTAGAAAGCCGACTTCAGAATACATTTTCCTGTTAGCTAATGGGGCAATATCATGGAGAAGTGCAAAGCAGACCAACCCTATTGATCTCATCCACATTGGATGCTAAATATGTGGCATACTTTGAAGCTACAAGTCATGCCTTATGGATGCGTGATTTTATATCAGGATTGCACATTATAAATATAATCTCCAAACAATTGAAGATTTATTGTGAAAACGCTGTAGCTAGAAGATTACACTAAATAATAAGCTGACAAGTAAATCTAAAATTCTAGAAATTAAAGAGCTTGTATTAAAGGAAAATGTACGAGATCAATCAGTGTCCATAATTGGTGCTCTAACGAGCTTAATATTAGTAGAGCTTTTAACAAAGGCATTGGCACCAAAAGCCTACAACAACAATGTTAGTAATATAGCCTTAAAGGAACTACCTTATTAGGATTTGATGGTCACATTGTGTCACTCCTTGAACCCGAGAATTGGGGATTAACTGTGGGTTCCGAGGAATGACACACGTACCCGTGACAATTCGTGCCATGATCAGACACGTACGAACTGTCACAAGGGTGATCCCACAGGTACGTATGACGGAAATCCACGAACACGTATTATCCCTATAAGGAAATTAAGTGGTACCCTGGAGATTTCACCTGTAAATATATCATGAGCATCCATAAAATAGACATTCGTTTCCATTTCATTAAGAAACAAAGTCTGTTAATTAAGTCATCCAAATGCTTATACATGAAACCCATGGATAATACAAAAGGTAATATGTCAAGATAAATCCTAGATGTCTTTCTATAATGCAATGACGTTTCGCGCTACGGAGGAGGATCATGAGAAGATGTCCTCCTCACTCCACTCATTCCCGTCCCGAGGTAACGTTGGGGTTGCCTCCGGAATCGCGTCGACTGCCGGATCGGCAACGGGTTCCGCACTTGTAACACCATAGTAACTTAGTTAACATAACGGTTAAGCAATGATAAGGATACATGAGCTTATTCATAGTAGATCAACTGAATTTAAGACAATGACATAGTAATTAATGGCATGAATACATCATATCCAGTTGACAACCGAATCTCCTATAGGGAATAAAACTAAGTGGTAATGTCCTCCTCCCCACAGTGATATTGTCTGCTTTGGGCAGAGCCCCCTGGGAGTACCTGCATGGTTTTACTTCTAGGCAGAGCTGCCCCGAAATACCCAAAATGCGTTACGACTTCTGGGCAGAGCCGCCCCGAAATACCCAAAACGCGTCATGAGGGGAATGTGAGGGCACGTCCTTATATGGCTAGAACCAGACACTCTCTTAAGCAATGCGGGACTTTGCTAGGCAGAGCACCCCGTGAATACCTATTCAAGAGGTCCATACCCACAGCTCACGTTGGAGATGTCTATCATAGAATCACAACTAATAAAATACTGATTATCTAATGCATATTAATATAAACCAATGCAATTAGATTATAGGTTATCAATGATAATTTCTATCAATTCTATATTAGATAATCCGGGTTTCTAAGGTCATTTAACTCGGTGTATTCATAAGGTGTTCAGTGTCCCGGTGTTACTATTCTTGGTGCTACCACATGTGTATGTAGGGACACATCACTTTATCCCACACCTGTGACTTGACATTAAAACTAAGGTCTCTTTTCTGTGGTTTAAGAGAGTAACCTATCAGTAGGCTATCCCATAGACTATAGAAAGTCTATAGTCAAGCTTAGAATTCATTTTTGAACACCTTCCGATAAGTTATCAGTCAGACTTACCCAACCGATCGGGTGAAGGTCCGACCAGTCGGACCCTTTCACAGGTGGAATTCAACCGGTCGGGTTTGGTAGCCGACCAGTCGGACTGCCTGATGAGGCAATCGACCGATCGAGCTTCAGGACCGACCGGTCGGCCCTGAAGCATTTCGTGACGTGAGGGTTTCTCTTCTAAAGGGTTTCCTCTTCCCTCACCCCAATTCACCTGCAACAAAACTCCTCCAAACACTTCCGTCCCACACCCTTGGGTTCCTTAGAGGTCATTAATACTTCTATTCATCCAAAATCACCATAAATCACCATTTAATCCATGCATTTTTCATAAAGCTGTAAATTCGGTAAAATCATACAATCCATCAATAATCAAGGAAATCAAGCCATACATGTAAGATTATGTATTGTTATACTTGCGTTGTGCTTGGTGCTTTACCCAAATTGATTTGCCCTTTGATTAGATGAAGCATAAAGCTCTTTATAATGAAAACCTAGCACATACATGAAGAGAATGAGAATGAAATGCATGCACGTCAAATGGATGGGTTCTCTTGACCCTCTTAGGACTCGAGAACTCAAATGGAAAGGGGTTCCCATACCTCAACTCATTTTCAAGCAATGGAGAAGGAGAGGGTGCCTGATTCCAACAAGGAGCAAGGAGAGGATGAAGAGGAAGAAGAAGATTCCAAGCTTGATGCATGCAAGCCTTGAATCACCACAAAATAAGCTGAAAGATGATGGAAGACGATGATGGAAGAAGGGGGAAGCCGGTGCTGCAACGAGAGAGAGAAGGAGGAGGAATGGGATCACTGGCGCTCTTGGGGTTTTTATATGCACAGTGTTTCTGGTAATTGCAAGGAAGCCCTCTTGGTTTCTATATATTTCTAGTTTGAATCAATGGGCTTAAAATGGATTGAGATGGGTCCAAATGAAATTGGGCCAAACATGAAAGATGTCCAATAAGGCGAAACTCACTCAATGCAACTATCATTATGCCCTAATGATGTCAAATCATGAAAATGCTACACAGAAAAGGTCTTGAACTACCTAACGAGGTTCGAATCCGACCCATCTACCAATCCATGACCAAAAACTCTTGAGATTTGGGCTCAATTAGCCTAATTACTTATTAATTAAAGTAAAACCAACTTAATTACTACTAATCGTAATTAGCTAGGGTATGAGACCTTACACATTGACTATATTTTTAAGTAATGGTTTTGTAATTTAAGCTTTATCAAATATTACATGTGTGTAAAATGGATAAAGTGGGAGTATTAAGGTAAATGACATCATAGAACCCACTAAATAGGCCTGCCATGAAAGTATCCTATTTAACTCTAAAAAAAATGATTAAGTGAACATGCCAATAAAATAATTATAGAAAGAAGTACAACACCCAAAAGTTGTGGGACTGCTATAGTTTGCATCAACAAACTAGCTTGATTACATATCAAATGATTAGCATTAAGATTTTATTGGCAACTAATAATGAAAGCAGTGCAAACTAATTAGAGTCTTAAATTTGAATTCAATTTTTCTGAGTTTTCAAAATCTTTATATTAATAAATATGTAGTTTTGAAAATTTTTCTTTTCCAAAGTTTTGAATGTAGTTAACTGACCAAGTGAGAGAATGCTGGACCAAAGTGGTCAATTGGATAAAGTGGGAGAATGTTGGACCATTCATTTTGTTGCCCAATATGACTACATGGATCAGCCCCACTTATGTGTCTAAATATGGTATTTTTGTGGTCAAATAATATTGATTTAGTTGCCATTCATGATTGAGTTAATTAGGGGAACAAATTAGGGAGATCATTTTGAAATCTTTCCTTAATGGGAGGAAATGCTCTCTATAAAAGAAACTCTTGGGTTACTTTTTTTGCCACAGTTAATTCTTAGTTTTTCATCAATTACATAAAAAGTAAAGCAGCTCAAGGGAAGTTGTAAATCCCTCACTATGGCCAGCCATTTATTGGTAAACAAATTTAAGGAGTATATGGATTCAGTTATAACAGATTTATTATTTATTATATCTGTATTATTTGCTTATATACATAAATCTTGATTTTCAATAAAGCTAACTTCTCAACATCTTTATAAGAAGTTCATGAACATATTTAGAAGATTCTTAGCCAAAAAATTTATCAGATCAAGATCTTGCACAAGTGAATAAACAATTGGGCAGACTACCCCTGCTATGTCCTTGCATTGTATTATGGTGCAATGGCCATGTTAAATATAAGGTAGGGCCCACATTTGAAAGTTTTAAACCCCTTATTACCCCTTCCACTTATTGAAGTCAAAGATTTGTGGAACATTCAAATCTGTTTTGTCCTTGCGACAGCTTTGAATGAGCCGAAATATAATCATGCGAAGAAGAGTTAGAAAGTTAATCAATTATTAAATGGCGACAGTAAAAAGGAGAGTTAATTTATTGAAAGAGAAGAACAATTGGGTCATGATCAAATTTGACAATGCTTGACAGTATTCATACTCGAAATTAAGGTTCCATCCAAATCAAAATACTAGAGGAAAATGTTCCAGTTCATAGAAAGATGAAGCTGTAAATGTTGAAAATCTATATGTCTAAGGATGATTTAATTTGGTTGAAATCGGAACAAGCGATGCACTGAACAACTATTAAATTTGAGGGATTTAATGTGGTTTATATTTTATACATTCATAGGTACCATTGATATCTTTTCATCTAACTTCTACATGGCTCCATATGCTGTACCAATCGCACCCATTGTACAATTTGGTTCATCATACCAAATCAAATTCCCAAAGATACACATTCTAATTATATAAAAACATTCTCGCCCATTTGGAGTCCGAGCCGATGCACGAGTTTTGAAACTACAATGACATCGATTAATACCCAAGGTTCTCCGGTTCAAGTAGGATTAATAGACTCAAACCCTGACTGTAGATATATTAAATGAGTCCAAAATTGATAGATGTTTGTTTTTTACATTTTGTGTTTGAAATCACTCTAATTTTACCTAACGTGCATTTGTTTAGATTCAGTGGACGCTGGGGTAATAGTTGTATTGGGTTAAAGACAACATACATACATATATCCATGGAGGTGATAATAAATTGGTCCATGTTTTCCTTTTCCCACTAGCGCTAGTGAGAAAGTCAAAGAAATACAAGCTCCAATCTTTTACATTGCTGTCGAAGTAATTTACATAGGAAAAAGCTAACAAAGAGTTCCAATTAATTCTAACAACTCCCATGTATTCACGGAGGAATCAGATCACTGGCTATCAGCCCCAATATCCCTCTCACTGCATCCAACGAGCTCGGAAAAAAAAAAAAAACCAATCAATCACCAAAGAGACAAAGATTTTCTTAATTTCCAATGCCATATTGCCACTCCGGCATGTACTACAAGCTCCTATTCGAGGCACGCGCAGTGAAGCTATTGTGCGCCGGCGAGCTGGATTTGGTGAGACTCAGCGTTTGTCATCCACTCAGGTCACCGGGTACACATCCGACACACGTGCGCGGGTCGTTCCAGAGTCTTAGACCGTCGCCTCCGACACGTCATTTCCAATGCCTCCCTCAATCCTCGTGTTCGCTTCGTTTCTTGCAAGTCTTTGTCCACCATCTTCCGCTCTCTCTCTCGGTATGGCCTAAGAGGGCTTAGTGGCTTACAGTTGGTCCTTGGTCGGGGTTGATCAGAGAACTTAGAATTTATATTTTTGGTTAGAAAATTGTTGGTACCTTAAGGCATTCCTTTTTGGGAGAGTTACGATTTTGTCAAATGTAGCATTCTAATAGAGTTTTGCTGTGCTCAAGTACAACCCTAGCTTTTGGGGGAGGTGGAGTTTAAAGAATTTAAAAAATTTTCAATATGAAATAGTAGCATAGCAAAAGTATGAAAACAGGATCAAGGAAGGAGATCACTGTATCTAAGTGAATATCAATGCCTTGACTCCATAAGAAAGAGATAAGGATACCGTATAACAAAAACTATAATTCTTATTATCCATTCAAAAGAAGAATTACATCACTTTTATATAATCCCAAAATCTAAAATTATGTAAAATACCTAAAAAGAAGTAAAATAAAAAATTACATCAAAGCCCTTTGACCATCCCCAAATGACTTCCTAAGACTTCAAACAAAATAAAAAATCTCCAAAAATAAGCAAATAGAAAATTTAGTAACTTTCGTAGGAAAACTATGTTTTGACCTTTAAAACAGCTTAATTTGGCCTCCAAAACACTGACCGCCTTTGTTGGTTATTCAGAGCATAGAGTTCATAGATAACTTTGCAACTCATGGTTATGGCCTTGTTTAACAAAAATTTCTATCAGTTGATATACATCAAATACGGAATTTCAAATGCTCCATAAGAAAAGACATTGTTGTAAAAAATCTCATTCTTTAGACTGTGTGTCTCTATATAATTATGGTGTGGGGGTGTTTAGTTTTGGTTGTAGCAATGGGGATTTCAAATTTTTTGGGTTTGTTTGTATGGAGATTTTCAAGTGTTTAGAGCTGGTTTGTTTACATAAGATTTATATGAATTCATAATGAAATGAGCACTATCGCAGAGGTGATGGCAAAAGGATATGAGGTGTAGGGTAAAGGAATACAGCGGTGATATAGTTGTAACCTTTGCTTTCATAGGTATTTAATTACTTGGGTGATGGTAAGATTTTTATTTCTCATCTTCCCTTGTTCAATTTTCAATAAAAGATAGATTAGTTGATGGTCATTTCTGGATGTTCACCTTTGATTCTTCATCTTTCACTATTTAAATACAAATCTAGATATTCAATTATGTGAAAGATGCATGCCTTAATTTTCTTAGGAAATGACCAAAAACATCTAACCAAGCATAACATATTTTAAAATGGAACAACAATTTCAATTGCCCATTTGCTTGCTTAGTACTAAATTCCTTGGAATGTACAATATGTATATATGGAATATTAGAGTGAGAGACACTTACATAGACTTTCTTATTTAAACATGAATGTTCCTCTTTTGCAAAAGGCCATATATGACTTTTCTGCTTTTGCACCTGAATATTTTTTAATATGAAAGTATTTATTCATTGGACAAGAATTCATTGTAAAGAGAGTTTTATGTTAAAAGTGGGGAATAAAGGGTGTAAGTTGGAGATTTAGATTGGAAAGTATCTTCTTTTATCATTTACCTTACTAGAATGTAGGAATCCCAATTGATCTTTCGGTCATGTGCCATCACTCAAAGGTTCCCATTTAAAATTTTGAAGAGTTTTTTGTAAATTCTCCCCCTAAGGTTTATAGGATTTATAAATAAGCCCATGTAATTCTAGTATTTGTGAGTAAGCCCTCACCTTTTCATTTTAATATCTTTTGTGTCCTTAAAATCAGTAGATTTTCAACCACCATAATTTTCTAGTATGAAATGATAATTTTGCCTATTTCTTTTATCCATATATGCATAATTTTAAAAGCATCGTATTTTTTTTTTCTCTTTTGAGATTAAGAGTGCTATATTTAGTGAAAGAGCACACCCTACATAAATCTAATCTTCTTAACTTGTGACCCATTTCATTAAGTGTAAATCTATTATGATAACAATCAACACATATACTTATAGAGTGTTGCTCTTTAAACACTAGAAGTCTCTCCCTTGAGACAAAAAAATTTTAAAAAAAATTAAAATTCCTAAAATACCCCCACACACATCTCTCTCTCTCTCTCCCTCTTCTCTCCTCCTATTTTTCCTCCAACCGACGAGAGGGGGGCTCTCCCTCCCGACCCCCCCTTTCTCTCCCTCTTCCTCTTCCCTCCCTCTCCCTTTTCCTTTTCTAATTCCTCCTCCTATTCCTCTTCCTCTCTTTTCCCTCTATCTTCCTCTCCTCTCCCTCCTTCTTCCTCTCCTCTCCCTCTTCCTCTCGCTTTTCCTCTCCTCCTCTCCGCCCTGTTCAGCCTCATCGGCCGAACAAGGCAGAGAGGAGAGGAGGAATGAAAAAGTGAGAGGGAGAGGGAGGAAGAAGGAGGGTGAGGAGAGGAAGAGGAAGAGGAAGAGGACAAGGGGCTAGTGAGGAGGAGAGGAGTCGAAGAAGGGGGGAGAAGAAGAGGGAGAGAGAGGAGAGGAAGAGGAAGAAGAGGAAGAGGAATAGGAAAAGGAAGACGGAGAGAGAGAGAGGGAGGGAAAGCTCCCCTCCCATTGGCCGGAGCTCGTTGCCGGCCAAAGGGAAAATGGGGAGAGAGAGATGTGTGAGGGATATTTTGGAGATTTTAATTTTTTAAAATCTTTTTTGTCTCAAGAAAGAGATCTTTGGTGTTTAAATAGCAGCACTCATACTTATAATTAATTTTAATTTATCCTAATCATACATGGCCCACCATTTGATTAATGAAAGTTTTTATTAGATTTAATATGCATGAGAGAGTTATTGAGAAAGAGGGCATTGGGACTTGGGATAAAATAATAACATTTTTACAGTTAATTATATACTCATTTTTTTGTTTATTGGGTGGTGTATGTTATGGTAATAATATCATTTTTGTAAAAATTAAACACAAATCTCATGATGGTTACTCATTTTTAATAGGAATTTTTATTCTAAGGACTTGACAAGTATTAAAATGGAAGGTGAGAACCTATTTACAAATACTAATTAAACCACAGGGTCATAATTATCAATCCTATATACCTAGGGGGTATTTAAAAAAAACACTCAATTTTGAATTAAATATTCTTTTAGGACACGTTTAATAATTGGGTTCCAATCCAGCCCCAACCAAATCTGAACATGATTGGCCGGGTGATATTAAAAAATATAATATTTTATGCATAAATAATCGAAGAGTGGTGTGCAGCGTGGATGATGGACTTCAAGGACGCAACCCTAAATTTGCGACTTCATCTCTCAATAGCCGAGTGGAGGGGATCATTCAATAGCTTCGGGTTGTGGAGATCATCTGTTGGGAGTGCCTTTTTTAATCCTTTGTGGAATTTTCCACATATCCTACTTCTGTTCTTTTATTGTTCTTATTTTTTACTACACATTTAATCAATTCAATCCATTCTTACAATGACTCTCTTGAATTGGAATCACTTTATACTTTGAGCCATTCAAGAAATCATCTACAGCTGAATTTCATCAGAATAAAATTGCCCATGCATAATCATTAAATTTTGATCAGGACTTAACACTAAAGTGATTTTTATATCTCATATTCTGCTCACGTATAGGGTTAAATGTTTTTATCATCGTGCCTCTCTTAGCTATCTTACAATCAAAGGGGCCTTGCTGAAAGGAGATTCTTAAGGGGAAAAACCAGTGACAGAGCCAGAAAAAGCTTCTCTAATAAAAAATTTGAAAAAGAATTAGAAATTTTATTATAATATACCTTAAAACTATTATTACATTATAATGAGTACAAAAGGTAGACTGGTTATTATGTTATACTGCAAACATAATTATAAAAAAGATGAATTTAGATTGGTCTTTATATCCAACAATGATATGAACGACTAAAAAAGAATTATAAATTGCATAATTTTAGCATTTTTACTCATGAGCACATGATTTTAATTAAAAGTTGAATTAAATAACTTTCTAGATCATAATATCGTGTTAACTTTTTATAAAGAAAATCTTGATCTTTGGCCCAACCATTGTTTAGAGCCCAAATCCTTTTATCAACTTTGGTAAAACCACTAGCCTTGATGGTGCCTTTGACAAGTAATTAGTATTAAAAAAAACTTAAGCAACTCTCTTTATTGCAACTTGAAACTTCTTACTTGGAAACTAAATTATATTTAATTTAATTCAAATTTTGAGGTAAATTGTTAAAATTCAAAATTTGATAATAAATTAAATGAGTTGTAGTGATTTTGAATTTCATGAGAAGATTCAAATTCTAGGCTCAATAATGGGCAAGAAGAAAAAAGAATAAAAGGATAGAAATCACAAGATAATGCATATTTTATCGGTGAATTGATGAGTTGTTTTTTCAATAGTAAAACACCAAAATCTCCTTATGTGGTTTAAAATTTTTATTGTTTACTAAGAGGAAAAAAAGATTGTTGAGGGGAAATAAGAGAAAAAAAAATTGAGGAAGCATAGATGGAAATTATCAGAATATATCTATTCATATCTTTCTTCTTATTTAAGGAAAGCAATACGTTGAACCCTATGTACTTCCGTCTGAGGGGAAAACGTCTTAATATTCTTGAGCGCATGCCTTCATATTTTGCTACTTTAAAATTAAAAAAATGCCAGTAATTAAACAAACAGGTTTTAAATGATATAAAATATAAACTAGTCAAGATAAGTCTTATGAAATATCCTTATATTTCAATTCATGGGAATATCTAGGAATATCATAATATTTTCAAAATTTTCTCACCTTCCTTCTTTACTCATCGCCCCATGCAAAGTACTATATCGATATGCTTATTTTATTCTACCACTCTGCAAATCTTCCTGCGTATGGTACCATTTTGTGTTGGTGTTACCTTTTAACATGATATGCCGCATGGGGCCACATATCTCTGCTACCCACTTCAGACCTAAAAAAGTTAAAGAGAGGGGATGTCTCCTTCCCTCCTTTGGCAACCTTTTTCAGGTGCTTACTCTATTAGTTTCTAACCTCATATGATTTTTACAAACATTCCATATGTTGGCGATTCAACCCTGCCTTGACCCTTTTTTTAAGGTCTTGTCAAACAGCTCATAGGATCTACTTTTTTGCCCAGTGTAACCGAGGACATGGCATCATCCCATACTGGAACAAGGACCCACAGACCATCCCGGTATGCCTCCTTTGCTTGCGGAATGTTGTAGCCCGCTTGTTCTTATGTGTATTAACGTTACTTAATAAGCTCATTGTTCTTCGACCCCTTAATACAAAAATATTGTTTCTCCACAGTGGATCCATGTCCATGTGGATGCCTTTTCCTCACTTGATTGCGCAATCTTTAGGTAGAACTGCCAAAGTGACGTGTGTGTTTGAAAAAAGTGGTGGGGGACTCTTTAGAAGTAATTATCAAACTTTAATTATGTACTAATGTATTGTCTAGTATTTATAGTATTTAATTAGCTGGCGGAGCCTTTCTGATAACAATGGATTCAGGCTGTCCGACAAGCCTAAGAGGCTAGTTCTCTACCCAAACTTAGGGTTTGAGTTGTCCATTGCCAAGCTCATCACGATGTGGATATAAAGTTCATATTCTATTGTTAGTGGGCTAATATTGGTGGTATATAATCATGGAGTAATCTTTTAGTTTGAGTTTTTATCAGGTATCATGTTGGAAAATTAGAGATGAAAGTAAAATATTTAAATATAACACATGGAAGTTGTATCCACACTTAAATGATTTGAGTCACCAGGAATTCTAATAACGTACTGAAAGTATTTACATCCAACTGTTTGAGGCCTTTTCGATAGACAATGTTGGTGGGTGGTGTTATGTATGCGGAGTCAGTACCTCAAATTTCAAGGAAAACGACGGCCATGAGCAGTCATTTTTTCAGGCGTCATTTTCCCAAAAAACGACAACTTAAGGTCGTTGAGAAATTCGTATGAGACTCGTCGTTTTCTAAAAAAACGACTGTAAAATTTATAACGGCTAGTGTTCCTAAAAAAACGACGGCCTTAGACCGTTGTTTTTTTACGAATTTTGGTATTGTGAGTTTTATCAATGATCAACAGTAAGGGGATCAATGAGTTCCTTATCATTAAAAAAAAAAGAATTTTATTACTTTCAATAGTAACTAATGCATAATTGGCACTATTACCATTACAATTAGTTAATAGTTAAATTGGTTAGAATCCTGTACTGCGACTTAAGTTCTTTGTGTGTTGCCTAATACAAAAACAACTTCATTGTTATAGCTAACAAATATCTCGACAAGTTCTTCTCTCCTACTTTTCTTGTTTATTTGTTTGTTGTTCTCTTCTGGCTATTTAAGAAAAAACTATTTTATGATATATTTAGTGGATTTTACAAAAAAAAAATTATTTTAGGTGACTCTAAATAAAAAATCCCTTTGAAGCTTTATAGGCACCGAAGTGGTCGCAGGTGACCACTAAGGCATATTTTTTTATATATTTGGAACAAGTGTCAAATTTGATGCAGGTGTGTGTACACCAGCATCCTATTTACTTAAACAGGATTTAGACTAAAAATACATTGATGTCTGTAGATTTGAAACTCAAAGCCTATCATTCCCACATTAAAAGGCTTATCAGTTGAGAAAAATGCATATATATTTCAATATGCATGGTCCACATTATCTGCTATTGCCCAGCATTTAGCTGTGGCTTATTAGTTCATGCAATGGATGCGGCTCCGAGTTGCCACTTCGTCTTCTTTCTCCCCCTATATGTATCTTCTTTCTCCTCCTATATGTATCAATGTATCCAGCATGATTCAGAAAGAGAAATTAAATGAAAGAAGGAAAGAAAGAAAGTTCAGCGCAGGTAGGTTGTGGCTTCCACTAATGAGGGTTGGTGGAGTCCTTGTCAGAGCAATGTTTCCTCTATTGGAATGTGTATTTATCTCATAAATGACACATTTGCGTAGCCGGAAGGCAGAGAAAGAGAAAGGCAAGAATGTATCGTTCGCCTGCTTATCGAGCTCTAAAGTTCAACCGACATCTTCTTACCGGCTTTATTTTAATTGATAATTTCCCTGATTTTTGAGAAAAACCAGTCCAATTTCATTAAACTCAATGACCAGCATGTGGAAAAGACCCGTCTTGAGTTTCAAATGAACACATATCAATGCATGTTTTTATTCAAAATCCAACCTCATATCCAAAATACAAATCCAAAATTCAAACCTACATCCAAAACCCAATTCCCTTGAATATTCCCCAAGGTCGAATTCGACCCTAGACGCTCGTTCCTACTAGTTAAAAAAAAAAACCCTTAAGTGGTCACCCTACACCACTTCAATACCTATAAAGCTAAGGCTTTTTTTCTTTAGTGGTCACTTTGGGCGATTTTTCATGTGAAATCCTCATAAATTTATGTTGTCATGATGATATTAAGATTATTTTTAAAATAATCTTGCAATATTGTCATAACAATAAAATGATTACTGATTTGTTGCATCCTCTGGTTGAGATGGATAGATAAACTTTTTTTTGGTTAAGTACCCAAAGGGGTTAAGCCATTAGAGCTGATCCCATCCTTGGGAGATAATATCCACTCTCATGGAAAGAAACTCCATCCAGTGGATATTACTCCATCCTAAAGATAATATCTACTTCTGCCTTAAGAATATTTGTCATTGGAGATATAACACTTGCTCCCATAGATTACTTGGTGTTCGATTATTAGATACTAGGGTGAACAGCAGGATTCCTAACCAACTAGGTAACCCCTAATTCCCAATCACGGTTGAAGGTCCTGAAGGGGGTAAAGTAATTAATGAGGACAACCTTTTAAGAGTTTAAGCTAGGTACATTTAGGACTTGTTTGGGCAAGTCTTATCTGTTTGAAATAGATTCAATTTAAACAAATTTGACAGTCTGGTAATAATTGTAGTGTGTCTGATTCAAATAGACACATTTTTATAAAAACATGTTTAAGGACAAGTAAGAGCTTTTTTTATAAGGGCATTTGCTGTCTTTTTCAAAAAATGAAATTTATTATAAAATCTGATTACTGAATTCATTATAAAGTGTTCGGTATTTAGATCTTTGCCTATGTTCATCAAGATCACCAAACCTTCTGGGAACAGTTTAAAGAACCATTGTAAAAATGGTCTTATTCTACTCAAAATCCAATCGTAAAGCCTAGCAGATGCCATGTTCCTCCTAAATCCAATTCTTTCAACCGCATTTCTCTGGCCATCATTTCCAAACATGTCCAAATAATATCAAGATGTTTTGTCCAATTCCAAACGCAAACCCTCCTCCCCTGAATCCAATTCCAATCCAGCTCAAAGCACCTCCACCCCACTTCCAATTCTACTAGAATTGAAAGGCTTCATTCCAAAATACCACAAATCTATAAATCTCAATGAAAATAACAACAATATTCACTGCTTACCACCTGCAATTGACTGCACCAAAAACAGAAATGATGGAGTCTTTGTCATAACAACCACTCAGATTTCATATACCAATTCTCTTTGCAACAAAAATACAGATGTAAAGTATTTTTTCCCACAATTTCAACCAATGTAAAAAGCATCAGATCTCTTGGTTTGCTCAGTCAACACAGCAAGAATCATATTTCCAAGGTGAAAGATCGGGCGTGGGGGATTTATTCTATACTGTAGTTCAAATAATACTACTTTTATGCAGCGAAAAATAAAAAGCAATCAATTACACAAAGAAAGCAACACAAAATTCAATGTGGAAACCCAACGTGAAACCATGAGCCCAAAGTTGACTCAACTAAATGCTAATATCTACAATTACAAGATATACTCATAACTATACAGTTAGTCCCTTAACACAAGCCGTAGTAGTTTTTCTTGATAGATTAATTCCCACGACATGTAGTCCCTTGGTGCCCCGTTATTAGTGCTTTGATTACTACCTCAAACGAATCTCTTTAGTGAGATAACAATCTCCTATGAAGATGTTAAAGCAATATGTCTCCCACAATTAAGTAGAAGTACAAACTCTAGAATTTGAAGCTTTTAGCCCAACTCTCCAATAGAAGCTTTAGATGAATTCCAATATGAAATTTCAATTAAGATTATGAAGATGGATGCCTTAGGGTTGAGAGAAGTACCCTTTTATAGCCTCTAATTTATGTTTTAGGGTTAGAGTCAAAGAATGAATAAAACAGGCAATTCTAGCACATAGAGGAAAGGTTTTCATGTAATGGTAGTTTCGTAGTTTTTGCGCGATGACAGTTTAATAATTATGAACAACACAAATTCTGTAAACTTCCTGAGGCTATAACTTTATAATTTTAGCTTTAATTGATGTAATCTTGGCCTCTACGGATATTTACTCGAAATAAACTTTTTAACGGTATGTAGCTTGCCTTGATTGGACACACTGTTTGAGAGATATGACATTTCTTCCCCAAACACCTTCATTCTAGCTCTTCAGCTCTTCAAACTCCTAATCTAAACAAATAGAAAATGCAACACTGACTAGGACTAGAGTTTTGTTCAATTCATGAATTTGCTAGCACTTTAATTGTAATGCAAGACATAACAACTCATAATCCTATTATAATTCTAACATAAGGGCTCTCTTACAACCATTTTGACATTCAAGGAATCAAACTGCCCTTCCAAATGTCCAGAAAACAAAAACCCACTAAAGAATACACAAAAATCGTGGCATAAAAACAATAATCTAAAGTATCCATGAAAGAAAAGCATGAAGAAAGTTTTCCTGATATGCGTTGTTTTCTTCTTTTTAGGGTTTTAAAGATTTCGGTTTTTGGTCATAATCAAGCAGAAGGAGATGATTATATATTGCTCAAGAGAGTATGAAGAGAAAGATAAAGATGCATGTTTGACGAGGTTTTCAAAGGAGAAATGGTGGTGTGGCAAAGACGCTGCAAATGAAAGCGAGACGAAAGAGAAGGAGATAGCCTTCATTGCAGAGAGAGTAATTACAAGAGGTGAAATGAGAGGAAAGGGTTCACTATATATGGGCAAAATTGTCATTCTGTAAATATCATGAGGGTAAACTTGTTTAAAAAAATGGGGATTGGTCTATCTACTTAAGACATTTTTGTCCATTTGGATTCTCACGGTTTTTGCTCCTTTCTCATATAGACATATTATCTCTAAAAACCAATTGAGATAGACATACATGAAGTTGTTACCAAACAGGCTAAAAGCGATTTGAATCAATTTAAAGTGAAATAGAAGTAAAAAGTAGACTTGCCAAATAAAACCTTAAAAGAAAAAGATATCGTGGTGAAGGTGTTTGAAAAGTACAGGAATTAATCAATGAAAAGTTGCAGGTTCCCTTGAATTAATTTCTAAGAGTCAGTCAAAAGAAATGTACACATTATCTTTCAACCATAGGTCATTCATTCCTACATTAATTTCACTCATGCTAATATAAGTGGAGATGGAAAACTCCAAGTGGCCCATATAATCAAAACCAAAATTGCTCAAAATGTATGCTCTTAATTTATATGGGATATCCCCATGTCTTACTTGAATAGAGTTGGTCTCATCGAGCAGATGATTAATAATATGATAAACGCTTGATTGGTGGGACTTTATGGGTCAAATACTCAATTGCTCCATGTAGGTCAAACAACAATGTGAATCAAACACTCCCATCAATTCAAAACCTTAAACGCTCAAAATGAATACAATACCCTTGCCTGAATTATCCTTGAGTTCTATATTTATAGGAGTTGGTCACTAAGTAAGGTTGACCCTGTGATTATTGCGTATGATTAATAATGCATAAAATTATAAATTATGACTTATATGTTATTAATCATTCTTAAATATATGGTTTATATGTCTCCAAAATTTACTTGGCATAAGATTGAAAACTTGGGTATTCCAACTCGTCTGGGTATTTGTGACTTTTTTTTATTCAGTTATCATTCACCATCGATCTCATCATCAGATGAGTGATAGTCATCATCAGATGAGTGATAGAAGAAATTGCGTAGGGTCAAAATGCCTAAACACTTAATTGGAAAATTTTTAGGACAAAAACTTTGATCATTAAGTAGAGAAACAAAAAATCATCTGAGGTTTCATTGGCCATCCGTATTTTCATGAAAAGTCCTCCAATCACTAGGTTAGGATGTCCAATTAATAAATTTTAGGCTTGGCTACTGATGGTAAGGCTTGCCAAACTAACAGTTCCTCTCTTGTATGCATTTCTAAGGGCACATATGACAAATATTCATAGAGACGAGGGGATTCTATAGCTTCAAAGAATTCCTCCGAAAGTTTGGAATATACCCATCCTCTTAAAAAAACTAGGTTTGGCAAAAGAAAGAATTTTAAGGAAAGAGACCTTTGAAAAACCAATGGCTTGGAATATTTTGGCCAATATACCATGATTCACAAGGCCTCATGTTATGGAATTTGGTACCATAGCCATTCTTAATCTCTAGATTAGATCTCATGGTTTGGGTTTTTCAAAAGGGACCCACGGAAGTCCAAATCTATGCGTAGTACGTTGAACATCTTTTTTAAAATATCATCACATCTATAAAGAATCAACGACTGAAAATTAGTTTCATGGTCGTTTTGGGCCCGGGAGGGGGGGGGGGCTCACATCTAATGGTTTAGATCATCAATGGGAGATCCACCCATTGATCAGATCAAGAAAAGGCGTATTGCAGTAATTACCGTCCCAAACATTGTTTATCTGCCTTTCAGCGCCCTCACAGGAAGGCGGGACCCCTTTTTTTTTTTTTTTGTGAGGTTGGGGGGTGGGGTGGGGGGGGCGCGGTAGTCCACTTTGTTGCCAACCGAGGATTTCCTATGACGATGCTTGCTAAATCTTACCTAAGTGATAAGTGAGTGAGGATAGGACACTATAACTTTAATAAAAAGCATAAGGCGTTAAAGAGAAATCAGAGAATAATGAACAAGTAATACCAAAGACAAAAACAGCATCCAAGTGAAATGTAAGTAAAGCCCTGTCTATTTCAGTAACATGTTGACTCTGCCCAAACTGAACTTGGACCTCTATCAAGCTTAGTCCCTTAATGAACTCTGGGCTTAAACTCATTGGATTAAGCCATTAATAAGTAGGAATAGGCATCCTTTATCTCTTTATCTGTTGGGCTCAATCTGCAAGTCCAGGGCCTGTGATAGACAAAGACTTGGATTTGAGCCCCACATTCCTTATCAGATCTGATCTCATGTCCAGGTTGGTTTTGCCCGAATCCAGCCTGTTGACAACCCTAGATTACAGGAAACGAGATTATTGAAAATGATAGTAAAAACAGTTGGTGAAATACATAATGAGGAAGCTGAAGTAAAGAAGGGTGAAATGCTGACGCCCATATTCTTTGAAGAACCTCTCATGAAGGCTTTCTCAGCAATATTTGCATTGAGTGAATTGAGTAGTCTCATCATGTGTCAAGCCCATCTTGGTTATGCTTGGACATAAATTTGAAGCCTGTTTGTAGCCTTCAGGCCTCTATGTCAACCTCGAGCGTGGAACCTGACACAGAGTGCTATACGTTGCCCAGGCCCAACCGCAAACCCTACCTGATCCATATTGTGTATTTACATCTTTACCTTCATTTGTACTTATCTTATAATTCTTTTTTCATTTTATAGTGATTTAAATAATCCTTCTCTTGTCAATTGACAGTATTTGCAAGACGAACCAAGATCGTCTAGGAATTCAGACCCATCCAGGCTTACACAAGAGCCTAAAGGTGTTTATTAGGCTTGGCACAAAGAAGCCAGGCCTAAAGAATGTACCTGGTGATAGTCTAAACCACATGTTTGTCTTGCCACTATGATAAAAACCTATGGCTTTGGTCACATTCTTACAAGCTAAAAGAAAAAAAATTTTCTTTTAACAAATGGTACACTTGTCTGAAACCAGTCATGCTGAGCACGCTGGATGATGAAACAAACTCTAAACTTTGTAAAAATAGGATGATTATTGATAACGTCATTATCATCACCATTATGTCGCATTCGGTTAAGGGTAATTCATGCTATTTTTGTTAGTGGTAGGATTCAAAAAATGATTTTACAAGTTCATTTGATAGCGGACCGCAGATTTGACAACCCTCTCATTTCGGGCCTAAAGCACAGGAAAACTGAAAGTAGCAATCTGATATAGCCAAAAGCTCTAAAATCAAGTCTGATGTATCCAAAATCCGATAGAAGCCCTTGGTGGCAAACATGATTTTGACCAGTAAATGATCGAAGCCTCAGTCGAAGCACCTATTATCATCAGTTGAACAATATCCAACAAAATTGTTATACCAGTAAATGTGATAAAAATTTCCACCAATAATTCCATGTTAAACTCAATCTTGGTTGATATCAACCAATTAGCTTAAAAATATAAAGACATGGAAGAGATTAATAAATTCAAATGATCTGCCCCTCGCTGTAAACAACTCTGTAGTGTGTTCTCTGCAATGGTATTGAGTCAGTTTGAAAACACCTTCATCCTTGTCCCAATGCAGGTCAGTGACTTCAATAGTTGCCAGGAGAGGCAGCGTCGTTGGTTTTGAGCGGGTTAGGCTTGATGGCCCTAGATAATATAAGAGGGTTTTAGGATATAGCTATTTCAACAGATCAGGTTTAATCGATGTTTCCAGCCATCTACTTTGATGTGATGTATACATGGTTTCTATTTTGACAGTCCATTTTGTGGTGTTAAATTGCACGAGTATCCATTTCCATGGGACATGATGTTGATTTGCCCCCGCTTGCTCCCTATTCTCCTCAATGGTATCGTAGTGAAGAGATGACTAAAAAAAGATGGCGAGCTTGAAACAACTTTATCCTCATCATGCACTATAGCTCAGCCGTATCAACGGCCGGTAGAGGAAGTAGGTACCTAGGTTTGGGGAGGTTAGATTTGTTGGCCCCATCAGATATAGAACGATTTTCAGTTATACCCATCCGTAGCAGAATCGAGTCCAATTGATGTTTCTAGAAGAATCTAGTCCAATCGATGTTTCTAGCAATTTGTTCTGACACAATTAAATGGTTGGTTGCCATATTGATTTACCTTTTCATGGTCTTAATTTAAACGAATATCAATATTCATAGGACTTGATATTTTGTATATGCATAAATCCTGAAAGTCATCTTATATTTGTAAGGGCCATTGGGCCCATAAACCCTGCCATAAAAGCACCAGAGAGCATCTTATTTTGAAGTACTAAAAGAACCAATCAGATCCTTCTCAAAATCGAGTAGAACTGTAATAAGCATCCAAAACCCACCTTTATTTCTTAATTACCAACATGGAAACGAGGATTTTTACGGGAGAGTCCATTCTTGCTACTCACCCTGCTGACCCTATATATCTACACTACAAACCATTCTTGGTCTATAATTATCTTTGACCCCCCTTTTGTATTCATTAAAACCCGGACTCCGTCCGTTGTTCTTTAGGGCTGGTCAAGTTGAGGTGATTGACTTGGTTGAGTTGCATGCGGGGCAATAGTCTAGTCAGCAAAAACAAGTAGCCCAATACCTAACCATAAGAAGATTTTGCTATCCTTCCGCTAGTGTCTTTGACTCGCTGCTCTCCTTGTTTGGACCTTTCTCGTCCAACAAGCAGAAGCAAATCGAGGCTGGTCTGTAGCCTACCTAGATGGCTTTTGCCACCAACAAAGAAGCAAGGGTGTAAAGGACCTACTAATCCTTGCCCACACAATGCTAATCTCCTATTTAGGACAATCACCGAGCTCTAGTCCTTCCACTACCCTAAGGACCATGGTTCCGTTCGTTTCTTGCGCTAGCTTACACTCTCATTTAGACCCTGATATCCCCTCAGCGGACTATTTATACTATCATGATACTTGACCAGCCCATCAGCCACCTACAAACACATCATTTCAACTCAACTTGTAACCCAGCTAGACAATAACATCAATAATAATAATAATAATAATAATACATGGTGTTAAAAACATTAATAAATGATCAACCAGCCTCAAATAAATGCAAGCCATGTCATGCTGACAAAATATTTCCTCACAAGCCAAATGAAAAGTGGTCGACTTCTCAAAGTGCCAATTTGTCATCTCTACCAATCCAGTCTGATGATTGCATACATTGCTAGCTGCCAATAACACAAGTTCAACTCAATGATTATATCTCTTTTTCTTTTCATTTGTAAGATCCTCCAAGTTCATGTCCGTGGCGTTCGGATGAATGGCGAGAAGCTAATGACAGATATATCTCAGTGATCTTCCAGAGTGCCTCACCAAATAAAACTAAATATAATCCAATCACTAGAGGCCAGAGGCCATATGTGACTGCAAAATAGGAAGTGTAACGACGCCTTTGTATCACAAAAGCCAATCACTGACAGAAGTGACACACCCAGAAATTTCATTTAAGGGGTGCGGACCCAAGTTAGTAAATTAAAATTTGGGAACAAACCTATAATTTTCATGTGGATTATGAGTGCAAATGTAGGAATTTTATGTAAATTTTTAAAACATAGACAAGATTTTCATTATAATATTAAAAGTAGACCAAAGTCAACGGATGCAACCGCCCCCACATAATCGTACCTAGGTCTGCCCCTGACTTACATGGCTATCATTTTTCAAATAAGAGAAATATGGGGGGATTATAGGTCTTGAGGCAGGATGGTCGGTAGAAGTAGGCCCATGATTCCACTAATTCTATCTGACCGCTGATGTTATGGGTCTCATAATGGATATTAAAGCAAGAAAGAACCAGATGACTCTGATGGGACTGGGATCAAGCCACAAAATATAAATGGATATGTAGAACTCAAAGAAGTGGATTTCGCTTATCCAACAAGACCAAGACAAATGATATTCACATGTCTAAAACTCAAGGTTGAAGCTGGAAAATCTTTACCATTGGTAAGGCAAAGTGGGTCTGGCAAACCCACCATCATTGGATTGATTAAGAGATTCTATGACCCACTAATGGGATCAGTAGAAATAGATGGAGTAAACATCAAGATGTATAATTTGAGAGCCTTAAGGTCACATATTGGATTGGTCAGTCAAGAACCCACCCTCTTTGCAGGGACAATCCATGAGAATATTGCCTACTGAAGAAAGAATGCTGCTGAAGCAGAGATCATTGAAGCAGCAACCACTGCAAATGCCCATGAGTTTATAAGGTATTATACCAATCACAAAACACTTAAAATATTCCCAAAGGGAAATGATACAAACTTATGTTTGTGATAGAAATGTGCACTCTTCAATTTTGGTACTTAAGCAGTACAAAAATGTAACTTTGCCAGTTTTTGTTGTCGGTCCCAAGCCCGGGTAAAGGAAGAGGGTTGTGTTAGGTAGGTTGACAGCCAGCATAAAACTTTGTTACAACCCAAACATGAATTCTAAGATAACAATATTTCGTGATAAGGCTAGGGCATTTGGCTCAAAATAGAATAGAATGGAGAAATAAAATTCATGCAGCCAACCCCAACATGGTTGGGATAAGGTTTTGATGATGATGATGATGAAGTAGTACAAAATGTATTATTGTTTTCCAAAAAACGTGAAGAGGTTGTTTCTTTCAAAATTCATGGGTGGTGGATATCATTTTCGACTCACTAAGTCATTTTAATGTTATTACTACTTCAACCTAGATATCTAGACTCAGAATTTTGTTCTGAAACACGCTGATACAAAAAACCAAAACCAACCTTCATCCTTAATAAACAGGAAAGAAAATACTAAATCTAAGGAGAAAGGCATTACCTACACAAAATAGCTGAATAAGCAGCAGTAGATCTTCAATCCAATGGAGAACAATCAATTCAAAACACCGCATAACATGAACTCGGTGTCCCATAAGGATGCTAAAATACATGTATTCACAGCCCTAAACCCTAACTTAAAATCAACCATTGATCTTTCCACAACTTAAATGAAACCTTAAACTCAAATCCTAAACATATATAATGTTAAATAAATAAACATAAATCCAAAACTGGTTGGGTGCTGTATATAATGGCAGTTCTGTTTGTGGCTGTAGGTCCACAGGGCCCACCTACCAGAACAGTTCAGGCAACCAAACTCTTAGTAGGCATGAGTGACCCCCCTTACTTGATGGTTTGGGCCAATGCTCTAGTACCAACTAAAGCAAATCAGGCAGCCATAGACAGTGCCAATCCACTATAGATATAATCAGACGAAGTTAAATGACAGATCAGATGTTGATCAAGTCATGGTTATCTGTTTATCTCAAATAGCGATGCAACTGACTATGGATAACTTGGGAATCCTTGACCGGGCCAAGCCAATTGCTGGAGGGAGAAACATCCAACTCAAAGAGATACAGCATCATTATCAGAACCTTATCCCAACTGCGTTAGAGTTGGTTACATGAATTCTATTTCTCCATTCAGATCTATCTTGAGCCAAAGCTTCAGATAGGTTGCACTTCTTCTAATCTATTTTTATTTTTTACCACTTCCATCCACATCCTCTTCGAGTAACCCTTCCCCTTTGTAGGCCATCAACTTTCCACCGAGTGCCAATTGGTGGGAGGGAGAAACATTCAACAACAAAGAGATAAATATCTCAAATTGAAATAACAATTTAAAAGCTTCTTTGAGTCAAATAAATATCTCATTTAATATCTCAAATTAAATGATTACTGCATCATGAATAAAAAACTGAAAAGAAAGCAACACCTAGTAAAATCGTAGAATATCACAAAAGACGCTGAATGAAATCTAAAAGTATATTAAATCATCTAAAAATTTACTAGGATAATAAAAGAACTTCAGCATGTTGAGCATAGTTTTTGGGCCTGGTTTCCTCTTGGTCCGCATCACACGATAAAATCTGACTTTGTACTCTGACTTTGTACTATCCTGGAATATTAATATCCCAAGACTATGATGTGGATATGGGAATGGGATGGGGAAGACCAGGGCATCAAAATGGATGCAGCAATATCCAGCTGATTTTAAAGTTCCTCGATGCAATATAGTACCCAAAAAGAAAGCATCTATCTGCTACTTCAATACCCATAAGAAACCTGCAAAGCCGCACTAGCATGTCTGTAACTCTGCATCCAATTCTAACCAGAGTAGAAAAGATCTTAATTAAAGACATTGTCAATAATTTGACAACTGATGTACTTCATCAATTTATCTCTCTACTTTTTCTTGTCACAACAGCTGCTGCAAGGTTTATTAAAACGTTGACAACCTAAACATTGTGACTCTGATCACTTGCATTGTGCTTTCGAGAACAGGTGCATTGGGGGATGGCTATCAGACATTCAGACCTACTGTGGAGAAAGAAGTGTGCAGTTGTCAGGGGGGCAACAGCAAAGAATAGCGATTGCTCAAGCTATCTTAAAGAATCCTGCAATTCAACTTTTGGAAGAGACAACAAGTGCATTGGACTATAGATCTAAGAGTCATGTTGAAGAAGCAATAGAGAAGACGATGGTGCGTAGGACTTGTAAAGTTATAGCACATACACTATCTACAATACAGAATGTAGATTCCATTACTATGATTGAGAATGAGAAGATAGTGGAAGAGGGAACCCATGGGAAGGTACTTGCCAAAGTAGAGAAGGGTTGTCGGCTTAAAAAGAATGAAACCATGGAAATGACTACTCCCAAAAATAAAATGTAAAGTAAGGGGTATCAACATAGCATACAGAAGTTAAATGCTTCAAAACCCCTAAAAGAATTGTTGCATCCAAAATTTTGCCTTTATGGCTTATATTTGTAAATTGATTGGAATCAATCAGATATCCAATGCAAGGCATTAATGAAGTGAATTTCAAGCACAAACAAAAACCACTTCCATAATTGGAAGCGAACTACAATGCTCAATGCAAATTTAAAGCAAATATGGATATAGAAATTAATTGACAAACAATCACATGCATCAAGACATACAAATGTGGTGCATCTCATCTCCACAAAAAATTTGAAGAGGTTTCCAAAAACTGAATGGAAATTCCCCTTAAAATAGGGCGTCTTTCTGAATGTTTTGATGGAGAAGTGTGAATACCTAGCTGACAAGTGGTAATACGCCTGGATCATGTCATCCCTTTGGAAACTCAATATATCGATGAATTGTTGGGTGTTAGTGTTACTTTCCTTTTCTAATAAGTCAGATTCCCTGCTCTAAAAGAAGAGGTTCCTCCAACAACTTCATCAATTGCCAACTTCTTGAAATAAAAACTGAAGTACTACTGTAGAGATTTGGAATGCGTGAGAAAATGAATCCTTTTAGCACCACAATGACCACAGAAAATGGAATCTACGCGTGTTAGGGAAAAGAGAAAAATATCCATCTTTCTTTCCCGCAATACTACATTAGGGACATTACTAGGACATATGAAATCATCAGACAGCTTAAACAAATGTAAAAGGACTAAGCAAGAAAACATACCTTGTTTACCAACACCCATCAGAACGGTCCATTTTGCCTCTGCCTCCTTTTTAAAGTGAACTATCGAAGTTATAAGGCCAAAGAATTTTCCCCACATTCTGCTGCCTGTTAACATCTCATGAGCTATGGAAGAATGATTACAGACAGGGTAACTCATTAAACATAAAGAAAAGCATGAAGAAAGGGAATGTTAACCGAGATGAAACCTGAAATGTGAAACCAAGACAAATACATTCAAACATATCAAAATCATCAAAAGAAACATGGGCTATAGTAAACAGGAACTGCAATTTAGAATATGAAAAAGAAAGGGACTAAAACATCATCCACAAAATCCCAACACGCAGCTTGACTGATGAGGGTTGAAGTGTCTCCTATAGAGAGGAACCCATCTTATTCAACTAGACCCAGTTATCCCAACTCAAAACAACTTGACCTCGGGGAGTCAACATGGTCATGTGGGAGAGTCGGTCTTCCATTTAAATTATTTTTGAAGTGTTTAGAAATATATATATATGCGTTACATGTTTAAAAAGTCATAAATATATATTAATTCTCTTTAATGATAATAAATCCAAATTAATCAATTTATGTATTCAAAAGATACTAAAATAAAAAATAATATATAATATTTCTGCATTTGCCGAATCACCCCTGGATTTGACTTAGCCGTCGTCCAAAATGAGATGACTCAGCCGAGTCACGAGTTAACTCGGCAAATTTTCCAACTCTGATCTTATTATGTTGTTGTGATATAACTCTATAAGCACTACTTCAAGACTCATAATAATGAATGTCATAGGTTAGATCATATGAATTCTCTGAGATAAATTGTAGATCCTGTACATATGAAGAGTTTCCCAATATATACATATACATATATATGTTTGAAACGTTAAAATTTAGAGGATTTTACCAAAAAAACATGTAAGGGTACCCCTAAACCATAAACCTCACCCAACATGAGGGTGCGTGACCACTATGGTGTTTTTCTTTTTTTTTTTTTTTTTGCATCTAATTGGGAGCATCAAACTCACTCGATGCTTCTGTTGGGGTAAAAAAAAAAACCATAAAACTCTGGTTCCTTCTTCTTTGTTTCCCCTCTGCAACTAGAAACCTGCAGATCTGAACTCTATGGGTACTTTTTTTTCCTTTTCTCGTATCAGTATCTGAAGAAGAACCAAAAGCCTCTCCACGAAGCCCTACAGAAAGTCAAAGAAGGTCTCTCTCTCTCTCGATCTTTGTTGGATTCAAAGTTAATGGTGATGGGTTTATATGATTAGAAGATATTTATGTTTGCAGAATTGATGCTTCTAGGGTTTATAGGGTTTATATTCCTTTTGATCATCGTCTGCCAAGGGGCCATCTCCAGCATTTGCATCCCCGAGTCACTGACCCGCTACATGCTTCCCTATAGGCAGAAATCCTAGCACGCCAAGGCCACCAAGCATTTTGCAACCTCTTTTTCTCTGCTATTTCAAGCGACGGCCACCGTTTGCTATCTACAGGATCTATCAAAACCAAATGCCCTAAGGTACTGATTCTCTTTTTCTCTTGCATCTTCATTGCTACATCTTCATTGCTAGCTCCAAGCTCAACGCCACCACGAGGGTTTGATGCTCCCAAAGGCCCCCTCCTCATCAACCATGTAAAAATCCCTTCTGCCCCTCCACATCGTCATCCTCAACTTTCCCAGGACAAACCTAGATAAGAGATTGTAGGATAGGTTGAGTGTGCCAGAGAGATTGGAGAGGTTGGAGAGAGAAAAAGGGAGAGACCAATTGAGGAGATTGGAGGAGAGATCCCAAAACTTTTGGGTTGGGGTTGCATGTTTCTGGTTGCAGAGGGGAAGCAAAGACGAAGGAACCAGAGCTGTGTTTTTTCTAAACCCCGATAGAAGCATCGAACTTGTCGTTGGTGTTTTGATGCTCCTAATTAGATGCAAAAAAAAAAAAAAAAAAAAAAAAAAAAAAAACACCGGAGTGGTCACGTGCACCCATACGGTGGGTGAGGTTTATGGTTTGTGGGTCCCCTTACATGATTTTTTTGGTAAAATACTCTAAAATTTATTAACCAGAGAACCAAACGCAAAAAAGAATAAAGCATAGAAAAAACTTCAAAACAAACTACACATCAAAAGATAAAGAAAAATGAAACACCCCTTCCTTCATGAGCTTATCCACCAAAACATTAGCCTCACGTAACACATGATGAAAAACAACGCCCAAGTGAATCGAGATATCCCGCACCTCCTCCACCAAATCAGCCAACCTCCAAAAGTCAGAACAATTTCCTAAACTCCATTGATGGCCGAAAAAGATTCTCCTTTAATGATAGCTTTGAAACATTTCAACTTATGCAACTCAAGACAACCAACCAAATGAGCAGTAATTTCAGATTCAATAGCATACAAGGACTCCACCGGCTCAAAGAAATTCCTTATAACAATGTCATTCCAGTCTCTAATGAGTAATGACACCTCCAATTCCACCTCTTTTAATGGCTTGAAAATAACTTCCATCAAAGTTTGATTTGAGATAACCCATAGGGCATTCCCACAAAGACACCATTCAAAAGTTTAGAAACCCATCCACCTTAAGAATGAGCTACGCAAGATCTATTTAAATCCTCTAAAACCACCGATTTAGTCTTTTTTTCAAACACATCCACCCTGAAATAGATCAGATAATAGACACAACAACATCCTCCATTGATGTACATTATTTATGAAAACACGATCGTTCCTTTCCAACCAAACTTTCCAACAAACAGCATAAAACAACACCTTCCAAAGAATTCTCATGCAGACATATTTGATTCTCAAGTGCCATCGATGAAAAAGATCAACAACTTTCCAAGGCATGACCCAACGCATATAAAATAAATTAAGAATGGCAAGCCAAACTCTATGAGAAAAACAACAATAGGTAAGCAAATGATGCATTGATTCCTCATCCTTTAAACGCATTGGGCATCCATTGACAATAACATGCTTATGCTTGTCATCTTGTCTAAAGTAATAATTTTATGACACCTCACCACCCAACAGAAAGCTAACACTTGTGGTGGCACTGTAGACTCCCAAAACCTTTTGCACCCTTGAATAAAATAAGGAATCAATCAGAACATTGTAAAATGACTTTATTGAGAAATTAACTTTAATTTCAAGCTTCCTAACTCTAGCATCACATCCTCCACCAGCATAAACATTGTCTAATGAGGTAAGCATGTGAGTGAACTAAGCAGCTTCTCTATCAATCATATCCTGACAAAAATTAAAAATCCCACACAACTCGACCACCAATAATAAGGAAATTATCTACAACAACAGCTTGTTGTCTCCTATTTAACAAGCAGAGATTTGGAAAAGATAGAGAAATGCAGACTTCCCACACCATTCATCATGCCAAAACCGAACCCGACAACCATCATGCACCCTAAAATGAATCCATGGAAAGAAATCATCCTTGATGGAGGGAATTGATTTCCAAAATCCAAAGGCCTTGAACAATTGACTTGGCACACCACCACCCATCATTCTCCAACATATATTTAGAAATTAGAATTTATCTCCACAGCCCCTAATCCGACTCCCCATTTCTCCGTAACCACTTTCACAATAAAGCGTTACTAACTTTCTTAATAGATCAGATCCCCAATCCTCCCTGATCAATAGGCTTGCAAACCAAGTCCCACATAACCAAATGATACTTCCTTTTGTCAACATGATCATTCCAAAGAAAATCTCACAATTAGTACCATTACATTAATATTTCTTAATTCTCCCCATCAAGCCAGTGCAAAAATATTTATCATTCCTAGTGATGCAGCCAAAGGGAAGTCAGTAATTAGTACCATTAGTATTTCTTAATACTCCCTCCCAAGCCGGTGCAAGAATATTAACCATTCCTAGTAATGCAGCCAATGGAAAGCCTTAATTGAACAGAAAACCAAAATTCCAGCCCTAAATCCAATCAACAGTTAACAATGCAAGAAAGTAAGGAGATAAAAGAATTACTCGCTGCTATTGATGAATAATCCAATCCCAACAAGAGTTTCTTAATCCCAATGGAGAAGAAGGCTGAAATGGTGCATTCTGCTCAATGTCTGAAAACTGAAAAACTAGAGAACAAAACAGTTGACAACTCACCTTGGTTGCATGCATACAAAACTCTCTCAAAAACCTAAGTTGATCTCAATCATCCATCCATCATCAAGCTAATAAGTCTTCTAACCTGAATTGGTCCTACATAAACCAAAATAGATGAGAAAAAAAGAAACTACTAAGATAGAACTGTGGAACTAGGAAAGGACTGTACAAAGGTTGACAGAGCTTGCAATACATCGCAGATTGTTGCCCAGGTGACCCATTATTTGGACAAGTGGCCTCATAAGTAAATAGTAAACTGATGGGCAACCATAATGGTATAGGATTTGCATGAGTTTGGAACCATTTAGCTCCATTTGTTAATTCCCGACTGTTAGATGGAATTTCTGCAAAAACTTTCATATTTTACAGCAAAGCCCCCTGCAGTCTTCTGCTTTTTTAAAGCCCCTGTCACATAAATTTCATAAAATGTTTGGGACTGTTTGGGCCCATTCTCTGATTTGAAGCATCAATGCTTTGGCTAGCCCGTATGAGCCCTCTTAGAGCCCTCAAACTGGCCCAAAAACTTTTAGTTCAACTTCCAAACCTTCATCAACTAGCTTAACAAGAGCACTGCGCAATGTTTTCCAGTCAAGAAACTTGAAGTATCAGCTAGTTGACCCTCAGACCTCACAAATTCTACACAAAATAATCTTTGAAAACATCGTTTCTGGAATGGAATGACAGTATATGTTAATATGTTTAGTCCTCCAATGAAACACCGGATTCTAAAAAATATTAAACCTTCTCAATTTCCACCAATCAAATGCATTGGAGGTTTTACTAAGGCTGAGATCAGTTAGAAGAAATTTTAACCATAAAACATAACAGATACCATGACTCATAACTATGTATTCGGTTTCAACACAAGATCTTGCAACAAGATGTTTCTTACTCTTCCATGTGACCAGATCTCCTCCAACAAACGTACAATAACCAGTGGTAAATCTTATGTCCATCTTGCACCTGCCCAGTCATCAACAAAGCTGTAGTATCCATATTATCATGTTTAATATGTAGAGTAACCCTTTACATGGTTTTGATTTAGATATCTCAAAATGCAGTTAGGTAGATCTTATGTCTGTCTTGCACCCACCCAATCGGCATCAACAAAAACTTAGGCAATTAATGGAAAAATACCGAGTAAAGAGGAAAAATCTACATATGGTCTTTATCGATTTGGAAAAAGCCTATGATAGGGTATCGAGGAATTTAATTTGGTGGGTCTTAAAGAAAAGGAATATCCCAAGAGGTTACATTGAAATTTTAAAGGATATGTACGAAGGTGCAATAACAAATGTGAAAACCACATGTGGAGAAACGGGCGGATTTTCCGTGACTATAGGCTTACATCAGGGATCATCCTTAAGCCCTTATCTCTTTGCATTAATTATGGATGAGTTAACTGTGCATATTCAAGAAGAAGTACCATGGTGTATGTTGTTCGCAGATGATATAGTATTGGTGGATGAATCAAAAGAGGGTGTAAATGTAAAGCTTGAGAGATGGCGGAGGGCATTAGAATCTAGAGGCTTTAAAATAAGTAGTACAAAGACAGAATATATGGATTGCAATTTCAGTGGACATATACAAAGTATTGAAACCACTGTCAAAATTGAAATCCATGAGATACCACGTAAAGATTCTTTTCGGTACCTAGGCTCGATGATTAGTAAGGATGGAGAGATTGATGAAGATGTGGAGCATAGGATAAGAGCTGGATGGCTGAAGTGGAGACTAGCTTCGGGAGTACTTTGTGATAGACAAATGCCAACAAAATTGAAGGGAAAATTTTACAGGACAGTGGTTAGACCAGCTATGACATATGGAGCAAAATGTTGGCCAATTAAGAAGACACATATTCATAAGATGGACGTAGTGGAAATGAGAATGTTTAGGTGGATGTATGGTAAAACTAGGAAAGATAAAATTAGAAATGAGCGCGTTCGAGAACATTTAGGGGTAGCACCAATAGGAGATAAGATTAAAGAAACTCGTTTACGATGGTTTGGGCATGTTGAGCGTAGGCCAGTAATGGCACCGGTGAGAAAAAGTTTGGATATACAGGTGGAGGGTCCATCAAGAGGTAGGGGTAGGCCGAAGAAAACATGGATGAAAGTCATTAATTCAGATTTGAAGAAGTTGCACTTATCGAAAGATTTAGCTCAAAATAGAACGGAATAGAGAAATAGAATTCATGTAGCCGACCCCAACATGGTTGGGATAAGGCTTTAATGATGATGATGATGATGATGATCTATATTATCATGCTTAATACAAAGTAACCCTTTATATGGTTTTGATTTTAGATATCTAAAAATTTTATATATTGCATTCATAAGAAGCTTTTGGGGTAAGTGCATAAATTTACTCACCATGCCAGCAGCATAAGCAGTATCACATTTGGATATAGTGAGATAAATAAGCCTTCCCACCAATTATTGATACCATCAAACATCCAACAATAAGTTCCCTATTAAACACAACCCATGATTATGTTCCATTGAAGTATCAGCCACTTTCCACCCTAGTTTCCTTGTTTCATTCTAAGATAGATCCTCATACTATGTCCACCAAACGTCTGCTCATACTTGAGACCATTGAACTACTGCAGAGGCCTAGCACTGATACCATATAAAGATAATGAAAAACTCAATGAGAATACAAAAATGACATCTGAAATAGAGAAAGCGAGTCGGAGAAGAGAGATGGTTGTGAACATGTATCCCAATAGTGAGGTTGATACGTGCACCACTACATATAATCAATCACTAAAGGCAATCTCAATAGGTTACAGCCCCTCAACAAGGCTATCACAATCCCATTGATCGTGTAAATCAGGCCTAATCTAATCTCACATAAAGTAATTTCTAAGATATTTGCACATCTTATCTACAAAGTAATAGCATAACAGTTATCCTTATCCACTTCATTATGTAACCTACAGGTCTACATGGTGGATTGGGTCTAGTAGTGTTGATGTCTTTTATCTTACAGATTCCCAAATGGATATAATCTCACAAAACTAACTGTTTACTAGAAAAGGCAAGGGTATACCTAAAATAATAATAAAAAAAATCATATTGCATCTTTGTATCATGAGAGAGAGAGAGAGAGAGAGAGAGAGAGAGAGAGAGAGAGGTCTAACCGATAATCAGATGGCAGAAATAAATATAGTAAGGTGAAGAGGCAAAAGCACAACTTTTGCTCAAGACAATCTCAAGTTCAAGAACTTCACTGGAAGCATGTAACAGTTTCATATGCATTCAAAAACCAACTACTAGCAAAGAAGTCACATCTGTACAGAAATATTCACATCCACAATTACAGCACAGAAAGTTAGCAGCAAGAGACTAATCATGTCCATATGCAGATTGTTCCATTCTTATCAGCAGAAGCAACGGGCCTTCCCAATCCACTCCATGAACATGAAAGAACAGGAGAAGTGTGTCCTTTTAAAGTGCCCACAACATCAGCTCTTGATATTGACCAAATATAAACAGAGCCATCAGTTGACCCTGCTGCAACAAAATTATCATCTGAACTGAGGCACGAACGACTCCAATTCGATGCAACTCTGTTCCCATCTGCTTTGAATGTACTGCAAACTTCCAAGGTTCGCATGTCAAAAAGATTGTGCAAGTTGTCCCTTCCACTAGTCAAAACAATATTTCCACGTAGAGATAGGCAGATTGATGTGACTGCATTAGAATGAGCAGCAACTTCACTAAGTAGCTTCCCAGTCTGAATATCCCATAACCGAAGGTTCCCATCAACATGACCTGAACATATGGTCTGTCCATCCGTGCTGAAACAAAGAGCATTGCAGTTGCTGTGGGAGATGATAGTGTTGCTGCAGTAACCTTTCTGAAGATCCCAGACCTTTATAGTTCGATCATAAGCGGCACTCACAACATGACGGCTTGACAGTTTGCTTGCATCTACAGCACAGACTTTATTCGTGTGGCCTGTTAAAGTATGACGGACACGACCAGATCCCATGTCCCACACAAACAGGTTGTTCGAGCTGCTTGCTGCAATAACAGATTTGCTGTCATGGGTAACAGCCAGGTCGAGAACAGAACCAAGGCAACCATAAAGATTACTAGTTAATGTCCCAGTAGTTGTGTCCCACATTTTGATTGTCTGGTCTTGCCCCCCAGTAATCAACTTACTAGAACTGTATTGAAATATTATAGAACCACAGCCACCTTCATGGGCATGGAACTTGTATTTGCATAAAGAAGGAACAGTTGATCCCACAATGTTGTTGTCACTTGCTTCACTTTGGCGGACCACGCCATCAACCTGTTGCCAGGCAAGTTGTTCAATACTGGTAGTCTTGAGCCGACCCATCATGTCTTCATACATTGCATTAGCCTGCAAACATAACAGGATTACATTATGGTCACACGCTTGACTGTTTCTTCTAGTTCTAGGCACAATCAGTTAGCATACAAACCAAATAATTTGTGAGAAAGAGGGTAAAAGAATTTACTGAAGAATAAATTTATGAATTAAGTCACTGCTAATTCAATGATAGTGAGAAAGAGGATAATGTATATACCCAACCAAATAATGGAAGACAAATGTTAAATTTTTCATAATTAAGAAAACAACTGATTTAAGTGTTTCCAAAGAAAGCCCTTCAGTTCAGTTTGGAGAAGATAGATAATTTATCCCTAGATTAAGTCTGCCAGTTTTTGCTACCGGTTCCAAGCATGGTTAAAGGAGGAGGATTGCGTTAGGTAGGTTGACAGCCAGCGTAAAATTTTGTCACAACCCAAATATGAATTTTGAGATAATAATTTTTCGCGATGAGGCTAGGGCGTCCCCCGCTTTAAGCGACGCATTGTTGTATCGCCCGGCCGCAGTGAAAAGTATGCAAGGGCTACCACATGACTCTGGACTAGTGCAGTTAAAGAAGTTAGTCTATGAGAGGAAGAGGAGGAATAGGAAAATTAGACTTGCTACTTGGAATATAGGAACCTTGACAGGCAAGAGCATGGAGTTGGTTGAGGTAATGAAAAGAAGAAGAATTAGTATGGCTTGTATACAAAAGATGAAAATGGAATAAAGCTAAGGAGCTCACGGATGAGTATAAGCTTTTTAATGCAGAAAAGATTAATATAAGAAATGGAGTGGGTATAGTTGTAGCTAAGGATTTGAAAGAGAAAATTGTGGGCATTAAGAGGTTTGGTGATAGAATTATAGCAATTAAACTAGTGCTAGAGGAGCACATAATTCATATCATCAATGCATATGCTCCTCAAGGAGGACTAGAGGAAAGTGTGAAAAGACAATTTTGGGAGGAGATGGATAATTTAATGCGAGAAATCCCAAATAGTGATAAGATTTTCCTTGGAGGGGATTTAAACGGGCATATAGGAAGAGATAATAGAGGATATGAGAGAGTGCATGGAGGGCAAGGATTTGGAGAAAAGAATGAATTCGGAAATACTATATTGGACTTTGCAGTGGCATTGGATCTTGTAGTCAAGGATGAAAATAGCGGTTGCGGTGGGCATAGCGGCCTATCGCCAAAACGATACGTAGCGCGCGATATATAGCGGCGTAGCGGTGTGATTTAAAAAAGTCTTCAAAAAAATCCGAAAAAGTTCCAGAAAATCCAGAATATTGGAAAATGATGGAATATATATTTGTTTTGCAAAAGCAACTAGTATATGAGTATGTAGCGATCCTCTCATTGCATGAGATCCTGTATCGCTGTATCAATAGAAAAGAATATGAATAATCAATGTTTTTCATATGGATTCATATTGTTTAGTTATGTCAACTTATAGTAACTTAAGGCTTATAAAAAAAATGTTATAAACAAATTTCATCAAGATTCATTCAAGAATGAAAGACAAACTATGTTCAAACTTTATAGAAAAACAATATACTAATCTACTTAAAAAGCAAAGACTTTGCAATGGAGGAATACCTTGCTGATTAACTCTAATCTAATACCAAAGGAAATGTCTTCTAGGAATCACATTGCTATCAGTGTCATCATCTTCATCATCATTTGTTGTGTTTATGCCCCTATGGGAAGCATAGATCTAACATTTAGGGACCACTTTCAACCCATTTGATTTAGTTTGCTTCTATAAAAAAATATTTTTTTAAAAAAAATACAAAAATCCGAAAATAAAAAATATGAAAAAATTAGAAGAACACAAAAATATGTGGGATTGATCTATGGGAAACATAGATCTAACATTTAGGGACCACTGTCAACCCATTTGATTGAGTTTGCTTCTATAAAAAAATATTTTTTTTAAAAAATACAAAAATCCGAAAATAAAAAATATGAAAAAAATTAGAAGAACATAAAAATATGTGGGATTGATCTATAGGAAACATAGATCTAACATTTAGGGACCACTTTCAACCCATTTTATTGGTTTTCCATTAACAAAATAGATTTCTTTTTTCAAATAATAAAATAATCCGAAAATAAAATTCAAAAAAAAAATTCAGAAAGTGATAAAAAAGAGGGGCTTGATCAAAGAGGAACATGGATCTAACAACAACTCATTTTCAAGTGATTCATAGAAGAAAAAAGAGAAATAAGCACAAAGTAGAAAAAAAAAGCTTCAAAACTCACCTTTTTTGAGCTTAATGCTTGAATCTTGAATGCCACCTTAATCTTTTGATGTTTTTTATGTTTTTGTTGATGATTTTACTGTCTTTTTGAGAGGATTTGAAAAATGGAGGCAAGGAAAGGGGCTTGGAGCAGTGAAGAGGGGAGAAGATAAAAGTTAAAAGGAAAAAAGTGGATAAAAAAATCGGCTGGGGGGTTTTAACCCCCCCAGCCGATAAGCATCGGCCGCTACAAACTGTATCGGCCCGTATCGGCCGATACGCATGCGTATCAGCTGATACGGGCCGATAAATTTGTGAGTGGCGATTTTTTTTTAAATAGCGTAGCGCCAATGGGCGCTACGCTCGATTTATCGGCCGCTACGAAGATATTTATATCCTTGCTTGTAGTAGCAAATACTTACTTTAAAAAGAAAGATAAGCATTTAATTACCTATAAGAGTGGGAGTAATAGGAGTCAGTTATACTTTTTTCTAGTTAGAAAACAGGACCGATTGGCTTGTAAAGATTGTAAAGTTATTGTAAGGTCCCGACCCGACTTAATTATAATTTATACTAATTAAGCTTGATTTTCCTATTAATATATATATATTTTAGTCTTAATTTACCTTACTTTTAATTATTAGCGGGTCTCAGTTGGATAGGTAGTTGGGTTCGGCCTCTAATTAGGTAGTCAAGGACCTTTTTGTAATTAATCTTGCACCATATGGACATCTCATCAGTTGCATCATGTGCATTTCATCTTGTGGGTCAACTTTCGTGTTGGGCTTGGTTTGATCCGAACTCATTCTGGGCCAAATGAGGTCCATTTGGCCTAAACTGAAATTTCATGAAAAGCCTGGACTTGCATGCAAAAGCTGTAGGAACTTTAGTTTATAAGGAAAACCAACGTCTCCTTCTTCTCCTTCTCACTGTGTTCGTTGGAGCTAACCCTTTCTCTTCACCTTTCTTCATCTCCACTTCATGTTAGAGCTGGAAACAAGGAGTTGGAGCTTGCATGCAATGGCAATAGCATCCATCTAACCTCTTCTTCTCCCTTTGGACATCTCTTTCTTAAAATCACAACCTTCTCCAATACTACAGCAGTATAAGGCGAGGGATTGCTTCCATTTCATTCATTTTGGGTGTATTAGGGGCATGAGGACTCCACTATGTGACATGCATGTGAATCTAAACCCCATCCTTATTTGCATGTTCTACTTGTAGAGGACCCATTCTCATTTTGGAGGTTTTCTTTAGCTACACAACAAAAAAGAGTTAGAGAAGGCTAACACTGTTAAGAGGCAAGTATTGGAATATATATGGTACTGCATGTATGTTTAATTTGATTGATTCTTGGATTGATCCTTCAATGTTCAACTCACAGCTCATTTTCCCTTAAATAAGCACACATAGATGTTGAATTAGGTGATAATGAGTATAATTAGGCAATATTGATGATATGGAATAATGTAAGACCTATTATGGAGTTTAGAAGTATAAGAACCCTCATTGGAACCCAAATGATAGAGTTCTGCATGTGAACCCAAGCGGCAGAATCAGTTTCAGAAATTCTGAAGCTTACGGCGAAGCCCACGGCTAAGCCGTAAGTCTCTACGGCTCAGAATCCAGAGAGCCAATTTGAACTACGGTTAACTCTCGGCTAAGCCATGGAATGAACTATGGAGAAGCCGTAACCACCCCGTGACCAAGCCGTAGGCTATTCTACGGTGAGCCTTCCAGAGAGCCCAAAACCCAGAATTTATCTACGGTTCACGCACGGCTACGCCGTGAACTCTGCTACGGCTACGCCGTACCCAAGCCGTAACCCTAGCCGTAGGCTTAGCACGGCTAAGCCGTAGGTCAATATACGGCCAAACCGTAGGTCAATATACGGGCATCGAATTAAAAAGAAAACCTGAAACACTCGGCTAAGCCGTAACATGTATACGGTTAAGCCGTAAAAACCCAGTGAATGTAGGATGTGAGGAACCTTCAATGACCTTGTAGGGCTCTAGATATGACATCTATTTCCTAACCAAATTAGCCCAATGGTGAGCAAATGAAAGGTGGACAAGTGTAGAGCTGTCACTCATCTCCTTTGATTTTCTGAACGAATTCCCGATGTCACGTCATGGGTGTTGGCATCTAAGAAGCATGGACACGGACACGAGACACAGATACGACACGATACGGACACGTTGACACGGCATTTCTCAAAAAAGTAAGACACGGATACGTCGGGGACACGTTAATAATATATATTAATTTATATATATAATCATTTACTAAAAAAATAATATCATTTTAACTTTTTTAATCAATTTAGCTATCAAAAATAAAAATTCAAGTACCAACTAACAAATATATCAAATTATCAAATATCAATATAGTACTAAAACATAATTCATAATCATTAAACATGAAATATCCATAGTTCCATAAAATCCATATAACAAAAAGGGCGGATCATCTCTTTCCCCTAAAAAAAAAAATACAAAAAGCAAAAAAGAAGCCAATCTTGAGGCCTATTCTTTAGTGAAATATTTATTTGTCTTTTGCTTGTGACATGATTGATATTTACAATCATATATTTTTCCATGGTATAAAATTGTTATATATTAAGTTTATAAGTTTTAATAAAGACATGTTAACAAAATGTCCAAGAAATATGAGCCACATGTTTATTTTTTAGTCATAGACACGAGCTAGGAATTGTGGGACACGTTGCAAAAAGAGTGTTAAACAAGTGTCCGAAATTAAAATTTTTAGTTTTTAATTATGGACACGACTAAATAGTATCGGACACGTGTCCGAGAGTGTCTGAGGAGTGTCAGTGTCCGACACGTATCCGACACGGACACGTCACTTTTTTAGAAGTGTCCGTGCTTCTTAGGTTGGCATAAAAAGAGGTGTCCTTTGTATACACAATGTAACGCCAAGATTGGTAACACAATGACACCGGACGTTTTACGAATACATCGTGTTGAATGCCCTTGGGATCACGGATTATCTAGCATAGGGTTGGCTAGTAATTATCATCAATACTTACTCAATCTAAATGCATCCATATTGTTAAGAAACCATGCCCTCAACATATGTAACTCAATCAAGTATGCATGAATTGATTATCAGATATGAATGAATGAATGAATGAATGTAATTTCAAGACCGAACTCCTAGTATGTATGATATGACAAGTATAACCAAGATGTATAAAAGATATGAATTTGAGTCGGTCTTGATACGTTAAGTCGGCACCACTTAGCTACGCCCTTATTAGGTTCGACAGGACCATTTCGGGTATGATATGATATGTCACTACTACAGTAGTCCTTGGAGGAGTTGTCGGCACTTCTCAACAAGCTAGGCTGATCCCCTAGAATCTGCACGTTCCCTCTAGATGATATGCTCTCTCTTGGGAAAATATGACCATGTGGTTGCCAATAAGTTTGTATGATAATCTGTTTATGATTCATTACTCATGCTTACTCATGCACGACATGCCTAGTGTACGATTTTTGCCTTCTTTTAATCAATATATACTCTTTTTAATCAATATATACTCTTACTTCATTTGATACGGCATGATGGTCTTATGTACCTCTATATACTTGCTTAACCGTCGTATTAACAGTGCTACCTTTGGTATTACAAGTACTAAACCTCGGGGACTAGATGAGGGTAATGCAGATGACGCCTTCTCTTAGTCATCGTACGAAGAGCGACAACGGGATACTTGCTGAGTGTTTAAGTTTGGATAGGCCTGTTTACACATTAAGATTTTGTTCATGCTTAATTAATCATGATCATGTAAATGAGAAATGGTTAAGTACAGACTGATTTATGAATGTTATGATAATTCCGTTGTTATTACAAATGTATTACACAGGCTCCGTTCACTGTTGAATGTAATTTACGTGTTGGAGGAACTTCTCTACACGTTCCTGTGCAATCTCCCTTGTAATGTTTTATGTGTGTATGTTTACATGCACAGATTACTACGGGATTACGTAGGCACACCCCGTGGGGCCATCCTAACTCCAATTCCCGGGATCGGGGCGTGACAGTTATCCCAGGAGAGAGTTCCACGCAACATAGGCTTGGAGTTTTAGATATTTACATTAGAAGTAGAAAGAGAGCGGTAGTAAACAAAATGAACCCTAAAACAAAATGGAGAGATTTGAAGAGAGAAAGGGCAAATATATTTAAAGACAAAATGATTGATAAGGGAGAATGGAATCTTGAAGGAGAAACTATAGTATTGTGGAATCAAATGGCTAATTGCATTAGGAATGTTGCAAAGGAGGTACTTGGAGAATTAAAAAGAAAGAGACATATTAATAAAGAAACATGGTGGTGGAGTGTGGAGGTTCATGAAATTAATCGAGAGAAAAAACAATTCTACAAAGTGTGGCAAGGGACTAAGAGTATGAAAAATTTTGAGTTGTATAAGAAGGCAAAAAAAGAAGCTAAGAAAATAGTAAGTAGTGCAAAGTTCAAAATATACGATGACCTCTATAATGGGTTGGGAACAAGAGAAGGAGAAAAGGATATTTTTAAGCTCGCAAAAATAAGAGAAAAGAAAAGTAGGGACTGAGATCATGTCAAATGTATCAAGAAAAATGAGGAAAATGTTCTGGTGAAGGACAATGATATTAAAGAAAGGTGGAAAGAATATTTTAGCAAACTTTTAAATGAAGAACATTTAGGGGATACAAGAGTTAAGGAGGATACTTCTTCATTAGAGCATACTTTTCTCCGTAGAATTAGAGAGGTGGAAGTGAAAAAAGCATTGAAGCGAATGAAGACAGGAAATGTTACAGGCCTAGATGGTATTCCGATAGAAGTATGGAAATGCTTAGGAGAGGTTGGGGTGAGTTGGTTATGTAGACTATTCAATAAGATACTTGTGACAAAGAAAATGCCGGATGAATGAAAAAGAAGCATTGTAATGCCTATATATAAGAATAAGGAAGATATACAAAATTGTACTAACTATCGGGGGATTAAACTTATGAGTCGTACTGTGAAGTTATGGGAGAGAATAATGGAGCAAAGACTTAGACAGAAGACCAAAATCTCTGAAAATCAATTTGGTTTTTTGCCAGGAAGATCAACTATGGAAGCTATCTTTTCACGTAAGCAATTAATGAAAAAATATCAAGCAAAAAAGAAAAATCTATACACGGTCTTTATCAATTTAGAAAAAGCTTATGATAGGGTACCAAGGAATTTAATTTGGTGACTTTTGAAGAAAATGAATGTCCCCAGATCCAGAGGTTACATTGAACTTTTTAAGGATATGTATGAAGAAGCAGTAACAAATGTGAGAACCATACGTGGAGAAACAGGTGGATTCCCTGTGACTATAAGTTTACATCATGAATCAACCTTAAGCCCTTATCTCTTTGCATTAATTATGGATGAGTTAACTGTGCATATTCAAGAAGAAGTACCATGATGTATGTTGTTTGTAGATGATATAATTTGATGGATTAATCAAGAGATGATGTAAATGCAAAACTTGAGAGATGGCGAGGGGCATTAGAATCTAGAGGCTTTAAATTAAGTCGTATAAAGATAAAATATATGGATTACAACTTCAATGGACATATACAAAGTATTGAAACCACTGTCAAAATTGAAACCCATAAGATACCACGTAGAGATTCTTTTTGGTACCTAGGCTCAATGATTAGTAAAGATGGGGAGATTGACGAAGATGTGGAGCATAGGATAAAAGCTGGATGGCTAAAGTGGAGACTAGTTTCTGGAGTGCTTTGTGACAGACGAATGCCAACGAAATTGAAAGGCAAATTTTACAAGACATTGGTTAGACTAGCTACGACATATGGAGCAGAATGTTGGACAATTAAAAAGACGCATATTCATAATATGGATGTAGCAGAAATGAAAATGCTTGGTGGATATGTGGTAAAACTAGGAAAGATAAAATTAGAAATGAGCGCTTTCGAGAGCATTTAGGGGTAGCACCAATAGGGGATAAGATTAGAGAAACCTGTTTAAGATAGTTTGGGCATGTTGAGCGTAGGCCAATAATGGCACCAGTGAGAAAAAGTCTGGCTATATAAGTGGATGACCCATCAAGAAGTAGGGGTAGGTCGAAGAAAACATTAATAGAGGTCACTGAATCAGATTTGAAGAAGTTTAACTTATCGAAGGATTTGGCCCAAAATAGAACGGAATGGAGAAACATAATTCATGTAGCCGACTCCAACATGGTTGGGATAAGGCTTTGATGATAATGATGATGATGATGATTTCCAAATCGAATATGAAATCCCTTTCTCACCTGCAAATTCAACAAAAAGGGATCTAAATTCTGCTACATTGAAAGAGGAAATGATCTATGACAAGAAAACTTCATTCATAAAAAAATAGACGAAGCTAAAGAGTTCAGGGAAAGGAAACAAATAAGTAATAAGTAAAAGACAAAATGCACTCCAGCAAAGGGAAAAAGCGACAACTAGTCTTGTGGATCTCTAAGCTCCTTCCATTTGAAATAATGTATAAACTCCTTTTGAACTAACATAAGACAGGTAATTTGAAATAATTCTAATTACAAATTCTAATGTCAAACTTCAAATTGTAGAAGCAGTAGTAACAACAGCAGTGGTACTGATAGAGCCCACTCAAATGATACGATCACACTGTTGCCATAAAATGATGGAAGCATGGTGAGACCACCTTTTGATAGGAATCATAAATGGCCTACCAATGATGTAATTCTTGGTCCGTCCACTTAATGATACAAGTATGGCATGACTCATCTAATTATGCAATCAAAGTAGGGGCACGCCCCTACTTTGATTTTCTGAACGAATTCCCGATGTCACGTCATGGGTGTTGGCATCTAAGAAGCATGGACACGGACACGAGACACAGATACGACACGATACGGACACGTTGACACGGCATTTCTCAAAAAAGTAAGACACGGATACGTCGGGGACACGTTAATAATATATATTAATTTATATATATAATCATTTACTAAAAAAATAATATCATTTTAACTTTTTTAATCAATTTAGCTATCAAAAATAAAAATTCAAGTACCAACTAACAAATATATCAAATTATCAAATATCAATATAGTACTAAAACATAATTCATAATCATTAAACATGAAATATCCATAGTTCCATAAAATCCATATAACAAAAAGGGCGGATCATCTCTTTCCCCTAAAAAAAAAAATACAAAAAGCAAAAAAGAAGCCAATCTTGAGGCCTATTCTTTAGTGAAATATTTATTTGTCTTTTGCTTGTGACATGATTGATATTTACAATCATATATTTTTCCATGGTATAAAATTGTTATATATTAAGTTTATAAGTTTTAATAAAGACATGTTAACAAAATGTCCAAGAAATATGAGCCACATGTTTATTTTTTAGTCATAGACACGAGCTAGGAATTGTGGGACACGTTGCAAAAAGAGTGTTAAACAAGTGTCCGAAATTAAAATTTTTAGTTTTTAATTATGGACACGACTAAATAGTATCGGACACGTGTCCGAGAGTGTCTGAGGAGTGTCAGTGTCCGACACGTATCCGACACGGACACGTCACTTTTTTAGAAGTGTCCGTGCTTCTTAGGTTGGCATAAAAAGAGGTGTCCTTTGTATACACAATGTAACGCCAAGATTGGTAACACAATGACACCGGACGTTTTACGAATACATCGTGTTGAATGCCCTTGGGATCACGGATTATCTAGCATAGGGTTGGCTAGTAATTATCATCAATACTTACTCAATCTAAATGCATCCATATTGTTAAGAAACCATGCCCTCAACATATGTAACTCAATCAAGTATGCATGAATTGATTATCAGATATGAATGAATGAATGAATGAATGTAATTTCAAGACCGAACTCCTAGTATGTATGATATGACAAGTATAACCAAGATGTATAAAAGATATGAATTTGAGTCGGTCTTGATACGTTAAGTCGGCACCACTTAGCTACGCCCTTATTAGGTTCGACAGGACCATTTCGGGTATGATATGATATGTCACTACTGCAGTAGTCCTTGGAGGAGTTGTCGGCACTTCTCAACAAGCTAGGCTGATCCCCTAGAATCTGCACGTTCCCTCTAGATGATATGCTCTCTCTTGGGAAAATATGACCATGTGGTTGCCAATAAGTTTGTATGATAATCTGTTTATGATTCATTACTCATGCTTACTCATGCACGACATGCCTAGTGTACGATTTTTGCCTTCTTTTAATCAATATATACTCTTTTTAATCAATATATACTCTTACTTCATTTGATACGGCATGATGGTCTTATGTACCTCTATATACTTGCTTAACCGTCGTATTAACAGTGCTACCTTTGGTATTACAAGTACTAAACCTCGGGGACTAGATGAGGGTAATGCAGATGACGCCTTCTCTTAGTCATCGTACGAAGAGCGACAACGGGATACTTGCTGAGTGTTTAAGTTTGGATAGGCCTGTTTACACATTAAGATTTTGTTCATGCTTAATTAATCATGATCATGTAAATGAGAAATGGTTAAGTACAGACTGATTTATGAATGTTATGATAATTCCGTTGTTATTACAAATGTATTACACAGGCTCCGTTCACTGTTGAATGTAATTTACGTGTTGGAGGAACTTCTCTACACGTTCCTGTGCAATCTCCCTTGTAATGTTTTATGTGTGTATGTTTACATGCACAGATTACTACGGGATTACGTAGGCACACCCCGTGGGGCCATCCTAACTCCAATTCCCGGGATCGGGGCGTGACAGTTATCCCAGGAGAGAGTTCCACGCAACATAGGCTTGGAGTTTTAGATATTTACATTAGAAGTAGAAAGAGAGCGGTAGTAAACAAAATGAACCCTAAAACAAAATGGAGAGATTTGAAGAGAGAAAGGGCAAATATATTTAAAGACAAAATGATTGATAAGGGAGAATGGAATCTTGAAGGAGAAACTATAGTATTGTGGAATCAAATGGCTAATTGCATTAGGAATGTTGCAAAGGAGGTACTTGGAGAATTAAAAAGAAAGAGACATATTAATAAAGAAACATGGTGGTGGAGTGTGGAGGTTCATGAAATTAATCGAGAGAAAAAACAATTCTACAAAGTGTGGCAAGGGACTAAGAGTATGAAAAATTTTGAGTTGTATAAGAAGGCAAAAAAAGAAGCTAAGAAAATAGTAAGTAGTGCAAAGTTCAAAATATACGATGACCTCTATAATGGGTTGGGAACAAGAGAAGGAGAAAAGGATATTTTTAAGCTCGCAAAAATAAGAGAAAAGAAAAGTAGGGACTGAGATCATGTCAAATGTATCAAGAAAAATGAGGAAAATGTTCTGGTGAAGGACAATGATATTAAAGAAAGGTGGAAAGAATATTTTAGCAAACTTTTAAATGAAGAACATTTAGGGGATACAAGAGTTAAGGAGGATACTTCTTCATTAGAGCATACTTTTCTCCGTAGAATTAGAGAGGTGGAAGTGAAAAAAGCATTGAAGCGAATGAAGACAGGAAATGTTACAGGCCTAGATGGTATTCCGATAGAAGTATGGAAATGCTTAGGAGAGGTTGGGGTGAGTTGGTTATGTAGACTATTCAATAAGATACTTGTGACAAAGAAAATGCCGGATGAATGAAAAAGAAGCATTGTAATGCCTATATATAAGAATAAGGAAGATATACAAAATTGTACTAACTATCGGGGGATTAAACTTATGAGTCGTACTGTGAAGTTATGGGAGAGAATAATGGAGCAAAGACTTAGACAGAAGACCAAAATCTCTGAAAATCAATTTGGTTTTTTGCCAGGAAGATCAACTATGGAAGCTATCTTTTCACGTAAGCAATTAATGAAAAAATATCAAGCAAAAAAGAAAAATCTATACACGGTCTTTATCAATTTAGAAAAAGCTTATGATAGGGTACCAAGGAATTTAATTTGGTGACTTTTGAAGAAAATGAATGTCCCCAGATCCAGAGGTTACATTGAACTTTTTAAGGATATGTATGAAGAAGCAGTAACAAATGTGAGAACCATACGTGGAGAAACAGGTGGATTCCCTGTGACTATAAGTTTACATCATGAATCAACCTTAAGCCCTTATCTCTTTGCATTAATTATGGATGAGTTAACTGTGCATATTCAAGAAGAAGTACCATGATGTATGTTGTTTGTAGATGATATAATTTGATGGATTAATCAAGAGATGATGTAAATGCAAAACTTGAGAGATGGCGAGGGGCATTAGAATCTAGAGGCTTTAAATTAAGTCGTATAAAGATAAAATATATGGATTACAACTTCAATGGACATATACAAAGTATTGAAACCACTGTCAAAATTGAAACCCATAAGATACCACGTAGAGATTCTTTTTGGTACCTAGGCTCAATGATTAGTAAAGATGGGGAGATTGACGAAGATGTGGAGCATAGGATAAAAGCTGGATGGCTAAAGTGGAGACTAGTTTCTGGAGTGCTTTGTGACAGACGAATGCCAACGAAATTGAAAGGCAAATTTTACAAGACATTGGTTAGACTAGCTACGACATATGGAGCAGAATGTTGGACAATTAAAAAGACGCATATTCATAATATGGATGTAGCAGAAATGAAAATGCTTGGTGGATATGTGGTAAAACTAGGAAAGATAAAATTAGAAATGAGCGCTTTCGAGAGCATTTAGGGGTAGCACCAATAGGGGATAAGATTAGAGAAACCTGTTTAAGATAGTTTGGGCATGTTGAGCGTAGGCCAATAATGGCACCAGTGAGAAAAAGTCTGGCTATATAAGTGGATGACCCATCAAGAAGTAGGGGTAGGTCGAAGAAAACATTAATAGAGGTCACTGAATCAGATTTGAAGAAGTTTAACTTATCGAAGGATTTGGCCCAAAATAGAACGGAATGGAGAAACATAATTCATGTAGCCGACTCCAACATGGTTGGGATAAGGCTTTGATGATAATGATGATGATGATGATTTCCAAATCGAATATGAAATCCCTTTCTCACCTGCAAATTCAACAAAAAGGGATCTAAATTCTGCTACATTGAAAGAGGAAATGATCTATGACAAGAAAACTTCATTCATAAAAAAATAGACGAAGCTAAAGAGTTCAGGGAAAGGAAACAAATAAGTAATAAGTAAAAGACAAAATGCACTCCAGCAAAGGGAAAAAGCGACAACTAGTCTTGTGGATCTCTAAGCTCCTTCCATTTGAAATAATGTATAAACTCCTTTTGAACTAACATAAGACAGGTAATTTGAAATAATTCTAATTACAAATTCTAATGTCAAACTTCAAATTGTAGAAGCAGTAGTAACAACAGCAGTGGTACTGATAGAGCCCACTCAAATGATACGATCACACTGTTGCCATAAAATGATGGAAGCATGGTGAGACCACCTTTTGATAGGAATCATAAATGGCCTACCAATGATGTAATTCTTGGTCCGTCCACTTAATGATACAAGTATGGCATGACTCATCTAATTATGCAATCAAAGTAGGGGCACGCCCCCCCCCAAATAAAATAAATAAAACCCAACCCAAAATAGAAAAACTCTAAAAAAAATTATACAAAAAAACCACCCACACCCACAATTTTTTAATCTCAATGAGCTCATCTAATGATGAAAACATAGCCAGGTGAATCATAGTAAAAATCATGGTGATGCTCTCTTGATTATTGAAATTAAAATTGGCTTAACTCAAAGATGGAAATCACAAAGTTGCCAAAGTGGAGTAGACCCTTTGTGACATCATTGGTTGTGCCTAATTGTGTTTTCCATTGCTATATGCATAAAGGTGATTCCACCATTAAACAGCACTCAATTTTGTTAAGTCTTTTGTTTTAAATGTAAAAGTTAATCACCGGATTGCTCATTAAAAAAGGTTGAAAAGCAATTCTGCGAGGCAATCTGGTATGCATTGCCACAATTCGACTTGAAATACTGGCCTTCCAGTTGCTAAGGCTTACAAACTATGGACTTCATTTGCAACCCCCATGGGAGCAGGTATAATATATTGCATAATTCAGTACAAGTGTACAACAGATTCCTATTTACTATAGCTGTCAGCTAATATAAGTACCAGAACAAAACAGTCATACTAATTTGTACTAGCATCATGGATATAAAAGATAAACCCAAAAATTTGAACCTTGGTATAGGCTAGATAATCAATTTACCTCATTAATCCGTTCTGCATCCTGCATCTTTTGCAGCATCCAACGATCAATCAAGATCTTGTTTTCAGCCTCCGCATTTCTAGCTCTCAACCTAGCCTCATCCAACTGTTCTTTAAGGAACTGGTTCTCACTAATCATTAGGTCTAGAGCCTTAATCTTTTCTTCTAAAGATTCCTTCAGTCTAGAGCATTCCTCCCTGCAAAATCTCATATTACTAAAGAATCAACTTTATCCCACATAACTTGCTGACGATTGAAAAAAATCACCCTTCTAGGGATAGTAAATAAACAATGAGCAAAATGCTACCTAGCTAGAGTGAGTTCATTTTGGAGAACGTTGATGGAAGAATCTCTCTCATGAAGTAAGGTTTTTGAGGATCTAGCCTCTGCGACTTCTGTCACAAGCTGCTCTGATAACCGCGCTTGAGCTTTGTAACATTGCTGAAGTTCCCGTTCAAGGTTTTCAGCTTTTTCCTTCCACTCTGATCCCTGCAAACATAAAAATCATCTAACTCACAAAGTTACAAAATAATTAAATTATAAATACATAAATAATGGGTAACGACAAAACATTTTCATACAACCATAAATTTTGAAAATAAGTAATTTACGCATTTTTAAGAGCTCTGATACAATGAAATAAGCAGAAAAGGTAGTGACTACTTTTATTCATTAATAGAATCAGTAAGCAAAAGCTAACCAAGATATCATACCACCAGAAATTTTATTGGACAAAAATGCCTTGCTAATTGTGGCTGTAAAGCAACCTTATAAAATGTTAAGGCAGCATGTGCCACATCATTGCCAAAGCATGGGGAGTAACGCTCAATGATTGGGGTGTAAGCTCATGAACATGCCCTTTTATTAAATAAACATTTCCAAACAAAAATGCCCTGCCGTTTTTTGAAAACAACATCTGTCAATGGAATATATGAACCCCGCCCACCCCCCCCCCCCCCCCCCCCCAACACACACACACACACACACACAGACAGAGAGACAGTCATCTAGTGTGAACATATATATTTATATATATATAGAGAGAGAGAGAGATAGAGAGTCATCTAGTACACGCGGCGTGCATTGGATGACTGTGTGCACCTCGACATGGGGCCCAAATGGAATCCCACCTAGGACTGGGACCAAGGGGGATTGAAAGATCTCCCTGGCCCCTCCTCTCTACAAAAAATTAGGCCCATCCCTTACCTCAATCATCTCCATCTGGGTCCCACAAGTTCCGATGATGTACAGTTCATTTGGATGGTGTGCAGTCGATCCAACAGTCCAATCTATTCGGATGGGACCCACACTTGGTGGACTGGTGCAATTCAGGGGGTGTTGTGTGTGGTCCATTTGGATGGACCATCAGGTGGGCCCCACCCCCAATGCGCAAAGTTGCGCGCCGATAGCCAACATATATATATATATATGTGGAGGGTAACTGAATGAAGTGAAAGCTCCATCTAGGGCGGTACAAGCAAAAAAGAGGACTGCAGCTATCGATAACAACCACGACAACTAAAAAAAAATAGACCCCAAGAAAGCCTTCATCTAGGGTGGTACAGGCCAAACAAGAGGATTCCAGCTATCAGTAACAACCAAGACAACTGTGGGGCAGTCCAATTCCAAAGCTACAACTTAACTTTTCCAAGGACAACCCACTTGGTTAAATAGGTAGAAACAGGCTCACATATTTAAACAGATAATAAATGACTACCCCTTGATTATTCTCCCTGACAAATTTGCTAGAGTAACAAATGAATATAACCACTCTTCAATATTTGTTATTTGACTGCTAGCATACTTCGCAGCTAGCTAGCCTATCATCATCGCATTGATGTGTAAATGCTTCAAGTGATTGTAAATTTACATTTAATGGATTTAACTATTATTGTTAGAATCCTACAATTCACATCTAGAATCTACGATTCATGTCGAATCTTGAGGCAAATGATTTGTATCTATGCAACAAATCCCATTTCCATGTAAATCTTAAGATTCAGGTCTGAATATTATGATAGGCTACTTGTTCCCTTGAATCTTATGATCCAAGAAATTCAGCCGAGTTAGAATAGCCACAACCAAGAGGTTAATATTAATCTATTACTTTTTTCATTCTTTCCTTCTTTGTTAGTGTTTTTATTTTGAGAAGGTTGTTTAGGGGTTAACAATACCTCTTCTTTATAGTGTTTTTTTTTTTTTTTTTCATTCTGGAGAGGTTTTAGAGATGAATAGGGAACAACCTTTTAACTAAAATGTTTCATTGCACATACAGGGTTTTTCCCTTTTTTTTTTTGGGGTTTTTTTCTTTTTCAACACCTTTTTAACTTCAATACACATCCTACCATGTAAGATCGATGATTTGGATTTTACGTTTATTTTTCGATTTAGCAAGAACAAGTTCCATTGAAACTAATTTATTTTCCTAGTAACATTAATCTCTTAAACATATTTAACCATTTAGATAGATCATTATATTAATATATGCTAATGATTTTATTCATATGCTTGTAGCATAGTCTTATTTTTCATTGTATTTGTAACTTTGTATTGCTGGATTATGAATAACTTTGTAATTATTTTTTACACTTTATAAGGAAAAAAATCCAATGATTCAATTCATCCTTTTGAATGATTTTCAATATGATTTTGATTTTCAAAATAATAGATTTAACTTCAATGAAATGAGTCACAATGTCATATAACTGTAGCTCAACAAATTCAAGAGTTATGTTCATTTAAAATCATCTACCAATACAAAACCCACATGAAATTTGAGGTATCATAGAGACATATACACCAGTTGATAATGCAAATAACATCAAAATCTAAAAAATTTTCATATTTTGAATTTTTAAATATTCTTATAGATATTCTACCAAAGAAATTACACAATGAGAACTGATATGCATCATTTTCCGGACCAGCTGATATGCCTTATAAGTTATGGTAATGATAGTTTGAGCTTTGGCCCCTGAGCAAGGGATAATTCTCAATTGTTGGACATTCTGTTCCTATTGCTTAGTTCTATTAGCTGAACTAGAAAGTTCTGTATAGAAGTTTTATCTGTTTGGTTCTTGTCATTCTAGTATTACGTTCTTAGATTTTTTATTTATTTTGTTTTATTATTTTTTTTAAATTTTTTTTGCTACATTGGGACACTGGTCTAGGTGTGAACTTCAAAGTGAGGACCCAGGGATCAATCCCTTGGCATATATATGGACAAAAGGTGCCCACACCACTCAACAATGAGTGAGTTGTTAGTATGAGTTTTAATTAATAAGGGCTACTTAAAGTATTCATATAAGTGTCATAAAAGGATTCAGTCAAACAACTTGTTCAAGTTTATGGAATAAGAAATATTTCTTTTGTGTAGTGCTCTACGGAAACCAATTCTCATCCATTTTGCTTTCTAAATTTCTTTCTGTGCAACTAAGAAAACCCCTAGATCATTTTATATCACATGATCGGAACCCATCTTCTGCTATGGTTTGATCTTTGAAAAGCACAATCATCTGAAAGCTGTGTGAAGCACTTGGTATCATATCCAAACAGCATAGACAGAAGTAGGAGTAATTGTTCTCTGCTAGGATCATTCTATCCACAAGAGCATATTGGTGTTGTCCCTGACTCATCGTCATCATCATCAAAGCCTTGTTCCAACTATGTTGAGGTCAGCTACATGAATTTTGTTTCGCGATTCCGATCTATCAAGAGCCAAATCCTCAAATAAGTTATACTTCTACAGATTTATTTTTACCATCTCCATACACATCCTCTTCAACCTATCCCTTCCTCTTGGTGAGCCGTCAACTTGCATAGCTAAACTTCTCCTTAACAGCATACCCAAGACTTTTGTTTGACGGGGGGCAGACAATGGAATAATATTATTTTCTTCATTATTTCGTTGTTTGAGGGGCATAAGGGCTTATTTCTATATTTATATATATATATATATTTTTGAGACGGTAACAAAGACTTTTATAAAAGAAAAATGAGATTACAAAAAAAGGAATAAAAAGTGAGGTACAAGAGTAATATAACCCACCCCACCCCACCCCACCCCACCTACCTTACATAATAAAACCCTCCCAAGGATCACCCTTTCAAACCCTTGTTTAGCCAAAGCATAGGCCATAGAGTTGGCCGATCCTAGCTGGTGACAGAAAACAATGGAAATTGAGGTCAACAACACCCGGATTTCATTAAAGAGGAAATGAAATTTTCATGGATTGATCCTCTGAGACACCCGGGCAATTGCATTAGAAGAGTCACATTAGAAGGGCTTATTTCTATATAGGGCATGGGCCATCTGAAACATAGGCCCTTTCATCCTTTACCGGGGTCTGCAGGGGGCGAGTGCCCCCACTAGCCAATGCCTAGGTCCGCCCCTATGGGCACCATTGCCAGCCTATGTTGGACCTGCCCAAACCATCTCCAATGGTGTTGTCTGCGCCTGTTCTAGTAATAACCAATCTCCACTATTGCTAGGATAGGCAGATTTTCACCAGCAATATTCGCTGTCAAGTGACAAAACATGCGCCAAAATCAGTCCTCTGATATGTTTTTAAATACACAAATCAAGTTAGTGATCTGCAAAATCATTCCTATCAGTAGCAACAAATATTCTAGGCCCATTAACTCAGTCAAGTTGTAAGAACTACCCATGCTGTGAACAGCTACAAACAACTGATCATTTCAGTTTGCTTCTTGAGTATCACTGTTTCATTGATATCCATAATCTGTTTCTGGACATATTGAGCCTCGTTTTAAAATACTGTAAAAGCCTCAGTGCAAGGCTTTTGCTTGTTTGGACTGGCCATTGACATCAGGCAAAGTGTTGACTGCTGTGCCTGCCCAGTGCCCATAGTTGTCCTTGTCAAAGGATGTTAGATAAATTGCAGCCATTATATTCCAGACCTTTGATTTGAATATTGGAACAGGTTTAGGTGCAGAATTTTTACTACCGAAATCGACCAAATTCAATTGAGGTTCTTGGATCAATATAATAGCTGTTTGGTTTTGTTTATTTTGCAAAATTTCAGTGGCTCTGATGGAACTTCGTTTTAAATGTCAAGATATTGTCTTGAAGCTTCAAACATTGGAGTTACTGAACCTTTGGATTGGGAAGTGGGAGCAGATTGAATGATTGAGCTAGGTCAATCCAGAATGAAACCAAGTTTAGATCCAGACAAACATAATCCACATCAATTTGGACAAATTCTCATTTTATTTACACCACTTTTTGGGGTTCAAAATGCAATGTTATTGTTCTTCTATTCTTTTTTTCCCTTTTTTTCTATTCAACAAACCAAACACTATTAGATGACTTTTGGGGAAAAGGCAACACCCCATTTTGCCCACCTTGATTCAGTTCCTATGGCTTTAGAGAAATATATTTGGATCGGTGGAGGAATTCAAGGGGCTTATATCAAAAGTAGACCAAAGAATGAAAATATATCCCAAAAAAAAAAAAAACCTCTATAGCTGTGGAAGCTACAACTCTACAAGTCCTCTCAATAAATTCTGGATTCACAGTTAATAGTCCTACAGGAATTCACGGGGCATTCACTTCAGAAATGGTACAGATTGTTGATTATAATTGAATAATTCTGCACAAAATGATCCATAAAAATTTAGATTGCAGCAGACTCCTTTGTTAAATACGGATCAAACTTGGAACAGGAAAAGCCGCTTTCCTTTATGATTACATTCAGATAATACAGAAATATATTCAGCATGAGTTGACTAAAATTAATTGACCAACAACGTAAGAATGTTAAATATGCTTTCACAATTCATCATCCTAATGGCTATGCACAAGTTAAAAAATGTACATGCAGTGTGGCAAAATACCCTTACAAACAATTCAGAGAGTCAAAAACTTTTGGGGTTTAAATCTTCTTTTCACAATCTTAGCAGAGGAATTAATTAGGCTTGGTTCACAATCTTAAGCAGCTATCACATGCTAAAGGTGCAAACCTCAAGAAGGTGGTTGCAAACCTTCAGCCTGTCATAAATTGGATATAAACAGTATCGAGGTGTATCTGTATCTCACAGTATGTCACAGTGTATACTCATATTAGTTGGTGCCCAGAAACAAAAAAGTCTCAACATAAGCATATGATGCAAAGAGAATTATCCCCAATCAGATCATCATCGCCATCGTCGTCATGGAATTTCTCATCTCTTTGGGGTCGGTTTGTGAGTTCTACTCTTCACAGGAACCTGTTTTTAGAATTTCCCAAATCAGATATGTGAAAGAAAATATTCTCCTGCACATGGTTTGGATAGGAACCACGCACAGCAGCCATTCCAAGTGAATTTAATGGGTGGGGCCTGCCTCTGTCACCGTCCAAATCCTCAGTACCTAAGTGAAACGTGCGCAGGGGATTGTTTTCTGTAAAAGGAATGGCATTTACTAGAAAATTCCAAATTTTGATCCTTTCAACAAGTTATGAAACTATACTTCTTGAATCCCATGTATGAATGAGAACCCATATACCACAGATTACAAGAAATTGTACATTTTCAACTATTCGTTTCGTTTCGAAAGCTTAAGAAAAGCAAAGGAGGGCGAAAGGGGTTCATCATCTCAAATCGACCACTATACCTCAATTATGAACTAAATTCCATTTAACAGACTTTACAAGAAATTGTCTGCAGACAAACTTTCAAACCATTTCCAAATATATATATATATATATATCTATATATACATATACAGACATACATACACACACATCTAATTCCACATCATTTCAAAGAGCAAATGGGTCATGACTGAAACAAACCCAGAATTACAGGTACTTACTAAATCCCATATACCACACAGATTGCCAGAAATTTCCAATTTTTTAATTATCAACCACTTCAAATAAACAAATAAATAAAACGGGGAGGGGGGTCAACTTCCTGAATCAAGATAATCATTAAATCCCACAAATCAGAGATTAGAAGAAAGAAATTCTCTACTTTATCAGTTCAATGACAATGGGTCATCACCAAAAACAAAACCTGAGAAGCGAGAGGCCTCGAAAGCGCGATGAAAGCGGGAGCATGAGCGCCTTCTTCAATCAGATGCCGCCTTCGCAGCGCCTTCATTGCGTGCTTTATAGCCATCTTAGCAGTTTCATCATCCTCTAACCTGAAATTCAATGCAAAAGTTTGATTTTTATTCCTTTCGAGTAACAAGAAAACAGAGAGAGATAGGAAACAAACACTAGGATAAAAAAAAAGTTGTAATGTTGGGTATTCTTACATTTTGAGTTTTGATGGATTGGAAGAAGAGGAGATTTGAGATGGTGGGGTTTGGGTTACTCTGCAAAAAGAAGCCCAAATGTTGGAAGAGGAAGAAGACCAGAGGAGCCCGTCTCCCTTCAAAATCAAGAAACGGCAGTTGAGTTCTCCAGACTTATCATGGAGATTCCGGACTCTCTACAAATTGGCAGTTTATGTTTTTATCTATTATTATTAATTAGTTAATTAATTATTATTGATTATTAATTGTTGTTATTGTTGTGGTTGTTTTATTGTTGTTAATGTTAATCCACATATAGTTGACCAAACAGGGTGTACCAAACATGGTGGACAAAATGGGGAACATCAAATTTATATAAGTAGGCCTATCTTCTCAAAATCCAAACTATTCATAATATGCACCACTAAATTTTGGAGGACATATCCCATAATAATAGGTGCTGATCGAAGTAGGAGAAAATCATCTCCATTTTTGAATGTAGTACCCTTAGAATTCTTCTAAAAACACACAGAAAATCAATGTTTTGTTTTCTTTTCTTTTTTTTTTTTGACTTGGAACCGTACAACCCCACCCACAAACATTATAGGGTCAAGGAACTTCATTAAAGCTGTAATTAGTGCTAGCAGCGGATCTAAGTTTTTTTCTAGGGGTGTGAACCCTAATAAGTACTTTAATTTTTGGGGTAAACTAAGAATTTTCATGTGAAATTTGACCGTCGTTTCATGATTTTTATTGGGTTTTTGAAGTAGATTTAGAATTTTAATATAATATTAAAGGCAGCCCCACAATTTGACATGTGCGACCGCACCCACATACCGCACTCTACGGCTGCCGTTGAATTTAGTGCTGCTAGCATTTTATTGATTGGGTAATTAGTACCAACTTGCCAATAAATTTGATTTTTAGACACAACAGCTTAGTACAGCATTAATTGGACCACCTTTTACTCAAAATTGTCCATTAGATGAAAATTTCTTCCCTCTTTGTTGGATGAGTTCGCAATTAAACTCAAGGAGTAGTTAAGTTGGCCTAGAACTATAGTTTGATTACGGGAGATTGTAGGTTTGAACTAGACTACCACACTGTACCAAAAGGGATTTACTTGGCTTACCATGGGCCAAAGGGATTAGTCAAGCCCAACAAGCCTAGAACCCTCCGTTAGCCAAAAAAAAAAAAAAGTATGTAACTCAATTAAATGTTTCTAAAAAAAATTGTCCAATTCAAACGATGATAGTTGCAGTAAATGACAGGTCTAGATGGGTAAATATGTGGAACTTGAGGGATAACGTGGTGGTAGGCATCCGATTTCCATACCACCCACTAGGGTTGATTCTTGGTGAGTGCTTTAATTACTCATTGTTGGCTAGTGAGCCAGCCAAGCAAAAGACGGGTAAATATGTATGTCACATTCTTTACATGGATCCTTACCAAGTGGAACATGACTCAATGGTATAGTCGACTGTGTAAAAAATTATTTTAAAAGTGGGGTACAATTTATTTTGTAATGTCATCTAAATAAATTCATGAAATCTTTCATCATTGCTTAAACATAATTTATCTTCAAAATTAATTTATCATGATAATAGCTGTAAACATAATTTATCTTCAAAATTAATTTATCATGATAATAGCTTTTTGTGGTATTTTTAATGGCCAAAAACAGTGAGAGAAAAGAAATCGTTAGTTGCTCCTTTTTCTACCAATCATTTTCAAGGTGATTTGATTTAATAGTAAAATATTATCAACAAGGAGAAGATTTCTCGGATTGATAGGATTATGTTTAAATGGCTAGAATTTAGGGTTAGTTTTCCTATTAGGTTTCTATTTCAAATCACTAAAAACAAAGAAAGTATCAAATACCATAAAATGTGAGAAGTTTTTGCAACACTTATCTATATATTATTATATTAGTTTAGAATTAAAATAAAAAAAGAAGAAGCCTTAAAGTTGTTTGATATGAGTGTTTTTCTAGAAATTAGTTTTTTTACTATTGATTCATTAAAACTCTATATTTAGATAAACATTAAATAGCATAAAATTAACTATAATCCTAAGAATGACTCCTCCTAAGTGTTGAAACGTATTTCTGCCTTTACTAACTATTCAAAATATCGCGGGATTAATCAATGGAGGAAACTTATAATATGATATTAGAGCCAATTAGATGTGAATTTGAATCCACGGAGGAACAACTTGATGTTGAAATTTGTGGATCACAAAATGAGCGCAGAGCAATTTCTACCCAAGGGGGACTGTTTAGATTTTTTTTTCTAAAAAAGCATTTAATTAAAGAGAGAAAAAGAAAAAAAGAAGATAGCACAGAACAAGAATAGCACAAACAAAAGGAGGGTGAACCCAACGGACCCAACCTATATCCTCTCTGTCCAGTAGAGTAACAAGACTGCAGTCTGCAGTGTTTAGGGTTGTTTATCAATTCAACAAATTAACCATAATATTGGGCTTCATTATATCTTGGAGACAGGTCACTTGTTAACCAATTGCTAATTAGATTCAACGAGTAGAAAGCCAAAAAAAAAGAAAAAAAACCCCTAAGAAGTGCTTATAGCACAGGTCATGAAGCATCCTTTGGCCTTCCAAAGTTTCTTAGTTTTCTTCGAGGCAGCTAACACCAACACATGGTTATTGCTTTATGATTTTTACTGCTTTTCAATGGTAAACCTCTTCAGTATCATACTGGGGACTTTCATCTATATGTACACCTCTCTGAACAATTCATAACAAAAATTTCTGCCAACGCACTCATGGTGGCGGGCACCTTCGCATCACATATATGTCAATTCCATGTTTTAAAGTTGAATGTATCACTCCTGCTAAGAAATATAATTCAGCAAGAACTTTCATATCTTTTTTTTTTTCGTTAAATAAATTTTCCATATCCTTCACTGTCTATGCGGGTTTGAAGAATTTTGATTGCAAAATAAAAACGAAACTGATTGATGCCATTATTGACATCGTATGGCGATCACAGCTCAAACCATGTTTTAGGACAGCCAATTAGATCATGTTACTTCTGTGTTAGAAGGACAATGTTCTCCTATGGCATTTTTGCTATTAGATAGTACAGCTCTTGCGGCTCATATCTATCGATGGGAGGACAAGGGGAAGCCGAAAAGCAACCCCACCAGATTATCCTGGCGATTGGTTTAACTGCCTTGAAGGTTAATAGCATCCTAGCCGTAGATCATTTTGAGATTTGATCTAATAGTGAGTGAAGTTTCATTGAGTTTAAAATTGGTCTTAATGCAATATCATAGATGACAAGAGCATCCAAAGGGCTGCACTGATCAAAGGTGAGCCCCATAGAGTTGGATTGCATGTATACTCTGCTTGCAGGAGAACATGAAAAACAAACTTAGAAGATTGAGTTTACACAGGTGAGTACATGACTAAGTGCTCAGTTATTCTCAAAACAGTCCTACTTGTTTTGAGTCACTGCACAGTGCTGCATGAAAGTCGTGAACCATGCTGTTTTATTCATCGACTATGAAACTCAACTCATCTGAGTCAACTCAATAAACAAAAACCTTGAGTGGCTTGCTGAGAAAAGTTTAACCCATGCAATATATCAAAAGAGCAATGGTACACTTATACAACCACAAAAAGCACTAGAAAAGGTTTAGACTTTGTCATATCAAAAAGACTTCAATTTAACTCAACTTGGTATAAGATTTTGATTCATAGGAATCAGTTGTTTTGTGAGGATTCTTGATATGGAATTTTCAAATTCATGAATTCATGTCTATCTTGATATCACGGGTTTGATTGCTCATGTTATTATTTATTTTTTATGAAGTCTGAGCGGGCCCATGGGTTGAATGAATAAATTTTTTGCATTATTTAAATCATTAAGACACAATTAGGGGTGGCAAACAGTTTGGGTAGGGTCAAAATGGGTTGAGTTGACTGTGGGTTATCCATCGTTGAAGTCCAACCCATACCCAAACTGTTTTATGTAACGAGTCAAGTAACTTTAACCTGCACCTGGTGCGGTGCAACCCATTTCATCCAAACCAAGTAGTAGAATCTTGCCCAAACCGAATCCATTTTGAGTATATAAAGTTATATTTGAATCAAATTGCAGGTAGAAAGCTGGCCAAGAATTTTAAAATAGCCTTCATAAAAACAAATCCTAATATATATTTTATTAATATAAGTTTAGAATCTGCCAAGTGCCAGGTGAATTTAGACTAAAAAAAGCTTTATCTTTTCTAAGATTTCAGTGTTCTTTCCTCTTGTCATTATTGGGATCGGTCGACGGTTAATTGGATAAAATATGGTGTAGCAGGTATGAGTGAATGGAAGGCAAGATTGTGATATCTCCCAATGGCAGCATATCCTAGAACCCAAGAAAATTAAAACAAATCTCATGAAAACAAATTGGTGAAACTATATTAAAACCATACAATGATATTATCTCCCTATTTACTTTCTTTCTTTTTTCCTTTTCTTTTTAACTAATGATCCTGTTGGTATCAGCGGCGCAATGGAAACAATCTGCGATCAACGAATCTACCACGATGAACACAAGCAATCACACCATCAAGCAATCACACACATGACACAGCAGTTTTACGTGGTTCGGCAACTTACCTACGTCCACGGGAGGAGAGAACTCATATACTATGATCCCATCTCTATCCCCTCAGGATCTAGGGTTACAATACATCAATATATATAGTTCCCGCTTTCTTGGCCACCAAGAAAACCCATACACAATGACTAAAATACCACTAACCCTGAGCCTCGGTTCTGGCTAAACCAGACGACCGATCCGGCTAAACCAGAATACAAGACATAACCCAACAATCTCCACCTTGGCTTGGATTCCGCAAATCCTCAGAGCCACCTTGAGATACCCGGTAATGTCTTCACGCACCTTGCTGAAGGTACGCCTCCGCACACGCTATGACCTAGCGTGGCCACAGTTGCCTCCTTTGACCTCAACACCACTGTCTTGAACCTCCGAAGTGCTCTCCATTTGTTGCCACATGCATGCATCCTTGCAACACAATGAACCTAACTTCCGTCCGTCAAGACAAAACTGAAGACCTTCCTGAATCCGGATCTCACTGGTACCTTGTGAATCCTTCCTTCTGTCTCCATCCCGGTGTTCTTTCCGTCAAATCTGCAACTGTCTTGTTCTAGTCTGTTCTGGTGGGTTGTGCACAGTACATGCGGGTTAGGTATGGCCCGATGCTTAAACCGGCTTACTCCGACCTGAACAAAACTACCTTTTCTTCCCCGAGAAAATCATCTCCGTTCAGGGCTTCCTGGATTTCCTCTAGATGATATCATTGAAGATCCATCAATCCATCTTCCAATGATCCGTCGCATCTAACTCCACCTGAACCACAGATTTCCTCCCATGTTATTTGATGTCTCCTTCACTGCTCCACCTGAAAAAGCATACCCTATCAACCTGTAGAGATTTCTGACCATCTCACCCTCCCTGATGACCAATGTTCCCTTTTCCACCGTCGTAACTCCACCCGCTACAGTGCACTTGCAGCCTTTGAAGTATAAGGCACACAAAGAAATCCAATTCTTCGTAATCCCGGAACATATATCACAACCGTTAGGGTTTGAATAACATCATTATACATCTGGATTTCTACCGTTCTTATCTCAAATGCTCATCAGTTGCATTATCCCTCCATAAGAACAAATCCATCAACCATGATAGTTATTTGCATCAAACGAATCTCTACGCGAACATATAATAGAAAGAATCTGAATCCCAATACCATGAATCAACAACCGGATCCATACCTGTAGCGACCAAAACTAATTCCCTGTCAACCGAATCCGAGCTTTGTTGCACACTACCTCCTTCTGATTCTGATTCCTTTTGCTTTTCCACTTTGGCATGTCGCTCCTTCCCGATCCCTTCGACGCGGATCTGAGCTTTCATCAAAGTTCTGGAGTAATCTACCATTCTTGACATCAAGCTAACACTTTTCAATCATTGCTGTGTCACGGAGTCTAACACTCTATCCTGCCAATCCCTGAAGTCATTTCTCTATCAAACACTTCAATCTGGCCTGTGATGCTTGAATCCATTGCTATCATCGTGAATCTGTCAGTTTCTTCAGTCCCCCAATTTTCTGCCCATCAAACTGCCAATATCTTTTATCTGCCTCGTAGATCTCGTCACCGTGAGCACGCTGGAAGAAACAGATCTAAAATCCGACTCCGGATGGCTTAGATATCGCAGAAACAATTTTCTACGCTCCGATTAGTCAACCGTCCCTGTTGACTGTCAAACTGCCAATCTTCTTCCACAGACGCGTAGATCTCCTCGAAACGAGCTCATAGAACAAAACAGAGCGCGAATCTGAGTCCGGATGACCCCAAAATTCGCAAAACAATTCTGGCCGTCGATCTGGTCAAATCTGATCTTTGACCGGATCGGCTGACGTCGGCTGACGTTAGCGCTCTGCTGGCGGGCTGGACGGTCTACAGAACCGGGTTCGGGTCCGACCTGACTCGGAACCAAAACTTCTCTGCTGCGCTGGGCTAGACCAGCTGCTTACGAGTCGGGTCGAACCTGACCTGACCCGGACTGAACCTGTTGCTGCTCTTTTGGGCTGTGCTGCAACCGGGTCGGGTCGAACCTGACCTGACCCGGCCCGAATGCCCTTCTTCTTCCTCTGTTCTCTGTTCTGCTGACTGCGACTGCAACAGAGCAACTGGCCGGACGCGCCGGGTCTTCGTCCTCGGATACGTTCCAGCGACCAAGGACGGCGGGCTGCGACGGAACCCGGGACGGAACGGAACGGCGATCGCAGCGGTTCCAGAATAGGTCGGAACACGACGGAACCCGGGACGGAACGGCGATCGCAGCGGCTGCGTGCAGCAACGGTGCAGTGGGCGGCGACGGCTTCTGCGTGCGTCTTCTCCGGCGATCCGAGCGGGGTAGCAGCGGCGGCAGTGGCTTGACGATGTGCAGCGAACGGCCGGCGACCGGTGATTACAGAATTTTTTTTGTTTTCTTCCGTTCTTCATCGTCAAAACCAGCAACCCTTCTGTTTCTTCTGTGGTGAACTGCAAATCACTTGATCTCTTCGACCCGATGATCTTCCCTAACAAACTCGATCCATCAATCGCAAACCACGAGCGATCTCAACCTCGCTCTGATACCACTTGTTGGTATCAGCGGCGCAACGGAAACAATCTGCGATCAACGAATCTACCGCGATGAACACAAGCAATCACACCATCAAGCAATCACACACATGACACAGCAGTTTTACGTGGTTCGGCAACTTACCTACGTCCACGGGAGGAGAGAACTCATCTACTATGATCCCATCTCTATCCCCTCAGGATCTAGGGTTACAATACATCAATATATATAGTTCCCGCTTTCTTGGCCACCAAGAAAACCCATACACAATGACTAAAATACCCCTAACCCTGAGCCTCGGTTCTGGCTAACCCAGACGACCGATCCGGCTAAGCCGGAATACAAGACATAACCCAACAGATCCATGCTACAAATTGGACTTCAATTTGAGCAAAATTATGGATGTTTAAAGCATAATATTAAAGATAGTAGCTTTTTACCCCCAAAAAAGAGCAATTTTTTTTAATCCCTAAGCAATGAAGTTTCATAATTCCACAATGCCCAAATTGACTGTCTTTTATAAATGCAAAATAAAGAGCTTTCCAACAATATATTGCAGTGGCAAGTCTGGGATCAGATCAAAGGATATGCTAATGAGAGCATGGATGCCCAAGCCATCCATAATGCATCATTTTATTCTGATGCTCTATAAAGTCAAATGGATAGCCAAACTTACCCGTCAATGGTCACTTAGAAAATGACAGGTTTGGAGGGACGGTATCAATGAACGCCTTGCTGGAATAAGTAAGAATATAAAATGCCAAAAGTCTGTAAAAATAACACTAAAAAATAGAAATAATTGATGATGATGAAAACCAAGTAAAACTAGAAGTAGAAGAAATTGAATCAATCGTCCATTTCTCTTGTTTGTTAGGGAGCCAAATCCATCATCATGTGGCCCTTGATTCTTAAACCATAATGCCAAACTGTATACAAAACAAACCTGCCTTGTCATAGACAGAAAAGAAACCACATCCTCTTTGGCATTTGGGATACTAGCATCAGAATCCCTCCAGATAAAAGATCCTTCACTTTTGGGATACTAACATCAGAATGCCGCAAGATTAAAGCTCCTTCATTTGTAACATCCTTGTATACTTAAAACATCTCCCATTTGGCTCCCTACAAACCCATAACTCATAACTCCGGAGGGTGAGATACTAATAGCTATATTCTATTTCGAGGATGGTGGACATTAGCTTGTCATGGTATATATGAAAGTAGATTTTCAACACCACCCGGAACTTGCCGTGTTCATGTGACAAGAACCGTAAAAAGATGGAGGAGGAGAAGGAGAAGATATCAGTTTTTCACCTATTCAGATTCGCCGATCGGGTTGACCAATGTTTAGTGGCGTTAGGGCTTGCCGGATGCATTGGAGATGGTTTGATGAGCCCTCTTACGATGTTGGTCCTCGGCAGCATGATCAATACTTATGGGACTGCTGGTCCCTCTTTGGCCAACCATGAGATCAATGAGGTTAGTTTAGAAACTTAAAAGGCTGTTTAACTATTGAAACTTTTTGTTATCAAATGTTGTGCTCCTTCTGAGAAATATAAGATTGTTCTGAAAGAAATAGTTGCACAAGTCATCTATACAAGTGACGTTTGATTGATCAAGAACAATGTTGTAAATATGGCCTACATAATTGTATTGCAATATTTTCTTGACATTAATATCTTACCACTCTGTTTTGCAGTATGCACTTAAGTTACTCTATGTGGCCATTGGAGTTGGAATGGGTGCTTTCATTGGTAAGTAGCATACTCTATGATTTTATAATGTAAGATTTTATAATTTAAGTACTAAGTTAAGTGTATAATACAACTGAATTTTCATTTTATAATCATGGTATGTATGCGTATGGAGCATTTCCCATAAAAAAATGAAACAGTTTGCAAAGAGTGAATAACTTTCTATTGTTCCTGTTAATATTTTCCGCAACTTTTGTTTTATGAGGTATAAACATTTTTCACAATTATTGTGGAAAGCAAATTCAAATCAAAGAAAAAGAGAACCATTTTCTTAGTACCTTGGTGTCGGAAGCCTAGCCAGAAGGAGGCCTGTGAGGGGATTTCTTTTGAAAGACTCAGCCTAGCAACCAGTAGTCTGGCCGAGTCAGCCTACTAGCCACTCAACTAGTTTGGAGAACAAGAAGGAAACGGAGTTTTGGTTATTTATGAGGAGATAGGAAGAGAGCCCATTAGTTAGTGTTAACAAGTGCTTACTCTAGATGTTTAAGCTGATAGACAACGGTATAACAATGTGTATCAAAGTTACAACACTTAGTATCTGCAACATCAAGCCTGGGAGAAGCCCATTCTCCAATTAACTCAGTCAAACTACCTATGGGATGCTGGACTTTCTCTGGACCACCTCCAGGCAGTTCTAGCCCGCCTTGATTTTGGATGGGCAAAGCAGAGAGGGTCAGCTCATCCTGGTTCAAAGTTGGGTTGGGTTTCTCTTTGTAGGTCATAGCTCGGGCTTTTATGGAAATTGAAACCCATACATAAAAGTTTGGGCATTAGCAGACCCTGAACCGGAACTAGGACAACTACTCTTTCTTCTAATTTGGTCGTTTACGTTGCTCTCCGGCCCAATAATCTGTTAACAGGTCGGGTCTAATATTTTTCTTTTAGATGGTGGGTTAGGCCTAGGCCCAATTTTTTTTACCCTCCCACAACATGATCAAATTTATGCTGCTTGATCTTCTCCATTCCATTCTGTGTGTGCAGAAGGATTGTGTTGGACTAGAACTGCAGAGAGGCAGGCATCTCGCATGCGAAAGATGTACCTCAATTCTGTTCTTCGACAGGATGTGGGGTTCTTCGACACCAGTGCTAGTGCTTCCATGACCCATGAGGTGGTCACGTCCATGTCCTCTGATGCTCATGTGATACAGGATGTTCTAAGTGAGAAGGTAATCAAAGCATTTTATCTCCAAGCACCAGAAGATCATTCCTTGAGTTCAGTACAGACTCTGGATCCAGGCTTAGATCCATGATTGGGTCAAACGACTCGATTAGGACCCAACAATAGTTTATTAATACAGTAAAAGGACAGGTCTCGTTAAATATGATTTGGTCTAGTCTGGGTCGGGGTATGTATTTTGGGATGTAGACCCGGAACCTGACTAAATACAATTGGCTCCAGGTCAGTGTGGACTCAGGTTGCACCCGACCTCTTTACACCCCTAGAGCAGTGTCCCAAGAGTGTGTTCGGAGGCATGGACACACTAGATCAATAATCAAACTTAAGGTGGCAGTACTTTTTACCAAATCTCAAATTAAGGATCATACTTGGACAGTCCATATAATCCAGTAGGCATGATTTTGGATTGCCTGATGGCCCATGTAAAGTACGTTGAACCAATGACATCAATGGATGATATTCCACTTAGTCAAATACATCAGTTAGAAAGTCAGTTGCTATGTAACTGTGGCAGAAGCATCTCAAACTAGAAGCAAGACAGCATGATCCTTCTAAGCAACAATTTCATGGTGTCTGCTCTAAACCAGCATTAACAGAGGATCCATGTATTTGCTGAATACATCTGCATATAGAATGTCTTCCTCTGAGATGTACTTCTCACAGAATTCCCATGAGCTGAGTATATTTCAGGCCCTTTGGGACCCCTTATTACCAATCCGGGCCCCTCTACCTGACCCATTTGACAGTGATTGAGCCTACACTCCCCATTGGATCTAATTTCTAATGAAAAAAACCAAGTTGGTAAGATCGAGGTTCTTAAATTTGAAGCTCAGTATGATGCAACCAAGCATATTTTCATCCCAAAATCTAATCCACAATAAGTCCTTTTCTATCACTCTATTTCCCAATGACTGGCATACATCCAAGTAAGCCATACAGCAGGCTGAACTAGTTACCTCTCTCACGAAACCGCAAGAGGTACCTCTTTGCAAAAGGTTCTCTGTATATTGAGGTGGTGCAATAAAATTCCTGTGATGCAGATACCAAACCTCCTTTCAAGTGCTTCTACGTTCATCTTCGCTCTCATCGTAGCATTCTTGATGTCCTGGCCAGTGGCATTAGTTGTGCTTCCACTCTCCCTTCTTTTCATTGTTCCTGGGGTCATATGTGGGAAGCTTATGATGGAGACAGCAACGAAGATGAAGGAGGCTTATGAAGCTGCAGGTGCAGTTGTCGAGCAAGCGATTTCATCCATTCGAATGACGGTTTCATACACTGGAGAGCACCGGACACTGGAAAGGTTTGGAAAAGCTCTTGAGTTGACTATGAACCTTGGAATAAAGCAAGGCCTGTTTAAGGGAATGGCTATTGGGAGCATTGGAATGGTGTTTGCCGTCTGGTCATTTCAGGCTTGGTTTGGAAGTGTTTTGGTGATACATAAGGGAGCAGAAGGTGGCAATGTCTTCATTGCCGGAATGTGTGTCCTCATAGGTGGATTGTGAGTTCACTTCAAACTCTTTTTACTGTTCTCTTCATTTTATCCTATGATCAGGTGGATATACATAAGAAGCTTAACCTTTGTTTGAAAAAATCATTCATTTTTTTTCAAAATATGAATTTGAAGATTTTCCATTTATGGATTTCAGCATGTAAAAGTGCAATTCAATAGTAACATGACGTGTGTTTGGATGTACCTCAAATCACAATTGGTCTGAAAATCCTGGTAGAATGGATTGTTGTCCACTCAAAACTTTGTACACTAATTGGAAAGATCAGGTAAATTACAGTGGTAGAAAGATTGGGCGTAGTAGCAAAGGCAGGAAAACTAGCATCCCGCATATTGAGGATTTTTTTTAATTGGCCTCTATTTAAATTTCCAAGTTCCACTTCCAAATACTATCACATTGAAATACACTTACGAATTTGACACTGATTTCCCCAGTGGCAAGGGACTAGTAACATACAACCAAATTAAAATTGAATGGAAGAATCATAGTTTTCTTCTTCTTAGTTTCCCATTGTCCTCCATTGATATGTTATTTGAGTAAAAAATGATTATTCTCTTAAAAAAAGTACCCTTTCCTTTTCAAGTGATCAATGTGGTTGAGAAATATCTGTTGCAGCCTTTTTTTTTTTCTCTTCTTCATCATCAGCAGTCAGAATTCACTTACCAATGTTCCACTGTTGATGCCTTCAGGGCCGTTATGAGTGCGCTTCCCAATGTTAGATTCTTATCAGAGGCAACAGCTGCTGCTTCAAGAATATTCAAGATGGTCGATATGCATCCTACCATCAATCCAGATGACGGAAGGGGGATGACTTTAGAAGAAGTGAGAGGAGAAATCGAGTTTAAGAACATCGACTTCGCATACCCATCCAGGCCAGATTTCCCTGTCCTACAAGGTTTCAGCCTTAAAGTAATGCCTGGGGAGACTCTTGGCCTAGTTGGAGGCAGTGGTTCCGGTAAATCAACAGTGATCTCATTGCTGGAAAGATTTTATGACCCTCTAAGAGGAGACATTCTCTTGGACAAAGAGAGCATTAAGAATCTTCAACTGAAGTGGTTAAGATCTCAGATGGGTCTGGTTAGCCAGGAGCCCATCCTCTTTGCTACCTCCATAAGAGAGAATATACTATTTGGCGATGAAACGGCTTCAATGGAGCTTCTTATTAGTGCTGCCAAGGCTGCCAATGCACACGACTTCATAACTCAATTACCTGACGGATATGATACTCAAGTAAGAAATTCTAATCCTAAACTTATTGAGTGCAGTTGCATTTCACACACCCAAAATTGCAAGTAGTTTCTGATAGTTCAGCAAATTCGTCCATTCTATTATGCAATTTGGGAGGAATGGAAATTGGATTTTATTTGTGGGATGGAAGACTGATTTATTTTATTAAATTACCAGCAATAAATCAGCGTTTGTGCCAATCTATGATATTGATACCGATGAACAGGCTGGGAAAAATATTAATCCTCTCTAATGATTTTGGATCTCTGCACCTCTCCCAATCACCAATTACCTTCCAGAATGAGTAACCAAGCATTCCGCAAAATATTTAAACTAGCTGTGATTTGGGTATCCGTAAAATGTTATTATATATAGGTTCATCTATGATTCCCAAATTTAAACATGGACACAACAAGAGATTATATGAGAGAGAGAGAGAGAGAGAGAGAGAGAGAGAGAGAGAGAGAGAGAGAGAGAGAGAGAGAGATTCAGACTACCTACTTAGCAATGTAGGAATAAGATATCTCTACTCTCTAAATTCGAGGATAGATCATGATTCAGGATCAGACTTGGATCAGGAACAAACCAAGAGAAAGGAGCAGTAAAAAAAGACCCAGATCAGTTTTGAGCAATCTGTGTTCCAGTCTCTGTCATGCCAACCTTCTTGTGGTAGAGATTTCTTCACTCTCTGCTGCTTCAATGCACAGTTTCAATCACAGTTTCAAATAGATTAAATCAATTATTAAAGTGATAGGTAGGTAACCATATCCTATCAGCGAGGAGATTATTAGATAGCTTATTGTGGATCTTCACCTTTAGCCATTCACTTTTAATCCCTCTAATAACAAGGTGTCAGAAATATTAGGAATTTAGCCTGATTATGGGACCTTTGGTTTCAAGTAATTGAATTCCTGGGAATTAGAAAGTTTATTATCTCTACAAGTGGTCAAAAATATAGAATGAAAGGTGAAAGTCCAAAAATGACCAACACATTTTCTCCCCTTTAATAGAAAACGAATCAAGGGGAGATGGAAAATGAATACCAAGGCATCACCCTAGTAATTTAAATCCTGAGAAAGTCAGGGTTCCATCCACATCTCCACACTTCATCCTTCAACTGTGACTGCTTAAATAATCCTTCATTGGAGCCCATTTCACCATGAATTTATGTATTCAATTCAACACAAAAACAAACGTGTCCTAAAGAAACAAATCCTTAGAACCAAAGATGGAGTAACAGAAAAGACACTATGGATTTTTGTGTAGTTTAATGTATGTCGCTATCATTCAAAAAAGAAAGGTATCATAGAAGGTTAAGTTTAGAGAATTTTGACCATCTATGTTTCAATAGGTGGGCCAACTTGGACTTCAAATGTCTGGAGGGCAAAAGCAAAGGATCGCAATTGCAAGGGCATTACTCAAAGACCCCAGAATACTTCTGCTTGATGAAGCTACAAGTGCCTTAGATGCACATTCTGAAAGAATAGTCCGAGATGCTTTGGATCAGGCTTCCATAGGGAGAACAACAATAATCATTGCACATCATCTGGCCACGCTCCATAAAGCTGATCTGATTGTGGTTATTCAATCAGGAAAAGTAGTTGAATCAGGTTCTCATGATGAACTAGCCCAAATGGACAATGGATCCTATTCCACAATGCTGCAGTTGCAACAATCAACAGCAATAACTGATGCATCCAACTCTCCTTATGCACAAACAGAAGAAGAAACCATCAATCATAACAATAGGATAATTTTAAACAGTCCTATTACGAGTGCACGAAGTAGCCTCGGAACATCTTTCACTCAAGATGATAGCTTCAGTGATAAAAAAGATGTCTCAACACCCACTTCTCCTTCCCAATGGAGATTGCTGCAGATGAACTCCCCAGAATTCAAGGAAGCTTCATTTGGGTCCTTAGGTGCAATTGGGTTTGGAGCAGTTCAGCCACTAAGTTCCTACTGTATGGGATCAATAGCCACTGTATACTTCCTGAAGGACAATGAAGAAATCAAATCACAGACCAGGTACTATTGCTGCTTCTTCCTAGGAATAGCATTTATATGCATTGGCACCAATCTCATCCAGCATTACAATTTCGCAATCATGGGAGAGCGCTTAATCAAAAGAGTGAGGGAGAAAATGCTCAGAAAAATGTTAACCTTTGAGATAGGATGGTTCGACCGAGCTGAGAACACAAGTGCTGCAATCTGCGCAAGGTTGGCTGCTGAAGCTAACGTCGTTCGGTCCCTCATTGGTGATCGTCTGTCCTTGCTTCTCCAGGCATCTGCAACTGCTTTCTTGTCATTCATTTTAGGTATCTTCATCGCATGGAGGCTTGCAATTGTCATGATAGCAATGCAGCCACTGATTATAGGCTGCTTCTACTCTAAAAAGGTTCTAATGACAAACCTGTCTAAGAGATCCCATAGTGCACAAAACAACAGCAGTCAGCTATCAAGCGAAGCAGTGGTGAATCACCGGATCATCACCGCATTTTCTTCACAGAATAGGGTCCTGAAGCTTTATGAAGCTTCTCTGAAAGGACCACGAAGTGAGAACATCAAACAGTCCTGGTTCGCTGGCATTGGTTTATGCATGTCACAGTTTCTAACTACTGCTAGTATGGCATTGGCTTTCTGGTATGGAGGGAGGCTAGTGGCTCAAGGACAACTAACCCCAAAACGGTTGTTTCAAGCCTTTTTTATCTTGATGAACACAGGTAAGGTCATCGCGGATGCAGGAAGCATGACTTCTGATTTAGCCAAAGGGGCCAATGCGGCAAAATCTGTTTTTGCAGTCATAGATCGGCAAACTGAAATTGAACCAGATGATGCGAAGGGTATCAAGCAGGAGAAAATGATCAAAGGTTGCGTTGAGCTTCAGAATGTGTATTTTTCTTATCCATCAAGGCCTGGACAGGTGATATTTAGGGGACTATCTTTGACGATTGAAGCAGGAAAAACAATAGCATTAGTTGGGCGGAGTGGGTCAGGTAAATCTACCATACTAGGGCTGATTGAGAGATTTTATGACCCATTGAAGGGGACGGTAGAAATTGATCGACGGGACATCAAAAGCTACAATTTGAGATATCTGAGGTCGCATATTGCATTGGTTAGTCAGGAAGCTACTCTATTTTCAGGTACTATCCAAGAGAACATTGCATATGGAAAAGATAATGCAACTGAAGCTGAGATCAAGGAGGCTGCAGGTCTAGCCAATGCCCATGAATTTATAAGGTGAGGTTAAATTGGTGTGATTGGTTTGAGGGAAAATAAAGTTTTCTAGAAATAGCAAGTACCTCCTCCATATTCTTTCAGTGTCCAATTTGACTTGAAATTTCAAAAATCTTGACAGTAGGCAGAAGTCATGTTTTTCAATGCATTTCCTTCATACCTAGTTCTAACCCCAAATATGGTGATTTGTGTCTCCAAATTCACTTTTATGGATTTGGGCGTACCTCAAATCGTATACACCACAATTACTTTGACATAATGGGTGATAATGGGCTCCAATTTGCATTTCTGTTGGCATTGAAATGGGATATCTCATCAGGTGGAATACTATTATTCACCCATTCTGTCCCAGTTCAGTATTGTACGCATCAAAGTAAGATCAGAGAGGCATTCAACCATGGTTTGAATATCATGTCACCCTACACACAGGTACCGAAATATTTGAATTTCTTATGAAATGTATTATTTGATTAAAAAAAAAATCCCTTATCTCAGTTGGAAAGTGGTCAGTGTTTCAACCATGGGTTGTGGGCTCTGGTCAAGTTACCTATAAAAAATAAAAATAAAAACTCTGAAGAAACTGCATCTAGATTACTGTACTGTATAGTAAATTTGTTTCTGCTTTTCTAACCAAAAAGAAGAAAGAAGGAAAGAAAAATATGTTTCTGCTTTAAGGGTTGGTTTTGTGAGGATTGCAGCTCGATGAAAGATGGATATGGAACCTATTGTGGAGAAAGAGGTGCACAGTTATCAGGAGGTCAGAAGCAACGGATTGTGATTGCTCGTGCAATACTGAAGAACCCTGCAATTCTTCTCTTGGATGAGGCAACCAGTGCACTTGATAGCGTATCAGAGAGCTTAGTTCAAGAAGCGCTTGATAAGATAGTGTTGGGTAGAACATGCATAACCATTTCTCATAGATTTTCCGCAATCCAGAAGTCCGAATCCATCGCTGTGATAAAGAATGGGAGAATCGTTGAACAAGGGACACACTCCGAATTACTTGCTGTAGGACACAGTGGCTCCTACTACTCCTTGGTGAAGGCACAGGAGTACAGCACCTCGCCAGAGCAGAGATCCTAGTGTAAAACTGAATGTAGGAAAACCTTTTTGATGAAACTGATAGTTGCTTCCATGTACCATTGCTCCCATGTACCAAGCAATGTAAGGCTACTTACGCAGTTAGATAACCTGAATATATAAGACTAATGATGTAAGAAAGTATGTATTCTGAATGAATGCAACCGTGAGAAGAAATCAACATGCTTGTCAAACAAAATCTTTAATTTGTAGAAAATCACATGCATTATGTGTAACCTTAAGAAGATGAGATTCATTTAAAAATTGCATCCAAACCACTTTCTCGTCCAACTGCATCGCATGGGCTTTTTACCCCAGCACCTCTCATCCAACTACTTGGATTTTGATTTTTTTGACGACCCAAGAAGCTACCCATCATTTATTATCCATCCTGTCACTCCAAGGCTTTGATCTTCTGCAACAAGGCTCCTACAGTACTACGATTCGAAACAGTACTGACGCCTCCCTGCGATGGCCAACTTAGGTCTTGCTGAGCAGAGTTGTGCACAGCAGATCCAAATCTTACAAACCACCAATTAATCAACACTATGTCCAGCACAACAATTCAGAACCATGAACCCAAGGACGCCAATATCCAGCCATTTACACTTCTAGCCAGTTAGTGATGCCACAGGATCAGCAATTATCAACCCCAGAGGAAGTATATACACAAACACAAACCTAAATTAAACAAAACCTACAGCATTAATTAACAGTTCCACCAAATACCCATTCCTACAGTCATCAACAGATGAATAGAAGAATTAAAAAGGACATTAGGGCATTGAAGCAAAAATTAAGATGAGAATTTCCATGGTTTCTCCCCACCAAGCATTTCGATTTTTTCAGGTTATGTTAGAGAAGAGGATTGAAAACAGGTTTAATTTTGTGGCTGCAGACATTTTCATAACACATTTTCATTGAAAAGAGGGGGATTAGGACCGGAGATGGAAATAGGAATTCAAGCATGCCTGCTGGTAACTAAGAGCAACATTGTGGAACTTCACAAGAGAAATCAAGAATCCCTAGTTTCATGTGACGAAGATGAAGTAGATGGAAAGGATGTGAGAGAAAGGTCGTTTTTTTTTCCCTACGGACTTTGACTGCACCAAACTGCAGGAAAATCAGTTTCCTTGGGAAAACAGCAATGTTTCTGCAGAAAATGATAAACAAATGTGCTCAAAGGAAACAGGACATGTTTACTTAGATCTTTACCCCCTCCCCAAGACCTACTAATTGCCATGTCAATGGCTCATTCAGCTTTTCTGCTGGAAGTGAAATGAACAAATGCAAACCCTCAATTTCTCCTACTCTTCCAGTCAAGGTGAATGAAAATATCCACAATTCACGGGGACTAGCAAAACATAGCCTCCAACTCCAACTTTATCCACAATTCACGGGGACTAGCAAAACATAGCCTCCAACTCCAACTTTGTCATAGTTTTCGACAAGTTTGAGACAAACAGAGATTAAGACTACACACAGATCAGCTGAAGATGCTTGGGAAGAGTTTTCTTGCTCTGATCTGAAACTCTAGATCTTCCCTAAGCTGAGATCTCAAGTCAGTAGGTCACAATCTTCTTGCTCGAAGCTGGACTCTCTCTCTCTCTCTCTCTAGGACTGAAAGATGCACAGTTTGTTATAATCCCGACAATAAAAAAAAAGCAACTACAACCATGTCCATTTTATGAATCAGGTTAACTATTCAATGAATCACACTTTAGATATCATGGTCCTCTGTGAGTCCATCCATGTAAAATCTTTGAGAGAGAGAGAGAGAGAGAGAGAGAGAGAGTATCTGCACTTAGAATGAGGAGCTATATTTTGTTTGATCTTCTTAAAGATGAGGAACCATTTTCAATTTTCTCATAATCTTAACAAAAAATCAGGTGAAGTTGAAGGAAAAACACAAGAATAATACATCATCAATAAATCCTTCCTCATCTCATGTCACAGTTCATAATCTTTTGCAGAAACTACATGAGAGAAAGGAAAAGAAAAAAAACATATAATTTTCCCACATATCCAAGCTCATCTGAAAATCTTACATCTGAGGTGAAGGGATGATTTACCCTGCTCGTATTCTATCCAACCGATCAACACTCTTCCGTGCTCTTTCCAGCTGATCACTACTCTTCCGAGTCTTGTCATGGCAATCCATGCTTCTCCGAGACTTATCCGTCTGATCGAAGCAGATTCTTAATTTTTCCAGCTTGTCAGTATTGGTCAACCTAGGGTTATTTCTCTTTTTCTCAAATCCATCTGTGCTGGGCCTGGACTTATCTCTCTGATTGGTACTCCTCCTTGATGCCTCAAAGCAGTCTGTGCTCCGCCTTGACTGCTCGAAGTGATCTGTGCTGCGCCTTGAGCTGTTCCTTTGGGAATGTGCTTTCTCAACTGTTGATATGAACTTCTTAAGATGTCTAATGTACTCAGGATAGAGCTCCAAGTCGCAATGGCTTCCTCCTTCAATCCATAAGGGTTCATACTTCTCTTTGCACAGGTCCCAAAGCTGCTTACCATGAGAACAGTCCACAACTGTGTCAGAAGTTCCCTGCAGGATGAAATGGAAGAGGTACAGGTTTGGGACGTTTAGTAGAATCAAAAGAAACTCACTACTGAAGCATGAAACCATAAACAAAGCTTCGAAAGAGTTTAATAGGTAAGCTGAACACTGCATTTTTAGAGATACTAATAATATGCTTCAAGCCTCTAACATCAGGAGGTGGAACTCAGACAGCAAGGGGATTCAATCTTCATTTTACCAAGTATTGCAAAACTAGACCTTTCAGAAAAAGCTGAATTATTAATATTGTGATATCTGGTGGAAGGGCGGAAAGCAAGAACCATTGAAATAAGTTTCTCCAGTCCAAGCATGATGTAACACATCAGGCTCAGTGACCATGTTGTAAAAGCTAGAAATTTGTTGTCGATATTCTTTGTACTCATCTCCAAAATATAGGATTATGTTCCTCTGTTTTTGGCCATAATTCAGCAGACATGTAAACAAACCAAAAGATATCAGTTTCAAAATCATGATTTGCTTCAACTAATTACATTATGTTTGCATTAGCATGAAAATAATGGATTGGCAGATTGAAATTGAAATAGAGGGAAAAAGAAGACAGAAATAAAGAAAGAAAACAAGAACAGAAAGGGCACCTTTGTTGATTGGAATTGAGTTCCTAGGAAAAAAAGGGTTAAATGGGTTCTAGCAAATATTAAAGAGGTAACTGGTGAAGTGTGGAGATGTAGATGAGACATTGACTTTCATAGGATTTGATTTGGTAGGGTGATGAACATGGCTGTGTATTCATTTATTATCACCCCTTAATTCATTTGACATCAGGTTTGTTTGTTTGCACTCATTTACATAAGTGAATATTGCACATGTCTAACACTTATGCATGGTCATGTTTGATGTGCACACACACACCAAAAAGCCCTTACAACAAGACCAAATTATATGTTTGCACAAAGCAGCAAAATGAACAAACAACCCTCTAGTAAAAAAAAAAAAAAACATCCAAGAAGACATTTGTACTGAAGCAATTTCGATTTCCTAAATGAAAGAGGCATAGAGTAAAAATAACTAACTGAATGACATTTTTCTGATAAACAACTTCATGAATGAGAGGAATGAAAAACTACGATATGAGCAGAGGTTGCCCACCATGTAAAGCTGATCCATAAGTACTTACATGGATGATTAGTACAGGACAGTTCACCAGGGGAATTTTGTCAATATTCTGCAGATGATTCAATGAAGAATTATTGGTCAGAAACATTAATCACGTATGCATGATCACATGAAAATAGGTAATATTAGCCAGAGGCTCTTGAATATAAAAAAGAAAAAACCTTGTAGATGTCGAACCAGTATGTCCGCTTCACAGGATACATAACTCGCAAACCTGAGAGAACAGGACTATGCAGAACAATAGCTCTCAATTGAGGCAAGCGAACTGCCAGATCCAATGCAGGGCCACTGCCAACAGACTGGCCATAAAGGATAATGTCTTCTTCCTTAGCACCATAATTCTCTTCAAGGCATTTATAAGCTGCCTCAATATCAGTGTAAGTGTTTTGCTCACTTGGCTGAAAAACAATAAATGTAAACCATAAGATGGCATCTTCATATAAAATCATTAAATGCATCGTGAAAATTAAAGAACATAATATTCAAGAAAACTCAGTGAAAAAGAGTAATCAACCTTTCCAGATGACTGACCATATCCAGAATAATCATACCTGCAGGGATAACATGTTAAATATATAAAATGCTCTCATTTTGAGTTTTGACACATCAGCATAGACCAGATTTATGCTAAAATTTTTCATCTGCATCAAGGATAATAAGGTAAGCAAAATGAAAGAAACAACAGAAAGATTGGTGCTTGAATGAAATGGGGCTTCACGTTGCAAGAGCCCCCTATTTATAATCTCTTTTCCTATCTTTATAGACTAAAGAATCTAATCTATTATCATGCCCTTCATTTAGGCTAATTTCATCTTTCAACTAAATTATACACAGCTATGAGGATTCCTAGAGAAAATTTTACATATTGTACAGTTCATGAGAAGTCAAGTGTCGTGCTACCCCTCCTGTTTTGGTAGACTGCAATAATACCCATTTAATAACTCCCATCAATTTGATAAAGGATCAAACAACATCAAATTGCATACCAAGAAATGAGGAACATGGATCATGGCCATCGTAAAGAGTCTATGCATTCTACTTTGTCTAGAAGGCACACGAGGAAGAGTGATAGTCTTGCATTCTACAAAGAGTGATAGTCTTGCATTCTACTTTGTCTCTTATGAAATGGCAATTAAGTTTTATATGTTTAGTCCTTTCAAGATACATTGGGTTAAACACAATGTGCTTGGCACTGATATCATCTGCATAAAGGGAAGGGGGACTGGAGTTAACCCAGGCAAAAGCCTTGTTGAGATAAAACATCATGCAACCAGATGATTTTTGAGGATGCCGACGATAAAGCATCTTACTCATTCAAAAGATATGAAAACACTAATCTTGATTCTGGTGTTTCCATGCGATGAGGGAATCACTTCAGAGAATACACCATCCTCTTTAGATCATCAAATTTTGTGCAATCCAGCCCAACAGACCAGTGTCAGGACAGTAAAGATACGTAAGTATTGTGTACAGCAGTGGACTACCATAATTTATATCAGTTATTGTAATCTAGACAAAAACAAGATGTTTTGTAATCAAGATTTAATTCACATTACCATTGACCAGTACTTAAATATCTTATGTGACCCAATTATCTCCTATAAGAATAAGTTGAGTGGTCCCATAGACAACCAATTTCCATAACATTCTCTCTGTTACTGTTTCTGAAGTATTTTCATGGTATCTGAGTCTAGGTGCTCATGTCTCCAGTGCTCTCTTCAAGATTTCTGCCAGCAAATAGTTGCTACTTGCTCCTTAGATCCACTTTTTTTTTTCCCACATTCCTCAGACCTGCGTGATTGCTGATCTCTGGTGAGGCCCACTGTAGATGATTTTTTCTTCTTCTTTCAAATGGTAACTTTTATATATAAAAAAAAGGCACCAATCAGTAAAAGAGATATATAATGACCGGCAGAGGAAAACAACACTATTGAGCCACAGGAAAAGCATAGAACAGAAAACAAATACAGCAAGAGGACCAGACAACCAAAACAAGCAAACAAAAAAAGACAGACAGAATCCAGGCTCCACAGAAAGGAGTCACAGCTAAAAAAACCATCAGCCATCAAACTCATGAATAGCCACCTCTCTCCAGCTGCGCATGATGAACTTGAATAAACAAACACACCCCCCCCCCCCCCCCCCCCCCCCCCCCGCACACAAGAAGATGATTTGTCATAAAAACAGCGCCGGTATCTCCGTTTCCAAATTCTCCCAATAGGCACAAGGAAAGAAGATCTCCACACACACACACACAAAATTTCTCTTTTTGAACCAATCTTCAGCCTCTAAGCTAAGCAAAGCTTCTAACTAGAATTGGGGAGGACCCGACCGCAACCGAACCACTTAAAGAGTGATCTCCAAATGATTTGAGCTACTCTGCAATTGAGGAGGCTGTTCCCCAAGACAGATTGGACATTCATTAATAATCACAAACTTTCCACCAGCAGGTTATCTATGGTGACAATACTGCCCAACAACACAGCCATCCAAAAGCAGTAACTCTTGGTGGAACCAAGGACTTCCACAAACAGAACAGAGGGTTTCCTCTCTCAGAATCTCCTACCAAAGAAGCCACCCAAAAGGAGTCATCTTTAGAGGAAATCCACAAACAGCTATCCTGATCATGCTGAGGGATGAGGACCCGGCCGAGAATGCCAAGGGGATGCAAGAGTAGATTCTCCTCATCCTCCAAAATGATGGCAAATCAGGTTCTCCCCTCACTGCTGGATTATCCCCTTTTTTTTCAGAATTTTCTGACTCTCCAAGGTAGGACTTTTGTCCTCTCTTCCTTTTCAACAAATTGTTCACAGTCTTAATCAAGATCATTCAAATTCTTGGATCTAAGTGCATAGACCACAAGAATCTGCAGAAAGGAATGACTTTAGGTCTGACGAACATGGAAAACAGAGAAAAACAGGTCAGGGAAAACGGGGGCTCTCTGATTGGTATATTCCAAGATCTGTAGAATATCCCATGGTCACTCACTCTCTTTTTTTTTTTTTTTTTGCTGAGAATTTGGACCTAGTTTCACAAATCTGTTTTCTGGGCCATCATCATTATCATTAAATACTAGTCTCAACAATGTCGGGGTCGGCTACCTAAATTTTGTTACTCCATTCTAATCTATTTCGAACCAAATTCTCAGATAGGTTGCACTTCTTCAAAATCTATTAATATTATAGACTTGCACATAGAATACTTGTATCAATAAACTCTACGATTCATGGCTAAATTCTCACAATTCAACATCCTTTCATCCAAATTGAGTGACTACAAATTGGGGAAATTTTCTTGACAAGTTGGGTACCATTAAAATCAATGAGGCAACACTAGAGAGAAGCTTTACAAGGATCACTCATCAACTGTTCCAATAAGAGTGATTTTCCATTAAATTCAGTGATTCATAACAGTGTCACAATTCAGCATCCTTCCCATCAAAACATCATTTTCCAACATCCCAAATACCAAATCAAGTGACAACGGATAAAAAAAAGAACATTATAAACGTAAAATGCAATTTGATTGGTTCAACTACAAGTTCAATGAGTCCTATTTTGGGTTTACTTTACCAACAAAATAAAAGACCGAGTGCAAAAAGGAAAGGGTAGAGAGAAGCTTTACAAGAACGACTAACCAACTTCTCCAATGAGTCCTATATTGGTTTTAATTTATTCGAAAAAAGCAATCAAAGAATCAATTTAAGTTTAAAAAAAAAAAAAAAAACCTCAAACAGAGAAAGAGAGAATACCCCAGGAGATTAACCCGAAGGTGGATGCTAAGCTCAACAAAAAGCTCATACATCTGACCAAGATCCGCGGCATTTCCATGTGAGTAGAGGAGGGTGGATTTGGCCGTTGGGTTCCTGACATAGATAGCTACGATTTCATTGCCACGGCGTGTAGGCAGCTTCAAAATCTCTACGTTCTCGCGATGAGGGAAGGCGCTGAGAGTGAGAAGACCCGTCAATTCGTCTTTTACGAGCGTGTAGGAAGGTGGGTTCGGAGGGAAGAAGGCGAATTTTGCAGCCACTGAAGACGTCACTCCTCCCATCGTCTGGTTCTAACCAGACCCTTCTCTCCTCAGACAGAAAGGAGGAAGAAGAGGAAAATCAGCATTTCTTAGTTGGAGGAGAAGCTGCTTCTGCTCCTGCTTTTACTTTGCTTTCTTCTGCTGCTATTGCTGGTGCTTTGCTTTCTTTGCTTTGGTAGAGACAGCTCTTCACTTCCCGTCGTCTTCTTGTTGGCTCTCGATGAACCCACAGGGCACGGGCACAGACAGACAAACAGAGAGGAGACAGCTCAGTGGGGTGGCGTTTTGTAGTGGAGAATTTACATGTTGCCCCTTATATTTCCCGGTAACTAGAAGTAATCCCTGTATCCTTTTTTGTTTTGTTTTGTTTTTTTTTTCCAAAAATCAATTATTTTTAGTAATTGGTTTAGCATACTGGAACAACAAAACAGAATTTTCTTATAGCTGAATCAATTCAAAATTAGAAATACAAGACATCTCAGTGGTGGTCTGTAGAGTATCTCATCTCACATTCTATAAAGATTGATATCCGACGAAGTAGGCCATCAAAGAAGTATTGTATTAGTTATTCGGTGTAAGATATATATTTTATTAAAATTATTTCAAAGAAAGTTGATTGGGTTAAGTATGATTGAATTGACTTATAAGTTGACAAGTAGTGGTTGGTAGGTTATCTCATCTCACACAGCTACTCAAGAATTGATCCTTAATGGGTCAGATCGTCTTAGAAGTATTGTGCCACTTATCCAATATAAGATATCTATATGTATTATATTAAGATTATTTCAATTTAAATTAACTGGATTAAGTACGATTGAATTGACTTGTAAGTTGAAAAGTGGCCTATGATCAATGGTTGAGGTAGTAGACAAGATTTATAACTTGAATTTTAGGGGTGATTTGTAGAAGTAAAAAAGGCAAATGGCTAATTTAAAAAATATGAAAGCGGTTTGGTGTAAAATCTCTTTCGTTTACCATCCTTTAATTGAGAGGAGGACTGGATTCGAAAGGTCTCGTCTTGGATCTTCCATCCAATTGGATGTTTTTCTCTCTTTTTCTTTTTCTTCTTTTTTTGTTAGGCCATTCTCAACAAGTAGTATGTGACTAATATTTTTATTTTGAGGACTCCGGAACAAGGATGAAAATATCGGCTGATACCGAACCGATATTTTGCTGTGAATCGGTATCGGTATCGCCCTGTCAAAATATCCCCAAAATATCGGGATATATCGGCCAATATTTTGAAATATCGGTCGAATTGAAATATCGGCTGATATATCGGCCGTATCGGCCGATATTTTGAAAATATCGGTCATATGTAACTATTTATTTATTTTCAAATTTTTTAAAAATTTAATATTAAAATAGGATATTTTCACCACAATTTTGTTTTTTTTAAGTAAGTATGATTATTGCATACTTCATATATGATAACTTCTTATTATTTTTTCATGTAATTATTTTTATATTCTCAAATTTATTTTCGGATTTTTTAATAATCTAATATTAAAATTAGATTTTTGAGGATTTCATCACTAATTTATTTTTTAAAATAAGCATAATCATTATATGCTTCATGTTTGATAATTTTTTTCATTGTTCGTTTATGTAATTTGTTTTATATTTTAAAATTTATTTTCGTATTTTCTAATAATTTAATATTAAACTATTATATATTTAGGTTTTCACTATAAATGTCATTTCTTAATTTTATATAATCATTGTATAGTTCATATATGCTAATTTTTTACGGTTATTTTATCATTTATGTGATTATGTCAATATTTTTTGTTTTTGTGAATTTATTTTTGGATTATTAAAATATGGTATTAGAAAAAAAATTAATGCATCATTTAAATGTGCCTATTTGAGATTTCAAATGCTAAAATGATTTTTTTTTTGTTTCTATTATTTTTTGGAGCTTAGCTTATAGGTAAGGCCAACTAGCAAAGTACCTTAAAGATAATTAATAAGTTATAATTATTGTTTTTACAAAAAAAAATCACAATTTCAGACAGGATAGCGATGTAGGATATCGTAAATTAGGAGGACTGATATTTTGATTTATACTTATTACTAATGAAAACAAATATTATTTTCCAGCCTTTTCTAATATTTTGGATTTTTTGGATATTTTTTCAAATTTTTTTGGATTAAAAAAAATTTTACACCACGACGACCGCGACAGACGACCGACTACAAACCGCGATCGATACCGATACCGTATCGGTTTTTGAGACCAACCGATACCGCGACCAATACCGCGATTTTCACCCATGCTCCTAAATCAAATCCGAAGTATGTGAAACTGAAGTACCGACACTAGTCCACAATGTTCTATATAAAAAAAAAAGGAAAAAAGAAAAAGAACTACTCAACAATGAGTATGTTTGTAGCTCGGCTCAATTTGGAATGAACCTCAAGCTCGAATGAAATGGACCTCAGCTGCTTGACCTTGCAAAGTGGTAGCCATGTTTCAGCTTAGCTTTTCAAACTCCCGACTTGGGCTTCAGTGCCTAGCCAAACTTAGCTCTGATCATCTCATTTGCACGTCTAGTTTGAACAAAAATCAAGGTTTACACAAAATCTATCGAATTAGATGATAGTGACTAATTATTTAAGGTTTAAAGCTCAACAGTTTTATTAACGCATAGATATCTGCAAAGTCAAAAGACCCTTAAATAGTGGTTATAATCAATAATTCAAACTGATATCTGGCCCACCTTTCACATTCATTGAGACCTTTGGACGCAAATTGTTCTCGGCAGTCCTCAGGAATAATAGTTCTTTCTTGAATTCTACTCTTCAATGGGATGTCAACAAGTCAAGTATGGATAAGACCAATCATACTGAGAACTAAATAATGGAAATTTCACTGTTCCTGATCAAGTCCAGATCTAAGTTCGAGTCTGCTCATACCCAAATCCAGGGATGTCATTGGACTCAAGTCTGGATCTAGCTCCAATTCGGGTGTCTGTTGAGAGAGATTGTGTGTAATGTGATATATAACTAGTACACTAATCCGTGAATTATATGAATTAAATCTTCAAACGTTAAAAAGCATATTACTTTTTAATTCAGGCAAAAGGGAATGGAGGAGATGAGGATGGAACAAGAGTTTTCAAAGAAATGAGAAAGTGGAGAGCAGAAGTGTGTGATTTGGTGAGATAAAGATACGAGTGGGCGTTGTTTTTTTTTTTAAATGATGAGTCGGTAGTTATGCAGCAGGGGAAGACAATGTGGAAAATTTTATAGATGTGGTAATCCTGAGTCAAAATTACAAATCCTTCACTTTAATATATTATAATGGTATTTGTATATCCATTTAACATAGATTTATACATAATATATAGACATGCAAGGGAGATATTTATACTTGTGCCCAAAAAGTATACATATATATACACATAACCTGTGTATTTTATAATCATCTGCATATATTATGAGTCAAACTCAATTGGTTTGCAATTACATGGACTCTAACCCAAACCCTGTATTTTCAAATCCAATTTGTCTGACTCAAATTCAAACCCAAAGAGAACAAGGGGCTGCTCAGTGGGTTAGTAACCCCACATGTTACCCGGCCGCTTAGGGATGATCTATGGGTACACCACTCTACCCACGTAGTGGGCTTTTCTTCTCTCTTTGTAGGTTATCTTTTCCACTTGTGTAGGCTCTTGTTTTCACGGTGTGGATTTCCTCTTTCCACTAGAATGTGGGCCCTTTTAGGTCTCAACACCCTATACTAGTGTACGAGAATGAAGTGAAAAAATGAAACAAAACATGAATAGAAATTATCAGAAACTACATCTGGATGGGAGTCAACATGTGGACAAGTTTCCATTGAGTTGCATGGGGCTCACTTAGTAGCCGTTCACATTACATCTACATTGGATTTCACCACATTTGATTTATTATATGATAGGGCCTTTTCTTCTTAGATTACATAAGAATTGAATACATGAGAATTCATGATCAAATGGGCTCCTCTAAATGTTCATTAAAGTAATGTAGTGTGAATTATTATGAGATGATGGGTGTAAGATAAAAGATAGAGACGTGACCTTGACTTTTGAATAAAGTGATTATTTGATATTCATTTTCTATCTTCCTTTGATTTTATTTATTATTATTATTATTTTTGCTTACTTAGCTCAATAGCCCAGAGGAGGAAGGGTAAGGGCACCCACCAGGGATCGATCCCTTGTACGTGAAATGAGAGTGGGAGCCTTAACCACCAGGACATTCTCAGTTCCCTATCTTCCTTTGAATTGCATGCATACATGTCCATGTTAAATTGTGGATGAAAGGTGGGCAGAGGTGACAATTCGTGGAACTTTCATCACGCCAAAATTTCATCACACTAGATCATGATCAAACATAATACCTTTATGCATATAATATGTATGTATAAAGGTATTTCCTACACATTGTTAGAGATATGGATGTGATGTTAGAAACAACTGAATAGTTTGTTAGGTTGGTAGATATTTTAGGGCTAGATTAAGGTTTGAATTTTGAATTTTTGCTTTAAGTTATTCTCTTGTATAAATTGAAGAATTGAATTGAATAAAGTTTATGGTGATATTATGGGAATACAGTGATTATTGAAATTCTACATGGTATTAGAGCCGGGCCCAATGATGATCTTGCTATCAAGTCGAATACGGTCTTATCTTCCGCGTCATCGCCGTCTATCTCTCCTCATTCATACTTCCATATGCAAATCTTATGATCTCATCATCTTCAGCAAATTGCACTATTGCCCAATCAAAGATTTGGGATGAAATTGCGACAGATCTGATCAAGTGGGCCATCGACATCGATAGACTAAAAAAGAAGTGAATTGCTATAATGATGGATCCACAGATAGACAGTGATTACTAAGAGACATGAAGATCATTTTGAAAAAAAAAAATTATTGATTTATTTTTTAGAGATCAAAGGTTTTTATTTTAATTGTTCACAATTACACATCCTATTCAAGACCATGTAATGGAGGGATGATGTTCAAGATATGGATGTGATGTTAGAAACAATCGAATGGCCTATTAAGTTGATAGATATTTTAGGGATAGAATTAAGGTTTGAATTTTGAATTGTCACTTTAAGTTTTTCTCTTGTATGAATTGGAGAATTGGATTGAATAAAGTTTACGGTGATATTATGGGAATACATTGATTATTGAAATTCTATACACACCTTGTTGCATAGCCCACCTGGGGATTGTTTTTGGCTTTGGTTGGGGGGGTGGGGGGTGGTGTTGAAGTTTTTAATGGGATTAGGGTGGCTGGGAAGGTTTTAATGGGATCTACCTCTCTATAAAATTTTACGTCTATTAGATCATTCTAACTAATTAATCCACGGCCCAAAAAAAATCAGTGACTATACAAATACAGATGAGCCGATGATTCACTCAATTTTGTTCTTTCCAAGTGATGAAATCTAATTAAATTAAAAAAGCGGGGTTTGTGTGTGTGGTTGGCTTTGATTGGTAATCACGTAGGCCCCACCAGAAGTTGCGTAGCGTGGCCACCTCATGGACGGCACATATAAAGACACATACACTAGCATAAAAATAAATAAAAAAGATCAAAATCTTGAAGTGGACATTATGTGGAAAGCAGGGAAAAAGTAAAAAAAAAAAAAAAGAAACAAAGAAAAAAAAACAAACGAGCATGCCATTCCTGCATATACACTCATTCATATCTCTATAACTAAACATTCCATTTAGTGTGGATAATAATTGTGAAAATAATGACAAATGAATCGGCTCCCAATAATGTTCGAATGGTCATACCCGTTAGGCCAATTTGCCTAACTTGGTAGGCCGATGTTGCAGTTATCTCAGTTGCCGAACTGCTTGCTGAAAGTGCCAAGGGGATGAAGCCACGACATGCTGTCATGCTCATACAATTCGAGCATCTCCCACAGCTCAAGAGTGATAAGAACAAATCAAGTCGCAGGCCCACACTAGATCGGTGGCCATATGCCTCTTCACACTTTCAACTTAGTAGATGAACTAAGGACGGTTCCCTAGTCGTCCGTAATTTTTATTGGACTATCCAGAGTTCTCTAAATATACCACTTTTACACTTTTTTGGCTTTAATTTTTTTTCATGTATGCAGGTTCTCTCTTAGTCCCAGCTTCTATACAGGATTTAAAAAGAAAAAACTTTAATACTTAAACAGACAATTAAAATACAAATCTGTCTTGAATCTAGTTGAATGTGTCGTTCATACGAGCGAAGCTAATTTCTATTTAAATCCGACCATTGTGATCATTATTACAAATCCTCTTGTTAGAAGGCCCCTTGCATGATAATTGATTGTTCCAGAACGTAAAATTACAATATCAGAAGTCATCCTCTTCTCACGTTTCTGTCTCACCCTCACCATTCATGAAAGTATTTACGTACAATCTTTACCAAGAAAATAACAAAGATCGCACAACGTGGGGCTAACAGTACTTTCTCTCTCTCTCTCTCTCTCTCTCTCTCTCTCTATATATATATAAAGAATGTTGTTAGTAAAAGACCCAACAGTACCTGGAAAATTGTCATGCCGTGAATACAATCTTGACAGCTAAAAAATTCTAGCACCAATTGTCAAGACAAGCCTTTCATTGCGACTTTCCGAACGACCTTTGGCCCAACTATACTTACCAAGAAATTGCCACTGATAAGACTCATGTATGGTTCGGGGACACATATCCAATTCTTTTTGGGATTTTTACCAAAAAAATACTAATTCTAAATTTAGATTATACCAATTGATTAAGAAAGGTTTAAAAAAAAAATTCAATTTGGAATTCGTACTCTATCAAAAGACAAATATGCCATCAACCTTAATCGAACCGTATTTGTGCCGGGTTTTTCACTTACGACTAAGCTCTACGATTAAGCAGTAGTGCATTTACGGCTGAGCCGTAGATTATTTTACGGGTGAATCGTATTTACGCAATGTCTTTTCACTTACACTTAAGCTTTATGGTTAAGTCGTAGTGCGTTTATGGTTGAGCCGTAGGTCATTTTATAGGTGGACCATATTTGCGCAGTTTTTTTCACTTTCAGCTAAGTCATATAGCTTAGCCGTACGGCTAAGTTGTAACAGTCAAGTAACGATACTTTTAGCATTTTTAAAACTTTATATATCCAGTTTGGTTCTCAAAATTTATTCTCTAAATATGTTTATACTGATATACATAAACTATGTAGAAGGTATAGAAATTAACCCAAATAATCTGATTCATGATAACTTTCAGGTAACGATATCGTTATCATTTTTAACGCTTTATATGTCTAGTTTGGTTCCCAAAATTCATTCTCTAAATATCTTTATAATGAGATCCATAAACTATGAAGAGGGCATAGAAATTAACCCAAATAATTTGATTCATGTATGAATTTATAACTGTCAGGTAACGATATCGTTACCATTTTTAACACTTTATATGTTCAATTTGGCTCCCAAAATTCATTCTCTAAATATTTTTATATTGAGGTACAAAAACTATGTAGAAGGCATAGAAATTGACCCAAATAATTTGATTCATTATAACTGTCAAATAACGATATCGTTACCATTTCTAACGCTTTATATGTCCATTTTGGTTTTCAAAACTCATTTTATAAATATCTTTATACTGAGGTATATAAATTATGTAGAAGGCATAAAAATTGACTTAAATAATTTGATTCATGTATGAATTTATAACTTTTAGGTAACGATATTGTTACCATTTTTAACGGTTTATATGTCTAGTTTGGTTCCTAAAATTCATTCTTTAAATATTTTTATACTGAGATACATAAACTATGTCAAGGGCATAGAAATTGATTCAAATAATTTGAGTATGCATGAATTTATAACTTTCAGGTAACGATATCATTACCATATTTAACGCTTTATATGTTCAGTTTGGTTCCCAAAATTCATTTTCTAAATATCTTTATACTAAGATATATAAACTATGTAGAAGACATAGAAGTTGACCCAAATAATTAGATTCATGAATGAATTTATAACTTTTAGGTAACGATATCGTTATTTGAAAATTATTGAGTTCCATTATAGTTGACCCTACGAGTAAGCCGTAAGGTCCTTATGGCTAAGCCATAAAACAATTTACGGCTAAGCCGTAGAACTCACAGGTCGCTATCTACAGAGTTTTTTGTTTCTGTTTTTTTTTTTTTTTGTCGTTTACTGCTGACCATACGGTGATGCCGTAAGTTCCTTATGGCTTAGCCATAAAACGATTTAAGACTAAGCCTAGAAATCATTGGCCACAATCAAGAGAGTAATTTTTTGGTATTTTTGGTTTACGGCTGAAGAGGAAAAAAGTGAAAGGAAAGATAAATGAAAGGAAAAAAAAATGAGAAAAGAAGGAGAAGAAGAAGGGGATCAAGTGGGATGACAGTAGGATGAAAAGAAAAGGACTTATGAGAGAAGAAAAGAAAAAAAACAAAAATTAAAAATAATTGGGCATAGAGAAGAGAGAAATAAAAGTGTTGAGAGTATGAAAAACAGAGAGAGTGAGAGAGAGGACTGAGAGGAATACAAGAAAAAAAAATACGAGAGGGTGAAGGGATTGTCAAAATAGAAAGAGAGATTAAAGGGAAAGAAAATAAAGAAGAAGAAGAAGAAGAAGAACAAGAAGAACAAGAAGAAAGAGTACTAGTGAAAGAAGAAGAAGAATAAAGAGGAGGAGGAGAGCATACCAGTTCTACAGAAAGAGAAAGAAATAAGAGAAGAAGAATAAGAAAAAGGATAGGAAAATGATTATAAGGTTTTGTACGCTTAACGATATCGTAAGCTAAGGGTATATTCGTCTTTTGATGGAGTACAAACTCTAAATTGGATTTTGTCTAATCTTTTTAATCAATTCGTATAATCTAAATTAATGATTAATTTTTTTTTTGTAAAAATCCCTTTTTAAAAAATTTTTTTGGGTGAAAGACCTGTCCATCATGTTGAAGGTTTCTAACACTAATAATTGGTTGTGGCACCAGTTGAAGTTACATTATTGTCACAAAAATGTTCATTTATTGGTAAAAGATCAACAATGGGATAGTGATCGGTGGTGGACCTAGGAGGCCGTTATATAAAATAAATAAATGAGAGACATATCATTTTTGGATCCCTTTCTTTTTCAAATTAAATTCTCACCCATTCAATTTTAGACTTTCATCTAATCAATCGGTCTTTATCACTTATCCCTAAAATCTTTTAATTTGGAGTCAAACAACCAATTGAGTTTTTAATGGAAGTGACAATTATTAATGGGGTCATATGTCTTGCAACCAATTTAAAAAGTCATCTATGGGTCACTTCAACAAAGTCCTAAATCTTCTCCGAATATCTCCTATAAAATCTCTATCATTTGATTTTAAACTTTCATTTAATCAATCAATCTTTATCCCTTATCATTAATATCTTTTTAATTTAGAGTCAAACAGACAATTTGACTCTATCATGTAAGTAACAATTATTAGTAGAGTCTTACACCATGTAACTAATTTAGAAAGTCATTTATAGGTCCCTTCAATAAAGTCTTAAATCTTCTCTAAATCTCTCTTTTAAAAGCATTCATTCAATTTTAGACTTTTATTTAATTAATCAATCTTTATATATTATCCTTAAAATCTTTTTAATTTAGAGTCAAACAACTAATTTGACTGTATCATGTAAGTAACAAATATTAGTGGGGTCTTACGTCATGTAACTATTTTAGAAAGTCATTCATAAGCCACTTCATTAAAGTCCTAAATCTTCCCTAAATCTCTCATTAAAAGCACCCTCATTCAATTTTAGACTTTCGTTTAATCAATTAATTTGTATCCCTTATCCTTAAAATCTTTTTAATTTAGAGTCAAACAACCGACCTAACTCTATAATGCAAGTGACAATTATTAGTGGGGTCTTATGCCATGTAACTAATTTAGAAAGTCATTTATGGGTCCCTTCTCATTAAAGTATTAAATCTTCTCCAAATCTCTCCCTTAAAAGCACTTTTATTCAATTTTAGACTTTCCTTTAATCAATCAATTTCTAACATTATCCTTAAAATCTTTTTAATTCCTTAAAATCTTTTTAATTTAGAGTCAAACAACCAATCTGACTCTATCATGTAAGTGACAAATATTAGTAAGGTCTTATGCCATGCAACTAATTTAGAAAGTCATTTATGGGTCTCTCCATTAAAGTCATAAATCTTCTCCAAATCTCTTCTTTAAAAGCACACTCATTCAATTTTAGACTTTCATTTAATCAATCAATCTGTATCCCTTATCCTTAAAACCTTTTTAATTTAGAGTGAAGCAACCAAATTGACTGTATCAACTAAGTGGCAAATATTAGTGGGGTCTTATGCCATGCAACTAATTTAGAAAATCATTTATGGGTCCCTTCATTAAAGTCCTAAATATTCTCCAAATCTCTCACTTAAAAGAAAACTCATTCAATTCTAGACTTTCAATTAATCAATCAATCTCTATCCCATACCCATAAAATCTTTTTAATTTAGAGTTAGACAACCAATTTGACTCTATAATGCAAGTGACAATTATTAATGCCATGGAAGTAATTTAGAAAGCCATTTACGAGTCCCTTCATTAGAGTTGTAAATCTTCTCCAAATCTCTCCCATAAAAGTACTCCCATTCAATCTTAGAGTTTCCTTTAATCAATCAATCAATCTCAATCCCTTATTCTTAAAATCTTCTTAATTTAGAGTTAAACAACCAACTTGACTCTATCATGTACGTGACAGTTATTAGTGGGGTCTTACGTCATGCAACTAATTTAGAAAGTCATTTACACGTCCCTTCATTAATGTCCTAAATCTTCTCCAAATCTCTCTCTTAAAAACACTCTCATTCAGTTTTAGACTTTCATTTAATCAATCAATCTAGAACCCTTATCCTTAAAATCTTTTTAATTTGGAGTCAAATGACCAATTTGACACTATCACGTAAGTGACAATTATTAGTGGGGTCTTATGCCTTGCAACTAATTCAGAAAGTTATTTATGTTGACCTTTATTGAAGTCCTAATTCTTCTGCATATCTCTCCCTTAAAAGCACTCTCATTCAAATTTAGACATTCATTTAATCAATCAATCTTTATCCCTTAACATTAAAATCCTTTTAATTTAGAGTCAAACAACCTTAACTCAATCATGCAAATGACAATTATTAGTGGGTAAAGCTATCAACTAATTTAGAAAGTCATTTATAAGCCCCTTCATTGAAGTCTTAAATATTCTCCAAATCTCTCCATTAAAAGCACTCACATTCAAATTTATACTTTCCTTTAATCAATCAATCTCTATCCCTTATTCTTAAAATCTTTCTAATTTAGAGTCAAATAAGCAATCTGACTCTATCATGTAAGTGACAATCATTAGTGGGATCTTAAGCCATGCAACCAATTTATTAAGTCATTTATGGGTCCCTTCATTAAGGTCCTAAATAATCTCCAAATCTCTCACTTAAAAGCACTATCATTTAATTTTAGACTTTCATTTAATCAATCAATATCTATCCCTTATCCTTAAAATCTTTTCAATTTATACTCAAACAACCAATTTGACTCTATCATGTAAGTGACAATTGTTAGTGAGGTCTTACACCATGGAACTAATTTAGAAAGTAATTTATAGGTCCCATAATTAAAGTCCTAAATCATCTCTAAATCTCTCCCTCAATAGCGCTCTCATTCAATTTTAAACTTTCATTTAATCAATCAATCTGCATCCCTTATCGTTAAAATCTTTTTAATTTAGAGTCAAACAACCAATTTGACTCTGTCATGTAAGTGACAATTATTAGTGGGATTTTACTCCATGCAACTAATTTAGAAAATCATTTATGGGTCCTTTCATTAAAGTACTAAATCCCCTCTGAATCTCTCCCCGTAAAAGCACCTTCATTTAATTATAGACTTTCATTTACTCACTCAATCTCTATCCCTTATCCTTCAAAGCTATTTAGTTTAGAGTCAAACAACCAATTTGACTCTATGATATAAGTGACAACTATTAGTGGGGTCTTACGCCATGCAACTAATTTAGATAGTCATTTATGGGAAGTCCTAAATAATCTTCGAATCTCCACTTAAAAGTACTTTCATTAAATTTTAAACTTTCATTTAATTAATTAATCTGTATCCTTTATCCTTAAAATCTTTTCAATTTAGAGTCAAACAACCAATTTTACTCTTTCATGTAAGCGACAATTATAAGTGGGGTCTTACTCCATGCAACTAATTTAGAAAGTCATTTATAGGTCCCTTCATTAAAGTCCTAAATCTTCTCCAAATCTCTCACTTAAAAGCACTCTCATTCAATTTTAAACTTTCTTTTAATCAATCAATTTGTGCCCCTTACCCTTAAAATCTTTTTAATTTAGAGTCAAACAACCCATTTGCTCTTTAATGCAAGTGACAATTATTAGTGGAGTCTCACGCCATGTAAATAATTTAGAAAGTCATTTATGGGTCCCTTTGTTAAACTCTTAAATCTTCTCCAAATCTCTCCCTTAAAAGCACTCTCATTCAATTTTAGACTTTCCTTTAATCAATCAATCTGCATCCCTTATCCTTAAAATCTTTTTAATTTAGAGTCAAACAACCAATTTAACTCTATCATGTAAGTGACAATTATTAGTGGGGTCTTACGTCATGCAACTAATTTGGAAAGTCATTCATATGTGCTTTCATTAAAGTCATAAATCTTCTCCAAATCTCTTACTTAAAAGCAGTCTCATTCAATTGTAGACTTTCCTTTACTTAGTCAATTTTTATCCCTTATCCTTAAAATTGTTTTAATATAGAGTTAAACAACCAATTTGATTCTATCAGATAAGTATTAGTTATTAGTGGCTTCTTATGCCATGCAACTATTTTAGAAAGTCATTTATGGGTTCCTTCATTAAAGCTCTAAATCTTCTCCAAATTTCTCCCTTAGAAGCACTTTCATTCAATTTTAGACTTTCCTTTAATCAAACAATCTTTATCCCTTATCTTTAAAATTATTTGAATGTAGAGTCAAACAACCAATTTGACTCTATTATGTAAGTGACAATTATTAGTGGGGTCTAAAGCCATGCAACTAATTTCAAAAGTCATTTATGGGTACGTTCCTTAAAGTCGTAAATCTTCTCCAAGTTTCTCCCTTACACTACAACAATTTACCTTTTTAGCTACGAAAATTGTCGTCGCCAAATGTACATTTTAAATCTAGTCATGCACTTTCCTCATCTAAGCATGTGCAACCTCAATAGAGGTCTTCTTCTCTGCACAAAAGGGTCCCTAGCCTCACTCGAGATGTCTCCCCTCACCCCAAGCTCTCTCTCTCGAGGTCCCATGCCCCTTGTGATAAAATTAAGGGTTTTGCTTCATAAACAACAAAACTGTCTCAGTAGATGTACCATGAAAAAAATAATAATAAAGAATCTCCAAAATACCCCCATCTCTCCCTATACACCTTCTCTCTCCTTGCCTCCTTTCTCCTCCCCTTCCCCACTTGCCTGTCCTGCTGGTGACGAGCTCTAGTGGCAGAGAGATACTCTCCTCTCCCTCCCCACCTTTCCTTCTCCCTCTACCTCACCCTCTCATCCCTCCCCCTTTCCCCTTCTGCCTGTCGGCAGGGAGAGGGAAAGAGATAAAAAATAGGGGGAGAGAGAGGAAGAGGGAGAGAGAGAGTCCCCATCTATTGCAGGAGCTTGTTGCTAACTGGATGGGGAGGTGCGGAAGGGGAGGAGAGAGGGGAGAAAAGGGAGTGGAGGTATTTTAGGAAATCTTTAATACTTTTTTAAAATGATGTGAGCTCTTTTTGTTGTTCATGCTCCCTAAAATAAATTGTCAAATACTTCTAAGCACAAAACACGAGAACATATATTTTCAAGAGGATTTTACTAAAAAAAATTCCTTTAAACTCCCTATAGATAAAAAAGGACCTAAAATATATGTAACCATTACAGTGGTCCCATAAGCCCTTTTTGGTTTATTTTCTTTTTTGCTGAGCGGCAATATCCCCTCTCACTCGTATATACGAGCCTCTTTTTCCTCATCTTCCTTCGTCCTTTCTCCTCCTCCTTTTTCCTTTATGATATGGTGACTTTATTATCTTAGACTTGGGCGCAAGTGGGAGCTTATTACCAAAACATCTCGGTATCATATATACCCGTCTAAATACGTCATCTTCCACATCCCTTTTTCTTTTTTTCATTTTCTTTTTTCTCTTTTCAATCTTAAGTCCCTCTAAGTCATTTTATTAAACACCCTACATGCATGTTCTAAGTTGTCACACTTTTCATACATGTCATCCGAGCGTTCTATAAACAGGTATCCTTCTTAGTCATTTCGTCAAACACCTTACGGGCATTTAACTTGAAATGTAAAATCGCATGCTTGGCCAGTAGCGATATCCCCGCTTACTTGCTTATTTTATTCTTCTTTATCATAGTTAAGTGAGGATATCGCCGCCTATGTCAGATTTAGAAAAAAATCACGTGCTTGGCTAGCAGCAATATCCCCGCTCACTTGCTTATTTTTTCTTCTTCTTCACAATTAAGCAGGGATATCGCTACCCATATTAGATTCAGAAAAAAAAAATTAGTTTTTGGATGGTGGTCACGCAGGTGATGCTGGTTGGATGGTGATGATGGGTGAATTTGAAGATGGTGGTGAAAGAAAAATGTTAGAGGTTGAGGTTGGTTTAGATGTTGTGAACTGGAATGGTAGGAAAAGGGGATACAAAGGAAATGAATGAGATGATGATGGGTTTAAATATTTGGGCAATGCCTGTAAAGTGTTTGATAAAATAACTGAGATGGACGTCTGTTTATAGAGCATTTGGACGACATATATGGAAAGTGTGACTGCTTGGAACATGCCTTATGATGTTTGATGAAATGGTTGTGAGGGACTTAAGATTGAAAACAGAAAAAAGAGACTAAACAAAAGAAAAAGGGATGTGGAAGATGATATATTTAAATGTGTATATATAATACCGAGGTGTTTTGGTAATAAGCTCCTACTTGCATTCAAGTCCAAGACAATGAAGATACCATATTATGAAGGAAAAAAGTGGAGGAGGGGGAAGGATGATAAGGAAGAAAAAGCTCATATATGCCAGTGAGAGAGGATATCGCCGCTCATCAAAAAAAAAAAAAAAGAAAGAAAAAGAAAAGGGCCCATGAGAACATTACGGTGTTACATATATTTTATGTTTTTTTTATCTATAGGGAGTTTAAAATGATTTTTTTTTTAGTAAAATCCTCTGTTTCCAACTATGAAATGTTGATTCCTCTTTTGTTTTTTTTTTTTTTTAATTCCTATTCCTTTCTCAGCCAGCAAGCAACCCAATTGATAGATGCGGGCCACGACTCATATCAAAAGTCTCCCTATTTCAAGGACCAAGACCCAATAATTCCAGCACTTTCTCAATTCATGGGTCAGTATCTTAGAATGTCTGTAAACGTTCTGCATACGCATGTTGGAAAAGGGGAAGACAGAGTGCTCTTGAACACTAGACTGCCATGTGTGTGGTTTTGATATTAAAATTACTTTTGTTATATACTCATATTGATACTGAAGCCAAATAAAATAGGAGCTATGCCATTGGAATAGGTGGTCCCCAAATGTGGTCCAGGGATGTAAACGGATTGCATCCAGCACATTTAGATACAGAGATCCGAATCCAAATCCAACTGGTTCAGGATCGGGCACGGATCCTATATGTTGGATCTGGATTCAAATCTGAGACAGGAATTTGGGATCATAATAGTACTTTTGAATTAATGGCTTTGAAAATAAATGAGTTGGGTGTAAAAGTGGTGATCGGAACAGAACAGGTGTCGATGAAACACGTTTTCTGATGGTTTTAGCCTCTTTTTCTGTGGCTCTATTTTGAATCACTCAATTGAAATACAAGTAGAGATAATAGAAAAGAGAAAGCCCTAAAACCTGTTTCAAGAGACGAATATAATAGGCACCTGTGCCTGATCTGGAGGTACACCCAAAATGCTTCCAGATCTTATGGATCCAGATCCTTGCCTTTCAGATCTAAAATTCCTATACCCAATTTTTTCAGATCAATTATTTTATAATCAGATCTACATTGACATTTGTATATGTGGACCATGGTTTTTGAGATTGTGTATTGCATTGCTAAGATGAAAAATGAGGATCAACAAAATGCGTTTAGCAAGGGCTTGAGAGCGCCAGATTATTGAGAACATGTAACCTAGCACAGGCGGAATTGTGATTGTCGGAATCGGGATATATTTTATGGACCCTAGTCTTTTTCAATTAGCCTTCGCGTTTTAAACATTGCCATTCCTTGTTTATCAGATTCTGTTTGGTTTATAAATTCATGAATCTTGATTGATTGGGTAGAGGTGGTCTACAATTTCCTTTTATCATTTATACACTCTGTATGGTCTCAACTCCCATGTGGCCCCCACCACCAGTCATCATAGGCGAGTTGGCCTGGTCATGGGCAGGTCGGTAAGCTTAAATTTTTAACTTTTGCTCAAATTTGGAGAAATTTGAAAGTTCTATTGTCTTCTCTTATATTCATAATAACAATTCAAAAGAAGCAATAAGAGAGTTGTGTAGAAAGAGTTGAAGAAAATCCTATAACACTAAGGTATCGCGATTGGGAGTGAGACAGAGAATATTTTCTTTTCTTTTTTCTCCCGTCGAGAAGTAAAATGAGGGGTTCTGTACAGGAGGAGAAGATCCTCAAGTTAGCGGCTTGTAAAGAAGAAGATTGCAATTCCTATTTTGTATAGTGAATTTGATCTAGTAGGTTCATGGTTTTTTTTTTCTTATTCTAGAGGAGTTTTTAAGTAAAGTTTGGTGGGTGCTTTCTTTGCTATTATTCTCTTCATTGTTTTTCCATTCTATATGTTGAGGATATGTGCTTAGATTGGATTGTCCATCCTTTGTATTTACATTTTTTTTTTGGGTATCCAATGTTTGTATTTGTTGGAATTCTTAAGTAATTTACATAGAGGGAAAAAGTTCCCTAATCTCCCAACAGTTTTACCAAGCAAACTCTGTGTAGCTTTTTCTATGTTTAAAGAACCATGAAAAACAAAAGTGGTCAGAATCACTTGCATGTGGTATCAGAAGCTAACGAATCAGTCATTGCTCCAACACATATTTCAAACCGTTCAAATGAATGAATCATTATCACCATAGCATTGTCCCAACAATTTGGAGTCGCCAAATAAATGAATGAATAAAAGAATAGGATTTGGATATTTGTACAAAATATGAACAATGAGAACATATATAAAAATGATATATATTATCCAACAAGTGGATCTGCTCTTAAAAAACTTCAGAAGAGTTTACTTGCAAACTCCTCCGAGGTAGACGAGTCTTCAACTTTATATGCTATAGAAGCAGCACCAAGATCTCTAATCTCTTGAATGATTCTTTCCAGCTCAACTGCCACTTTCATCTCAAACAGCTTTCTGTTCTCTCTTTTTGGGAAATCTCTTTCATTGAGATTGGATTCAATCCTCTCTTCTAAGAAACGATAGAATCCAGCGCAGTTCCGATACATCTCAAAAACCATCCCCACCTGCCCTCCATTCTTTAAGATGTTGATGATGCTGGACAATGCGCCACCTGCGACTCCAACCAACGCAGCCCATGACCCTAGTGGTGAAGATCCAACCAGTGCAGTCCCTAGAGCTGCAAGACCAGTGAATAGAGGACCTGATGCTGCTAAGATCCTATTAACTTTGAGCGCCAACTTTCTCAATCTCAAATGGTCTGCTACATCCTTTCTCTTCAAGACTCCAAGTAGACCTCTCATTTCCTCTTTAAGATTTTGATTCCAGCCATTAATTCCTGTTTTGCTTTGAAGAGAGAGAGAAAGTTGATGGAAAAGATGTGAAGTGGAAGATGCCTTTTTATAGATGGGGGAAGTTGGAATTTTCTTAGTGTTTGTGTAAGAATTTTAATATGTTAGTTAAATTTATGGATTAGACAAAACTCTAATTCTAGTCAAAGTTATATTACTATTTATTTTAGACTAGGAGTTTAAATAGGTTAAAGAGTCGCAAAAGAGTTGGAATGAAGGTATTTTGATTAAATGTGTTATATCTCATAAACTGAGAGTTGTATATGGGTAAGCTACCTACCGTTGAAAGTTTGTTTTGAATATATATCCGTAGGTTTCAAGATTGCATCAATCGGAGTTAAAATAACAAAGTTATGGCCTCAGGAAGTTTGCAAAAATTGTGCCATCTGCAATTACAAAACTTGTCACGACTCGAGCCCGAGAGACTTAGATTAAGGTAATTTTCGAGGTGTGATTTGTGTACTCCTGTGAAATTTACACCCAGACCGAGGCCAAAGTGGAATTCCACAAGGGATATTCACCTTGCTACACGTGTGAGGAATTTTTAACGGACACATGTCTTTTTCTCTTTTCATTTCACATAATAATTCAATGGTATCTAATTCATGAAAACAGTCTACAGTGAACATTCAATATATATATATATATATATATATAAGAGGTATATTTTTTGTTTTCATTACTGTAATTTATACCCAACTGTAGTCTGAGAGCTCTCCGGTAACAAAAGTTAGTAAAAAAATTTCTACTATACACTCATCGAGGCTTGAAGGAAACATCTCGGTCTCCTCCTTTGCCCCCATAGTCTCTATAAGACTGGAAGCTAGACTTAAGCCTATAACACGAATTAGAAAACTATGAACAAAACTATTTCAGCAAAGTATAATCATAATTAAAGTAACATGCATTGTATCTAAGAGAATAATTAAAAAGTGATCATAGAAGTCAATTTAGTATACTAGGCATGTTGTGCATTGAATAAAGCATGATATAATAATTAATTAAGAGAAATATTTACTATTTGGCTGCTACATTTGCTATATCCTCCCAATAGGGATCTTTGCATTGGAAATACCAATGTTTTGACCAAAGGTACGATTGGGTCCCTATGTTCATAGAGTCCGGAAGTTACAAGGCACACTACAGTTGCACCATTTCAATCTACAATACTCTGTCGAGTATCATAAGGCTGAAGCTGGGTAAAGCTAAACTGTTTTGAATCATATAATTGAACTTGAGTAAATTGTACAATTTGTTTCATTGTAAACAATTCATTATACGTTCAATTCATTCTTTCTCAATTTAATATTGACAATAGAAAAAATTATATATTAAGAAATGTTGAACTAGAATCAATTCATATCATGACCATGTCATAAGCATTTTCAATAATAGAGGACAATTGTAAGAATTTCAATATGACATGCAATTAAATTAATAGAATTAAAGTAATTTACAAGCCGATCATAATCTAATCATATATTGTTTCTAACTGTGTATAATGATGTAGTTTTCAATTATTTGATACACAGTTGTCTCTATTTGGTGTCACACTTTGTGGGGAATGTATATCAAAGTCCCTTAAATCAACACCCATAGGTAGGTGTTCAACAAATGAACAACATTCCATGAATGAGTCTTTGCCCATAAAACACTTCGTGTTAAGTGATTTTCCATTAGGCTAAATGATTTGTGTAAATGATCAAAGGAACTAAGGCCCTACAAGGTCTTTTGGATGTCCCTAATTATTCCTAAGTTTTAGGGCTCTTATGGTTTAATCGTGGGTGGCCTTCAGCTTAGTAGTGTCTTTTACATAATGTTGTCCCACATCTACGGCTCAGTTGTCGATTTGGCTATACAGGTGGATGACCCATCAAGAGATAGGAGTAGGCCGAAGAAAACATTGATGGAAGTCATTAATTCAGATTTGAAGAAGTTTAACTTATCGAAGGATTTGTCTCAAAATAGAATGGAATGGAGAAATAGAATTTATATAGCCAACCCAACATGGTTGGGATAAGGCTTTGATGATGATGATGATGATGATCTATGGCTCAGCTGTCGATAGCCTACGGCTTAGCCGTATATGACTTACAGCTTGGCTATGGCTTAACTATAGTACAAATTATGGCCTAGCCGAAATCTGAGCCGCAGAAGAAAATTTTCGACTTTTCATTTCTTTTTATCAAGCTTTGGTGTCTATATGGCTTAGCCGTAGTAAGCTGATTTGGTTTTAAAACTCTTCTTTCGAACCCATGATACTAAGTTCTAACTACATACATATGATAGCTAACCCCAGGTAGTAATTTCAATTCAATCCCATCATTTTTGCATTTTCAGTTTTATCTTTCATTCATTTACTTAAATAACTTGATTATGCATTTTGAAACAAGGGTATGGGGCTGAAAATCACATTTTCATTTCAATAGATTTACAAGGATCATGATTTACAAGCATGCATTCAACAATAATTAGCTTATACGTGCCTTATTATAGTGCTCATGGTCCAACTTTAGCAAAATCCAAGCTCGAACACTCAACTCACTCAAAGAGAGGAAATCCTCAAATCTCTAGCTTACCAAAACATCTTTAGCTTACCAAAATATTCTTGGCCTCTAGCACTCCTGACAACATTCTTAAACTCTTCGATTCGTTGAAAAATACCCATTTAACCAAGATCGCAAGTCTAACCTTAGAACACCTACTATGGAAAGCCAATCAAATGATAAGATCATCAAACCAACCTAGGTCTTGGATTTGCCATCCACGTGAAACCACAATGCTAGTGGACCCTATGCATCCCAAGATCCAAGTGCCCATAATTAATATGTTATTTTGTGACCAATGGTCAAAGGACACATTAAGAGCTTGGTTGCATACTCTCCCTTAGGATCACTTCATGGATGTTTTTAGACAAAAACCCAAAGTATTTCTCAGCTAAACAAACACTCCATACAGTTATAAATAATAATAAAATGAGTCCTTAAAAGTGTCAAAGGGATCCACCTAAGTTTACATGAAAAAAAATTAGTTTCAAACTAACCACCTAACTCATGCTACTTTTAATGACCAAAGGGCAAGTAAATAAGGTATTTTAATCTTTAGGAAATCATGTGACTAAAGAGTCCAAAGCTTAGTAGAGAAAACACTTACAAGTTTAAAGTGTTATGTCTATGTTAAATGAGACTTGGTGGAAAATCTTAAGGTTCCTTGGATTAAAAAGCATATGAGTTTCATATATAAAAGGCTCTATTGATGAAGAGATTTAAGGACTATTGGTGATGGTTGTCATGCATTTTATTTAGGAAAACTAAAGGGGATGGACTATTGTCCCTAATGTGCTAACTAGACGAATCACTAATCAGCCATGGGTGGTCCCAACACCTATAATGCCCATTCTAAACCATAATTTCAAACCTTGTAAGAAGTGTAGGAATTTCTGGATTGAGTTTTAAAGATAACCATGGAGTTACAAATCATTTTCCCAAAACCAATCCACATACTAAAAAGGGCTTCATTGAGTTGAAAACAAGAAGCTTTTGTAACCTGAAATTTCCCAACTATTTAGGGACAAAAATAGCTGAAACTCAATGAAGAAATAGGATGGTTTCAAACTTGATTTTTCCTGAAACAAAACCAGCCATTTACATGTTCAACTAAACTGAAATTAAGAAGAATCTCTCACATGAAGTTACACAAATGCATAGAAAACTATTGAAAATCCTTTAAGAAAACATGGCATTTCTTGGCATAAATTCTGAAATAAAAACATGTTCATTCAGTTCATGCATTTGAGTTAAAATGCAAGGTCATGCTAACATATAAAATCATATAATGAATCACACAATACAACATGCACCAAGATTTATTAAGTTGGGGCTTCTTGCCTTTGATTCCAGTTAACAAATTCGAATTCCACAACCTCCAATTTAGACTCATAAATAGTCAAATTCAGCTGAAACACTTCTTTTCTCGGAACCCCAAAATTCCTACATGAAAACCCCAGAAGTCAAAACTCGAGAAATATTAGGAATCACCACTTCCATGTCTAGATTTGGAGACTAGATGGCTCCAAAACTAAAACCTAAAAGATAGAATCAAGAGCTTACCTATAGGAGCTCGAATCGAGATTATTTCCATGGTGGATGGAGCAGCCAGAGGTGGAAATGCACAAAAATGGGATGTGTAGAGAGCGCATGAGGAGGAGATTACGTTGGTGGTGTTAATTTCTTCGATGGACATGAACTTCCCATGATAAGAAGGTGGAATAAGGCCAAACAAAAAGAAGAAAGCTCTTAGTTACGAGTGCTTCTTGTTGAAACAAAATGAAAGAGGAAGAAACGTGGGTAAGGGCTGGGTTTTATCAAGAAAAGGTGGCTTATGGGCTCCACTACTCAAAGAACTTATGGGCCAAATTTGACTATCCTACGGGTCTCTAATGCAAAAGTTAAAGAACAAAAGTTTCTCGAAATTAAATCTAATTTTCAACGAGCCCAAGTTTGACCTAATCAGAATTTTCTATAGCAAGTTGACTTTTTTTAGATTTGACCAAATTACCTCTAATTGTATGGAATTCATAGAAAGTTTGTTTTTGAGCTTTAAATGGTTATGGATTGAACACAGAAGTTGATGGAAATATTATTTTACATCTAATGGGACCAAGACCACAATTTTAAAGAATTTTCACGTGGCCCCTCAAACTTTTCCGCGATTATAAAAGAGGTCTTAAAGGTAAAGAACTAAGTAATTGAGTTGCTCTCAGAAATTTCCCAAAGCTATACAAAATCTATTCAAAATAATTAGGTAAACCAATTACCCGCTAAACCCACTTATTAAGACAATTACTTGCTTTATTAGTACTAATCATAGAAATTATAGATTGAGGTGTTACAAAATTGCCATTTCACGAATTTCTATTTCTATTTTAAGTTAGAGTATCTGGTTTTGTGCCAATTTCAATTTTAATTGGATTACCATTGTGAGGCACGAAATTGAGGCTATAAAAAGAGGTTCTCTCTCAACCCTAAGATAGAGATTTCATAGGGCAAAGTAGAAATTACTTATTGGAGATTAGTTTCTCTAGAGCATTCATTTTAGAGAACGGTGTTGAAGTTGAAGTTCTAGAGTTCTTGTCTTCTATATCTTTTGTAGAATATCGTCTTCTAAGCATAAAAGATTTAAGGAGTTATGTGCAACAACAAGAGGGTATCCAGTTGAGTAGATTGGTAGCAGGTAACAACAGGTGGTTGTTGTAGAGTGAATCTTTATAGGAATAGTATGTTACAGAGGTTATCTGTAAGTGACTTGTAACTGGTAATAATTCATAGTGCTTGATTATTAGTCTAGGTCGGACTCATGGTTTTTACCCTATTAGGGTTTCTATGTAAAAATTGTGTCGTCTTGTGGTGTTGCTTTTGTGTTGTTTTGATTATTACTTCTATTGTGTAGTTGTTTATTTGCACACATTATTATTGAGATTAATTGTATAGATCCATTCTAGACGACCTCGAAAACCTTCAAGTGGTATAAAAGTGGGATACACTAATTTGCTATGTTTGATCTTAATAGATGTCGAGAATAATGCTCAATCTAAAAGGTACATCCAATTCCAAGCCTCCATTGTTTGATGATTCAAATTATACTTATTGGAAGCAAATGATAATTGGCTACATCCATTGATGATGATGTGTGCGATATTATTGTGGATGATTATTCCAAACCCACAATAACAACATATAGGCAAGCAGTTGCTAAACCTAAAGCCTAATGGACTAAGGATGAGAAGCATACATCCAATTGCAATAATAAGGATGTGAATAGTGTTTATAATAGAGTCATTGTTGATGAATTCCATGGGATATCCCCATGTAAAATTGTAAAAGAAGCATAAGATATCTTACAAACTATATATGAGGGTATAGAAATGGTGAAATAAGCTAAGCTGCAAAGGTTAAATAAGTCCTTTAAAACTGTTGTGATAGAAGAAGATAAGACTTTTAATCACTTCTATGCTAGGCTGAATGACATTGTCAATTTTATTTTTAACTTGGGTGAAGAAATCCTTAAAAATAAGATTGTCAAGAAGATCCTAAGGTCTCTTGATGTCATTAAGGAAAATAAGAATTTAGAAACCTTCACCATAAATTAGTTCGTTGAAAACCTTCAGACTTTAAGAGAAAACTGTTTAAATAAGGGAAGATTAGTGAAGGATAATGGTTTGGCTTTGAGAGCTTTCAGAGATTCAGCAAGGAAATTGGAAAAGAAAATTGAGTATGATTCTAATTCAGATATTGAAGATTTTGGTATGGCTAAGTTGTTAAAAAAAGTCAAGAAAATCATGAAGAGCAGACAAGATAAACGAAAGGGCTTTAAGTTTGAGATTAAGTCATCTTCAAAAGAGACCAAGTATTTTGAATGTTAGGGTTATGGTCACTTTGTAAATGAATGTGCTAGTAGGAAAAAGAATCCAAAGCTAAAACTCTTAAAACTTAAGATGATGATTAGTCTGAGGAAGAAAAAGAAGAAAAGAAAGATCCTAAGTAATATCATGGCAAGTTAATAGCTTTTATCACTAGATCTTCTCTATTTGATGAGAGTTTTGATGAAGAGATTATTAATGATGTATTGTCAGATGATGAAAATAAAGATAGGGAGGTTGAATATGATATTTGTTATATAAGGCTATGAAGTTAAGTGAGTTGTTTAAGAAAGATAAGCTGAAGAAGAAAATAGAGATTCAATCTCTTCATAAAGAAGTGGCAGAAAATTTTGTAAAAATTAATCTCTTGAAAGGTTCCAATAATACTTTTGCTAATAAGTTGACTACTGAGATTCATAAATATAGTTCATTGAAAGATGATTTTAAAAAGGTTGAGCAAGAATTTAAAACCTTGAAGATAAACTTCAAGACTATAAAGGCTAAAAACGAAGATTTGGCTGGCAAACTGAAAATTGCATTGTCTGAGTTGGATTTTACAAAAGCTTCTCTAACTAAGATGAATACTGGCTTAAAATATCTTGAAGGCATTTTGTGTGTTTAGAAGCTACCTAATGACAAGCGTGGTTTTGATTACAATGCTGGTGCATCTACTTCAAAGATGAAAGGTAAAACTACTTTTGTTAAAAATTTTGTTTTTAATTTTATGTCACACGTTGCTCTACATCCTGCATATACTCATCATGTTGTGAGTAATTCAAAGAAGAAGAATGTATAACATTCTGCAAGTACACACAAAAGTCATCATTGTGGAGTAAAATGACACATTCATCCACATTGCAATAAGCTGAGAGCTTTGCCAAAGTATAAGCAACGGTGAAAATAATTGTTTGAGCTAAAGGTCAAGACAAGAGCTATTTGGGTTAGGAAGTTTGATTTGCCCACTACAGTTATTCACACTACTCTAAAAGATCAAATTATGCAAGTGTGGGTGGCTACATGCAAAAATCTCTAATAATGAAGATTAAGCTCCCACTCCCACTGCTTTTACAAAGATACAATTAAGGGGGAGTTGTAATTGAGGGAGAGCTGCCACAGAATTCAAGTTGACAAATTGCTGCATGATTGATCATTAGCATTGTTAATTATGGACAAAAATGGGGAGATGCTGTATTAAAGGGGAAACGTTTCAAGTCAAGATACTGAAAGTTCAAATGTTCTGAGACAAACAGAGAATACAAATCTACAAGTGTGTTGATGGTAATTTTTTTAGTCAAAAATTCATTGTATTTTTTATTTTATTTTAGGTAGATTGTATGTATTATTTTAGGGAGTTTTGTCCATGAATTGCCAAAATAGGAAATTTTAAGGATTTTAGTATGTTAGATAAATTCATGAATTGGACAAAACTTTAGTTCTAGTTAAAATTGCATTTCTATTTATTTTAGACTAGGAGTTTGAAGGGGTTAAAGTGTCCTAGAAGAGTTAGAATGAAGGTGTTTGGATTAAAAATGTCATATCTAACAAAATGAGTTTCATATATAGGCAAGTGGCTCACCGTTGGAAAGTTCGCTCGAGTAAGTATCAGTAGGTTTCAAGATTGCATCAATCGAAGTTACAACGACAAAGTTATAGCCTTGTAAAGTTTGCAGAAGTTATGCTATTCGAAATTACAAAACTGCTGTTACATCCATGAATTTGCATGATTTATATTCTTAATGAATAAATTTTAATTATTTATACTTACTTTGATAGATTATACTTAGATCTTTAGTTATCTTTGATAGTCTATGCTTAGTTTGATAGGTGATGTTTATGATATTTATTATTTTATGAGGTGAACGAGGTCTTGGCTATTGATTTTGTTTTTCTTAATTAAAATTGGTTTTTGTAATAGTCAGATCATCCGGATCAGAAACATTGATTTATTTCTGATCTGAGTAATAATTGAGACAAAAAAAGGTAAATTAATTGCATAAATTGGATTTTTAAATAACTTAGTGGATTATGGCTGCTCTGATCTGTTTATTTTCATTGTTATTAATTTATTTAGTTTCTGATTTGCATGCCACACTTCTCTTTTATTTTTCTTTTGAAAAAATTCATATTTTTAATTAAAAAGTTTTAAAGTGCTCTCTATGGGATCGACTTGTATTTGCTATTGTCTCAACAAAACAACTGTGCATTTGCAGTTTTAAGTAGATTCATTAAATTACTATTCATCATTAAATTCCCTTTAGTTTACATGGGTTCAATGCTCTGACCTCGGATGTAGGTTATTTACAAGTTTTGAAAAATTACAACCCCTCCCTCCAATCTCAGGTGTGATCCAAACTAAAAAATTACAAGAAGTTACATGAGCAAGGGGACAAATGCACAAAAAAAAAAAAAGAAAAAAAAAGACAAGGGGGAGTGACCGTGGCTCACAGGCACTAATAGTTAGTGGCTATTTTGGCCACTGTTTATCCCAATTTCGCTTTGGTTCACTTCTGCAGTGCCTTCAGAGTGCTGGACTTCTTTTTTTTTTTTTTTGACTTTGGGGGTGTTGAATAATCGCTAAGAGCACTTAATTTGACTGTAGAATTGCCCATGACCTTTGATAATCATCATTTTTTTTGTTACGGATTGCTTTTGTACAAATTCAGAAATAGTGCTTTGTACAAGCAAACCAAAGCCAAAGTTGTGTCATTCGGATTTTATAATTTTCAAGGCATAGAATGATGTCTACAGAGGCATGTTCACGACCTTAAAGATGGCCTATAATTTCTTTAAGTGAGAGAACTAAAAGAGCGTAGTTTCATCCATTGGTATGCTTGATGGCATTAGCATTCATTTTCTTTGAGTAATAGGTATGTATCTTTTCTTCCTCTCAATTATTTCTGACCTTAAGTTAGTGAGAAGGAGAAGAAAAGTGAACTTGGATGTTTGTGGTGCCTTGGGAATTTGAAGATTTTTGTTTGGAACTTAGTTGGAGCTTCTTGAATCTTTCGAACATTGCTTGAACCCTCTATTCGGAACCCAAGTGTGCTTTTTATAAACTTCAGAGGAAGTTGGGATAGTTCCCAGCAGTTTTGAGGGACTTGGGTTTTGAAATAAAGTGAAATAACTGCTCAAAACCACCTGTAACTCTTTTATAGGTATCCGTGACCACGGTCGCGGTCAGGCCCAGTTTTGGATTTTTTTAATATATGTGACCCATTTTCATCAGTTTGGGGCCCGACTGATGTCCGATATTCACGGAACTTAGAGGGGCGTTTTCTAACACTATTCTGAATATTCCAGAGAAACTCCAATCTATTTTGACCTTCTGAAATTCGTCAACTCTCCATTTGACTTTTCATGAAAATAAATCCTTGCTTCTGCTGTTGGAGGTCCAAATGACCTCGAATTGATTTGAAACTTGAAAAACTTGATGTTAGGAGTATCTTGAAGTATCCATATAAATTTTATCTAGTTTGGATTTGTGGAAGTATAATTTTGACCAGTAGCCCACTTGTTACATGTTCTAAGTCACTGTCCTTTTGCATTGCAGGCAGTTAGCATGTTTTTACCTGAATGATATCCAATTGATTTGAAACTTTGAAGAGTTGACTTTGAGCACATTTTGAGTCTCTAATCTAAATTTCATTAACTTTGGCTTCCTAGAAGTAGGATTTTGATCAGTGACCCTAAGGTTGGTTTGGGGGGGGGGGGGGGTGGGGGGAATAATGACCCCTAAGCTGATATGTAACTGAAGTAGGGTCAAATGAAGTCCCCTTGGCTTGAAAATTTGTGAAATTATTTTTAAGCTTGACTTGTGCTTTATGTTTGAATTTCGTCAACTTTGGTTACTTGGAAGCAGGACTTTGGTTAGTAACCTCATGGCTTGGGGTTCATTAACTCCTAAGCTAACATGTTTGTTGACTTTAGGTCAAATGACATCCACTTTACCTGAAGTTTTGCAAAGTCACTCTTATCGATAATTTGAGTTTCCTTCAGGAGTTTCAACTGATTCTAATATATGAAAGTATTGGTTATCATAGTGACCTAAAGGAACTGGCAGACAGTCACTGAAGCTTAAGTTTGAGGTGAAATGAAGATCAAATACTTTTAAATTTTGAAGCATCATTCCTAAGTATGTTTTGGAGTTTGTTACAACCCGAGCCCAGGAGATCGGGGGTTAGTAAAAGTCTAACCAATGACACATGTACTTCCGTGCCTGTACACCTAGACCCGGTCTAAGTACACACGCATAAGGGAAGATTCACACGTGCCAGACATGTACGCGGAAGCTGTAAATATCAAAACATCACACAAGAAAATACAAGAACCGAGTATAAAGACAAGAGATGACATATATAGATAAAGGTTTTACAAAATGAAGCAAAATAAACATATACAAATCATGATTGGATTTAACATGACAGATCTCAAAAATGAAGAAAACCCAATATGCACATGTGTCCATGACGCTCTTCAAGGGAGTGACTACATCCACTCCTCTAGTCTGGATGGGGCATCGGGGGTTTTCGCTGGAGCCTGGTTGACGGACGAGGGGTCGGCCTGGGTATCTGAGCCTGTAGGACCAAGGACAACGCGTGAATACAACGATTCAACAAAGTATAAGCAATAACAAGTTAACATATATTGTATCTAATAGAATAAGAAACATGATATAAATCAGAAAAAATCAAGTTCGTAGACTAAGCACACATGCAAGAAATATAACATGCCTTTTTTTTTGAATCAAGAGATATGTGTAGTGTACATAACTAGTTGGCTATTAAACATGCCATATGCTCCTAAAATAGGGATCTTATATCCGTGCTGAGAACACCATTGACTGGCCTAGGGTACGAATGGGTCTCGGGTTTCTAGGGTACGGATTCCCCAAGATGTATCCTTATTATAGTAAGGCCATATAACTAAACCAAATTCAACCCGTCGGGATCCTACGGCTGTGTCACAACCTGAGCCTAGGAGTTCAGGGTTAGCAAAAGCCAAATCGATGACACACGTACTCCGTGCTTGTACACGTAGACCTGGTCTAAATGCACACGCACAAGGGAAGGTTCACACGTGCCAAACATGTACGCGAAAGCTGTAGATATCAAAACGTCACACAAAACAATGCAAGAAGAGAATTTGAAACACAAAACTGACATATATAACAATGTTTTTACAAAATGAAACAAAATAAACATGTACAACTCATGCTAGGATTCAATCGTGACATATCTCAAAATAAAGAAGACTCATATACAATGAATGTTCATGGCGCTCTCCGATAGAGTGACTACATCCACTCCTCTAGGCTTGATGGGACCTCGAGGACCTCACTTAGAGTCTGGCCGACCGACGAGGGGTCGGTCTGGGTATGTGAGCCTGCAACACCAAAGACAACTCATGAATACAATGATTTAGCAAAGTATAAACCATAACAAGTTGACACATGCTGTGTCTAATAGAATAAAGAACATCATATAAATCATAGCAGGTCATATTCGTATACTAAGCTATTATGCAAGAAAGAAATATGCCATGTAAATCAATGTATACATGCTGTGTACATAACTAGTTGGCGACTACATTGCCATATGCTCCCAAAAGAGGGATCTTATATCCGTACAGAGAACACCATTGTCCGGGCGAGGGTACGAATGGGTCTCGGCTTCCTGGGGTCCGGATTTCCCAAGACGTTTCCTTATTGCAGCAAGGCCATGAGAACTACACCAAATTCACCCCGTCGGAATCCTAAGGCTGAGGCTAAGTAGTGCCTGACCATGCGGATTCAATCATGAAAACCCTGAGCAAATCGTGACAAACATATCATGCGTGCAGATTCGAGAACATGTCTTATGCGTGTAACATATATGTATATTCAAGGTGTGGAAAACATCGTAAGCGAAATCAGCTAAACAAGTAATCATGCTAAAGAGTAGAGATCAATGATCGAAATACAACATGTTATGTAAGCAAATCTTAACATATAGAATCACTTTCATTTACTAGCCAACTCTAATCTAATTATCCAGTGTTTCTAATCGTGCATGATGATGTAGTTTTAAGTTATCCGCTGCACCATTGTCTAGTGTTGCATTAGATCATATGGTGCACTGAAGTCCCTTAAACCAACACCCATGGGGAGGTGCTTAACAATTGGATAACAACATGAATGATTCGCAGCCCTCGAGATCATTCACGCATGTTTACATACTCCGTTGGGCAAGTCGAGATTGATTTTTTTCTATCTTCAAGGCTCTACAAGTCCCATTCTTTTCTAGCTTTCTTACTGTTCGGGTCAGCCAGCTCAGCCGTAGGTAACCCTACGACTTAGCCGAAGGAACCTTACGACTTAGCCGTAGAAGGTTGCACGGCTTAGCTGTGGGTGAGTCGTAGAAGAGTTGCTGATTTGCACACTCTCAGTTATTTTTAGGTGTCACCTTGTATTAATCTACGGCTGGGTTCACGGTTAGGTCACGGCTTAGCCGTAGTGTGTTTTACGGCTTAGCCCTAGCACATTTCATGGCTTAACCGCGAATGCACTAGGTCGATTTCTGAATCACTTACATAAAACCTGTAACAACATAACAGGAGCAAAATCTCAACAGAGAAATGGAGAATTGGGCTATGCACGTGTTTTCCATGCAAACTCATGTGAATTAACCAAAATCAAGCAAATACCAACCTGGGTTCATACTTATTATGCTTATACTTGCCTTAATTGAGTTCAATTACACCAATTGTTGTCCTTGGGGCTCAATTTACGTCTGAACACCACTCACAGCTATCATGTATGAGAAAGAGAGGGAGAACTCATGAGTACAGTCATGGAGAACGAGAAATGGAAGGAGAGAAGAAAACCGACACCCCTGCATACCTTGAATCACATGAGAAAGGAGAGAAGACAAGGGAATCTTCAAATCTCCTTCTAGCTTGACTGAATTAAGGAGAAGAGAAAGAGGAAAATCAAGAGAGAGAAAGAGAGACGAACGTGAGGGAATAAACGAGAGTGAAAGAGAGTGAGTCAGTGATGACTCTTATATATGATGAGTTAAGGTCCAAATTGCAAGAAAGTTCAATTCATAAACAATTTCCAGTTCGAGTCAAATCCGGGTCCGATGGAATCATATGACGCCGATTACAAACGACGTAGTTATAGAAGTTAACGAGCTCAACGAATGTAAGGTTCCAAAATCCCACTAACCTTAATCTATGTTAATTAATCACATTCTACGCTAATTAAACCTTGTTAAGGTTAATCTAGTTTAAAAACGAATGGGTTTTGGTCTTGGATAAGGAGTTGAGCGGAGTTTGGACTTTACCTCAGTAGTTGAGGACCTTTTTGTAAATTATCTCACATCATATGGACACCTCATTAATCACTCATCATGTAATTTTTCATGTAAATCATCTTTTGTGTTGGGCTTGGTTTGATCCGAACACGTTTTGGGTCAATTGAGGTCCATTTGGCTTAGACTGAAATTTCATAAAAAGATTGGACTTGCATGTCAAATACAGGAAATTTTAAGTTAAAAGGGGACTCAACGTCCCATTTTCTCTTCTTCCTCCCTTGGTTGCTGGGGCTGCTTCCTCTTTTCCTAATTCCTTTCAATTTCACTTCAATTTTGAAGAACTAATAGGATTGGGGGTCTTGCAAGCATTGGGAATAGTCTTCACCCATCTTCCTCCTTTTCTTAGGAGTGTTCTTTTCTTTGGGGATCACCTCCTCTTCAAGCTACAGCTCATTAAGGTGAGGGTTTTGCTCCCATTCCACAAATTAAGGACGGTTGGAGTCAAGAAAACTCAAATCCATGACATGCACGCATTAATGCATCACATTCACCATTTATATGTTGCCATACAGAGAACCCACTTCTCCTTGGAGGTTTTCCTTAACCACACAACAAGAAGGACTTAGGAAGGGCAAACACTGTTAAGAGGCAAGTATTAGAGTTCATATGTGCTGCATGAATGATTAAGTAGTGATGCTTGGATTAGTTCTTTCAACTCTCCAATTTAAGACATTTTTCCCTGTTTTAATTTTGTACACATATGGTATGGTTTGAATTGGAAGGTAAAAATGTAGTGGGAGTGTGTGTGAGTACTAGATATCTTTAGAGACACTTTGAAGAAGCCATTTAAACTCCCCACAATTCAGATTTTTGTATTGAAAGTGGGTTACAGAAGTAACTCCAGAATTCTGAAGCGTATGGCGAAGCTACGGCTAAGCCGTAAGTGGCTACGGCTCAAAGTCTCGAGAGTACCACAATCCGTTTTTATTCTACAGCTTGTATATGGCCGCACCATAAAATGAGCTATGGCTAAGCCGTGATTGGTTCGTGCCCAAGCCGTAAGCCCTCTTACGGTGGACTTTCCAAAGAGCTCCAGAAACCCATTTTCTTCTACGCCTTGCACACGACTATACCGTGAAATGCCTTACGGCTAAGCTGTAACCTGACCATAACATAGTCGTAGGCTTAGCACGGCTAAGTCGTAGGCTAATATACAGCTAAGCCGTAAATGCGTTTGTACTGTTGGAGGAAACCTGAATTACTCGGCTAAGCAGTAGCGTTGTATACGGCTAAGCCGTATGAACCCATTGAATTTAGGATGTTAGGAATTCTTCATTGATCTTATAGGGCCTTAGTATTGGCACTTTCTTACCCCTACACAGGCTCAACTGTAACGATACGTTAAGGATACGTTAAGAGGATAAATGAATTTCGGATGATTTCCCCAATGTCAAGTCTTGGATGTTGGCATAAGAAGGGGTGTCCTTTATGCATATAGGGTAATATCAAGACGCGGTAACACCACGACACCGAACATCTTATGAGTACATTGTGTTGAATGTCCTTGGGGATCATGGGTTACATAATATGGGGTGGATAATGATTCTTGGATACTCACTCAATTTTGGAATGCATTCATATTGCTAGGATAGATTACCTTCGACATGATTTGTTATCGGATTCACTTCCTTTAGTAAACCTCGAGGTAATTCAGACTTGAGCTTCTAATGAGTGTGTGTCTGACAAGCCAGAGCTTCTACTGAGTGTGTGCTTGCTCGCCAAGGGTATAGCCAAGGTTCGGGCCTTTGTAGCCCATATGTGTTGACCCATAAAATTTTGCAAATAATGCAGAGAAGGCATTACAAGTTTTGGATTATAAAGTTCCAAACTTCTCAAAGCACTTGGACCTCATCTTAGCTCAAATCAGTTTCAGAAACTCTTTGTCAGCTCTTTGGGAATCATTGCGGGACCTAGCACTTCCACATGTTGAAGCAAGCTTCTATTCAACGAAATACTTTCAAGTACATTTAAAGACTACTCCTCAAGGATTCAGAGCGGTTGGACATCATTTGGACTCAAGAATACCTTTTACCCTCTGACTAAAAAAGAGAGATGGACGTTTGGCGGGAGGCGTCTAGCCTCCATCATTGTAGTACCATCCTTGCCATCTTCACCCCAGGGCTTATCACATGGTGCTAAAGACAAAAAGCAAGCTGAGTGATTGGTCATCAATAATTCGACTGATCTCGCTCGTTTCAAGAATTCACTCCAACAGAAGAAGGGGCAAAAGAAAAAGAACAAGAGGGGTGCTCTTGACATCCTTTCACTTTCCACTTCCATGGATTGGGAACGAGTTGCGAGCACTTCCAAGCCACTGGTTGCTAGGTTTAAAGATCAAGCCTTGGCAGTTCGGATGGCTTTGCAAATAAAAAAAAAAGCTTTAGCCCACTGCAATAATGAAACTCAAAAGCTATCGCAGCGCAAGATCACTCGGAAATGGGTGATTAAAGAAGATGAATCGGACTTGACCTCGTCTTACATGGTCGGGCCAGGTTCAATTCAAAGAATTACTCGGAGTATGACTCGGACTCAATCACAGGGGTCTGATTCAGACTCCCATTCAAGTAGTACTTTTGAAGAACATGTCGAAACTGATTCTGATGATGATCCTTTTACTATCTTGAATGCATAAGATAGTCAATCCACTCCTCAGGCATTAACATCATCCTATCCCCGCTAGTACACTGTGTTTATGGCTAAAGGGAGTGGAACTAGCAAAGATGGAAATGACGATGCTAGTGGAAGTAAAGATGCTGATGAAGAAGAAGCTGAAAAAATGAAAATGACAATGTCAGTGATATTGTCAAACAACAAGGAGCTATGATTGACCATTTGACCGCCCAATTGAAAATCTTAACAGATAAGCTAGATGGTCCAGTTGGAGCTCAAATAAATCCTCTGTTCGCCAACAGAAGAGAACAAGCAATGATCATGAAGAACGCCACTAAAATTGACCTTCTCATAGCTCAATTTAAGTCCCTAACAAAAAAGGTGATAGCTGCAGGTTTTACTGATGGTGATCATTCATCAATCCTTGGTCATCATGCATATCCTGAAAAACATGTAACCTTTAAAGAAGTTGAAGAGATACTGACAAAATTAAAAGTGGAGATTAGGATGAAAAAGAAAGGTATTACACCTAAGTATCCTCCGGAATTTGATCTGGTTCCATTTCCACTAGATTATAAACTTCTGATTTTCCAACCATACCATGGGAAAGGGTCAGCATATCAGCATATTGTGCATTTCAAATCACTCCTAGGAAGCCTGCCAGAGTTAGATGCACTAAAAATAAGACTATTCGTCGGTACATTGAAAGGAGTTGCCTTCGATTGGTACAAGCAGTTACCAGAACTCTCATTCATGACATGGCCGATCACAGAAGAGAAGTTCTTACTCTATTTTTAGGAGGATGATTAAACAGTCACCTTTGCTATGCTCAGCAGCACAAGGCAAAGAGATAACGAAACTACACAAGCCTTTATCAATAGATGGAGAGCATTATCCTATAAATGCTTGGAACAACCATCTCAAAGGGCAACGATCGAAATGTGCAAAACCAATTTGTGACCAGAAAATCAAGGCTATCATACTTAGTCATAAAACTAAGTCTCTAGCTCGATTGGTTGAAGTTGCCACTGATGCAGAACTGACTCTCAAAGAGATCAGTCAAAGTCAAAGCTATATTGAAGATGCTTTCTCTGAGAACTCTTAAATAACTCAAGGGATTGCAAGGTAAACTTGCCTACATTTGTTGGTTCATCTCAAACTTATTTGAGAAGCGTAGAGCATTATCCAAACTCATGAAGAAAGGATTTGTATTTGTGTGGGATAAAGCTTGTGAAAATATCAAGTGGTGTCTCATAAACCCACTGATCCTTTTAGCCTCAATTCCAGGCAAACCTCTCATCCTCTACATTCGAGCTCTTGATCACTCTCTGGGGGCATTGCCAACTCAAAAGAAAAATGAGGAAACTACACCACTATATTATTTCCAATGAAATGTATTTGGTTTCCAACACCAATCCACTGAAGGCATTTGTGACAAAGGCTGGTGCACTGGGTGATCGTCTATTCAAATGATCTATTATTTTCTCTCAATATAAACTGCTGTAAAGAATCCATTGTTTTCCCTCCATGGCATATAACACTGCAGCTAATGGACTTGCTGAAGCCTTCAACAAAACTATTTGCAAAATTTTGAAGAAATGGTCTCTAGTAATAAAAGAGTTGGAATACCAAACTTCCCGAAGCATTGTGGGCATATAGAACTACTGCTCGTGGTCCGACCAAATCAACACCATATTCCTTGGTTTATGGCTATGAAGTTGTGATACCCTTATAAATTCAACTTTCTTCTCTTTGGGTAGCTATATGAACAAATACACTGGAGAAAAGAATACCAAGCTCGGACTCCAAGAGTTAGAAAGCCTTGATGAGAAAAGGCTTGCCGCTCGACAAAGCATCAAATTGTATCAAGCTTGTATGGCCGGATCTTTCAACAAAAAGGTCAAAATACAGAGCTTATAAGAAAGGAGACTTAGTCCCTGCAGTTAAAAGGCAGATGCTCTCCACACACATGTCAAAAGGCAAATTTGAAGTCAAATGGGAAGGACCTTTTATTATCAACAAGGTTTACTCCAATGGTGCACACGCCACTCCTCACATTCGAAGGGGACAGATGCATGATGTTTATCAATGGAAAACTTCTCAAGAAATAATATACTTGAATGTCATTGGTACACCCAAACCATGTACAATGTACCCAAACCATGTACAGTGTACATTTTCACTCCTAACCAAAATCAAAATCCTCTAGTTTCGAGCCTCACAACCTATGACTCGTAACCAAAATCCCTTAAATTTGTATAAAATGACTGCGAGGATCAAGTCCTTCGACCCCTCTAGTCAAACCTTTGTTACTTGGATAATGTCCTTATAAGACCCCTTGTAACATTCTACTATATAGATTAAGTCTTTTTACAGACCTTATATAGCAAAACTTGGTTATGTGGAATAAGTCTTTTTGCAGACCCCATATAGCTAATCCTTAGTTGTATAGAATAAGTCTTTTTGCAGACCCTATATGACTACTTTCGGTTATATAGAATAAGTCTTTTTGCAAACCCTGTATAACCAAAATCTAAACAAAAACCAAAACCAAATCTTTGTCCTAAGGAATAAGTCAAGGATCCCGGGGAAAGCCTCACACATGGGCACCGGATAACATCCACTTTGTTTGACCCCTTTCGACACCAAAAGGATCAAGTCATGGACCCTGGAGAAAGTCTCACACATGGGCACCGGATAACGTCCACCTATATGACTCCCTTATTTTCGATTTGTAGATCCAAAAGATCACAAATCACACCCTCATACAAGTTTGGGAAAACCAAACCAAACAAACCATCCACACAAACCACATCAAACATCCATAAAAAATCAAACAAAACACCCATACCAATGACAAAATGGAGGAAAAGAAAGTTTTTCCATTGTTATCCATTTGAAGTTTAAGTACAAAGAATGAAGTCAATGTATACATGGCCACCCAGGCCGATCAAGATAAAAGAGTTATACAAGAAGTTGCGGCGATGAAATCTAGTCCAAGAACTTCTCAAGTCACCTCCCTCAGGACGTGCCCTTTATAGCTTGGATAAGCTGGGACAACAGTATCACTATCAAGTTCATTCGTTCTGATACTCATTTCACTTTCAAGAGATTAAATGAAGTCATTCAAGGTTGTCTGCCTCGCCTTTACCTTGGCGAGAATGCACTCTTCGTAGGCCTGGTTCTTTGAACTAGACTTTTCTAAGCCATCTACGGTGCCTCGAAGCTTCAGTACATCATCTTTCAAGGATGAAAACTGTTGCTACAATGTGATGATCTATGGTTACAATGTTCCTCACAGTGGTTCTATCTCAAGACACAACATGGTGAACCCACTTTGGGCATTTTGCCCCAAACAAAAGTGTGTGTTTTTTTAAAGCCAACCTAATCCAAATTTTAAGTTTAACTTGGGACAAACCTAATCTTGAGCCAAATTTGTCATTTCAAATTGCTTTGGATCAAAATCTACAAAAGCCAAAAGCCAATCTTTTTCAAAATTGCATCTCATTCTGAATCATGTCAAGCCAAGTCAAAACCCAAACTTTGATTTTTGAAAATGAACAAAAAATCCATGAAAATCCAAACCCAAATCCATTTTAAACTAAAACCTTTGATTTTCTTAAAACCTTAGGGATTCTTTTTTGTGGGTGTTCCCCACGTCCCCACAGAGATGCCACTCTAGATATCTGTGAAAAATAGGTCAAAAGAAAATCAAATTCATTTCCAAAATCCAAACAAAATTCATAAACTTCTGAATTTTCTAAATACCTAAGGGATCCCTTTGTGGGTGTTCCCCACAGTCCCCACGGAGATGCTAGTTTTGATATCCGTGAAAACAGGGCAAAGAAATTCAGATTTCTTATGTTTTTTCAAAATTCCATCATCAAACCCTTCATGTTTTTTATCAAAATTTTCAAAATCCCACGTTTAGGTCTACAACGTACCTTGACAAACTATCTTTTCATTAAGTCAGCCATCATTCCCACGGATTACCTATTTCGAGGCACAATGATTATTACACTATAATCATTGTACCTTGAGGGGGCACTTGCTGACCCATAAAATTTTGCAAATAATGCAGCGAAGGCATTACAAGTTTTGGATTATAAAGTTCCAAACTTCTCAAAGCACTTGGACCTCATCTCAGCTCAAATCAGTTTCAGAAACTCTTTGTTAGCTCTTTGGGAATCATTGCGGGACCTAGCACTTCCACATGTTGAAGCAAGCTTCTATTCAACGAAATACTTTCAAGTACATTTAAAGACTATTCCTCAAGGATTTAGAGCGGTTGGACATCATTTGGACCCAAACTTAGTCCAGATGATCATATACTATGCTCTGTGGGTCCCTGTGTAGAGTGACATCTTATGAAGATCAAATTAGCTGAAACTCTCAAAGGAAGCTCAAATAATGCCTGAGATAGGTCCTACAAAATTTCGAGTTCAACAGACATCATCGAACCCAAAAGCCACAAGTATGTCAACTTAGGGTCAGTCTCCCCCAAGCCATGGGGTCACTGACCAAAGTCTTGCTTCCTGATATCCAAAATTGATGAAATTTGGGCAAACACTCCAAGATATCCCTGATGTCAGTTCCTTCAAGTTCGAACCAAACCGAAGTCATTTCGGCATCAAGCAGCTGAGACAAGGGCCCACTTTCATAAAAAGTCAACTGGAGAGTTGACCAACTTTTGAAAGTCAAAACAGGTTGAAACTTCTGTGACATGCTCAAAATAGTGTCAACAAGTAACCCTCCAAGTTTCGTGGTGATCAGACATCGTTCAGGCCCTAAACTGACGAAAACGGGTCACATATACAAAAGTCCGAAAACGGGCTTTGTCCGTGACCGCGGCCCAATCATCAAGGGAGTTGACCAACTTTAGGTGGTCAAAACAAGCTAAAACTTCTATAACACACTCAAAATAGTGTCAAGAGGCATCCTTCCAAGTTTTGTGGTGATTGGACTTCGTTCAGACCGCAAACAGGTGAAAATGGGTCACAAATGCAAAAGTCCAAAAATGGGCCTTGTCCTTGATCGCGGCCCAAGCATCAAGGGAGTTGACCAACTTCAAGTGTTCAAAACAAGCTGAAACTTCTATGACACACTTAAAATAGTATCAAGAGCATCCCTCCAAGTTTCATCAAGATTGGACTTCGTTCGGACCCCAAACAGGTGAAACTAGTTCACAAATACAAAAGTCCAAAAATGGGCCTTGTCCGTGACCGCGGCTTGTTCATCAAGGGAGTTGACCAACTTCAGGTGGTCAAAAGGTACTGAAACATTTATGACATGGTCAAAATAGTGTCAAGAAGTATCCCTCAAAGTTTCATGGTGATTGGACTTCGTTTGGACCCCAAACAGGTGAGAACTGATCACAAATGCAGAAATTCAAAAATGGGCCTTGTCCATGACCGCGACCTGTTCATCAAGGGAGTTGACCAACTTCAGGTGGTCAAAACGAGCTCAAAATTTTATGACATGGTCAAAATAGTGTCAAGAAGCATCCCTCCAAGTTTTGTGGTGATTGGACTTCGTTTGGACCCCAAACAGGTGAAAACGGTCCACAACTGCAAAAACCCGAAATTGGGCCTTGTCCGTGACTGCGGCTGCAGTCACGGACCCCCAAAGGACACTTCCTGCAGTTTTGGGCGGCTTTTCTCCACCCCCTTTTTAATCAAACTTCCCACAACTCCCCTCAACTCCCAGAAACCACCAAAAACTACCTGGAAGCTCTATAAAAAGAAGGGAGTTTGAAGGAAGTGAGGGAGGACACATAGAGAAGAGAGAAAAAGAGAAAATTGAACAAGGGCAAGAGTACTGAAGCAAGAAAAGCAGCATCCCACGACCATTCCCTTCCTTCTTTAGCTACCAAGGTGAGCAAAAAATTTAGAGAGGAAGAGGAGAAGGGTGGGGTGTTGACCTATAAAAATTGCAAATACTACAGCGAAGACACCTCATCTCAGCTTAATTTAGGCTATAGAGGTTATTTGCAGATCCTGGGGAATCACTGTGAGAACCGACATTCCTATATGTCGAAGTGATGATATGCTATGCTTTGTGGATCCCTGTGCAGAGTGATATCCCATGAAGATCAAGGTAGCTGGAACTCTCAGAGGAAGTTTAAATTTCGGGTTGAACAGACATCATCGAACTCAAAAGCCACAAGCATGTCAGCTTGAGGTCAGTCCCCCCCAAGCCAGGGGGTCACTGACCAAAGTCCTGCTTCCCGATGTCCAAAATTGATGAAATTTGGGCACGAAGCTTCAGTCATGCTCAGAAGATACTTTGTAAATTTTCAAGTCGAAAAGACTCCGTTTGGTCTAAATTTCATTACATGTCAGCTTAGAGGACAGTAATCCCGAATTTGGGGGTCACCAGCTAAAATCTTACTTCCAGAAAGCCAAAACAGATAAAATTTGGAACGAATGCTCAAAGAATGCCCCAAGTGATTCTCCCAAAGTTTCGAGTCAAGTGGAGGCTGTTTGGATAGAAAACAGGCTAACTATCTCAATGTGGAGTGAATAGTGGCCTAACGCATGCAATGAATAGGCCACTGTTCGAAATCCTACTTCCTCGAATCCAAACTGCATGAAATTTGGATGAATACTCCAAGATGTTCTTGAAATCAATCCCTCCAAGTTTCAAATCAAACCTAGGTCATTTGGGCTTCAAACAGCTGAAACAAGGGCCCACTATCACAAAAAAGTCAACTAGAGAGTTGACCAAGTTCAGTTGGTCAAACAGAGCTGAAACTTCTGTGACACACTCAAAATAGTGTCAAGAAGCATTCATCCAAGTTTCGTGGTGATTGGACACCGTTTGGGCCCTGAACAAGCGGAAACAAGCCACATATACAAAAGTTCAAGAATGGGCCTTGGGAGTGACCGGGGCCCACAAACAAAAGGAGTTGACCATGTTCAGGTGGTCAAACAGAGCTGAAACTTCTATGAAACACTTAAAATAGTGTCAAGCAACATCTGTCCAAGTTTCGTGATGATTGGACATCATTTGGGCCTCAAACAATGGAAAATAAACCGCATATGCAATGTTCCAAAAGTGGGCCTTGTCCGTGACCGGGGCCCAATTAATGAAAAAGTTGACCAACTTCCTGAAGTCAAAACGGGCTGAAATTTTTATGACATGTAGGAAATAGTGTCAAGAAGCATCCCTGCAAGTTTTGGGGCAATCGGACTTCTTTTGGGCCCAAAACAGATGAAAATGGTTCACATACGCGAAAACCCGAAATTGGGCCTCGTCCGTGACCCAGCCTGCGGTCACGGACCTTTAAAAGATGTTTCCCACGATTTTGGGCAGTTTCCCTCCACTCCTCTTTGAAATCAAACTCCCCACAACTGCTATTAACTCCCCAAAACTGTACAAATCTGATTGGGAGTCTATAAAAGCTTCAAATTTTGAAGGAAAAAAGGATGAACACATACACAGAAGAGAAGAGAAGAAATCAAAGAAAGAAGCACTTAAAGCAACAAAGAAGCAAACTCCAGCAGCACTTCCATGACCATTCCCACCTTCTTTTCTCAGTTTTGAAGGTGAGGAAGAAAATTCAGAAGAAGAGAAGGAAGTGGAATGGCCAAAGTTCATGCTATGTTCATATGTCGGCAATTTATGAGAGGATGAGATTGTCACCTTTGTTTCTCTTATTTGTAGGGCCTCTTAGCTATCGCAAGAGTTGTGAAAGAAGTCTCTCTAGGCCTCATTTTGTTCCTTGAAAATGATAGGTTCAAAATGACACAACTCCGGCTTCATATTTGCCCATTTCGGACTTGAAACAAAAACACAGTCCGTAAGTACGAATGATGAATTACAGAGGTTTCGATTGATTCCATGGTTAAATGTGATCTTCTTGATGGTTGTCCACCACTCCAAAGTCATGAAAATGGAGTTCCAACACTTGAAAGAAGTTTCAAGAAAGAACCAGCGCGAACAGCACAAAAAATGGAGGCAAACAGTGGCTTCACGGCCACCGTCTACCAGTGACCGTGACCCACGGTCACTGGAAGGCCCCAGTGACCGTGGGTGAGTCACGGTCACTGAAAGGCCCCAGTGACCGTGGGTGAGTCATGGTCATTGGAATGGGGCAGTGACCGTGGGTCACGGTCACCCCATTTTTTCATCTTTTTTTCACATTTTTTCCTACTCTGTGTACATCTTCTTGTAAGTTCCAAATTAAGATCACATCTAAGACTTGAGGGAGGGGTTGTAAACTTTGTAAACTCATGTAAACAACCTGCATCCCCGCGGTCAGGGCAATTGAACCCATGTAAACAAAGGAAAATTAATGATGAACTGTAATTATTTCCCATTCTTCTTAACGCTTGAAGTGCGTGAATGTCGGACCTTGATTCCGTAATTCCTTTTCCACGCCTACTTTTTAAGCGCGATCATGGGGTAACAACGGAACGAACTATGTTCATGCAATGGCGACGATTCGAGGGATGACGTTGTCATCTTTGTTTTCCTCATTCAGGGGGGGTTTTTTAGCCATTACAAACATTGTGAATAAGCCCCTCTGGGCCTCATCTTGTTCCTTGAAAATGATAGGTTCAGAATGACGCAATTTTGGCTTTTTACGATACCCTCTTCAGACTTGAACAAAAGACAGTCCGTAAATAAGAATGATGAATTACAAAGTTTTCAATCGATTCCACAGTTGAATTCGATCTTCTCAATGGTTATCCAACACTCCAAGATGTCATGAAAGGGAGTTTCAACACTTGAAAAAGTTTAGAAGAGCAACTAGCGCGAACAGCACGAAAAACGGAGGCGAACAGTGGCTTCACGGCCATTGTTTGCCGTGACCGTGACCCATGGTCACTGGCAGGTGCCAGTGACCGTGAGTCACGGTCACTGAAAGGTCAGCCCCCATTTTTTCCTTTTTTTTGCATTTTTTTCCACCTTATGTACATTATCTTGTATTTTCCAAATTGAGATTACATCTAAGACTTGAGGGAGGCGTTATAAACTTTGCAAACTTGTGTAAACAACCTGCATCCCCCGCGGTCAGGGCATTGAACCCATATAAACAAAAGGGAATTCAATGATGAACTGTAATTGATTCCTATTCTTCTTAACGCTTGAAGTATGTGAATATCGGACATCGAATCCGTTACACATTTCCACGTTACATTTTAAGCACGATCAATATGCATCTGCCTTGCTTAATTATTCGCTTGCCTTCATGATTAACTATTCCTTATGTATGTTATGACTAGTTCGATTGAATTCGAGTTGGCACCACTTAGCTTGTGTGCTTTGGGTATATGTATGTCACTCCTACAGTAGTTTACAGAGGAGATGTCGGCACTCCTCAAGAAGCTAGCTTGATCCTTTAGCTACCCATATGTATGCTCCCTTTTGGGAGAATAAAGCACCGTGGTTGCTATTCAGTATGTATGATGTTTAATTGTAATTCCTCATCCATTGTCATTCATACACCATATGTCTAGTAAACATTCATGGCTTCATTTAATCAGTGTATACTGTTAGGTTCATTGATATAACATGCTATACTTGCTTCACATGCCTCAATACTTGCTTAACCATCGTGTTAACAGTGTTACCCTTGGTATTACAGGTACGGAATCCGGTTCCAACCCGGTTGTTGACGCGCCCCCGGAGGGTACCCCAACGGTACCTCGGGGTATAGATCAATGGAAGGATGGCGATGTCTTTTATTAGTCATCTTACGGAGTGCATCAGTTCTGGAGGAGTTACAATCACTTTTTGGTTGTCCATTGGGGTAAAGTGCACATTGGACCTTTTTGTACCTAACCTTTAAATTGAGTTGAATTATATGGAATGTAATTAAGGGACTTCAGCACACTGGTATATACCTATCTATGTATGAAAAAGGACATGTTCTTTAACTTGCTCTTGATTAGTGCTGAGTATTTCGCAGGCATTCACTTATAATAAGTTATATCCCTACGTATGATGGCTTTCCTCACACGTTCCTATGGAATCTCCCTTGTAGGAATTCGTGACTAATTATTTAGGGCACGGACTTTTACGAGATTACGTATCCACGCCTTGGGGGCCCACTCGAATCCCCAGATTCCCAAGATCGGGGCGTGACATCTGCCATGAGTGGCTCTTCCGTCCCATAAAACTCCGTAGCTCCTTGCTTACTAAATTTATCATAGAGGGCATTTGGGTCGTTCTCTCTTGGCTGAAAAACCACCTGTTGGTCCACATGCGATTAGGCTGGTGCTTGGTTTTGCCTGCCTAACATCGTTGCTACCTGTGCCTGCAAATTCTGCATAGACTGTGACTGAGACTGTATGGACTGGAACAACATGAGGACGCGTTCGTCGGTGCTCATTGCCTGTGGTGACGGTGCGGAACTGTTTTCGTTATTTCCGGCATTATGCTAAGGACCTGAACCAGACGCCATATCCTGTAAAATGGAAGAGGTTAATACACAAACACAAAGCATTCTCATCCAATTGATCCCCAACAATCTAGAAAAACACAAAGAGATAATCGTATCCTCACCACGTTCCTACATACCTACATGCTTATCACATATAGCAAGGCCGCTCTGATACCATACAATACGTATGTCACAACCTGAGCCCACGAGTTCAGGGTTTAGTAAAAGCCAAACCAATGACACATGTACTCCCGTGCCTGTACACGTAGACCTGGTCTAAATGCACACACACAAGGAAAGGTTCACACGTGCCAAACAAAAGCTAAAATTACGAAAAAGGGCCTGGTCTACCTAATACAGGTCAAACTCAACCTAACTACCTATCCATGACCCGCAACGAAATCAAAACAAAAGCAAAACACAATTTACAACGAAAGCAACATTAATTAGTTGCTAAATGAGGTCAAGTTGGGTCGGAGTGTTACATCCTCCCTTATTTGGGAATCATTTCGTCCTCGGAATGAACACTCATACCTGCGTAAACAGATTGGGATACTGCCGCGCCATCTGCTCTTCTAACTCCCACGTAGCTTCATTGGGGCTGTGATGCTCCCATAGCACCTTGACCCATCGAATTATCCTGGTGGCAAAATCTGCTCTCGGGTTCCCACGATACGGAGTTGTTGCTCAACGTATGCAGCGTTCGGCTGGATCTGAACATCGTCGTAACAAATGACATGGGAAGGATCATGAACATATTTCCGAAGCATTGAAACATAAAAAACATCATGCACTCCTAAAAACTCCTCGGGAAGAGCTAATCAGTAGGCCAAATCACCAATCTGGCTCTTGATTTCAAGCGGTCTGACATATCATGGAGCTAACTTGCCTTTTTGGCCGAAGCGGATTGTACCCTTCGTCGGTGAGACATTCAGAAAAACCCACTCACGAACTTGAAACTCTAATGGTCTTCTGCGAGTGTGTGCATAGCTCTTTTGTCCCGACCGAGCAACTCTCAAATTTTCAATTGCTTTCTGTACCTTCTCCGTAGTTTCGGCGATGATCGTTGGTTCGTGAAAACTGTGAGTTCCAACTTCTTCCCAACATACCGGGCTTCTGCACTTGCGTCCGTACAAAGCTTCATATGGCGCCATCCCAATACTCTCATGGAAGCTGTTATTGTAGGCGAATTCACACAACGATAGATGAAGATCCCATTTTTTCTCGTAGCTCAACACACTGGCTATCAACATGTCCTCCAAGGTCTGAATCGTCCGCTCTGATTGTCCATCCGTCTGAGGGTGATATGCTGTGCTGAAGTTCAATTTTGTACCCATAGCTTCTTGGAATGCTCTCCAGAACGACGAAACAAAACAACTATCACGATCAGATACAATCGACATTGGGGTACCATGGAGCCTGACGATCTCATCCACGAACTTCCTCGCCATTTCTGAAAACGTCATACCCTTCCGAAATGGGATGAAATGGGCCGATTTCGTCAATCGATCTACAATTACCCAAATGGCATTATTCTTTCTGCTTGTCGGAGGTAACCCCGAAACGAAGTCCATGGTGATGTGTTCCCACTTCCACTGTGGTATGTGTAAAGGATGCAACGAGCCTGGAGGTCTCTGATGATCTGCTTTCACTTTCTGGCATGTTAAGCATCGGGCAACAAACCCTGCTACTTCTCTCTTCATATTATTCCATCAGAAGCGATCTTTGAGATTCCGATACTTCTTTGTGCTGCCTGGGTGCATCGCAAATCTTGCGTAGTGTGCTTCGTTCATCAATTACTCTTTGAAATCATCAACCGCTGGCACACACAATCTGCTCCGAAAATAGAGTACACCATCCTCCAGTTTGAAATCAGGTATGTCTCCAATGTGGTCACGAATGCGCTTCAAATTGAGATCTTCAAAATTGCCTGTCTTTTATCTGCTGAATCATCTCAGGCTGAAAAACTAGCGTACTAGCCAAAGTCACATATGCATCCACTAGACACACCTCAACAGGTCGATCATGGAACATCAAAAGAAAATTGCTCAACATTTTTACAGATTCTACTTTCCTGCTCAGTGCATCTGTCGCCACGTTCCCTTTTCCTGGTTGATATTTGATCGGGAAGTCGTAATCTTTTATGAGCTCAAGCCATCTGCGCTGTATCATGTTTAGCTCCTGCTGCGTGAATAAGTATTGTAAACTATGATGATCAGAATGGACCTCAAATTTCACGCCATACAGATAATATCTCCAAAGCTTTAATACAAACATGATGGCTGCCAGTTCCAAATCATGGGTGGTATAATTCTTCTCATGTTCTCGAAGCTGTCTCGATCCATAGGCAATTACCTTCCCGTGCTACATCAACACATAACCTAAACCAACTCGAGAAGCATCTGAATATATCATGAACCCTTCGCTACCATCTGGTAAGGCTAACATCGGAGCCGTGGTCAATTTCTCCTTTAACGTCCTGAGACTGGCTTCACACTCCTCAGTCCAATCAAATGACACATTCTATCGAGTCAATTTAGTCAAATGGGAGGAGATCTTAGCAAAATCCTGGATAAATTGATGATATTAACCTGCTAAACCAAGGAAACTCCGAACTTCTGTCACTGTCTTAGGGCTAGGCCAGTTCACAACTGCTTCTACTTTCGATGGATCAACTGCCAATCCCTCTCGTGAAATGATATGACCCAAAAATGCCACTTGCTCAAGCCAAAAATCACATTTTGACAACTTGGCAAACAAACGATGTTCTCTCAATAGAGTCAAGGCTTTCCTTAAATGCTCCATATGCTCCTCAGCTGACTTCGAATATATCAAAATATCATTAATGAAAACAACGACGAACTGATCCAAAAAAGGAGCAAAGATCTGATTCATCAAAGCCATAAACACTGCAGGTGCATTGGTTAGTCCAAAAGGCCTCTAACCAAAAGGCATCACGAGGAATTCATAATGTCCATACCGTGTCTTGAAGGCAGTTTTAGGGATGTCATCTTCTTTTACCCTCAACTGGTGATATCCAGATCTCAAATCAATCTTGGAGAAGTAAGATGCACCCTGAAGTTGATCAAACAACTCATCAATCCGAGGTAGAGGATATTTGTTCTTTGTAGTCATTCTGTTCAGCTGTCGGTAGTCGATACACATCTGAAGAGTACCATCCTTTTTCTTGACAGACAATACTGGCGCTCCCTAAGGTGAGATACTCGGGCGAATAAAACCCTTGTCCAAAAGCTTCTGCAATTGCTTCTTCAACTCTGATAATTCAGTTGGGGCCATGCGATGCGGAGCTTTACCGATCGGTGCCGTGCCTGGAACAAGGTCAATGGCAAACTCTACGTCTCGAACCGGGGGTAGGTCGGCACATCGTCCGGAAAAACATCGGGAAAGTCACAGACCACCTGAATCTCACCTAGCTGCTTCGTCTCTTTCTTATCCGAGATAAAGGCAATGAAGCCTTCACACCCTTTGCGGAAGCGATCTGCCTTACACGCAGAAATTACACGCCTATGGCATCTCTTCTGACTGCCCTTGAAACGGAATCCCTTGCCTAAATCGAAGAAGATCATCTTGTTGTAACAGTTAACACAGGTACGATATCGAACGAGCCAATCCATTCCAAGGATCACGTCGAAGTCCAGCATCGACAGTAAGATCAAATCAACGGGCAACTGATGACCTGCAATCTGCACGTCGCAATGGGGGTAGTTTACACTACACTCTACTCGCTTGCCAACTGGGGTGGATACAGCCAACACGTATGGCAACGGCTTCGGTGGTTGCTTTACCGCTCAGCGAAATGAGGTGCTACGTAGGACTGCGTAGACCCCGAATCAAACAATGCTAACGCCTCAACGTGCGAAATCAGAATAGTACCTTCAACCACCTGTGGATCCTCGGCACTTTCGTGGGTAGCAGCGTACGCACGAGCTGTTTGACGTGACTATCTAGGACCTAGACAAGCTGACTGGGATTTACTTGGGGCTGTGGACACATTAGATCTGCCAGAAGCTGCAACAGCCGTAGTACTGGATGGTGGAGGCTGGGAAGACTTATATCTAGGACAACTGACCATCATATGCTCCTTAGAACTGCAGATGAAGTAAGCTCCTATCTTCCTCCAACAAACTTCGGACTTGTGGCCTTTGCCACAATGCTCGCATGTAGTACCGGCAGAACTGGAAGTACTCTACTAGTCTCTCATCTTTTTCTGTACTTGCTTTCGTGCACTGAATGGTGGTTGCCGCTTAGGATCAACGGCTCTTTCAGCTTGGTGGATGGTCTCAGTAGAATAGGCCCTGTCCACTGCATCATCAAACGTAGCCGGGCGCTAGAAAGTAGTCACATGGTGCATGTACCGGGGATGTAGACCTTCAACGAATCGATTCACTTTCCTTTCATTGGTATTGATCATATCTGGAGCAAAATAAGACAACTGAGTAAACTTATTCACATACTCTGCCACGATCGTCTGCTGCTGACGGAGGGCTAAAAACTCGACTTCCTTGGCTTTAAACACATGAGCTGAGATAAACTCCCTCAAAAATTGTTGCTTGAATGTCTCCCAAACTGTCGCACTGGGCATGGCTCTATACGAGTCCTTCACGCTCTTCCACCAGGTCTTCGCGACATCTTTAAACATAGAGGCTGCTAGACCAACCCTTTGCCTATTCGTTTACACTACAGTCTCAAATACGTCCTCTGTCTGCTCTAGCCACTGCTCCGCTGTAAGGTTTTGAAATCCCACTAATCTTAATCTTCGTTAATTAATCACGTTCTACGTTAATTAAACCTTGTTAAGGTTAATCTAGTTTAAAAACGATTGTGTTTTGGTCTTGGACAGGGAGTTGAGCGGAGTTTGGACTTTACCTTAGTAGTTGAGGACCTTTTTGTAAATTATCTCTCATCATATGAACACCTCGTTAATCACTCCTCGTGTAATTTTTCATGTAGATCATCTTTCGTGTTGGGCTTGGTTTGATCCGAACTTGTTTTGGGTCAATTGAGGTCTATTTGGCCTAAACTGAAATTTTATAAAAAGATTAGACTTGCATGTTAAATACAGGAAATTTTAAGTTAAAAGGGGACTCAACGTCCCATTTTCTCTTCTTCCTCCCTTGGTTGCTAGGGCCGCTTCCTCTCTTCCTATTTCCTTTCAATTTCACTTCAATTTTGACGAATTACTAGGATTGGGGGTCTTACATGCATTGGGAATAGTCTTCACTCATCTTCCTCCTTTTTTTAGGAGTGTTCTCTTTTTTGGGGATCACCTCCTCTTCAAACTACAGCTCCCTAAGGTGAGTGTTTTACTCCCATTCCACACATTAAGGTTTGTTGGACTCAAGAAGACTCAAATCCATGACATGCACGCATTAATGCATCACATTCACCATTTATATGTTGGCATGTAGAGAACCCACTTCTCCTTGGAGGTTTTCCTTAACCACACAACAAGAAGGACTTAGGAAGGGCAAACACTGTTAAGAGGCAAGTATTAGAGTTCATATGTGCTGCATGAATGATTAAGTAGTGATGCTTGGATTAGTCCTTTCAATTCTCCAATTTAAGACATTTTTCCTTGTTTTAATTTTGTACACATATGGTATGGTTTGAATTGGAAGGTAAAAATGTAGTAGGAGTGTGTGTGAGTACTAGATATCTTTAAAGACACTTTGAGGAAGCCATTTAAACTCCCCATAATTTAGATTTCTGTATTGAAAGTGGGTTACAGAAGTAACTCCAGAATTCTGAAGCGTACGGCGAAGCTACGGCTAAGCTGTAAGTGGCTACGGCTCAAAGTCCCAAGAGTACCACAATCCGTTTTTATTCTACAGCTTGCATATGGCTGCACCGTAAAATGACCTATGGCTAAGCCGTGATTAGCCCGTGCCCAAGCCGTAAGCCCTCTTACGGCGGACTTTCCAGAGAGCTCCAGAAACCCATTTTCTTCTACGGCTTGCACACGGTTACACCGTGAAATGCCTTACGGCTAAGCCGTAACTTGACTGTAACCTAACCGTCGGCTTAGCACGGCTAAGCCGCAGGCTAATATACGGCTAAGCCGTAAAGGCGTTTGTATTATTGGAGGAAACCTGAATTACTTGGCTAAGCTGTAGCGTTGTATACGGCTAAGCCGTGTGAACCCATTGAATTTAGGATGTTAGGAATTCTTCATTGATCTTATAGGGCCTTAGTATTGGCACCTTCTTAACCCTACACGGGCTCAACTGTAACGATACGTTAAGGATACGTTAAGAGGATAAATGAATTCCGGATGATTTCCCCAATGTCAAGTCTTGGATGTTGGCATAAGAAGAGGTGTCCTCTATGCATATAGGGTAATACCAAGACGCGGTAACACCACAAAATCGGACATCTTATGAGTACATCGTGTTGAATGTCCATGGGGATCATGAGTTACATAATATGGGGTGGATAATGATTCTTGGATACTCACTCAATTTTGGAATGCATTCATATTGCTAGGATAGATTACCTTCGACATGATTTGTTATTGGATTCACTTCCTCTAGCAAACCCCGAGGCAATTCAGACCTGAGCTTCTAATGAGTGCGTGTCTGACAAGCTAGAGCTTCTACTGAGTATGTGCTTGCTCGCCAAGGGTATAGCCGAGGTTCGGGCCTTTGCAGCCCATATGCATATGCCTTGCTTAATTATTCGCCTGCCTTCATGATTAACTATTCCTTATATATGTTATGACTAGTTTGATTGAATCCGAGTTGGCACCACTTAGCTTGTGTCCTTTGGGTATATGTATGTCACTACTGCAGTAGTTTACGGAGGAGATGTCGGCACTCCTCGGGAAGCTAGCTTGATCCTCTAGCGACTCATATGTATGCTCCCTTTCGGGAGAATAGAGCATCGTGGTTGTCATTCAGTATGTATGATGTTTAATTGTAATTCCTCATCCATTGTCATTCATGCACCATATGTCTAGTAAACATTCATGGCTTCATTTAATCAGTGTATACTGTTAGGTTCATTGATATAACATGTTATACTCGCTTCACATGCCTCAATACTTGCTTAACCGTTGTGTTGATAGTGTTACCCTTGGTATTACAGGTACGGAACCCGGTTTCAACCCGGTTGTTGACGCGCCCCCGGAGGGTACCCCAACGGTACCTCAGGGTATAGATCAATGGAAGGATGGCAATGTCTTTTATTAATCATCCTACGGAGTGCGTCAGTTCTGGAGGAGTTACAATCACTTTTTGGTTGTCCATTGGGGGAAAGTGCACATTGGACCTTATTGTACCTAACCTTTAAATTGAGTTGAATTATATGGAATGTAATTAAAGGACTTCAGTACATTGGTATATACCTATCTATGTGTGAAAAAGGACATGTTCTTTAACTTACTTTTGATTAGTACTGAGTATTTTGCAGGCATTCATTTATAATAAGTTATATCCCTACGTGTGATGGCTTTCCTCACACGTTCCTATGGAATCTCCCTTGTAGGAATTCGTGCCTAATTCTTTAGGGCACGGACTTCTAGGGGATTACGTATCCACACCATGGGGGCCCACTCGAATCCCCAAATTCTCGGGATCGAGGCGTGACATCTACCTTGAGTGGCTCTTCCATCTCATAAAACTCCGTAGCTCCTCGCTTGTGAAATTTATCATAGAGGGCATTTGGGTCATTATTTCTCTGCTGAAAAACCACCTGTTGGTCCACATGCAACTGGGCTGGTGCTTGGCTTTGCCTGCCTAACATCGTCGCTACCTGTGCCTGCAAATTCTGCATAGACTGTGACTAAGCCTGTATGGACTGGAACAGCATGAGGATGCATTCGTCGGTGCTCATTGCCTGTGGTGACGGTGCGGAACCATTTTCGTTATTTCCGGCATTATGCTGAGGACCTGAACTGGACGCACACAAAGCATTCCCGTCCAACTGATCCCCAACAATCTAGAAAAACACGAAGAGATAATCGTATCCTCACCATGTTTCTACATGCCTACATGCTTATCATCTAGAGCAAGGCTTCTCTGATACCATACAATACGTATGTCACAACCCAAGCCCAGGAGTTTAGGGGTTAACAAAAGCCAGACCGATGACACACGTACTCCCGTGCCTGTACACGCTGACCTGGTCTAAATGCACATGCACAAGGGAAGGTTCACACGTGCCAAACATGTACGTGGAAGCTGTAGATATCAAAACATTACACTAAACAATGCAAGAAGAGAATTTGAAACACAGAACTGACATATATAGCAACTTCTTTACAAAATGAAACAAAATAAACATGTACAACTCATGCTAGGATTCAATCGTGACAAATCTCAAAATAAAGAACACTCATATGCAATGAATGTTCATGGCGCTCTCCGATGGAGTAACTACATCCACTCCTCTAGGCCTGATGGGACCTCGAAGACCTCACTTGGAATCTGGTCGACCGACGAGGGGTCGGTCTGGGTATCTGAGCCTGCAACACCAAAGACAACTCGTGAATACAATGATTCAGCAAAGTATAAGCCATAACAAGTTAACACATGCTGTGTCTAATAGAATAAAGAACATCATATAAATCATAGCAGGTCATATTCGTATACTAAGCTGTCATGCAAGAAAGAAACATGCCATGTGAATCAATGTATACATGCTGTGTACATAACTAGTTGGCGACTACATTGCCATATGCTCCCAAAAGAGGGATCTTATATCCGTGCAGAGAACACCATTGTCCGGGCAGGGTACGAATGGGTCTCGGGTTCCTGGGGTCCAGATTTCCCAAGATGTTTTCTTACTGCAGTAAGGCCATGAAAACTACACCAAATTCATCCCGTCGGAATCCTAAGGTTGAGGCTAAGTGATGCCTGACCATGCGGATTCAATCATGAAAACCCTGAGTAAATCGTGACAAACATATCATGCGTGCAGATTCGAGAACCTGTCTTATACATGTAACATACATGCATACTCAAAGTGTGGAAAACATCGTAAGCGAAATCAGCTAAACAAGTAATCATGCTAAAGAGTAGAGATCAATGATCGAAACACAACATGTTATGCAAACAAATCTTAACATATCGAATCACTTTCATTTATTAACCAACTCTAATCTAGTTATCCAGTGTTTCTAACCGTGCATGATGATGTGGTTTTACGTTATCCGCTGCACCGTTATCTAGTGTTGCATTATATCATATGGGCCTTAAACCAACACCCATGAGGAGGTGCTTAACAATTGGATAACGAACATGAATGATTCGCCGCCCTCGAGATCATTCACGTATGTTTACATACTCCATTGGGCAAGTCGAGATTGCTTACTTTCTACCTACAAGGCTCTACAAGTCCCATTCTTTTCCTAGCTTTCTTACTATTCGGGTCAGCCAGCTCAGCCGTAGGTAACCCTACGGCTTAGCCGAAAGGAACCTTATGGCTTAGCCGTAGAAGGTTGCACGACTTAGCCATGGGTGAGCTGTAGAAGAGTTGCTGATTTGCACACTCTCAGTTATTTTCAGGTGTCTCCTTATATTGATCTACAGCTAGGTTCACAGTTAGGTCACGGCTTAGCCGTAGTGTGTTTTACGGCTTAGCCGTAGCACATTTCACAGCTTAACCCTGAATGCACTGGGTCGATTTCTGAATCACTTACAGAAAACCTGTAACAACATAACAGGAGCAAAATCTCAACAGAGAAAGTGAGAATGAGCTCAAATTGGGCTGTGCACGTGTTTTCCATACAAACTCATGTGAATTAACCAAAATCAAGCAAATACCAATGTGGGTTCATACTTATTATGCTTATACTTGCCTTAATTGAGTTCAATTACACCAATTGTTGTCCTTGGGGCTCAATTCACGTCCGAACACCACTCACAGCTATCATGCATGAGAAAGAGAGGGAGAACTCATGAGTACAGTCATGGAGAACGAGATATGGAAAGAGAGAAGAAAACCGACACCCCTGCATACCTTGAATCACATGAGCAAGGAGAGAAGACAAGGGAATCTCCAAATCTCCTTCTAGCTTGACTGAATTAAGGAGAAAAGAAAGAGAAAAATCGAGAGAGAGAGAGAGACGAACGTGAAGGAAGAAACGAGAGTGAAAGAGAGTGAGTCAGTGATGACTCTTATATAAGATAAGTTAAGGTCCAAATTGCAAGAAAGTCCAATTCATAAATAATTTCCAGTTCGAGTCAAATCCGGGTCCAATGGAATCATACGACACCAGTTATAGATGACGTAGTTATAGAAGTTAACGAGCTCAACGAAAGACACGTGTTGACACCAAAATGATACAAAAATGACCATGTCTTACAAAAGCTAAAATTACGAAAAAGGGCCTGGTCTACCTAGTCCAGGTCAAACTCAACCCAACTACCTATCCATGACCCGCAACGAAATCAAAACAAAAGCAAAACACAATTTACAACGAAAGAAACATTAATTTGTCGCTAAATGAGGTCAAGTTCGGTCGGAGTGTTACAGGCTGAGGCCTAGTAGTGCTTGACCATACAGAATCAATCATGTCCTATACCTTGAGTAGATCATGCATATCGTGACGAGCATATCATACGTGCATACTCAAGACCAGGTCTTATACATGTAAGCTCAATAACAGACGTGCTTACTCATGGTGCTAACAACATACTAGAGTAATCAACAAGGAGATGTGAACCAAACAATCAATCATGCTAAAGAATATAGGTCAATTATCAAAATGCAAGATGCCATGTAAGCAATTAGTACCGAATCAAGATTATTTACTATCCACTGCTAATCTAGTTATCCAGTGTTTCTAATCGTGCATGTTGATATAGTTTTAAGTTATCCGATGCACCGTTGTCTAGTGTTGCAGTGTATGATGTGGTGCACTAAAGTCCCCTAAACCAACACCTATGGAGAGGTGCTTAACAACTGAATAACGAATATGAATGATTCGCAGCCCTTGAGATCATTCATGCATGTTTATCATAATCCGTTGGGCAAGTCGAGGTTGCCTACCTTCTACTATAAAGGCCCTACAAGTCTCATTCCTTTCCTATCCTTCTTACTGTCCAGGTCAGCTAGCTCAGCCGTGGATAACCTTACGGCTTAGCCGAAGGAACCTTATGGCTTAGCCGTAGAAGGTTTCACGACTTAGTCGTGGCTGGGCCGTAGAAGAGTTGTTGATTTGCATACTCTCAGTTATTTTCCAGACATACCCTGTATTGATCTATGGCTGGGTCACGGTGGGGCTTATGGTTTAGCCGGAGTGTGTTTTACGGCTCAGCCGTAGCACATTTCACCGCTTAACCGTGAATGCGCTGGGTCGATTCTAAAATTGTTATAGAATCACTGAAACTGCACCAAAATAGCAAACTACATCTCAAAGAGGAAAAAAAGAACTCAATTGTGGGTTGTAAACAGACTTGGCATGCAAGATTAAGAGAATCATTCAATTCAAGCATATATCCACATGGGTTCATACATATTATGCTTATACTTGCCTCACTTAAGTTCTAACACACCAATTGTTGTCTTTAGGCTCAATTCACATCCAACACATCCTAATCACCATGCATGAAAGAAAGCAAGTGACATGAGTGCAAGTCTAGGAAATTGACGTGAAGAATGAGAGTAGAAGATGGAAATCACTTTGAAAACCAAAGCTCACCTCACTTCCACCCACAAAAGACAAATCGAGAGTCAAAGGCCCAAAGTCCTCTTCCTTGGCTTGATCGAGAAGGAGAAAAAACTAAAATGGGAGAGAGAGAGAGTCTCCAATGTGAGCAACGTGAGAGAAGAGAAGAGAATGAGCGAGAAGAGTTGGTGAAGTCTTTATATTGGATAAGATTAAAGGCAATTTACAAGAAAGTCCAATGCATAACACAATTTCCAGTTCGAGTCAAATCCAAGTCCAATGGAAGCATACGACATCATTTACAAATGACGTAGTTACGAAAGTTAACGAGCTCAACGAAAGACAGTGTTGTCGCTAAGATGATGCGGAAATGACCATGTCATATAAAAGCTAAAATTACGAAAAAGGGCTTGGTCTACCTAATCCATGTCAAGCTCAACCTAACTACCCATCCATGACCCGCAACGAAACCAAAACACAATTAACAACAAAAGCAACATTAATTAGTTGCTAAATGGGGTAAACCGGGTTTGAGTGTTACGGAGTTGTCATGTGATTTTCAGCCACTTGGGTAACTCTAAAGCTTGAGTGTATTTAATGACCCTTAAGCTTTAGCTAGTAAACCATGAATTTGATGTTTGGTGAGTTGAGTGACCAAATGAAGTCCACCACATCTGAAATTTGAATTACTGCACTTTGAGCTCATCCGAAGTCTTCTGAGTGAGTTGCATCAGTTTTGAATATCTGGATGCAGTACTTGACCTGGTATTCCACAACCCTAGGGTTTATATTCCTGGCTTGGAATTTTGTTTGTGATGCTTTTGCTACAATACTTGTAATGTTTGTGATTTTTTTATGGGTCAACATCATGTAATGAGTGTTAATTTAACATTCACTCTCCCTTATTCGGGCTTGGGACTGATAATGGTTGCAATAAAGCAAGCATGGCAGAGTTAGAAATTTTTTTCATTGACTAATGACAAATTAAAAATTAGTTTATATAGTAACATCTTCTAATGATACTTAATGCTACTTCTAATGCTATAAAATAACACATCAAATGATACTTAAAAATGTTTTTAATGATATATTAAATAATATAAAATAAAAACTTCTAATGGTACTTAATAATACTTAAATGACACTTATTTTATATTCAATATGCAAAACTAATTTAAACAATAATACTTAATAATATCTTCAAAATTTAATAATTTAGTCCTCTTTCAATATATCTAATAAATCATCTAATTCATCACTATCATCATAATCACTGTCACTATATTCCTTGACACATAATTAATCCTGTGCACAAACTAAGGCCTCAATTGTCGTTGATTTTAAACAAGTCCTATGTGGGCCAAATATCTAACCTCTAGTGTTAGATGCAGGCTCAGAAGCAACTATAAAAATAGGAATAGCCAAAATATCACGAGTTATATTTGATAAAATTGGATACTTTGTTGAATTTTTTTCGCCAATCTAATATATCTAATGTCGTAGGTTGTTTTCTAAGTTCTTCCAACTAATAATCTAAAGGCCTGTTTAGCATGTCTATTCTGAAAACTACTCATTTCATGGACAAAGGAGTATAATGATTGCAACAATGATAGTGTACAACTTTATTAGAAAAGAAGCCATTATTGATACACTCTTTCAACAATCTGAGAATGAAGAAACATTTCTCTCGTTGCGACTGATAATGATGTTAGTGATGCCTCCATCATCGATACAACAGTGGATATTGTAGAATAGATGGAGATGTCAGAAGTTAGAGAAGCAATAGCAGATGCCCTTTGCCATTCATGATGGTATTGCTTTTATTACCTTTCCTTTATTTTTTAGGTGAAAGGCTACAAGTAACACTGTGTTGTTTGTTGATGGTGTAAATACCTTTGGCTCAAGTAAATTTTCACATAGTTGCCAATTGAGATTTGTGATGGCCAATTGAGAGATATTGAGGATTGGGCTCCACCAGATGGGGAATATTGAAAAGTATTTTTGTTACTATTTGGATTTTTGTATTGGCTAATTCATGTATTGGACAAAACCTGAGTTCATTGATCTGTATTTTATACTTTTTAGAATGGACTGTAGTTCATGTCACAAGAAGTGTTAAAATTGAAGAAATCTAAAAATAGAGCAGTGCTCAAGCGGGTCTACACAGAGGCGACTATGCTCATGCCCATGAAGACTGCGCCTAAGCTTGACAGACTGATCACAAATAATTGGATGTGCGAAGTACGCGCTCTAGAGAATGCACTCGAGTGCGCATGCAGCAGAAGCCCACCAACTTGCACGGATTTCTTTCCTATTTGTGCTAGAGTTGCCTGTTTTATTTATTAGTAGATCTTAACCTCAATATACAAATTATGGGCTATAAATAGGGTGTTTCTTTTAACCCCAAATGTAATATACATTTTTTCACAATCTGAGTTGAGATTACACATTGGAGATTCTATCTAGAGTTTCTATAAGAGTTGGGCTAAAGGCTTTAGGTTTTAGAGTTGGGGTGTTTAGCTCATTATAAGAGATTTGTAGCTACTACATCTTTGTAGGAGCTTGTTCTCTTGCTGTAGAGATTCGTTTGTGGTGGTGATCAAAACGCTAATAGCAGGGCATTGAGAGATTGCGTCGAGGATTCTAGTAAGAGCAACGATAACGCTTTGTTTCAAAGGACTAATTGTAGGGTTGTGAGTATATCTTATAACTACAGAAGTTAGTATTTAATTTTATCTACTTTGGACTTGTGGTTTTTTTCCATTTGACATTAAATATTGTGTCACTTTTTTGTGTGTGGTTGATTGTTCTAATTTTTTGCAACATAAAAGTAATAATTGAACTACAATCTAGAATAAATTTGCGGCCTCAAAACTTTTAGTTGGCTTTACTAACACCTTGAGGTTTTGGTAACTATAACTAACTAATGAAATTTGATATGGTATCAGAGCCAACCGATTGTGAGGTTCAATCGCAGGAGGAAGGGTTGGTGCTATTAAAAAAATGCATGTCGCCAAAAGTGTGATGACTTGGTTCCACCTAAAGGGGAGCATGAAGGAGTGGTCTCCACCGGATAAGAAATATTGGAAAGTATTTCTATTGCCTCTACTAACACCTCGAGGTTTTGGTAGTTATGGCTAGTTGAGGAAATTTAATAAGAGAGAGACTTCTAATAAAACCTGTATTTCAAAGGGACGTTTGACATTTTGGCAAGATTCTTACAAGTAATTGTCAGTAATTGAGTGGAGAGTTTAGTGATAGCAAATAAAAATACCAAATGCTTTTACGCCTTACATGGTGAATAGTTTTTAGAAGTAAATTCTACCTCATGTGCAAAAAAATCATTGATAACTGGATAAGGTTCGTAAGCATATCTCTTATAACTGTGTGATTCATAGTGCTTGATTGGTTGCCCAGAGTGGACTTGTGATTTTTTCCTAGTTTGGGTTTTTACTTAAAAATCATGTCTTCTTATGGTGGTTGTTTGTTTGTCTTATTTTATTTCCGATGTATATTATGCATTTTTTTACAATCTAGAAAATCACATACTTAAGAGCACCCCTAAATCTTTCAAACCTTAACTTGACTACTACGTGATATGAAACACCACATAGGAATCTGTTTAGTTAAAACTAAAGACGTTAAAGATCACATCCTCATCATTCTTTCTATCCTCATTTCCCTCCCCACACTAACAAATACAAAAGTATAAACCCATTTAATAGATTTCTTTCAAGTTCAAACTACCCTAAAAAATAATAGTATTTTGTTATTTTTTTATTGGTAAGAATAAAAAAAATAGTAGTTAATGACTTGCATGTGGACTCATTTGTAGGGATGTTAATGGGCTGGGTTGGGCTAGACTAAGGCAAATCCTTGCCTCGACCAAATTTAGAGACTGTAAGGTCCAAACCCGAGTTATTCTTATTCAAATTAATACTTAATTAGGCTAATTTAATCTAAATCCCTTGAGTTTGAGTCATAAATAGGCAGTCGGGCCGGGTTTGAACCTTACTTAGGTAGCTAAGGACCTTTTTGTAGTTTAGATTTTTATGGTTTTGCATCATATTGGCATAATTTAAATTGCATCATATGTATTTCAACATGTGAGTCTTCTTTCATGTTAGGCCAAACTTAATTCGGAATCATCTTGGTTTAACTAGAGTCCATTTGATTCAAATTATAAATTTCATAAAACAAGTAAGACTTGCTTCTAAATTTCAGAAATGTAACTTAAAATAGCGTAAATACCCCATTCGATCATTTCTCCTTTCCTTTCAAATTCTGCTAGAGCTACCACCCTCTTTTTCTTCTTACTTCTCTTCTCTTCCCTCATCTTTATCTTCATCAATGGGGCTAAATTAAGAAGCTTGCATGTGTTAGGGACTAACTTCGTCAGCTTCCCTCATCTTCCTTACACCATCTTGGTGAAGTGGAACCCTCTTATTTACGCCCACATCTCTATAGCTATAGAGGTAAAGAGCATCCTTCTTAGTTATTTTCTCTCAATTCAGTAGAGTCAAGGAGACTCAAATCTATATCATGCATTTATCTCATTACTCATTTCATCTCTTGCATGTCTTAGGGTTTTCATAGTTTGGGGTTTCTTCTCCATTGAGCCAAGAAGGCTTTGGATTTGGGTAAAGCTTTGATCAAGGCAAGTATAAGTGTATATGATTACTACAAGAATGTTTGTTTTGTTGATTCTCATTAGATTCTATGTCGAATGCCATTTACAGCTTTTTCCCTTCTTTTAATTCTTAGTCATGAATTGGGTATGATTTGGTTAATGGAAGATGATTGTGCTTGGAAAGAATTTGCCCAATGTGGGTGTCGATAAGCGTAGAATTGATGTTAGAAGAGTTTAAATGATGAATATAGTGCAGGGATGCCAAAGAGAAAGGAGGAGAAAATTGATTAAGCTTGGAGCCAAAGTGCTCCAAGGCCAATTGATCGGGCAAGAGTTCAATCATCAATTTAGGCCTCTGGATGGTGTTCGATCAATCAGACGGGGGCCCAATCTATCAAGTACTTGGATTCTTGTTAAAACTTTATTTCTTTATTTTGAATTGGTGGTCATTGAGAAACTATCCTAGCTTTCTTTTAAGCTCTTATGGAGATGCCTTAGCCAATCTTACCTTTTGGACATTAGGTTTATCCAAAAACGTTGTCGGACCTTAAAATTGGATCCTACTTTGATCTAATTGGCCAAATGTTGAATAAACACTAAGAAGGAAGATTGTGGAGCTGTCACTCATTTTCTCTTGATTTTTCAGTTAGTTGCCAACGTCAGGTCATGGGTATTGGCATAAGAAGTGGTGTCAACTGCTTATACAATAAAACACTAAGACTATAGTAGTATATTGTTACCAGACATTTTATGAATACACTGTATTGAATGACTAAGGAAACATGGATTATCTTAGATAGTGTTGGCTAGTAAATATTGTTGTTAACCTTTTAATTCAATTGTATTTATATATTGTTGAATAAAGTAATGACCTTAATATGATTTAATTATGTACCCATACTTCCTAGGTGAAGCTTGAGACAAAATTCAGGCCATAGCCTGTGCTTTGCACAAGCCTGTGAGTCAAGAAAGGATAAAAAAGGTTGAGAGGGTTTGAGCACGATTAGCTCATTTAAATATGCATTATTTAAATTGTCAGCAATTCCTTTCAACCTCAATTATATGAATTGTGAATCATCTCAAGATCGATATTCACTTTGTATTAGTATGAGATGATCGTTATATATGATAAATAAGTAGAAAGTTATGAATCTCGGTCAGTCTTAACACATTGAGTTGGCATCACTTAGCTTGTACTAATAGGAGGTTTGACAGGACTGAATTAAGATATTCCATTTGTTACGTGTTGTAGTAGTTATGTGAGGAGTTGGTCAGTGCTCTTTGGTAGCTAGATAGATCTTTGGTTGAATCGCTAGTGCTTTCCCACTTATGATACATGCTCTCATTGAGAATATAGCCTTGTGGATTGCCAACTAGTATGTTATTGTATTTTTATTTGTGATTCCTTATTCATGTTTATTATACGCACAATATGCTTAGCTTTCATAATTGTCCTCTCTTAACCACTTTGTCTTTAAATTCATTTGATACAACATTTTAGTTATATATACATTTATATTTGCTAAATCGTTATGTTTAACAGTGTTACCCTTAGTATTATAGGTCCAACATCCATTATCGGTCTAACAATCAACGAACGCTCGATAAAGACCACAACGGTACGTCAGAGAGTAAATGAGCGGAATGAGGATGACATCTACTACTAATCAGCCTACGTAGCGTGGTGTAGGGGTTATTTTGAGATCATTCAAGGTTAGCCATGGATTGGCTTGTGTATACATCATGCCATCATTTTAGTCTTTCGTGTCATTGATTGATGGGCTTGTTATCTTGGATTTTGTGTATGTTTTTGTGACTTTGTTCATCATGTACACGCACTGATAGATACTTCACACTTTCATCAGTATAGGCATACTACTTTTGTATACAGGGACTTTATCATAGGAATACATATATATGTGGATGGGTTTTAATTAACATACTTTTATTATTTGAAAGAATGAATGCTGTTGATGTTTATGAGGATTATAGGTGTATTTTATATATTTCCGCATTTGGTTTTTCAATAATTGACATGTGTTTATGGATATTCCTCACATGTTCCTATGGAATTACTCTTGTTGCAGTTGGTATATGGCTTAACATGGCACAGATTGCAGCGGGTTAAATGTGCTATGCTTAGGAATCCACCCTAATCTCCAATTTTCGGATTCAGGGCATGACAAAAACATAGGCCCATATCAGTAAAAGCTTAACATGGGTCATGAATGTAAGTCCAAGCTTGCCTATTTAGTCAATCAAGTCAAGTTGAACTAGGCTTTTATGACTTGTATGGGCTTTTTAGCAATTGTTTAGAGAAATCATCTCCAAATTACAAGCACTCCTTATTTTGGCTAGGCTTCGGGCTTTCTTTCTCCCTTAATCAAGCTTGACCCAAATAATAAATGACCTATAGTTTATACTCAAGCCTGAGCTAAAGTGACTTGGGCCTAGATTGGGTTTGTGCTAGTCATGTTTGCCCATCCTACAAGCATCCCTAATCATATGCAAACAAGCGAAATGCAGCCAAAATTTTCATAATCCATGCTCTAAAATTAAAGTACAAGTCTATGAGGGAATGGATGCCTGGACTTGTGGATAAAGCAACCACTGCCATAGCCCCCATAAGCTTTCGAGATTTGGTGGTAGCCTTTTACTTCCTGTGTCCTTGCCACTGGCCAACCAAAAAAAAAAAAAAAGAAAAGAAAGTAGAAGTCTACGTCAAAGAATTCTAGGACCATGGCTCAATCAAAGGAATATCTGAAGAGTCAAAAACACCATGAATCAACCACTTGTGTCCGCCAATCTTAACCTTTATCCACACAAAACTTGAAAAGTATATAAAACTTTATTTTTTATTTATATGGGAGAAGAAATGAAAGTAATATTAGTGTCCATGAAAAAACTTACACTGTCACATGTGAATTGTCTTTCATGACACAAACACCTTTATGTGGTGCTTTTTCAATTTTCTTCCATTTTTTTTCCAATGCATGTACAAAATATTTGTTTTTAAGCTGAGAGAAATATTTTTTGTCCCCAAGAAAAAAAAAAATTTTTTGTCCCCAAGAAAAAAAAATTCCTTTCTTCTTTGTAACACTACACATCACATTTTTGAGATTATTAAAGTTCTGATCTCAAGATCATTATTAAAGTTCTCTCATTTTGCACCACAAAAAAAGACAGTGAGACAACTTTGCATGTGGACTAACATGGTGCCAAGTAATTCATTACTCAACACATATTTCTCACGTCAAATGAATGAATCATCACCATCATAGGATTATCCCATCATAATGGAGTCAGCAAATGAATGAATGAATGAATAAAAGAATCACATTTGAATAATTGTATAAGATATTAACAGAGCGAACCTATACAAAAATGATTTTATAGGGCAACTTGATTTGCCTACAGAAAAATTCAAAAGAGTTTACTTGCAAAATCCTCCGAGGTAGAAGAGTCTTCATCGTTATGTCTCATTGAAGCAGTAGTAAGATCTCTAAGCTCTTGAATGCTTCTTCCTAGCTCAATTGCCACTTTCATCTCAAACAGCTCTCCATTGTCTCTCTTGTGTACATCTCTTTCATTGAGATTTGATTCAATCCTCTCTTCCAATAAGCGAAAGAATCCTGCACTGTTTCGATACATCTCAAAAACCATCCCAACTTGCCCACCATGTTCAAATGTGTTGACGATGCTCGCCAAAGCGCCACCTGCGACTCCAACCAATGCAGCCCATGACCCATGCGATGAAGACCCTGCCAATGCGGTACCTAGAGCTGCAAGACCAGTGAGCAGAGGACCTGATGTGGCTAGGATCCTATTTATTTTGAGCACCAACTTGCTCAATCTCATATAGTCTGCTGTATCCTTTCTCTTCAAGACTCCAAGTACTCCTCTCATTTCCTCTTCAAGACCGTGACTCCAACCATTCTTGCTTTTTTGCTCCGAAAGAAGCTGCTGCTGCGGCCTTTGCTTTCGCTCCGCAGGCCACCATCTTGTGGGCTCAACTGTAGCTGGGAACTTGTCTAGCATTCCCGGGAGCAGTGGAAGCGGGTAGGCCTTGTCTAGTGCTAGCATCTTCTCCATTGCATCATCCACATCCTTGAGAGTCGGAGTGCCAAGGGTGAGGGAGCTGTGGATTTGCTCGTGGAGCTGGCGGAACAAGCGTGATGCATTCCTTTGCTCTTCTGCAAGTTGGGAGGGCTGAATCTTGTTCACCACCAACAGAAGTCCCGTGGCCGCCGAATACAAGAGTGTTGAGGTAAGCTTCATCACAAACACAAAATTTGTCCCTGTTGGTATCATCGAGAGCCCGGCCATCGTGGCGGCGGTAAGAGTAATGGCATTGATAGAGTTCAAGAGGAGGTTGTTCCAGTTGTTCCTCTGCTCGCCGATGTTGGCGTGCATCTGGACCCTATCGGCAACCGCCTCTGCGATTGCGTAGAGCTTGGTTACAGCCATGTCAATGGCATCCTTGTTCTCTGTCGCGGTCCTCGTTCCTAAGACTTGAGGATTGGTTATGTGCTTCATTCGGTTGCGAAAGTGAAGCTCCTCCATGTTGACAGTTCGTAGGTTTGGGATTGATAGGTGAAGGTTAGGAAATTTAGGGGCGCTGAGAGTTGCAAAAACTCTCTTGTCAGAGGAAGATGATGAAGAAGAAGATGATGATGATGAGGTTATGAGATTGAAGGACGCTTGAAGGGTCGCCATTTATGCTTCCTCTTTTGGCTTTGTGTCTTAAAGATGCAGAGAGAAAGTTGATGGAGAATATGTGAAGTGAAGGAGGGCTTTATATAGATGGGGAAAGTTTGAATTTTCCAGTGGTTGAAGGATGACCTGAACGTTTCTTTTACATTCAGAAATTTTGACGAAAAACGTCTGTCAGCCACATCTGCCTTACGGATGCGAATGAGAACGAGCAATCAAGAAGCGGTCAACCAAGGATACAAAGGCTGTGTGTTTGGACGTGGGGTAGAGTAATATAAGATGGAGTAAATCTAAAATCAAGAAAAAAAAAATATATGAAAGGGTTATGATGATTTTTTGTTTTTAGTTACTTAATATGGAATTTTTTTTTACTTCTTGTATAAAAGGTAGAGTTTTTTTATAATGTATTGATAGCTTTTTGACTTTTTTAAAAAAAGCGTGAGGGAAATTTAAATTTTTTAAAAAAAGAAGTGGAAAATTTTAATTTTACTCTACTCTAGTTTATGTCACATCCAAACATGCCCAAAGTGTATGGGTTGAGGACCCGGACGGTGCTCGAGAATATGGTCCTGACTCCTAAGAGATCTGAACCTTGGTGGGGCCGGCTCCAATTAATCTTCACCTTGCTACTCACAGATCCTTGTGAATTGGGAGTCATCTGAAACTAATATTGATCAAACCATCTTCTATTTTTGGATTATTAGGTTGCAACTTATGGTCTGTTTGTTTAGAAGAATTCTGCAAATAATTTGAGTTGGTGGGGTTCCTTTTTACATATTATGAGACAACTTGTCCCCATTATTTGAAAAATATCATGTTTCTTAACAAGTATTTTAGAATCTCAGCTACATGAAAGGTCTTCGGCCGGTTTCGTTAGAGGAATTTTTGACTGGAATTGTGCTTATTTGGAATTTATGACATGCTTTGTAGCTTTCGTCCCCAGCATTTCAAATGCCCTATTTGATATAATAATTAAGAATTCTATCTCACATGAAAAGTCACTTTTAATTTTATGAGTTCCACAAATTCTAGCATTCCAAAGGCTAGAAGTGAGTTGAGCATTTAGAATTTTACTTGGAGGGTAGCATTTGGAAATCTTTGAACTCTCCTAAACAAGATCATAATTCTTGCTTCGGAGACTTCTGCAAATTCGAAATGCCGCCCCTCAAAAGTAGAATTCCAATGCTCCACCATTTAGAATTGGGAATGCTGGATTTTTTAGAGTTCATAAGGTTGAAAGTGACTTTTTCATGTGGGTTAGAATTTTGAATTCTTTTATTAAAAAGGGCATTTGAAATGCTTAGGGGACAAAAGCTAAAAGCATATTAGAAATTTCCAACTGGCTCAATCCCTATCATAAATGCCTCTAAACAAACACGCCCTTAAATGACCTTTGGATTCAAGAATTTCAACCCTTTTAGCTTTTTCATGGAACTCTTACATGCTCGAGTACAATGGAGAAATTTGGGATTCCACAATGCTGGAGAACTTCAAAATTCTTTAGACAAGAATTTTATGAATTTCATTATAAAACATCTAAGGCTTGTTTAGTATATAGGAAGAAAAAAAAAGCAACTTATTTGGCAATTTCATGGAGTGGATCTTTTAGAATTTCTGTGGGTCACTTTTGGAGTTGTGGTACATGGGTCCTGCTTAGAAATTTTGATGTGTATAGACAACCTTTTAGCAAGTAAAACTTGGGGCCCATCTCTAATGAATTGCAGCATGTGCCCACATCTAAAAATATGTGGTGAAGTTCCATAATTTTAATTGTCCTAATTAAAGTGTTTTCAAATCCTACCACCCCTTTGACATTTTTTGAGATCTAGATTTTGGGTAGGTCGTACATTATAATTTCCAATTGTAGATCACATTTTCCACAATTACTAAAGGTTATCACCAAGTTGTAATTTCTAAAGGTGAGTCCAACATATCTCAATTTATAATGTGGGCTGAATGTCATAATTTCTAAATGTTGGTTGAGATATCAAAAATTTTAAGGTGAACTCATTATATAATTCCTAAAGGGGAGACCTTTATTCTAATTTCAAAAGGTGGGACCCACATCCATGAGTACCTACACGAAATTAGGGATGCATGAAATTCTCATGCAAGAAATTTATTATAAGTGAAACAGGAATTTAGAAATCTTTGAGTCTAGTAGCACTCTAAAACTCCATCATTTGAGTTCCAAGACCCGATCAGACATCATCTTTATCATGTACAAAGATTAAGTTGGAGTCGGCTATATGAATTTTTTTTCTATTCCAATCAATTTTAAGTTAAATCCTCAAATGAATCGCACATCTTCAGATGTATTGTCCTAACTACATTGAAGTTTTTGAACTCCGCATTTTGAAAAATTGAGTTTCCAAGTGCTACTAGAAATGAGTTCCATAAATTCTTGCTGTTTTTATTTTTATTAACATAGTGTGACCCTTTGAGCTGGACTAATCTCTTCGGCCCCAGGGGTTGGGTAAATCCCTTGTAGCCCAAATGTAGTAGTGTAGCTCGAACCCATAACTTTCGATAGCAAGCCGTGGTCCTAGGCCAGCTGAGCTACTCTTCGAAGTTTTATTAAGAAGTGACCCTTTGGAAATACTAAAATTCCTAAATTCTCAAAATATTTCAAAATATAATGGCTGACATAGGATGGGTGTGTGGCGGGGTCAAAATTGATCACAGGTGAATCCGACCTTAGAGTAGTTCTTATCCATGCTTTGCAAGGTAATTTGTGGAGGTGTATAGTAATGAATCCATTAAGGCATTGACAGTAGTCAATGAACAGTCCGAACTTGGGGCAGGACCACAATCATTTGGCACGGTGCGAGTCCCGAACCCATACGCTTGCATCCTTTATTTATATGGAGTGCTTCTTTTTGACTCAGTCCAATTTGAACTCGTCCATCAATTGCAGTCGAATGGTAATTAGGATTGACATCAAACTCTCTGAAAGTCAAAAGTCAAAACATACGGTCCGGGTCCTTAACTCATTGGCTTGCAACCCCCTGGGGACTGCACTGGCTGGGTCTTCATCAAACGGGTTATGACCTATATTGGTTGGAGTTGCAGGTGGGGTTCTGGTGAGCACCATCAAAACATTAGAGCATGGCGAGCAAATTGGGATGGTTTTTGAGATGTATAGGAACTGTGCTGGATTATATTGCTTCTTGGTCGAGAGGATTGAATCCAATCTCCACGAAAAGGATTTCCAAAGGAGTGAGAATCGATCGAGCTGTTTGAGATGATGAAAGCGGCAATTGAGATAGGAAGAAGCATTCAAGAGCTTAGAGATCTTGGTCATGTAGAAAAATATGCTTTGATGCCAAGTTGATGAATGCACAGGTATTACTTTGATGAAATTGAAATTCGTATTCACCGAATACTAAAGTTTACAGCAGCAAATACTCAGTTTTGAGTTCTGTCTACGAAGGTTGGTAGAACATAATTCTGAAGTTCCAGTGGAGACAGAAGAGACGAGGAGTGTGTTCTTGTGTATGTGTGGTTTCTACAGCCAAAGGGCCATACAGAGTCCTTCCTTAAAATCAAATGACCTAAACACTTATATATTAATCCAAATCTCAAAATAACAAGAGACTTCTCCACACCAAACACTTAAACTCTTGATTGACAACTCTTATTCACACACTATACTTCCTAAACAAACTACCACAACACAACCTTATATAGTATACTAAAAGATATATGGGGAATCCTCAAAGACACTACTAGTTACAATAGAGCAATGAACCATATCAAATACTGAAAGTTGAATATAGCAGTGAACTACAATAAATTCTTACCACTAAATGGACCAATGAATCATCCATAATACTTTGCCTTTTCTATATGACCTTTAGACTTCCCAAAGTAGCTTCTGGATTTCCAAAGAGAGTTTCTTTATTTTCATACTAAAATATTAAAAGTAATAATTCCAATAGGTCCTGCTTCTATAGGATATAAAGATGAACACTCTTCTATCTTTGAGGAGTTTGCACGGAAGCTATTAATATGAATTTTAAAAGAGTCTGATCCAATTGTTGCATTATATCATCTTTAGTATATGTTTAAATCATGAGGAGCAGCTCACCTTGAAAACTAATGAGAAGCTACAAGAATTGAAAAAGAAAGATTTCATTGATTCAGGAAACACATTGGAGATTACAAGGGAATTAGATATTTATACAAGAGCTTCGTGCAACCAAAATCTTCTCCAACTAATCTCCACAACTAATTCTTAGTTACAGCTTAACTAATTACTTTCATAGTTAAAACTGACAATCTCTAGCTGGGCAGTTGTGCCAAATAATATAAGACCCATCCTATTGGAATCAACTGAGTTCAAGTAGGTTTGATCTTTTGTTATGTTCAGTAGCCTCTTTCAAACTGATGGTTCTATTAGCAACACACAATTTGGATCTAATGTACTGGAGTCTATGATCAAGATGAAGACCCTTAGTGAATAGGTCAGTAATCTGATAAACGGTTGAAACGTATTCGTTGGACAAATCATTGCGGAGAACTTGTTCACGCACAAAATGATAATTGACGTCAATGTGTTTAGATCATGTATGAAACATAGGATTGGATGCAAGAGAGATAGCTGATACATTGTCACACCATAAAGAGGGTCAATGAGCAAGGTAGACATGAACATCCTTTAGTAGAACCCGAAGCCAAGATAATTCAGTAGTTGCATGGGCTAATGACTTGTATTCTGCTTTAGTGGTAGAACGAGCAACCGTTGGTTGTTTTCAAGCACACCAAGAGACATGAGTAGTGCCATGAAAGAAGTAGTAGGTAGAGGTTGAGCGGCGATCAATTGGATCACCAGCACAGTCTACATCACTATATGCTATGAGGCATAAAGAGGCTCGATTGATATGTAACCCAAAAGTTAAGGTTCCTTTCAAATAACTGAGGATCCTCTTGTGATTTACAAAATCAGCTTCTATGTGACAATGCATTTTCTGGCATGCAAGATTAATGGCTAAGGAAAGGTCTGGTCTGGTTAGTGTGAGGTATTGTGGTGCTCCGGCAATGCTTCTATAAGAGGTTGGATCAACTATTGGAAGAGACTCAGAAGTAAAACAACGTTTGTAATGTCAAGGTGATCCAACTAGTTTGACCCCAATCATGTCTGTGTGGAGTAACAAATCAATGGCATACTTTGTTTGAGACGCAACCATGGTTACAGAAAAATGCCAATATCGATACGTATCGACCAATACCATCTCGATATTCTGTTGTGAAATGGTATCGGGATCGGTCTACAAAAATATAGCTGAAATATAGTGATATATTAGTTGAAATTTCAATAGATCGGCCGAAATGATATATCGACCGATGTTTTCAAAATATCAACCGGTATTTTATAAAAGCATCAAAACCCTAATTTTTCCCTCTGTCTCCCTTTTTACTCATCTTCCTCTTTCCAAAAATGCCCACACTACTAGTCCTTTTCCATTAACTTCCAAACACATTACAAAATCAATTATTTTGGAGGATTAATTTGGTCTAAGAAAATCAACCAAACAAATCTACAAAGGTAAGTATATTATATTTCTTGTATTTTTTTAAAATATTTGTTTAGTAAGAGACAAAGAGTTTAGAAGTGATCCATGATGATGATTTCACTTATTTTTTGTTATGGATTTACACATTGTGGTTTGTGAGTGTGGATCTATTATTTGGTATTTTAAAAATTTAGGCTTCTAATTTTTGTTGAGATTTAGAGGTTTTTTAATGTTAAACACTAGCAAATGTTATTTTTAATTTTATTTGTACGCAAATAAATGATTTTATGAAGCACGTTTGATAGATTTAGTAGTAGAATACATAGATCTACAAGATGTGGACTTTTTACGTTTTACGTTTATTTATTTTCGGATTTTTGAATATTTTAATATTAAAATAAGATTTTTTGAGGATTTAACCACAATTTTATTTTTTTATTATATACTTCATGTATGATATGAATATGATAAGTTTTCATTTTTTTCAAAATATTATGTAAATAGTTTTATATTTTCAAAATTTATTTTCTTGTATTAAATAATAATTTAATATTTAAAAAGAATATTATGAGGTTTTCTCTACAATTTTTTAAGTAAGCATAATCTTTATATACTTCATGAAAGATTAATTTTTTCATTGTTCTTTTATGTAATTAGTTTTATATTTTTAAATTTATTTTCTAATAATTTAATATTAAAGTATTATATATTTAGATTTTCACTATAAATGTGGTTTCTTAATTTTATATAATCATTGTATACTTCACATAAGCTAATTTTTTTATGATTGCCTTATCATTTTTGTGATTATGTGATATGTCAAAATTTTTTATATTTCTGAATTTATTTTTGGATTGTTAAAACATGAAATTAGGAAAAATAAATAATTAATGTATCATTTAAAATATGCCCTTTTGAGATTCCAAATGCTTTATATAAATGTATTAATTTCCTTGTTTCTATTATATTTTGATGTTAGTTTAAATGTTTTATAAATTGTGCCATGTATTCTTTTGTTTTGAAGAAACTAGATCAAAATGCTATCTGATATTGATCCGGCATGGAACCATTGTAAAGAAGTTGGAAATAAATATAAGATTAAATGTAATTATTACCAAAAAATCATAAATGGAGGGATAACTAGATTGAAGCAGCACTTGGCTCATAGGTAAGGCCAAGGGGCAAAGTGTCCTCAAGTGCCACCTAGCGTGAAAGAAGAAATGAAAGAGTTATTGGATGTAGGAAAACAACAAAAGGTTGTTAGAGAGAAAAGAAAAGAGGAGGGATTTGAAGCATATAAAGAAGAAGTTTTTGGGTCTAAAGAGGGAGAAATTATTTCCTCCGACGATGATGAGGATCCAAATTTGAGGAGGGCTAAGAAAGAAAGTTTGAAGTCATTTCAGGAGGAGGAGGAGAGAAGAAGGATATAATATGAAGCAGCCCTAAGAGGTGGCCAATATGATGAGGGTGGTTCATCTGGATCCCGGGGAGTGGGTTTGTGTAGAGCATTTAGTTAAAGACATTCTCGCCCATTAGATAATAAGGACGATGATGAACTTCCTACACAGGCACCTCATAGGCCAGCTGTGGTGAGTCCAACGGACCTTTTTACATATAGAAAACCAACAGCTAAGGAACCCAGCATTGTAAAAGCACTGAAGGGGAAATTTAATACAGTAAGAGAAACTTTGGTAAGAGCTACTGAAAAGTTCTTTTTAGATGCGGTCATGCACCAACCTTCCTTATTTTACCACCATGCTAGATGCAGTAGCGGAACATGGTCCTGGTATGAAGGCACCCGCCACATATGAGATTGGTCATTTCTGTGTTAGAAAAGAATATGAGGTGTTACAGCTTTAGGTGGAGACTTTTAGGAGGATATGGAAAGAAAGGAGCTATACATTAATGTGTGATGTTTGGATGACCTTCACAAAATGTCATCTCTTGAGAATTTTAATTTATTGCCCTTTGGGAATAGTTTTTATCAAATCAATTGATGCAACTGATTATGTTCAAGATGCTAGATACATTAATAAGTTGTTTAATGAAGTGATTAATGATATTGGAGCAAACTATGTAGTTCAAGTTATCATCGATAATGTTACAAATATGAAGAAAGTAGGAATGATGCTTATGCAACAGAAAGCAAATATTTTTTTGTCACCATGTGTAACACATTACATAGACTTTATGCTTGAAGAAATTGCCAAAGGAAAAGTCATGAAATAAGTGTTTGAAAAGATAAAGAAAGTCACTAATTTCTTTTATCAATCTTATAGACTTGTTTCAATGATGAAGAAGTTTACAAACAATCATGAATTGCTACGGCCTGACATTACTCGATTTGCCACCCCCATTTTAGCCATTGAGAGTATTTACAAATATAGGGAGGGCATATCGAATTCATCAATTAGAAAAATGGATGAATTCTAAGTGGGGAAAGCGGCCAACTCCCCTAGCAGAAGAAGTATGCAAGACCATTGAATCCAATAAGATTTGGCTTCATGTTAAAAATTGCTTAAATGCTCTTGAACAAATTGCTTAAATGTTCTTGAACCTTTAATGAAAGTTCTTCCATTGGTTGATGGTGATGATAAGCTAACTATGGCCTTTCTACATGAGGTCATGGAGAGAGCAAAGATGACTATTAAAGAAAATTACAGATATTATACCAAACATTGGAAGACCACCGACGGTCGTTGGGAGATTTAATTACATCATTACTTACACATTGCTGGTAAGTGGAGATAATGAGCCACCAATATATAAGACAGCTGAGCATTTTTTTGGTGCTATAGACTTAGATCCCCATCATGGTTATGTAAGATGTGTCTCACAACCTGAGACAGGGGTTGGTAGTAGCATCAGTCAAGGAGGGGGGAAGGTATTTTCGCAGGCAATGTTGGACAACAGCATGCTATGTATGGATATAACCCTCATTGGCCAACTCAACTACCTCTGGTTTCTCCGTCACAACTATGGTATGAGCAAGGAATGATACAACGTGAGCCCCAATAAGCTTTATTCCTCATGAATTTCTTAATTTAAATTTGGGCCCCCAGCCATCTCAATCTACTGAGGATAGCTTATTATAATATGAAGGGATCTTCGTTCCTCAGCAACAATATCAATATGGAGCATGAGAGTGGAGTGGAAGAGTTTGGATCATATTATTATAATCCATACCAAAGAAGAAGAAATGATGATGACAATGATATTGAGTCTACACAACACTCCACTTAGAATTAGGGTATGCATTTATTCTCTCCAATTGATTTATTTTATTGTCATTATGTGATGTGCTATGTTAATGTTCATGTTCTTGAATTTTTCAACTTTCTTGATAATTTAGTGATGAATTGATGATTGATGAATGATGACCGATAAATTATGATAGGGGTAACTATATAAAATACAAGTATAACAACTATATATAAATTATAAATAAGATGTATTTCTAAAATTTCACACTAATAGATAGTTCATACTTCATAAGTTATAATTATGGTTCTTACCAAAAAAAAAAAAAGAACAATTTCAGATAAGACAGCAATACAGGATGTCATAAGTTAGGGGGACCGATAATTTGATTTATATTGGTTACTAATGAAAAAAAATTGTTTTCTAGCCTTTTCTAATAGTTTGGATTTTTTGGATATTTTTTCAATTTTTTTTTAAAAAAATTGACACTGTGACAACCGCGGCGGACCGTAAACCACAACCGATACCAATACTGTATCGGTTTTGTGGACCGATTGAGCCTGCGACCGATATCGGGATTTTCATCCATGGACACAACCAACCAAATCGATTATATGTAATCTCAAGACCAAGGAAGTATGTAATTTGCCCAGATCTTTCATTTCAAAAACACGATTGAGTTGAGTGATCAACAACTAAATATATGAAAAATCATTACCAATCACAACCAAGTCATCTACATAAAGAAGCACCAATGTGATGGAACTCTGTACATGTTTGATAAACAGAGATGGATCTGCGTATGTAGAAAGAAATCCCAAGGCATGTAGATAATTTGCAGACCGAGTATTCTAGGCACGAGGTGCTTGTTTTAGGCTATAAGAGAGTTATGTAGCTTGCATAAATGAGTAGGAAACGTAGGGTCTATAAAATCTTGAGGTTGCTCCATATAAATGTCTCTTCTAAAAGCCATGTAGAAAGGCATTTGTGACATCAAATTGGTGCAAGTGCCAGTTGTAATGGACTGCTACAGTTAAACTTAACTCTGATTGTGCCTCGTTTAACAACTGGGCTAAATGTTTTAGTATAATACACTCCATATTGTTGATGAAATCCTTTTGTAAGGAGGTGAGCTTTATACCTGGCTATAGACCCTTCAGGATTGTGTTTTAGTTAAAACACCCAATGACAGCCAACTATATGCTTATCTAGTGAAGAAAGAACTAGTGACCATGTGCCGAGTGTTTGGAGAGCAGAAAACTCCTCAGAGATGGCTTGTTTCCACTCCGGATGTTTGGAGGCTTCAGTATAGGAGGAGGGCTCTGTGGAGATGTACTATGTATTGGTAGACAAAGCAGCTGGATGCTTGGTAATGAAGAAAACTTTCTTGAAAGTTCCAGCTTTTGACCATGTAGTCATGGAATGAGTGTTGGGGATAACCCTAGAACCAGAGTCATTGTAGGAGCAAGCTTTATTGAAAGAGTGGAAGGGGTGAAGCGTTTAGGATTTGGAGTGGTAATTCTTGAAACAGGACTAGAACTGTTTGAGGTAGATACCAAATATGGTTCAGAGGCGGTAACTGTAAGATGAGAAGGAAGAGTTTGAGTGTCTGCAGGCAGAGGAGTTGGGAAAACAGGTAATGATATGGGTAATGGTATAATGGAGTTTGAAGAAGAAATTGGTAATGGAGACTTATGATGAGAAGGAGATGGTGATATGGTAGTAGTGTGAGAAGGTGTAGTATCAGAAGGTTGTCTGGAAGAAGTATTGATTTTGGCTAGAAGCCAGGATGACAAACAAGGAGAAGGTTCCATAGTCGTCAAGGAGGAAAAGGGAAAGGAATTCTCATTGAAAACCACATGATGAGAGACATATGAGACTTGAAGTAATGTCTAGACACCTGCATTCCTTGTGATTAAGACTACATCCAATGAACACACAGTTTTTAGTCCTTGGATCTAGCTTATGTCTATTATAGGAACAAAGCCATGGAAAGCAGAAGCAACCAAAAACCCAAAGAATAGAGTAATTTGGTTCCTTTTGAAAAAGCTGTTTCCAAGGGGAGTGAAACTGAAGCTTCTTCATGGACATCCTGCGAATAAGATAGGTAGCAGTAGTAAATGCCTTTGCCCAATATTTTAAAAGCATTGAGGCTTGAAATAGGAGGGTGAGACCTATCTCTACAACATGCCTATTTTTCCTCTCATCACACCATTTTGCTCTGGTGTATGGGGGCATGAAAACTGATGTATAATGCCTCATTCATTGAAAGAGTTTGGAACGTTGAATTCTTATATATGTTCCCCCCACTGCCCCCCCCCTCTCCAGGCGCCACCCCCCACCCCCCCCCCCCCCCCCCCAACCCCCAAACACCACCATCAGAGCAAAACTGTTTGATTTAAAAGCAAAGCAAATTCTCAACTTGTTGCTTAAAAGATTAGAACAGAAAGAAATCATCTGATTTACATACCAAAGGAATTAACCAAGTGTACTTTGTAAAGTTCATCCACAAATAGTATGTAATATCGGACACCATTTACAGACAACACAGGTGATGGTCCCTAAACATCACCAAGTATAAGCTCATGGGGGTGTTTAGTAATAGATTTTGAAGCAGCAAATGGTAGTTTATGGCTCTTGCCAAATTGACAAAATTCACAAAAATCTAGTAAAGAGATTCCATGAATTGGTAAAGCAGCAACGAGTCTATGTAGGGTTGAGGAAGAAGGATGCCCAAGGTGACGATGCCAATTGTTCATAGAAGTTCTTTGATCGATGTGTGGACTCCAAGTACAAGGTCTCGATGTAGTTTTATCTGGTATACCACATATGGAGAGAGTGCAATACAAGGATTTTTTATTCGAAGAAAGAAACTCCTTTAATTGTATTGTGGACTATTCTTAACAAAATACAGATTGTATATCTTGGTCTATCATTGCCTAATAGATATGCCAGCAAGTGGGAATTGCCTTCTATAGGCCACACTATTGTTTCAAAGGCTAAGATAAATAGCCATTCTGGATATAATTTATATATTTCTCACTTACTTCCTACATTGATACGTATTTTCTAGAAAGAAATGGGTAAACTGGAAAATGGCCTAATACAGTTTGATTTGGACTACTTTGAGGATGTGTTTAACCTCCTTCAATTGAATCCCTATGATGTTCATGTAGTTAGAATTTAGGGTAATCATGGTTTAACTAAGGTGCTTCAAGACCCATCAGAATCCCCTTGGCAAAAATGATTTCAAGCCAAGAAATTACAGCTTCAATTTAAAAGAGTGAAGGAGATCTATTACTTATCGATCTCTGATCGATCTCTCCACATAAGTAGAGAACTTAAGAGTTCTTTTTAGGTACTATACCAAGCTACCATGATGGAGTGGTTTTCAATTTGTTTTTTTTTTTTTTTTTTTTTTTTTTTTTTTTTGGCTAACTTGTGCTATAGGTGTGGTTTTTTATGTAAATTGGGGTATGCCCCATTGGGACCTTCAGATTAAAGGACCAATGTTGCATAGTAATTTTGAGAAAATAAATGATAACTTATCTTTTGAAAAAAATAATTAATATAAAATTGTGGAGTGGAGAATAGAGGGGGAGATTTTTTGGATGGGAGAGGCTTGAATTTTTGGTGTGTGTGATGAAGACCCGTTTGTTTTGTGCGTGACTGTTTGTGTGTGATTCAGATAGCTTGACTTGACTTTTTCTCAATCAACTGATGTCCTCGTTGCACTTTTTGTCCTCATTTCCCCCCAAACTAATAAATGCAAAGGCATAAACCCATTTAACCAAGGCAACTCAACATAGATTTCTTTCAAGTCTAAAGTACCTTAAAAATAGTAGTTATTTTTAAGAATAAAAAAATAATAGCTAATGACTTGCACGTGGACTCATGTAGCGATGTTTTTGGATTCGGTTAGGCCAGGCTAAGGCAAATCCTTGCCTGGACCGAATTTAGAAGCATAGGCATATATCAGTAGAAGCTCAACACAGGTCTTGAATGTAAGTCCCAGCCTGTCTATTTAGTGAATCAAGTCAGGTCGAACTAGTTGTTTGGGCTTGGTAGCAATTCTTTAGAGAAATCATTTCTAAATTACAAGTGCTCCTTATTCTGGCTGCTCTTTAGGCTTTCTATCCCTTAATCAAGTATGACCCAAATAGTACAACCTATAGTTTATATTCAACCCTGGGCTAAAGGAGTTTGGTCCTAGATTAGGTTTGTACTAGCCATGTTGGCCCATCTTACAAGCACCCATGAAAACAAGCACAATGTAGCCAAAATTTTCATAATCCATGCGCTCTAAAAATTAAAGTGCAAGTCTATGTGGGAATAGAAGGTTGACCTTGTTGATAAGGCACCTTGGTGGGAGCCCTTGGCACTTTATAATCATACGTCCTAGGCCCTCGCCAATGAGCAAACCAAGCAAAAATAAAAAAAATAAAAAAAAAAAAATAAATAAAAGTACTAGTCTTTGTCAAAGAATAAGTACCATGTGCCTGTCAAAGGAATATGTGAAGCGTAAAAAACACCTCGGGCGTATGCTCACCTTCATGCGGTACTTTTTTATTTCTTCCATTTTTATCCAATGCATGTACAAAATATTTGTTTTTATGCTCAGAGAAATATTTTTTGTCCCCAAGAAAAAAAAATTCCTTTCTTCTTTGTAACACTACACATCACATTTTTGAGATTATTAAAGTTCTGATCTCAAGATCATTATTAAAGTTCTCTCATTTTGCACCACGAAAAAAGACAGTGAGGACAACTTTGCATGTGGACCAACATGGTGCCAAGTAATTCATTACTCAACGCATATTTCTCACGTCAAATGAATGAATCATCACCAATATCATAGCATTATCCCATCATAATGGAATGAGCAAATGAACGAAGGAATAAAAGAATCACATTTGAATATTTGTATAAAATATTAACAGAGCGAACTTATACAAAAATGATTTTATACGGCAACTTAACTTGCCTCTAGAAAAATTCAAAAGAGTTTACTTGCAAACTCCTCCGGTTTAGAAGAGTCTTCATCGTTATATCTCATTGAAGGAGTAGTAAGATCTCTAAGCTCTTGAAAGCTTCTTCCTAGCTCAATTGCCACTTTCATCTCAAACAGCTCTCCATTCTCTCTCTTGTGTACATCTCTTTCATTGAGATTTGATTCAATCCTCTCTTCCAATAAGCGAAAGAATCCTGCACTGTTTCGATACATCTCAAAAACCATCCCAACTTGCCCACCATGTTCAAATGTGTTGACGATGCTCGCCAAAGCGCCACCTGCGACTCCAACCAATGCAGCCCATGACCCATGCGATGAAGACCCTGCCAATGCGGTGCCTAGAGCTGCAAGACCAGTGAGCAGAGGACCTGATGTGGCTAGGATCCTATTTATTTTGAGCACCAACTTGCTCAATCTCATATAGTCTGCTGTATCCTTTCTCTTCAAGACATTAAGTACTCCTCTCATTTCCTCTTCAAGACCGTGACTCCAACCATTCTTGCTTTTTTGCTCCGAAAGAAGCTGCTGCTGCGGCCTTTGCTTTCGCTCCGCAGGCCACCATCTTGTGGGCTCAACTGTAGCTGGGAACTTGTCTAGCATTCCCGGGAGCAGTGGAAGCGGGTAGGCCTTGTCTAGTGCTAGCATCTTCTCCATTGCATCATCCACATCCTTGAGAGTCGGAGCGCCAAGGGTGAGGGAGCTGCGGATTTGCTCGTGGAGCTGGCGGAACAAGCGTGATGCATTCCTTTGCTCTTCTGCAAGTTGGGAGGGCTGAATCTTGTTCACCACCAACAGAAGTCCCGTGGCCGCCGAATACAAGAGTGTTGAGGTAAGCTTCATCACAAACACAAAATTTGTCCCTGTTGGTATCATCGAGAGCCCGGCCATCGTGGCGGCGGTAAGAGTAATGGCATTGATAGAGTTCAAGAGGAGGTTGTTCCAGTTGTTCCTCTGCTCGCCGATGTTGGCGTGCATCTGGACCCTATCGGCAACCGCCTCTGCGATTGCGTAGAGCTTGGTTACAGCCATGTCAATGGCATCCTTGTTCTCTGTTGCGGTCCTCGTTCCTAAGACTTGAGGATTGGTTATGTGCTTCATTTGGTTGCGAAAGTGAAGCTCCTCCATGTTGACAGTTCGTAGGTTTGGGATTGATAGGTGAAGGTTAGGAAATTTAGGGGCGCTGAGAGTTGCAAAAACTCTCTTGTCAGAGGAAGATGATGAAGAAGAAGAAGATGATGATGAGGTTATGAGATTGAAGGACGCTTGAAGGGTCGCCATTTATGCTTCCTCTTTTGGCCTTTGGCTTTTGGCTTTGTGTCTTAAAGATGAAGAGAGAAAGTTGATGGAGAATATGTGAAGCGAAGGAGGGCTTTACATAGATGGGGAAAGTTTGAATTTTCCAGTGGTTGAAGGATGACCTGACCGTGTACGCTGAACGTTTGTTTTACATTCAGAAATTTTGACGAGAAACGTCGGTCAACCACATCTGCCTTACGGATGCGAATGAGAACCAGCAATCAAGAAGCGGTCCATCAAGAGATACAAAGGCTGCATGTGGATGTGGGGTAGAGTAATGTAAAGTAAATCTAAAATCAAGAAAGAATAATGTATGATGGGTTATGATACTTTTTATTTTTAGTTACTTAATATGGAATTTTTTTTTACTTCTTGTATAGAAAGTAGAGTTTTTTTATAATGTATTGATAGCTTTTTGACTTTTTTTAAAAAAGCGTGAGGGAAATTTAAATTTTTTTAAAAAGAAGTGGAAAATTTTAATTTTACTCTACTCTAGTTTATGTCACATCCAAACATGCCCAAAGTGTATGGGTTGGGGACCCAGACGGTGCTCGAGAATATGGTCCTGACTCCTGAGAGATCTGAACCTTGGTGGGGCCGGCTCCAATTAATCTTCACCTTGCTACTCACAGATCCTTGTGAATTGGGAGTCATCTGAAACTAATATTGATCAAACCATCTTCTATTTTTGGATTATTAGGTTGCAACTTATGGTCTGTTTGTTTAGAAGAATTCTGCAAATAATTTGAGTTGGTGGGGTTCCTTTTTACATATTATGAGACAACTTGTCCCCATTATTTGAAAAATATCATGTTTCTTAACAAGTATTTTAGAATCCCAGATACATGAAAGGTCTTCGGCCGGTTTCGTTAGAGGAATTTTTGACTGGAATTGTGCTTATTTGGAATTAATGACATGCTTTGTAGCTTTCGTCCCCAGCATTTCAAATGCCCTATTTGATATAATAATTAAGAATTCTATCTCACATGAAAAGTCACTTTTAATTTTATGAGTTCCACAAATTCTAGCATTCCAAAGGCTAGAAGTGAGTTGAGCATTTAGAATTTTACTTGGAGGGTAGCATTTGGAAATCTTTGAACTCTCCTAAATAAGATCATAATTCTTGCTTTGGAGACTTCTGCAAATTCGAAATGCCGCCCCTCAAAAGTAGAATTCCAATGCTCCACCGTTTAGAATTGGGAATGCTGGATTTTTTAGAGTTCATAAGGTTGAGAGTGACTTTTCATGTGGGTTAGAATTTTGAATTCTTTTATTAAAAAGGGCATTTGAAATGCTCAGGGGACAAAAGCTAAAAGCATATTAGAAATTTCCAACTGGCTCGATCCCTATCATAAATGCCTCTAAACAAACACGCCCTTAAATGACCTTTGGAATTCAAGAATTCCAACCCTTTTAGCTTTTTCATGGAATTCTTGCATGCTTGAGTACAATGGAGAAATTTGGGATTCCACAATGCTGGAGAACTTCAAAATTCTTTAGACAAGAATTTTATGAATTTCATTATAAAACTTCTAAGGCTTGTTTAGTATATAGGAAGAAAAAAAAAAGCAACTTATTTGGCAATTCCATGGAGCGGATCTTTTAGAATTTATGTGGGTCACTTTTGGAATTGTGGTACATGGGACCTGCTTAGAAATTTTAATGTGTATAGACAACCTTTTAGCAATTAAAACTTGGGGCCCATCTTTAATGAATTGCTGCATGTGCCCACATCTAAAAATAAGTGAAGTTCCATAATTTTAATTGTCCTAATTGAAGTGTTTTCAAATCCTGCCACCCCTTTGACATTTTTCGAAATCTAGATTTTGGGTGGGTCGTACATTATAATTTCTAAATGTAGATCACATTTTCCACAATCACTAAAGGTTATTAACATGTTGTAATTTCTAAAGGTGAGTCCAACATATCTCAAATTTTAATGTGGGCCGAATGTCATAATTTCTAAATGTTGGATGAGATATCAAAGTTTTTAAGGTGAGCTCATGATATAATTCCTAAAGGGGAGACCTTTATTCTAATTTCAAAAGGTGGGACCCACATCCCTAAGTACCTACACGAAATTAGGGATGCATGAAATTCTCATGCAAGAAATTTAGCATAAGTGAAACAGGAATTTAGAAATCTCTAAGTCTAGTAGCACTCTAAAACTCCATCATTTTGAGTTCCAAGACCAGATCAGACATCATCTTTATCATGTACAAAGATTAAGTTGGAGTCGGCTATATGAATTTTTTTCTATTCCAATCAGTTTTAAGTTAAATCCTCAAATAAATCGCACATCTTCAAATGTATTGTCCTAACTATGTTGAAGTTTTTGAACTCCGCATTTTGAAAATTTGAGTTTCCAAGCGCTACTAGAAATGAGTTCCATAAATTCTTGCTATTTTTATTTTTATTAACGTAGTGTGACCCTTTAAGCTGGACTAATATCTTCGGCCCCAGGGGGTTAGGTAAATCCCTTGTAGCCCAAATGTAGTAGTGTAGCTCGAACCCATACCTTTCGATAGCAAGCCGTGGTCCTAGGCTAGCTGCGCTACTCTTCAAAGTTTTATTAAGAAGTGACCCTTTAGAAATACTAAAATTCCTAAATTCTCAAAATATTTCAAAATTCCTAGCAATAGAAATTGCTGTCATAAATTGAACATCAAGCTCCAACACGAGGATGCCTAATTTTTGTATAAATCTCACTTAATATATCTCATTTTCAGGAATAGGCAAAATAAGAATGGCTTGTTGTGTGGATTATATGTGTCAACCAAATATCACTTTTGGAGGTCATCCTCACTCTTAAGACAAGTGCCTCAAAATATAATGGCTGACACAGGATGGGTGTGTGGCAGGGTCAAAATTGATCACAGGTGGACCCCACCTTAGAGTAGTTCTTATCCTTGCTTTGCAAGGTAATTTGTGGAGGTGTATAGTAATGAATCCATTAAGGTGCTGACAGTAGTCAACGAACAGTCTAAATTCGGGGCAGGACCACATTCGTCTGGCACAATCCAAGTCTCGAACCCATACGCTTGCATCCCTTTTATTATATGGAGCGCTTCCTTTTGACTCAGTCCAATTCGAATTCCTCAATCAATTGCAGTCGAATGGTAATTAGGGTTGACGTCAAACTCTCTTAAAGTCAAAAGTCAAAACATACGGTCCGGGTCCTCAACTCACTGGCTCGCAACCCCCTGGGGATTGCACTGGTTGGGTCTTCATCAAATGGGTTATGACCTACATTGGTTGGAGTTGCAGGTGGGGTTCTGGCGAGCACCATCAACACATTAGAGCATGGCGAGCAGATTGGGATGGTTTTTGAGATGTGTAGGAACTGTGCTGGATTCTATTGCTTCTTGGACGAGAGGATTGAACCCAATCTGCACGAAAAGGATTTCCAAAAGAGTGAGAATGGATCGAGCTGTTTGAGATGATGAAAGCGGCAATTGAGATAGGAAGAAGCATTCAAGAGCTTAGAGATATTGGTCATGTAGAAAGAAATATGCTTTGATACCAAGTTGATGAATGCACAGGTATTACTTTGATGAAATTGGAATTCGTATTCACCGAATACTAAAGCTTACAGCAGCAAATACTCAGCTTTGAGTTATGTCTACGAAGGTTGGTAGAACTTAATTCTAAAGTTTCAGTGGAGACAGAGGAGACGAGGAGTGTGTTATTGTGCATGTGTGGTTTCTACAGCCAAAGGGCCATACAGAGTCCTTCCTCAAAATCAAATGGCCTAAACACTTATATATTAATCCAAACCTCAAAATAACAAGAGGCTTCTCCACACCAAACATTTAAAACTCTTGATTGAAAAATCTTCTTCACACACTATACTTCCTAAACAAACTACCACAACACAACCTTATATAGTATGCTAAAAGATATATGGGGAATCCTCGAAGACACTACAAGTTACAATAGAGCAATGAACCATATCAAATACTGAAAGTTGAATATAGTAGTGAACTACAGTAAATTCTTAGGACTAAATGGACCAATGAATCATCCATAATACTTTGCCTTTTCTATATGACCTTTAGATTTCCCAAAGTGGCTTTTGGATTTCCAAAGAGGGTTTCTTTATTTTCATACTAAAATATTAAAAGTAACAATTCCAGCAGGTCTTGCTTCTATAGGATACAAAGATGAACTCTCTTCTATCTCGGAGGAGTTTGCACGGAAGCTATTAATCTGAATTTTACAAGAGTCTGATCCAATTGTTGCATTATATCATCTTTAGTATATGTTTAAATCGTGAGGAGTAGCTCACCTTGAAAACCAATGAGAAGCTACAAGAATTGAAAAAGAAAGATTTCATTGATTCAGGAAACACAAGTGAGATTATAGGGGAATTAGATATTTATACAAGAGCTTCCTGCAACCAAAATCTTCTCCAACTAATCTCCACAACTAATTCTCAGTTACAGCTCAACTAATTACTTTCACAGTTAAAACTGACAATCTCTAGCTGGGCAATTGTGCCAAATGATAGAAGACCCATCCTATTGGAATCAACTGAGTTCAAGTAGGTTTGATCTTTTGTTTTGTTCAATAGCCTTCTTCAAACTGATGGTGCTATTAGCAACACACAATTTGGATCTAATGTACTGGAGTCTATGATCAAGATGAAGACCCTTAGTGAATAGGTCAGCAATCTGACAAACTGATGAAGCATATTCAATGGACAAATCATTGCGAAGAACCTGTTCACGCACAAAATGATAATTGACTTCAACGTGTTTAGATCATGTATGAAACACAGGATTGGATGCAAGAGAGATAGATGATACATTGTCTCACCATAAAGAGGGTCGATGAGCAAGGTAGACATGAACATCCTTTAGTAGAACCCGAAGCCAAGATAATTCAGCAGCTGCATGGGCTAATGACTTGTATTCTGCTTTCGTGGTAGAATGAGCAACCGTTGGTTGTTTTCTAGCACACCAAGAGACATGAGTAGTGCCATGAAAGATGTAGTAGGTAGAGGTTGAGCGGCGATCAATTGGATCACCAGCACAGTCTGCATCACTATAGGCTATTAGGCACAAAGAGGCTCGATTCATCTGTAGCCCAAAAGTTAAGGTCCATTTCAAATAACTAAGGATCCTCTTGTGATTTACAAAATCAACTTCTGTGTGACAATGCATTTTCTGGCATGCAAGATTAATGGCAAAGGAAAGGTCTGGTCTGGTTAGTGTGAGGTATTGTAGTGCTCCGGCAATGCTTCTATAAGAGGTTAGATCAACTATTGGAAGAGACTCAGAAGTAAAACAACATTTGTAATTTCAAGGTGATCTAACTGGTTTGATCCCAATCATGTCTGTGTGGAGTAACAAATCAATGGCATACTTGGTTTGAGACACAACCATGGTTATAGAAAAATGCCGATATTGATACGTTTCGACCAATACCATCCCAATATTTCAATATGAAATGGTATCGGGATCGGTCTACAAAAATATAGCTAAAATATAGTGATATATTAGTAGAAATTTCAATAGATCGGCCAAAACGATATATTGACCAATGTTTTCAAAATATCAACCGATATTTAATAAAAGCATCAAAACCCTAATTTTTCCATCTGTCTCCCTTTTTACTCATCTTCCCCTTTCCAAAAATGCCCACGCTGCTACTCCTCTTCCATTAACTTCCAAACACATCACAAAATCAATTATTTTGGTGGATTTGGTCTAAGAAAATCAACCAAAGAAATCTACAAAGGTAAGTATATTATATTTCTTGTATTTTTTTTTTAAATATTTGTTCAGTAAGAGACAAAGAGTTTAGAAGTGATCCATGATGATGATTTCGCTTAGTTTTTGTTATGGATTTACACATTGTGGTTAGTGAGTGTAGATCTATTATTTGGTATTTTAAAAATTTAGGCTTCTAATTTTTGTTGAAATTTAGAGTTTTTTTAATGTTAAAGACTACTAAATGTTATTTTTAATTTTATTTGTACGCAAATACATGATTTTATGAAGCAAGTTTGATAGATTTAGCAGTAGAATACATAGATCTACAAGATGTGGACTTTTTACGTTTATTTATTTTCGGATTATTAAATATTTTAATATTAAAATAAGATTTTTTGAGGATTTAACCACAATTTTATTTTTTTATTATATACTTCATGTATGATATGAATATGATAAGTTTTCATTTTTTTCAAAATATTATGTAAATATTTTTATATTTTCAAAATTTATTTTCTTGTATTAAATAATAATTTAATATTTAAAAAAAATATTATGAGGATTTCACTACAATTTCTTTAAGTAAGTATAATCTTTATATACTTCATGAAAGATTACTTTTTTCATTGTTCTTTTATGTAATTAGTTTTATATTTTTAAATTTATTTTCTAATAATTTAATATTAAAGTATTATATATTTAGATTTTCACCATAAATGTGGTTTCTTAATTTTATATAATCATTGTACACTTCACATAAGCTAATTTTTTTAGGATTGTCTTATCATTTTTGTGATTATGCGATATGTCAAAATTTTTTATATTTTTGAATTTATTTTTCGATTGTTAAAACATGAAATTAAGAAAAATAAATAATTAATGTATCATTTAAAATATGTCCTTTTGAGATTCCAAATGCTTTATATAAATGTATTAATTTCCTTGTTTTTATTATATTTTGGATCTTAGTTCAAATGTTTTATAAATTGTGCCATGTTTTCTTTTGTTTTGAAGAAACTGGATCAAAATGGTATTTGATATTGATCTGGCATGGAACCATTGTGAAGAAGTTGGAAATAAATATAAGATTAAATGTAATTGTTACCAAAGAATTATAAATGGAGGGATAACTAGATTGAAACTGCACTTGCTCATAAGTAAGGCCAAGGGGCAAAGTGTTCTCAAGTGGCACCTAGTGTGAAAGAAGAAATGCAAGAGTCATTGGATGTAGGAAAACAACAAAAGGTTGTTAGAGAGAAAAGAAGAGAGGGGGGATTTGAAGCATATAAAGAAGAAGTTTTTGGGTATAAAGAGGGAGAAATTATTTCCTCCAACGATGATGAGGATCCAAATTTGAGGAGGGCTAAGAAAGAAAGTTTGAGGTCACTTCAGGAGGATGAGGAGAGAAGAAGGATAAAATATGAAGCAGCCATAAGAGGTGGCCAATATGATGAGGGTGGCTTATCTGGATCCCGGGGAGTGGGTTTGTGTAGAGCATTTAGTTAAAGACATTCCTGCCCATTAGATAATAAGGACGATGATGAACTTCCTACACAGGCACCTTGTAGGCCAGCTGTGGTGAGTCCAACGGACCTTTTTTACATATAGAAAACCAACAGCTAAGAAACCCAGCATTGTAAAAGCACTGAAGGGGAAATTTAATACAGTAAGAGAAACTTTGGTAAGAGCTACTGAAAAGTTCTTTTTAGATGCGGTCATGCACCAACCTTCTTTATTTTACCACCATGCTAGATGCAGTAGCGGAACATGGTCCTGGTATGAAGGCACCCGCCGCATATGAGATTGGTCATTTCTGTGTTAGAAAAGAATATGAGGTGTTACAGCTTTAGGTGGAGACTTTTAGGAGGATATGGAAAGAAAGGAGCTATACATTAATGTGTGATATTTGGATGACCTTCACAAAATGTCATCTCTTGAAAATTTTAATTTATTGCCATTTGGGAATAGTTTTTATCAAATCAATTGATGCAACTGATTATGTTCAAGATGCTAGATACATTAATAAGTTGTTTAATGAAGTGATTAATGATATTGGAGCAAACTATGTAGTTCAAGTTATCATCGATAATGTTACAAATATGAAGAAAGTAGGAACGATGCTTATGCAACAGAAAGCAAATATTTTTTTGTCACCATGTGTAACACATTACATAGACTTTATGCTTGAAGAAATTGCCAAAGGAAAAGTCATGAAATAAGTGTTTGAAAAGATAAAGAAAGTCACTAATTTCTTTTATCAATCTTATAGACTTGTTTCAATGATGAAGAAGTTTACAAACAATCATGAATTGCTACGGCCTGACATTACTCGATTTGCAACCCCCATTTTAGCCATTGAGAGTATTTACAAATATAGGGAGGGCGTATCGAATTCATCAATTAGAAAAATGGATGAATTCTAAGTGGGGAAAGCGGCCAACTCCCCTAGCAGAAGAAGTATGCAAGACCATTGAATCCAATAAGATTTGGCTTCATGTTAAAAATTGCTTAAATGCTCTTGAACAAATTGCTTAAATGTTCTTGAACCTTTAATGAAAGTTCTTCCATTGGTTGATGGTGATGATAAGCTAACTATGGCCTTTCTACATGAGGTCATGGAGAGAGCAAAGATGACTATTAAAGCAAATTACAGATATTATACCAAACATTGGATGACCACCGACGGTCGTTGGGAGATTTAATTGCATCATTACTTACACATCGCTGGTAAGTGGAGATAATGAGCCACCAATATATAAGACAGCTGAGCATTTTTTTGGTGCTATAGACTTAGATCCCCATCATGGTTATGTAAGATGTGTCTCACAACCTGAGACAGGGGTTGGTAGTAGCATCAGTCAAGGAGGGGGGAAGGTATTTTCACAGGCAATGTTGAACAACAGCAGGCTATGTATGGATATAACCCTCATTGGCCAACTCAACTACCTTTGGTTTCACCGTCACAACTATGGTATGAGCAAGGAATGATACAACGTGAGCCCCAATAAGCTTTATTCCTCATGAATTTCTTAATTTAAATTTGGGCCCCCAGCCATCTCAATCTACTGAGGATAGCTCATTATAATATGAAGGGATCTTCGTTCCTCTGCAACAATATCAATATGGAGCATGAGAGTGGAGTGGAAGAGTTTGGATCATATTATTATAATCCATACCAAAGAAGAAGAAATGATGATGACGATGATATTGAGTCTACACGACACTCCACTTAGAATTAGGGTATGCATTTATTCTCTCCAATTGATTTATTTTATTGTCATTATGTGATGTGCTATGTTAATGTTCATGTTCTTGAATTTTTCAACTTTCTTGATAATTTAGTGATGAATTGATGATTGATGAATGATGACTGATAAATTATGATAGGGGTAACTATATAAAATACAAGTATAACAACTATATATAAATTATAAATAAGATGTATTTCTAAAACTTTACACTAACAGATAGTTCATACTTCATAAGTTATAATTATGGTTCTTACCAAAAAAAAAAAAAAAAGAACAATTTCAGATAAGACAGCAATACAGGATGTCATAAGTTAGGGGGACCGATAATTTGATTTATATTGGTTACTAATGAAAAAAATTTTTTTTCTAGTCTTTTTTAGTAGTTTGGATTTTTTGGTTATTTTTTCAATTTTTTTATTAAAAAAATTCACGCTGTGATAACCGCGATGGACCGTGAACCACGACCGATACCAATACTGTATCGGTTTTGTGGACCGATTGAGCCTGCGACCGATATCGGGATTTTCATCCATGGACACAACCAACCAAATCGATTATATGTAATCTCAAGACCAAGGAAGTATGTAATTTGCCCAGATCTTTCATTTCAAAAACACGATTGAGTTGAGTGATCAACAACTAAATATATGAAAAATCATTACCAGTCACAACCAAGTCATCTACATAAAGAAGCACCAATGTGATGGAACTCTGTACATGTTTGATAAACAGAGATGGATCTGCGTATGTAGAAAGAAATCCCAAGGCATGTAGATAATTTGTAGACCGAGTATTCTAGGCACGAGGTGCTTGTTTTAGGCTATAAGAGAGTTATGTAGCTTGCATAAATGAGTAGGAAACGTAGGGTCTATAAAACCTTGAGGTTGCTCCATATAAATGTCTCTTCTAAAAGCCATGTAGAAAGGCATTCGTGACATCAAATTGGTGCAAGTGCCAGTCGTAATGGACTGCTAGAGTTAAACTTAACTCTGATTGTGCCTCGTTTAACAACTGGGCTAAATGTTTTAGTATAATACACTCCATATTGTTGATGAAATCCTTTTGTAAGGAGGTGAGCTTTATACCTGGCTATAGACCCTTCAGGATTGTGTTTTAGTTAAAACACCCAATGACAGCCAACTATATGCATATCTAGTGAAGAAAGAACTAGTGACCATGTGCCGAGTGTTTGGAGAGCAGAAAACTCCTCAGAGATGGCTTGTTTCCACTCCGGATGTTTGGAGGCTTCAGTATAGGAGGAGGGCTCTGTGGAGATGTGCTATGTATTGGTAGACAAAGCAGCTGGATGTTTGGTAATGAAGAAAACTTTCTTGAAAGTTCCAGCTTTTGACCGTGTAGTCATGGAATGAGTGTTGGGGATAACCCTGGAACCAGAGTCATTGTAGGAGCAAGCTTTATTGAAAGAGTGGAAGGGGTGAAGTGTTTAGGATTTGGAGTGGTAATTCTTGAAACAGGACTAGAATTGTTTGAGGTAGATACCAAATATGGTTCAGAGGCGGGAACTGTAAGATGAGAAGGAAGAGTTTGAGTGTCTGCAGGCAGAGGAGTTGGGAAAACAGGTAATGATATGGGTAATGGTATAATGGAGTTTGAAGAAGAAATTGGTAATGGAGACTTATGATGAGAAGGAGATGGTGACACGGTAGTAGTGTGAGAAGGTGTAGTATCAAAAGGTTGTCTGGAAGAAGTATTGATTTTGGCTAGAAGCCAGGATGACAAACAAGGAGAAGGTTCCATAGTCGTCAAGGAGGAAAAGGGAAAGGAATTCTCATTGAAAACCACATGACGAGAGACATATGAGACTTGAAGTAATGTCTAGACACCTACATTCCTTGTGATTAAGACTACATCCAATGAACACATAGTTTTTAGTCCTTGGATCTAGCTTATGTCTATTATAGGAACAAAGCCATGGAAAGCAGAAGCAACCAAAAACCCAAAGAGTAGAGTGATTTGGTTCCTTTTGAAAAAGTTGTTTCCAAGGGGAGTGAAACTGAAGCTTCTTCATGGACATCCTGCGAATAAGGTAGGTAGCAGTAGTAAATGCCTTTGCCCAATATTTTAAAAGCATTGAGGCTTGAAATAGGAGGGTGAGACCTATCTCTACAACATGCCTATTTTTCCTCTCATCACACCATTTTGCTCTGGTGTATGGGGGCATGAAAATTGATGTATAATGCCTCATTCATTGAAAGAGTTTGGAACGTTGAATTCTTATATATGTTCCCCCCACTGCCACAGCTCCACCGCGCAAACCCCCCCCCCCCCCCCCCCCCCCCCCCCCCACACAAACACCGCCATCAGAGCAAAACTGTTTGATTTAAAAGTAAAGCAAATTCTCAACTTGTTGCTTAAAAGATCAGAACAGAAAGAAATCATCTGATTTACATACCAAAGGTATTAACCAAGTGTACTTTGTAAAGTTCATCCACAAACAGTATGCAATATCGGACACCATTTACAGACAAAACAGGTGATGGTCCCTAAACATCACCAAGTATAAGCTCATGGGGGCGTTTAGTAATAGATTTTGAAGCAGCAAATGGTAGTTTATGGCTCTTGCCAAGTTGACAAAATTCACAAAAATCTAGTAAAGAGATTCCATGAATTGGTAAAGCAGCAACAAGTCTATGTAGGGTTGAGGAAGAAGGATGCCCAAGGTGACGATGCCAATTGTTCATAGAAGTTCTTTGATCAATGTGTGGACTCCAAGTACAAGGACTCGATGTAGTTTTATATGGCATACCACATATGGAGAGAGTGCAATACAAGGATTTTTTATTCGAAGAAAGAAACTCCTTTAATTGTATTGTGGACTATTCTTAACAAAATACAGATTGTATATCTTGGTCTATCATTGCATAATAGATATGCCAGCAAGTGGGAACTGCCCTCTATAGGCCACACTATTGTTTCAAACGCTAAGATAAATAGCCATTCTGGATATACTTTATATATTTCTCACTTACTTCCTACATTGATAAGTATTTTCTAGAAAGATATTGGTAAACTGGAAAATGGCTTAATACGGTTTGATTTGGACTACTTTGAGGATGTGTTTAACCTCCTTCAATTGAATCTCTAAGATGTTCATGTAGTTAGGATTTAGGGTAATCATGGTGTAACTAAGGCGCTTCAAGACCCATCAGAATCCCCTTGGCAAAAATGATTTCAAGCCAAGAAATTACAGCTTCAATTTAAAAGAGTGAAGGAGATCTATTACTTATCGATCTCTATTACTTATCGATCTCTCCACATAAGTAGAGAACTTAAGAGTTCTTTTTAGGTACTATACCAAGCTACCATGATGGAGTTGTTTTCAATTTGTTTTTGTTTTTGTTTTTTTTTTTTTTTTTTTTTTTGTTTTTTTGGCTAACTTGTGCTATAGGTGTGGTTTTTTATGTAAATTGGGGTATGCCCCATTGGGACCTTCAGATTAAAGGACCAATTTTGTATAGTTATTTTGAGAAAATAAAGGATAACTTATCTTTCGAAAAAAATAATTAATATAAAATTGTGGAGTGGAGAATAGAGGGGGAGATTTTTTGGATGGGAGAGGCTTGAATTTTTGGTGTGTGTGATGAAGACCCGTTTGTTTTGTGCATTACTATTTGTGTGTGATTCAGATAGCTTGACTTGACTTTTTCTCAATCAACTGATGTCCTCGTTGCACTTTTTGTCCTCATTTCCCCCCAAACTAATAAATGCAAAGGCATATACCCATTTAACCAAGGCAACTCAACATAGATTTCTTTCAAGTTTAAAGTACCTTAAAAATAGTAGTTATTTTTAAGAATAAAAAAATAATAGCTAATGACTTGCACGTGGACTCATGTAGCGATGTTTTTGGATTCGGTTAGGCCAGGCTAAGGCAAATCCTTGCCTAGACTGAATTTAGAAGCATAGGCATATATCAGTAGAAGCTCAACACAGGTCTTGAATGTAAGTCCCAGCCTGTCTATTTAGTGAATCAAGTCAGGTCGAACTAGTTGTTTGGGCTTGGTAGCAATTCTTTAGAGAAATCATTTCTAAATTACAAGTGCTCCTTATTCTGGCTGCTCTTTAGGCTTTCTATCCCTTAATCAAGTATGACCCAAATAGTACAACCTATAGCTTATATTCAACCCTGGGCTAAAGGAGTTTGGTCCTAGATTAGGTTTGTACTAGCCATGTTGGCCCATCTTACAAGCATCCATGAAAACAAGCACAATGTAGCCAAAATTTTCATAATCCATGCGCTCTAAAAATTAAAGTACAAGTCTATGTGGGAATAGAAGGCTGAACTTGTTGATAAGGCACCTTGGTGGGAGCCCTTTGCACTTTATAATCATATGTCCTAGGCCCTAGCTAGTGAGCTAACCAAGCAAAAAAAAAAAAAAAAAAAAAAAAAAACCAAAATACTAGTCTATGTCAAAGAATAAGTACCATCGGCCAGTCAAAGGAATATGTGAAGCGTAAAAAACACCTTGGGCGTAAACTCACCTTCATGTGGTGCTTTTTTATTTCTTCCATTTTTATCCAATGCATGTACAAAATATTTGTTTTTATGCTCAGAGAAATATTTTTTGTCCCCAAGAAAAAAAAATTCCTTTCTTCTTTGTAACACTACACATCACATTTTTGGGATTATTAAAGTTCTGATCTCAAGATCATTATTAAAGTTCTCTCATTTTGCACCACGAAAAAAGACAGTGAGGACAACTTTGCATGTGGACCAACATGGTGCCAAGTAATTCATTACTCAACGCATATTTCTCACGTCAAATGAATGAATCATCACCAATATCATAGCATTATCCCATCATAATGGAATGAGCAAATGAACGAAGGAATAAAAGAATCACATTTGAATATTTGTATAAAATATTAACAGAGCGAACTTATACAAAAATGATTTTATACGGCAACTTAACTTGCCTCTAGAAAAATTCAAAAGAGTTTACTTGCAAACTCCTCCGGTTTAGAAGAGTCTTCATCGTTATATCTCATTGAAGGAGTAGTAAGATCTCTAAGCTCTTGAAAGCTTCTTCCTAGCTCAATTGCCACTTTCATCTCAAACAGCTCTCCATTCTCTCTCTTGTGTACATCTCTTTCATTGAGATTTGATTCAATCCTCGCTTCCAATAAGCGAAAGAATCCTGCACTGTTTCGATACATCTCAAAAACCATCCCAACTTGCCCACCATGTTCAAATGTGTTGACGATGCTCGCCAAAGCGCCACCTGCGACTCCAACCAATGCAGCCCATGACCCATGCGATGAAGACCCTGCCAATGCGGTACCTAGAGCTGCAAGACCAGTGAGCAGAGGACCTGATGTGGCTAGGATCCTATTTATTTTGAGCACCAACTTGCTCAATCTCATATAGTCTGCTGTATCCTTTCTCTTCAAGACTCCAAGTACTCCTCTCATTTCCTCTTCAAGACCGTGACTCCAACCATTCTTGCTTTTTTGCTCCGAAAGAAGCTGCTGCTGCGGCCTTTGCTTTCGCTCCGCAGGCCACCATCTTGTGGGCTCAACTGTAGCTGGGAACTTGTCTAGCATTCCCGGGAGCAGTGGAAGCGGGTAGGCCTTGTCTAGTGCTAGCATCTTCTCCATTGCATCATCCACATCCTTGAGAGTCGGAGTGCCAAGGGTGAGGGAGCTGCGGATTTGCTCGTGGAGCTGGCGGAACAAGCGTGATGCATTCCTTTGCTCTTCTGCAAGTTGGGAGGGCTGAATCTTGTTCACCACCAACAGAAGTCCCGTGGCCGCCGAATACAAGAGTGTTGAGGTAAGCTTCATCACAAACACAAAATTTGTCCCTGTTGGTATCATCGAGAGCCCGGCCATCGTGGCGGCGGTAAGAGTAATGGCATTGATAGAGTTCAAGAGGAGGTTGTTCCAGTTGTTCCTCTGCTCGCCGATGTTGGCGTGCATCTGGACCCTATCGGCAACCGCCTCTGCGATTGCGTAGAGCTTGGTTACAGCCATGTCAATGGCATCCTTGTTCTCTGTTGCGGTCCTCGTTCCTAAGACTTGAGGATTGGTTATGTGCTTCATTTGGTTGCGAAAGTGAAGCTCCTCCATGTTGACAGTTCGTAGGTTTGGGATTGATAGGTGAAGGTTAGGAAATTTAGGGGCGCTGAGAGTTGCAAAAACTCTCTTGTCAGAGGAAGATGATGAAGAAGAAGAAGATGATGATGAGGTTATGAGATTGAAGGACGCTTGAAGGGTCGCCATTTATGCTTCCTCTTTTGGCCTTTGGCTTTTGGCTTTGTGTCTTAAAGATGAAGAGAGAAAGTTGATGGAGAATATGTGAAGCGAAGGAGGGCTTTACATAGATGGGGAAAGTTTGAATTTTCCAGTGGTTGAAGGATGACCTGACCGTGTACGCTGAACGTTTGTTTTACATTCAGAAATTTTGACGAGAAACGTCGGTCAACCACATCTGCCTTACGGATGCGAATGAGAACCAGCAATCAAGAAGCGGTCCATCAAGAGATACAAAGGCTGCATGTGGATGTGGGGTAGAGTAATGTAAAGTAAATCTAAAATCAAGAAAGAATAATGTATGATGGGTTATGATACTTTTTATTTTTAGTTACTTAATATGGAATTTTTTTTTACTTCTTGTATAGAAAGTAGAGTTTTTTTTATAATGTATTGATAGCTTTTTGACTTTTTTTAAAAAAGCGTGAGGGAAATTTAAATTTTTTTAAAAAGAAATGGAAAATTTTAATTTTATTCTACTCTAGTTTATGTCACATCCAAACATGCCCAAAGTGTATGGGTTGGGGACCCAGACGGTGCTCGAGAATATGGTCCTGACTCCTGAGAGATCTGAACCTTGGTGGGGCCGGCTCCAATTAATCTTCACCTTGCTACTCACATATCCTTGTGAATTGGGAGTCATCTGAAACTAATATTGATCAAACCATCTTCTATTTTTGGATTATTAGGTTGCAACTTATGGTCTGTTTGTTTAGAAGAATTCTGCAAATAATTTGAGTTGGTGGGGTTCCTTTTTACATATTATGAGACAACTTGTCCCCATTATTTGAAAAATATCATGTTTCTTAACAAGTATTTTAGAATCCCAGCTACATGAAAGGTCTTCGGCCGGTTTCGTTAGAGGAATTTTTGACTGGAATTGTGCTTGTTTGGAATTTATGACATGCTTTTTAGCTTTCGTCCCCAGCATTTCAAATGCCCTATTTGATATAATAATTAAGAATTCTATCTCACATGAAAAGTCACTTTTAATTTTATGAGTTCCACAAATTCTAGCATTCCAAATGCTAGAAGTGAGTTGAGCATTTAGAATTTTACTTGGAGGGTAGCATTTGGAAATCTTTGAACTCTCCTAAATAAGATCATAATTCTTGCTTCGGAGACTTCTGCAAATTCGAAATGCCGCCCCTCAAAAGTAGAACTCCAATGCTCCACCGTTTAGAATTGGGAATGCTGGATTTTTTAGAGTTCATAAGGTTGAGAGTGACTTTTCATGTGGGTTAGAATTTTGAATTCTTTTATTAAAAAGGGCATTTGAAATGCTCAGGGGACAAAAGCTAAAAGCATATTAGAAATTTCCAACTGGCTCAATCCCTATCATAAATGCCTCTAAACAAACACGCCCTTAAATGACCTTTGGAATTCAAGAATTCCAACCCTTTTAGCTTTTTCATGGAATTCTTGCATGCTTGAGTACAATGGAGAAATTTGGGATTCCACAATGCTGGAGAACTTCAAAATTCTTTAGACAAGAATTTTATGAATTTCATTATAAAACTTCTAAGGCTTGTTTAGTATATAGGAAGAAAAAAAAAAGCAACTTATTTGGCAATTCCATGGAGCGGATCTTTTAGAATTTATGTGGGTCACTTTTGGAATTGTGGTACATGGGACCTGCTTAGAAATTTTAATGTGTATAGACAACCTTTTAGCAATTAAAACTTGGGGCCCATCTTTAATGAATTGCAGCATGTGCCCACATCTAAAAATATGTGGTGAAGTTCCATAATTTTAATTGTCCTAATTGAAGTGTTTTCAAATCCTGCCACCCCTTTGACATTTTTCGAAATCTAGATTTTGGGTGGGTCGTACATTATAATTTATAAATGTAGATCACATTTTCCACAATTACTAAAGGTTAATAACATGTTGTAATTTCTAAAGGTGAGTCCAACATATCTCAATTTTTAATGTGGGCCGAATGTCATAATTTCTAAATGTTGGTTGAGATATCAAAATTTTTAAGGTGAGCTCATGATATAATTCCTAAAGGGGAGACCTTTATTCTAATTTCAAAAGGTGGGACCCACATCCCTAAGTACCTACACGAAATTAGGGATGCATGAAATTCTCATGCAAGAAATTTAGCATAAGTGAAACAGGAATTTAGAAATCTCTAAGTCTAGTAGCACTCTAAAACTCCATCATTTTGAGTTCCAAGACCCGATCAGACATCATCTTTATAATGTACAAAGATTAAGTTGGAGTCGGCTATATGAATTTTTTTCTATTCTAATCAGTTTTAATTTAAATCCTCAAATAAATCGCACATCTTCAAATGTATTGTCCTAACTATGTTGAAGTTTTTGAACTCCGCATTTTGAAATTTTGAGTTTCCAAGCGCTACTAGAAATGAGTTCCATAAATTCTTACTGTTTTTATTTTTATTAACGTAGTGTGACCCTTTAAGCTGGACTAATATCTTCGGCCCCAGGGGGTTAGGTAAATCCCTTGTAGCCCAAATGTAGTAGTGTAGCTCGAACCCATAACTTTCGATAGCAAGCCGTGGTCCTAGGCCATCTGCGCTACTCTTCAAAGTTTTATTAAGAAGTGACCCTTTGGAAATACTAAAATTCCTAAATTCTCAAAATATTTCAAAATTCCTAGCAATAGAAATTGCTGTCATAAATTGAACATCAAACTCCAACACGAGGATGCCTAATTTTTGTATAAATCTCACTTAGTATATCTCATTTTCAGGAATAGGCAAAATAAGAATGGCTTGTTGTGTGGATTATAGGTGTCAACCAAATATCACTTTTGGAGGTCATCCTCACTCTTAAAACAAGTGCCTCAAAATATAATGGCTGACACAGGATGGGTGTGTGGCAGGGTCAAAATTGATCACAGGTGGACCCGACCTTAGAGTAGTTCTTATCCTTGCTTTGCAAGGTAATTTGTGGAGGTGTATAGTAATGAATCCATTAAGGTGCTGACAGTAGTCAACGAACAGTTTGAACTCGGGGCAGGACCACATTCGTCTGGCACAGTCCAAGTCTCGAACCCATACGCTTGCATCCCTTTTATTATATGGAGCGCTTCCTTTTGACTCAGTCCAATTCGAATTCCTCAATCAATTGCAGTCGAATGGTAATTAGGGTTGACGTCAAACTCTCTTAAAGTCAAAAGTCAAAACATACGGTCCGGGTCCTCAACTCACTGGCTTGCAACCCCCTGGGGATTGCACTGGTTGGGTCTTCATCAAATGGGTTATGACCTACATTGGTTGGAGTTGCAGGTGGGGTTCTGGCGAGCACCATCAACACATTAGAGCATGGCGAGCAGATTGGGATGGTTTTTGAGATGTGTTGGGACTGTGCTGGATTCTATCGCTTCTTGGACGAGAGGATTGAATCCAATCTCCACGAAAAGGATTTCCAAAAGAGTGAGAATGGATCGAGCTGTTTGAGATGATGAAAGCGGCAATTGAGATAGGAAGAAGCATTTAAGAGCTTAGAGATATTGGTCATGTAGAAAAAAATATGCTTTGATACCAAGTTGATGAATGCACAGGTATTACTTTGATGAAATTGGAATTCGTATTCACCGAATACTAAAGCTTACAGCAGCAAATACTCAGCTTTGAGTTATGTCTACAAAGGTTGGTAGAACATAATTCTAAAGTTTCAGTGGAGACAGAGGAGACGAGGAGTGTGTTATTGTGCATGTGTGGTTTCTACAGCCAAAGGGCCATACAGAGTCCTTCCTCAAAATCAAATGACCTAAACACTTATATATTAATCCAAACCTCAAAATAACAAGAGACTTCTCCACACCAAACACTTAAAACTCTTGATTGAAAAATCTTCTTCACACACTATACTTCCTAAACAAACTACCACAACACAAGCTTATATAGTATGCTAAAAGATATATGGGGAATCCTCGAAGACATTACAAGTTACAATAGAGCAATGAACCATATCAAATACTGAAAGTTGAATATAGTAGTGAACTACAATAAATTCTTACCACTAAATGGACCAATGAATCATCCATAATACTTTGCCTTTTCTATATGACCTTTAGACTTCCCAAAGTGGCTTTTGGATTTCCAAAGAGAGTTTCTTTATTTTCATACTAAAATATTAAAAGTAACAATTCCAACAGGTCTTGCTTCTATAGCATACAAAGATGAACTCTCTTCTATCTCGGAGGAGTTTGCACGGAAGCTATTAATCTGAATTTTACAAGAGTCTGATCCAATTGTTGCATTATATCATCTTTAGTATATGTTTAAATCGTGAGGAGTAGCTCACCTTGAAAACCAATGAGAAGCTACAAGAATTGAAAAAGAAAGATTTCATTGATTCAGGAAACACAAGTGAGATTATAGGGGAATTAGATATTTATACAAGAGCTTCCTGCAACCAAAATCTTTTCCAACTAATCTCCACAACTAATTCTCAGTTACAGCTCAACTAATTACTTTCACAGTTAAAACTGACAATCTCTAGTTGGGCAATTGTGCCAAATGATATAAGACCCATCCTATTGGAATCAACTGAGTTCAAGTAGGTTTGATCTTTCGTTTTGTTCAATAGCCTTCTTCAAACTGATGGTGCTATTAGCAACACACAATTTGGATCTAATGTACTGGAGTCTATGATCAGGATGAAGACCCTTAGTGAATAGGTCAGCAATCTGACAAACTGATGAAGCATATTCAATGGACAAATCATTGCGAAGAACCTGTTCACGCACAAAATGATAATTGACTTCAACGTGTTTAGATCATGTATGAAACACAGGATTGGATGCAAGCGAGATAGATGATACATTGTCTCACCATAAAGAGGGTCGATGAGCAAGGTAGACATGAACATCCTTTAGTAGAACCCGAAACCAAGATAATTCAGCAGCTGCATGGGCTAATGACTTGTATTCTGCTTTAGTGGTAGAACGAGCAACCGTTGGTTGTTTTCTAGCACACCAAGAGACATGAGTAGTGCCATGAAAGATGTAGTAGGTAGAGGTTGAGCGGCGATCAATTGGATCACCAGCACAGTCTGCATCACTACAGGATATGAGGCACAAAGAGGCTCGATTGATCTGTAGCTCAAAAGTTAAGGTCCATTTCAAATAACTAAGGATCCTCTTGTGATTTACAAAATCAACTTCTGTGTGACAATGCATTTTCTGGCATGCAAGATTAATGGCAAAGGAAAGGTCTGGTCTGGTTAGTGTGAGGTATTGTAGTGCTCCGGCAATGCTTCTATAAGAGGTTAGATCAACTATTGGAAGAGACTCAGAAGTAAAACAACATTTGTAATTTCAAGGTGATCCAACTGGTTTGATCCCAATCATCACTACACCAAAAATGTAGTTCAGGAATGGTTTTTGGGCTCGGTTTTGGGCCGTTTCTAAAATGAAACGGATTTGATCCGTTCTGCAGGAGGCCCATCTGTTCCGTTTTCTGAAAAGGCACGAGGCCCGTCTCTACTCTTTCTTCAGTCGTTCCAAAGCAGGCTTATACTCTTTCCTCAACCTTTGGCACAGATCTCCTGTTCCTAAATCCAGCATTTCCCGATCTTCTGCTCTGATCTTCTTCCTCAGCCGTTCCTACAGGTCTTCTGTTCCCGCTGCTTCCTCAGCCGTTCCCACTGTTCTTTTCTCAAAAGGCAAGTTAGGGTTTTTTCTTCTTCGCCATTGATGTTCTAATCGATCTCTCAACTCCTAGATTCTTGTTGTTTAGGGTTTGATCTTCTACTCTCTCTTCTTCCCGCTGCCTGCTGTTCGTTAGGCTGCTGTGGTGAAATGGAGAGGACCCACTTGGGAAATGGCCTCAGAAAGTGAGGAAAAATTCAGCACCCATATGGGGTATGATGCTTTTTCTCCAAAATCTATGCCGTGATGGGTACTCTCTTCATGTCTCCCTCTCTAATTGTAGTGCTGCAATTGCTCTTGTTCGCATCTGCTTCTTCGCTCTCCTCTCCTTCAAATGCCGATTCCTTAGACGTCCGCAAGCATCTTTCCACCGTTACCAGGTTTTTGTTTTCCTCTTTCTCTCTCTCTCGATTCTTCTTCTCCTCGTCATGAATGTTTGATTTCATTTCAATCTGTATGTGTTCGTTTCAGTTGTTTTTAGAGATCTTGAGTGGGATTTGAAATGCCTTGTAGAGAGAAGAGAATGCGGAAAAAGCCGTAATACATGTTCCTGATTTGACATTTTCATCTCTTTTGAAGAATCTAGAGACTGATCGATATTTGGATCGGTGGAAGCATGGGGCAACGTTGTGTTGATCCTGCACAGTCGAATGGGAGATACGTTTAGGTGCTGTTTGATGGGTGGTTGATTTTGGGTCAGAGGTGCCAGGTGAGATCAGTCATGACATTTGGATAGGGTCCGAGGTTAGGGTTAGTATAGGTTTGATTTTGACGCAGGGCGGTCCAGTGGTCTGGGGGTTTAAAAACTGTGAAATTCAGACAAATCTTGCACAGGCCAGGGGCTGGCTGATTTTGATGGGCAGTTGAGGTGGTTGTAGGCTAATGGGATGTGTCTGTTGAATTAGTTGTGTTTCAGAGAAGGTTTGGATCTGGTTTGGGATATTGATTGAAATTTTGGGTTTTTTAGGGGCTCAATTGGGTTAGGCCTAATGCAAGATTCGTGGTTTGATTTTGTTGGGAGTTTATGCATTCTGATTTGGGTTTAGGAAGTGTTGAATTTGACAAAGTTTGAGGTTTCCAGTATTGTGGTTTGCTAGAGCAAGTTGTAGAGAATTCTAGGATAGTTTGGACAGTTGGCTTTGAATAGGGTCAAGGAAGGTTTGGGCTTAGTTGAATGGGAGGATCTGGATCTTGAATTTATTGGAAGAAAAGGGAGAATAATTGAGCAGGGATAGAAGAAAGAGTAGATGGTGATATACACAAAGGGACATGTCGTGTTACTAGAAAAACAAAGCTTGGCGATCTGATCAATCTGGTACTAAAATTGATGCAGGGTGAGAGCCTTGGAGATACTCTCCAGCCTTCACTTTTCTTGATACTTTTTTAACCAACTTTAAGAGGGTGGCCATTGATTTAGTTGACAACATTGATAAAGAGAAAACCCAAATTATCATAGGTGATTTGATGTGTTCATGAGGATTAAAGATCCTTTTTATAATGTATTTTCAGTGATGACTCTTTTCCTAAATGAAATCAATTAATAGCATTTTTGGATTGGGACTCAGACATAAACCAGGTAGGACTCTTTGACTTCTTATCATAGAATTCCAAATAGAACTTTTGAATCCCCCATTGATAGGGAAAAAACCTAAAAACAACAACTACTCAACTAGGATAGCCTTCAAAAGGGACAAAACTTCCTTTGGTTTTACTTGAAGTGGGGTCAGTCCTCTTTGGCTCTTCCAAAGCATGCAAATTTTCATCAGTAGTTGACATTACTGTTACTTTGCCATCATTCAACTTTGTATCGTACCACTCATCTTGAAGCTATCCATCATTTTTTTTGTTTTTCCTTTTAATTTTGATATTATGTAATCATCTGTTGCTAAGTGTATTTTCTACTCAAAACATGATCATATGTATCTAACTATACAGATGTTAACAACTTAACTGGGCCAGTTGTCAAACTAATAGATGTTTGACGAATTGGCAATTCATTGGCGTCAACATAATGACTTGAACATTGCTCAATGAAAAAATAAAAAAAAACCAAATTAAAAGATTAAGAAATACTTAATTGTGTCTAGATCTGACACAGTGGTGAAATATTGAATGATGGCACATGGCACATGTGATGCAAATGGATCTGAATGCTCTTAATAGATTTTGGTGGTTGGTAAGCCACTCTTGATATGACTTTTTGATAGCTACATGCCCATCCAAATAATCAAGAATCATTTTTTAATTTTAAATTTATATTTTATTATGAGCAAACAAAGCTCATCAAAGTGGCTGCCACTTCATTAGAGAGAAGATGACTTCTGGACTTGCTTGTACAATGCTACTACTCATTTTAGATTCCTAGATAAGATGGCTTTTTTTGTCTAAAATAGTTGTTTAAAGGAATCAACTACAGACTATGTTAGCTAAGTGGAGCATGGTCGACATTTATCATCACGTAGCTCATTTTGAGGATAAACTTTGGTCGTATTGAGAGATTTTTAGTTTTTATTGCTGAGTTGGGGTAGTGTTTTATAGGTTATTTTGGGGTTTCTTGTAATTATTTATCCTTGAAGTGCATCTTTCTAATTCATTTAAATTTATGCTAATTAAGTTTGGAAGTTACTCCAGGCAGCTTACATATGTGATCTCTCTCTCTCTCTCTATATATATATATATATATACATATCTCCCTTCCCATCTTCATATTTTATACTTTCTTATAAAGTCTGTTAGATGAGCCTTGTACTCTCTAGTACCCTTTTTTAATGGAAGGTACAATCTTTAGATGCACTATTGAGAAGTTGATTACTTTTTAGCCAGTGATGTTTTGATTTCTTCAATAACGATGACATGACCATATTATACATGTCAAGTTTGTAGCCTTGAGCTTCTAACGAATGAAATTACAACTTCCGATGGTTTTATTTCAATGCATGCTTTTTCTGGGCACCATTTATGTGCCTAGACACAAAAATGATGATGTGGTGGCACTATTTCATGTCAGAAGTAGTTCAATCATAATCAGTTTCAATTTTTCTTGTCCCTTTAGATATTGGATGGTAACATACCAGTTTCAAGTTATTTTCAATTTTTATATTGTCTGATTTTACATAATGATTCCATGTTGGTTCATTTTATCTGCAGATACGATTTTATTAGAGAAAACAACAAGAATGCCTTTGTGGGGTCTACCATTCCAAATGAATGCACTGTGGTGCACTTAAATCTTGTGGTAATTCTCATATTTTTGCCACCTAGGCTATTTTCGATTTCAATATTAAAAATTTCCATAAATATCTTCTCAATTATTTTTTTCAAAAATTTCCACATACACTTTTAAAAAAAATTATTTTTTCGAAATTTTCATTGGCTGCCTGCTACTGAGGAATAATTGAGGGAAGTAACTTCGTCTCGAAATCATAATAATATTGCTTATTTCTAGCATTTCTTTTGTGTGTTCATTGAAAGAACAGATGAATATAGAATTGGTTCAAATTTGACCAACTGAGATATCAGGGAAATGTGTTTGATTATTTCTAAATTCAAAATGCGCCCTTACTCTATTTCGTTATTCTTTTTAGATCCAAGGACTAAACATTAAAAAAAATGCAAAACTTGTGACAAGAAAAAAAATTTTTTTTCTATAAGTTTGTTTGGTCTTCTTTTCTGTAGCTAGAAAAATGCTTTATCCAACCATATGATGTGGTTGACTCTTTGGTAGCTGAGGACTGCATAGAGCTTTTTTGTTTGTTGGATAGAAAGAAACTCTTGAAATGTTATAGATACTGGTTATGGCTTGACATGCCTTTTGTTTATGATGAGCCTTTCTTATATGTTGTTTGTTTCTTGTAGAAGATTTTGACTACCTATCAAACTTTTATTGTTTTTATTTTTCCTTCTCTAGAATTAGAATCTATTATCTTTGCATGCAATATTTTTATTTTTATTTTCTATGACTATTATTAAAGCTATATGAGAGAGAGAGAGAGAGAGAGAGAGAGAGAGAGAGGTGCCAAAACAAAAATACTATGAGATAAAAGGAATATTTAAGTTTGACAGGTGCCAAAACAAAAATACTATGAGAAAAAAGGAATATTTAAGCCTGTCAAAGGGGAATTGTTGGATTAAAAAACCAGAGAGAGGTGCCAAAACAAAAATACTGTGAGAAAAAAAGAATATTTAAGCCTGTCAAAGGGGATTTGTTGGATTAAAAAACCAAAGCTTGATCCACTAGTCCTTTAACTAACCTATCACCTTTTGAACTCAAATTTCAAACTCTGTTTTACTTGAGATAAAGAGGCGGAGGCCTAAATTCTTTAAGCAATGTCCACCACTTCTTCCACCATACCTGCTAACATCCAAGGGGCAGGATTGCATATCCAGCAGTGCAAAGAGAGTCTTCTTTGACTATAACTTAAACAAGTTTCTGATGAGACTTGAGAGTGAGAGGTCTCTTGGAGGCACGTTGACACTATCCTGATTGACCCCACCTACCCATGTTATGCCTGGTTTCCTTATCACGCTGCCATCAAATTTAAGTTTGAGGTAACCAGGCAGAAGAATGTTGTGATGAACATGCTTTAAATTTTTACGTACTCTTAAGTGTACATTCTTTCTAGTTCATAGTTATGGTTCTACATTTGATAATAAGTTTTTCTGTTACTTATCCTAAAAGTTCTGTTGAAGGAAGCTTGCACGTTTCTGATTTTGAAAGTCATATAACATGAGTGACCAATTGTTATCAATCTCGTTTATATCCCATGGATGCAAGCATAAAGTTTCACTATTGTATTCAGCTAGAAAATCTGATGCGTTACCCCTTTTTTTTCCATATTAGCATTTAGATTTCACTATCTTATGTGCATATATATATATATATAACACCTTATATGCAATAAAGAAGCTTTCATTTCTTGTGTGAAAGTTATGGAACATGAGTGTAAAATGTTGTTGTTGCACTGATGGCAATATGTTGTCTCTACAATGAAAGAAAACATCCAATGAGGAGGAATACATATTCATACTCAGATAATTTTGGACTCTACATTCTTCAAATGTATCTTCTTTGATACTGATTTCTGTTATTTGTTTGCAGCTACATTGAAGAATTTGCTATCAAGGAAAAGAGATAGCGAACTCCTTGAAGAGATTGTTAGAAGCTTGATTCTGCGTTTGATTAGAAGAATGTGCACCTCAGTGGAAAGTGGTGGTTAGTCCTAATGCATTGTGTTTTGCCATTTTTGTGTGTATTGTGTTGCCTCTTGCTTTTATTATTCTTCCTATTTGGAATCAAATATGCATGCTGTCTAAGTCCTAATGTTCTGATGTGCTAGTTAGTCAATTTGGGTGCATTATTTCAACTGTAGTCTGAAACTATGAATTGCTATATAACCAAGTTTTATTCTGCTGAAGTGATATTTGCTGTTAGGTTGGATAGCCTCAACTGAACACTTAAATTTTTTGCACGCTTACATTGATAGCTATTAGCTACCATAGTTTAACTAGATTGATTTTTGGCTATCCTAGTCCATGTCATGAGCCAAATTATTATACTTGGAATAGCTTTTCTTTTGAATGATAAATTGCATAAAACATTTTAATATTGAATGATTATGAATATGCTTATCAAGCATAGTTTTTCAAATCAGCCTAGTCGATTCAAATTGGACATGGAGCTAACCGATTTGATTCACAGTTCGATTCACCCTTTGACTGAGTCCAACTGGAAAATGGGACCAACTACACCCCCACCCCCACTATTTTATTGCGCTGAGAAGATGCTGGAGGCTTTTGGTGAGTATCTTTCGTTCTGAAATTAAAAGGTCAAAACTATATTTTGCCCTTTGCATTCAGACATTGGAGGTACCTTTCATCAGTTTGAGTTCCTAGTCATTAGTAAACGTTTGGTGGGATGTATAGAAATTACAATAGGAAGGAACAACTAATAGGGGTGGTTTAGAAGACAATGTCATGCACCAGTGACCACTGACCATCCTACCAGAGGTGTTTCCATGATCTGCATTAATGGAAACTGGTCACAATCTCTTCTCCTGGAGCACAGATGACCTGCATCCATGATCCATAGGAAACATAAGAATATTGACAGGCCTCCTCAGTCTCAGTTATACATGTTATGTCACACTGTTTCACTGTCTCTGTTTTATTCATTTAACTGAGCTGTTGCTGCGACTGTTGCAACGGTATGCAATGTGGCCTGTAACTAAATTAGAATCTTAGCTGTAAGTGTTTTCAGCTGTGTCAGTATAACAGTCTCAACCAAATGATGTGTATATATTCAAGTCATGTGTATTTGGTTTAAGTTGAGTTGTGAAATAATATCAACTGAGATATCTCTGAGAACTTTCTCCTGTTACATCCTCTTCTCCAAGCTGTCTAGGGAGACCTTTTGCAATTCCTCCAACACCATGTAAACACACAACTAATGGTTGGTAAGTTCTGTGCTTAAAACCCAAGATCTAAAGAAGGGAAACCAAACTTAACACCTCTCCACCGCTTCTTCTTCTTCTGCAAGTGTCAGTTAAAATAACGGAATTTAGCAGAGTATGTCCACCAAACTATTTATGTTCACACAAAGGAAAAACAATGCATAATTATTTAAAACTGCACATCTAATCCCGTTATCTTTTCATTTCTGTTTCTCTTCAACTCTTTGCCTCTGAATCTGAATCCTAGAACTTGAATCAGAATGATTTAAGGGGAATTAAAATCTCATTTGATCTGTTGGTGCAATTAAAATCATCAGCTAAAATCATGTGAAATTTCCATTTTAACGGGCCGCTATTTCATGTAATGTTCAAAATTTCATTCAACGCATTCTCTCTATTTTTAGCCCTTTGGAATAGAGAAACATTCCAAAGAAATGGTGCCAAACAAGTTCGTTCCCATGTCATGGCATGTTTTTGTCCTCAGGATGCATGCCTATGTAAACTGATTTTTTTTTTTTTCACTTGTTCCTCCTCTCTCACCCAAATAATTTTATGAAATTCATGAAAAATCCAGTTCCATATGAAATTTTTATTGGAGATTTTTCCGAATGATGCCTGTGCATTAACAGTATCTCATTCCCTTCACACTCTACTTGTGGAAATCTGGTCGAGAATAACCTCGAAAATAGAAATCGACTAGCCCAATTATTTGTATTCTTTACAAATGCATCATTGTTCATAAAAACACATGCACCACTTAGTTTACTACTATTACTCTGTTTAATGCTAGTTGAATGTTCTAATGGCATCTGTAAAGAAAGTTTCAAGCGGGAAAGCAGGGAAAGTGGTGAAGCACCATCTAGAGATTAAATAAAAATGAAATTTTAAACCACATTTAACATGCCTATATGGCTTTGCCAAGCAAAAATGAAAAATGAGAGATTGTATTTTACAGCATGAGTTTTTGATAGTACAGCATGTGTGCCAACCTATAGACCAAGAAAGAGTAGAAGGGAGCACTCCAACTATTACCAGCAAAACAGTATTGGATGATGAGACCAGTGGTCCAAACAAAATTTCTGAGGATGTTTTGAAATGCCTCTCGAGCATTTTCTTAAGTCAGTTGGGCACATTGGTGAAAAGTATGATCCATGTATAGCAAAACACTCAATTGTTTACTTCAATTTGCCTGAGCTTCAGAAGGCACTTCATGTTGATCCAGCAGTGGCACCATCGAAGTGGAAGACTTGCAAGTATGATTGTTGTGTTTTCTTGAAATTGGATGTTTCCATCTACTACTCATCAAAGCACTTTCCATCAGAGTATGATCCAACTTCTTTCACTGCTTTACATTTGTGTTTCATTTTCATCTTCTCATCTTATCATCTGCTTCTTTTGTTTTAGAACCTGGTTTGTTGGGTGATTCTCCCAGACAAGTAGGACCTACCCTGCCTGATATGAGTCTAGACATAAGGAGAAAACTTCTTATGCTGCAAAATGGTCAAGGTTTATGAGATCCTAACTCTGTTGGTCCTTTAATATCGAGAATCTGATTTTGTACAGCCTGATAAGCATCAAGCTCTCCGTAACCCACACAATCAAAATTCTGGCGCTTCCATTGTCTCTGAGAAACCCTGTAATATAACTCAAGAGAAATTTGACGAGGTCTGTGCGGCATTAGTTTCTTTGAAATTTCAGTCCATTTTTATTTAGTTTCTCTGAAATAGCAATCATATTTCCATTTATTTTACTTTACAGCAAAATGTCTGGCCACCTAAATCTTGGTTATCTGATATCTTGGAGATGGGAAACGGAGGCAAAATCTTGTAAACTCAGCTCAATCCTCTCCAGTTGTTTGCAATAGTGGTGCGTGTATGAAAATGAACTTGGTTATATGTTGGTTTTTGGTTGTATGCATGTTCTTATAGATGTTGCTCTATTAGCTTGGTTCTGGTAACTTTATGCACATTGGTAGCTGAATTTTTTCTATGTATTATTTACTAAACAAAGATTCTCTCAGAAGATGATGGGATGTCTTTGAATCGAGTTTCTAGCAACAATGGAGACTCTCATTTAGAAGCTGGAACAGTGCCTTCGCAACTTTCGACTATATCCGATGGCGTGCTGCAAGAAATTGGAAGGAGGTGCGGTTCAAAGGTATTGTAAGCATTGAAATCAAGAAGATCTTAAATAGCTTTTGCACCTTTTCTAATCGATACTACCATTTTTTTTTCCTGTGTAGGTTGAATTCAGGCCTGTCGTAAGTAGTGGGAAGGATCTTCAATATTCTGTTGAGGTCAGTGACAATCATAAAATCACTTAATCTTTTGCTAGCATGGATCTTCAATATCTGTTATTGGATGAGGTTGCTTCATTTTATATTTTATAGTCTTCTAGAATTTCTCCTTGTAGGTGAATTGGTGGCATGTTCTGTTGGTGCCAATTTCACTCCTCATGTCATAACGGTTGCTGCTGGCAAGGTAACAGCTGAACCAAACTATCAATTTCACATCCAGGCCCGGGCCCAAAGATCTTAGTACAGCTCAGTCTCTTAGTAGACTTGAACCTAGGCCCCAATTGTACAATTGATTTAAGAAAGAATGTGCAAACTCCAAACCCTGTTAAGTCATCTGTCTCGCTATCTATCATCATAGTTGCTAGGAAAGTTTCTGTTGCTGCGACTAATCCATCTTTTGCCAACTGGAAGGACAGATTTCAGGACATCCAAGAACACAGGTTCTCCTAGTTGCAGAGGAGGATTTGTTATGTTATGTTATGAGCCCATCAGGCAAATTATTAATACGTGCAGATAGTCAAGCCAAACGACTGAAAATGAAGTTAGTGGAAAGTAAAGACACTTTTTTGTTTCTTGTGTGCGGAAAATGCATTGCTGAAATGTCCCCTAAATGTTTTATTGCCAATTGATGTTTATGTTGAGTGGGTGGAGGGAAATAATTGTACTTGATAACCTCTACAGTTCTTACATTGCTTTGTGCTGCCCTTGATATAGGGATGTTCCTGAGACTACTGAAATTCCCAAAGACACACAGCCTGAGAAAGGAAATACTGAACATGCAGTTTCTGACGACGTTACTGAGAAGAAGGTTCCAGAAGAAGACAAAGTAAGTTCTTCTTTTGGTGTAATTTGGATCTCCTTGATTGAAAAGCTGTGCCAGCTTTAATATATCATTATTAGCTGCTGGTATTTGCCCTGCAGGAGATGACTCTCAATGAATACGAGAAGCTACTATCTAAAAAGCGGAAGGCATTCGAAGTTCTAAAAAGTGAGGAGAGGAAAGTTGCTCTTGACAAAGATTTTGAGGCAATGCTACTCGTCGATAAGAAGAAAGAGGGTGATGACCTCTTCATTAAGCTAGTGGGTTTATGATTTATCTTGCATAAGTGCATAAGCTGCTTCTTATTTTAATTTCCATTGTGTTGTTTCATCGCATGATAACTTAGTTGTTTCTGTTCTTTGTTTCTAGAAGTCTGAAAAGGATAGGCTCAAGAAGAAGGATAGTTTTGAGAAGGAAGAGAAAGTTCGCAAGGTATTATGATTTGGCTTATTCTTTGGCTTTTGTGTATTGGTTTTCCTGAAGTTCATTACCTCTTCTCTTTAAGCACTTCTTTTTGGTTTTCTGTATATTGATGAATATGTGGTTTTAGCACTAAGGTGCCTCACTCTGTATCTTGTTTCCCACATGAAATTGACTCTTTTACTGTCTTACATCCCTGGGAAGTCTGCCATAAACACAAACCTTAGGGCCTGGTTAGGATCCCTGAAATTCTGGATGAGAATCAAGGTCTTTCTTGGAACTTGAATTCCATGATATATTGTGTTTTGGTAGTCCGCAATGAGTGAGAAATCCATCTATGGGTTTCTGGATTGTTCCGTGGATCAGATTGTTGTTTCAAGGAGCTTTCCTTTCTCAACCAAACAGTAGAGCTCAAATGACTGGAGCTCATCCTTTGAGGATTCCAGTTTCTCCAAAGTTCTCTGGAATGGAGTAGTTCTGTGCATCGAAATGGGCCCTTATTGCTTTTCACCATTCAAAGATATATTATTGACACTGGGAATTGGGAATGCCATCACTGTTGAGTGAAAACCTCAATGCTTTTATCTACTTTTGATTTCTTTTTGAAATTGTAAATGAGCATTTCAAGGTTAATTTTCTATTCAAAACAGTTCAGCACACTATCTTCATTTCTTATATTTTTTAAGTTAGTGGGTAAATGCCATATTTGGAGTAATTTGTTGGTAATAGCAAGCATATTATGTTGGTCAAGGGAGAGCTGCCCGCTTTGACTTCCTTTCTTGTGATTCAAGTCAGGCTTTACATCATTTAATATTAAAACTTGTTTACTAAAACAAAACCTTTCTTTTTTAGTAGAATATTCAAAAAAGAAATATTAAACTTGTTTATTAGACGATTAATTGTGTGTTTTGCCATTTTCTTTTCTACAGTTAGTCAGCATAAATGAATTTTTGAAGCCGGTGGAAGGTGAGAAGTATGCTGGGCCAATGGCCGGCTGCGGAGGACGTGGTGGCGGACGTGGCCGTAGTCGTGGTGGTGGCGGATTCAGTGGAGGCTTTTCGGGCCGGTCTGCCAATGACACTGGTCGTGTCGCTTCTGCACCTTACATCAAGGATCCTGGCCAGTTTCCACTCTTGGGTGAAGCAGCAGTGACAGAATGAGATTTTTTTTTCTTTCTGGTTTAGTGTTATTAGTATTTTCCAATTTCTATTTGGTATTGGAGCCCTTTTTCTATTTGGGATCTTGTAGATTTTATTGTTTTGTTGGTTGTTTAACTTTCTTTTTGGATTTTCAGAAGGTACATTGGATTTGAGTTGGGGCTTAAATTTGATGCTACTAGTTTTCTGGTTTTATTGATTTGCATGTTAAAATCAATCGTCTATCTAATGCAAAGATGAGACTCACTCATTAGTTGTATGGTTGCCAATGTAATGTATTTTCGAAATGCAATTTGTCACCTGAATTGTGTTTGTCAACTAGGAACGACAGCTGAAATAGGTACCAGATTTTCTACCAGTCCCATTTGGATAACTCCTTGAGGGTTATTGGTGGGGTGATAAGGATTGCTATCGTATGCCTTCCACCCGTGGAAATATAGCGATTTCTCACCATGGCCGTCAGTGGTTGCCATCTTTGACAGAAGTGCCATATTGTTCTCTGCACAAACTATGAGAGAGAGAGAGAGAGAGAGGAATGGAATTAGAGAGTTGGAGCTATTGGAATTTTTATAATTGAGAGGAGTGAAGACTTTGAACGTTCGACCACAACATACTTAAGAATTTGGAGGCACACTGATTAACAAGAAGAGTTTGAACCAAACCCGAACGGTTTTAAAGAAGTTTAAAAAAATGGCAAGAAAATCTGGAACGGTTTGGAACCGTTCCAGATTTTCTGCGACACCAATTTTTGGAACGGTTTGAAACCGTTCCAGAATCATTCAGGAACATTTTTAAACCGTTCCAGATGGGCATTTTTGGTGTAGTGCATGTCTGTGTGGAGTAACAAATCAATGGCATACTTGGTTTGAGACACAACCATGGTTATAGAAAAATGCCGATATCGATACGTTTCGACCAATACCATCCCAATATTTCATTATGAAATGGTATCGGGATCGGTCTACAAAAATATAGCTAAAATATAGTGATATATTAGTAGAAATTTCAATAGATCGGCCAAAACGATATATTGACCAATGTTTTCAAAATATCAACCGATATTTTATAAAAGCATCAAAGCCCTAATTTTTCCATCTGTCTCCCTTTTTACTCATCTTCCCCTTTCCAAAAATGCCCACGCTGCTACTCCTCTTCCATTAACTTCCAAACACATCACAAAATCAATTATTTTGGTGGATTTGGTCTAAGAAAATCAACCAAACAAATCTACAAAGGTAAGTATATTATATTTCTTGTATTTTTTTTAAAATATTTATTCAGTAAGAGATAAAGAGTTTAGAAGTGATCCATGATGATGATTTCACTTATTTTTTGTTATGGATTTACACATTGTGGTTAGTGAGTGTAGATCTATTATTTGGTATTTTAAAATTTTAGGCTTCTAATTTTTGTTGAGATTTAGAGTTTTTTTAATGTTAAAGACTAGTAAATGTTATTTTTAATTTTATTTGTACGCAAATACATGATTTTATGAAGCAAGTTTGATAGATTTAGCAGTAGAATACATAGATCTACAAGATGTGGACTTTTTACGTTTATTTATTTTCGGATTATTGAATATTTTAATATTAAAATAAGATTTTTTGAGGATTTAACCACAATTTTATTTTTTATTATATACTTCATGTATGATACGAATATGATAAGTTTTCATTTTTTTCAAAATATTATGTAAATATTTTTATATTTTCAAAATTTATTTTCTTGTATTAAATAATAATTTAATATTTAAAAAGAATATTATGAGGATTTCACTACAATTTTTTTAAGTAAGTATAATCTTTATATACTTCATGAAAGATTACTTTTTTCATTGTTCTTTTATGTAATTAGTTTTATATTTTTAATTTTTTTTCTAATAATTTAATATTAAAGTATTATATATTTAGATTTTCACTATAAATGTGGTTTCTTAATTTTATATAATCATTGTACACTTCACATAAGCTAATTTTTTTAGGATTGTCTTATCATTTTTTTGATTATGTGATATGTCAAAATTTTTTATATTTCTGAAGTTATTTTTGGATTGTTAAAACATGAAATTAAGAAAAATAAATAATTAATGTATCATTTAAAATATGCCCTTTTGAGATTCCAAATGCTTTATATAAATGTATTAATTTCCTTGTTTTTATTATATTTTGGACCTTAGTTCAAATGTTTTATAAATTGTGCCATGTTTTCTTTTGTTTTGAAGAAACTAGATCAAAATGGTATTTGATATTGATTCGGCATGGAACCATTGTGAAGAAGTTGGAAATAAATATAAGATTAAATATAATTATTACCAAAAAATTATAAATGGAGGGATAACTAGATTGAAACTGCACTTGGCTCATAAGTAAGGCCAAGGGGCAAAGTGTCCTCAAGTGCCACCTAGTGTGAAAGAAGAAATGCATGAGTCATTGGATGTAGGAAAACAACAAAAGGTTGTTAGAGAGAAAAGAAGAGAGGAGGGATTTGAAGCATATAAAGAAGAAGTTTTTGGGTATAAAGAGGGAGAAATTATTTCCTCCAACGATGATGAGGATCCAAATTTGAGGAGGGCTAAGAAAGAAAGTTTGAGGTCACTTCAGGAGGAGGAGGAGAGAAGAAGGATAAAATATGAAGCAGCCATAAGAGGTGGCCAATATGATGAGGGTGGCTTATCTGGATCCCGGGGAGTGGGTTTGTGTAGAGCATTTAGTTAAAGACATTCCCGCCCATTAGATAATAAGGACGATGATGAACTTCCTACACAGGCACCTCGTAGGCCAGCTGTGGTGAGTCCAACGGACCTTTTTACATATAGAAAACCAACAGCTAAGGAACCTAGCATTGTAAAAGCACTGAAGGGGAAATTTAATACAGTAAGAGAAACTTTGGTAAGAGCTACTGAAAAGTTCTTTTTAGATGCGGTCATGCACCAACCTTCCTTATTTTACCACCATGCTAGATGCAGTAGCGGAACATGGTCCTGATATGAAGGCACCCGCTGCATATGAGATTGGTCATTTCTGTGTTAGAAAAGAATATGAGGTGTTACAGCTTTAGGTGGAGACTTTTAGGAGGATATGGAAAGAAAGGAGCTATACATTAATGTGTGATGTTTGGATGACCTTCACAAAACGTCATCTCTTGAAAATTTTAATTTATTGCCCTTTGGGAATAGTTTTTATCAAATCAATTGATGCAACTGATTATGTTCAAGATGCTAGATACATTAATAAGTTGTTTAATGAAGTGATTAATGATATTGGAGCAAACTATGTAGTTCAAGTTATCATCGATAATGTTACAAATATGAAGAAAGTAGGAATGATGCTTATGCAACAGAAAGCAAATATTTTTTTGTCACCATGTGTAACACATTACATAGACTTTATGCTTGAAGAAATTGCCAAAGGAAAAGTCATGAAATTAGTGTTTGAAAAGATAAAGAAAGTCACTAATTTCTTTTATCAATCTTATAGACTTGTTTCAATGATGAAGAAGTTTACAAACATCATGAATTGCTACGGCCTGACATTACTCGATTTGCCACCCCCATTTTAGCCATTGAGAGTATTTACAAATATAGGGAGGGCGTATCGAATTCATCATTTAGAAAAATAGATGAATTCTAAGTGGGGAAAGCATCCAACTCCCCTAGCAGAAGAAGTATGCAAGACCATTGAATCCAATAAGATTTGGCTTCATGTTAAAAATTGCTTAAATGCTCTTGAACAAATTGCTTAAATGTTCTTGAACCTTTAATGAAAGCTCTTCAATTGGTTGACGGTGATGATAAGCTAACTATGGCCTTTCTACATGAGGTCATGGAGAGAGCAAAGATGACTATTAAAGCAAATTACAGATATTATACCAAACATTGGAAGACCACCGACGGTCGTTGGGAGATTTAATTGCATCATTACTTACACATCGCTGGTAAGTGGAGATAATGAGCCACCAATATATAAGACAGCTGAGCATTTTTTTGGTGCTATAGACTTAGATCCCCATCATGGTTATGTAAGTTGTGTCTCACAACCTGAGACAGGGGTTGGTAGTAGCATCAGTCAAGGAGGGGGGAAGGTATTTTCGCAGGCAATGTTGAACAACAGCAGGCTATGTATGGATATAACCCTTATTGGCCAACTCAACTACCTTTGGTTTCACCGTCACAACTATGGTATGAGCAAGGAATGATACAAAGTGAGCCCCAATAAGCTTTATTCCTCATGAATTTCTTAATTTAAATTTGGGCCCCCAGCCACCTCAATCTACTGAGGATAGCTCATTATAATATGAAGGGATCTTCGTTCGTCAGCAACAATATCAATATAGAGCATGAGAGTGGAGTGGAAGAGTTTGGATCATATTATTATAATCCATACCAAAGAAGAAGAAATGATGATGACGATGATATTGAGTCTACACGACACTCCACTTAGAATTAGGGTATGCATTTATTCTCTCCAATTGATTTATTTTATTGTCATTATGTCATGTGCTATGTTAATGTTCATGTTCTTGAATTTTTCAACTTTCTTGATAATTTAGTGATGAATTGATGATTGATGAATGATGACTGATAAATTATGATAGGGGTAACTATATAAAATACAAGTATAACAACTATATATAAATTATAAATAAGATGTATTTCTAAAATTTCACACTAACAGATAGTTCATACTTCATAAGTTATAATTATGGTTCTTACCAAAAAAAAAAAAAAACAATTTCAGATAAGACAACAATACAGGACGTCATAAGTTAGGGGGACCGATAATTTGATTTATATTGGTTACTAATGAAAAAAAAAATTTTTTTCTAGCCTTTTCTAATAGTTTGGATTTTTTGGATATTTTTTCAATTTTTTTATTAAAAAAATTCACACTGTGACTACCGCGACGGACCGTGAACTACGACCGATACCAATACTGTATCGGTTTTGTGGACCGATTGAGCCTGCGACCGATATCGGGATTTTCATCCATGGACACAACCAACCAAATCGATTATATGTAATCTCAAGACCAAGGAAGTACGTAATTTGCCCAGATCTTTCATTTCAAAAACACGATTGAGTTGAGTGATCAACAACTAAATATATGAAAAATCATTACCAGTCACAACCAAGTCATCTACATAAAGAAGCACCAATGTGATGGAACTCTGTACATGTTTGATAAACAGAGATGGATCTGCATATGTAGAAAGAAATCCCAAGGCATGTAGATAATTTGCAGACCGAGTATTCTAGGCACGAGGTGCTTGTTTTAGGCTATAAGAGAGTTATGTAGCTTGCATAAATGAGTAGGAAACGTAGGGTCTATAAAACCATGAGCTTGCTCCATATAAATGTCTTCTTCTAAAAGACATGTAGAAAGGCATTTGTGACATCAAACTGGTGCAAGTGCCAGTTCTAATGGACTGCTAGAGTTAAACTTAACTCTGATTGTGCCTCGTTTAACAACTGGGCTAAATGTTTTAGTACAATACACTCCATATTGTTGATGAAATCCTTTTGTAACGAGGTGAGCTTTATACCTGGCTATAGACCCTTCAGGATTGTGTTTTAGTTAAAACACCCAATGACAGCCAACTATATGCTTATCTAGTGAAGAAAGAACTAGTGACCATGTGCCAAGTGTTTGGAGAGCAGAAAACTCCTCAGAGATGGCTTGTTTCCACTCCGGATGTTTCGAGGCTTCAGTATAGGAAGAGGGCTCTGTGGAGATGTACTATGTATTGGTAGACAAAGCAGCTGGATGTTTGGTAATGAAGAAAACTTTCTTGAAAGTTCCAGCTTTTGACCGTGTAGTCATGGAATGAGTGTTGGGGATAACCCTGGAACCAGAGTCATTGTAGGAGCAAGCTTTATTGAAAGAGTGGAAGGGGTGAAGCGTTTAGGATTTGGAGTGGTAATTCTTGAAACAGGACTAGAACTGTTTGAGGTAGATACCAAATATGGTTCAGAGGCGGTAACTGTAAGATGAGAAGGAAGAGTTTGAGTGTCTGCAGGCAGAGGAGTTGGGAAAACAGGTAATGATATGGGTAATGGTATAATGGAGTTTGAAGAAGAAATTGGTAATGGAGACTTATGATGAGAAGGAGATGGTGATATGGTAGTAGTGTGAGAAGGTGTAGTATCAGAAGGTTGTCTGGAAGAAGTATTGATTTTGGCTAGAAGCCAGGATGACAAACAAGGAGAATGTTACATAGTCGTCAAGGAGGAAAAGGGAAAGGAATTCTCATTGAAAACCACATGACGAGGGACATATGAGACTTGAAGTAATGTCTAGACACCTGCATTCCTTGTGATTAAGACTACATCCAATGAACACACAGTTTTTAGTCCTTGGATCTAGCTTATGTCTATTATAGGAACAAAGCCATGGAAAGCAGAAGCAACCAAAAACCCAAAGAGTAGAGTGATTTGGTTCCTTTTGAAAAAGCTGTTTCCAAGGGGAGTGAAACTGAAGCTTCTTCATGGACATCCTGCGAATAGGATAGGTAGCAGTAGTAAATGCCTTTGCCCAATATTTTAAAAGCATTGAGGCTTGAAATAGGAGGGTGAGACCTATCTCTACAACTTGCCTATTTTTCCTCTCATCACACCATTTTGCTCTGGTGTATGGGGGCATGAAAACTGATGTATAATGCCTCATTCATTGAAAGAGTTTGGAACATTGAATTCTTATATATGTTCCCCCCACTGCCACAGCTCCCCCCCCCCCCCCCCCCCCCACCCACCCACCCACCCACAAACACCACCATCAGAGCAAAACTGTTTGATTTAAAAGTAAAGCAAATTCTCAACTTGTTGCTTAAAAGATCAGAACAGAAAGAAATCATCTGATTTACATACCAAAGGAATTAACCAAGTGTACTTTGTAAAGTTCATCCACAAACAGTATGTAATATCAGACACCATTTACAGACAAAACAGGTGATGGTCCCTAAACATCACCAAGTATAAGCTCATGGTGGTGTTTAGTAATAGATTTTGAAGCAGCAAATGGTAGTTTATGGCTCTTGCCAAATTGACAAAATTCACAAAAATCTAGTAAAGAGATTCCATGAATTGGTAAAGCAGCAACGAGTCTATGTAGGGTTGAGGAAGAAGGATGCCCAAGGTGACGATGCCAATTGTTCATAGAAGTTCTTTGATCGATGTGTGGACTCCAAGTACAAGGTCTCGATGTAGTTTTATCTGGTATACCACATATGGAGAGAGTGCAATACAAGGATTTTTTATTCGAAGAAAGAAACTCCTTTAATTGTATTGTGGACTATTCTTAACAAAATACAGATTGTATATCTTGGTCTATCATTGCCTAATAGATATGCCAGCAAGTGGGAACTGCCTTCTATAGGCCACACTATTGTTTCAAAGGCTAAGATAAATAGCCATTCTGGATATACTTTTTATATTTCTCACTTACTTCCTACATTGATAGGTATCTTCTAGAAAGATATGGGTAAACTGGAAAATGGCTTAATACAGTTTGATTTGGACTACTTTGAGGATGTGTTTAACCTCCTTCAATTGAATCCCTAAGATGTTCATGTAGTTAGGATTTAGGGTAATCATGGTTTAACTAAGGTGCTTCAAGACCCATCAGAATCCCCTTGGCAAAAATGATTTCAAGCCAAGAAATTACAGCTTCAATTTAAAAGAGTGAAGGAGATCTATTACTTATCGATCTCTGATTGATCTCTCCACATAAGCAGAGAACTTATGAGTTCTTTTTACGTACTATACCAAGCTACCATGATGGAGTTGTTTTCAATTTGTTTTTTTTTTTTTTTTTTTTTTTTTTTTGGTTTTTTGGGTAACTTGTGCTATAGGTGTGGTTTTTTATGTAAATTGGGGTATGCCCCATTGGGACCTTCAGATTAAAGGACCAATTTTGTATAGTAATTTTGAGAAAATAAAGGATAACTTATCTTTCGAAAAAAATAATTAATATAAAATTGTGGAGTGGAGAATAGAGGGGGAGATTTTTTGGATGGGAGAGGCTTGAATTTTTGGTGTGTGTGATGAAGACCCGTTTGTTTTGTGCATTACTGTTTGTGTGTGATTCAGATAGCTTGACTTGACTTTTTCTCAATCAACTGATGTCCTCGTTGCACTTTTTGTCCTCATTTCCCCCCAAACTAATAAATGCAAAGGCATAAACCCATTTAACCAAGGCAACTCAACATAGATTTCTTTCAAGTTTAAAGTACCTTAAAAATAGTAGTTATTTTTAAGAATAAAAAAATAATAGCTAATGACTTGCACGTGGACTCATGTAGCGATGTTTTTGGATTCGGTTAGGCCAGGCTAAGGCAAATCCTTGCCTGGACCGAATTTAGAAGCATAGGCATATATCAGTAGAAGCTCAACACAGGTCTTGAATGTAAGTCCCAGCCTGTCTATTTAGTGAATCAAGTCAGGTCGAACTAGTTGTTTGGGCTTGGTAGCAATTCTTTAGAGAAATCATTTCTAAATTACAAGTGCTCCTTATTCTGGCTGGGCTTTAGGCTTTCTATCCCTTAATCAAGCCTGACCCAAATAGTACAACCTATAGTTTATATTCAACCTTGGTCTAAAGGAGTTTGGTCCTAGATTAGGTTTGTACTAGCCATGTTGGCCCATCTTACAAGCACCCATGAAAACAAGCACAATGTAGCCAAAATTTTCATAATCCATGCGCTCTAAAAATTAAAGTGCAAGTCTATGTGGGAATAGAAGGTTGACCTTGTTGATAAGGCACCTTGGTGGGAGCCCTTGGCACTTTATAATCATACGTCCTAGGCCCTGGCCAATGAGCCAACCAAGCAAAAAATAAAAAATAAAAAGAAATAAAAAAAAAGTACTAGTCTTTGTCAAAGAATAAGTACCATGTGCCTGTCAAAGGAATATGTGAAGCGTAAAAAACACCTTGGGCGTAAGCTCACCTTCTTGCGGTACTTTTTTATTTCTTCCATTTTTATCCAATGCATGTACAAAATATTTGTTTTTATGCTCAGAGAAATATTTTTTGTCCCCAAGAAAAAAAAATTCCTTTCTTCTTTGTAACACTACACATCACATTTTTGAGATTATTAAAGTTCTGATCTCAAGATCATTATTAAAGTTCCCTCATTTTGCACCACGAAAAAAGACAGTGAGGACAACTTTGCATGTGGACCAACATGGTGCCAAGTAATTCATTACTCAATGCATATTTCTCACGTCAAATGAATGAATCATCACCATCATAGGATTATCCCATCATAATGGAGTCAGCAAATGAATGAATGAATGAATAAAAGAATCACATTTGAATAATTGTATAAGATATTAACAGAGCGAACCTATACAAAAATGATTTTATAGGGCAACTTGATTTGCCTACAGAAAAATTCAAAAGAGTTTACTTGCAAAATCCTCCGAGGTAGAAGAGTCTTCATCGTTATGTCTCATTGAAGCAGTAGTAAGATCTCTAAGCTCTTGAATGCTTCTTCCTAGCTCAATTGCCACTTTCATCTCAAACAGCTCTCCATTGTCTCTCTTGTGTACATCTCTTTCATTGAGATTTGATTCAATCCTCTCTTCCAATAAGCGAAAGAATCCTGCACTGTTTCGATACATCTCAAAAACCATCCCAACTTGCCCACCATGTTCAAATGTGTTGACGATGCTCGCCAAAGCGCCACCTGCGACTCCAACCAATGCAGCCCATGACCCATGCGATGAAGACCCTGCCAATGCGGTACCTAGAGCTGCAAGACCAGTGAGCAGAGGACCTGATGTGGCTAGGATCCTATTTATTTTGAGCACCAACTTGCTCAATCTCATATAGTCTGCTGTATCCTTTCTCTTCAAGACATTAAGTACTCCTCTCATTTCCTCTTCAAGACCGTGACTCCAACCATTCTTGCTTTTTTGCTCCGAAAGAAGCTGCTGCTGCGGCCTTTGCTTTCGCTCCGCAGGCCACCATCTTGTGGGCTCAACTGTAGCTGGGAACTTGTCTAGCATTCCCGGGAGCAGTGGAAGCGGGTAGGCCTTGTCTAGTGCTAGCATCTTCTCCATTGCATCATCCACATCCTTGAGAGTCGGAGCGCCAAGGGTGAGGGAGCTGCGGATTTGCTCGTGGAGCTGGCGGAACAAGCGTGATGCATTCCTTTGCTCTTCTGCAAGTTGGGAGGGCTGAATCTTGTTCACCACCAACAGAAGTCCCGTGGCCGCCGAATACAAGAGTGTTGAGGTAAGCTTCATCACAAACACAAAATTTGTCCCTGTTGGTATCATCGAGAGCCCGGCCATCGTGGCGGCGGTAAGAGTAATGGCATTGATAGAGTTCAAAAGGAGGTTGTTCCAGTTGTTCCTCTGCTCGCCGATGTTGGCGTGCATCTGGACCCTATCGGCAACCGCCTCTGCGATTGCGTAGAGCTTGGTTACAGCCATGTCAATGGCATCCTTGTTCTCTGTCGCGGTCCTCGTTCCTAAGACTTGAGGATTGGTTATGTGCTTCATTCGGTTGGGAAAGTGAAGCTCCTCCATGTTGGCAGTTCGTAGGTTTGGGATTGATAGGTGAAGGTTAGGAAATTTAGGGGCGCTGAGAGTTGCAAAAACTCTCTTGTCAGAGGAAGATGATGAAGAAGAAGATGATGATGATGAGGTTATGAGATTGAAGGACGCTTGAAGGGTCGCCATTTATGCTTCCTCTTTTGGCCTTTGGCTTTTGGCTTTGTGTTTTAAAGATGAAGAGAGAAAGTTGATGGAGAATATGTGAAGTGAAGGAGGGCTTTATATAGATGGGGAAAGTTTGAATTTTCCAGTGGTTGTAGGATGACCTGACCGTGTACGCTGAACGTTTGTTTTACATTCAGAAATTTTGACTAGAAACGTCGGTCAACCACATCTGCCTTACGGATGCGAATGAGAACCAGCAATCAAGAAGCGGTCCATCAAGAGATACAAAGGCTGCATGTGGATGTGGGGTAGAATAATGTAAAGTAAATCTAAAATCAAGAAAGAATAATGTATGATGGGTTATGATACTTTTTGTTTTAGTTACTTAATATGGAATTTTTTTTTACTTCTTGTATAGAAAGTAGAGTTTTTTTATAATGTATTGATAACTTTTTGACTTTTTTTAAAAAAGCGTGAGGGAAATTTAAATTTTTTTAAAAAGAAGTGGAAATTTTAATTTTACTCTACTCTAGTTTATGTCACATCCAAACATGCCCAAAGTGTATGGGTTGGGGACCCAGACGGTGCTCGAGAATATGGTCCTGACTCCTGAGAGATCTGAACTTTGGTGGGGCCGGCTCCAATTAATCTTCACCTTGCTACTCACAGATCCCTGTGAACTGGGAGTCATCTGAAACTAATATTGATCAAACCATCTTCTATTTTTGGATTATTAGGTTGCAACTTATGGTCTGTTTGTTTAGAAGAATTCTGCAAATAATTTGAGTTGGTGGGGTTCCTTTTTACATATTATGAGACAACTTGTCCCCATTATTTGAAAAATATCATGTTTCTTAACAAATATTTTAGAATCCCAGCTACATGAAAGGTCTTCGGCCGGTTTCGTTAGAGGAATTTTTGACTGGAATTGTGCTTATTTGGAATTAATGACATGCTTTGTAGCTTTCGTCCCCAGCATTTCAAATGCCCTATTTGATATAATAATTAAGAATTCTATCTCACATGAAAAGTCACTTTTAATTTTATGAGTTCCACAAATTCTAGCATTCCAAAGGCTAGAAGTGAGTTGAGCATTTAGAATTCTACTTGGAGGGTAGCATTTGGAAATCTTTGAACTCTCCTAAATAAGATCATAATTCTTGCTTCGGAGACTTCTGCAAATTCGAAATGCCGCCCCTCAAAAGTAGAATTCCAATGCTCCACCGTTTAGAATTGGGAATGCTGGATTTTTTAGAGTTCATAAGGTTGAGAGTGACTTTTCATGTGGGTTAGAATTTTGAATTCTTTTATTAAAAAGGGCATTTGAAATGCTCAGGGGACAAAAGCTAAAAGCATATTAGAAATTTCCAACTGGCTCAATCCCTATCATAAATGCCTCTAAACAAACACGCCCTTAAATGACCTTCGGAATTCAAGAATTCCAACCCTTTTAGCTTTTTCATGGAATTCTTGCATGCTTGAGTACAATGGAGAAATTTGGGATTCCACAATGCTGGAGAACTTCAAAATTCTTTAGACAAGAATTTTATGAATTTCATTATAAAACTTCTAAGGCTTGTTTAGTATATAGGAAGAAAAAAAAAGCAACTTATTTGGCAATTCCATGGAGCGGATCTTTTAGAATTTATGTGGGTCACTTTTGGAATTGTGGTACATGGGACCTGCTTAGAAATCTTAATGTGTATAGGCAACCTTTTAGCAATTAAAACTTGGGGCCCATCTTTAATGAATTGCAGCATGTGCCCACTTCTAAAAATATGTGGTGAAGTTCCATAATTTTAATTGTCCTAATTGAAGTGTTTTCAAATCCTGCCACCCCTTTGACATTTTTCGAAATCTAGATTTTGGGTGGGTCGTACATTATAATTTCTAAATGTAGATCACATTTTCCACAATTACTAAAGGTTAATAACATGTTGTAATTTCTAAAGGTGAGTCCAACATATCTCAATTTTTAATGTGGGCCGAATGTCATAATTTCTAAATGTTGGTTGAGATATCAAAATTTTTAAGGTGAGCTCATGATATAATTCCTAAAGGGGAGACCTTTATTCTAATTTCAAAAGGTGGGACCCACATCCATGAGTACCTACACGAAATTAGGGATGCATGAAATTCTCATGCAAGAAATTTAGCATAAGTGAAACAGGAATTTAGATATCTCTAAGTCTAGTAGCACTCTAAAACTCCATCATTTTGAGTTCCAAGACCCGATCAGACATCATCTTTATCATGTACAAAGATTAAGTTGGAGTCGGCTATATGAATTTTTTTCTATTCCAATCAGTTTTAAGTTAAATCCTCAAATAAATCGCACATCTTCAAATGTATTGTCCTAACTATGTTGAAGTTTTTGAACTCCGCATTTTGAAATTTTGAGTTTCCAAGCGCTACTAGAAATGAGTTCCATAAATTCTTACTGTTTTTATTTTTATTAACGTAGTGTGACCCTTTAAGCTGGACTAATATCTTCGGCCCTAGGGGGTTAGGTAAATCCCTTGTAGCCCAAATGTAGTAGTGTAGCTCGAACCCATAACTTTCGATAGCAAGCCGTGGTCCTAGGCCAGCTGCGCTACTCTTCAAAGTTTTATTAAGAAGTGACCCCTTTGGAAATACTAAAATTCCTAAATTCTCAAAATATTTCAAAATTCCTAGCAATAGAAATTGCTGTCATAAATTGAACATCAAGCTCCAACACGAGGATGCCTAATTTTTGTATAAATCTCACTTAATATATCTCATTTTCAGGAATAGGCAAAATAAGAATGGCTTGTTGTGTGGATTATAGGTGTCAACCAAATATCACTTTTGGAGGTCATCCTCACTCTTAAAACAAGTGCCTCAAAATATAATGGTTGACACAGGATGGGTGTGTGGCAGGGTCAAAATTGATCACAGGTGGACCCGACCTTAGAGTAGTTCTTATCCTTGCTTTGCAAGGTAATTTGTGGAGGTGTATAGTAACGAATCCATTAAGGTGCTGACAGTAGTCAACGAACAGTCTGAACTCGGGGCAGGACCACATTCGTCTGGCACAGTCCAAGTCTCGAACCCATACGCTTGCATCCCTTTCATTATATGGAGCGCTTCCTTTTGACTCAGTCCAATTCGAATTCCTCAATCAATTGCAGTCGAATGGTAATTAGGGTTGACGTCAAACTCTCTTAAAGTCAAAAGTCAAAACATACGGTCCGGGTCCTCAACTCACTGGCTTGCAACCCCCTGGGGATTGCACTGGTTGGGTCTTCATCAAATGGGTTATGACCTACATTGGTTGGAGTTGCAGGTGGGGTTCTGGCGAGCACCATCAACACATTAGAGCATAGCGAGCAGATTGGGATGGCTTTTGAGATGTGTAGGAACTGTGCTGGATTCTATCGCTTCTTGGACGAGAGGATTGAATCCAATCTCCATGAAAAGGATTTCCAAAAGAGTGAGAATGGATCGAGCTGTTTGAGATGATGAAAGCGGCAATTGAGATAAGAAGAAGCATTCAAGAGCTTAGAGATATTGGTCATGTAGAAAAAAATATGCTTTGATACCAAGTTGATGAATGCACAGGTATTACTTTGATGAAATTGGAATTTGTATTCACCGAATACTAAAGCTTACAGCAGCAAATACTCAGCTTTGAGTTATGTCTAGGAAGGTTGGTAGAACATAATTCTAAAGTTTCAGTGGAGACAGAGGAGACGAGGAGTGTGTCATTGTGCATGTGTGGTTTCTACAGCCAAAGGGCCATACAGAGTCCTTCCTCAAAATCAAATGACCTAAACACTTATATATTAATCCAAACCTCAAAATAACAAGAGACTTCTCCACACCAAACACTTAAAACTCTTGATTGAAAAATCTTCTTCACACACTATACTTCCTAAACAAACTACCACAACACAACCTTATATAGTATGCTAAAAGATATATGGGGAATCCTCGAAGACACTACAAGTTACAATAGAGCAATGAACCATATCAAATACTGAAAGTTGAATATAGCAGTGAACTACAATAAATTCTTACCACTAAATGGACCAATGAATCATCCATAATACTTTGCCTTTTCTATATGACCTTTAGACTTCCCAAAGTGGCTTTTCGATTTCCAAAGAGAGTTTCTTTATTTTCATACTAAAATATTAAAAGTAATAATTCCAACAGGTCTTGCTTCTATAGGATACAAAGATGAACTCTCTTCTATCTCGGATGAGTTTGCACGGAAGCTATTAATCTGAATTTTACAATAGTCTGATCCAATTGTTGCATTATATCATCTTTAGTATATGTTTAAATCGTGAGGAGTAGCTCACCTTGAAAACCAATGAGAAGCTACAAGAATTGAAAAAGAAAGATTTCATTGATTCAGGAAACACAAGTGAGATTATAGGGGAATTAGATATTTATACAAGAGCTTCCAGCAACCAAAATCTTCTCCAACTAATCTCCACAACTAATTCTCAGTTACAGCTCAACTAATTACTTTCACAGTTAAAATTGACAATCTCTAGCTGGGCAATTGTGCCAAATGATATAAGACCCATCCTATTGGAATCAACTGAGTTCAAGTAGGTTTGATCTTTTGTTTTGTTCAATAGCCTTCTTCAAACTAATGGTGCTATTAGCAACACACAATTTGGATCTAATGTACTGGAGTCTATGATCAGGATGAAGACCCTTAGTGAATAGGTCAGCAATCTGACAAACTGATGAAGCATATTCAATGGACAAATCATTGCGAAGAACTTGTTCACACACAAAACGATAATTGACTTCAATGTGTTTAGATCATGTATGAAACACAGGGTTGGATGCAAGAGAGATAGATGATACATTGTCTCACCATAAAGTGGGTCGATGAGCAAGGTAGACATGAACATCCTTTAGTAGAACGCGAAGCCAAGATAATTCAGCAGCTGCATGGGCTAATGACTTATATTCTGCTTTAGTGGTAGAACGAGCAACCGTTGGTTGTTTTCTAGCACACCAAGAGACATGAGTAGTGCCATGAAAGATGTAGTAGGTAGAGGTTGAGCGGCGATCAATTGGATCACCAGCACAGTCTGCATCACTATAGGCTATGAGGCACAAAGAGGCTCAATTGATCTGTAGCCCAAAAGTTAAGGTCCGTTTCAAATCACTAAGGATCCTCTTGTGATTTACAAAATCAACTTCTGTGTGACAATGCATTTTCTGGCATGCAAGATTAATGGCAAAGGAAAGGTCTAGTCTGGTTAGTGTGAGGTATTGTAGTGCTCCGGCAATGCTTCTATAAGAGGTTAGATCAACTATTGGAAGAGACTCAGAAGTAAAACAACATTTGTAATTTCAAGGTGATCCAACTGGTTTGATCACAATCATGTCTGTGTGGAGTAACAAATCAATGGCATACTTGGTTTGAGACACAACCATGGTTATAGAAAATGCCGATATCGATACGTTTCGGTCAATACCATCCCAATATTTCAATATGAAATGGTATCGGGATCGGTCTACAAAAATATAGCTAAAATATAGTGATATATTAATAGAAATTTCAATAGATCGGCCAAAACGATATATTGACCGATGTTTTCAAAATATCAACCGATATTTTATAAAAGCATCAAAACCCTAATTTTTCCATCTGTCTCCCTTTTTACTCATCTTCCCCTTTCCAAAAATGCCCACGCTGCTACTCCTCTTCCATTAACTTCCAAACACATCACAAAATCAATTATTTTGGTGGATTTGGTCTAAGAAAATCAACCAAACAAATCTACAAAGGTAAGTATATTATATTTCTTGTATTTTTCTTAAAAATATTTATTCAGTAAGAGACAAAGAGTTTAGAAGTGATCCATGATGATGATTTCACTTATTTTTTGTTATGAATTTACACATTGTGGTTAGTGAGTGTAGATCTATTATTTGGTATTTTAAAAATTTAGGCTTCTAATTTTTGTTGAGATTTAGAGTTTTTTTAATGTTAAAGACTAGTAAATGTTATTTTTAATTTTATTTGTACGCAAATACATGATTTTATGAAGTAAGTTTGATAGATTTAGTAGTAGAATACATAGATCTACAAGATGTGGACTTTTTACGTTTATTTATTTTCGGATTCTTGAATATTTTAATATTAAAATAAGATTTTTTGAGTATTTAACCACAATTTTATTTTTTTATTATATACTTCATGTATGATATGAATATGATAAGTTTTCATTTTTTTCAAAATATTATGTAAATATTTTTATATTTTCAAAATTTATTTTCTTGTATTAAATAATAATTTAATATTTAAAAAGAATATTATGAGGATTTCACTACAATTTTTTTAAGTAAGTATAATCTTTATATACTTCATGAAAGATTACTTTTTTCATTGTTCTTTTATGTAATTAGTTTTATATTTTTAATTTTTTTTCTAATAATTTAATATTAAAGTATTATATATTTAGATTTTCACTATAAATGTGGTTTCTTAATTTTATATAATCATTGTACACTTCACATAAGCTAATTTTTTTAGGATTGTCTTATCATTTTTGTGATTATGTGATATGTCAAAATTTTTTATATTTCTGAAGTTATTTTTGGATTGTTAAAACATGAAATTAAGAAAAATAAATAATTAATGTATCATTTAAAATATGCCCTTTTGAGATTCCAAATGCTTTATATAAATGTATTAATTTCCTTGTTTTTATTATATTTTGGACCTTAGTTCAAATGTTTTATAAATTGTGCCATGTTTTCTTTTGTTTTAAAGAAACTAGATCAAAATGGTATTTGATATTGATCCGGCATGGAACCATTGTGAAGAAGTTGGAAATAAATATAAGATTAAATGTAATTATTACCAAAAAATTATAAATGGAGGGATAACTAGATTGAAACTGCACTTTGCTCATAAGTAAGGCCAAGGGGCAAAGTGTCCTCAAGTGCCACCTAGTGTGAAAGAAGAAATGCATGAGTCATTGGATGTAGGAAAACAACAAAAGGTTGTTAGAGAGAAAAGAAGAGAGGAGGGATTTGAAGCATATAAAGAAGAAGTTTTTGGGTATAAAGAGGGAGAAATTATTTCCTCCAACGATGATGAGGATCCAAATTTGAGGAGGGCTAAGAAAGAAAGTTTGAGGTCACTTCAGGAGGAGGAGGAGAGAAGAAGGATATAATATGAAGCAGCCATAAGAGGTGGCCAATATGATGAGGGTGGCTTATCTGGGTCCCGGGGAGTGGGTTTGTGTAGAGCATTTAGTTAAAGACATTCCCGCCCATTAGATAATAAGGACGATGATGAACTTCCTACACAGGCACCTCGTAGGCCAGCTGTGGTGAGTCCAACGGACCTTTTTACATATAGAAAACCAACAGCTAAGGAACCCAGCATTGTAAAAGCACTAAAGGGGAAATTTAATACAGTAAGAGAAACTTTGGTAAGAGCTACTGAAAAGTTCTTTTTAGATGCGGTCATGCACCAACCTTCCTTATTTTACCACCATGCTAGATGCAGTAGCGGAACATGGTCCTGGTATGAAGGCACCCGCCGCATATGAGATTGGACATTTCTGTGTTAGAAAAGAATATGAGGTGTTACAGCTTTAGGTGGAGACTTCTAGGAGGATATGGAAAGAAAGGAGCTATACATTAATGTGTGATGTTTGGATGACCTTCACAAAACGTCATCTCTTGAAAATTTTAATTTATTGCCCTTTGGGAATAGTTTTTATCAAATCAATTGATGCAAATGATTATGTTCAAGATGCTAGATACATTAATAAGTTGTTTAATGAAGTGATTAATGATATTGGAGCAAACTATGTAGTTCAAGTTATCATCGATAATGTTACAAATATGAAGAAAGTAGGAATGATGCTTATGCAATAGAAAGCAAATATTTTTTTGTCACCATGTGTAACACATTACATAGACTTTATGCTTGAAGAAATTGCCAAAGGAAAAGTCATGAAATAAGTGTTTGAAAAGATAAAGAAAGTCAGAAAATGTTTTTTACCAATCTTATAGACTTGTTTCAATGATGAAGAAGTTTACAAACAATCATGAATTGCAACAGCCTGACATTACTTGATTTGCCACCCCCATTTTAGCCATTGAGAGTATTTACAAATATAGGGAGGGCATCTCGAATTCATCAATTAGAAAAATGGATGAATTCTAAGTGGGGAAAACAGCCAACTGCCCTAGCAGAAGAAGTATGCAAGACCATTGAATCTAATAAGATTTGGCTTCATGTTAAAAATTGCTTAAATGCTCTTGAACAAATTGACTAAATGTTCTTGAACCTTTAATGAAAGTTCTTCGATTGGTTGATGGTGATGATAAGCTAACTATGGGCTTTCTACATGAGGTCATGGAGAGAGCAAAGATGACTATTAAAGCAAATTACAGATATTATACCAAACATTGGAAGACCACCGACGGTCGTTGGGAGATTTAATTGCATCATTACTTACACATCGCTGGTAAGTGGAGATAATGAGCCACCAATATATAAGACAGCTGAGCATTTTTTTGGTGCTATAGATTTAGATCCCCATCATGGTTATGTAAGATGTGTCTCACAACCTGAGACAGGGGTTGGTAGTAGCATCTGTCAAGGAGGGGGGAAGGTATTTTCGCAGGTAATGTTGGACAACAGCAGGCTATGTATGGATATAACCCTCATTGGCCAACTCAACTACCTCTGGTTTCACCGTCACAACTATGGTATGAGTAAGGAATGATATAACGTGAGCCCCAATAAGCTTTATTCCTCATGAATTTCTTAATTTAAATTTGGGCCCCCAGCCATCTCAATCTACTGAGGATAGCTCATTATAATATGAAGGGATCTTCGTTCGTCAGCAACAATATCAATATGGAGCATGAGAGTGGAGTGGAAGAGTTTGGATCATATTATTATAATCCATACCAAAGAAGAAGAAATGATGATGACGATGATATTGAGTCTACACAACACTCCACTTAGAATTAGGGTATGCATTTATTCTCTCCAATTGATTTATTTTATTGTCATTATGTCATGTGCTATGTTAATGTTCATGTTCTTGAATTTTTCAACTTTCTTGATAATTTAGTGATGAATTGATGATTGATGAATGATGACTGATAAATTATGATAGGGGTAACTATATAAAATACAAGTATAACAACTATATATAAATTATAAATAAGATGTATTTCTAAAATTTCACACTAACAGATAGTTCATACTTCATAAGTTATAATTATGGTTCTTACCAAAAAAAAAAAAAAAAACAATTTCAGATAAGACAACAATACAGGACGTCATAAGTTAGGGGGACCGATAATTTGATTTATATTGGTTACTAATGAAAAAAAAATTGTTTTCTAGCCTTTTCTAATAGTTTGGATTTTTTGGATATTTTTTCAATTTTTTTATTAAAAAAATTCACACTGTGACAACCGCGACGGACCGTGAACCACGACCGATACCAATACTGTATCGGTTTTGTGGACCGATTGAGCCTGCGACCGATATCGGGATTTTCATCCATGGACACAACCAACCAAATCGATTATATGTAATCTCAAGACCAAGGAAGTACGTAATTTGCCCAGATCTTTCATTTCAAAAACACGATTGAGTTGAGTGATCAACAACTAAATATATGAAAAATCATTACCAGTCACAACCAAGTCATCTACATAAAGAAGCACCAATGTGATGGAACTCTGTACATGTTTGATAAACAGAGATGGATCTGCATATGTAGAAAGAAATCCCAAGGCATGTAGATAATTTGCAGACCGAGTACTCTAGGCACGAGGTGCTTGTTTTAGGCTATAAGAGAGTTATGTAGCTTGCATAAATGAGTAGGAAACGTAGGGTCTATAAAACCATGAGCTTGCTCCATATAAATGTCTTCTTCTAAAAGACATGTAGAAAGGCATTTGTGACATCAAACTGGTGCAAGTGCCAATTCTAATGGACTGCTAGAGTTAAACTTAACTCTGATTGTGCCTCGTTTAACAACTGGGCTAAATGTTTTAGTACAATACACTCCATATTGTTGATGAAATCCTTTTGTAACGAGGTGAGCTTTATACCTGGCTATAGACCCTTCAGGATTGTGTTTTAGTTAAAACACCCAATGACAGCCAACTATATGCTTATCTAGTGAAGAAAGAACTAGTGACCATGTGCCAAGTGTTTGGAGAGCAGAAAACTCCTCAGAGATGGCTTGTTTCCACTCCGGATGTTTCGAGGCTTCAGTATAGGAGGAGGGCTCTGTGGAGATGTACTATGTATTGGTAGACAAAGCAGCTGGATGTTTGGTAATGAAGAAAACTTTCTTGAAAGTTCCAGCTTTTGACCGTGTAGTCATGGAATGAGTGTTGGGGATAACCCTGGAACCAGAGTCATTGTAGGAGCAAGCTTTATTGAAAGAGTGGAAGGGGTGAAGCGTTTAGGATTTGGAGTGGTAATTCTTGAAACAGGACTAGAACTGTTTGAGGTAGATACCAAATATGGTTCAGAGGCGGTAACTGTAAGATGAGAAGGAAGAGTTTGAGTGTCTGCAGGCAGAGGAGTTGGGAAAACAGGTAATGATATGGGTAATGGTATAATGGAGTTTGAAGAAGAAATTGGTAATGGAGACTTATGATGAGAAGGAGATGGTGATATGGTAGTAGTGTGAGAAGGTGTAGTATCAGAAGGTTGTCTGGAAGAAGTATTGATTTTGGCTAGAAGCCAGGATGACAAACAAGGAGAAGGTTCCATAGTCGTCAAGGAGGAAAAGGGAAAGGAATTCTCATTGAAAACCACATGACGAGGTACATATGAGACTTGAAGTAATGTCTAGACACCTGCATTCCTTATGATTAAGACTACATCCAATGAACACACAGTTTTTAGTCCTTGGATCTAGCTTATGTCTATTATAGGAACAAAGCCATGGAAAGCAGAAGCAACCAAAAACCCAAAGAGTAGAGTAGTTTGGTTCCTTTTGAAAAAGCTGTTTCCAAGGGGAGTGAAACTGAAGCATCTTCATGGACATCCTGCGAATAAGATAGGTAGCAGTAGTAAATGCCTTTGCCCAATATTTTGAAAGCATTGAGGCTTGAAATAGGAGGGTGAGACCTATCTCTACAACATGCCTATTTTTCCTCTCATGACACCATTTTGCTCTGGTGTATGGGGGCATGAAAACTGATGTATAATGCCTCATTCATTGAAAGAGTTTGGAACGTTGAATTCTTATATATGTTCCCCCCACTGCCACAGCTCCACCCCACACCCACCCCCCCCCCCCCCCCCCCCCCCCAACCCACAAACACCACCATCAGAGCAAAATTGTTTGATTTAAAAGTAAAGCAAATTCTCAACTTGTTGCTTAAAAGATCAAAACAGAAAGAAATCATCTGATTTACATACCAAAGGAATTAACCAAGTGTACTTTGTAAAGTTCATCCACAAACAGTATGTAATATCAGAACCATTTATAGACAAAACAGGTGATGGTCCCTAAACATCACCAAGTATAAGCTCATGGTGGTGTTTAGTAATAGATTTTGAAGCAGCAAATGGTAGTTTATGGCTCTTGCCAAATTGACAAAATTCACAAAAATCTAGTAAAGAGATTCCATGAATTGGTAAAGCAGCAACAAGTCTATGTAGGGTTGAGGAAGAAGGATGCCCAAGGTGACGATGCCAATTGTTCATAGAAGTTCTTTGATCGATGTGTGGACTCCAAGTACAAGGTCTCGATGTAGTTTTATCTGGTATACCACATATGGAGAGAGTGCAATACAAGGATTTTTTATTCGAAGAAAGAAACTCCTTTAATTGTATTGTGGACTATTCTTAACAAAATACAGATTGTATATCTTGGTCTATCATTGCCTAATAGATATGCCAGCAAGTGGGAACTGCCTTCTATAGGCCACACTATTGTTTCAAAGGCTAAGATAAATAGCCATTCTGGATATACTTTATATATTTCTCACTTACTTCCTACATTGATAGGTATTTTCTAGAAAGATATGGGTAAACTGGAAAATGGCTTAATACAGTTTGATTTGGACTACTTTGAGGATGTGTTTAACCTCCTTCAATTGAATCCGTAAGATGTTCATGTAGTTAGGATTTAGGGTAATCATGGTTTAACTAAGGTGCTTCAAGACCCATCAGAATCCCCTCGGCAAAAATGATTTCAAGCCAAGAAATTACAGCTTCAATTTAAAAGAGTGAAGGAAATCTATTACTTATCGATCTCGGATCGATCTCTCCACATAAGTAGAGAACTTACGAGTTCTTTTTAGGTACTATACCAAGCTACCATGATGGAGTTGTTTTCAATCTTTTTTTTTTTTTTTTTTTTTTTTTTTGGCTAACTTGTGCTATAGGTGTGGTTTTTTATGTAAATTGGGGTATGCCCCATTGGGACCTTCAGATTAAAGGACCAATGTTGAATAGTAATTTTGAGAAAATAAAGGATAACTTATCTTTCGAAAAAAATAATTAATATAAAATTGTGGAGTGGAGAATAGAGGGGGAGATTTTTTGGATGGGAGAGGCTTGAATTTTTGGTGTGTGTGATGAAGACCCGTTTGTTTTGTGCGTTACTGTTTGTGTGTGATTCAGATAGCTTGACTTGACTTTTTCTCAATCAACTGATGTCCTCATTGCACTTTTTGTCCTCATTTCCCCCCAAACTAATAAATGCAAAGGCATAAACCCATTTAACCAAGGCAACTCAACATAGATTTCTTTCAAGTTTAAAGTACCATAAAACTAGTAGTTATTTTTAAGAATAAAAAAATAATAGCTAATGACTTGCACGTGGACTCATGTAGCGATGTTTTTGGATTCGGTTAGGCCAGGCTAAGGCAAATCCTTGCCTGGACCGAATTTAGAAGCATAGGCATATATCAGTAGAAGCTCAACACAGGTCTTGAATGTAAGTCCCAGCCTGTCTATTTAGTGAATCAAGTCAGGTCGAACTAGTTGTTTGGGCTTGGTAGCAATTCTTTAGAGAAATCATTTCTAAATTACAAGTGCTCCTTATTCTGGCTGGGCTTTAGGCTTTCTATCCCTTAATCAAGCCTGACCCAAATAGTACAACCTATAGTTTATATTCAACCCTGGGCTAAAGGAGTTTGGTCCTAGATTAGGTTTGTACTAGCCATGTTTGCCCATCTTACAAGCACCCATGAAAACAAGCACAATGTAGCCAAAATTTTCATAATCCATGCGCTCTAAAAATTAAAGTGCAAGTCTATGTGGGAATAGAAGGTTGACCTTGTTGATAAGGCACCTTGGTGGGAGCCCTTGGCACTTTATAATCATACGTCCTAGGCCCTGGCCAATGAGCAAACCAAGCAAAAAAAAAAAAAAAAAGAAATAAAAAATAAAAGTACTAGTCTTTGTCAAAGAATAAGTACCATGTGCCTGTCAAAAGAATATGTGAAGCGTAAAAAACACCATGGGCGTAAGCTCACCTTCATGCGGTACTTTTTTATTTCTTCCATTTTTATCCAATGCATGTACAAAATATTTGTTTTTACGCTCAGAGAAATATTTTTTGTCCCCAAGAAAAAAAATTTCCTTTCTTCTTTGTAACACTACACATCACATTTTTGAGATTATTAAAGTTCTGATCTCAAGATCATTATTAAAGTTCTCTCATTTTGCACCACGAAAAAAGACAGTGAGGATAACTTTGCATGTGGACCAACATGGTGCCAAGTAATTCATTACTCAACGCATATTTCTCACGTCAAATGAATGAATCATCACCAATATCATAGCATTATCCCATCATAATGGAATCAGCAAATGAACGAAGGAATAAAAGAATCACATTTGAATATTTTTATAAAATATTAACAGAGCGAACTTATACAAAAATGATTTTATACGGCAACTTAACTTGCCTCTAGAAAAAATCAAAACAGTTTACTTGCAAACTCCTCCGGTTTAGAAGAGTCTTCATCGTTATATCTCATTGAAGGAGTAGTAAGATCTCTAAGCTCTTGAAAGCTTCTTCCTAGCTCAATTGCCACTTTCATCTCAAACATCTCTCCATTCTCTCTCTTGTGTACATCTCTTTCATTGAGATTTGATTCAATCCTCTCTTCCAATAAGCGAAAGAATCCTGCACTGTTTCGATACATCTCAAAAACCATCCCAACTTGCCCACCATGTTCAAATGTGTTGACGATGCTCGCCAAAGCGCCACCTGCGACTCCAACCAATGCAGCCCATGACCCATGCGATGAAGACCCTGCCAATGCGGTACCTAGAGCTGCAAGACCAGTGAGCAGAGGACCTGATGTGGCTAGGATCCTATTTATTTTGAGCACCAACTTGCTCAATCTCATATAGTCTGCTGTATCCTTTCTCTTCAAGACTCCAAGTACTCCTCTCATTTCCTCTTCAAGACCGTGACTCCAACCATTCTTGCTTTTTTGCTCCGAAAGAAGCTGCTGCTGCGGCCTTTGCTTTCGCTCCGCAGGCCACCATCTTGTGGGCTCAACTGTAGCTGGGAACTTGTCTAGCATTCCCGGGAGCAGTGGGAGCGGGTAGGCCTTGTCTAGTGCTAGCATCTTCTCCATTGCATCATCCACATCCTTGAGAGTCGGAGCGCCAAGGGTGAGGGAGCTGCGGATTTGCTCGTGGAGCTGGCGGAACAAGCGTGATGCATTCCTTTGCTCTTCTGCAAGTTGGGAGGGCTGAATCTTGTTCACCACCAACAGAAGTCCCGTGGCCGCCGAATACAAGAGTGTTGAGGTAAGCTTCATCACAAACACAAAATTTGTCCCTGTTGGTATCATCGAGAGCCCGGCCATCGTGGCGGCGGTAAGAGTAATGGCATTGATAGAGTTCAAGAGGAGGTTGTTCCAGTTGTTCCTCTGCTCGCCGATGTTGGCGTGCATCTGGACCCTGTTGGCAACCTCCTCTGCGATTGCGTAGAGCTTGGTTACAGCCATGTCAATGGCATCCTTGTTCTCTGTCGCGGTCCTCATTCCTAAGACTTGAGGATTGGTTATGTGCTTCATTCGGTTGGGAAAGTGAAGCTCCTCCATGTTGGCAGTTCGTAGGTTTGGGATTGATAGGTGAAGGTTAGGAAATTTAGGGGCGCTGAGAGTTGCAAAAGCTCTCTTGTCAAAGGAAGATGATGAAGAAGAAGAAGAAGAAGATGATGATGAGGTTATGAGATTGAAGGACGTTTGAAGGGTCGCCATTTATGCTTCCTCTTTTGGCCTTTGGCTTTTGGCTTTGTGTCTTAAAGATGAAGAGAGAAAGTTGATGGAGAATATGTGAAGTGAAGGAGGGCTTTATATAGATGGGGAAAGTTTGAATTTTCCAGTGGTTGAAGGATGACCTGACCGTGTACGCTGAACGTTTGTTTTACATTCAGAAATTTTGACGAGAAACGTCGGTCAACCACATCTGCCTTACGGATGCGAATGAGAACCAGCAATCAAGAAGCGGTCCATCAAGAGATACAAAGGCTGCATGTGGATGTGGGGTAGAGTAATGTAAAGTAAATATAAAATCAAGAAAGAATAATGTATGATGGATTATCATACTTTTTGTTTTTAGTTACTTCATATGAAATTTTTTTTTTTACTTCTTGTATAAAAAGTAGAGTTTTTTTATAATGTATTGATAGCTTTTTGACTTTTTTTAAAAAAGCGTGAGGGAAATTTAAATTTATTTAAAAAGAAGTGGAAAATTTTAATTTTACTCTACTCTAGTTTATGTCACATCCAAACATGCCCAAAGTGTATGGGTTGGGGACCCGGACGGTGCTCGAGAACATGGTCCTGACTCCTAAGAGATCTGAACCTTGGTGGGGCCGGCTCCAATTAATCTTCACCTTGCTACTCACAGATCCTTGTGAATTGGGAGTCATCTGAAACTAATATTGATCAAACCATCTTCTATTTTTGGATTATTAGGTTGCAACTTATGGTCTGTTTGTTTAGAAGAATTCTGCAAATAATTTGAGTTGGTGGGGTTCCTTTTTACATATTATGAGACAACTTGTCCCCATTATTTGAAAAATATCATGTTTCTTAACAAGTATTTTAGAATCCCAGCTACATGAAAGGTCTTCGGCCGGTTTCGTTAGAGGAATTTTTGACTGGAATTGTGCTTGTTTGGAATTTATGACATGCTTTTTAGCTTTCGTCCCCAGCATTTCAAATGCCCTATTTGATATAATAATTAAGAATTCTATCTCACATGAAAAGTCACTTTTAATTTTATGAGTTCCACAAATTCTAGCATTCCAAATGCTAGAAGTGAGTTGAGCATTTAGAATTTTACTTGGAGGGTAGCATTTGGAAATCTTTGAACTCTCCTAAATAAGATCATAATTCTTGCTTGGGAGACTTCTGCAAATTCGAAATGCCGCCCCTCAAAAGTAGAATTCCAATGCTCCACCGTTTAGAATTGGGAATGCTGGATTTTTTAGAGTTCATAAGGTTGAGAGTGACTTTTCATGTGGGTTAGAATTTTGAATTCTTTTATTAAAAAGGGCATTTGAAATGCTCAGGGGACAAAAGCTAAAAGCATATTAGAAATTTCCAACTGGCTCAATCCCTATCATAAATGCCTCTAAACAAACACGCCCTTAAATGACCTTTGGAATTCAAGAATTCCAACCCTTTTAGCTTTTTCATGGAATTCTTGCATGCTTGAGTACAATGGAGAAATTTGGGATTCCACAATGCTGGAGAACTTCAAATTCTTTAGACAAGAATTTTATGAATTTCATTATAAAACTTCTAAGGCTTGTTTAGTATATAGGAAGAAAAAAAAAAGCAACTTATTTGGCAATTCCATGGAGCGGATCTTTTAGAATTTATGTGGGTCACTTTTGGAATTGTGGTACATGGGACCTGCTTAGAAATTTTAATGTGTATAGGCAACCTTTTAGCAATTAAAACTTGGGGCCCATCTTTAATGAATTGCAGCATGTGCCCACATCTAAAAATATGTGGTGAAGTTCCATAATTTTAATTGTCCTAATTGAAGTGTTTTCAAATCCTGCCACCCCTTTGACATTTTTCGAAATCTAGATTTTGGGTGGGTCGTACATTATAATTTATAAATGTAGATCACATTTTCCACAATTACTAAAGGTTAATAACATGTTGTAATTTCTAAAGGTGAGTCCAACATATCTCAATTTTTAATGTGGGCCGAATGTCATAATTTCTAAATGTTGGTTGAGATATCAAAATTTTTAAGGTGAGCTCATGATATAATTCCTAAAGGGGAGACCTTTATTCTAATTTCAAAAGGTGGGACCCACATCCCGAAGTACCTACACGAAATTAGGAATGCATGAAATTCTCATGCAAGAAATTTAGCATAAGTGAAGCAGGAATTTAGAAATCTCTAAGTCTAGTAGCACTCTAAAACTCCATCATTTTGAGTTCCAAGACCCGATCAGACATCATCTTTATCATGTACAAAGATTAAGTTGGAGTCGGCTATATGAATTTTTTTCTATTCCAATCAGTTTTAAGTTAAATCCTCAAATAAATCGCACATCTTCAAATGTATTGTCCTAACTATGTTGAAGTTTTTGAACTCCGCATTTTGAAATTTTGAGTTTCCAAGCTCTACTAGAAATGAGTTCCATAAATTCTTACTGTTTTTATTTTTATTAACGTAGTGTGACCCTTTAAGCTGGACTAATATCTTTGGCCCCAGGGGGTTAGGTAAATCCCTTGTAGCCCAAATGTAGTAGTGTAGCTCGAACCCATAACTTTCGATAGCAAGCCGTGGTCCTAGGCCAGCTGCGCTACTCTTCGAAGTTTTATTAAGAAGTGACCCTTTGGAAATACTAAAATTCCTAAATTCTCAAAATATTTCAAAATATAATGGTTGACATAGGATGGGTGTGTGACGGGGTCAAAATTGATCACAGGTGGATCCGACCTTAGAGTAGTTCTTATCCATGCTTTGCAAGGTAATTTGTGGAGGTGTATAGTAATGAATCCATTAAGGCGCTGACAGTAGTCAATGAACAGTCCGAACTCGGGGCAGGACCACAATCATCTGGCACGGTGCAAGTCCCGAACCCATACGCTTGCATCCTTTATTTATATGGAGTGCTTCTTTTTGACTCAGTCCAATTCGAACTCATCCATCAATTGCAGTTGAATGGTAATTAGGATTGACATCAAACTCTCTAAAAGTCAAAAGTCAAAACATACGGTCCGGGTCCTTAACTCATTGGCTTTCATCCCCCTGGGGACTGCACTGGCTGGGTCTTCATCAAACGGGTTATGACCTATATTGGTTGGAGTTGCAGGTGGGGTTCTGGTGAGCACCATCAAAACATTAGAGCATGGTGAGCAAATTGGGATGGTTTTTGAGATGTATAGGAACTGTGCTGGATTATATTGCTTCTTGGTCGAGAGCATTGAATCCAATCTCCACGAAAAGGATTTCCAAAAGAGTGAGAATCGATCGAGATGTTTGAGATGATGAAAGCGGCAATTGAGATAGGAAGAAGCATTCAAGAGCTTAGAGATCTTGGTCATGTAGAAAAAATATGCTTTGATGCCAAGTTGATGGATGCACAGGTATTACTTTGATGAAATTGAAATTCGTATTCACCGAATACTAAAGTTTACAGCAGCAAATACTCAGTTTTGAGTTCGGTCTACGAAGGTTGGTAGAACATAATTCTGAAGTTCCAGTGGAGACAGAAGAGACGAGGAGTGTGTTCTTGTGTATGTGTGGTTTCTACAACCGAAGGGCCATACAGAGTCCTTCCTTAAAATCAAATGACCTAAATACTTATATATTAATCCAAACCTCAAAATAACAAGAGACTTCTCCACACCAAACACTTAAACTCTTGATTGACAACTCTTATTCACACACTATACTTCCTAAACAAACTACCACAACACAACCTTATATAGTATACTAAAAGATATATGGGGAATCCTCAAAGACAGTACAAGTTACAATAGAGCAATGAACCATATCAAATACTGAAAGTTGAATATAGCAGTGAACTACAGTAAATTCTTACCACTAAATGGACCAATGAATCATCCATAATACTTTGCCTTTTCTATATGAACTTTAGACTTCCCAAAGTGGCTTTTCGATTTCCAAAGAGAGTTTCTTTATTTTCATACTAAAATATTAAAAGTAATAATTCCAATAGGTCCTGCTTCTATAGGATATAAAGATGAACACTCTTCTATCTTTGAGGAGTTTGCACGGAAGCTATTAATCTGAATTTTAAAAGAGTCTAATCCAATTGTTGCATTATATCATCTTTAGTATATGTTTAAATCATGACGAGCAGCTCACCTTGAAAACCAATGAGAAGCTACAAGAATTGAAAAAGAAAGATTTCATTGATTCAGGAAACACACTTGAGATTACAAGGGAATTAGATATTTATACAAGAGCTTCGTGCAACCAAAATCTTCTCCAACTAATCTCCACAACTAATTCTTAGTTACAGCTCAACTAATTACTTTCATAGTTAAAACTGACAATCTCTAGCTGGGCAGTTGTGCCAAATAATATAAGACCCATCCTATTGGAATCAACTGAGTTCAAGTAGGTTTGATCTTTTGTTATGTTCAGTAGCCTCTTTCAAACAGATGGTTCTATTAGCAACACACAATTTGGATCTAATGTACTGGAGTCTATGATCAAGATAAAGACCCTTAGTGAATAGGTCAGTAATCTGATAAACTGATGAAACGTATTCAATGGACAAATCGTTGCGGAGAACTTGTTCACGCACAAAATGATAATTGATGTCAATGTGTTTAGATCATGTATGAAACATAGGATTGGATGCAAGAGAGATAGCTGATACATTGTCACACCATAAAGAGGGTCAATGAGCAAGGTAGACATGAACATCCTTTAGTAGAACCCGAAGCCAAGATAATTCAGTAGTTGCATGGGCTAATGACTTGTATTCTGCTTTAGTGGTAGAACGAGCAACCGTTGGTTGTTTTCTAGCACACCAAGAGACATGAGTAGTGCCATGAAAGAAGTAGCAGGTAGAGGTTGAGCGGCAATCAATTGGATCACCAACACACTCTGCATCACTATATGCTATGAGGCATAAAGAGGCTCGATTGATCTGTAGCCCAAAAGTTAAGGTCCCTTTCAAATAACTAAGGATCCTCTTGTGATTTACAAAATCAGCTTCTATGTGACAATGCATTTTCTGGCATGCAAGATTAATGGCAAAGGAAAGGTCTGGTCTGGTTAGTGTGAGGTATTGTGGTGCTCCGGCAATGCTTCTATAAGAGGTTGGATCAACTATTGGAAGAGACTCAGAAGTAAAACAACGTTTGTAATGTCAAGGTGATCCAACTAGTTTGATCCCAATCATGTCTGTGTGGAGTAACAAATCAATGGCATACTTTGTTTGAGACACAACCATGGTTACAGAAAAATGCCAATATCGATACGTATCGACCAATACCATCCCGATATTCTGTTATGAAATGGTATCGGGATCGGTCTACAAAAATATAGCTGAAATATAGTGATATATTAGTTGAAATTTCAATAGATCGGCCGAAATGATATATCGACCGATGTTTTCAAAATATCAACCGATATTTCATAAAAGCATCAAAACCCTAATTTTTCCCTCTGCCTCCCTTTTTACTCATCTTCCCCTTTCCAAAAATGCCCACACTACTAGTCTTTTTCCATTAACTTCCAAACACATCACAAAATCAATTATTTTGGTGGATTAATTTGGTCTGAGAAAATTAACCAAACAAATCTACAAAGGTAAGTATATTATATTTCTTGTATTTTTTTAAAATATTTGTTTAGTAAGAGACAAAGAGTTTAGAAGTGATCCATGATGATGATTTCACTTATTTTTTGTTATGGATTTACACATTGTGGTTTGTGAGTGTGGATCTATTATTTGGTATTTTAAAAATTTAGGCTTCTAATTTTTGTTGAGATTTAGAGGTTTTTTAATGTTAAACACTAGCAAATGTTATTTTTAATTTTATTTGTACACAAATAAATGATTTTATGAAGCATGTTTGATAGATTTACTAGTAGAATACATAGATCTACAAGATGTGGACTTTTTACGTTTTATGTTTATTTATTTTCGGATTTTTGAATATTTTAATATTAAAATAAGAGTTTTTGAGGATTTAACCACAATTTTGTTTTTTTATTATATACTTCATGTATGATATGAATATGATAAGTTTTCATTTTTTTTCAAAATATTATGTAAATAGTTTTATATTTTCAAAATTTATTTTCTTGTATTAAATAATAATTAATTTTTAAAAAGAATATTATGAGGTTTTCTCTACAATTTTTTAAGTAAGCATAATCTTTATATACTTCATGAAAGATTACTTTTTTCATTGTTCTTTTATGTAATTAGTTTTATATTTTTAAATTTATTTTCTAATAATTTAATATTAAAGTATTATATATTCAGATTTTCACTATAAATGTGGTTTTTTAATTTTATATAATCATTGTACACTTCACATAAGCTAATTTTTTTATGATTGTCTTATCATTTTTGTGATTATGTGATATGTCAAAATTTTTTATATTTCTGAATTTATTTTTGGATTGTTAAAACATGAAATTAGGAAAAATAAATAATTAATGTATCATTTAAAATATGCCATTTTGAGATTCCAAATGCTTTATAAAAATGTATTAATTTCCTTGTTTCTATTATATTTTGATCTTAGTTTAAATGTTTTATAAATTGTGCCATGTATTCTTTTGTTTTGAAGAAATTAGATCAAAATGCTATCTGATATTGATCCGGCATGGAACCATTGTGAAGAAGTTGGAAATAAATATAAGATTAAATGTAATTATTACCAAAAAATCATAAATGGAGGGATAACTAGATTGAAGCAGCACTTGGCTCATAGGTAAGGCCAAGGGGCAAAGTGTCCTCAAGTGCCACCTTGCGTGAAAGAAGAAATGAAAGAGTTATTGGATGTAGGAAAACAACAAAAGGTTGTTAGAGAGAAAAGAAAAGAGGAGGGATTTGAAGCATATAAAGAAGAAGTTTTTGGGTCTAAAGAGGGAGAAATTATTTCCTCCGACGATGATGAGGATCCAAATTTGAGGAGGGCTAAGAAAGAAAGTTTGAGGTCACTTCAGGAGGAGGAGGAGAGAAGAAGGATATAATATGAAGCAGCCATAAGAGGTGGCCAATATGATGAGGGTGCTCATCTGGATCCCGGGGAGTGGGTTTGTGTAGAGCATTTAGTTAAAGACATCCCTGCCCATTAGATAATAAGGACAATGATGAACTTCATACACAGGCACCTCGTAGGCCAGGTGTGGCGAGTCCAACGGACCTATTTGCATATAGAAAACCAATAGCTAAGGAACCAGCATTGTAAAAGCACTGAAGGGGAAATTTAATACAGTAAGAGAAACTTTGGTAAGAGCTGCTGAAAAGTTCTTTTTAGATGCGGTCATGCACCAACCTTCCTTATTTTACCACCATACTAGATGCAGTAGCGGAACATGGTTCTGGTATGAAGGCACCCGCCGCATATGAGATTGGTCATCTCTGTGTTAGAAAAGAATATGAGGTGTTACAGCTTTGGGTGGAGACTTTTAGGAGGATATGGAAAGAAAGGGGCTACACACTAATGTGTGATGTTTGGATGACCTTCACAAAACGTCATCTCTTGAATTTTTTAATTTATTGCCCTTTGGGAATAGTTTTTATCAAATTAATTGATGCAACTGATTATATTCAAGATGCTAGATACATTAATATGTTGTTTAATGAAGTGATTAATGATATTGGAGCAAACTGTGTAGTTCAAGTTATCATCGATAATGTTACAAACATGAAGAAAGTAGGAATGATGCTTATACAACAGAAAGAAAATATTTTTTGGTCACCATGTGTAACACATTACATAGACTTTATGCTTGAAGAAATTGCCAAAGGAAAAGTCATGAAAGAAGTGTTTGAAAAGATGAAGAAAATCACTAATTTCTTCTATCGGTCTTATAGACTTGTTTCAATGATGAAGAAGTTTACAAACAATCATGAATTGCTATGGCCTGACATTACTCAATTTGCCACCCACTTTTTAGCCATCGAGAGTATTTACAAATATAGGGAGGGCTTATCGAATTCATCAAATCAGAAAAATGGATGAATTCTAAGTAGGGAAAGCGGCCAACTCCCCTAGCAAAAGAAGTATGCAAGACCATTAAATCCAATAAGATTTGGCTTCATGTTAAAAATTGCTTAAATGCTCTTGAACAAATTGCTTAAATGTTCTTGAACCTCTAATGAAAGTTTTTCGATTGGTTGATGGTGATGATAAGCTGACAATGGGCTTCCTACATGAGGCCATTGAGAGAGCAAAGATGGCTATTAAAGCAAATTATTGATATTATACCAAACATTGGAAGACCACCGACGGTCGTTGGGAGATTTAATTGCATCATTGCTTACACATTGCTGGTAAATGGAGATAATGAGCTACTAATTTATGAGACAGTTGAGCATTTTTTTGGTGCTATAGACTTAGATCCCTATCATGGTTATGTAAGATGTGTCTCACAACCTGAGACAGGGGTTGGTAGTAGCATCAGTCAAGGAGGGGGGAAGGTACTTCCGCAGGCAATGTTGGACAACGGCAGGCTATGTATGGATATAACCCACATTGGCTAACTCAACTACCTCTGGTTTCACTGTCACAACTATGGAATGAGCAAGGAATGATACAACATGAGCCCCAATAAGCTTTATTCCTCATGAATTTCTTAATTTAAATTTGGGCCCCCAGCCATCTCAATCTACTAAGAATAGCTCATTATAATATGAAGGGATCTTCGTTCCTCAGCAACAATATCAATATGGAGCATGATAGTGGAGTGGAAGAGTTTAGATCATATTATTATAACCCATACCTAAGAAGAAGAAATGATGATGACAATGATATCGAGTCTATGCGACACTCCACTTAGAATTAGGGTATGCATTTATTCTCTCCAATTGATTTATTTTACTGTCATTATGTCATGTGCTATGTTAATGTTCATATTCTTGAATTTTTTAACTTTCTTGATAATTTAGTGATGAATTGATGATTGATGAAGGATGACTGATAAATTATGATAGGGGTAACTATACAAAATACAAGTATAACAACTATATATAAATTATAAATAAGATGTATTTCTAAAATTTCACACTAACAGATAGTTCATATTTCATAGGTCAAAATTATGGTTATTACCAAAAGAAAAAAAATTCAGATAAGACAGCAATACAGGATGTTTTAAGTTAGGGGGACTGATAATTTGATTTATATTAGTTACTAATGAAAAAAAAATTTGTTTTCTAGCCTTTTCTAATAGTTTGGATTTTTTGGATATTTTTTCAATTTTCTTTAATTAAAAAAATTCACACTGTGATAACCGCGACGGACAGTAAACCACGACCTATACCAATACCGATATCGGTTTTGGGGACCGATCGAACCTGCGACCGATATCGGGATTTTCATCCATGGACACAACCAACCAGATGGATTATATGAAATCTCAAGACCAAGGAAGTACGTAATCTGCCCAGATCTTTCATTTCAAAAATACGATTGAGTTGAGTGATCAACAACCAAATATATGAAAAATCATTACCAGTCACAACCAAGTCATCTACATAAAGAAGCACCAATGTGATGGAACTCTGTACATGTTTGATAAACAGAGATGGATTTGCGTATGTAGAAAGAAATCCCAAGGCATGTAGATAATTTGCAGACCGAGTACTCTAGGCACGAGGTGCTTGTTTTAGGCTATAAGAGAGTTATGTAGCTTGCATAAATGAGTAGGAAACGTAGGGTCTATAAAACCATGAGCTTGCTCCATATAAATGTCTTCTTCTAAAAGACATGTAGAAAGGCATTTGTGACATCAAACTGGTGCAAGTGCCAGTTCTAATGGACTGCTAGAGTTAAAATTAACTCTGATTGTGCCTCATTTAACAATTGGGATGAATGTATCAGTATAATCCACTCCATATTGTTGATGAAATCCTTTGTAATGAGGTGAGCTTTATACCTGGCTATAGACCTTTCAGGATTGTGTTTTAGTTAAAACACCCAATGACAGCCAACTATATGCTTATGTAGTGAAGAAAGAACTAGTGACCATGTGTCGAGTGTTTGGAGAGTAGAAAACTCCTCAGAGATGGCTTGTTTCCACTCCGGATGTTTGGAGGCTTTAGTATAGGAGGAGGGCTCTGTGGAGATGAAATATGTATTGGTAAACAAAGCAACTGGATGTTTGGTAATGAAGAAAACTTTCTTGGAAGTTCCAGCTTTTGACCATGTAGTCATGGAATGAGTGGTGGGGATAACCCTAGAACCAGAGTCATTGTAGGAGCAATCTTTATTGAAAGAGTGGAAGGGGTGAAGGGTTTAGGATTTGGAGTGGTAATTCTTGAAACAGGACTAGAACTGTTTGAGGTAGATACCAAATATGGTTTAGAGGCGATAACCGTAAGATGAGAAGGAAGAGTTTAAGTGTCCGCAGGCAGAGGAGTTGGGAAAACAGGTAATGATATGGGTAATGGTATAATGGTGTTTGAAGAAGAAATTGGTACTGGAGACTTATGATAAGAAGGAGATCGTGATATGGTAGTAGTGTGAGAAGGTACAGTATCAGAAGATTGTCTGGAAGAAGTATTGATTTTGGCTAGAAGCCAGGATGACAAACAAGGAGAAGGTTCCATAGTCGTCAAGGAGGAAAAGGGAAAGGAATTCTCATTGAAAACCACATGACGAGAGACATATGAGACTTGAAGTAATGTCTAAACACCTGCATTCCTTGTGATTAAGACTGCATCCAATGAACACATAGTGTTTAGTCCTTGGATCTAGCTTATGTCTATTATAGGAACAAAGCCATGGAAAGAAGAAGCAACCAAAAACCCAAAGAGTAGAGTAATTTGGTTCCTTTTGAAATAGCTGTTTCCAAGGGGAGTGAAACTGAAGCTTCTTCATGGGCATCCTGCTGATAAGATAGGTAGCAGTAGTAAATGCATTTTAAAAACATTGAGGCTTGAAATAGGAGGGTGAGACCTATCTCTAAAACATGCCTATTTTTTCTCTCATCCCACCATTTTGCTTTGGTGTATGGGGGCATGAAAACTGATGTATAATGCCTCATTCATTGAAAGAGTTTGGAACCTTGAATTCTTATATATATTCCCCCCACAACACCCCCCCCCCCACCCCCCAAAACACCACCATCAGAGCAAAACTATTTGATTTAAAAGTAAAGCAAATTCTCAACTTGTTGCTTAAAAGATCAGAATAGAAAGAAATCATCTGATTTACATACCAAAGAAAATAACCAAGTGTACTTTGTAAAGTTCATCCACAAACAGTATGTAATATTGGTCACCATTTATAGACGTAATAGGTGATGGTCCCCAAACATCACCAAGTATAAGCTCAAGGGGATGTTTAGTAATAGATTTTGAAGCAGCAAATGGTAGTTTATGGCTCTTGCCAAATTGACAAAATTCACAAAAATCTAGTAAAGAGATTCCATGAATTGGTAAAGCAGCAACAAGTCTATGTAGGGTTGAGGAAGAAGGATGCCCGAGGTGACGATGCCAATTGTTCATAGAAGTTCTTTGATCGATGTATGGACTCCAAGTGCAAGGTCTCGATGTAGTTTTATCTGGTATACAACATATGGAGAGAGTGCAATACAAGGATTTTTCAGAAGAAGAAAGAAACTCTTTTAATTGTATTGCAGACTGTTCTTAACAAAATACATAGTCAGATTGTATATCTTGGTCTATCATTGCCTAATACATATGCTGGCAAGTGGGAACAGCCTTCTGTGGGCCACACTACTGTTTCAAAGGCTAAGATAAATAGCCATTCCGGATATACTTTATATATTTCTCACTTACTTCCTAGATTGATAGGTATTTTCTAGAGAGATATGGGTAAACTGGAAAATGGCTTAATACAGTGTCACACCCCCAAAACTGGGCCGGATCCAAACCCGGTTCCAGGGGTATGAGAATTGGGGCCAATTAAAATTTTTCTAAACATAAACAGCACGGGCCCCAATTCCGGGTGGATCGAAGTCCTTCGTGAGGCTATGCTTGGTGATCAAGCAACCATAATCACACGCGGAACTAAAATCTATGCTCATCGCAGACGGATATTACATCACAATAAGATAATCAATCTCATTAATAATAAAACCAGAGTCAAGTATTTCGAAGCATCACAATTAGAGTTAAAATTTCAAAACAACCAAACTTAAATTAATAAACTAATGGCCCAAACATGACCTTATTACATAATCTAAGGTTTTCGAATTCAGCACCGCACTAGGACACCTCAAATGATGTCATCGGTGCTCCACTCAACAACTCCGCCATCTGGCGGAATTTCCTGCTTCGCCTGACCCTCCGGTTCGGCACCGGCAACGGAACCTAGACACCCAAAAGTAGTGGGTCAGATTGACATAATCTGGCAAGAGGGTAAGCTGCAAATAATGGATTAGTCAACTGAATTAAATGATATATTCATTATGAACCAAAATAAATCAGATGCAAACCCCAATGGCATGAATGTGCAGAAACGGATATACCCGTAGATAAATATGCAGAAACGGGTAATCCCGCATACAGATAACAGAAACGTGTAATCCCGCAGATAATAACAGAAACGGGTAATCCCGCAGATAATAACAGAAGGCACAACTGTATACTATTATCCACAGTATACGCTGACCCGATGGCGTACGTCCACCTCCGAACTGCAGTCGGTCAGATACATATATACAAATATACTTATTTACAAATACATACGTATATCAATGCAGAATGAACCATGATATGAAACCCTCAATCCCAACATTCAATCCAATATCATTTTGAGTATTTAGAGTACTTAAATTTGAAAGTGTATTATGAATGTGTGTCAATTCAAATTCTTAAGGGTAAGCACTAATCCACCAACGGTCAAGTTAGATAAATATGCACATGAGAACTAACTCTCTATCACAATGGAAATATGAGTCCACGATGCCGATATACTACTTTTGGTGCCTATCATGTGGTGCATCCCGAACCTCACATTCCCATTCTGCATTTAGTCTAATTCTCATGTGAACATTCAACTAACATTCCTAAAAGTCATAATTCATCTAATCCAATTATATATAATTAGTATGTTTTATTAATTGGGTAAAAGATGTTTAAATTACAAATCCAAATTTAAATCAAGTTTATGATCAAAGGGGGAAAGGGAATAATTAATTCCTTAGTTATCATTGTTGTGTACAAATACACCTTATTAATTTATACAAAACTAAAGGTATAACTCCCGGGCCCCAGTTTGAAATCAAACTCAGATTAAAACCCAAATTAGATGCATAAACACAATCTACATAAGATTTATTCATCTCCAATTGCATCTTAGTTAATTTCTAAGCAAACTAAATAAAGTAGAAATCACAATTACATAATTCCCAATTAAATTTCTAACCAATCCTAACTAAATTTCTAATAACATTGAATTAAAATTTAATTTAATATGACCTAACCTTCACTAGTATACTAAACCATTAATCAAAATATAATACTGTAATGTTTATATTTACTAACATAAAATTCTAATTACAATTATATAAATATATATATATATTTTTAAAAAAAAAACAAGTGGGCCTAATTACATCAACCTGGCCCAGCTGGGCTAGGCCCGGCCTGGCAGGTAGCATGCCCGGGCAGCAGCATGGCAGCAGGCGCTGCTGCTGCCTTAGGCAGGCAGCGCCTGCTGCTGCCCAGGCAGCAGCGCCTTTCCCTTCTTTTTTTTTTTTTTATCAAAACTATATTTATATTCTTTTTATAAAACCTGAAATCAAATCCATGAGTTATGCTTATTGCAACAAAAAGCGTATAAACAAATCTCCATTATTAATCTATAACCTCAAAGATTTTTACCCAAATCAGATAAAATCATATAGACAACATGTGATTTAGGAAAACAACCAAGAAACATTATTTGCATTCATCCACTTGCCTGGATCTTGAAGCCAAAGTAGATCTGAAGATCAAAGCTTGGAAGAGCCCACCTTGGTTTTCCCCTTAAAGAGCCTCTAGGGTTTTGGTTGAAGAAGAAAAGAAGAGGGTTGGAGAATGGGGAAAAGACCCTAAGAGTAGAGTTTATATAAAAGAAGGGGTTTTTCTAAATTACAAGGAAGGGCCCCCTGCTTTCTAGTGGGTTTTAAGAAATTTCAAAAAGAGTCCTCTGGCCCAAAAAGGGTCCATTAACTCAGGCCCCACTGGTGTTAAATCAATCTATCTGACCCTCTTAACCCAACTCAAACCCGACAAACGGTGTGACCCAATATAAAAAAATTCGGGACATGACATCTCACCCCCCTTAAAGGACATTTGGTCCTCCAAATGACTAACATACCTCTGAAAGAAGGTGCGGATACTGATGCTGCACTTCGTCTCTAAGCTCCCACGTTGCTTCCTCTGGGCGATGATGACTCCATCGAACCTTCACCCAGTGGATGACACGGTTTCTCAACACCTGCTCCTTGGTATCGACAATCCCCACCGGTTGTTCAGTGTACGTTGTATCATCCTGCACTTGCAATGGCTCATATTGCAGCACGTGTGAAGGGTCTGCTACATATTTCCTCAACATAGAAACATGGAAGACGTTATGAACACCCGACAACTCTGGTGGCAGTGCTAACCGATAAGCCACGTCATTAATCTTACTGATAATCTGGAACGGTCCCACATATCTTCGGGAAAGCTTCCTTTTCTGCCCAAACCGCAATGTACCACTCGTAGGTGATACCTTCAAAAATACATGGTCACCAACCTCAAACTTCAACTCTCTCCTCCTTTTATCAGCATAACTCTTTTGACGACTGCGGGCAACCTTCAACCTTTCTCGAATCTGTCTTATCTTGTCACTGGACTCTCCAACCACAGACGGTCCATGAAAACCACGAGCTCCAAAATTCGACCAACATATAGGGGTTCGACATCTCCTTCCGTACAAAGCTTCAAAAGACGCCATGCCAATGCTAGAGTGGTGACTGTTGTTGTACGCGAATTCACATAGAGCCAAACTTTCATCCCAACTAGTCTTGAAATCCAAGAAACATGCCCTTAGCATATCCTCCAATGTTTGGTTTGTCCGCTCTGTTTGTCCATCTGTTTGGGGATGATAGGCTGTACTAAAACTTAGTTTAGTTCCTAAGGCTTCCTGCAGTGACACCCAAAACCGAGATACAAACTTACTATCCCGATCAGAGACAATAGAAACCGGTGCTCCATGCAATCTTACCACTTCTTTAATATACAAATCTACCATTTTCTCCATTCCTTGACCAGTCTTGAATGGTACAAAGTGGGCTGACTTAGTCAAACGGTCCACTATCACCCAAATAGCATCAAATCCGTTTCTAGTATGAGGCAATCCAGACACGAAGTCCATAGTAACGTGCTCCCACTTCCACTGAGGAATCTCCAATTGATGCAAAAGACCCGGGGGTCTCCTATAATCTGTTTTAATCTGCTGGCAGACCAAACATTTTCCAACAAATTCTGCAATACCCTTTTTCATATTCTTCCACCAATAGTGATCCTTTAGATCGTGATACATCTTGATACTGCCTGGATGAATAGTATACCGAGTATAGTGTGCCTCGACCATGATTTCATCCTTCAATTCTGGAAAATCGGGCACATAAATTCTGCCTTTATAATGTAAAATATTATCTTCCAACTTAAAATCGGGCCTATCCTCCATATGATCTTTGATTCTTGTAATCTCGGGGTCTAGTAGCTGGTATTCTCTAATCCTTGGGAGTAATTCGGGTTCCCACGAGAATATACTAGCTAATACTGCTTGCTCACTGATAAGTTGAAAGTAAACATCCATATCTTCCAAACATCGAATCCAGAAGTATTCTACAATTAATCCTCCAGTGAACGCTGCTTTTCTACTTAAAGCATCTGCCACCACATTAGCCTTCCCAGGATGGTACTTTAACCCAAAATCATAATCCTTAATATACTCCATCCATCTCCTCTGTCTCATATTCAAATCACCCTGTGTAAAGAGATACTGAAGGCTTTTATGGTTTGAATGTACTTCAAAAGCGGCTCTGTAAAGGTAATGTCTCCACATTTTCAAAGCAAAGACCACTGCAGCAAGTTCCAAGTCATGGGTTGCATAATTTCGTTCATGATCCTTCAACTGTCTAGACCCATAAGCCACTACCTTCCCATGTTGCATGAGAACACAACCAAGTCCAACTCCATATGCATCAGTGTAAATCACAAAACCATCATCACCAACAGGTAAGGTCAAAATAGGGGCTGTGGTCAACCTTCTTTTCAACTCCTGAAAACTTTGTTCACAATCCTCATTCCACACAAAAAGAACTCCCTTACGAGTCAATCTCGATAATGGGGCTGCCATTGAGGAAAATCCTTCCACGAATCTACGATAATAACCTGCGAGGCCTAGGAAACTTCGGATCTCCGACACTGTTTTTGGTCTATCCCACTTTACAACTGCTTCAATCTTCGCTGGGTCCACTGCTAAGCCTTCCTTAGAGATGATGTGACCAAGAAATCCTACCTGTTCCAACTAAAATTCACATTTACTTGACTTAGCATACAACTGGTGTTTCCTCAATAACTGCAATGAAGTACGAAGATGCTGAGCATGCTCTTCCCGACTCTTCGAATATACAAGTACATCATCAATAAACACCACCACAAACTTATCCAAGTACTATGCAAAAACCCTATTCATCATAGCCATAAAAGCTGCTGGCGCATTTGTTAACCCAAACGACATCACAAAAAATTCATAGTGACCATATCTAGTTCTGAATGCAGTTTTAGAATATCTTGATCTCGTACCCTCAACTGGTGATATCCTGACCTTAGATCAATTTTAGAAAAATATTGAGCACCTTGCAATTGATCAAACAATTCATCGATTCGCGGTAAAGGATACTTATTCTTGATGGTCACTTGATTTAGTTGTCTATAATCAATGCACATTCTCATAGAACCATCCTTTTTCTTCACAAACAATACTGGAGCCCCCCAAGGAGAGACACTCGGTTTAATAAGACCCTTGTTCAAGAGCTCTTGCAATTGCTCCTTGAGTTCTCTCAACTCCACTGGGGCCATTCTATAAGGGGCTTTTGAGATCGGAGTTGTGCCTGGAACAAGCTCAATTGAAAAATCAATTTCACGGACCGGTGGCAATCTGGAATATCATCGGGAAAACCATCTGGAAACTCAGACACCACCAGTATCTCCTCCACCACTTTAGTCTGTGTATCCTCCGTGATAAACGCAATATACCCCTCAGAACCTTTCATCAATAATTTCATAGCCTTAATGACCGAGACCACATGAGTAACAACCTTCTTCTTAGATCCCGCAAATGGCACCTCAGTGCCATTATCAGCTGTTAACTTCACTGTCTTGGCACGACAATTCATAACTGTACTATGAGTAGCAAGCCAATCCATACCCAAAATGGCATCAAAGTCATTCATCGTCAATAGTATCAAATTGGCCTTAAACACAACTCCACTTATCACCAATTTACAATTAGGGTAGTATTTCAAACAACAAACCTTTTTACCCATCGAGGTGGCCACAATTAAATCATACGGCAAATCAATTGCTCTAACACCAATCTTCAAGGCAAAACTAGGGGAAACATAGGAGTGCATAGAACCGGGATCAAATAAAGTTTTAGCATGGGTATCACAAATAGAAATAGTACCTTCCACAATGTTCTCTGCAATATCAGCTTGCTCCTGGGTCATGGCATACACTCTGCCTGCCTGTTGTGGTCTTGATTACTGTCTATTAGGCCCCTGTGGTCGCTGAGGTCCTTTCTGAGGTCGGGGCTGCTGGGGAGGTCGGTACAACTGCATCTGCTGTTGCAACGCCTGGAACCGCTGCTGCGGGGGAGCTGGTGCTATCTGTCTTAGCGGCTGTGCTTGAATAAGAGCCCCTTGTGTAGTTGCTTGCCCATACTGCTAACCTTTCTTCTTAGGGCAATCCTTGACCTGATGATTAGTGTCGCCACAGTAAAAGCACCCCCTTGTCTGTCTCCAACACTTAAAAGTAGAGTGGTTATTGCCACAAATGCCACAAGACTCCCTCCTTTGCTTTTTGAATTGGTGCTGTGGGGTTGGAGACGGAGCAACTTTCTGCTTAGGTTGGCTCATAGGGGCCATGCACCCAATCACCTCCTCTGCCCAATATGCCTTATCCAAATATGCCTGGTAAGTATTCAGAACTTGTGACTTGGCATGAAGGAGTATATCTGGTCGAAGGCCATCGAGGAACCGTCGAATTCTCTAACTTTCTAGAGTGATGAGGGTTGGTGCGAAGCAGGAAAGACAGGTAAACTGTAGCTCATACTCCCGAACAGACAAATTCCCTTGCCTCAATCTATCAAACTCTATTCGCTTTTGAATGCGAACATGTTCCGGTACATACTTCGCACAAAACTGATTACGAAAGGTAGTCCAAGCTACCTCTTCAGCCATCTCCTCATATGTCTCTTTAACTGTAGTCCACCACCTGTCTACTACATCTCAAAACATGGAAGCTGTCAACTTGACCTTCTGTATCTCCGTGCAGACTAGATTTTCAAATATCTTCTCCACTTGAATGAGGAATTCCTCTACCACCATTGGATCTTCACCCCCGTTGAACTCCGGCGGACCCCTTTTCTTAAACTTTTCAAAAATATCATTTGGATCATGGGGTCTGGGGGCAACAACAACCTGAGGCTGCCCAATCCTCTATAAGGCCTCAAGTACACCAGTCTGAAATGCAGCTTGATCCACTACTTGAGGTCGCACCACAGGCGTTGGTTGTGGCATTACCGGTGGCGGAGTTTCATTTACTGCATGAGGGTGGTTCATTCTTTGCACAACCTCCAACAATTGTGCTATTTGTTGATCCTGACGTTGCTGATGGGCTAACATAGTCTGGAGCAGAGCATGTATCGGATCATTGGCGGTACCGCTAAGCTCACCCGACTCCGAACTAGATGGGTTAGTTTTCGTTTTCCTTGTTCTAGGTGCCATGTCTGCAAAACAACCGTTCATTAAAAGACTAAACGACCAAAAATAAGAAAGGTAACAAATTTTGAAACCTCTAACCATGCTAAAGTTCATATACGATTATACCCATGAAAACCCCATCGTCCCCATCTAAAGTTTCTAATCCTCACATCGGACCTACGTTCTAGCATCTTTTAGAACTTCTAAAACTTGACCGTCTCTGATACCATCTGTCACACCCCCAAAACTGGGCCGGATCCAAACCCGGTTCCAGGGGTGTGAGAATTGGGGCCAATTAAAATTTTTCTAAACATAAACAGCACGGGCCCCAATTCCGGGTGGATCGAAGTCCTTCGTGAGGCTATGCTTGGTGATCAAGCAACCATAATCACACGCGGAATTAAAATCCATGCTCATCGCAGACGGATATTACATCACAATAAGATAATCAATCTCATTAATAATAAAACCAGAGTCAAGTGCTTCGAAGCATCACAATTAGAGTTAAAATTTCAAAACAACCAAACTTAAATTAATAAACTAACGGCCCAGACATGGCCTTATTACATAATCTAAGGTTTTCGAATTCAGCACCGCACTAGAACACCTCAGATGATGTCATCGGTGCTCCACTCAACAACTCCGCCATCTGGCGGAATTTCCTGCTTCGCATGACCCTCCGGTTCGGCACCGGCAACGGAACCTAGACACCCAAAAGTAGTGGGTCAGATTGACATAATCTGGCAAGAGGGTAAGCTGCAAATAATGGATTAGTCAACTGAATTAAATGATATATTCATTATGAACCAAAATAAATCAGATGCAAACCCCAATGGCATGAATGTGCAGAAACGGATATACCCGTAGATAAATATGCAGAAACGGGTAATCCCGCATACAGATAACAGAAACGTGTAATCCCGCAGATAATAACAGAAACGGGTAATCCCGCAGATAATAACAGAAGGCACAACTGTATACTATTATCCACAGTATACACTGACCTGATGGCGTACGTCCACCTCCGAACTGCAGTCGGTCAAATACATATATACAAATATATTTATTTATAAATACATACGTATATCAATGCAGAATGAACCATGATATGAAACCCTCAATCCCAACATTCAATCCAATATCATTTTGAGTATTTAGAGTACTTAAATTTGAAAGTGTATTATGAACGTGTGTCAATTCAAATTCTTAAGGGTAAGCACTAATCCACCAACGGTCAAGTTAGATAAATATGCACATGAGAACTAACTCTCTATCACAATGGAAATATGAGTCCACGATGCCGATATACTACTTTTGGTGCCTATCATGTGGTGCATCCCGAACCTCACATTCCCATTCTGCATTTAGTCTAATTCTCATGTGAACATTCAACTAACATTCCTAAAAGTCATAATTCATCTAATCCAATTATATATAATTAGTATGTTTTATTAATTGGGTAAAAGATGTTTAAATTACAAATCCAAATTTAAATCAAGTTTATGATCAAAGGGGGAAAGGGAATAATTAATTCCTTAGTTATCATTGTTGTGTACAAATACACCTTATTAATTTATACAAAACTAAAGGTATAACTCCCGGGCCCCAGTTTGAAATCAAACTCAGATTAAAACCCAAATTAGATGCATAAACACAATCTACATAAGATTTATTCATCCCCAATTGCATCTTAGTTAATTTCTAAGCAAACTAAATAAAGTAGAAATCACAATTACATAATTTCCAATTAAATTTCTAACCAATCCTAACTAAATTTCTAATAACATTGAATTAAAATTTAATTTAATATGACCTAACCTCCACTAATATACTAAACCATTAATCAAAATATAATACTGTAATGTTTATATTTACTAACATAAAATTCTAATTACAATCATATAAATATATATATTTTAAAGAAAAAAACAAGTGGGCCTAATTACATCAACCTGGCCCAACCGCAGCTGGGCCCAACAACACCCGGGCCAGGCGCTGCCAGGACCAGCCGGGCTAGGCCCGGCCTGGCAGGCACCATGCCCGGGCAGCAGCATGGCAGCAGCGCCTGCCCCCTCTTTTTTTTTTCTTTTTTTTAATCAAAACTATATATATTCTTTTTATAAAACCTGAAATCAAATCCATGAGTTATGCTTATTGCAACAAAAAGCGTATAAACAAATCTCCATTATTAATCTATAACCTCAAAGATTTTTACCCAAATCAGATAAAATCATATAGACAACATGTGATTTAGAAAAACAACCAAGAAACATTATTTGCATTCATCCACTTGCCTGGATTTTGAAGCCAAAGTAGATCTGAAGATCAAAGCTTGGAAGAGCCCACCTTGGTTTCCCCCTTAGAAAGCCTCTAGGGTTTTGGTTGAAGAAGAAAAGAAGAGGGTTGGAGAATGGGGAAAAAACCCTAAGAGTAGAGTTTATATAAAAGAGGGGGTTTTTCTAAATTACAAGGAAGGGCCCCCTGCTTTCTAGTGGGTTTTAAGAAATTTCAAAAAGAGTCCTCTGGCCCAAAAAGGGTCCATTAACTCAAGCCCCATTGGTGTTAAATCAATCTATCTGACCCTCTTAACCTAACTCAAACCCGACAAACGGTGTGACCCAATATAAAAAAATTCGGGACATGACATACAGTTTGATTTGAACTACTTTGAGGATGTGTTTAACCTCCTTCAATTGAATCCCTATGATGTTCATGTAGTTAGGATTGAGGGTAATCATGGTTTAACTAAGGTGCTTCAAGACCCATCAGAATCCCCTCGGCAAAAATGATTTCGAGCTTGGAAATTATAGCTTCAATTTAAAAGAGTGAAGGAGATCTATTACTTATCGATCTCTGATCGATCTCTTCACATAAGTAGAGAACTTAAGAGTTCTTTTCAGGTACTATACCAAGCTACCAAGATGGAGTTGTTTTCAATTTTTTTTTTTTTGTTTTTTTTTGTTTTTTTGTTTTTTGGCTAACTTGTGCTAGAGGTGTGGTTTTTTATGTAAATTGGGGTATGCCCCATTGGGACCTTCAGATTAAAGGACCAATTTTGTATAGTAATTTTGAGAAAATAAAGAATAACTTATATTTCAAAAAATAATAATATGAAATTGCGGAGTGGAGAATAGTGGGGGAGATTTTTTGGATGGGAGACGCTTGAATTTTTGGTGTGTTTGATGAAGACCCGTCCATTTCGTGTGTCACGGTTTGTGTATGATTCAGATAGCTGGACTTGACTTTTTCTCAATCAACTGATGTCCTCGTCGCACTTTTTGTCCTCATTTCCCCCCAAACTAATAAATGCAAAGGCATAAACCCATTTAACCAAGGCAACTCAACGTAGATTTCTTCCAAGTTAAAAGTATCTTAACAATAGTAGTTTTTTTTAAGAATAAAAAAATAATAGCTAATGACTTGGACGTGGACTCATGTAGCGTTATTTGTGGGTTGGTTCGGGCCAGGCTAGGGGAAATCCTTGCCTGGACCGAATTTAGAAACATCGGCATATATCAATAGAAGCTCAACACAGGTCTTGAATGTAAGTCCCAGCCCGTCTATTTAGTGAATCAAGTCAGGTCGAACTAGCCGTTTGGGCTTGCTAGCAATTCTTTAGAGAAATCATTTCTAAATTACAAGTGCTCCTTATTCTCGTCAGGCTTTAGGCTTTCTATCCCTTAATCAAGCCTGACCCAAATGGTAAAACCTATAGTTTATATTCAACCCTGGGCTAAAGGAGCATGGTCCCAGATTAGGTTTGTACTAGCCATGTTGGCCCATCTTACAAGCACCCATGAAAACAAGCAAAATCCAGCCAAAATTTTCACAATCCACGCACTCTAAAAATTAAAGTACAAGTCTATGTGGGAATAGAAGGCTGAACTTGTTGATAAGGCACCTTGGTGGGAGCCCTTTGCACTTTATAATCATATGTCCTAGGCCCTAGCTAGTGAGCTAACCAAGCAAAAAAAAAAAAAAAAAAAAAAAAAACCAAAATACTAGTCTATGTCAAAGAATAAGTACCATCGGCCAGTCAAAGGAATATGTGAAGCGTAAAAAACACCTTGGGCGTAAACTCACCTTCATGTGGTGCTTTTTTATTTCTTCCATTTTTATCCAATGCATGTACAAAATATTTGTTTTTATGCTCAGAGAAATATTTTTTGTCCCCAAGAAAAAAAAATTCCTTTCTTCTTTGTAACACTACACATCACATTTTTGGGATTATTAAAGTTCTGATCTCAAGATCATTATTAAAGTTCTCTCATTTTGCACCACGAAAAAAGACAGTGAGGACAACTTTGCATGTGGACCAACATGGTGCCAAGTAATTCATTACTCAACGCATATTTCTCACGTCAAATGAATGAATCATCACCAATATCATAGCATTATCCCATCATAATGGAATCAGCAAATGAACGAAGGAATAAAAGAATCACATTTGAATATTTGTATAAAATATTAACAGAGCGAACTTATACAAAAATGATTTTATACGGCAACTTAACTTGCCTCTAGAAAAATTCAAAAGAGTTTACTTGCAAACTCCTCCGGTTTAGAAGAGTCTTCATCGTTATATCTCATTGAAGGAGTAGTAAGATCTCTAAGCTCTTGAAAGCTTCTTCCTAGCTCAATTGCCACTTTCATCTCAAACATCTCTCCATTCTCTCTCTTGTGTACATCTCTTTCATTGAGATTTGATTCAATCCTCTCTTCCAATAAGCGAAAGAATCCTGCACTGTTTCGATACATCTCAAAAACCATCCCAACTTGCCCACCATGTTCAAATGTGTTGACGATGCTCGCCAAAGCGCCACCTGCGACTCCAACCAATGCAGCCCATGACCCATGCGATGAAGACCCTGCCAATGCGGTACCTAGAGCTGCAAGACCAGTGAGCAGAGGACCTGATGTGGCTAGGATCCTATTTATTTTGAGCACCAACTTGCTCAATCTCATATAGTCTGCTGTATCCTTTCTCTTCAAGACTCCAAGTACTCCTCTCATTTCCTCTTCAAGACCGTGACTCCAACCATTCTTGCTTTTTTGCTCCGAAAGAAGCTGCTGCTGCGGCCTTTGCTTTCGCTCCGCAGGCCACCATCTTGTGGGCTCAACTGTAGCTGGGAACTTGTCTAGCATTCCCGGGAGCAGTGGAAGCGGGTAGGCCTTGTCTAGTGCTAGCATCTTCTCCATTGCATCATCCACATCCTTGAGAGTCGGAGTGCCAAGGGTGAGGGAGCTGCGGATTTGCTCGTGGAGCTGGCGGAACAAGCGTGATGCATTCCTTTGCTCTTCTGCAAGTTGGGAGGGCTGAATCTTGTTCACCACCAACAGAAGTCCCGTGGCCGCCGAATACAAGAGTGTTGAGGTAAGCTTCATCACAAACACAAAATTTGTCCCTGTTGGTATCATCGAGAGCCCGGCCATCGTGGCGGCGGTAAGAGTAATGGCATTGATAGAGTTCAAGAGGAGGTTGTTCCAGTTGTTCCTCTGCTCGCCGATGTTGGCGTGCATCTGGACCCTATCGGCAACCGCCTCTGCGATTGCGTAGAGCTTGGTTACAGCCATGTCAATGGCATCCTTGTTCTCTGTCGCGGTCCTCATTCCTAAGACTTGAGGATTGGTTTTGTGCTTCATTCGGTTGGGAAAGTGAAGCTCCTCCATGTTGGCAGTTCGTAGGTTTGGGATTGATAGGTGAAGGTTAGGAAATTTAGGGGCGCTGAGAGTTGCAAAAACTCTCTTGTCAGAGGAAGATGATGAAGAAGAAGAAGAAGATGATGATGAGGTTATGAGATTGAAGGACGCTTGAAGGGTCGCCATTTATGCTTCCTCTTTTGGCCTTTGGCTTTTGGCTTTGTGTCTTAAAGATGAAGAGAGAAAGTTGATGGAGAATACGTGAAGTGAAGGAGGGCTTTATATAGATGGGGAAAGTTTGAATTTTCCAGTGGTTGAAGGATGACCTGACCGTGTACGCTGAACGTTTGTTTTACATTCAGAAATTTTGACGAGAAACGTCGGTCAACCACATCTGCCTTACGGATGCGAATGAGAACCAGCAATCAAGAAGCGGTCCATCAAGAGATACAAAGGCTGCATGTGGATGTGGGGTAGAGTAATGTAAAGTAAATCTAAAATCAAGAAAGAATAATGTATGATGGATTATGATACTTTTTATTTTTAGTTACTTAATATGGAATTTTTTTTACTTCTTGTATAGAAAGTAGAGTTTTTTTATAATGTATTGAAAACTTTTTGACTTTTTTTAAAAAAGCGTGAGGGAAATTTAAATTTTTTTAAAAAGAAGTGGAAAATTTTAATTTTACTCTACTCTAGTTTATGTCACATCCAAACATGCCCAAAGTGTATGGGTTGGGGACCCAGACGGTGCTCGAGAATATGCTCCTGACTCCTGAGCGATCTGAACCTTGGTGGGGCCGGCTCCAATTAATCTTCACCTTGCTACTCATAGATCCTTGTGAATTGGGAGTCATCTGAAACTAATATTGATCAAACCATCTTCTATTTTTGGATTATTAGGTTGCAACTTATGGTCTGTTTGTTTAGAAGAATTCTGCAAATAATTTGAGTTGGTGGGGTTCCTTTTTACATATTATGAGACAACTTGTCCCCATTATTTGAAAAATATCATGTTTCTTAACAAGTATTTTAGAATCCCAGCTACATGAAAGGTCTTCGGCTGGTTTCGTTAGAGGAATTTTTGACTGGAATTGTGCTTATTTGGAATTTATGACATGCTTTGTAGCTTTCGTCCCCAGCATTTCAAATGCCCTATTTGATATAATAATTAAGAATTCTATCTCACATGAAAAGTCACTTTTAATTTTATGAGTTCCACAAATTCTAGCATTCCAAAGGCTAGAAGTGAGTTGAGCATTTAGAATTTTACTTGGAGGGTAGCATTTGGAAATCTTTGAACTCTCCTAAATAAGATCATAATTCTTGCTTCGGAGACTTCTGCAAATTCGAAATGCCGCCCCTCAAAAGTAGAATTCCAATGCTCCACCGTTTAGAATTGGGAATGCTGGATTTTTTAGAGTTCATAAGGTTGAGAGTGACTTTTCATGTGGGTTAGAATTTTGAATTCTTTTATTAAAAAGGGCATTTGAAATCCTCAGCGGACAAAAGCTAAAAGCATATTAGAAATTTCCAACTGGCTCAATCCCTATCATAAATGCCTCTAAACAAACACGCCCTTAAATGACCTTTGGAATTCAAGAATTCCAACCCTTTTAGCTTTTTCATGGAATTCTTGCATGCTTGAGTACAATGGAGAAATTTGGGATTCCACAATGCTGGAGAACTTCAAAATTCTTTAGACAAGAATTTTATGAATTTCATTATAAAACTTCTAAGGCTTGTTTAGTATATAGGAAGAAAAAAAAAAGCAACTTATTTGGCAATTCCATGGAGCGGATCTTTTAGAATTTATGTGGGTCACTTTTGGAATTGTGGTACATGGGACCTGCTTAGAAATTTTAATGTGTATAGACAACCTTTTAGCAATTAAAACTTGGGGCCCATCTTTAATGAATTGCAGCATGTGCCCACATCTAAAAATATGTGGTGAAGTTCCATAATTTTAATTGTCCTAATTGAAGTGTTTTCAAATCCTGCCACCCCTTTGACATTTTTCGAAATCTAGATTTTGGGTGGGTCGTACATTATAATTTCTAAATGTAGATCACATTTTCCACAATCACTAAAGGTTAATAACATGTTGTAATTTCTAAAGGTGAGTCCAACATATCTCAATTTTTAATGTGGGCCGAATGTCATAATTTCTAAATGTTGGTTGAGATATCAAAATTTTTAAGGTGAGCTCATGATATAATTCCTAAAGGGGAGACCTTTATTCTAATTTCAAAAGGTGGGACCCACATCCCTAAGTACCTACACGAAATTAGGGATGCATGAAATTCTCATGCAAGAAATTTAGCATAAGTGAAACAGGAATTTAGAAATCTCTAAGTCTAGTAGCACTCTAAAACTCCATCATTTTGAGTTCCAAGACCCAATCAGACATCATCTTTATCATGTACAAAGATTAAGTTGGAGTCGGCTATATGAATTTTTTTCTATTCCAATCAGTTTTAAGTTAAATCCTCAAATAAATCGCACATCTTCAAATGTATTATCCTAACTATGTTGAAGTTTTTGAACTCCGCATTTTGAAAATTTGAGTTTCCAAGCGCTACTAGAAATGAGTTCCATAAATTCTTACTGTTTTTATTTTTATTAACGTAGTGTGACCCTTTAAGCTGGACTAATATCTTCGGCCCCAGGGGGTTAGGTAAATCCCTTGTAGCCCAAATGTAGTAGTGTAGCTCGAACCCATAACTTTCGATAGCAAGCCGTGGTCCTAGGCCAGCTGCGCTACTCTTCGAAGTTTTATTAAGAAGTGACCATTTGGAAATACTAAAATTCCTAAATTCTCAAAATATTTCAAAATTCCTAGCAATAGAAATTGCTGTCATAAATTGAACATCAAGCTCCAACACGAGGATGCCTAATTTTTGTATAAATCTCACTTAATATATCTCATTTTCAGGAATAGGCAAAATAAGAATGGCTTGTTGTGTGGATTATAGGTGTCAACCAAATATCACTTTTGGAGGTCATCCTCACTCTTAAAACAAGTGCCTCAAAATATAATGGCTGACACAGGATGGGTGTGTGGCAGGGTCAAAATTGATCACAGGTGGACCCGACCTTAGAGTAGTTCTTATCCTTGCTTTGCAAGGTAATTTGTGGAGGTGTATAGTAATGAATCCATTAAGGTGCTGACAGTAGTCAACGAACAGTCTAAATTCGGGGCAGGACCACATTCGTCTGGCACGGTCCAAGTCTCGAACCCATACGCTTGCATCCCTTTTATTATATGGAGCGCTTCCTTTTGACTCAGTCCAATTCGAATTCCTCAATCAATTGCAGTCGAATGGTAATTAGGGTTGACGTCAAACTCGCTTAAAGTCAAAAGTCAAAACATACGGTCCGGGTCCTCAACTCACTGGCTTGCAAACCCCTGGGGATTGCACTGGTTGGGTCTTCATCAAATGGGTTATGACCTACATTGGTTGGAGTTGCAGGTGGGGTTCTGGCGAGCACCATCAACACATTAGAGCATGGCGAGCAGATTGGGATGGTTTTTGAGATGTGTAGGAACTGTGCTGGATTCTATCGCTTCTTGGACGAGAGGATTGAACCCAATCTCTACGAAAAGGATTTCCAAAAGAGTGAGAATGGATCGAGCTGCTTGAGATGATGAAAGCGGCAATTGAGATAGGAAGAAGCATTCAAGAGCTTAGAGATATTGGTCATGTAGAAAAAAATATGCTTTGATACCAAGTTGATGAATGCACAGGTATTACTTTGATGAAATTGGAATTCGTATTCACCGAATACTAAAGCTTACAGCAGCAAATACTCAGCTTTGAGTTCTGTCTACGAAGGTTGGTAGAACATAATTCTAAAGTTTCAGTGGTGACAGAGGAGACGAGGAGTGTGTTATTGTACATGTGTGGTTTCTACAGCCAAAGGGCCATACAGAGTCCTTCCTTAAAATCAAATGACCTAAACACTTATATATTAATCCAAACCTCAAAATAGCAAGAGACTTCTCCACACCAAACACTTAAAACTCTTGATTGAAAAATCTTCTTCACACACTATACTTCCTAAACAAACTACCACAACACAACCTTATAAAGTATGCTAAAATATATATGGGGAATCTTCGAAGACACTACAAGTTACAATAGAGCAATGAACCATATCAAATACTGAAAGTTGAATATAGCAGTGAACTACAATAAATTCTTACCACTAAATGGACCAATGAATCATCCATAATACTTTGCCTTTTCTATATGACCTTTAGACTTCCCAAAGTGGCTTTTGGATTTCCAAAGAGAGTTTCTTTATTTTCATACTAAAATATTAAAAGTAATAATTCCAACAGGTCTTGCTTCTATAGGATACAAAGATGAACTCTCTTCTATCTCGGAGGAGTTTGCACGGAAGCTATTAATCTGAATTTTACAAGAGTCTGATCCGATTGTTGCATTATATCATCTTTAGTATATGTTTAAATCGTGAGGAGTAGCTCACCTTGAAAACCAATGAGAAGCTACAAGAATTGAAAAAGAAAGATTTCATTGATTCAGGAAACACAAGTGAGATTATAGGGGAATTAGATATTTATACAAGAGCTTCCTGCAACCAAAATCTTCTCCAACTAATCTCCACAACTAATTCTCAGTTACAGCTCAACTAATTACTTTCACAGTTAAAACTGACAATCTCTAGCTGGGCAATTGTGCCAAATGATATAAGACCCATCCGATTGGAATCAATTGAGTTTAAGTAGGTTCGATCTTTTGTTTTGTTCAATAGCCTTCTTCAAACTGATGGTGCTATTAGCAACACACAATTTGGATCTAATGTACTGGAGTCTATGATCAGGATGAAGACCCTTAGTGAATAGGTCAGCAATCTGACAAACTGATGAAGCATATTCAATGGACAAATCATTGCGAAGAACTTGTTCACGCACAAAACGATAATTGACTTCAATGTGTTTAGATCATGTATGAAACACAGGATTGGATGCAAGAGAGATAGATGATACATTGTCTCACCATAAAGAGGGTCGATGAGCAAGGTAGACATGAACATCCTTTAGTAGAACCCGAAGCCAAGATAATTCAGCAGCTGCATGGGCTAATGACTTGTATTCTGCTTTAGTGGTAGAACGAGCAACCGTTGGTTGTTTTCTAGCACACCAAGAGACATGAGTAGTGCCATGAAAGATGTAGTAGGTAGAGGTTGAGCGGCAATCAATTGGATCACCAGCACAGTCTGCATCACTATAGGCTGTGAGGCATAAAGAGGCTCGATTGATCTGTAGCCCAAAAGTTAAGGTCCATTTCAAATAACTAAGGATCCTCTTGTGATTTACAAAATCAACTTCTGTGTGACAATGCATTTTCTAGCATGCAAGATTAATGGCAAAGGAAAGGTCTGGTCTGGTTAGTGTGAGGTATTGTAGTGCTCCGGCAATGCTTCTATAAGAGGTTAGATCAACTATTGGAAGAGACTCAGAAGTAAAACAACATTTGTAATTTCAAGGTGATCCAACTGGTTTGATCCCAATCATGTCTGTGTGGAGTAACAAATCAATGGCATACTTGGTTTGAGACACAACCATGGTTATAGAAAAATGCCGATATCGATACGTTTTGGCCAATACCATCCCAATATTTCATTATGAAATGGTATCGGGATCGGTCTACAAAAATATAGCTAAAATATAGTGATATATTAGTATAAATTTCAATAGATCGGCCAAAACGATATATTGACCGATGTTTTCAAAATATCAACCGATATTTTATAAAAGCATCAAAGCCCTAATTTTTCCATCTGTCTCCCTTTTTACTCATCTTCCCCTTTCCAAAAATGCCCACGCTGCTACTCCTCTTCCATTAACTTCAAACACATCACAAAATCAATTATTTTGGTGGATTTGGTCTAAGAAAATCAACCAAACAAATCTACAAAGGTAAGTATATTATATTTCTTGTATTTTTTTTAAAAATATTTGTTCAATAAGAGACAAAGAGTTTAGAAGTGATCCATGATGATGATTTCACTTATTTTTTGTTATGGATTTACACATTGTGGTTAGTGAGTGTAGATCTATTATTTGGTATTTTAAAATTTTAGGCTTCTAATTTTTTTTGAGATTTAGAGTTTTTCTAATGTTAAAGACTAGTAAATGTTATTTTTAATTTTATTTGTACGCAAATACATGATTTTATGAAGCAAGTTTGATAGATTTAGCAGTAGAATACATAGATCTACAAGATGTAGACTTTTTACGTTTATTTATTTTCGGATTATTGAATATTTTAATATTAAAATAAGATTTTTTGAGGATTTAACCACAATTTTATTTTTTTATTATATACTTCATGTATGATATGAATATGAGAATTTTTCATTTTTTTCAAAATATTATGTAAATATTTTTATATTTTCAAAATTTATTTTCTTGTATTAAATAATAATTTAATATTTAAAAAGAATATTATGAGGATTTCACTACAATTTTTTTAAGTAAGTATAATCTTTATATACTTCATGAAAGATTACTTTTTCATTGTTCTTTTATGTAATTAGCTTTATATTTTTAAATTTATTTTCTAATAATTTAATATTAAAGTATTATATATTTAGATTTTCACTATAAATGTGGTTTCTTAATTTTATATAATCATTGTACACTTCACATAAGCTAATTTTTTTAGGATTGTCTTATCATTTTTGTGATTATGTGATATGTCAAAATTTTTTATATTTCTGAATTTATTTTTGGATTGTTAAAACATGAAATTAAGAAAAATAAATAATTAATGTAACATTTAAAATATGCCCTTTTGAGATTCCAAATGCTTTATATAAATGTATTAATTTCCTTGTTTCATTATATTTTGGACCTTAGTTCAAATGTTTTATAAATTGTGCCATGTTTTCTTTTGTTTTGAAGAAACTAGATCAAAATGGTATTTGATATTGATCCGGCGTGGAACAATTGTGAAGAAGTTGGAAATAAATATAAGATTAAATGTAATTATTACCAAAAAATTATAAATGGAGGGATAACTAGATTGAAACTGCACTCGGCTCATAAGTAAGGCGAAGGGGCAAAGTGTCCTCAAGTGCCACCACGTGTGAAAGAAGAAATGCAAGAGTCATTGGATGTAGGAAAACAACAAAAGGTTGTTAGAGAGAAAAGAAGAGAGGAGGGATTTGAAGCAAATAAAGAAGAAGTTTTTGGGTATAAAGAGGGAGAAATTATTTCCTCCAACGATGATGAGGATCCAAATTTGAGGAGGGCTAAGAAAGAAAGTTTGAGGTCACTTCAGGTGGAGGAGGAGAGAAGAAGGATATAATATGAAGCAGCCATAAGAGGTGGCCAATATGATGAGGGTGGCTTATCTGGGTCCCGGGGAGTGGGTTTGTGTAGAGCATTTAATTAAAGACATTCCCGCCCATTAGATAATAAGGACGATGATGAACTTCCAACACAGGCACCTCGTAGGCCAGCTGTGGTGAGTCCAATGGACCTTTTTACATATAGAAAACCAATAGCTAAGGAACCCAGCATTGTAAAAGCACTGAAGGGGAAATTTAATACAGTAAGAGAAACTTTGGTAAGAGCTACTGAAAAGTTCTTTTTAGATGCGGTCATGCACCAACCTTCCTTATTTTAGCACCATGCTAGATGCAGTAGCGGAACATGGTCCTGGTATGAAGGCACCCGCCGCATATGAGATTGGTCATTTCTGTGTTAGAAAAGAATATGAGGTGTTACAGCTTTAGGTGGAGACTTTTAGGAGGATATGGAAAGAAAGGAGCTATACATTAATGTGTGATGTTTGGATGACCTTCACAAAACGTCATCTCTTGAAGATTTTAATTTATTGCCCTTTGGGAATAGTTTTTATCAAATCAATTGATGCAACTAATTATGTTCAAGATGCTAGATACATTAATAAGTTGTTTAATGAAGTGATTAATGATATTGGAGCAAACTATGTAGTTCAAGTTATCATCGATAATGTTACAAATATGAAGAAAGTAGGAATGATGCTTATGCAACAGAAAGCAAATATTTTTTTGTCACCATGTGTAATACATTACATAGACTTTATGCTTGAAGAAATTGCCAAAGGAAAAGTCATGAAATAAGTGTTTGAAAAGATAAAGAAAGTCACTAATTTCTTTTATCAATCTTATAGACTTGTTTCAATGATGAAGAAGTTTACAAACAATCATGAATTGCTACAGCCTGACATTACTCGATTTGCCACCCCCATTTTAGCCATTGAGAGTATTTACAAATATAGGGAGGGCGTCTCGAATTCATCAATTAGAAAAATGGATGAATTCTAAGTGAGGAAAGCGGCCAACTCTCTTAGCAGAAGAAGTATGCAAGACCATTGAATCCAATAAGATTTGGGTTCATGTTAAAAATTGCTTAAATGCTCTTGAACAAATTGCTTAAATGTTCTTGAACCTTTAATGAAAGTTCTTCGATTGGTTGATGGTGATGATAAGCTAACTATGGGCTTTCTACATGAGGTCATGGAGAGAGCAAAGATGACTATTAAAGCAAATTACAGATATTATACCAAACATTGGAAGACCACCGACGGTCGTTGGGAGATTTAATTGCATCATTACTTACACATTGCTGGTAAGTGGAGATAATGAGCCACCAATATATAATACAGCTGAGCATTTTTTTGGTGCTATAGACTTAGATCCCCATCATGGTTATGTAAGATGTGTCTTACAACCTGAGACAGGGGTTGGTAGTAGCATTAGTCAAGGAGGGGGGAAGGTATTTTCGCAGGTAATGTTGGACAACAGCAGGCTATGTATGGATATAACCCTCATTGGCCAACTCAACTACCTCTGGTTTCACCGTCACAACTATGGTATGAGCAAGGAATAATACAACGTGAGCCCCAATAAGCTTTATTCCTCATGAATTTCTTAATTTAAATTTGGGCCCCTAGCCATCTCAATCTACTGAGGATAGCTCATTATAATATGAAGGGATCTTCGTTCCTCAGCAACAATATCAATATGGAGCATGAGAGTGGAGTGGAAGAGTTTGGATCATATTATTATAATCCATACCAAAGAAGAAGAAATGATGATGACGATGATATTGAGTCTACACGACACTCCACTTAGAATTAGGGTATGCATTTATTCTCTCCAATTGATTTATTTTATTGTCATTATGTCATGTGCTATGTTAATGTTCATGTTCTTGAATTTTTCAACTTTCTTGATAATTTAGTGATGAATTGATGATTGATGAATGATGACTGATAAATTATGATAGGGTAACTATATAAAATACAAGTATAACAACTATATATAAATTATAAATAAGATGTATTTCTAAAATTACACACTAACAGATAGTTCATACTTCATAAGTTATAATTATGGTTCTTACCAAAAAAAAAAAAAAAACAATTTCAGATAAGACAGCAATACAGGATGTCATAAGTTAGGGGGACCGATAATTTGATTTATATTGGTTACTAATGAAAAGAAATTGTTTTCTAGCCTTTTCTAGTAGTTTGGATTTTTTGGATATTTTTTCAATTTTTTTATTAAAAAAATTCACACTGTGACAACCGCAACGAACCGTGAACCACGACCGATACCAATACTGTATCGGTTTTGTGGACCGATTGAGCCTGTGACTGATATCGGGATTTTCATCCATGGACACAACTGACCAAATCGATTATATGTAATTTCAAGGCCAAGGAAGTATGTAATTTGCCCAGATCTTCCATTTCAAAAACACGATTGAGTTGAGTGATCAACAACTAAATATATGAAAAATCATTACCAGTCACAACCAAGTCATCTACATAAAGAAGCACCAATGTGATGGAACTCTGTACATGTTTGATAAACAGAGATGGATCTGCGTATGTAGAAAGAAATCCCAAGGCATGTAGATAATTTGCAGACCGAGTATTCTAGGCACGAGGTGCTTGTTTTAGGCTATAAGAGAGTTATGTAGCTTGCATAAATGAGTAGGAAACGTAGGGTCTATAAAACCTTGAGGTTGCTCCATATAAATGTCTCTTCTAAAAGCCATGTAGAAAGGCATTTGTGACATCAAATTGGTGCAAGTGCCAGTTGTAATGGACTGCTAGAGTTAAACTTAACTCTGATTGTGCCTCGTTTAACAACTGGGCTAAATGTTTTAGTATAATACACTCCATATTGTTGATGAAATCCTTTTGTAACGAGGTGAGCTTTATACCTGGCTATAGACCCTTCAGGATAGTGTTTTAGTTAAAACACCCAATGACAGCCAACTATATGCTTATCTAGTGAAGAAAGAACTAGTGACCATGTGCCGAGTGTTTGGAGAGCAGAAAACTCCTCAGAGATGGCTTGTTTCCACTTCGGATGTTTGGAGGCTTCAGTATAGGAGGAGGGCTCTGTGGAGATGTACTATGTATTGGTAGATAAAGCAGCTGGATGTTTGGTAATGAAGAAAACTTTCTTGAAAGTTCCAGCTTTTGACCGTGTAGTCATGGAATGAGTGTTGGGGATAACCCTGGAACCAGAGTCATTGTAGGAGCAAGCTTTATTGAAAGAGTGGAAGGGGTGAAGCGTTTAGGATTTGGAGTGGTAATTCTTGAAACAGGACTAGAACTATTTGAGGTAGATACCAAATATGGTTTGGAGGCGGTAATTGTAAGATGAGAAGGAAGAGTTTGAGTGTCTGCAGGCAGAGGAGTTGGGAAAATAGGTAATGATAAGGGTAATGGTATAATGGAGTTTGAAGAAGAAATTGGTAATGGAGACTTATGAGTGTGAGAAGGTGTAGTATCAGAAGGTTGTCTGGAAGAAGTATTGATTTTGGCTAGAAGCCAGGATGACAAACAAGGAGAAGGTTCCATAGTCGTCAAGGAGGAAAAGGGAAAGGAATTCTCATTGAAAACCACATGACGAGAGACATATGAGACTTGAAGTAATGTCTAGACACCTGCATTCCTTGTGATTAAGACTACATCCAATGAACACACAGTTTTTAGTCCTTGGATCTAGCTTATGTCTATTATAGGAACAAAGCCATGGAAAGCAGAAGCAACCAAAAACCCAAAGAGTAGAGTAATTTGGTTCCTTTTGAAAAACCTGTTTCCAAGGGGAGTGAAACTGATGCTTCTTCATGGACATCCTGCGAATAAGATAGGTAGCAGTAGTAAATGCCTTTGCCCAATATTTTAAAAGCATTGAGGCTTGAAATAGGAGGGTGAGACCTATCTCTACAACATGCCTATTTTTCCTCTCATCACACCATTTTGCTCTGGTGTATGGGGGCATGAAAACTGATGTACAATGCCTCATTCATTGAAAGAGTTTGGAACGTTGAATTCTTATATATGTTCCCCCCACTGCCACCCCTCTCCACACCCCCCCCCCCCCCCCCCCCCCCCCACCCACAAACACCACCATCAGAGCAAAACTGTTTGATTTAAAAGTAAAGCAAATTCTCAACTTGTTGCTTAAAAGATCAGAACAGAAAGAAATCATCTGATTTACATACCAAAGGAATTAACCAAGTGTACTTTGTAAAGTTCATCCACAAACAGTATGTAATAATGGACTCCATTTACAGACAAAACAGGTGATGGTCCCTAAACATCACCAAGTATAAGCTCATGGGGGTGTTTAGTAATAGATTTTGAAGCAGCAAATGGTAGTTTATGGCTCTTGCCAAATTGACAAAATTCACAAAAATCTAGTAAAGAGATTCCATGAATTGGTAAAGCAGCAACAAGTCTATGTAGGGTTGAGGAAGAAGGATGCCCAAGGTGACGATGCCAATTGTTCATAGAAGTTCTTTGATCGATGTGTGGACTCCAAGTACAAGGTCTCGATGTAGTTTTATCTGGTATACCACATATGGAGAGAGTGCAATACAAGGATTTTTTATTCGAAGAAAGAAACTCCTTTAATTGTATTGTGGACTATTCTTAACAAAATACAGATTGTATATCTTGGTCTATCATTGCCTAATAGATATGCCAGCAAGTGGGAACTGCCTTCTATAGGCCACACTATTGTTTCAAAGGCTAAGATAAATAGCCATTCTGGATATACTTTATATATTTCTCACTTACTTCCTACATTGATAGGTATTTTCTAGAAAGATATGGGTAAACTGGAAAATGGCTTAATACAGTTTGATTTGGACTACTTTGAGGATGTGTTTAACCTCCTTCAATTGAATCCCTAAGATGTTCATGTAGTTAGGATTTAGGGTAATCATGGTTTAACTAAGGTGCTTCAAGACCCATCAGAATCCCCTTGGCAAAAATGATTTCAAGCCAAGAAATTACAGCTTCAATTTAAAAGAGTGAAGGAGATCTATTACTTATCGATCTCTGATCGATCTCTCCACATAAGTACAGAACTTAAGAGTTCTTTTTAGGTACTATACCAAGCTACCATGATGGAGTTGTTTTCAATTTGTTTTTTTTTTTTTTTTTTTTTTTTTGTTTTTTTTGTTTTTTGGCTAACTTGTGCTAGAGGTGTGGTTTTTTATGTAAATTGGGGTATGCCCCATTGGGACCTTCAGATTAAAGGACCAATTTTGTATAGTAATTTTGAGAAAATAAAGGATAACTTATCTTTCGAAAAAAATAATTAATATAAAATTGTGGAGTGGAGAATAGAGGGGGAGATTTTTTGGATGGGAGAGGCTTGAATTTTTGGTGTGTGTGATGAAGACCCGTTTGTTTTGTGCGTTACTGTTTGTGTGTGATTCAGATAGCTTGACTTGACTTTTTCTCAATCAACTGATGTCCTCATTTCCCCCCAAACTAATAAATGCAAAGGCATAAACCCATTTAACCAAGGCAACTCAACATAGATTTCTTTCAAGTTTAAAGTACCTTAAAAATAGTAGTTATTTTTAAGAATAAAAAAATAATAGCTAATGACTTGCACGTGGACTCATGTAGCGATGTTTTTGGATTCGGTTAGGCCAGTCTAAGGCAAATCCTTGCCTGGACCGAATTTAGAAGCATAGGCATATATCAGTAGAAGCTCAACACAGGTCTTGAATGTAAGTCCCAGCCTGTCTATTTAGTGAATCAAGTCAGGTCGAACTAGTTGTTTGGGCTTGGTAGCAATTCTTTAGAGAAATCATTTCTAAATTACAAGTGCTCCTTATTCTGGCTGGGCTTTAGGCTTTCTATCCCTTAATCAAGCCTGACCCAAATAGTACAACCTATAGTTTATATTCAACCCTGGACTAAAGGAGTTTGGTCCTAGATTAGGTTTGTACTAGCCATGTTGGCCCATCTTACAAGCACCCATGAAAACAAGCACAATGCAGCCAAAATTTTCATAATCCATGCGCTCTAAAAATTAAAGTGCAAGTCTATGTGGGAATAGAAGGTTGACCTTGTTGATAAGGCACCTTGGTGGGAGCCCTTGGCACTTTATAATCATACGTCCTAGGCCCTGGCCAATGAGCAAACCAAGCAAAAAAAAAAAAAATATATATATATATATATAAAAGTACTAGTCTTTGTCAAAGAATTAGTACCATGTGCCTGTCAAAGGAATATGTGAAGCGTAAAAAACACCTTGGGCGTAAGCTCACCTTCATGCGGTACTTTTTTATTTCTTCCATTTTTATCCAATGCATGTACAAAATATTTGTTTTTATGCTCAGAGAAATATTTTTGTCCCCAAGAAAAAAAAATTCCTTTCTTCTTTGTAACACTACACATCACATTTTTGGGATTATTAAAGTTCTGATCTCAAGATCATTATTAAAGTTCTCTCATTTTGCACCACGAAAAAAGACAGTGAGGACAACTTTGCATGTGTACCAACATGGTGCCAAGTAATTCATTACTCAACGCATATTTCTCACGTCAAATGAATGAATCATCACCAATATCATAGCATTATCCCATCATAATGGAATCAGCAAATGAACGAAGGAATAAAAGAATCACATTTGAATATTTGTATAAAATATTAACAGAGCGAACTTATACAAAAATGATTTTATACGGCAACTTAACTTGCCTCTAGAAAAATTCAAAAGAGTTTACTTGCAAACTCCTCCGGTTTAGAAGAGTCTTCATCGTTATATCTCATTGAAGGAGTAGTAAGATCTCTAAGCTCTTGAAAGCTTCTTCCTAGCTCAATTGCCACTTTCATCTCAAACATCTCTCCATTCTCTCTCTTGTGTACATCTCTTTCATTGAGATTTGATTCAATCCTCTCTTCCAATAAGCGAAAGAATCCTGCACTGTTTCGATACATCTCAAAAACCATCCCAACTTGCCCACCATGTTCAAATGTGTTGACGATGCTCGCCAAAGCGCCACCTGCGACTCCAACCAATGCAGCCCATGACCCATGCGATGAAGACCCTGCCAATGCGGTACCTAGAGCTGCAAGACCAGTGAGCAGAGGACCTGATGTGGCTAGGATCCTATTTATTTTGAGCACCAACTTGCTCAATCTCATATAGTCTGCTGTATCCTTTCTCTTCAAGACTCCAAGTACTCCTCTCATTTCCTCTTCAAGACCGTGACTCCAACCATTCTTGCTTTTTTGCTCCGAAAGAAGCTGCTGCTGCGGCCTTTGCTTTCGCTCCGCAGGCCACCATCTTGTGGGCTCAACTGTAGCTGGGAACTTGTCTAGCATTCCCGGGAGCAGTGGAAGCGGGTAGGCCTTGTCTAGTGCTAGCATCTTCTCCATTGCATCATCCACATCCTTGAGAGTCGGAGTGCCAAGGGTGAGGGAGCTGCGGATTTGCTCGTGGAGCTGGCGGAACAAGCGTGATGCATTCCTTTGCTCTTCTGCAAGTTGGGAGGGCTGAATCTTGTTCACCACCAACAGAAGTCCCGTGGCCGCCGAATACAAGAGTGTTGAGGTAAGCTTCATCACAAACACAAAATTTGTCCCTGTTGGTATCATCGAGAGCCCGGCCATCGTGGCGGCGGTAAGAGTAATGGCATTGATAGAGTTCAAGAGGAGGTTGTTCCAGTTGTTCCTCTGCTCGCCGATGTTGGCGTGCATCTGGACCCTATCGGCAACCGCCTCTGCGATTGCGTAGAGCTTGGTTACAGCCATGTCAATGGCATCCTTGTTCTCTGTCGCGGTCCTCATTCCTAAGACTTGAGGATTGGTTTTGTGCTTCATTCGGTTGGGAAAGTGAAGCTCCTCCATGTTGGCAGTTCGTAGGTTTGGGATTGATAGGTGAAGGTTAGGAAATTTAGGGGCGCTGAGAGTTGCAAAAACTCTCTTGTCAGAGGAAGATGATGAAGAAGAAGAAGAAGATGATGATGAGGTTATGAGATTGAAGGACGCTTGAAGGGTCGCCATTTATGCTTCCTCTTTTGGCCTTTGGCTTTTGGCTTTGTGTCTTAAAGATGAAGAGAGAAAGTTGATGGAGAATACGTGAAGTGAAGGAGGGCTTTATATAGATGGGGAAAGTTTGAATTTTCCAGTGGTTGAAGGATGACCTGACCGTGTACGCTGAACGTTTGTTTTACATTCAGAAATTTTGACGAGAAACGTCGGTCAACCACATCTGCCTTACGGATGCGAATGAGAACCAGCAATCAAGAAGCGGTCCATCAAGAGATACAAAGGCTGCATGTGGATGTGGGGTAGAGTAATGTAAAGTAAATCTAAAATCAAGAAAGAATAATGTATGATGGATTATGATACTTTTTATTTTTAGTTACTTAATATGGAATTTTTTTTACTTCTTGTATAGAAAGTAGAGTTTTTTTATAATGTATTGAAAACTTTTTGACTTTTTTTAAAAAAGCGTGAGGGAAATTTAAATTTTTTTAAAAAGAAGTGGAAAATTTTAATTTTACTCTACTCTAGTTTATGTCACATCCAAACATGCCCAAAGTGTATGGGTTGGGGACCCAGACGGTGCTCGAGAATATGCTCCTGACTCCTGAGCGATCTGAACCTTGGTGGGGCCGGCTCCAATTAATCTTCACCTTGCTACTCATAGATCCTTGTGAATTGGGAGTCATCTGAAACTAATATTGATCAAACCATCTTCTATTTTTGGATTATTAGGTTGCAACTTATGGTCTGTTTGTTTAGAAGAATTCTGCAAATAATTTGAGTTGGTGGGGTTCCTTTTTACATATTATGAGACAACTTGTCCCCATTATTTGAAAAGTATCATATTTCTTAACAAGTATTTTAGAATCCCAGCTACATGAAAGGTCTTCGGCCGGTTTCGTTAGAGGAATTTTTGACTGGAATTGTGCTTGTTTGGAATTTATGACATGCTTTTTAGCTTTCGTCCCCAGCATTTCAAATGCCCTATTTGATATAATAATTAAGAATTCTATCTCACATGAAAAGTCACTTTTAATTTTATGAGTTCCACAAATTCTTGCATTCCAAATGCTAGAAGTGAGTTGAGCATTTAGAATTTTACTTGGAGGGTAGCATTTGGAAATCTTTGAACTCTCCTAAATAAGATCATAATTCTTGCTTCGGAGACTTCTGCAAATTCGAAATGCCGCCCCTCAAAAGTAGAATTCCAATGCTCCACCGTTTAGAATTGGGAATGCTGGATTTTTTAGAGTTCATACGGTTGAGTGTGACTTTTCATGTGGGTTAGAATTTTGAATTCTTTTATTAAAAAGGGCATTTGAAATCCTCAGCGGACAAAAGCTAAAAGCATATTAGAAATTTCCAACTGGCTCAATCCCTATCATAAATGCCTCTGAACAAACACGCCCTTAAATGACCTTTGGAATTCAAGAATTCCAACCCTTTTAGCTTTTTCATGGAATTCTTGCATGCTTGAGTACAATGGAGAAATTTGGGATTCCACAATGCTGGAGAACTTCAAAATTCTTTAGACAAGAATTTTATGAATTTCATTATAAAACTTCTAAGGCTTGTTTAGTATATAGGAAGAAAAAAAAAAGCAACTTATTTGGCAATTCCATGGAGCGGATCTTTTAGAACTTATGTGGGTCACTTTTGGAATTGTGGTACATGGGACCTGCTTAGAAATTTTAATGTGTATAGACAACCTTTTAGCAATTAAAACTTGGGGCCCATCTTTAATGAATTGCAGCATGTGCCCACATCTAAAAATATGTGGTGAAGTTCCATAATTTTAATTGTCCTAATTGAAGTGTTTTCAAATCCTGCCACCCCTTTGACATTTTTCGAAATCTAGATTTTGGGTGGGTCGTACATTATAATTTCTAAATGTAGATCACATTTTCCACAATTACTAAAGGTTAATAACATGTTGTAATTTCTAAAGGTGAGTCCAACATATCTCAATTTTTAATGTGGGCCGAATGTCATAATTTCTAAATGTTGGTTGAGATATCAAAATTTTTAAGGTGAGCTCATGATATAATTCCTAAAGTGGAGACCTTTATTCTAATTTCAAAAGGTGGGACCCACATCCATGAGTACCTACACGAAATTAGGGTTGCATGAAATTCTCATGCAAGAAATTTAGCATAAGTGAAACAGGAATTTAGAAATCTCTAAGTCTAGTAGCACTCTAGAACTCCATCATTTTGAGTTCCAAGACCCGATCAGACATCATCTTTATCATGTACAAAGATTAAGTTGGAGTCGGCTATATGAATTTTTTTCTATTCCAATCAGTTTTAAGTTAAATCCTCAAATAAATCGCACATCTTCAAATGTATTGTCCTAACTATGTTGAAGTTTTTGAACTCCGCATTTTGAAAATTTGAGTTTCCAAGCGCTACTAGAAATGAGTTCCATAAATTCTTACTGTTTTTATTTTTATTAACGTAGTGTGACCCTTTAAGCTGGACTAATATCTTCGGCCCCAGGGGGTTAGGTAAATCCCTTGTAGCCCAAATGTAGTAGTGTAGCTCGAACCCATAACTTTCGATAGCAAGCCGTGGTCCTAGGCCAGCTGCGCTACTCTTCGAAGTTTTATTAAGAAGTGACCCTTTGGAAATACTAAAATTCCTAAATTCTCAAAATATTTCAAAATATAATGGCTGAAATAGGATGGGTGTGTGGCGGGGTCAAAATTGATCACAGGTGGATCTGACCTTAGAGTAGTTCTTATCCATGCTTTGCAAGGTAATTTGTGGAGGTGTATAGTAATGAATCCATTAAGGCGCTGACAGTTGTCAATGAACAGTCTGAACTCGGGGCAGGACCACAATCATCTGGCACGGTGCGAGTCCCGAACCCATACGCTTGCATCCTTTATTTATATGGAGTGCTTCTTTTTGACTCAGTCCAATTCGAACTCGTCCATCAATTGCAGTCGAATGGTAATTAGGATTGACATCAAACTCTCTAAAAGTCAAAAGTCAAAACATACGGTCCGGGTCCTTAACTCATTGGCTTGCAACCCCCTGGGGACTGCACTGGCTGGGTCTTCATCAAATGGGTTATGACCTATATTGGTTGGAGTTGCAGGTGGGGTTCTGGCGAGCACCATCAAAACATTAGAGCATGGCGAGCAAATTGGGATGGTTTTTGAGATGTATAGGAACTGTGCTGGATTATATTGTTTCTTGGTCGAGAGGATTGAATCCAATCTCCACGAAAAGGATTTCCAAAAGAGTGAGAATCGATCGAGTTGTTTGAGATGATAAAAGCGGCAATTGAGATAGGAAGAAGCATTCAAGAGCTTAGAGATCTTGGTCATGTAGAAAAAATATGCTTTGATGCCAAGTTGATGAATGCACAGGTATTACTTTGATGAAATTGAAATTCGTATTCACCGAATACGAAAGTTTACAGCAGCAAATACTCAGTTTTGACTTCTATCTACGAAGGTTGGTAGAACATAATTCTGAAGTTCCAATGGAGACAGAAGAGACGAGGAGTGTGTTCTTGTGTATGTGTGGTTTCTACAGCCAAAGGGCCATACAGAGTCCTTCCTTAAAATCAAATGACCTAAATACTTATATATTAATCCAAACCTCAAAATAACAAGAGACTTCTCCACACCAAACACTTAAACTCTTGATTGACAACTCTTATTCACACACTATACTTCCTAAACAAACTACCACAACACAACCTTATCTAGTATGCTAAAAGATATATGGGGAATCCTCGTAGACACTACAAGTTACAATAGAGCAATGAACCATATCAAATACTGAAAGTTGAATATAGCAGTGAACTACAATAAATTCTTACCACTAAATGGACCAATGAATCATCCATAATACTTTGCCTTTTCTATATGACCTTTAGACTTCCCAAAGTGGCTTTTCGATTTCCAAAGAGAGTTTCTTTATTTTCATACTAAAATATTAAAAGTAATAATTCCAATAGGTCCTGCTTCTATAGGATATAAAGATGAACACTCTTCTATCTTTGAGGAGTTTGCACGGAAGCTATTAATCTGAATTTTAAAAGAGTCTGATCCAATTGTTGCATTATATCATCTTTAGTATATGTTTAAATCATGAGGAGCAGCTCACCTTGAAAACCAATGAGAAGCTACAAGAATTGAAAAAGAAAGATTTCATTGATTCAGGAAACACACTTGAGATTACAAGGGAATTAGATATTTATACAAGAGCTTCGTGCAACCAAAATCTTCTCCAACTAATCTCCACAACTAATTCTTAGTTACAGCTCAACTAATTACTGTCATAGTTAAAACTGACAATCTCTAGCTGGGCAGTTGTGCCAAATAATATAAGACCCATCCTATTGGAATCAACTGAGTTCAAGTAGGTTTGATCTTTTGTTATGTTCAGTAGCCTCTTTCAAACTGATGGTTCTATTAGCAACACACAATTTGGATCTAATGTACTGGAGTCTATGATCAAGATGACTCTATGATCAAGATGAAGACCCTTAGTGAATAGGTCAGTAATTTGATAAACTGATGAAACGTATTCAATGGACAAATCATTGCGGAGAACTTGTTCATGCACAAAATGATAATTGACGTCAATGTGTTTCGAGCATGTATGAAACATAGGATTGGATGCAAGAGAGATAGCTGATACATTGTCACACCATAAAGAGGGTCAATGAGCAAGGTAGACATGAACATCCTTTAGTAGAACCCGAAGCCAAGATAATTCAGTAGTTTCATGGGCTAATGACTTGTATTCTGCTTTAGTGGTAGAACGAGCAACCGTTGGTTGTTTTCTAGCACACCAAGAGACATGAGTAGTGCCATGAAAGAAGTAGTAGGTAGAGGTTGAGCGGCGATCAATTGGATCACCAGCACAGTCTGCATCACTATATGCTATGAGGCATAAAGAGGCTCGATTGATCTGTAGCCCAAAAGTTAAGGTCCCTTTCAAATAACTAAGGATCCTCTTGTGATTTACAAAATCAGCTTCTATGTGACAATGCATTTTCTGGCATGCAAGATTAATGGCAAAGGAAAGGTCTGGTCTGGTTAGTGTGAGGTATTGTGGTGCTCCGGCAATGCTTCTATAAGAGGTTGGATCAACTATTGGAAGAGACTCAGAAGTAAAACAACGTTTGTAATGTCAAGGTGATCCAACTGGTTTGATCCCAATCATGTCTGTGTGGAGTAACAAATCAATGGCATACTTTGTTTGAGACACAACCATGGTTACAGAAAAATGCCAATATCGATACGTATCGACCAATACCATCCCGATATTCTGTTGTGAAATGGTATCGGGATCGGTCTACAAAAATATAGCTGAGATATAGTGATATATTAGTTGAAATTTCAATAGATCGGCCGAAATGATATATGGACCGATGTTTTCAAAATATCAACCGATATTTTATAAAAGCATCAAAACCCTAATTTTTCCCTCTGTCTCCCTTTTTACTCATCTTCCCCTTTCCAAAAATGCCCACACTACTAGTCTTTTGCCATTAACTTCCAAACATATCACAAAATCAATTATTTTGGTGGATTAATTTGGTCTAAGAAAATCAACCAAACAAATCTACAAAGGTAAGTATATTATATTTCTTGTATTTTTTTAAAATATTTGTTTAGTAAGAGACAAAGAGTTTAGAAGTGATCCATGATGATGATTTCACTTATTTTTTGTTATGGATTTACACATTGTGGTTTGTGAGTGTGGATCTATTATTTGGCATTTTAAAAATTTAGGCTTCTAATTTTTGTTGAGATTTAGAGGTTTTTTAATGTTAAACACTAGCAAATGTTATTTTTAATTTTATTTGTACACAAATAAATGATTTTATGAAGCATGTTTGATAGATTTAGTAGTAGAATACATAGATCTACAAGATGTGGACTTTTTACGTTTTATGTTTATTTATTTTCGGATTTTTGAATATTTTAATATTAAAATAAGATTTTTTGAGGATTTAACCACAATTTTGTTTTTTTTATTATATACTTCATGTATGATATGAATATGATAAGTTTTCATTTTTTTCAAAATATTATGTAGATAGTTTTATATTTTCAAAATTTATTTTCTTGTATTAAATAATAATTTAATATTTAAAAAAAATATTATGAGGTTTTCTCTACCATTTTTTAAGTAAGCATAATCTTTATATACTTCATGAAAGATTACTTTTTTCATTGTTCTTTTATGTAATTAGTTTTATATTTTTAAATTTATTTTCTAATAATTTAATATTAAAGTATTATATATTCAGATTTTCACTATAAATGTGGTTTTTTAATTTTATATAATCATTGTACACTTCACATAAGCTAATTTTTTTATGATTGTCTTATCGTTTTTGTGATTATGTGATATGTCAAAATTTTTTATATTTCTGAATTTATTTTTGGATTGTTAAAACATGAAATTAGGAAAAATAAATAATTAATGTATCATTTAAAATATGCCATTTTGAGATTCCAAATGCTTTATATAAATGTATTAATTTCCTTGTTTCTATTATATTTTGATCTTAGTTTAAATGTTTTATAAATTGTGCCATATATTCTTTTGTTTTGAAGAAATTAGATCATGAAATCAAATCCATGAGTTATGCTTGTTGCAACAAAAAGCGTATAAACAAATCTCCATTATTAATCTATAACCTCAAAGATTTTTACCCAAATCAGATAAAATTATATAGAGAACATGTGATTTAGGAAAATAACCAAGAAACATTATTTGCATTCATCCACTTGCCTGGATCTTGAAGCCAAAGTAGATCTGAAGATCAAAGCTTGGAAGAGCCCACCTTGGTTTTCCCCTTAAAGAGCCTCTAGGGTTTTGGTTGAAGAAGAAAAGAAGAGGGTTGGAGAATGGGGAAAAAACCCTAAGAGTAGAGTTTATATAAAAGAGGGGGTTTTTCTAAATTACAAGAAAGGGCCCCCTGCTTTCTAGTGGGTTTTAAGAAATTCCAAAAAGAGTCCTCTGGCCCAAAAAGGGTCCATTAACTCAGGCCCCACTGGTGTTAAATTAATCTATCTGACCCTCTTAACCCAACTCAAACCCGACAAACGGTGTGACCCAATATAAAAAAATTCGGGACATGACATCTCACCCCCCTTAAAGGACATTTGGTCCTCCAAATGACTAACATACCTCTGGAAGAAGGTGCGAATACTGACGCTGCACTTCGTCTCTAAGCTCCCACGTTGCTTCCTCTGGGCGATGATGACTCCATTGAACCTTCACCCAGTGGATGACACGGTTTCTCAACACCTGCTCCTTGGTATCGACAATCCCCACCGGTTTTTCAGTGTACGTTGTATCATCCTGCACTTGCAATGGCTCATATTGCAGCACGTGTGAAGGGTCTGCTACATATTTCCTTAACATAGAAACATGGAAGACATTATGAACACCCGACAACTCTGGTGGCAGTGCTAACCGATAAGCCATGTCATTAATCTTACTGATAATCTGGAACGGTCCCACATATCTTCGGGAAAGCTTCCCTTTCTGCCCAAACCGCATGTACCACGCGTAGGTGATACCTTCAAAAATACATGGTCACCAACCTCAAACTTCAACTCTCTCCTCCTTTTATCAGCATAACTCTTTTGACGACTGCGGGCAACCTTCAACCTTTCCCGAATCTGTCTTATCTTGTCACTGGACTCTCCAACCACAGACGGTCCATGAAAACCACGAGCTCCAAAATTCGACCAACATATAGGGGTTCGACATCTCCTTCCGTACAAAGCTTCAAAAGACGCCATGCCAATGCTAGAGTGGTAACTGTTGTTGTACGCGAATTCACATAGAGCCAAACTTTCATCCCAACTAGTCTTGAAATCCAAGACACATGCCCTTAGCATATCCTCCAATGTTTGGTTTGTCCGCTCTGTTTGTCCGTCTGTTTGGGGATGATAAGCTGTACTAAAACTCAGTTTGGTTCCTAAAGCTTCCTGCAGTGATACCCAAAACCGAGATACAAACTTACTATCCCGATCGAAGACAATAGAAACCGGTGCTCCATGCAATCTTACCACTTCCTTAATATGCAAATCCGCCATTTTCTCCATTCCTTGACCAGTCTTGAATGGTACAAAGTGGGCTGACTTAGTCAAACGGTCCACTATCACCCAAATAGCATCAAATCCGTTTCTAGTATGAGGCAATCCAGACACGAAGTCCATAGTAACGTGCTCCCACTTCCACTGAGGAATCTCCAACTGATGCAAAAGACCCCGGGGTCTCCTATAACCTGCTTTAATCTGCTGGCAGACTAAACATTTTCCAACAAATTCTGCAATACCCTTTTTCATATTCTTCCACCAATAGTGATCCTTTAGATCATGATACATCTTGATATTGCCTGGATGAATAGTATACCGAGTATAGTATGCCTCGACCATGATTTCATCCTTCAATTCTAGAAAATCGGGCACATAAATTCTGCCTTTATAATGTAAAATATTATCTTCCAACTTAAAATCGGGCCTCTCTTCCATATGATCTTTGATTCTTGTAATCTCGGGGTCTAGTAGTTGGTATTCTCTAATCCTTGGGAGTAATTCGGGTTCCCACGAGAATATACTAGCTAATACTGCTTGCTCACTGATAAGTTGAAAGTAAACATCCATATCTTCCAAACATCGAATCCAGAAGTATTTTACAATTAATCCTCCAGTGAACGCTGCTTTTCTACTTAAAGCATCTGCCACCACATTAGCCTTCCCAGGATGGTACTTCAACCCAAAATCATAATCCTTAATATACTCCATCCATCTCCTCTGTCTCATATTCAAATCACCCTGTGTAAAGAGATACTGAAGGCTTTTATGGTTTGAATGTACTTCAAAAGCGGCTCTGTAAAGGTAATGTCTCCACATTTTCAAAGTAAAGACCACTGCAGCAAGTTCCAAGTCATGGGTTGCATACTTTCGTTCATGATCCTTCAACTGTCTAGACCCATAAGCCACTACCTTCCCATGTTGCATGAGAACACAACCAAGTCCAACTCCAGATGCATCAGTGTAAATCACAAAACCATCATCACCAGCAGGTAAGGTCAAAATAGGGGCTGTGGTCAACCTTCTTTTCAACTCCTGAAAACTTTGTTCACAATCTTCATTCCACACAAAAGGAACTCCCTTACAAGTCAATCTCGATAATGGGGCTGCTATTGTGGAAAATCCTTCCACGAATCTACAATAATAACCTGCGAGGCTTAGGAAACTTCGGATCTCCGACACTATTTTTGGTCTATCCCACTTTACAACTGCTTCAATCTTCGCTGGGTCCACTGCTAACCTTCCTTAGAGATGATGTGACCAAGAAATCCTACCTGTTCCAACTAAAATTCACATTTACTTGACTTAGCATACAACTAGTGTTTCCTCAATAACTGCAATGAAGTACGAAGATGCTGAGCATGCTCTTCCCGACTCTTCGAATATACAAGTACATCATCAATAAACACCACCACAAACTTATCTCAGTACTGTGCAAAAACCCTATTCATCATAGCCATAAAAGCTGCTGGCGCATTTGTCAACCCAAACGACATCACCAAAAATTCGTAGTGACCATATCTAGTTCTGAATGCAGTTTTGGAATATCTTGATCTCGTACCCTCAACTGGTGATATCCTGACCTTAGATCAATTTTAGAAAAATATTGAGCACCTTGCAATTGATCAAACAATTCATCGATTCGCGGTAAAGGATACTTATTCTTGATAGTCACTTGATTTAGTTGTCTATAATCAATGCACATTCTCATAGAACCATCCTTTTTCTTCACAAACAATACTGGAGCCCCCCAAGGAGAGACACTCGGTCTAATAAGACCCTTGTTCAAGAGCTCTTGCAATTTCTCCTTGAGTTCTCTCAACTCCGCTAGGGCCATTCTATAAGGGGCTTTTGAGATCGGAGTTGTGCCTGGAACAAGCTCAATTGAAAAATCAATTTCACGGACCAGTGGCAATCTGGGAATATCATCGGGAAAACCATCCGGAAACTCAGACACCACCAGTATCTCCTCCACCGCTTTAGTCTGTGTATCCTTCGTGATAAACGCAATATACCCCTCAGAACCTTTCATCAATAATTTCATAGCCTTAATGACCGAGACCACATGAGTAACAACCTTCTTCTTAGATCCCGCAAATAGCACCTCAGTGCCATTATCAGCTGTTAACTTCACTGTCTTGGCACGAGAATTCATAACTGCACTATAAGTAGCAAGCCAATCCATACCCAAAATGGCATCAAAGTCATTCATCGTCAATAGTATCAAATTGGCCTTAAACACAACTCCACTTATCACCAATTTACAGCTAGGGTAGTATTTCAAACAACAAACCTTTTTACCCATCGGGGTGGCCACAATTAAATCATACAGCAAATCAATTGCTCTAACACCAATCTTCAAGGCAAAACTAGGGGAAACATAGGAGTGCGTAGAACCGGGATCAAATAAAGTTTTAGCATGGGTATCACAAATAGAAATAGTAACTTCCACAATGTTCTCTGCAATATCAGCTTGCTCCTGGGTCATGGCATACACTCTGCCTGCCTGTTGTGGTCTTGATTGCTGTCTATTAGGCCCCTGTGGTCGCTGAGGTCCTTTCTGAGGTCGGGGCTGCTGGGGAAGTCGGTACAACTGCATCTGCTGCTGCGACGCCTGGAACCGCTGCTGCGGGGGAGCTAGTGCTATCTGTCTTAGCAGCTGTGCTTGAATAAGAGCCCCTTGTGTAGTTGCTTGCCCATACTACTGACCTTTCTTCTTAGGGCAATCCTTGACCTGATGATCAGTGTCACCACAGTAAAAGCACCCCCCTGTCTGTCTCCAACACTTAGAAGTAGAGTGGTTATTGCCACAAATGCCACAAGACTCCCTCCTTTGCTTTTTGAATTGGTGCTGTGGGGTTGGAGACGGAGCAACTTTCTGCTTAGGTTGGCTCATAGGGGCCATGCGCCCAATCACCTCCTCTGCCCAATATGCCTTATCCAAATATGCCTGGTAAATATTCAGAACTTGTGACTTGGCATGAAGGAGTATATCTGGTCGAAGGCCATCGAGGAACCGTCGAATTCTCTCACTTTCTGGAGTGATGAGGGTTGGTGCGAAACGGGAAAGACGGGTAAACTGTAGCTCATACTCTCAAACAGACAAATTCCCTTGCCTCAATCTATCAAACTCTATTCGCTTTTGAATGCGAACATGTTCCGGTACATACTTCGCACGAAACTGATTACGAAAGGTAGTCCAAGCTACCTCTTCAGCCATCTCCTCATATGTCTCTTTAACTGTAGTCCACCACCTGTCTGCTACATCTCAAAACATGGAAGCTGTCAACTTGACCTTCTGTATCTCCGTGCAAACTAGATTTTCAAATATCTTCTCCACTTGAATGAGGAATTCCTCTACCACCATTGGATCTTCACCCCCGTTGAACTTCGGCGGACCCCTCTTCTTAAACTTTTCAAAAATATCATTTGGATCATGGGGTCTGGGGGCAACAACAACCTGAGGCTGCCCAATCCTCTACAAGGCCTCAAGTACACCAGTTTGAAATGCAACTTGATCCACTACTTGAGGTCGCACCACAGGCGTTGGTTGCGGCATTACCGGTGGCGGAGTTTCATTTACTACATGAGGGTGGTTCATTCTTTGCACAACCTCCAATAATTGTGCTATTTGTTGATCCTGACGTTGCTGATGGGCTAACATAGTCTGGAGCAGAGCATGTATCGGATCATTGGTGGTACCGCTAAGCTCACCCGACTCCGAACTGGATGGGTTAGTTTTCGTTTTCCTTGTTCTAGGTGCCATGTCTGCAAAACAACCGTTCATTAAATACTAAACGACCAAAAATAAGAAAGGTAACAAATTTTGAAACCTCTAACCATGCTAAAGTTCATATACGATTATACGCATGAAAACCCCATCGTCCCCATCTAAAGTTTCTAATCCTCACATCGGACCTACGTTCTAGCATCTTTTAGAACTTCTAGAACTTGACCGTCTCTGATACCATCTGTCACACCCCCAAAACTGGGCCGGATCCAAACCCGGTTCCAGGGGTGTGAGAATTGGGGGCCAATTAAAATTTTTCTAAACATAAACAGCACAGCCCCAATTCCGGGTGGATCGAAGTCCTTCGTGAGGCTATGCTTGGTGACCAAGCAACCATAATCACACACGGAACTAAAATCCATGCTCATCGCAGACGGATATTACATCACAATAAGATAATCAATCTCATTAATAATAAAACCAGAGTCAAGTGCTTCGAAGCATCACAATTAGAGTTAAAATTTCAAAACAACCAAACTTAAATTAATAAACTAATGGCCCAAACATGGCCTTATTACATAATCTAAGGTTTTCGAATTCAGCACCGCACTAGGACACCTCAGATGATGTCATCGGTGCTCCACTCAACAACTCCGCCATCTGGCGGAATTTCCTGCGTCGCATGACCCTCCGGTTCGGCACCGGCAACGGAACCTAGACACCCAAAAGTAGTGGGTCAGATTGACATAATCTGGCAAGAGGGTAAGCTGCAAATAATGGATTAGTCAACTGAATTAAATGATATATTCATTATGAACCAAAATAAATCAGATGCAAACCCCAATGGCATGAATGCGCAGAAACGGGTATACCCGCAGATAAATATGCAGAAACGGGTAATCCCGCATACAGATAACAGAAACGGGTAATCTCGCAGATAATAACAGAAACGGGGAATCCCGCAGATAATAACAGAAACGGGTAATCCCGCAGATAATAACAGAAGGCACAACTGTATACTATTATCCACAGTATACGCTGACCCGATGGTGTACGTCCACCTCCGAACTGCAGTCGGTCAGATACATATATACAAATATATTTATTTACAAATACATACGTATATCAATGCAGAATGAATCATGATATGAAACCCTCAATCCCAACATTCAATCCAATATCATTTTGAGTATTTAGAGTACTTAAATTTGAAAGTGTATTATGAACGTGTGTCAATTCAAATTCTTAAGGGTAAGCACTAATCCACCAACGGTCAAGTTAGATAAATATGCACATGAGAACTAACTTTCTATCACAATGAAAATATGAGTCCACGATGCCGATATACTACTTTTGGTGCCTATCATGTGGTGCATCCCGAACCTCACATTCTCATTCTGTATTTAGTCTAATTCTCATGTGAACATTCAACTAACATTCCTAAAAGTCATAATTCATCTAATCCAATTATATATAATTAGTATGTTTTACTAATTGGGTAAGAGATGTTTAAATTACAAATCCAAATTTAAATCAAGTTTATGATCAAAGGGGGAAAGGGAATAATTAATTCCTTAGTTATCATTGTTGTGTACAAATACACCTTATTAATTTATACAAAACTAAAGGTATAACTCCCGGGCCCCAGTTTGAAATCAAACTCAGATTAAAACCCAAATTAGATGCATAAACACAATCTACATAAGATTTATTCATCCCCAATTGCATCTTAGTTAATTTCTAAGCAAACTAAATAAAGTATAAATCACAATTACATAATTTCCAATTAAATTTCTAACCAATCCTAACTAAATTTCTAATAACATTGAATTAAAATTTAATTTAATATGACCTAACCTCCACTAGTATACTAAACCATTAATCAAAATATAATACTGTAATGTTTATATTTACTAACATAAAATTCTAATTACAATCATATAAATATATATATTTTAAAAAAAACAAGTGGGCCTAATTACATCAACCTGGCCCAACCGCAGCTGGACCTAACAGCACCCGGGCCAGGCGCTGCCAGGCCCAGCCCGGCAAGGCTCAACCTGCATCAACCCGGCCCAGCCGCAGCTGGGCCCAGCAGCACCCGGGCCGGGCGCTGCCAGGCCTAGCCGGGCGCTGCCAGGCCTAGCCGGGCTAGGCCCGGCCTGGCAGGCACCATGCCCGGGCAGCAGCAGGCAGCAGCGCCTGCCCCTTCTTTTTTTTTTCTTTTTTTTTAATCAAAACTATATATATTCTTTTTATAAAACCTGAAATCAAATCAATGAGTTATGCTTGTTGCAACAAAAAGCGTATAAACAAATCTACATTATTAATCTATAACCTCAAAGATTTTTACCCAAATCAGATAAAATCATATAGACAACATGTGATTTAGAAAAATAACCAAGAAAGATTATTTGCATTCATCCACTTGCCTGGATCTTGAAGCCAAAGTAGATCTGAAGATCAAAGCTTGGAAGAGCCCACCTTGGTTTCCCCCTTAGAAAGCCTCTAGGGTTTTGGTTGAAGAAGAAAAGAAAAGGGTTGGAGAATGGGGAAAAAACCCTAAGAGTAGAGTTTATATAAAAGAGGGGGTTTTTCTAAATTACAAGGAAGGGCCCCCTGCTTTCTAGTGGGTTTTAAGAAATTTCAAAAAGAGTCCTCTGGCCCAAAAAGGGTCCATTAACTCAGGCCCCACTGGTGTTAAATCAATCTATCTAACCCTCTTAACCTAACTCAAACCCGACAAACGGTGTGACCCAATATAAAAAAATTCGGGACATGACATACAGTTTGATTTGGACTACTTTGAGGATGTGTTTAACCTCCTTCAATTGAATCCCTATGATGTTCATGTAGTTAGGATTGAGGGTAATCATGGTTTAACTAAGGTGCTTCAAGACCCATCAGAATCCCCTTGGCAAAAATGATTTCGAGCTTGGAAATTATAGCTTCAATTTAAAAGAGTGAAGGAGATCTATTACTTATCGATCTCTGATCGATCTCTTCACATAAGTAGAGAACTTAAGAGTTCTTTTCAGGTACTATACCAAGCTACCAAGATGGAGTTGTTTTCAATTTTTTTTGTTTTTTTGTTTTTTGGCTAACTTGTGCTAGAGGTGTGGTTTTTTATGTAAATTGGGGTATGCCCCATTGGGACCTTCAGATTAAAGGACCAATTTTGTATAGTAATTTTGAGAAAATAAAGAATAACTTATATTTCAAAAAATAATAATATGAAATTGCGGAGAGGAGAATAGTGGGGGAGATTTTTTGGATGGGAGAGGCTTGAATTTTTGGTGTGTTTGATGAAGACCCGTCCATTTCGTGTGTCACGGTTTGTGTATGATTCAGATAGCTGGACTTGACTTTTTCTCAATCAACTGATGTCCTCGTCGCACTTTTTGTCCTCATTTCCCCCCAAACTAATAAATGCAAAGGCATAAACCCATTTAACCAAGGCAACTCAACGTAGATTTCTTCCAAGTTAAAAGTATCTTAACAATAGTAGTTTTTTTTAAGAATAAAAAAATAATAGCTAATGACTTGGACGTGGACTCATGTAGCGTTCGGGCCAGGGTAAGGGAAATCCTTGCCGGGACCGAATTTAGAAACATAGGCATATATCAATAGAAGCTCAACACAGGTCTTGAATGTAAGTCCCAGCCCGTCTATTTAGTGAATCAAGTCAGGTCGAACTAGCCGTTTGGGCTTGCTAGCAATTCTTTAGAGAAATCATTTCTAAATTACAAGTGCTCCTTATTCCGGTCAGGCTTTAGGCTTTCTATCCCTTAATCAAGCCTGACCCAAATGGTAAAACCTATAGTTTATATTCAACCCTGGGCTAAAGGAGCTTGGTCCCATATTAGGTTTGTACTAGCCATGTTGGCCCATCTTACAAGCACCCATGAAAACAAGCAAAATCCAGCCAAAATTTTCACAATCCACGCACTCTAAAAATTAAAGTACAAGTCTATGTGGGAATAGAAGGCCGAACTTGTTGATAAGGCACCTTGGTGGGAGCCCTTTGCACTTTATAATCATATGTCCTAGGCCCTAGCTAGTGAGCTAACCAAGCAAAAAAAAAAAAAAAAAAAAAAACCAAAGTACTAGTCTATGTCAAAGAATAAGTACCATCGGCTCGTCAAAGGAATATGTGAAGCGTAAAAAACACCTTGGGAGTAAACTCACCTTCATGTGGTGCTTTTTTATTTCTTCCATTTTTTTCCAACGCATCTACTAAATATTTGTTTTTATGCTCAGAGAAATATTTTTTGTCCCCAAGAAAAAAAAAATTCCATTCTTCTTTATAACACTCCCCAACACTTTTTTGAGATTATTAAAGTTCTGATCTCAAGATCATTATTAAAGTTCTCTCATTTTGCACCCCGAAAAAAAACAGTGAGGACAACTTAATTTGCATGTGGACTAACATGGTGCCAAGTAATTCATTACTCAACACATATTTCTCACGTCAAATGAATGAATCATCACCAATATCATAGCATTATCCCATCATAATGGAGTCAGCAAATGAATGAATGAATAAAAGAATCACATTTGAATATTTGTATAAGATATTAACAGAGCGAACTTATACAAATAATGATTTTATACGGCAACTTGATTTGCCCCTAGGAAAATTCAAAAGAGTTTACACGCAAACTCCTCCGAGGTAGAAGAGTCTTCATCGTTATATCTCATTGAAGCAGTAGCAAGATCTCTAAGGTCTTGAATGCTTCTTCCTAGCTCAATTGCCACTTTCATCTCAAACAGCTCTCCATTCTCTCTCTTGTGTAAATCTCTTTCATTGAGATTTGATTCAATCCTCTCTTCCAATAAGCGAAAGAATCCTGCACTGTTGCGATACATCTCAAAAACCATCCCAACTTGCCCACCATGTTCAAATGTGTTGACGATGCTCGCCAAAACGCCACCTGCGACTCCAACCAATGCAGCCCATGACCCATGTGATGAAGACCCTGCCAATGCGGTACCTAGAGCTGCAAGACCAGTGAGCAGAGGACCTGATGTGGCTAAGATCCTATTTATTTTGAGAACCAACTTGCTCAATCTCATATAGTCTGCTGTATCCTTTCTCTTCAAGACTCCAAGTACTCCTCTCATTTCCTCTTCAAGACCTTGATTCCAACCATTCTTGCTTTTTTGCTTCGAAAGAAGCTGCTGCTGCGGCCTTTGCTTTCGCTCCGCAGGCCACCATCTTGTGGGCTCAACTGTAGCTGGGAACTTGTCTAGCATTCCAGGGAGCAGTGGAAGCGGGTAGGCCTTGTCTAGTGCTAGCATCTTCTCCATTGCATCATCCACATCCTTGAGAGTCGAAGTGCCAAGGGTGAGGGTGGTACGGATTTGCTCGTGGAGCTGGCGGAACAAGCGTGATGCATTCCTTTGCTCTTCTGCAAGTTGGGAGGGCTGAATCTTGTTCACCACCAACAGAAGTCCCGTGGCAGCCGAATACAAGAGTGTTGAGGTAAGCTTCATCACAAACACAAAATTTGTCCCTGTTGGTATCATCGAGAGCCCGGTCATCGTGGCGGCAGTAAGAGTAATGGCATTGATAGAGTTCAAGAGGAGGTTGTTCCAGTTGTTCCTCTGCTCGCCGATGTTGGCGTGCATCTGGACCCTATCGGCAACCGCCTCTGCGATTGCGTAGAGCTTGGTTACAGCCATGTCAATGGCATCCTTGTTCTCTGTCGCGGTCCTCGTTCCTAAGACTTGAGGATTGGTTATGTGCTTCATTCGGTTGCGAAAGTGAAGCTCCTCCATGTTGACAGTTCGCAGGTTTGGGATTGATAGGTGAAGGTTAGGAAATTTAGGGGCGCTGAGAGTTGCAAAAACTCTCTTGTCAGAGGAAGATGATGAAGAAGAAGATGATGATGATGAGGTTATGAGATTGAAGGACGCTTGAAGGGTCGCCATTTATGCTTCCTCTTTTGGCTTTGTGTCTTAAAGATGCAGAGAGAAAGTTGATGGACAATATGTGAAGTGAAGGAGGGCTTTATATAGATGGGGAAAGTTTGAATTTTCCAGTGGTTGAAGGATGACCTGACCGTGTACGCTGAACGTTTCTATTACATTCAGAAATTTTGACGAAAAACGTCTCTCAGCCACATCTGCCTTACGGATGCGAATGAGAACGAGCAATCAAGAAGCGGTCCATCAAGGATACAAAGGCTGTGTGTTTGGACGTGGGGTAGAGTAATATAAGATGGAGTAAATCTAAAATCAAGAAAAAAAAAATATATGAAGGGGTTATGATGATTTTTTGTTTTTAGTTACTTAATATGGAATTGTTTTTACTTTTTACATAAAAAGTTTAGATTTTTTTGTAATTTAGTGATAGCTTTTTAACTTTTTTTTATAGAAGAGTGAGGAAATTTTAAATTTTTTTAAGAAAGAAGGGGAAAATTTTAATTTTACTCTACTCTAGTTTATTTCACATCCAAACACACCCAGAGTGTATGGGTTGGGGACCCAGACAGTGGCCGACAATTATGGTCCTGACTCCTGAGAGATCTGAACCTTGATGGGGCCGGCTCTAATTAATCTTCACCTTGCTACTCACACATCCTTGGGAATTGGGAATCATCTGAAATTGATATTGATCAAACCATCATCTATTTTTGGATTATTAGGTCGCAACTTATGGTCTGTTTATTTAGAAGAATTCTGCAAATAATTTGAGTTGGTGGATTCTTTTTTACATATTTTGAGACAACTTGTTCCCATTATTTGCAAATATCATGTTTCTTAACAAATATTTTAGAATCCTAACTACATGAAAGGTCTTCGGCTGGTTTTGTTAGAGGAATCTTTTATTGGAGTTGTGCTTATTTGGAATTTATGAAATGCTTTTTAGCGTTTGTCCCCAGCATTTCAAATGCCCTATTTGACACAATAATTCAGAATTCTATCCCACATGAAAAATCACTTTTAATCTTATGAATTCCACAAATTCTAGCATTTCAAATGCTAGAAGGGAGTTGAGCATTTGGAATTCTATTTGGAGGGCAGCATTTGGAAATCTTTGAACTCTCCTAAACATGATCATAATTCTTTCTTCGGAGAATTCTGCAAATTCGAAATGCCGCCCCTCAAAAGTAGAATTCCAATGCTCCACCGTTTAGAATTGGGAATGCCAGATTTCTTAGAGTTCATAAGGTTGAAAGTGACTTTTCATATGGGTTAGAATTTTGAATTCTTGCATTAAAAAAGGCATTTGAAGTGCTTAGGGGACAAAAGTTAAAAGCATATCAGAAATTTCCAGCTGGCTCAATTCCTGTCATAAATGCCTCTAACCAAACACGCCCTTAAATGACCTTTGGAATTAAAGAATTCCAACCCTTTTAGCTTTTTGGTGGAATTCTTACATGCTCGAGTACAATGGAGAAATTTGGGATTCCACAATGCTGGAGAACTTCAAAATTCTCTAGACATGAATTTTATGAATTTCATTATAAAACATCTAAGGCTTGTTTAGTATATAGGAAGAAAAAAAAAGAGCTTATTCGGCAATTTCATGGAGCGGATCTTTTAGAATTTATGTGGGTCACTTTTGGAATTGTGGTACATGGGACCTGCTTAGAAATTTTGATGTGTATAGACAACCTTTTTGAAATTAAAACTTGGGGCCCATCTTTAATGAACTGCAGCATGTGCCCACATCTAAAAATATGTGGTGAAGTTCCATAATTTTAATTGTCCTAACTGAAGTGTTTTCAAATCCAACCACCCCTTTGACATTTTTCGAAATCTAGATTTTGGGTGGGCCGTGCATTATAATTTCTAAATGTTGGTTGAGATATCAAAATTTTTAAGGTGAGCTCATGATATAATTCCTAAAGGTGAGACCTTTATTCTAATTTCAAAAGGTGGGAGCCGCATCCCTGAGTACATACACGAAATTAGGGATGCATTAAATTCTCATGCAAGAAATTTAGCATAAGTGAAACAGAAATTTAGAAATCTCTGCGTCTAGTAGCATTTTAAAACTCCATCATTTTGAGTTCGGAGACCTGATCAGACATCATCATTATCATGAACAAAGATTAAGTTGGAATCGGCTATATGAATTTTGTTTTTTTTATTCCAATCAATTTTAAGTTAAATCCTCAAATAAATCGCACTTCTTCAAATGTATTGTCCTAACTGTGTTGAAGTTTTTGAACTCCGCATTTTGAAATTTTGCGTTTCCAAGCTCTACCAAAAATGAATTCCATAAATTCTTGTATTATTTTTTTATTAAGGAAGTGTGATCCTTTGAGCTGAACTAATCTCTCCGGCCCCAGGGGGTTGGGTAAATCCCTTGTGGCCCAAATGTAGTAGTATAACTCAAACCCATAACTTTCAAGCGGAAGCCGTGGTCTTAGACCAACTGAGCTACTCCTCGAAGTTTTATTAAGCAATAATCCTTTGGAAACACTAAAATTCCTAAATTCTCAAGATATTTTAAAATTTCCCAACAATAGAAATTGCTGTCATAAATTGAACATCGGGCTCCAACACGAGGATGTCTAATTTTCGTATAAATCTCACTTAATATCTCAATTTCAGGAACAAGTAGAATAAGAATGGCGTGTTGTTTGGATTATAGGTGTCAACCAAATATCACTTTTGGAGGTCATGGTCACTCTTAAAACGAGAGCCTCAAATATAATGGCTGACACAAGATGGGTGTGTGGCAAGGTCAAAATGGATCACAGGTGGACCCGACCTTAGAGCATTTCTTATCCCTATTTGTGGAGGTGTATAGTAATGAATCCATTAAGGCGCTGACAGTAGTCAACGAACAGTCTAAACTCGGGGTAGGACCACAATCGTCTGGCACGGTCCGAGTCCCAAACCCATACGCTTGCATCCCTTTTATTATATGGAGTGCTTCTTTTTGACTCAGTCAAATTCGAATTCGTCAATCAGTTGCAGTCGAACGGTGCTTAGCATTGACGTCAAACTCTCTAAAAGTTAAAAGTCAAAACAAACGGTGCAGGTCCTCAACTGACTGCCTTGCAACGCCCTGGGGACTGCAATGGATGGGTCTTCATCAAACGGGTCATGACCTACATTGGTTGGTGTTGCAGGAGGGGTTCTGGCGAGCACCGTCAACACATTAGAGCATGGCGGGCAGGTTGGGATGGTTTTTGAGATGTATAGGAACAGTGCTTGATTCTATCGCTTTTTGGACGAGAGGATTGAATCCAATCTCCATGAAAATGATTTCCAAAAGAGTGAGAATGGATCAAGCTGTTTGAGATGAGGAAAGTGACAATTGAGATAGGAAGTTGCATTCAATAGCTTAGAGATCTTGGTCCTATAGAAATTATATGCTTTGATACCAATTTGATGAGTGCACTGCCATTACTTTGATGAAATTGAAATTTGTGTTCAGCGAATACTGAAGTTTACAGCAGCAAATACTCAAGTTTCAGTTCTATCTATGAAGGTTGGAGAAACATAATACCGAAGTTCCAGTGGAGACCAAGGAGATATGGAGTGTGTGCTTGTGTATTTAGAGGTGCAACAGCCAAAGGGCCATACAGAGCCTTTCCTCGAAATCAAATAACCAAAACACTTATATAGTAATCCAAACCTTAAAAAGACAAGAGACGTATCCACCCCAAACACATAGACTCTCGATTGACAAACCTTCTTCATACACTCTTCACACACTGTACTTCCTAAACAAACAACCACAACACAACCTTATAAAGTATGCTATAAGATATATGGGAAAACCCAAAAGACACTACAAGTTACAATGAGCAATGAACCATATTAAATACTGACAGTTGAATACAATAGTAAACCACAATAAATTCTTACCACTAAATGGACCAATATTGAACCATCCATGATACTTTGACTTTTCTATATTTCCTTTAGACTTCCCAAAGTGGCTTTTGGATTCCTAAGGAGAGTGTCTTTATTTTCATATTGGAATATTAAAAGTAATAATTCCAACAGGTCCTGCTTCTATAGGATATAAAGATGAACACTCTTCCATCTTGGAGGAGTTAGCACAAAAGCTATTAATCTGAATTTTACTAGAGTCTGATCCAATTGTTGCATTATATCATCTTTTGTATATGTTTAAATCGTGAGGAGTAGCTCACCGTGAAAACCAAATGAGAAGCTACAAGAACTGAAATAGAAAGATTTCATTGATTCAGGAAACACACTTGAGATTACAAGGGAATTAGATATTTATACAAGAGCTTCCTGCAACCAGAATTTTCTCCACAACTAATTCTCAGTTACAGCTCAACTAATTCCTTTCACAGTCATAACTGACAATCTCTAGCTGGGCAGCTACGCCAAATGATATAAGACCCATCCTATTGAAACAAACTAAGCTCAAGTAGGTTTGATCTTTTGCTATGTTCAATAGCCTCGTTCAAACTGATGGTGCTATTAGCAACACACAATTTGGATCTAACGTATTGGAATCTATGAGGATGAAGACCCTTTGTGAATAGGTTAGCAATCAAATAAACTGATGAAACGTATTCAATGGACAGATCATTGTGAAGAACTTGTTCGCGCAAAAAATGATAATTGACTTCAATGTGTTTAGATCTTGTATAAAACACAGGATTGGATACAAGAGAGATAGCTGATACATTGCCACACCATAAAGAGGGTCGATGAGCAAGGCAAACATGAACATCCTTTAGTAGAGCCAAAGCCAAGATAATTCAACAGCAGCATGGGCTAATGACTTGTATTCTACATCGATGGTCAAACGAGCAACTATAGGTTGTCTTTTTGGGGCGCCAAGAAACAGGAGTAGTACCATGAAACATGAAATAACTAGAGGTTGAGCGGCGATCAATTGGATCACCTACCCAGTCTGCATCACTATAGGCTATGAGGCACAAAGGAGCTCGATTGATCTGTAGCCCAAAAGTTAAGGTCCCTTTTAGATACCTGAGGATTCTCTTGTGATTTACAAAATCAGCTTCTGTGGGGTACAGTGCATCTTCTGGCATGTAAGATTAATGGCAAAGGAAAGGTTTGGTCTGGTTAGTGTGAGGCATTGTAGTGCTCTGGCAATGCTTCTATAAGAGGTTGGATCAGCCATTAGAGGAGACTCAGAGGTAAAACAATATTTGTAATTTCAAGGTGATCCAACGGGTTTGCTTCCAATGATGTCTATGCGGAATAACAAATCAGTGGCATACTTGGTTTGAAACACAACCATGGTTAAAAAAAAGGTCAATACAGGTACGTATTGGCCGATACGTACCAGTATCAGTATGTACAATCCCGATATTCCATTGTGGAATGGTATTGGGATCGGTCTGCTAAAATATTATAGCAATATATCAGTCAAAATTTCAACATATTAGACGAAACGATATATGGATTAATGTTTTGAAAATATCAGCCGATATCTTATAAAAGCATCAAAACTCAAGTTTTTCCCCTCATTCTCCCTCTTTACTCGTCTTCCCCTGTTCAAAAATGCCCATGCTACTGCTGCTGTTCCATTAACTTCCAAACACATCAAAAATCAATTATATTGGTAGATTTGGTATAAGAAAGTCAGCAAAACAAATATACAAAGGTAAGTATATTATATTTCTTGTATTTTTTTAAAAAAATTTGTTTAGTAGGAGACTAAGAGTTTAGAAGGGATCCATGATGATGATTTTACTTATTTTTTGTTATGGATTTATATATTGTGATTTGTGAGTGTGGATCTATTATTTGGTATTTAAAAAATATAGGCTTTCAACTTTTGTTGAGATTTAGAGTTTTTTTTTCATGTTAAAGACTAGTGAATGTTATTTTTATTTTTATTAGTTTACAAAATACATGATTTTATGAAGCAAGATTGATAGATTGAGTAATAGAATATATAGATCTACAAGATGTGAACTTTTTATGTTTATTTATTTTTGGATTTTTTAATATTTTAATATTAAAATAAGAGTTTTTGAGGATTTAACCACAATTCTGTTATTTTATTGTATACTTCATGTATGATATGAATATGATAAGTTTTCTTTTTTTTTTTTTTGAAATATTATGTAAATAGTTTTATATTTTCAAAATTTATTTTCTTGTGTTAAATAATATTTTAATACTTAAAAAGAATATTATGAGGATTTCACTATGATTTTTTTTAAGTAAGCATAATCTTTGTATACTTCATGTAATATTACTTTTTTTATTGTTCTTTTATGTAATTATTTTTATATTTTAAATTTATTTTCTAATAATTTAATATTAAACTATTATATATTTAGATTTTCACTGCAAATGTGGTTTCCTAATTTTATATAATCATTGTATACTTCACATATGCTAAGTTTTTTATGGTTGTCTTATCATTTATGTGATTATGTGACATGTCAATAATTTTTATATTTTTGAATTTATTTTTGAATTGTTAAAACATGGAATTAGGAAAATTAAATAATTAATGTATCATTTAAAATGTGCCCTTTTGAGATCCTAAATGCTTCACATAAATGTATTAATTTCCTTGTTTCTATTATATTTTGAATGTTAGTTCAAATGTTTTATAAATTGTGCTATGTATTCTTTTGTTTTGAAGAAACTAGATCAAAATGGTTTGTGATATTGATCCGGTATAAAACCATTGTGAAGAAGATGGAAATAAATATAAGATTAAATATAATTATTGCCAAAAAATCATAAATGGAGGGATAACTAGATTGAATCAACACTTGGCTCATATGCAAGGCCAAATGGCAAAATATCTTTAAGTGCCACCTAGTGTGAAAAAAGAAATGCAAGAGTTGTTGGATGCAGGAAAACAGAAAAATGTTGTTACAGAGAAAAAAGAGAGGAGGGATTTGAAACACGTAGAGAAGAAGTTTTTGGGTCTAAAGAGGGAGAAATTATTTCCTCCAATGATAATGAGGATCCAAATTTAAAGAGGACTAAGAAAGAAAGTTTGAGGTCACTTCAGAAAAAAAAAAAGGAGAAAAGAAAGATACAATATAAAGCAACCATGAGAGGTAGCCAATATGATGAGCTTGGCTCATCTAGATCCAGGAGAGTGGGTTTGTGTTGAGCATTTAGTCAAAGACAACCCCACCCACTAAATACTAAGGATGATGATGAACCTCCTACATAGGCACCTTATAGGCCAAGTGTAGTGGGTTCGACGGACATATTTGCATGTAGAAAACCAATAGCCAAGGAACCTAGCATTGTAAAAGCACTAAAAGGAAAATTTAATAAAGCAAGAAAAACTTTGGTAAGAGTTACTGAAAAGTTCTTTTTAGATGCGGCCATCCACCATATAAGGCAAACTCTCCTTATTTTACCACCATGTTAAATGCAGCAGCAGAACATGGTCCCGGTATAAAGGCACCCGCCCCATTTGAGATCGGGAATAGTTTTTAGCAAATCTGTTAATGTAACTGATTATATTCAAGATGTTAGATACATCAATAAGTTTTTTGATAAAGTGATTAATGATATTGGGGCAGATTGTGTAGTTCAAGTTGTCATCAATAATGTTATAAACATGAAGAAAGCAGGAATCATGCTTATGCAACAGAGGGCAAATATTTTTTTGTCACAATGTGTAGCACATTACATAGACTTTATACTTAAAAAAATTGCTAAATGAAAAGTCATGTAATAAGTGATTGAAAAGATAAAGAAAATCACTAATTTCTTCTACCAGTCTTATAGACTTGTTTTAATGATGAAGAAGTTTACAAACAATCATGAATTGCGACAACCTGACATTACTCAATTTGCCACCTACTTTATAGCCATCAAGAGTATTTATAAGTATAAAGGAGGGCTTTTCCAACTCATCAAATCAGATGAAAGAATGAATTCTAAGTGGGGAAATCGACTAACTCCCCTAGCAGAAGAAGTATGCAAGTCTATTGAATCCAATAAGATTTAGCCTCATGTTAAAAATTTATTAAATGTTCTTGAGCCTCTAATAAAAGTTTTTCAATTGGTTAATGGTGATGATAAGCCAACTATGGGCTTCTTACATGAGGTCATTGAGAGAGCAAAAATGGCTATTAAAGCAAATTGTAGATATTATACCAAACATTGAAAGACCATCGACGGTCGTTGGGAGCGGCAATTGCATCATAACTTACACAATGCTAGTAAGTGGAGACTGATTTCTTGTTGACGTTCATTGTTATATTAAATTCTTCTTAACACATTATCACTTAAAATTTTTGCATTTAATATGTTGCTTTCTCAGTCCACAATTTCGATATGAATCTTTGGGTCAAAATATAACTAATGAAATTTGAGTGGAGATGAAGAATGTTATTGAAAGATTAGCAAATGACAGTAATGAGGCAATTAAGTCAACCAACCAAGTAAGTAAATTAAAAAGTAGAGATCTTATATGATGTCTTTTGTCTTCTTCAATTTAATATATGTCATTATTCATTCATAACAGATAATAATTCTTTTTCTTCTTTAATGCCATTAGATTGATGTATATAATGAAGGTATGAGAAGTTTTGGCACGACCATTGCTCGATGAGCTATCATGCAAATATATCCTGGTAAGAGTTATAAAATATAAATAGTAAATTTCAATTTCATTATTCAAAAATTTTGAAATTGAATGTTTAATCTTATTTTCTTTTATTTTTAGCTAAATGGTAGTTGACTTATGGATAGAGTGCTTCAACATTAAAAACGATTGCAATTAAAGTCCTTAGTTAAACTACATTATCGTCACACTACGAAAGAAATTGGAGCACATTTGCTTTTATCCATATGAAAGTAAGAAACAAAATGATGATAAATAATTTGATCAAATTGGTCTACATCCACTATAACCTTAAGCTCCGCAGTTGAAATCAAAGAAGAAGAGCATTTGAGGATCAATAAGATTACTTCTGCCTAATTAATTTAGACTATATTTTTTTCGGTAGAAGATGATTTATTAGGTGAGTGGCTAGAGGAGGTAGAAGAGCCAGTATTTGATAAAGATCCAAAGCTAGCGGAGATAGTTGAGGACTTAACTAGGAAAAAGTTTGGGCCAATGAAAGCCTCTAAAAGATTACAAGAGATTAATTTGACACAGCAACAGAGGGATACTATGGTTGATCCTACAGAGGCAAGAGGAAAAGACGTGGGTGGGGAGAGTAAGTCAAGTATCTATATAATCTTGGTCATTAGCAGGAATTCCTCCGGACTCTCCTAGGAATGATGGTGACTATGAAGATAATGAGCCACCAATATATGAGACAGTTGAACATTTTTCTGGTGCTATAGACTTACATCCCTATCGTAGTTATGTGAGATATGTCTCACAACCTGAGACAAGGATTGGAAGTAACATTGGTCAAGGAGTAGGGAAGGTACTTCCGTAGGCGATGTTGGACAACAGCAGGCTATGTATGGATATAACCCTCATTAGCCAACTCAACTACCTTTAGTTCCACCATCACAATTGTGGAATGAGTAATGAATGATCTAACGTGAGCCCCAACAAGCTTTGTTCCTCATGAATTTTTTAATTTAAAATTGGGCCCCCAGTCATCTCAGTCTACTGAGGATAGCTCATCGTACTATGAAGAGATCCTCGTTCCTCAGCAACAATATCAATATGGGGCATGGGAGTGGAGTGGAAGAGTTTGGATCATATTATTATAACCCATACCAAAAAAGAAGGAATGATGATGATGATGGTACTGAGTTTAGGCAACACTCCACTTGAAATTAGGGTATGCATTCATTTTCTCCAATTAATTTATTTTACTGTCATTATATCTCATGCTATGTTAATGTTCATATTTTTGAATTTCACAACTTGCTTGATAATTGAGTGATGAATTATGATTGATGAATGATGACTGATAAATCATGATATGGGTAACTATACAAAAAACAAGTACAACAACTATATATAAATTATAAATAAGCGTATTTTCTAAAATTTCACAAAAACAAATAATGCATACTTCAAAAGTCATAATTATGGTTCTTACAAAAAAAATCACAATTTCAGATAAGATAGCGATACAGGATGTCATAAGTTAGGGGGACCGATAATTTGATTTATATTTGTTACTAATGAAAAAAATATTGTTTTCCAGCCTTTTCTAATATTTTGGATTTTTTGAATATTTTTTCATTTTTTTTATTAAAAAAAGTTCACACCATGACGATCACAACGGACCTCGAACCACAACTGATACCAATACTATATCAGTTTTGAGGACCGACCGATACCATGACCGATATCACGATTTTCATCCATGGACACAACCAACCAGATGGATTATACGTAATCTCAAGACCAAGGAAGTGATGTAATCTAACCAGATCTTTCATTCCAAAACACAACTGAGTTGAGTGATCAACAACTAAATATATGAAAAATCATTACCAATCACAATCAAATCATCTACATAAAGAAGCACCAATGTGATGGAACTCTGTTCATGTCTGATAAATAGAGATAGATCTGCGTATGTAGAAAGAAATCCCAAGGCATGTAGATAATTTGTAGACCAAGTTTTCTAGGCACGAGGTGCTTATTTTAGGCTGTAGAGAGAGTTATGTAGCTTACATAAATGAGTAGGAAACGTAGGGTCTATAAAACCTTGAGGTTGCTCCATATAAATGACTTCTTCTAAAAGCCCATGTAGAAAGGCATTTGTGACATCAAACTGGTACAAGTGCTAGTTGTAATGGACTACTAAAGTTAAAAACAACTCTGATTGTGCCTCATTTAACAACTGGGCTAAATGTTTCAGTATAATCCACTCCATATTGTTGATGAAATCCTTTTGTAATGAGGTGAGCTTTATACCTGGCTATAGATCCATCAGGATTGTGTCTGAGTTTAAACACCCAATGACAGCCAACTATATGCTTATCTAGTGAATAAAGAACTAGTGACCATGTGCCTTGTGTTTAGAGAGCAGAAAACTCCCTAAACATGGCTTGTCTCCACTTCGGATGTTTGGAGGTTTCAGAATAGGAGGCAGGCTACGTGGAGATGTAATATGTATTGGTAGACAAAGCAACTAGATGTTTGGTAATGAAGAAAACTTTCTTCTTGAAAATTCCAACTTTTGACCATGTAGTCATGGAATGAGTGTTGGAGATAACCCTAGAACCAGAGTCATTTGTACGAGCAAGCTTTATTGAAAGAGTGGAAGGGGTGAAAGGTTTAGGGTTTGGAGTGGTAATTTTTGAAACAGGACTAGAACCATTTGAGGTAGATACCAAATATGGTTCAGAGGAGGTAACTGTAGGATGAGAAGGAAGAGTTTGAGTGTCTACAGGCAGAGGAGTTGGGAAAACAGGTAATGATAGGGGTAATGATATAATGGAGCTTGAAGAAGAAATTGGTATTGAAGACTTATGATGAGAAGGAGACAGTGTGAAGAACACGAAACCTTGACACAGGTTAAGGTCCCAACAGAGTATGCTATGTAGAGTCACTCAACAACTAGTTAAAACACATCAATCAAACACACAAAAGATGGACACAGGATTTTTTACGTGGAAAATCTAAATGGGAAAAAACCACGGGACCTACCACCGGTCCATCAAGAACAATCACTATGAAGAAGAAGTTACAAGACTACTTACTACCCTTTTACCCAGTTGAACACAACCTAAGGGACTGAAGCTCTTCTTGTCAACGCACACGTTGTTCACTCTTTTCTGGATTGATCTTCACGCCTTGAAGCCTCTCAAGACGATCACACACAGCGTAGAAGAGAACTAATAAAAAACAGAAGGAGATGTTGCAGAACTTTCAAGTGCAGAATACCTTCTAGAAGAATAAATCTCTCTAAGTATGTTAGGGTTTTGATCTTGAGAGCTGCAAATCTTCATGGAGAGGTGATCCTTAAATAAGGAGGAACCCTAGAGTCCTTTCCGTCAATGATTTGCGAAGTATTACAAAGTATACAAAGCAATCCCGAAAAACTCAAGCTTCTAAATCGCGGAACTGCCGACCCAGCCGACCGATCGGGTGACCCAGCCGACCGATCGGTTAACCCAGCAGACCGGTTGGGTATGGTGTCTGTCACGCCCCAATCCCGGGAATTTGGGGATTTGAGTGGGCCCCCAGGGCGTGGATACGTAATCCCGTAGAAATCCGTGCCCTGAAGAATTTGTGCACGAATTCCTACAAGGGAGATTCCACAGGAACGTGTGAGGTATGCTGACACACGTACAAACATAAATTATCATAATCGAAAACCTGTGAAATACTCAATAATCATCAAGAGCACATAAAGTTCATAGTCTTTAAAACATATTTACATACAATAGTGCTATAGTCCTTTGAATACATTCCCAAAACCAGTCCTTAAAGGTGATACTAAAGTCTTCAACATAATCATCCCAGAAGAGACGCTCTCCGTAAGATGGCTAGTAGTAAACGTCGCCATCCATCCATTCACCTACACCCCGAGGTACCGTTGGGGTATCTTCCGGGGCCGCGTCAGTATTCGTGTCGGGAGCGGGTGCTGAATCTGCAATACCGAGGGTAACACTGTTAACACGACGGTTAAGCAAGTACTAAGCATAGGAATTAATATAACATAATACATTAGCAAGAACAATCACTAAACATGATGCATGAGTGAAACTTAATGTTATACATACTGATTGGCAACCACGATGCTCTATTCTCCCAAAGGGAGCATACATAACGTATGGGTCGCTAGGGGATCAAGCTAGCTTCCCTAGGAGCATCGATAACCCCTCCGTAAACCTACTGCAGTGGTGACATATAATACCCAAAGGGCAGAAGCCAAGTGGTGCCGACTCGGGGTCAATCATACAAATCATAACATATATAAGGAATAGATAACCATGAAACAACGAATACTTAAACGAAACACATGCAAGTGGGCTACAAGGCCCGAGCCTCAGCTACACCCTTGGCTAGCAAGCACACACTCAATAGAAGCTCTGGCTTGTCAGACACGCACTCATTAGAAGCTCAGGTCTGAATTGCCTCGGGTTTTGCTGGGGAAGTAAATTCGATATCAGTCATGTCGAAGGTAGTGTAATGTATCAATATGGATGCATTTCGATAAAGCAGTCTCCTGATTCCCCAAGGACAGTCAGCACGAGGTACACATGAGATGTTCGGTGTCGTTGTGTTACCGCGTCTGGGTATTACATTGTGTATACGTAACACCCTTCTCATGCCAACATCCATGACTTACCATTGGGGAATCCTTCATTCATTCCAACGTATAATTACCAATGGCCAAAGTGGAGGTATAGAGGGTACCATGACTAAAGCCCTACAACATCATTGAGATTCCTAACATCCTACGTTCCCTGGGTTCTTACGGCTTAGCCGTATACAGGGTTACGGCTTAGCCGAGAGGGGGTCACAGTTCATTCGGATTTTCGGTGTGGTTACGGTTCAACCGTATATTGGCCTACGGCTTAGCCGTGCTAAGCCTACGGCTGGGTCACGGGGAGGTTACGGCTTAGCCGTAGGGTGTTTCACGGTGCAGCCGTATGCAGGCCGTAGAAGGAACTGGGTTCTGTGAGCTCTCTGGACATTGAGCCGTAAGAGCTCACGGCTTAGCCGTAGCTTCGCCGTAAGCTTCAGAAAATCTAAATACCGTTCTGTAGCTCAATTTTCTGTGCGGGATCACTACAGAACTAACTTATAAGGGGGTTCTGTAGCTCAATTGAAGTGTCTTGAGAGTATCCCACACTCACACACCTCCTATTCCCATCTCCATCATTCTTACTTGATTCATTCATACATATAAAGAAAGAAGAAATGGCAAGGAGAACAACTGACTTAACATGCAACGAACAAATCCACATGCAGTGAATATAGGCTTAAGTACTTGCCTTGTTACCGTGTTTAGCCCTTCCTAGATCCTCCTTGCTGTATGTTCAGAGGAAACTCCCTGTACTGTAATGGGTTCTCTAATGGGTTCTCTACACATAAGCCCAAATGTGGAAGAATTCACATGCATGTCAATAACGAAGTCCCTAAGATCCTAACAAACCCAAGAAGACGAAATGGAACCTATCCCTTACCTTGTATTGCTGTAACTTGGAGGAGAGGTCACTCCACACCAAAATACAATGGAAAAAGCGGTCAAGGAAGAAGAAGAACGTGGGTGGATGCCATCCCTTGTGCATGCACACTCCCAAACGCCCACAATGCTTCGATTGAAATCAAGGAGAGGAGAAGAAACCCAGAAACTAGAACTCCAGCCAAGGAGAACGTGAGGAAGAAGGGGAGTATACGTTGAGTCTCTCCCTTTTAAACATATTTTTCCTGAAATTGCACATCAGCCCACTGGTTTCTAGGAATTTCAGTTTAGTCCGGGAGGGCTCCAATTGGCTTAAGATGAGTCCGGATCAACTCGGGCTCAACACAAAAGATGATCTACACGATGAATCACACATAAGGAGATGGACGGGGTAACCTAGAGGCATAAGGAAAATTTACTAAAAAGCCCTTAGCTATTTAAGGGGGGTCCAAACCCAATAATTCACACTAAATTGGGCCTCAACCAGTCTTAATCAATAGGAAACAGGATTAATTAACGTAATTAGGATTAGTGAGGGTTCGGGTCCTCACAGTGTCCAACTGGTCGGGTAATCATCCGATCGGTTGATCTTCAGTTCTGTCTGCAGATGACAGTGTGCAAGAAATTCGACCGGTCTACTGTGCTGTCCGACCAGTCCGAAGATAAAACACTTGGATGCACAGTGTCTGAGTAGTAGCTCATCATATGTGACGATAATAGAGGGTTCAGTCCATCTAAAACATAAAATTACAACTCTGGAAACCCAAGTTTTGACCATCCCATGATATTGCCAATATTACATGCCTTTCAATCTCCCCCTTTGGCAATTTATGATCAAAACTTCCTAGATTGAACAAACTACCCACTATTCCAAACAGACAGAATAAAAACAATATGAAAACGTGAAGACTTGGAAGCTCTGCAAAAAAAAATCTGCAAGTAAAAAAAATAACCAATCTAGGCACCAAGAGCAGATTAGTAAACCTAAATCAAACTGAAATCGGAATCATAACTGCAAAATTAAACAGCTCTGTAGATTAGTCCAGTTTTAATGCAAGCAAATCAGCTCTGTAGATTAGTCCAGTTTTAATGCAAGCAAATACAGCTCTGTAGATTAGTCCAGTTTTAATGCAAGCAAATACAGTCACAATGTAAGCATATACAGTCACAATGCAACTCCACCCTTTTGGGCATGAATGGAAAAGGGGAATAGGCAAGGGCAAAAGAAAGAACGGCACATGAAGGAATGTCAGGTACCACCACAAAGATGATCCAAAATAGAGTCCAATTTGAACTGAATCCCGCCAAGCTCGCTACGTACTTCACGGCGAAGTGTGTGAACATCGTCATGAAGAAGCTCAAGATACGCAGCCTGATCACAAAGAGAGTTCTCAAAAGCTGATAACCGAGCATGAATAGAGGAAGCATCAAGAATATCCGCCTCAGCAGCAGGAGCAGGAACGTGCCGAGGAGGAGCAGGCTGACGAAGTTGAGAGCGAGACTGCGACAGAGTACTCATCGTGATGGGGTTCGGAAGAGGGAGAGTAACATCTTGCATGGAGGGCATGACACCGTGGGTGATGAGAAACCGGGAGAGCAGAACACCATAGAGCAAGGTAGCGTTCTTAGCAGCAAAATGGGCTCTGAATATAGTGTCAAAGATCACATGTGGAATATCAATTGGAAGACCACTGCCAATGACATACAGCAAATAACCTGCCTCACGATAAATCTCAGAATGGTGACCACGAGGTTCAATGTTGTTCTTCACAAAGATATTAAGAAGCCTGTAGGAGTCAGTTAATTCCCTTTGCTTCAACAAACGATCCTCAGGCCAATCACGAGGCTCACCACACAATGTAGAAGCTACCTCATTGAAATCGATGGGGGCATCCTCCTCCATTGTATCGGGGTCAGAGTCAGGAATAGGATATTTTACATCCGGAGTCTGATCAATGATAAGAAAACAACTCAATGACCAAGGAGTGATTGAAACATGCTTGCCCCGAACATAAGATTTGATAAGATTCCCAGTCATTTCATACATATTGTTATAAAACTCCCTAACCAAGTCAGGAAATATCTCCATGTTGAATGCATATAAAGACGTCCATTCCCGCTGTATGAGCCATGCACCAAACGCAAGTGTAACAAAGTGAAGAGGATTGATTGGCCTTTCATAGAGAACCACGCGTTTGCAGAAGATGGCCTCATATTGTGCCGCCTTTGCTTCGGATAAGAACCGGGCAGTGTCAAAGGTGGCAGTAAAGGAACTACTTGCCACACCTTTGTGCTTAGAGGCAACAGCCTTCTTGGGTACCATAATTGAAGATAATGGAAAGAAGAGGAGCACATAACATCTCAGAAGAAAGAAAGAGCACCAAAAACTTCATTTGAGAAGGAAAAGATCATTGTGGCATTTCAACAAACATGTGGGCTTCATACAAAAATACGATGTGTGATAAAGTGCAATCAAGATGGAAAACTGTCCTCAAAGCACATACAAACATGCACAAGCATCATAACATCAAAAACATAGTGAAACAGAGCAACCAAAATAAAAAAAATGAAATAGAACATCCAATCCAGTGTGAGTGAACATAAAAACGCCATTGGAGTATGTGAATGAAGAAGACGATTCAAGCATAATAAATGAAGAAATGGAAGAGAAATGATAAAGAGAAATGATGAATGCCATACCTTAGGAGAAGAATCAAGAAGAAGAGAAGAAGAAGAAGGTAAACGGTGCTCAACAATGAGAGGAAAATGAAGAAGAAAGAGGCGCGTGGTTATAAGGAGAAAGAAGAAGACGAACGGACGCATTGTTTTAAAACGAATCAACAAATGTCCGACCGGTCGGATGAAGTGGCCCAACCAGTCGAATTTTAATTCGGGAAACAGGCGAGACGATACCCGATCGGTCGCATGAGGAACCGATCGGTCGGGAGGAGCGTCTAAAAAAAAAATAAGAGCAAAGATACCCGATCGGTCGGTATCTGTACTCGACCGGTCGGATCACAACACTGTGAGTTTTTTTTTATAAACTCATAGAGTGTAGAACAACAGAGAATACTGAAAAACATGCCACTGATGCTCCTTTATCATGAAAATCTCAAATGATCATGACGATGTTCGACCGTAGTTAATAAGCCACTATAGCCAAGGTAACACAATAGGAACTCAATGCATAGGACATGTGCATAGTACTTATAGACTTAAGACAGTATAGAGTTTGCTGAATTGTAGAAACACTCCCCCTGAAATCGGAATCCTTTTTTTTTTTTTTGATAAAAAAACTCATAAGATTGAACAACTGCTTTAAATGATATCACTCAGAAGAAACTAGAGAAAAGTGAAAATCACAAAAGCAAGGCATTGAAGAGTCATTTTGTGCAGTGTACCAAGACAAGTGAGCCGTAAACACTAAAATAGAACAAGGTGTACAACCTTTTAGAGAATCATGAAAACATTAAAGTAACGGGCATGTGCATGCAAAGAGTGAAGGAAGAGAATACTAGGGATGGAGACCAACTCCAAGAGATTTACAAAGAGATTCGAAACGAGCAGGCTCAAGAGGTTTTGTGAACAAATCGGCCAATTAATGCTCAGTTGGAAGATGTTCTAGAGTAATAATCTTGGCTTCAACTAATTCACGAATGAAATGATGCCTCATGTCTATGTGTTTTGTTTGTGAATGCTGAACAGGATTTTTCTAGATATCTATTGCACTCCTATTGTCGCAATAAATCGTCATGAGATCCTGCTAAATTCCATAATCAGACATCATCTGCTTAAGCCAAAGTAGTTGAGTACTACAACTTCCAGCGGCAATATATTCTGCTTCAGCAGTAGAGAGAGAAATGGAGGTTTGTTTCTTACTATGCCATGCAACTAGATTGTTGCCAATGAAGAAACAACCGCCTGAAGTGCTTTTCCTGTCATCGACACAACCAGCCCAATCAGCATCTGAATATCCAACTATAGATGTGTTGGTGTTTCCTGTTAGCCAAAGGCCGTAATTGATTGTTCCACGCACATATTTCATGATGCGCTTAATAGCTTTAAGATGTTATTCCTTCGAACTCGATTGATAACGAGCACAAACACCAACACTGAATGCAATATCCGGTCTACTGGCAGTCAAGTATAGCAGGCTTCCAATCATGCTTCGATACAAAGTATCATTAACTGCCTTTCCTTCTGTATCTAAGCTGATTTTGACAGAAGAACTCATTGGAATGCATTCCTGCTTTGACATGATCATACCGAACTTCTTGAGAAGATTATTGGCATATTTTGATTGGGAAATAAATATACCATCTGCACTTTGCTTGATTTGTAACCCTAAGAAAAAGGCCAATTCACCAACCATACTCATCTCAAATTCACTAGTCATAAGTTCAGAGAACATATTTGCCAAGTACTGTGAGGTGGAACCAAACACTATATCATCAACGTATACTTATGCAATCAGAATATCAGCTTCCTCATTCTTTATGAACAAGGTTTTATCCGCTCCTCCTCGACGAAAACCATTGTCAAGAAGAAAATTGGTTAACCGTTCATACCATGCACGAGGGACTTGCTTTAAACCATACAATGCCTTATTTAGCTTATAGACGTGATTGGGAGACTGCTGATCTTGAAATCCTTTTGGTTGTTCGACATACACTTCCTCATTCAAGAAACCATTTAAAAATGCACTTTTAACATCCATTTGAAAGAGTTTAAAGTTTAGTGCACAAGCGAGAGCAAAGAGGATTCGTATAGACTCTAGTCTGGCTACGGGAGCAAAGGTTTCATTAAAATCAATACCTTCAACTTGTGTATAACCTTGTGCCACCAGTCTAGCTTTATTCCTCATAACCTGACCTAACTCATCTGTTTTATTTTTAAAAATCCACTTTGTGCCAATAACATTTGTATGGGTAGGTCGTGGAACTAGCTGCCATACCTCATTCCGTTCAAACTGTTCTAGTTCCTCATGCATAGCATTTATCCAAGCATCATCTTTAAGTGCTTTTGAGACATTATGAGGTTCAATAGAAGAGATATAACAAAGGTAGCTTACCTCATCACTTACCTGCTGACGCGTACGTCTAGGCTCATTCACATCTCCAATTATATCGGATAGCGAGTGATGTTTCCATGCTCTAGCTTTGGGATTAATCCGAGAGGTGGTGCTTTGAACAGGAACAACAAGATCTATAGAAGGACTATGAGAAACAGTCGGTGTCTTCGGATCTTGTTGCTCTGAAGAGGTGTCAGCAAAATCAGTACTAGATAGCTTCTCTTCTGAGACTCTTGCCATTGGAGGTTCAAGCTGAGTTGTTTCTGCATTATCAGCCTGCACAGAGGATGGAACTATGTCAACATCATCGGCAGTATTAAAATATGACTCTGTGTCATCTACAGCCACATTAATAGACTCCATAATGATAGAAGTACGCACGTTAAATACTCTGTATGCCTTGCTATCCAAAGAATAGCCAAGAAAAACACCTTCATCACAACGAGAATCAAACTTACCAAGGTGTTTACGATCTTTAAAAATATAGCATTTAGTTCCAAAAGTTCTAAAGTATTTAACAGTGGTCTTTCTACCATTCCAAAGTTCATAGGGAGTCATCTTAGTTCCAGGTCTAAGATAGACTCGATTAATAACATGCACTGCAGTGTTTACAGCCTTAGCCCAAAATTTTTGTGGAATGCTCTTGCTATGTAGCATAACTCGGGCCATCTCCTTAGCAACCCGGTTTTTTCGTTCCACAATCCCATTTTGCTGTGGAGTCTTGGGGGCCGAGAATTCATGTTTAATTCCATTTTCTGCGCAAAACGATTGAAAGAGAGAATTCTCAAACTCAGTTCCGTGATCCGATCGGATACGAGAAACTCCACCAAATATGTTGCCTTTATCTGCAATTAATTGTAACCATAAGTAATGGAAGACTTCGAAGGTTTCTGATTTCTCTTTCAAAAATCGTACCCATGTGAAACGAGAGAAATCATCAACAGATAAAAATATGTACTTCTTTCCTTCAATACTCTGAGTCTTAATGGGACCCATAAGATTCATGTGAAGTAATTCCAGTGGCCTGGATGTGGTCATTTGATCAAGTTTCTTATGGGGTGACCGATTTTGCTTTCCAAATTGACATGGACCACACACAATGTTGGAGGATTTCTTGATTTTGGGAAGGCTACAAACTAACTCTTGTTTGGAGAGAATTTCAAGATCAGTATAGTTCATATGGCCTAACCGTTAATGCCACAAGTTAACAATGTCTATTGAAGATAAATGACATTGTAGATCATCAGAATCCCCTACAACATAGCAATTATCAGCATTTTTCTTTCCATGAAGTACAGTGTGACCTGACTGGTTAACAATAATGCAATCATTCAAGGAAAAGTGTACTTCATGTTTAGACTCACAGAGTTGGCATACTCAAAAGATTTGCTTTTAAACCATCAACAAGAAATACATTGTGAATTGGAGACATACCTGGAATATGAACAGTACCTTTGCCAATGACATTTGACTTATTCCCATCACCAAATTGCACACTACCATTACTACACTTTTCAAGAGATGTAAATAATGTTCTATCTCTAGACATATGTCTAGAACACCCACTATCCAGGTACCACACATGTGAATTTTGAGCACATAGAGCAGTAAGAACAACTTGACAGTAAAGATCAGACTTTCGGACCCAGACCTGCTTAGTCTTAAACTTTTGAGGCAAAGAGAATCGCTGCCTCTGATGATTGCGAGATGCAGAACGCAACTGATTGCAATGAGGTCTTATGTGTCCTTTAATCCCCACAAAAATGACATATTGGTATAAATGTGGGTCTGAACTTTTTGGGATTTGCTCTAATTATAGAATTTACTTGTGAATGTGTTTGAACAGTAGGTTCAGAAGTGGTTATGCTAGTGCCCTTAACAAACTTACCTGAATTTTGTGATGTGGAACCATATTCAAATCCAAGTCCTCGTCGATCAGTACTAGACTTTTGAACACAAAGAATTTCTTCAAGACTTTTAGATCCAGTATTCATTCTCGTCAAGTTAGCTTTGGCTTTGGCAAGTTCTTCCAAAATAAGGTGAAGCCTGTTGGTTAAGGAAACATTTTCTTCTTTGCTTAGTTTAAGCTCTACCTTCACCGCTTCCAATTCATTGGTAGTCTTAAGGGACTGATCATGCAGCAAGTTCCATTGGTTACCTGCATCAGTCAACTTATTAGACAAAATAGTATTTTGAGAGTTTAAGGAAGATAGCTTACCATGGGTTTCTTTGAGTTCATCCTTGAGGAAAGTTATCACCTTTTCAGAGATCGCAACTTTCCTCTCAAGCACTTCATTGAACATTGCCACTTTTCTTGAATCTTTCACCAATTGATCATAGGCAATCAACAATTCCTCTTCAGATTGGGGTAAGTTATCCATAAAAGAGTCACTATCTGAATCAGACCCTGCAGAATTATCTTCCTTGACAGAAGAGCTGTTAGACTGAGCCATGAAAGTAATAAGTTTTCCAAATTCAGACGATTCTTATTCGGGAGATTGTTCTTCTTCTTCTGAATCATCATCCCAGGTAACATTCAGCACTTTTCCCTGATTACCTTGATTTCTCAAGGTTCTATTTACACATTGAGATGCATAATGACCGAAGCCTTTGCATTCATAGCACTGAGTGTTCTTGGGTGGTATTTTGGAGGTATTCTTTTTTGGCTTAGATTGGGGATTAGAAAATGGTTTAACAGTAAAATTTGACCTCTTTTTAGCCTTGTTTTTCTTGTAAGCCATCATCAAATCCTTTTTATCTGAACCTTTCATTGCCTTTCTGAATTTTCTAACAAAAAACGAATCAAATTCAGGATCCTCAGTGTCAGATTCAGAAATATCACTATCATTGCCTGATTTGGAAGAAAGTAATGCGATACCCTTTGATTTCCTAGTTAATCTGAGATTTGTTTCAAAAGTTCGCAAATTTCCAACTAGTTCATTAAGAAAAAGAGTATCCAAATCACGTGTTTCCTCGATTGCCACAACTTTTGGATCAAACCTTTCAGGAAGAGAACGAAGAATTTTTTGAATAATTTTACTATCTGGAATGTTCTCCCCTAAGTTAAAGGTTGAATTCACAACATCATTAAGTTTGGCATAGAATTCATTAAATGTTTCGCTTTCATCCATAATCAGGGTTTCGAACATAGTGGTCAATTTCTGAAGTTTAGACCTTTTAACCCTGCCAGTTCATTCATGAACTTTCTCCAAAATACCCCATGCATCTTGAGCAATGTTACACTTAGAAATTCTTCTAAATTCAATAGGTGAAACACCGTTAAAAATGGCATTCAAGGCTTTACTATTAGCAAGAAAAGCAGATTTCTCATCCTTTGTCCATTGAGCGATTGGTTTAGAGATTTCAACATTGCCATCAGCGGTAACAACTAGAGGAAATAGGGAGTATGAACGGTTTACCAAACATCAATATCAATAGATTGCAGAAAAGCAACCATTCGTACTTTCCAATTTGCATAGTTAGTTCCATCCACCAAGTAAGGGGGCTTATTGGTTGACGTACCATCTCGGGGAATCTCCATAGCAGACATCTGAACTAGATCTACAACCAAAGGTATGAACCTGCTTTGATACCACTTGAAAAACACAAAACCTTGACACAGGTTAAGGTCCCAACAGAGTATGCTATGTAGAGTCACTCAACAACTACTTAAAACAGACCAATCAAACACACAAAAGATGGACACAGGATTTTTTATGTGGAAAACCCAAATGGGAAAAAACCACGGGACCTACCACGGGTCCATCAAGAACAATCACTATGAAGAAGAAGTTATAAGACTACTTGCTACCTTTTTACCCAGTTGAACACAACCTAAGGGACTGAAGCTCTTCTTGTCGACGCACGCGACGTTCACTCTCTTCTGGATTGATCTTCACGCCTTGAAGCCTCTTAAGACGATCAAACACAGCGGAGAAGAGAATTGGAAAGTAGAAGGAGACGTTGCAGAACTTTCAAGTGCATAATACCTTCTGGAAGAAGAAATCTCTCTAAGTATGTTAGGGTTTTGATCTAGAGAGCTGCAAATCTTCATGGAGAGGTGATCCTTAAATATGGAGGAACCCTAGAGTCCTTTCCGTCAATGATTCGCGAAGTATTAGAAAGTATACAAGGCAATCTCGAAAAACTCAAGCTTCTAAATCGCGGAACTGCTGACCCAGTCGACCGATCAGGTAACTCAGCCGACCGGTTGGGTATGGTGTCCGACCGGTTGGGTAATCATCCGATCGGTCGGTCTTCAGTTTTGTTTGCAGATGACAGTGTGCAAGAAATTTGACCGGTCTGCTATGCTGTCCGACCAGTCCGAAGATAAAACACTTGGATGCACAGTGTCTGAGTAGTAGCTCATCATATGTGATGATAATAAAGGGTTCAGTCCATCTAAAACATAAAATTACAACTCTGGAGACCCAAGTTTTGACCATCTCATGATATTGCCAATATTACATGCCTTTCACAGTGATATGGTAGTAGTGTGAGAAGGTGCAGTATCAAAAGGTTGTCTAGAAGAAGTATTGATTTTGGCCAATGAGAAGGTTCCATAGTAGTTAAGGAGAAAAAGGGAAAGGAATTCTCATTGAAAACCACATGACGAGAGACATATATGCGACTTGAAGTAATGTCTAAGCACTTGTATTCCTTGCGATTAAGACTATATCCAATGACCACATAGGGTTTAGTCCTTGGATCTAGCTTATGTCTATTATTGGGACAAAGCTGTGGAAAGCAGGAGCAACCAAAAACCCAAAGAGTAGAGTGATTTGGTTCCCTTTGAAAAAGTTGTTGCCAAGGGGAGTGAAACTGAAGCTTCTTCATGGGCATCCTGCTGATAAGATAGGTAGCAATAGTAAATGCCTTTTCCCAATATTTTAAAGCATTAATGCTAGCCACACTCCCCATCTCACGACTAATCTCTCAACTAATCTCACAACTATCCTATGTAGCATTTCCCTCTCCTTCATCTCTACATGAGATGGGGAGTGTGGCTAGCATTGTTGATTTTAAAAGTATTGAGGCTTGAAATAGTGGGGTGAGAGCTATCTCCACAACTTGCCTATTTTTCTCTCAGCACATCCATTTTGCTTTGGTGTAAGGGGGCATGAAAACTGATATATAATGCCACATTCATTGAAAAGAGTTTGAAACCTAGAATTCATATATATATCTCCCCCCCCCCCCCCCCCCCCCCCCCCCCCCCTCCTCTACCATCGAAACAAGACTATTTGCTTGTAAAGTCAAGCAAGTTCTCAACCTACTACTTAAAAGCTAAGAACACAGAGGAATCATCTTATTTACATACCAAAGGAATTAACCAAGTGTGTTTTGTACAGTCATCCACAAACAGTATGTAATATCGGAAACCATTTACAGACATAACAGGTGATGGTCCCCAAACATCACTTTGTATAAGCTCAAGGGGATGTTTAGTAATAAATTTTGAAGAAGCAAATGGTAGTTTATGGCTCTTGCCAAATTGACAAAATTCACAAAAATATAGTAAAGAGATTCCATGAATTGGTAAAGCAGCAACAAGTCTATGTATGGTTGAGGAAGAAGGATGCCCAAGGTGATGATGCCAATTGTTCATAGAAGTTCTTTGATCAATGTGTAGACCCAAAGTGCAAGGTCTTGATGTAGTTTTATCCAGTGAGTCCAGAATCATATCCTCAGGAAGCTAGAATTTGTGAAAACATGTCCCAATTGAAAACTAGTGCTGGCCTATTAAAAATCTATACAAAATAAATCATCCACTAAACTGAAAACTAAAATTAATTACAGGTCCAAATTAAAATTGCAATCCCAAATAAAAACCTAAAATAAAAGTCCCAAGCTAACAAGATCCTAATCTAAAAACTGCAAAACATAAAAGGGATCAAACCACCGATGGCATATAGATAAATTGCATTAAAATAAAATTCAGAAAAATAAATTAATTAATTAACAATATGGATTTTAGATTATCAATCTTTGAATCACTAATTCCATGCTTAGGGTCAAAGGATAATTCTAAACTACACTGCCAAACATGGCCTGTCACCCACATAAACACACTGTATCAATATAATACAATAAATTACTACAACTCACAAATCACTATATAATCCATTGCACATCACTAAGACATGAACAAGAATTTTCAAAAATATCAACTCTGAAATTAAAACTCACTCTACTCTAGTCACATGAAACACCAAAGCCAAGGGAGAGCCCACACCGCAATACACCTCATCTCTTGATCTTCACCAACATGCACCAAGGGAGAAGATGGAATGGATGGAGGAGGATCTAAAGAATGGCTGGCCTATCTCCACTTCAGATTGGATGTTTGATAGAGGCTAAGGAGTAGTGATGTGGTCTATGGGAATGGTGACTGGGGCATTTCTGTAGTGGTAGTGGGAAATGGAAGTGGGAGTATGGATTATGAGTGGTCGTGTGGAGTATAGAATGTGGAGAGATGAATGGTGGGTTGGTGTATGGTTGTACATGATGAAGAGAGAAGTCAAAATGGACAGCTGTTGCTTTTTTTTTGCTTTTGGTGTGTGATATGAAAAGTGGAGATGGGTTGGTGGTTGTGTTTATTGTCAGATGGAGATGGGATCCGCCTCTATAGTGCTGTCCACCCTTATCTCTATCAACATGTTAGATTTGAATTAGATTAAGTTGTTGATGTGTAATTGGAAAATCCTCTTAAAATTTGAATTTTACTCTATATTTATCTCTCTTTATCTTTCTTTCTTCAAATCAAACTCTATCTTCAAAAGATAATTCCAGCAATTATCTTGAGATTATTTGCAAATGAAATAGGTTCCACCTTAGGCATGGGATGGCCCATGAAATGTGTGGGTCTTCATGGTCATGGACTCTCTTCCTTTTCCTCAATTTTCTTTTCTTGGATTTCTTCAAAAATATTTCCTTGGCTCCAAAATTGGATATGGGAACCTTATCTCCAATTTTCCTACACACAAAAGTATTCTTTTTAATTAAAAACAATAATTTTGACCTAAAGTCACAATTGTGCTATGTGGGCTAGATTCACATAAAACGACGACATTAAATTATATCATTGCATATATTTTGATTTAAATTACTCAATGATGTTAAAAGAATTTATCATTTCATGTGAAAATTTGATTTTAAGAATTCTTCCGAAAATTAGAAATCCAAAGTGGAGAATTTTTTATTATATGGAAAAATGACTAATGTTGAATGAATTTTTCATGAAAACAATACAGTGATTTTTAAATCAATAAAAACATGATTTTTAATTAAATAAATATTTTTCTAATGCTCAAGTCCTTAAACCTTCTTAAATTATGGATGAAAGGATACATTTTTAAGGACTTATCACACCCCCTAACCAGGATTTTGCTAGTCCCGAGCAAAGTATTCGATCTAGAGTAAAAAAAAATTAATCCTAAGAAAGATAAACTTAATATAGAAAACGGAAAGAAACTTACCACTTTTGCGAACACTTTCAACTGCATTTAGCGTATGCAGCATGCCCTTAAACCCCTAAGTTCCCTCTAGTGGATGAGTTATGCCTCTTAAGGGTTTGTAGTGAATATATCCATAAAATTCTTTTTCTTGTTAACAAACTAAGAACAATGGCAAAGGAAATTTTTCAAAAGAAAATCCATTCACATCTGATATTTTTGAAATTTGGAATAATTAAAATTTCAGACTTTTAAAAGTCCGATTCACAGTTTTATTTTTGAAAACTTTCTCAAATTCAAACCAAACTTGCGTGCACGGTGAAAAATATATACATCAAAAACCTGTTTCAAACATTCAACGATAATGCTGTCACAACCCGATCCCAGAAGTCGGGGGTTAACGAAAAGCCAAACCTGTGATACACGTACTCCCGTGCACGTGCATCCAAACCCAGTCCAGATGCACCCACACAAGGGCTTAGAACTACCTATCCCAGGTCAAAGGTTACTCAACTACCTATCCAAGACCCGAAACCAAGTCCGAAAGAATTAAACAACAGAAAAGCACACTAATGAGCCGCTAATCTGGCTTAAAGGGGATCGGAGTGTTACAAATGCTGCAAAAACGGAATTTTTCCTCCAAATAGTTCAATCCCCCAAAATTTAGCAAAAACTAATTAATTTCCTCTGAAAGCTACTAAGATGGCTGGCATATTACTGTTTACTTCAATCAGCCTCTTTTATCTTACTCTCTTTGTCAAACATAGAAACTCTCAAGTTCATAGATTTAGGAAGAGTTGGGATCTAAGGGGCAAACCTAGTCCTTATGCATTTTTGCACATATCACTTAAAAATTTCTACGGACACTCGTTGAGCCATAATTCATCATCATTTTTTTTTATAACAAATCATATTATGACTGTGCAATGTCTAGGTGCCTTAAGCTTATTAATTAACCCATGTAACGAGCGTTAGGACAACAATAAAACACAAAAGACAAAAACAAAAAACATATATACAAATAGTACAAATAAAAGGGTCATTATTAGATCCAGCGCCCATCAGTCCTGATAAACAGGATCAGTCAGAGGAGCTCCTCCTATTCTGTAGGAACAATCTCCAATAATGGTTTTAAATGCTTCCCGTTTAATTTGAATCGTAAGATTCAACAAAGTAACTACACCAAATAGAAACACCTCCTTTACAATAAAGGGTCCCGTCCATTGAGATCTCAAATTTCTAGGGAACAGTTGAAGTCTAGAATTATATAAGAGGATCTTTTGAGAAGGATGAAACGATTTTCTCAAAATTCGCTTATCATGAAAAATCTTGGTCTTTTCCTTGTAAATTTTAGAGTTCACGTAAACCTCGTTTCTTAACTCTTCTAATTCATTTAAATTCAATTTTCTTTTCTCCCCAGCCTTGTCTAAGTCAAAATTAAGTTGCTTGATTGCCCAATACGCTTTATAATCCAATTCCACTAGAAGATGGCAAGCTTTCCCATATATAAGACGGTATGGAAACATGCCAATAGGGATCTTAAATGCAGTGTGATAAGCTCTTAGTGTATCGTTTAATGTCATGGACTAATCTTTACGATTCAATCTCACAGTTGTCTCTAATATTTTTTTTATTTCCCTATTTGAACCCTCTACCGGATTGCTTGTTTGTGGGTGGTAGGGGGTAGCAACTTTATGTGTAATGCCATAATTCTTAAGCAAAGCTTTGATAGTGCGGTTACAAAAGTGCATGCTCCCACCACTAATGATTGCTCGAGGTGCTCCAAAACAGGAAAATATATTATCCTTAAGAAATTTCTGAACAGTTTTGATATCATTGGTCCGACATGGGATTGCTTTTATCCATTTAGACACATAATCGACAGCAACCAATATATATTGATAACCTTGGCTAGTGGAAAAAGGTCCCATGAAGTTTATGCCCCAAGTATCAAAAAGTTTTATTACTAAAATTAGGTTAAAGGGCATCATGTTTCTTTTGGACATTGAACCCAATTTTTGGCAACGCTCACATTTGTGGCAAAAATCGTTTGCATCTCAAAAAATAGTTGGCCAAGAAAAACCGGACTGCAAAATCTTTAGGGTGATCTTTTTAGGTGAAAAATGTCCACCACAAGCATGAGAATGACAGAAGGAGATGACACTGTGTATTTTATGATCTAGCACACATCTTCTACTGATTTGGTCTAGGCAGTATTTAAAAAGGTATGGGTCATCTTAGAAAAATTTTTTCACCTGAATGAAAATTTTGTTCTTATCTTGTTTTGTCCACTTTGTGGGAGTTTCACTAGAGACAAGAGAGTTAACAATGTCTGCATACCAAGGAGATTGGAAGGCACTAAAAAATTGTTCGTCAGGGAACATATCCTGAATCGAAAAAGGTGTTACGCCCCGATCCCGGGAATTTGGGGATTTGAGTGGACCCCCAGGGCGTGGATACGTAATCCCGTAGAAATCCGTGCCCTGAAGAACTATGCGTGAATTCCTACAAGGGAGATTCCACAGGAACGTGTGAGATATGCTGACACACGTAAAAACATAACGTATCATAAACGAAATCCTGCGAAATACTCAGTAATTATCAAGAGCACATGAAGTTCATAGTCTGTTAACTTTCAAAAGTAAACAAAGGTTTTTCAACACTCACACACCCTCCTATTCCATTTCAATCATCCTAACTCAGCCCAACCTCATTTATGCTCAGTTAAATAAGAAACAGCGACTGAAATGGAAGTGGGTAAGAAACTAACTCAATAATTCAGGACTTAATAACATATACAGCACACATGACTCTAGTACTTGCCTTTACACCAGTGCTAGCCCTCCTTAGTTCTCCTTGTCGTGTGGGTGGTGGGAAAACTCCAGATTGAAATGGGTTCTCTACAATAGAACATGCAATGAAAAAAATGGGGTTTAGATTCACATGCATGTCTAGTAATGGAGTCTTTATGACCCTAATAAACCTAAGAGAATGAAACAGGAACTCATTCTTCACCTTATATTGTTGTAGCTTGGAGAGAAGAGCACTATATACAGAAAGTGTAAAGGAAAGGAGAAGAAGGAAGAAGAAGATGGGTGGAGACCATTCTCTGCGCATGCACACTCCCAAAATTCCCGAGCACTTCGATTGTAAGAAGAAGAAGAGAAGAAACCCAGCAGAAAGGAGAGCTCCAACAGTTACACGAGAAGAAGGAGAAGGTCCATTGAGTTTTCTTTTTAAACATAACTTTTTCTGAAATTACAGGCAAGTCCACCCTTTTTCTAGGAATTTCAGTTTAGGCCAAATGCACCTCTATTGAGCCAAGATAAGTCCGGATCAAGTCGGGCCCAACACGAAAGATGATCTACGCGAAGGATTCCATGAAAAGAAATGGACGAGGTGTCCAAGAGGTGCAAGGACAAATTACGAAAAGGCCCTTAACTACTTAAGTGGGACTGAACTTCGCCCAACTCCCTATCCAAGGCCCAAACGAGAAATTTTTTTGGATTAATTAGCCTTAATCGAGTTCAATTAATATAGAACGAGCTTAATTAACGTAAATCAAGATTAGTGGGATTCGGGACCTTACAAAAGGCTCAAAAGAATTTGAAAAAACTAGCCTTGATAGATGATTTTCCATCACATTTTCTACTCCTTTTTTGTCTTTGATTCGATGTCAAATTCATGAAGTAGTATGATCCATCATATCAATCTAGGCTTAGCATCCTTCTCAGAAAGAAGGTACTTAAGCGTAGAATGGTTGGTAAAGATCACAATTTTGGATCCAAGTAAGTAGGGACAGAATTTATCCAGTGCATAAACAACTGCCAATAATTCTTTCTTAGTTGCAGAATAATTTATTTGTGCACTGTTTAAAGTCCTGCTTAAAGTCCTGCTAGCATAATAAATCACAAATGGTTTCTTGTCCCTACATTGCCCGAGTACAGCCCTAATGGCATAGTCGCTAGCATTACACATGATCTTAAAGGGCAGACTCCAATCTAGAGGTTGCATTATTGGAGCGGTTGTTAGCATGTCTTTCAGCTTTGTAAAAGCTTCCTAACATGCCTGCGTCCAGTTAAACTCTACTTCTTTTAATAGAAGGTCACATAGCGGTTTAGATATGGAACTGAAATCCTTTATGAACCTTCTATAAAATTCAGTATGCCCTAAGAAAGATCTTACATCTCTTACGGATTTTAGGACGGGCAAATTGGTAATCAGACCTATTTTGGCTTTACCCACTTCTAACCCTTTAGATGATACAATGTGTCCAAGGACAATGCCCTGCCTAACCATAAAATGGTATTTCTCCCAATTTAAAACAATGTTCTTTTCCTCACACTGAGATAGGACCTTCTCAAAATTTTCAAACAGTTCTCGAATGAATCTTCAAAAACAGAGAAATCATCCATGAACACCTCGAGAAAACGCTCCACCATATCACCGAATATACTCAACATGCATCTCTGAAACATTATGGGAGCATTGTACAGCCCAAAAGGTATCCTTCTATAAGCAAAAGTGCCAAAGGGGCATGTGAAAGTGGTTTTCTCTTGGTCTTCCAGAGCAATTTCTATTTGATTATACCCAAAGTATCCATCTAAGAAACAATAAAATTTATGGTTGGTAACCCTTTCCGAAATTTGGTCTAAAAATGGCAGAGGAAAATGGTCCTTTTGTATGACTGCATTTAGCTTTCTGTAGTCAATACAGACTCACCAACCAGTCGGTACTTGAGTTGGAATGAGTTCGTCATTTGATTTGCGGACTACAGTTACACTGGCTTTCATTGATATGACTAGGTAGGGCTAACCCATTGACTATATGAAATTTGATATGTGATACCCACATTTAGAAATTTCAGCACTTCAGTCATAACCACCTCCTACATCGTGGGGTTAAGTTGGCGTTGCATCTATTTAGATGGTTTAGCATCTCTTCCAGATATATGTGATGTGTGCACACGAGTGGATTAATTCCTCTAATATCGACCACGTTCCAAGCAATTACACCTTTATGTTGTTTGAGTTTGTGGAGAAGTTGAACCTCTTGGTCCTTCTCAAGGTGCGCAGAAATCACCATTGGAAATGTTTCATCTTCGCCAAGGTAACTATGTTTAAGGCGTGGGGGTAAGGGTTTCAACTCAGGTTTAGGCGGCCTCACCTGAGAGGGAAGAGGTGGGGTACCAATTGGTACATGTTCTTTAAAAGATGGTTCCCATGCTGTTATTCCATTTCAACAACATCATCAGTTGTCTCCATAAGGTTGGCCATGGCCTTAGTTGATTCAATCAGATCGTATGAGTCGGACTAGACTGACTCTACAAAAGTCTCCACTACCACGGTTTCTATGAGATCTACCTCAAAGTCAACATCGTCATCCCGAGGTTGTTTGCCAATATTAAATACATTGAGCTCAAGAGTCATATTTCTGAAAGAAAGTGTCATTTTTCCATTCTAGCAATTTATCAGTGCATTTTATGTGGCTAAGCAAGGCCTTCCAAGAATTACCAAAATCTGAGCTTGAGTGTTAGTGACTGGATGAGTGTCTAAAACAATGAAGTCTACTGGGAAGTAGAACTTGTTAATTTGCACAAGCACATTCTCTACTACCCCTTTTGATTTTTTCACATATCTATTGGCTAGCTAAAGGGTAACTTGAGTTTATTTTAACTCGCCTAGCCCTAGTTTTTCATAAACTGAGTAGGATAACAAGTTTACACTTGCCCCAAGATCAAGCAGAGCTTGTTCGATCTGGTGGTTTCCAATGATGCATGAGACTGTGGGGCATCTCGGATCTTTGTACTTAGGGGGAGTGTCATGCTTTAAAATTGCATGAACTTGCTCAGTTAAAAATGCTTTCGTTTGGACATTCTTCTTATGCTTGATGGTCTACAATTCTTTGAGATACTTCGCATAAGATGGAATTTTCTTTATTGCATCCAACAATGGGATGTTAATCTTGACTTCTTCGAGGACATCTAGGATATCTTATTTCTGATTATGTCTCTTAGGCGGAGCTAATCGATTTTGAAACTATGCCAACAGTTTGAATTCGAGAGGAACTGTAGTCTTTTCTTTGACAGAAATTACAAGCTTTTCTTTGCCTTTTTTTGCCTATTCTCCTTCATATGAGGAGGCGGGTTGTTTCTCTTTTTCCAAATCAGGTTTTTGAGTTTTTTTACCATTACGTAGAATGGTAATAGCTTGAACTTGCCCTTAGGGGATTAAGGGTCCAGCATGATTGACCTCATACTATCCTTTTGGATTTGGTTGTGGTTGAGACAAAAAACTCCTTTATTTTGTGATTGCACATAATTCCGTATCTCATTTTTGAACTATTACATTTCCTATTTCTAATTCAAAAGGAATTTAGCCAACATCTCTTCCAAAGGCTGAGTTTGAACAAAAGGAGGTGGCACTTGTTATGTAGTTTGATGATATTGTCCCGCAGTGCCACCATATTGGTTCAACCTTTGGGGGAGATTTGGTGGAGTAGCACTTGGGCTATTCTTTTAACTGAAATTGGAGTGATTATGCCAATTAGAGTTATACGTATTACCCAAAGAATTGTTGAAAGGCTGGTTGTATGCATTGGCAGCATTTGCTTGTTCTTGAAATGCCTTTTGAAATGCAAGGAGTGTAGGGCACTTCACAGATACATGGGTATCGCAAGCACAAATGCCACAAATGATTGCAGGCTCCTTGTTCTTTGCAATTATTGGGACTCAACTTCTCTAGTAAGATATGCAATTTTTGCTTGAAGATCATCATCCTCTTTGAGTAAATATAATCCCCTCCCTTGGCCTGATTAGATTGCTTTACGGGTTCAATACCTTCAGATGTGTCCTAGTTTTGTGCACTGTCAACCAAAAACTAAAGGCATGCCCCTGCCTCATTTGGATTTTTAGCCATGAACTCCCCATTGCACATCATCTGAACGAATTGGCATGTTTTTGGACTTAATCCATCATAAAAATGGCCAATTATATGATGCCGTTCAAATCTATGATGTGAACAAGTAAGGAGAAGCTCATTAAACCGTTCCCAACACCTATAGTATGACTCTCTTTTCTTTTGTTTGAAATTCATCATGAGCCTTCTTAAGGTGTTGGCCTTACGAGGTGGGAAGAATTTTTTCAAAAATTTGCATACCATGTTGGCCCATAAAGCAATTGAATTAGGCTGTAACGATTGGAGCCATGCTTTTGCCTTGTCTTTGAGCGAGAATGGAAATAATCGAAATTTAATAATATCCTTCCTCACATTATTAAATTCAAGTGTTGCAACCACTTCTTCAAATTCTTTTATGTGCAAATACACACTTTCTGAGTCAAGTCCATGAAATTTGGGGAGAAGTTGAATAACTGCTGGCTTGATATCAAATTGGCTCACACCGACGGGAATGACCATACACAAAGGTGTGTCTATCGTGTAGGTTTTAGGTAATCACGTAGTGATCTAAGTGGTTGGTTTAACTCATTATTATTTGGAATGGGTCCATGCTCATTTTCGTTCCTAGGTCCAACACCATTGCCATTTGGGTTTATCATTGCATTTGCCATTGTTTCTGAAATCCCAATAAGACCAAGAGATCGAGATGCGCCATAGATTTCAGTTAACCTCTTGTATCTGGGTTTCTTACGCATACAACTATTGAACCAAGAGGGGTGGATGTCCAATTTTTTTTCTAAAAATCTTTTTTTTTTTTTTTACTAATCTACAGTCCTAAGAAAACAAATTTCTAACACTAATGTAAAAGATAAGGTTCCAAAGAAAGTTCTGAAACTTTTGAACCCTAAGTACTTATCTTGACTAAAAAGCTTAATCGGAATGGGTTCTTGAATTGCCTTTTGAAGGTCAGTTTCAAAAATTTTTTGGTGACTTATCTAACCTAAAAAAATGAATAAAAGCAGCATTTATACTAATTATTAAAAAGAGTCCTAATCAGCAAGAAAAATAAACTAACTAAACTAGTCATCAATAAAGACTAGTTTTGTAGGCAATTTTCCAAAAATGTGGCTTTTAAAAAAAATTCAACAAATATAAATTTTCAGATTATAAATTAACTAATTTTAATCTGAAAATCCTTAATTAAATGTCCAAGGGCTGGTCATTCATTTCATGCATGCTACCCCTAGGCTAGTATGATGATTGGAATTGAAAAGGCACACCCACAAAAAATTAAAGAGATAAAGTTGGAAAATTACCTGCAACGTTTGCTCTCCGGCAACGGCACCAAAAACTTGATCGATGTGTAGACCCCAAGTGCAAGGTCTCGATGTAGTTTTATCTGGTACGACCAGAATCGTATCCACTGGGAGCTAGAATTCACAAAAACTTGTTCTAAGAGAAAACTAGTGCTGGCCTATTAAAAATCTATACAAAATAAATCATCCACTAAACTGAAAACTAAAATTAATTATAGGTCCAAGTTTAAAATTGCAATTCCAAATAAAAAGCTAAACTAAAAATCCTAAGCTAAAAAGATCTTAATCTAAAAACTGCAAAAACATAAAAGGGATCAAACCACCGATGGCATATAGATAAATTGCATTAAACTAAAATTCAGAAAAATAAATTAATTAATTAACAATATGGATTTTAGATTATCAATCTTTGAATCACTAATTCCATGCTTAGGGTCAAAGGATAATTCTGAACTATACTGCCAAACATGGCCTGTCACCCCACATAAACACACTGTATCAATATAATACAATAAATTACTACGACTCACAAATCATTATTTAATCCATTGCACATCACTAAGACATGAACAAGAATTCAAAAATATCAAATCTAAAATTAAAACTCACTCTACTCTAGTCACATGAAACACCAAGCCAAGGGAGTGCCCGCACCACAGTACACCTCATCTCTTGATCTTCACCAACATGCACCAAGGGAGAAAATGGAATGGATGGAGGAGGATCTAAAGAAGGGCTGGCCTATCTCCACTTCAGATTGGATGTTTGATTGAGGCTAACGAGTAGTGATGTGGTTCATGGGAAAGGTGATGGGAGCGTTTCTGCAGTGGTAGTGGGAAATGGAGGTGGGTGTGTGGATTATGAGTGGTGGTGTGGAGTATGGCATGTGGAGAGAGAATTGGTGGGTTGGTGTATGGTTCTGTATGTGAGAAAGAGAGAAGTCAAAATGGAGGGCCGTTGCTTCTTTTTTTTTTTTTTCCCTTTTGGTGTGTAATATGAAAAGTGGAGAGGGGTTGGTGGTTGTGTTATCATTAGATGGAGATGGGGTCCGCCTCTAGATTGTCGTCCAACCTTATCTCCATCAACTTGTTAGATTTAAATGAGATTAAGTTGTTGATGTGCACTTGGAGAATCCTCTTACAATTTGAATTTTACTCTATATTTATCTCTCTCTCTCTCTTTCCTTCTTCAAATCAAACTCTATCTTCAAAAGATAATTCCAGCAATTATCTTGAGATTATTTGCAAATGAAATGGGGTTCACCTTGGGCATGGGATGTACACATGGGATGGCCCATGTGATGTGTGGGTCTTCATGGTCATGGACTCTTTTCTTTTTCCTCAATTTTTTTCTTAGATTTCTTCAAAAATATTTTCTTGGCTCCAAAATTGGATGTGGGACCCTTATCTCCAATTTTCCTACACACAAAAGTATTCTTTTCATTAAAAACAATAATTTTGACCTAAAGTCACAATTGTGCTGATGTGGGTCCGATTCACATAAAATGACGACAGTAAATTATATCATTGCATATGTTTTGATTTAAATTACTCAACGATGTTAAAAGAATTTACCATTTCATGTGAAAATATGATTTTAAAAATTCTTCTGAAAAATAGAAATCCAAAGTGGAGAATTTTATGATTATATGGAAAAATGACTAATGTTGTAACGACCCCAAAATTCGGATTTCCGAAGAACTCCCAATTTTAAGGTGTTAATGATGAAATTAAATGGATCCGCAATGTGAGATTAAACAACTGAACATATTCACAGCGGAAACATAATTGTAAAACCATCATAGGTACCATCACAAGACAAAGTAATTAATCCTACTCAACTTAATAATATAAATGCATCAAAGTCATGAATAAATCCATAGGTAATCACATAATTCAATTAACTAGATCCTAACACAAATAGCCAACCAAGGGCTTACAACTAATCTCAAATTTAAACTCAGCATAAATAAACTAATTATCTAATTATCGTCTCTCTCACGTAGGCACGATATTTTTAAGCTATATCGTCTGCGCTCCACGCGTAGTTCCCCTGCGGTTCCTCCTCAACCGCCGTTCCATCCGGCTCATTGGAAGGGGTGTTGTTACCTACAAGCGCCAATCACAAAGGGGTCAGGTTATGAAATAACCTCAGCAAGTATACCTACCCAATTTTCATATTCCACACCATTTTTGAGTAAAAATCAAAGGCAGATAAATCACGAGGTTTTCAAAATAAATTGACAAGATATAATACTACAAGATGTAGATTCATGCATAAAACCAAATAAAGATTTTACAAATATCATAGCATTCAAAATAAATTGGCGTCCCACATTGGCTAAGTTGTCACAGGTATTATAGCGGCCCCCTTTAACGTGACGGGAACAGAGAACAGAGTTTGGTACCCAGAGATTCAGAGTTATGGCCATTGGCCATCAGAACAGAGTAACAGAGTTTTTGGTACCGAAGTGACTGATTGTCACAGACAGAGAGTAAACTAATCTGCAGATAGTTTCAGAAGAATAGCCCCTACACAGTGGTGCCCCACTATGCTAGACTTAAAACAGCCTAGTGGTATCGCCTTAATTCCAAATACGGATAAACAGCCAAGTAATCATAAAATAGAATTTATTTACATATAACAAATTCCAAAGTTGACAGGTGCAATGTCCGAATACCATAAACCATATAACAGAGAAAAATATATTTTATCATGTCAGAGTATATTTTAGATTTGATTGATAATAAATTTCCAAGATACAAAAATCCAGATTTTACGGGTCATACTGCACGTCGGGTCTAAGCGAACTTAACCCTATGACATCATGGGATTCTCAAACACCGTATACTTGCCCTAAATCTAATTTGGATGATCGCGAGGATCTCCTCTTTAGATTTGGGTTAATTCTTTGTTGGCGCTTCTGAAGTTGGTTGATGTTTGAAGAGCCCATGACGTCACACTCTTAAGTTTCTTATACTTAGGCATATTTCAAAATAATTTCAAAGGTGGTTGTCAAGCCATAAAGACATGATTTAGTTTCAACTCATATTATTGACTTAGTTTAATTTGAACAAAGGTCCTTTAATACCAAATGGAATCCTCAAATTTTACAAATATTAATAAATACCCCAAACTTTTATAAGTCCACCAGTTAAAAGGAACTCACAATTTCTAGTCACAGGTCATAGGTACAAATAAGACATTAGTAGAAAACCCGATGAAACTTTTTGAATAATAACCACATTAGTAATTAGTCTAAGATAGAGGCTTATTTGGAATTTCTAAAAAAACACACTTACGACTCAAAATAAACTCGTCAGTGTCAAGGCTCCAGGCGGACTCATCAGAAACTCTCCTGCACTGTACGGTGTTACATGTATCACATGTATCGGACCAATTGTCTCATGCCTTGTGCATTTTAATCAATAGGATGGTGGGCCATAGTACTTTATGTAAAGGGTAGTCCTATTCAAGCCCTTAAAATCTTATGAAGACTATAAACCAACCCGGTACAGTGTCTGACTGTTTTTATAACATAGTATAAGGATGGTCTCAGGCCTCCACCAAATTTAGTCCTTCAAATGGTGGGTCCTAGTGGACTATTCCACAAAGGAAATGGATTCCAAAGGTCAACACGATGATGACCACAGCAATTTATGTAATGGTGGTAGACTTATTCATGACTCCCAGAACTTATGGAGACTATAAATAAAACAATACACAGTGCTTGCACTGTTTCGGTTTCTATAGCATGAATGGATATCACGCCCATCTATTTTGATCTCTTGGATGGTGAGCCACATGGGACCGTATCCACGTGGGTCCAACACCTCTGTGGTCACCAAAGGGTGGTCCTTCAGATGACTAGACCTGACCATTGATCAGGTGGGACATGTGGGCCTCACAAGCAATTTTGGGAAAACCTGTCTATTGACGACTTGAACCTGGACATTTAATTTTGCTGTTTGGATTTTCCACTATCTTTGGCCAACTAGAGTGGATAATAATCTCTAAGGATCCTATTCACAATACTACACCAGATCGTTTCCAGTTTTGCAAAGTACAGTAAGCATAAATTCAATCCCATATATTGTATTCACCAGTCGGCCATGAGTGAACATTACTGTTACTAGGATAAATACAGTCCTGAGTGAATAATACTATCATTAGGACAAATTCAGTCTCAAGCACTCAATCAGTTTTATAAACGTGTATTAACGTTATATATATCAGCTGTTGAGAAAACATCAAGTAAATCAAACTCGTAATTCTACATATAACAGTCTATATAGAAATACATAGATTCAAGTATAATTAAGAATTTTACCAATATGAAATTGGGTTTCAAAAGAAAATTGTATAAATCTCATTATAGGAATGAAGATCAGGCAGGAAAATAAACATGGGTTTGTGCACTTGCCTTAATTGCCGAAATTCCAAACCCGTAGAGAGCCTCAAGGAAATTCTTCTATGGCTTCCTTCAAATTCTTAAGCCTAAAGTTGAACCTTCTAGTTAAAAGAGAGAGAACTAGGGAGAGAGAGTTGGAGAGAATCGTATGTAGGAGAGAGGCTCTAGTCATATACATATATATAGAATATAATATAGGTACTTAGAGTAAAACTAGGAAGTAGAGATAGGGTGGAATTCTCCTTTTTCCCATATAGAGTCCTAGCATGTCTCTCTAGCCTTAGCCTTATTGTATCCCCACCAAACTCCTACGAAGGAAAATTCTACTCTTCTTTGAATATGAGACGAACACGTGGTCCCCCACACCACTAGTAGTGGGTTTATTTAAATCTCTATCAACAAGGCACTAGATTAATCCGGATGAATTCGGGCCTTAAGAGAAAGTTGCATAATTAATTATTCTCTATCCAATGAGCCCCATATTGGCTATGTTTTTTTTAAAATTAAATTTATTAATTTGGGCCGGGATCTTACAAATGTTGAATGAATTTTTCATAAAAACAATACAATGACTTTTAAATCAATAAAAACAAGATTTTTAATAAAATAAATATTTTTCTAATGCCCAAGTCCTTAAATCTTCTTAAATTATGGATGAAAGGATACATTTTTAAGTACTCATCATTCTTTCTCCAAGAAATGCAGTAGGGGCTGAACAAGGAAGTGAAGAGGACGTGCGAAAGGGGTACAACCCATTCCTACTAAGGCCTTGGAAAAGAATCCTCCTTGTAGGACGATCCTGAATTGTAAATCCATTTGAATAGAAAAACAAAGACAAAGTTATTATCCTTTGAAAACTGTTGGACAGACAATAGGTTATTTGAAATGGCAGGAACTTGAAGAGTATTATCTAGTTCAAAGCATCCAGATGATGTATGAGCAAGTGATGAACCAGTATGAAGAATATCCAAACCTTGACCATTACCAACTGCTACTTTGTCTGTCTTTCTGTATGTTGAATGAACAGATAAATTATGCAAATCATTTGTAATGTTTATGGCGCTCCAGTATCAGCATACTAAGTGTTGCCAGGATCTGATGGATAAGATGCTGCCATGGGAGCCAACTGTGAGGGAGGGTGACGCCCTTGGTATGAAAAATCTATTCTTTGATAGCAATTGAGAGCTGTATGACCTATCCTGTTGCAGATTTGGTAACAAGGTTTAGAGAGTGTCTGATTTTGTTGATAGCTCTGAAACTGACGACCTCCCTTATTGTTTCTACCACCACGACCACCTCTGCTGCGACCTCTGTTTCCAGTTCTGCCCACACGACGGTTTGTTCAAGTGGTTTGCCGATTTCCAGAAGTATAATAGTTGGAATCAGACGATGACGACAGATAGGCAGTAGTGGAATAATCAACTACAATCTGAGAGCTTCCTATGTTCATTTCTTTACAAACTAAGAGAACATGTAATTTGGATCGTATCTAGTATGAATAGAGGCCTTAAACGCATTGTAAACATAAGGTAGCCCATTCATTGTATGAATTATCAGGTCTTCATCATCAATTATAAGTTCATCCTTGGATCTCCTGTGCAAACCTTTCCTTGGACCTCGGCTCGTTGCCATAATTAATTTTTTGATAGCTGCTCCTCTATAATTATTTTTTGTTTCTGTTTTCTTTTTGTTTGCTTACTCAGGCTTGTTGAGCGTGGATCCCCCTTATTTTTTGGATCCTTCTGTATCTTCTTTTTTAGAGCTCTTTTTTCTAAAATTTTTTTAAGCTCATTGCTTCTCTTCTCCTTAATACAATTTGCCTTTTAGCGAAAAAAGGTCTTCATCATCAACATGACACTGAGCCAAACTATCAGCAATATTTTTGATTCGCTGAATGTAATCAGATATGGAAAAAGGTCCTTTCTTGATGGATTGTAGATGAGTCTTCAGCTGTATGATATGGGACCTAGACAGAGATGTAAATCTCTTTAACAATGCTGTCCACACTTCTCTGGCTGTGTTCAGGCCAACAACTTGTGCTAACACCGAATCTATAAGAGTAGCATTCAACCAACATAGCACATTCTGATCATGTTGAGACGAGACTAGGAATTGAGGATTGATTTCTCTTGTGTTGTTTCCAGATGAATCCAAGAGGAATTGTGAAGGACACCCACTAGATCCATCAACATATCCGAGCAAGCGATGTGCTCGTAAAATAGGAAGAAATTGTGATTTCCGTAGTAAGTAATTTGTTTTATCGAGCTAAACAGAAATCAAGCTGCTAATGTTGGTGACAAGGAATGTAGAATTGTGTGAAGATGACAACAAAACATTCGTAGGAGACGCCATGTAGTAGATCTTAAAGGAAACAAGTGAAGATCACACAAACAATAAAAAAATAATAATAATAATAATAAAACAACTTGCAGAAAGTAGTCTCTTACTGACAGAGAGTGATGAATGTAGATCGAATTGCAATGTTCTGGGTTGCAGATTCCAGATCTGATGAAGAAGACGAAGACACTCTCCTGATGATCTTCGTTTTAAAGAAAGAAGATGATTCTGTATATTGTGAAGAAAATGTTGGAAACCCAGGTGATGGTCCATATGACCATCACCGTTTACTGTTTCAACTAATTTCACATAACGATCTCATCTCTTATCTTCAATTTGTTTTTATTTCATTTTTCAAAACTGTAAATATCTTAATCTAAGGGATGGGTTTTAGTTAAAGATAGCAAATATCTTCCGTTATCTAAGTCTTCCGTTGATAGAGGAAGGCTATAAGAGTTGTTCCGCGTGACTCCTCTATATATAGAAAATTTCCACTTGATCTCAATCATTCATCAAGGATTAAAGTAAGGCACACAGGAGTTATAAATCCTGCATCTAGGAATTGCAATGGATCCAGGTATGCCCATATCTTTTGGAGATCGGTCTATGATTAATCTAACCGTAGGATATAACATCTGATCCCATAAAACACTGTATTTGGGGCCATTTTAGTTTACAAAAAATCCTCACAATGATCGCTTTAGACTCAAAAAGGCAGTTCGAATTACAAACAAGGTTACTGAAGATTTCTGATCTAATGCAGAAGAAGAACTCTTGCAACTGAAGTTGTTGAAGATCTGAGTTCTTGATTTCTGATCTGATTCCAGATCTGATGAAGAAGACGAAGATGCTCTCCTGATGATCTTCGTTTGAAAAGATGAAGATGATTCTGTAAATCGTGAAGAAAATCCTCACGACGATCGGTTTAGAATCACAAAGGCAGATCGAATTGTAAGCAAGGTTGCTGAAGATTTCTGAACTGATGAAGGAGCTTGAAGTGGCTTGGGAAGATTCCAAAGAGATGATCTCAAGATTCTGATGAAGAACTTGCACAATGAGCTGCAGATCTGATTCAACAAAGAAGACGAAAAGGATCGTGATGATCCTCGCTAAATCTCAATGAAGGAATCTTGTTCGATCAAGTAGAATAAGAAGAACATGGTTCTTCTCTGTCTCTGGTACCATTAAAACCAAATGGGAAGCTACAAAAACTAGAAAAGAAAGATTTCATTGATTCCGAAAACACAACAGGGGAATTAGATATTTATACAAGAGCTTCTTGCACCCAGAATCTTCTCTAACTTTTCTCCACAATTAATTCTCAGTTACAGCTCAACTAATTACTTTCACAGTTATAATTAACAATCTCCAGCTGTGCAGCTGGGCCAAATGATATAAGACCAATCCTACTAGAGTCAACCAAGTTCAAGTAGGTTTGATCTTATACCACGGTTTGCTCTCGGAGGATGTGGGTGAAAGCTACGCTACCACACTAGAGCAACATGGGATTTACTCGGCTACCCTTGGGTCCAAACACTAGAGCAACATGAGATTTACTAGACTGCCCTTGGGTCCAAAAGAATTAATTCAGGCCAACAGACTGGGACACCCTCAGTTAGCAGAAAAACAAAATTATATATATTTGCATTGTTCATATATTGCACAAATATTCAAACCCTATTCTTTTGTTATTCAGTCATTTTCATTTACCAAACTCCAAATTGGAGGGACAATGCTATAGTAATGATATGATGATTCATTCGTTTGAAGTGGTTTTAAATATGAGTTCACTAAGTGGTCCTGATTGAAGTCTACACAGATGGACCATCAAGTGCACCCATATGAAGGTGCGCACGCACAAGTGATCACCCTGCTATATTTAGGATGCAGAAGATAAGACATTAATAAATGTATCAGAAAATTTATGTTATTTTCGGTGTTTCTAGACTTAGTGATCACTGGATTTTGCTTGTAGCCAGCATCTTGGATTTGCGGCCACTATTGGCAGGGTGTTGCAGTCTTAGAGAAGAGGCTTGCGACAAGAATGGGGATGCTCTTCTTTCTTTTAGAAATAGATGTTTGCCACTGATGAACATCTTTCGTTGTGTTTCTTTGAAGGTGGCTGTACAGTGGGCTTATTAAATTTCTTCATTTTGTGTAGTGGTAAGATGCCATTCATTTATAGACTCTATCAAAGTTATTTGGAGAGAAGTTATTTGAATCTTTCTATTTTTTGTTAAGAATCTTTACACTCCTGGGTAAGGAATCAGATATCATGCATATGATCATTGATATCATTCGGTAAACCTAGAACGTTACAACAATGCATCTACTTAAAACATGGAGCTGACCTTCAAAATTTAATGAAAGAATTATGGGCTACCAACATTTATGTGCCATTTGACATGTCCAATTTTCATGTCAAGTTTTTTACTCAAAACTGATATTTACATAAATGTGTTGGAACACCACTTAAGGTGGTCCACATTTCCACCAAATGGTCTCTCATCGTCTCCATGTGAATCCACACTTGATGCCTCTCTTCTTCCTTGCCGTATTTTACTTCTTCTTTCCTTTCACTGAAATTTAAGAAATCTAAGTTTTGCATCCCTTGATGAAAGAGATGCATGTAGGGACAGCCTATAAAAGCCAACACCTTGGTTAACCCTCTGCAGCTCAAGACAACACCTTAGTTAACTCTTTGATAATTGAAGAAAAGGAAGTAAAAAAGAGTTGTAAACCCCATTTTCAACTGGAGAAGCCATAAGTCCTGAAAATATTTTTTACTTTCATTTTAAGATATTAAAATGTTCATTATTCATATTAGATCAAATTATACCTTAATCTTAACCTTTGGGTAAGTTTAACAAAAAGTTCCTGTTAAGGTTTCAATGGTGGACAGCTATGCCTGTTGCAACCAGTATTTTCATATTTATTCATGAACATATATGATCCAATCAACTTGCCTCTTTTTTTAAAAAAGTAATCAAAATCTAATTTTTTTCAAATAGACATGAATGTTTAAATCAATCATACACTTTATAGTCTTCCATACACATTATAGCTAACTTCATAAGTTTTCCTTTCTAAATTTTATCATATGAGAAGTTTGCCTTTGCTACTTTATTTTTTATTATAATTTGCTTCTATAATTACTTTTATTAAAAGATAACTCTACCCAAATAATGTTTATAAGATGATAAATTTGCTTTTTTTATAATTGAATCGGGCATACCAAACAAACTGTTTGTACAAAGATTTAATTGAAATAGCTTCCTTTGAAATATGTCAAAATCAACTCTGTTTCAAATAAAAAATAGTTGCCAAACTAGCCCCATTGTTAATAAAGTGTTCCTTAATATAAAAATACTATACCATAATATATGGGTCCCAGAGTCCCACTTGGTCACAAAGTGCAACATTAAACATGGTGCCCTCATTTGAAAGTAAAGAATAAAAGTGTGGACTCACCTTTCTAAATTCCAAGACATTAAATCCATTGCCATCCAACTTGAAAACATCCATACATAGGCCCTTGTAGTAAACCTAGCAAACAGGTCTGGTTAACCAAATTCGGGTCGGGTCAACTCAAATCTGAATTTGTTGGTTTCAACCTTAGCCTAGTTTTTTTTTTAAAATGGGTTATAACCCTTCAACTTGCACCCGTGGCAGGTCAACCCACCTAACCCGAATTTAATGTAGGTTAGGTCGGGTTGACTTGACCTAATCTCTTTAATTCTCATTTTGTATATAATTTAATTCATTTTATATGACCCAGTTTTCTTTGGAAAGTTCTCCTTACATTTAGATTCAGTTAAAATCTTGCATTGAATTTGAATTTATAATTTATCAATTTTCAATGTGTAAAAAATGAGGCCAAAATCCATAGATATTTTCTACCCCATTTATTGAGATAATCCCTTTTCAATGTTTATTCAGTTTTATTTGAGTATGAGTGTAAGACTCATCAATGCTATTGTATTCCATTCATATCTATATTTTAGAGGGAAGTTTCTATGCCAACGTAAAAATAAAATACACATTAATATTTCAACTGCAAAAACATCATATTATCAAATAAAAATATAAATTTTATATTCTAAGTAATAAAATTTTACATAATTCCTCTATGTAAAATTAAAAGTATACAGTTTATGGCCCACGTGAATACGAAAAGTCACATAAAAATTTAAAAATCTTGATAAATTAATAAAGTCTAAACAGGTTAAATGGATTAGGCAGGTCAACCCTAACCCGACTCGTTTTTATATGGGTTGGAAAATGCTAACCTAATCGAACCTGTATATTTAACGGGTCGGGTTAGGCAAGTCAAAAATGGGTTTAGTTAGCAAGGTAGGCTGGATTTTGCCGGCTTTACCTTATAGTCACTTTCTTTTAAACGATTGCTGTAGACATCAGAGTTCCACTGCTGACCAACTATACTTCTATAATTTGGAGAATATGCTTACTGCGATTTTGGAATGCTTGATTTTGGACATTTGGGAACTATATTTCTTAGGAGAATTTCTAACATGAATTTTGACTACTCCATAATTTCAACACTCTTATCAAATACTCTTTATACCTTTTCTAATATTAAAAATCTTAAAATTTTTAAATGCCCAAATTTGAGGATTTTAAAAGGCCACCTTCAAGTGGAACTCGAACAGCCTCACATAAATTCCTCTTCATAACTCCTCATTTCATGAGAGTCATCTTCACACCAACACAAATACAACTCCTTTTGGCCAGCAAACTCTAAGATTTCAATAATATTATGGTGACATGAAATATTAATACAAAGCAATTACATGCAAATATGTAAAACACCATAATTGGCTAAAGTAAATGGCTAGCACATCAACATGTAAATGTTTGATGTCAACATTTCACCGCACCCTATCATAACTGCATAGATTTCCAGTATATAACAAGTAACTTATTACTATTAAACAGATTTCAAGTCAAAATGAATGAATCGTCACAGTATAATATTATCCCATCAATTTGGACTAAAAAAAATTGAATGATAAAAAATAGGAATTGAAATTTGTGCAAAATATGGACAATCCGAACATTTACATGCAAAAGTTGATCTTATCTACCAACTTCATTTGCCGTTTCTTGAAATTTTCAGAAGAGCTTTCCTGCAAACTGCTCCGAAGTAGAAGTAGTAATTTTTCCGATAGATGCTGCAGTAAGATCTCTGAGCTCTGGAATGCTTCTTCCCAGTTCTATTGCCACTTTCATTTCAAACAGCTCTCCATTCTCTCTCCTTTGGAAATCTCTTTCATTGAGATTGGATTCAATCCTCTCTTCCAAGAAGTGATAAACTCCAGCACAGTTTCTATACATCTCAAAAACCATCCCCACCTGCCCACCATGCTCTAACGTGTTGATGATGCTGGCCAACGCGCCACCTGCGACTCCAACCAATGCAGCCCATGACCCATGTGGTGAAGACCCAGCGAGTGCGGTCCCTAGAGCTGCAAGACCAGTGAGTAGAGGACCTGATGTTGCTAAGATCCTATTAACTTTGAGAACCAACTTGCTCAATCTCAAATAGTCTGCTTTATCCTTTCTCTTCAAGATTCCAAGTACGCCTCTCATTTCCTCTTCAAGAACTTGACTCCAACCGTTCATATCTTTTTGATTGGAAAGATTCTGCTCCAGCTGCTGCTGCCTTTGTGGTCTTTTTGAAGGCCACCATCTTGCGGGTTCTACAAGATCAGGGAACTTGTCTAGCATTCCGGGGAGTAGTGGAAGTGGGTAGGCCTTGTCTATTGCCAGCATCTTCTCCATTGCATCATCCACATCCTTGACTGTTGGCGTGCCAAGGGAGGGGGTATTGAGAATCTGTTCGTGGAGCTGGCGGAACAAGCGTGATGCATTCCGTTGCTCTTCTGCAAGTTGGGAGGGCTGAATCTTGTTTACCACCAGCAGAAGTCCTGTGGCCGTCGAGTACAAGAGAATTGAGGCAATCTTCATCACCCATTCAGAATGTGTCCCAGTTGGTATCATGGAAAGTCCGGCCATTGTAGCAGCCGTAAGAGTAATTGCGTTGATAGAATTGGAGAGGAGATTGTTCCAGTTGTTTCTCTGCTCGCCGATGTTCGCGTGCATCTCAACCCTGTCAGCAACCGCCTCTGCAATTGCATAGAGCTTGATTATACCTATGTCAATGGCATCCTTGTTCTTCGTTGGGGTCCACATCATTTGCATCTGGGTGTTGGTTATCGGGGCCTTTCCTCTGCGTATGTCGAGCTCTTCCATGTTTGAGGTTTGCATTTTTGGGAGTGACAGGTGAGGCTTAGGAAGTTTAGGGGAGCTGAGAGTTGCAACAAATCTCCTGTCAAAGGAAGAAGAAGATGATGATGGTGTTATGAGATTGAAAGAGGCTTGGAGGGTTGCCATTTCGGCTTCCTCTATTGGCTTTTGTCTTTGGGTCTTTAACGATGAAGAGAGAAAGTTAAGGAAGATAATGTGATTGTGAAGTGGTGAAGAGAGAAGAACGCTTTTATAGGAGGGGGGAAGTTAGAATTTTCAGTGTGTACTGTTGGTGACCTGTTCGTTTACGTACGTTACCGCTTATTTGACTTTCAGAGAGTTTGACGAGAATCCTTCCATGTGGACTCCACCTAAGGAACTAGTTACAAACAACTGGTCCAAAGAATGCATTGAAGTGCATGGGTTTGCAACCGGACCTTGCACCATAATTCTGATTTTGATAGGTCTTTGGCCCCTGTCAATGTCTTTCCGAATTGACCTGCAAAGGATGTATAAGAACTATTGTAACTTGGGGCCCACCTGTGATGAATCTTGACCAACCTTGGGATTTGGCAGTCATCCGAATCCGATATTGAATGTAACTACACAGCAAATGATTTACTTATAGGATGACTAAATTTTTAGGCCCTAAATTTTAAGAGCAATAATGGGTAGTCCGTGCATTGACGTCACATTGTAGTCTGGTTCAACGCCCGTATTAAAACCATGAGTGGGGGCCACTTTTGGAAAATCCAAACTTCTTTTCAGCTCTAGCATCATTGTAGTGATCAAATTATAAATTATCATTTAAATTAGAGAGTTGGCCACAATTGAATCAACTAAGTTAGAAACCGTGATTAATTTTTTTCACATTTGACTTTTTGTGGTTATTAAGGGAAGGAGTCTCTTACGTGTGAAATTTAAAATTTGGCAATCAATCCATCTCTTGGTCCACTAAAACCATCTTTGGATATTTAAATACAAAGAATACAATGGATCTTAGGGCTGGTGAACGGTTTGAATATTCCAAAGGTGGGCAGCACCCATGTGTAAAATCAGGGTGATGCACCATATTAAAATGAAGGGCGTTGCTTGCTAATACTACCCAAAAGTGATACTAGGGTCACCCTAATCCGCACACAATTCCATTCTCATTCGACCTACTACTGGGATTGAGATACATATAAGTGAATTTTATACGGAGATTTAGGTTTTGTCGTGTTAGATTCTAATTCTTTAGAATAATCAATTGTGAATTTTCTTTTACTGTTAGGAAATTTCCAAATTCCTTGAGAATTCAGGATTTTTAGTATTTCCATGGGACCATTAATGAACTAGAATTGTTTGAATTCATGTTTTGTGGAGCCTGTAAAATCAAGATGCTAGAATTCTAAAATTCTCCATAATTGAGTGATTTTTAAATTCCTTATTTCATTTAAGGTAGAACTACAATGCAGCACTGCATTATTATATAATATAGTGCAACATCCTTCTTCAATACATGGTGGAGCCCACCTTTTTAAGATCCTAGCCGATCATCAGCCTTAACAGCCTATGTAGTGATCAATGTGCAAATTGTTATTTAAATATGTAAGATGGCCACCACTGGATTTGACTATATCTAAAATGCATGATAAACTTGCCTTACTTTTATCTTACTTCGGATAGAAATGAAGGAAGTCCCACACATGTAATCAATCAAACAATTAGCCCACATGGGTATTAGAGCTTCTAAACAATTTGAAATTTGAAAAGGTATGCCCCACCGAAAGGCGCTGCACCACATACAATGTACCAGCGCTAAATTGTAGTTCTGCCCTTCCATTCATGCTCAAACTTAAGGAATTAAAACATGGGCGTCACACTTGTGTGTCTAATAAGCTTCTTTGTCATTAGGGTGTATGGGTCTTTATAGCCCCTATCACAGCTGAATCGGCCTGTATATTATTTGATGGGAGAACCCATTTAAATAATGTTGATACAACTATCTACCCTTGATCTCAGGGATTGTAACAACTAGTAAGATAAGGACCAATATATGAAGAACATATACAATGGAATAAGTTTCTCGGTAGAATGAGTCAATACTCCCCCTCAAGTTGGAGCGTGGAGATCACGAACACCCAACTTGCGAATTAAATGATGAAATTGTTCTTTACCCAAAGCTTTGGTAAACACGTCGGCCAATTGCTGTGTAGAATGGACGTAAAGAGTATGAAAAAGTCCGAATTCTAGTTTTTCATGAATAAAATGAACCAGTTGTAATAGTCCCTGAGATCAATGGTAGATAGTTGTATCAACATTAATTAAATGGGTTCTCCCATCAAATAATATACACTTGACATGCATTATTTAAAAAGATACGCGAGATTTATGCAAAGATTTGTAGTTTTCAAAAGCCATTTCATGGTCCCTATCAACCATCGCTGGGTCTCAAGCTGCGGAAACCATATAATAAACTTTCTAGTAAATCTGAGATGCTGGAATCGCCAGCTTCGTGGCCCTTTCTCTCCTCATTCAACAAAAGCATACTATCGAATTCGTAGAAATGCTCTATAACAATTTCTAGAAAATATTATCTAATGGCACTTTTGAAGAAATAATATCATACCATATTATAGAAATATAAAAGTGTGGAGTGCGCGGGTGCCCTATGTGTGGTTGTACGCCAGAGGGTCGTACTGGTGTTGAGCCACTATTCCAAATCAATTGACCAAAACACTTAACAAAATATATATTATACTTCATCTTATAATAATAAGAAGACTACACCAAACAGTTAAGACTCTTGCTTCACACACTTCAAAAACAACCGCAATATCATACATTTTGTACCTGCTTCAAATGAATGAATTGAATTGTCATCACCATAGCATTATCTCATGAAGTTGGTGGCAACAAATGAATGAATGAATCAGAGTAATAGGATTTCTAATATGTACAATTTATAAACAAAGCAAATCTTTACATTCCGAATTAAAGATCATTTTGTCTAACAACTTGTTTTGCCTGGTGAAAATTTCAGTAGAGCTTTCCGGCGAACTCCGACGTAGAGGAGTCTTTACCCTTATATGCTATAGAAGCAGCACCAAGATCTCTAAGCTCTTGAATGCTTCTTCCCAGCTCAATTGCCACTTTCATCTCAAACAGCTCTCCATTCTCTCTCTTCTGGAAATCTCTTTCATTGAGATTGGATTCAATCCTCTCTTCCAAGAAGCGATAGAACCCAGCACAGTTCCTATACATCTCAAAAACCATCCCCACCTGCCCACCATGCTCTAACGTGTTGATGATGCTGGCCAACGCGCCACCTGCGACGCCAACCAATGCAGCCCATGACCCATGTGGTGAAGACCCCGCGAGTGCGGTCCCTAGAGCTGCAAGACCAGTAAGTAGAGGACCTGATGTTGCTAAGATCCTATTAACTTTGAGCACCAACTTGCTCAATCTCAAATAGTCTGCAGTATCCTTTTTCTTCAAGACTCCAAGCACTCCTCTCATTTCCTCCTCAAGTTCTTGACTCCAACCATTCATAATCATATCTTTTTTATTGGAAAGATTATGCTGCCCCTGCTGCTGCCTTTGTGGTCTTTTTGAAGGCCACCATCTTGCTGGTTCTACAAGAGCAGGGAACTTGTCTAGCATTCCGGGGAGTAGTGGAAGTGGGTAGGCCTTGTCTAGTGCTAGCATCTTCTCCATTGCATCATCCACGTCCTTGAGAGTTGGCGTCCAGATGGCAAGTGTAGTACGAATCTGTTCGTAGAGCTGGCGGAACAAGCGTGATGCATTCCTTTGCTCTTCTGCTAGTTGGGAGGGCTGGATCTTGTTCACCACCAGCAGAAGTCCCGTGGCGGCCGAGTACAAGAGCATTGAGGCAATCTTCATCACCCATGCAGAATATGTACCAGTTGGTATCATGGAAAGTCCGGCCATTATAGCTGCCGTGAGGGTAATTGCATTCATAGAATTGGAGAGGTGGTTGTTCCAGTTGTTCCTCTGCTCGCCGATATTGGCGTGCATCTCTACCCTGTCGGCAACCGCCTCCGCAATCGCATAGAGTTTAATCATAGCTGTGTCAATGGCATCCTGGTTCTCCATTACAGTCCACATCTTTTGGATCTGGTTATTGGTTACTGGGGAGATTCCTGTGCGTTTGTCAAGCTCCTCCATGTATGAAGTCTGTATTTTTGGGAGTGATAGGTGAAGCTTAGGAAATTTGGGAGCACTGAGAATTGCAACAAATCTCCTGTCAAAGGAAGAAGAAGAAGACGATGGTGTTATGAGATTGAAAGAGGCTTGGAGGGTTGCCATTTCTGCTTCCTCTATTGGGTTTTGTCTTCGGGTCAGTAACGATCAAGAGAGAAAATTATTGGAGCTTATGTGATTCTGAAGTGGTGAAGAGAGAAGAAGATTTTTATAGATGGGGGAAGTTAGAATTTTCATTGTGTGCTTATGATGCCGCGTTCGTTTTCGTACGTGACAGCGTGTTTGACTTTCATAGATTTTGACGAGAATCCTTCCAAGTGGACTGAAGCTGCTTGATGAATGCCAGTATGACGGAGTCAAAGACTCACGACGTAGTGGTCCGGATAAGGCATTGAAGCGGATGGATTGGAACCGGACCCCTAAACTTTTGATTCTAACAGGTCTTTGGGCCCAGTCAATGTCTTTCCCAATTGACCCGCAAAGAAGTTCAAAAGCTGCTGTGAAGTGGGGCCCACCCGCGTTCAGTCTTCATCTTGAAGACACGTATTAGTGAACTTTATACGAAAATTTAGGTTCTTTCTTGTAAGATCCTAATTCTTTAAAAGAATCGATGATGACTTTTGTTTTTATTAATGAGGAATTTCCTATTTCCTTGAAAATTCAGGAATTTTAATATTTCCAATTTCCTATTTCCTTGAAAATTCAGGAATTTTAATATTTCCAAGGGACTATTACTGAACTTGAATTTTTTAGAATTTGTAGTTTGTGGAAATTGTGAATTCAACATGCTAGAGTTCTAAAATTCTCCATAATTGAGTGATTTCTATGTTCCGCTCAGAACTACTGATCGATGGCTCCAAGTGTAAAGTATCAATTGTAGTTTTATCCAGTGAATTCAGGATCATATCCGCAGGGAGGTAATATTCGTAGAAAACATGTTCTAATTGAAAAACTAATGCTAGCAAAAAAAAATCAATAAAAATACACACTACCAAATGGAAAAATTAAATTTAAACTACAATCACAAATCTGAAAATTAAAAAAAATCAGAGATAAACCTAAAATAAGAAAATTTTAAACAAAAAATAACCGAAACTACTAAACTGCAAAACCATAAAACTCATCAAACCACCAATTGCGTAAGATTAAATAAACCATGCATTAAACTAAAAGTCAGAAATAAATCATTCAATGATGAAGAATAAAAAAATAAAATAAAAAGAATTGTAGTTCCTTTATTATGGGAAATTAAAATATCATATTGGCATAATTAATACAAATACACAAAAATACCGCACCAAATGCGTATTGTCGTCACATACAAACAAACATTGCCCATCCAAGGCGAGACACCTTAACCTCATTAATTACATCTTTTAAATTAAAACGAACCAATACAACCAATAATACCCAAAATTAATGAAAACTAGAAAAAAAATCTCTTCTTACTCTAGATCATGACATCCAAAAAGAGATAGGACTTGCGCATGCATAATCCTTGCTCCAATCTTTAAATTTCACATCAAGAGAGAAATAGATGAGAGAAGATGATGGAGGATCTAAGGAGGGGTGGCCAATCCCCACTTTTAGATTGGGCGTGTGGGATGGAGCATGAAGAGAGAGAGAGAGAGAGAGAGAGACGTATTGGTGGCTGGGACTTGTGGAATGTTGACTGGAGATGAGATGGTTGGTGGCTAATGAAAGAAGGGGTATGGGCAAGGATCTAGGGTGTGTGATGATGTATGGTTGGAGATGTGTAATAGTTATGTGAGGGGTTAATATATATATATATATATATTTAAGAGATTTGAATGATGGGTTGGTTTTTGAGTTGGTGTGGGAGTAGTATGGCTAGTGTGGGATGTCTTTTGTGATGAGAGGAATGGTAAGAGATGGACCGACATGTCTTTTAGATAGCTGGGATGGTATGTGAGGTGGTATATGGGGCCTCCATTGTCATGCATAGGTAGGTTGAATGGAATTGGAATACTTTCTAATTTTGTCTTCTTTTGCCGAACCCTACACCTTTTATAAAGTTGGAATGCTTCACGTGACTCCACTTTCCAATTTTGTAGGTGACCACCACTCCTCTCGTACAACTAAAATGAGTAACATGGCTTGACTGAGCACCTTTGGAAACCAATTTTCAACTCCTTCCCTTCTTACTTTTCAGTTTGGGCCCTCCATTTGGCATGTTTTGTTGGAAATGAAATAGGAAACTAAGAAAATCTCATGGCTGGCCGTACAACCCAAAGATGGGGTTAAGTTGGATGTTCCTTGGTTGACTTGAAATTCTTCTTGAAATCCTCTCTAAAATTCTCTTCCCTTTCTTGCATTATTGACTTTCTTGTTAGAATAGGGAGGGAGAGAGAGAGCTCTTATTCATGAGATTTCTGTGTGTATATAATGGGGGGGAGGAGAATCTTATTTATAGAATAAGATTGCTTACTCCTCAAACAACCCAATAGGGAAAAACCCTAACCCTTAGGAATCCCTTTATCTCATGTGGGTCCCAATGTGGGCATCCACATATGATAATACATCTTATAACACTCCCCCTTGGATGACCACCATTCAATGACAGTTGCCTCATTAAAACCTTGCAAAGGAAAAACCCAGTAGGATAAAAACCAAAGCGAAGGAAAAAGAGTACAACGTTCTACAGGATCATTGACTTGGTGTTGGACGTGCATAATGCTACCTCGTTAAAACCTTAACTAGGAAAACCCAGTGGGACAAAACCTAGAGAAGGAAAAAGAGTACAGCGCACATATGTCCTGAGTAACATACTTCAGGATGCCTCCCCCTGATTGACTACTCCCCCTGATGATAACATCTTTGTACATAATTAAGCATGTCAATCTCGTATACAATTTCTAAAATACTGAGTTTTGACAAAACTTCGTAAACTGATCAGCCAGGTTGTTGCTTAAACGAACTTGCTTGACTTCAATCTTGTTATTCTTTTGAAGCTCATGAGTGAAGAAGAACTTTGGTGTAATGTGTTTCGTCTTGTCATCTTTAATGTATCATTCTTGAATCTGTTGAATACATGCCCCATTTTCTTTGCAAATAATGCTCGAAGTACCTGTACTAAGAGGTAATTGACAAGAACTACATCTATGCTGAGTTAAATATTTTTGCCATACACATTCCCCACTGGCTTAAAAATCTCAGCATGGTTAGAATAAGTAGCTATCAATAGTCAATTTAGTAGAATATCAAAAATAATGATATTGACATGAAGAAACATATAACATGTTTATGATCGACCCTTATGAGGATCAGGGATATATCCTGAATCTGTATATCCTATAAAATTTGGTTTCAACCATAAAACAGACATAAATATCATAGCATTTGTTTAATACCAATCCACAGCCTTGGTGCAAAACTATATTTATGGGAAGCATATTTATAAAGAATAAAAATCTCATTAGAACTTCTCTCGATCTGCGGGTCGAGATAAAATAGTCAATAGTTTTCTCGAGCTCTTCTGGAGTCTCGATTAGATTTATGTAAATAACATAAACTTCTACTATTATAAATCCATTTAAGGATTGTATAAACAGGAACAGGCAAATGGGATTGTATTCATACTCTTCCTTATATAAACATTCACTAAGACGATTGTACCATATTCTTCTGGAATGCTTCAGGCTGTACAATGAACGTTTTACTTATATTGAGTACGTACTCTCTGACTTTGCTTCAGGCAAAGCAAATCCTTCTGGGATTTTCATATATATAACTGTGTATGTTTTCAATCCCAAGTTTCTACAGGAAACCTTGTATCACAAGTTTGCCTTTCGTTCATTTTCCTTACAAATACCCATTTGTAACCTACAGGGTTAACACCATTTGGGGTTTGTACTAGAGGTTCATATATACCACGTCTATTTAGAGATTGTAATTCCTTAAAGGTATCTCTTTATTTTGGCCAATATATTCTTTGTCGACATTCATTTGTAGAACGTGGTTTTATATCCCAAACAACATTCTTAATTTCTATTGGTATTTGAATAGCTACCGCATATACAAATGCGTCATCGATGATAATTTCATTTATATTCCATCTCTCTCTTGAATAATTATAAAGTATAGAGATCTCTTTATTTATTGGGTACCCATTGCCTCTTCAGGGGCTTCCAGAGTCTCTTCTGGGACTCATGTCTCTTCCGGGACATTAATTTCTTCAGGAAATTTGGAGAGAGTGGATTTTATCATAAACTCTTCGGGAGTATACCTCTTCTGGAGTATGATTGGGATATGATTGCTCATTTCTCTTCTTCTGGAGAGTTGAGTCCTTGAAACCTATAAGTCTACCATGCTTCTGGCATGTGTAGATTCATTTGCTGCCATATTTGGACTTTGTTCTTCAGGAACACTAATTCGTACTTGTCCTACAGGGACATTAATTCGTGCTTGTGTGTTCATAGCCGATATATGTGACCTAGTCACTTTTGCTACATCATTAAAAGCAGCAAGGAATTTGTTTGTAATTAAGTGCACAATTCTCCGTACTTCATTCTCACATTGTGAAGTACATAAATCTAGATGAGATTGAGTGGAAGTATTCCACATTAATTCTCGCCGTTCTTCAGGAACGGATTATTCTTCAGGAACAAGGTGTTCTTCAGGAACTCTCTTATCTCCCCCTAACGGCGAGAAGACTGGCTCATCAAGATGACAATTAGCAAAAACGAACAATGAATATATCTCCTGTCATTGGGTCTAGATATCCATTAATTAGGGTGAAGTATAACCAACATAGAGTCTACGTTCTGAGTTCATGCAGGTCACAAACCTACGCTATCAAGTCTTATAAATTTAATAACATGTTAAGGATGTGTAGCCTAGGTTTAATAATATGTGCTAATGGGCGTGATTAGATAGGTTCACAAATGCCACACAATATCCTTTGCGAAAAAGGATGGTCAATAGATGGTACTCTAAGAAGTACGTAATAGAAGTATCAATAATTTACCAGAGCTTAGGACCCCTAGAATAACAAGCCTCTGGCTTAACTTTGTCGTTTTGCTCATAATCGAATATGATTCGATTTTTAAAGATTGTCTTGTAATATAGCCTTGAAATATAAGGAGAATGCACTTAGCTTTTCTAGTATCAGCTTCTGGCTGTCAATACTAGTAATGATGTGCAAATACCATTAGGTAGACTCTTCAGGAGCATTCAAGTATTTGTACGGATACAGCTATGATCGATGCCGTGCACGAATGAAACACTAATTCAGAGAAAAACTTCTGGTTTTTTCAATATAGTGTGTTTTGTTGCACTGTCTACCAGACAGATATTACCCTCAGTTTCATGCATTCCATGAGCCATAGAGCAAGTAATAATAAACTCACATAACTAGGTAATCGCATTGCAAAAATAAAAGTAAGAACAACTAAACAATTCAGCATTCAAAGCAAATATAACATAATATACGGGGGATTAAAAATAAGTCATAGCATTCAACAAAATATCTAAGAACTGAACTCAATGTTCAAACTCATAAAAGTAGTTGTAGGTCTTCCAGACCATGCTTGGTGGTTCGTCCAATTTCCAAACAAAATGCCTTCTCAATCACCTCTCCTGGGGTGGTTTATTTCATCTCTACAGGAGAACATATTATATCTACCTCTTCTGGAGGGATTTTAATTGACTAATCGGGCATTTATTTTAAGCATTGGGTGTATGACCATCTGCTGGTGATCATCCATGTCTAATGGGGATATAATGGCGCGGAAAATAAGAGCGTATGCCATATCCTTCAGGGATATTTTATTTCCGACTTTGATAGTATCACCAAGCCTTTTAGAGTGTATTAAGATCGATTTACTAATAACAATCAAACAAAAATAGAACTTCGGGTTCTCAATATCTGATGACAAAATATAATGAAGAATTGGCCAATCAGAAAGTTAGAACTTCGGGTTCTTAACTGATGAATCAAAACTTCTAGTTCTAAGTATCATATGAAACTTCGAGTATGTATTGTAGATCTGAAAACTTCTGGTTTCAGAGTAAAATAACCAACGGATCTTCTGGTCCGAATTTGAAAGAACTTCTGGTTCATAGATTAAAATAATTTACGGAACTTCGAGTCCGAATTATTGATTCCATATAGAACTTCTGGTTCTAAAATATCGTATGGAACTTCGGGTTCCAATTTCTTGCATAGAACTTCTGGTTCTATTTATGATCCATGATTTTCAATTTTATCATGATCTCTTTTCGATAAGAGAAAATGAATTATTCATTACAAGAACTAAAATTACAAATACTTGCAGATCTAAAAGGAATAAAGATAAATGCAAGTGTATAATTATTAAACTAATAAAAAAAATAATAAAATAAGAAGAAATTACTTAACTTTTTAATCATCCTCTTTTTGTGATGCCAATACGTAGATCTGCTCACGAGCTTTCCGTAGGTACAAACGGATCTCAAATCGGACTTCGGATCGTCAAGATATCGCAGAAACAAGTCTATGCCATCGATCCGGTCAAATCTGCCTTTGACCGTACTATTCACTGACATCAGCAGGCTGACGTCATCCGGATGACATCAGGCACTGTGCTTTGTTCAATGGTTCAGGTCGATCTAACCCGACCCGAACTAACCTAGCCTGATGGGCTATTTTGTAATCAGTTCAGGTGGGTCGACCTGACCTAAGTCTGACCTGGGTTTGAAATACCCAGGCATCTCTTTCCTCTCTGGTTCCTGCAACTAGAAGAACCAGAAAAGCTTCTTCCTCTTTGGCGTCATCCTCCCTGGCTTTCACGTCCCCTTCCGCGTCGGCAGGGAACCCGCCGCACTTTTGACACCGCCCCGCTGACAAGATCTGACGGCAAGAAGGGCACGACGAGTGGGCCCCGAGCCACATGTCCACGCACACGGCGTGGATCCTGTGCCCGCACTGCCGGAGCACGCAGACCTCGTCGGCGTTGGCGACCTCCGCCAGGCAGATGGGGCAGTCCGGCTGCAGCTTCTCCTTGGCAGCGCCGGGGGTAGATCGTGGTAGTTTCGAGATGGACGGTTCACTCGATCCAGCTTCTTCGTCAAGGGCTGTGATCGCATCGCTGATCATCTGTGCACATGGACGCTGATCAGGAGTTCGAGAGAGAAGAACCAACGATCGGGATTCGTCGGTGGTAGTAGCAGCCATTGATGGATGGAGTGATGGGGTTGAGGGTTATGTCCCGGAAGGTGAGGAGGATCTGGATGAGGACGAGGTGGGTGGCTTCGAAGGCGATTGGGTACGGCCAGTTGTACATCTTGCGCTCCAGGATGTATTTGTTGTACACGATCACCGTGACTCAGAGGAAGATCCAGATCACCACGTACGAATACGACAGAGTAGAAGAAGAAGAAGAAGAGCCTCGTGCTGATAACGTGTTAGAATAGGGAGGGAGAGAGAGAGCTCTTATTCATGAGATTTCTGTGTGTACATAAGGGGGGGGAGGAGAATCTTATTTATAGAATAAGATTGCTTCCTCCTTAAGCAACCCAATAGGGAAAAACCCTAACCCTTAGGAATCCCTTTATCTCATGTGGGTCCCAATGTGGGCATCCACATATGATAATACATTTTATAACATTTCTTTGATTGTAATTATAAGAGGGAGGCTTCCAATTCCTTGGCAAAATTTGATCTTGAATAATTTGCAACAAAGATGCATGTGGGTCCCTTTTCTTACATTTTCTCTACAGAGAAAAGTAACTTTTTATTAAAAAAAATGATTTTGACAAAAAGTCACATTGTACTAATGCGGGTTCAATTCACATAAAACGATACTGTAAATTTATATCATTAATCACGATTTGTCTTTATTTAACTAATGATGATAAAAACATTTGTCATTTTTATATAAAATTATGAATTTGAAAAAACTTCTAAAAATAGAAATCTAAAATGGAAAGTTTATGATTTTATGAAAATTGATGATTTTCAATGATTTTTTGTAAGAAAACTCTAAAATGAATTCTAAAATTATAAAAGCTTGATTTCCAACTAAATGAAGAGATTTTAATGCATAAGTGCTTAAAATCTCCAAAACTAAATATAAAATGATGCATTTTTAAGGACTTATCACACCCCCTAACAAGCATTTTGCTAGTCCCGAGCAAAATATGTGATTTAGAGTAAGAAAGTAACCTAAACAATCTTAAATGATAAAGATAAAATGCAGAAAATAAAAAGAAAAAAAGTCACTTTCGCTGGCACTCTCGATTGCATTTAGCGTATGTAGCAAGCTCTTAAACCCTCTAAGTTCCCCCTAATGGACTAGTTGTATCTCGAGAGGATTTGCAATAAATATGCCCACAAAATTTGCTTTTTTTAATAAACTAAAAATAAAGGTAAAATAAATTCTTCAAAAGAAAATCCACTTATATCGGGTATTTTTGAAATCTGGAATAATAAAAAATTCAAACTTTTCAAGGTTTGGTTCATAGTTCTATTTTTAAAAACTTTTTCAAATTTAAACCAAACTTGTGTGCACGGTGAAAATATATATATATTAAAAATTATTTCAAATATTCCACGATAATGCTGTAAAAACAGCAGTTGTCCTTCAAATAGTCCGATCTCCTAAAATTTAGAAAAAACAAATTTATTCTCAAAGCTACTAAAATGGCTACTACACTACTGTTTACTTCGATGGTCCTCTTTTATCTCATTGTCTTTTTCCAACGCAAGAGTTCATGAGTTCATATGATATAAGAAAAGTTGAGATCCATGGAGCAAACCTAATCCTTGTTCGTTTCCGCACATACTCTCCTGCAAACTTCTGATGACACTCCCAAGTTTATATGATATAGGAAGAGTTGGGATCTAGGGAGCAAACCTAGTCTTTATGCATTTCTGCACATATCCCTTGAAAATTTCTACAGATTCTCGTTGGGCCATAATTCATTATCATTCTTTTTTCTCCTTAATAAATAATTTTGTAACTATGCAATGTCTAGGTTCCTTAAGCTTTCTAATTAACCCACGTAACAAGTGTTAAGCCAATGACTCCCACACCAGATAGCTTTAAGGTACTAGATATGAAAATATCGCTACAGAGTTACTGACTCGAGTTAAAAAGGCTACGAACCCAAACTAGTCACATACTATTCTTTCTATTTTATCTTTTTTTAAATTGAAAGTAAACACTAGGTGACCTTTCTTATTTCTTTCGAATTAATTCATTTTGGTTCTAGTATATAGAACCCACCAAAAAATGAATTAGGAAAAAAAATATTTTACAAACCGAATCTTAAGTTCACATCGTATTTTCCCAAAAAATTCTAAAAACAACATTAAATTTTCCTATCCAAAATGTTAAAAAAATGTATACGTGTGTGTATGTAAGAAACAAGTTTTGGTGATTCTCTGATGGGTTTCCTCTTTTGGAAACAGCGAACTCTTTTTTTACTTCATTCCAAAAGTTTTGACATTTCCAGATTCCTATATATCTTCAAATCACCTCGATTCCTTTGAAAACTTTCTTTTCTAAAAAAAACTCCTTAAAACCAAAAAAAATCTTAAAAATTAAAAAATTTCCTAAAAATCTAGAAAAAAAATGTAAAAATTTTATCTAAAAGTGGACAAGTGTGCTTGTTCCCACCCCCCAACCTAAGAAGAACATCGTTCTCGATGTTATGCATGAAGTGCAGCACATAAATGAAAATGATATCATGAGGAAATAAATAAATGGAGGGTAAAGTGGAAGAAGTACCTGTATGTGTAGCTTTGTCGCTCCCTGTCCATAGTTAGACAAAACACAAAAAGAAAACAAATAGAAAAGAAAATCTACACAATAAAAGGAAAGAAGAGAAAAGAAATTTTCTACACTACTAGATCCAAAACCTGAAATCCACTTGGATCCTAAATGAAGTTTTCCTCTACACATTTCACTATGAGCACATAAAAAGGTGGTAGCTTTAAACTATGCAGTTCAATGAACATGAAGACCGTATGTTCCTTTTGAATTTGTATAGTAATGATCACCATAAAAAACTCTTCATCCTTTAAGAATGGGTCTTGAAATTTCATATGAGGAGGGAACAGCATAAAATGGGGTAGTACATGGTCCTCTCATGCTCATAACTCCTGTGTTTTACCAAATTCCTTTGGCACAAGCATTAAACTCTCCGTGGCAATAGCATGATGGAAAGGTGTGAACAATGCCACATGGGATTCCAAAATATCAGACTTGGGGGTCTGATCATGGCCATGTTTCTCTAAGTCTAAGAATTCATCCATGCAAATTTCTTCTTTCACTTCCGGTAGTTTGAGAAAATCATGAAGTGGATGGGCAATTTCTTTAAGAATGGGATCATATAATTGTACATCAATTGCTACATCATTTTCCACAAATTCCAAAGTCTCAGATTCGAAAACCTAAAAAATTTGATTTTCCTCCCAATATTGATTTTTCTTTAAGGGCTCATGGGTGCATTTGCATTATCATCAGTCATGGGAACCTGAAATTCTTGAAAACCAGCAATGCTAGATTCTTCAGAAAAATCAGACTCATAAAGGGTATCATCATTCTCATAAAGAAAGTCCGGATTCTCCTTGTTGGTCTAGCCAAATTTGTGAGGAAAAGGGGCTACGGGCTTATATATGCCAAAGTCAAAATCATCATCCATCATACCACTATAAATTTGTTCATCATCACCATTAGATTCTAATTATGCACCTATATGATCCATTGATGAATGATATTCGTTGTATGTTGAATCACTTTTTGGAATTTCTATGTCTTTACTTCTAAGGCTTATAGCTTGCAACTCCTCCTGGAGTGCAACTTGAGAAGTATAGTCTCTTAATATAGATCTGATTTCATCTTTGAAATTGCTTATAGTTGATTGATGGATTACGATTTGTCTTCAAATAGATTCAGAGAGCATGTCCTCCAAAGATTTCTCTGATGGTAGTGGTGGTGGTTCATATGCCCGTTTGGGCGGAGGGAGTTTACCAGAGGCATATGACCATGGGGATATTAGGGTTGCATAGGAATTCTCCTGGAAGGAACATTCATATGACACACCCAAAGCAGAATCTTGAGGCATGTAAGCATTGTGTGCATTGGGCCCGTTGTGCCAATTGTAATTAGGGTAATTTTGCCAACTTGGACTACACATATTACCCATTTCACTAGAACAAGGCCATTGACGTGCATTTGGTTCGGCCTTTTGTTTTTGCAACACCTCTAAATTCGCTTCCAATCTCACATGTGAATCCGTAAACGTTTGAATGTTTCTTTGGTAACTTCCCCACACATCAAGATCAAAAGGAGTGAAAGATTGTGTGGGGGTATGGGTAATTATGTAGGGCCCTAATTTGGTGATCACTCTTCCACACATCCATATTAGAAGAAGTAAATGTCGGTGTGGGGTATAGGAGATCATGCAAAGATTTAGCCTTGTTCTCGGAAGAATTTATTCAATTTGTGAATGACCTCTTGATTGCAGAGTACCATTGATTCATCATGATGGGTGTCAAGAGTGAAAGGTGGCCAATTTGTTTGTTTGTTTTTTTTTTTTTTTTTTTTTTTGGATATGAGGAAGCTAATAAAAAAAATCTAAGAACAAGAAAGGTTTCCTAAAAATTGATTCCTAAATTTAAAAACAACTAAAAGAAATAAGTTTCCGTGAAAGTTCAAAAGTTTTTTTATTTTTTGGCAAGTTTCTTGGCCAAAAGGCCAAAATTGGAATTTTTTTAACTCGCCTTTTAAAGATTTGATTTAGAAATTTTTGAAAACTTTAAAAACCTAAAAAGTAATTAAAAATAGAAAGAGAACGAATTTTTGTAGGTCCTAAACAACCATAAAAATGAACAACATAAACTAGCTAACAATAGGACTAATAAGATGGCAACTTTCTAAAAACAAAAATGTCACTTTTGAATAAAACCGGGAAAATAAAATTTCAAATCAGAACATACCCAAATTTTATCAAAAATCAGAGATAATTAATCCAATGTTAATGTTCATGGGCTGGTCCAAACAACCCATGCATGCGATACCTTAATCTAGAATGATGCAAGAAATAATAAGTGCACACCCACGAAGCAATTAAAAGGAAAATTGGAAAATTACCTTAGCGATGAAAGCTCCCCAGCAACGGCGCCAAAAACTTGATCGATGGCCCCAAGTGCAAAGCCACAATTATAGTTTTACCAAGTGAATCCGGGATCATATCTATAGGGAGCTAATGTTTGCAGAAAACCTATCCTAATTAAAAACCTAATGCTATCCCAAAAGAATTTATAAAAATACATACTACCAAATGTGAAAATTAAATTTAAATTACAATCACAAATCTAAAAATCAAATAAGAAATAAAAAATAAACCTAATATAAAAAAATCCTAAATTAAAAAGTAACCCAAACTACTAAACTGCAAAACCACAAAACTCACGAAACCACCAATTGTGTAAAATTAAATAAACTATGCATTAAGCTAAAAGTTAGAAATAAATCATTTAATGATTAACGAAAAAAATAAAATAAAAAGAATTATAGTTTCTTTTATTATGAGAAATTAAAACATCATATTGACAAAATTAATAAAAGTTTATAAAAACACCGCACCAGGTGCGTGTTGTTACCACACACAAACACACGATGCCAATCCAAGACGGGACACATTGACCTCACTAATTGCGTCTTTTAAATTAAAACGAACCAATACAACCAATAATACCCAAAATTAATAAAAACTAGGAAAGGAAATCTCTCCTTACCCTAGATCAAGACATCAAGAAAGAGATGAGACTTGCTCACAATCTGTACTCCAATCTTCAAGTTTCACACCAAGGGATGAGTAGATGAGAGAAGATGATGGCGGATCCAAGGTGGGTTGGCCAATCCCCACTTTTAGATTGGGCGTGTGGGATAGAGCATGATGAGAGAGAGAGAGGAGCTGTTTGGTGGCTGGGACTTGTGGAATGGTGACCGGAGTTGAGATGGTTGGTGGCCAATTAAAGAATGGGTATGGGCAAGGATCTAGGATGTGTGATGATGTATGGCTGGAGATGTGTAATAGTTATGTGAGGGGTTAATATATATATATATATATATATATAAGAGATTTGAATGGTGGGTTGGTTTTTGGGTTGGTTTTTGAGTTGGTGTGGGAGTAGCATGGCTAGTGTGGGATGTCTTTTGTGATGAGAGGAATGGTAAGAGATGGACTGACATGTCTTTTAGATAGCTGGGATGGTATGTGAGGTGGTATATGGGTCTCCATTGTCATGCATAGGTGGGTTGAATGGAATTGGAATACTTTCCCATTTTGTCTTCTTTTGCCGAACCCTACACCTTTTATAAAGTTGGAATGCTTCACGTGACTCCACTTTCCAATTTTGTAAGTGACCGCCACTCCTCTCTTACAACTAAAATTAGAAACCAATTTTCAATTCCTTCCCTTCTTACTTTTCAGTTTGGGCCCTCCATTTGGCATGTTTTGTTGGAAATGAAATAGGAAACTAAGAAAATCTCATGGCTGGCCGTACAACCCAAAGATGGGGTTAAGTTGGATGTTCCTTGGTTGACTTGAAATTCTTCTTGAAATCCTCTCTAAAATTCTCTTGCCTTTCTTGCATTATTGACTTTCTTTGATTGTAATTACAAGAGAGAGGCTTCCAATTCCTTGACAAAATTTGATTTTGAATAATTTGCAACAAAGATGCCTGTGGGTCCCTTTTCTTACATTTTTTCTACAGAGAAAAGTAACTTTTTATTTAAAAAAAATGATTTTGACAAAAAGTCACATTGTACTAATGCGGGTTCAATTCACATAAAACGATACTGTAAATTTATATCATTAATCACGATTTGTCTTTATTTAACTAATGATGATAAAAACATTTGTCATTTTTATGTAAAATTATGAATTTGAAAAACCTTCTAAAAATAGAAATATAAAATGGAAAGTTTTATGATTTTACAAAAAATTGATGATTTTCAATGATTTTTTGTAAGAAAACTCTAAAATGAATTCTAAAATCATGAAAGCTTAATTCCAACTAAATGAAGAGACATTTAATGCATAAGTGCTTAAAATCCCCAAAATTGAACACAAAATGATGCTTTTTTAATGACTTATCAACTACAATTCAATACCGCTGCATTTTAATATGGTGAAGCATTCTTCTTCAATGCATGGAGGGAACCACATTTTAAAAATCCTAGTTGTTCATCAACCCTAACATACTATATAGTGATCAAGGTGTAAATTGATATTAAAATATGTAAGATGGCCACCATTGGATTTGACCATGTCTGAAATGCACGATAAACTTGCTTTGCTTTTATCTTGTATGTTTGAGATAGAAATAGTGTCCCTCATGTGTTATCAATCTAAAAATTAGCCAATTGAAATTCTCTTTGAAAATTTAGAGAATATAATGTGTATTAGAGCTGATAAACAACTTAGGCTTTAAAATGGCAAACCTCACCATTTGCTGAAGAAAGGCACCGTACCACTAAAATGCAGCAGGTTGAATTGAACTTGTGCCCTTTTATTCACGCGACACTACAAGAAAAAACCTTTTTGTCAACGCATTTATGCGTTGGCAAAGGTTAGTATTTACGTTGCTAAACACATTTTGCAACGTAATTGAGTGCGTTGCCAGCATGTTGCCAAAGCTTCGTCAATAAAAGTATTCCGCGACGCAATTTGACTACGTTGGGAAAAGTTAACTTTTCAACAACGTAATATTCGTTGCGAAAATACGTTGCCGAATCATTTTAAACGTTGCTAAAAGATGATTTGCTGGAGAAATTAGTTGACATACGCCGACGCAATAAGTGCGTTGGTAAAAGTTTTGAACCTTTGCCAACGCATGTGGCGCGTTGGCAAAAGTCTACTTTCCACAACGCACGTGGCACGTTGGCAAAAGTCTACTTTCTCCAACACACTTGTTGCGTTGGCAAATATTCACTTTTCGGAACGCAAGTGGTGCGTTGGCAAAAAAATTACTTTCCATAGCGCACGCGGCGCATTGGCAAAAGTTCACATTTCCCATCGCACGTGACTCGTTGGCAAAAGTCCACTTTCTGCAATGAACTTGGCGTGTTGTTAAAAGTCCACTTTTAGCAACGCAATATCTACGTTGGCAAATAATCTTTTTCCTTTGCAACACAAATAAGTGCGTTGGAAACATTATTACATATCATGTAAGCATGTTCAAAATTTGCTTTTGCCAACGCCATTATTAGCATTAGCAAAGGTATAACATCACACCTAATATTTTCTAATTTTTATACACAACCTGTATTCATATAAACTCATTGCAATTGAAAATAATTTTTCAATCTCAAACATAAAAATAAAAAACCAACCTCAATGTGCATTCATAATAAAATTCATTCAAACCTCAAACATTTGCATTTATTATAAAATTATATCCAATTCAATTCCAAAACAATCCTCCCCCAAATATCAAAATAAAAAAAAGATAAAATAAAAATATTCAAATAGTATCTAGACAATGTATTAAATTCAATTAGATTCTCTCTTTCTCTCTCTCATGTCTCATCAAAGCTGCCATGCATTCCATAATGTTGCTCATCCATCTGTGAAAAAAGAAGAAAGAAATGCATCAAACATGTTTTCAAGCACATTTCGAGTATAATATACGTGCAGAAAATTTAGACTGAAATTAAAGAAGCCATTGGAGTTTTTAATCAAGCAACTCAATAAATATAAATGCATGTTTTATTCTGAACTAAAACAGAAATTCTAAAATTGATGTATTAAAATTCATACAATAAACATAAATTTACTAATAAAGAAGGCTCAGGCTCCGCACGATCAGCTTCCGACACGCTTGCCCCACCAGGTGATGATGTCGAAAAGAATCCTGCCCGCAGTAGGGCTTCCATTGCCATAGCCTGAAAAGCCGAGAATTCTTCAATTCTTTTATTTGCAACTTCAATCTGCTCTTTGAAGCTCTGCACCTCATAATCACGTGCTCGAGTGTCAATGACACTCCTAGAAGACGAAGGCTTCGGTCCAACCCCAAATCCCTTCAAGTACCCCGATCTGGCCCAACCACCTCAATCGACATCTCCCCCTCACTCATCGGGGCTACACCGGGTTGTGAACACCTATCTCGCAACTTTACTAATTTATCCTGTTATTTTTACAAGGAATTAACAATTAATTAAATTGAGAAATAATATTATTACCATCTAAATAGATTAAAAACCAAAGTAAAAAAGTAATGACCAATATTACATATGTAATATGCTATAAGCACGCTATAAACAAAGTAGTCTATCCACTGCATTATAGCTAGTATCACAGGATTCTAGTGACACATGTACACACACACACATTCTCATTATATACATACATGATTTTCCTTGCATTTTGAATTCACCCAATCGTTCTTTGATTTACTCCAATGAGAGTCTTTATAAAAGTCCACAAAGTGGGGCTTTTGGCCTCCATTCTTTGCTGCCTGATTTCATTAATTAGTTTTATGAGAAAGGTTATATGTAAGTACTATAATCTAATTAACATTATTTTTTGAAATTATCAAGAATTAACATCACCATGATATACAACGTTGATGGAAAGGACCTCGACCCGCATGCATGATTGTAGGGCAGAAGTGCACGAGATGCTTTGGCTTTCTCTGACTTAGCCTACCAAAATTAAGGAGAAAATAAAAAAAAAGTTAGTAAATCTCAATCATGTTAAATTTTAACCAATAGACATTTATGACAAATAACTTAGTGACATATATAATGCATAGATGTTACCTTCCATTTCTCATCAGTCCAAACATGGTCGATCATGTAGTTCTAATGCTCTGGCTTAATGTTATTAGGCGGTTGAGTTTTGGCGTCAACACCTTTTTGCAACATATTCTTATACTTAAGGTGCAAGCTACACTTCCAGCCCCTATATAATGTTTGACATTTTTTATCAACTGCCGCCTGTACTTTAGGATCAGTTGTATAATCCTTGATCTCAAACTTCTCCTGCAAACATAATATTAGTGTATTGATACCTATTAAATAATACAAATTAATGTTATTAGTTAATTAATAAATTTCAATTATCAAAGCTCGTTGTATGATGGTCGCTCTAAGTGAACTATCAATATCAGTCCATGTATTAATGCCCTATAGCGGTGCTACCCCTCTAAACTCTTTGCCAAGCTCCATTGCAAAAGAAGGGGCAGTAAGCCCCACTGGCACATTGCATTCATCCGGGAACTCCACTGGGAGTTTTTTACCTGATCGCGCTACAAGCCTCTCAGTCCTCCTACCTTTTGTTGGGCCTCGTATAGACCTTTTGGTCAAGCATGAGGCTGTAAAGACAAAAATATTGTTTATGCTTGTATGCATAATTTATTAGAGTAAGATAAAAATTATAAGCGAAGAACATTAGATTCTTACCTACAGTGCTGACCTGGGAGGTTGGTGTATTTTCTAAAGGCACATGTTGGGTCTGTGCAAGTTGGGACTGTGCCAAAGGAAGATGTGGGGTCTGTACAGGTTGGGATTCTACCTCCGGAATTAGGGACTGTGTGGGTATGGAAACTGGTAGATGACGAGCCGATTGACGTTTAGCAATCATCGATGTACCCTGAAAAAAAAGAAAATAATAGATTACGTGTACATATATTACTAATTACCAATAATCTACATATTATGGGTACAATATCACTAATTATTAATAATACAAAGAAGTGTATACTTGTTAATTGTTGGTAAATATAAAATTAGTCTTAGATGCACACTCACGCACATTACCTTTTTCACTTGAGATCCAGAACACTTATCATCACCATCATTACCATACTCTTCATCATCCTCGTTGGAGTAACTCGAGCCTTCCTCACTCTCCGACGGACTGTACTCGTCATCGTCTTCCTCAACCATGTTTCTTTTTCTCTTTTTAACTGAATTCGTATGGGTGATCTTCTCAACCGATGCCCTCCAAGAATTTGCCGCCTTGTACAACCCCAAAGCTTTAAGTCTCATTTGATTTTTCGTAATGGTAGCCATTCTTTCTTTTTCAATATCTGACATCTTCTGCCTCAGAGACCCAGGTTTGACCCACAATTTTTCATTTTTAGGCATTTTAACAAATACTAGTTACTGAAAAATGACGAAAACATGTATGAATATCAACTAACATCAAAATCTCATCAACAATAAAATGTTGTCATATATTTAACCATCTACATAGCTTGCCAGTGAGAAAACATCGGCATTAATATACTTGTAACAAATATATAGCCAAAAACTGTAGATGGTAAATAGCAAATTTCTAGAAGTAAAGCTGAATAAATCATTTATCCATATGCAAATGACAAATTTATTAAAAACATTTATCCATATGTAAAGGAAAAAAAATACTACATATCGCATTCTAAATCGGGATCTATATCCGAATCAGAATGCCTTTGCTGGACATCTTCTTCATCATCTGTATTCTCTGTCATTGTTTCATCCTCGTTATCATTATGGTCTATCATTTGTGCATCACCAATATATCCTGCGTTGCTTGAATGCAAAACCCTATTTCTTGGAATAATCTCGGGATCAATACCATCCCTACGATATTGAATATGAGTATCTTCAATGAAAATTTGGATAGCTCCGGTTGTTTCTTCTTGCTGGTACGCATCATTATGTTCGGGTACTTCTACTAAGCTATGTTCATCACCTTCCAACTCTGGTACATCCCAAAATCCTCGATGTCTAACTCATTGTACAACTTGCCAATTTTTACCTAATTTTGTATCTTTAACGTAGAAGACTTGCTGCACTTGACTTGGCAAAACAAAGGGATCACTTTGATACCACTGATTTCTGACATCAATACTTGTGCAATGGGCATCTATTTGTATTGTTCTCCTACTATCAGTCTTGAACCATTCACATTGAAACAAAACAACTTTGTGCCCATACAAGTATTTCAGTTCCCAAACTTTGCATAGGTACCCATAGAAGTCAATCGTTTGTCCCTTATGGTTGCCTTGTACAACCAACCCACTATTTTGGGTTTTACGACGGTTGTCTCGATCTCTAGTATGGAATCGGATTCCATTACAAATGCAACCCGAATAAAGATTGACTATTGCATCGGGACCATTTGCTAATGACCAGAGGTCATCGGTTACTTCTGGTGACCCTTGCGACCGCATTTGATTCATCTGCATCAACAACATATAGTAGATGTATTAAGTTACTGTTAAGTCAGGCATAATAAAAAAAATATCTTATATATCTTACACGTAATTTAAACCAGTTCGAAAAATCTTGCCGTTGTAACTGAGTGATATCACGTCCGCTTGAATTTTGTAGTAGATTTTTGTGTTCCCTAATTATAAAAATTTGAATCATAAGTAAAAAACTTGAAAACTCAAAAAATTTTACAAGTTATGCATATACTTGATTAGATAACCACATACTCTAGGTACTTCTCTACTTCAATGCTATTATATAACACAAACCACTGCGCCATATTAAGTTCCTTTTCGGACACCTCGGGAGCCCTTGTCAATTGTCCAAAAGGACGAACATTTTGTTTGAAGACTGTCAATCCCAAACCATGATGACCATCATCAGCATTCCGTTCATCTCGATTAAATACAGTTTCGACTTCATTAAGGTACATTGAGCAAAAAGTTAAACATTCTTTAACAATATAAGCCTCAGCAATTGAACCTTCAGGCCGAGCTCTATTGGTGACGTACCCTTTCAAAGTCCCTAAAAATCTTCAAACAATCACCAGCTAGAATTAAATTACAAATGCAACACAATTAGACAAAAATATAATTTTAAAATCACACTAGAGTAGTAACAATTACCTTTCAATTGAGTACATCCAATGATACTGCACTGGTCCTGCAAGCATGGCCTCACGTGGCAAGTGGACTGCTAAATAAAGCATCACATCGAAGAATGCTAGAGGAAAAATCTTTTCCAACTTGCAAAGTATGAGAACTATGCGCTCTTCTAATTTCTCCAAATCATTTATCCTCAATGTCTTGGAGCACAACTCCTCAAAAAAATTACCCAACTCGAACAATGTAGTACAAATATCCTTGCTGAGGTACCCACGCATCCCAATCAGCATAAGTCGTTGTAGAAGGACATGACAATCATGGCTTTTCAAACCTGATAATCTACCATTTGCTGTGGTCACACATCTCGAGATATTTGCTGCATAGCCATCTGGAGACTTAATAGATTTCAAGAATTCACAAAAACCCTCTCTCTCCTTCGGGGACAATGTGTACATTGCCGGGGGCATCACATATTCACCATCGGCACGCTTCTGTATGTGCAATTCTTTTCTAATGCCCATGTCCTCCAAATCTCGACGAGCTTTTTCTGTATCTTTGTTCTTCCTATCTATGTTCAATAATGTTCCAAGGAACTGATCACATATATTTTTTTCGATGTGCATGACGTCTAGGTTGTGTCGGAGTTTTAGTTTCTTCCAGTACTGAAGCTTATAAAAGATACTTTTTTTGTCCAATTCAGTTTTTCAATGCTACGAGGTCTCTTCTTGTTGCTTTTATGCTTCCCAAACTTGACAGTTGGTAAGCGATCTAGCTGCTCTAGTATCTTCTCCACTGGTAACTCCAAGGATTTTATTTGGAGCTCAACCTTTCCATTAAAGGCCTTACTCTTTCGCCAATGGTGGTCCTCAGGCAAGTAACATCGATGGCCCAAGTACCCAATCTTACTTCTCAAACCTTACGACAATGGATTATCATTACAATTTGGACATGCTAAATAACCTTTTGTACTCCAGCCAGACAAGTTACCATATGCAGGAAAGTCATTTATGGTCCACATTATAGCTACATGCATTCGAAAAGTCTGTTTGCTGAAGGCATCATGAGTCAATATACCATTTTCCCACAATTCATTCAACTCATCAATTAGCGGCCGCATGTAAATATCGATCTCTCTTCCAGGTGCTTGCGGTCCTGGAATAAGTAAGGATATCATGAAAAATAACTCCTTCATACACTTCCAGGATGGAAGGTTGTAGGGCATAAGTATTACAGGCCACATACTATAGGAGTTGCTCATGTTTCCAAAAGGATTGAATCCATCTGTGGCAAGTCCTAGTCTTACATTACGAGGCTCAGATGCGAACTAGGGATATTTTATATCAAAGTCCTTCCACTCCTGACAATCAACAGGATGTCTCAATATCCCACCATCAACACACTTATCACTATGCCATCTCATATCCATAGCTGTCTTCCTAGACATGTACAATCTCTATAACCTTGGAGTCAATTGGAAGTAACGTAAGACTTTATGAGGGATCTTCTTACCATTACCATCATTGACTTTATATCTAGACTCTCCACATGTCGGACATTTTTCTAGATTTGCATTCTCTTTCCAAAATAATGCACAATCATGCTGACAAGCATGGATGACCTCGTATCCCATGCCTAACTCACGTAGGAACTTCTTGGCTTCATAGATTGAACTTGGAACTAAATTACCTTCTGGTAAAAGATCTATCAATACCCCCATCAACATGTCAAATGATTTATTGCTCCACTTGCTCAATACTTTTACATGAAGCATTGTAATCACAAACTTCAAAAGAGTATACTTTTTGCAACCTGGATACACCTCACGCTGGGCAGCTTCCATCAGTTTTTCAATATTTTTTACCTCTTCCTTCTGGATGGTATACGCAACTTGTGCAGATCCGGATTCTCCCCAATCACGGTCCATGTAAGTCCCCCTGTAATAGTCTTCCATTAATTCAGGGAGTTCATCCCCAACATCATCTTTATTATCTGCTATTTCATTATTACCATCATCATCGTCACCATCATCCAATACATAGGGGTCATTATCAGGAACGGGTTCACCGTGGTAGACCCAATGCTTGTAAGATAGCATCATCCCATGAAGGGTCAAATGATTTTTCACAACTTCACTGGTATACCAATCAATGTTCAAACACTTGTTACACGGGCACCGAATCTTACCATCCTAACCTGCATTCTCCATTGCAAACTCAACAAATGACATAACCCCTTCACGACACTGCTCACTTAATCTCTGTCTAAACCCAATTAAAGTTATCTAACTCTTGTCCATAGCTGATTACATATAAGATCATATTAGAAAGAATGTGATCAATATCATAATAATGCAAATTCGATTAAAATTAATTCTAAACATATTTAATGTGAGTCGATTTTCAAGTAAGATGAGAAAAATATATAGTAACTATGAGCTCCACGCAGTGGGGTCTACTTTGATGCTTTTTTATAACTAGGTGATGCATGGAACGGCCATCCAATGACAAAAACTTAACATCTTTGATTAAAATCGTCACCACAAAAACTTTTTTATTGCACATCCAACTTACAAAGGATCTCGCTCTTTAAAATTTTCCCCTTTTGAATAGATTTTAATATATATATAGTTTAAAAAATGAGTAAAACTTAAGATATTAACTTTTTCAGAATTCACATTACATTATATATATTTATATTTAAATTTTCTACAATTAAATATGACATTACCGGATTCATATTTCTTTAATTTAAAATTTTATTCATTTTACATTTAAATAGATCTATCTCTTTTTAATAATGGCAATGCAGATCGGAATTTATAAAATTTAAATGATATAAAAAAATTATGTAAATCTTTGAAATTGGTTTTATTACTTTAGATTTAGTAACTTATTACGAGATGAGATGAACATGAATTTAACTTAACATGTTTTCTCAATTTTTCAATCTTAACATTAATTCAAAAATCATTGTAGCTTTTATAATTTTACATCACTACTTACTTTTTAAAAAAAAATTAGGTAGAGAATTTTTTTAATGCTAAATACAATATAATTTTATTTATATAAGTACTAGTTTTTAATGCTAGATTTATGCTTTTTTTCATTAATATTGTAAAGAAATATATATATATATATTATATTAAAAATTTTTCTTTGGCACGGGCCATTTTGCTAACAGATGAATCTTTCTTTGTCCATTAAACATTGGATAAAATCACATTCTTAGGTTCCTTTAAAATGCTTTGGACACTTAATTGTGAGGGCCTAGAAGTAGATTGCATAAAGTGAGAGGGCTTACTTGTAATTTATAGAAACTACACAAGCCACATTCCCAAACAGAAGACGATCTGTTGTGAATGAGTTGCAAAGGAACGTCTTCCTCTTTAACTCCTTCTTATCAGTTACATGGACAATGGGTCCCAGTGGAGCCGATCCACAAGGAAACTAGATCCCTATGGTCGTCCAGTATCCCTTTCCTAGATGAACGTCTTGGATCTCTGATCAACTGGGACAAGTGGGCCCACAAGGCTTGACCGATTCAAGCTTTGAAAAGCGGAAGTTTAATCTGGTTTTCTTCCTCTTTTTACAAATTGGTAGTGTGGGGATCATTGCATAAAGACTGTTGATCTCTTAGAAAGGCAATTTATCAAACCCCACTTTCAGATTTGAAGTTTCTAACACCTAATCCCTACCATTAATGGCTGTCATCAGTTTCTTCCTTAATATGGGCAGATTTAGGCTAGTTGGATAGTGGGCCATAGAGATCGTAATCCATACGGGTCCATCATGTTTAGGGTCGCCTATGTGTGGTCCAATGGATAATCGAATTAGATCTTCCATCAAGTGATCTCACAACATATATCTATAAAAAAAAAAACAAAGAACAAAATCGTTGAACAGAGATGCAACGTCTGTAACAGAGAAACAATGGAAACGTTGGAATTGCTAATACATGTACAGAGAAAGAAACGGTGGACAACATACATCTATTAAAAAAAAACAAAAAAAAACACAAACGTAGAATAACAGAGATGTACAGAGAAGTGCAAATAATATGCTCCCACCCACCTGTATGTATGCCCTTGATCGTTGCACGCACTGTAGCAAGAAGCTTGCTCTTCCTATTCTCAACTTGATCTTCTTCTCGTATTAAAATCTAGGCTTAGGTTTAGGGTGCTAGATTTTAAGGCTAAAAATAGAGGGAGAAGTTATGGGATTCTAGGTAATATTATACTATATATAGAAAAATTAAGTGGGCTTACATTCTTTTTTTTTTTCTAAAGAGGGTGGTTCAACTATTTGGGCTGAACTAATCCTCTTATGCCCAAAAAAAAAAAAAAAAGGATAATATTCCTAATGGCACTAGTGTGGTAGTAGTGTGCCCGAACCCTAAAACCTCTGGGTTGAATTATTCTTTTTTTCTTGTATATATATGGAAAAGTCTAGTTTAATAAAATAAATAGCAAGTTTTAATCAAATATAGTTTTTCAAATTTTCACTTCCACCTAACAAGCACTACAAAATTGAAATATTCGGACGGGTCTACAACAATTGTCCAGCCTTAGCTTGTTAGTTATTAGTGCTTATTTTTCAGGTCTATATTCAGTGCATGGACCTTTAGGCCTAGCTTGCCCTGTTCAACCATCTATATTGGAAATCAGTCCTAAGCCTAGAAATTAGTCCATAGCCCCTGTAAGAACTAATCTTTAAGTGAGGTGAACAATCATCTTAAAAGACAAAAAAAAAAAAAAAAAGATCAAACCAAAAGGTGATGGCTCTTTGACAAAGTTTAGATTGGGCAAGTGGCCTAATTTTTCAGTCATCAAACCATCACTTATTACTTACTATATATTGATTTAAATCTAAAAAAAGTTATATTATAAAAAAACCATTAAAATTTAAGGCCATTGAATTATATGATAATTTGAACCGTAAAAAATTATAAAATGAGAATATCACTATAGATAATTATGATGGGTCTTCACCAACGCAAATATTGTGTTGGCAATTAAGGTGGGTCTTTGCCAACGTATATAGTGCGTTGGCAGTGGTCTTCGCCAATGCATGCAGTGCGTTGGCAATGTTTAGGGTGCCTTTCCCAACGCACCTATGTGCGTTGCAAATAAGTCAAACCATTGCCAACACATTGTTTATGTCGCCAAAGGTTAATATTTCATTGCCAAAATCTTTACCGTATTTACGAGACAATTTTTGTATAATTTCAACATCTTTTGCCGACGCAGCCTCATTTGCGTTGGCAAAAGTATATAATTTTGTAACTTTTGCCAACGCATTGTTATTTACGTTGGCAAAAGGTAACATTTAGCAACGCCTTTCAAATGACGTTAGTAAAAAGCGTTGAGGATTGCACAATTTGTTGTAGTGCGAGAACGTTTAGAAATTAAACCATGGTTCATTACACTACAAGCGTGGGTCCTTATAGCCCCTAACATAGTTGAATCGGCCTCGCCTAGGCATTTGGTTAAGATATGCGAGATTTATGCAAGGATTTGTAGAATTTTTCCAAAAGCCAATTCATGGTCCCAATCATAATCGGGTCTCAAGATGAAGAAGACCATATAGTTAGCTTTCTAGTAAATTTGAGCCAAAATTCACCAGCTTCAGGGCAATTTCTCTCTTCATGTCGTATGAAGGTTTTTCGCTATAGCTTAACTTTAGAAATGACTTGCTCCTCTCCTTTCCCAAAGATAGAAAATTTTCCTACTGCTACAGTTAAACTATTTTAGGACTAAAATGCTATAGTGTAGACTATGGTATAAAAATAATTTATTCTTTAAATGAATTTGAGATTTTGGTCAACGAGAACATTTGAATTTGTATCATTGCATATATAGGTTGAAAACCCATCTATGTAACTGGGTTTGGATGAAAATGTATATCATTATTATGTAATTGAGGAGTGGTGATTTAACATTCATTTTCTTATATTCTTTTGGATTTTAGGATATATTTGGATATGTACAGAATAAAATACTTTATATTTAAATACTTACATAATAAAATGTTATATAATAAAATATTTTAGTAGTACATTACTACAATATTGTTGTTGTTTGGTAGTTTTCAAAATATTCAATAGATTTTGAAGCCATTAGGTAGTTAACTCCATATTATAATATACGCTAAATTTAAAATTCTCAATTTCAAATCAAAGAAGTGGTCAATAACTTTATAATTTTATTTCAATATTTTTTTTAAATGGCAGGACAACTATAACATTTCATTGGAATTCAATTCCAAGAAAATCGAAAATCACCAATTATATTTTCAAGAAAAGGGATTCATGATAAAGTGGGTTTCTTTGATTTTCTAGGAGTTCTATTGATGCAATGAAGTATGTTATAAATTTTCAAGAGAAGGAATTTTATGGTAAAATGAATTTCTTTGAATTTGTACGAATTCAACTTTATATGAAAAAATATAGGTCCTATCTTTCATGGCAATGGGTTCCTTTGAATTTTTAAGAATTCAGATCTATTGATCTAATAGATTTGCTCAATCATATTTTAACAATAATTAATTTTTTTATTTAAATCCTTGAGAATTCAATATCATGCAACATGGTTCCTTATAAATTTCTAAAATTTATTTTCATGCAATCAAAGCAGGCCTAACCAAGACAAGCAACTAAAATTTTATGGGTCTTTCATTCTCACCATCTATCAATCAATGTGACTTTTGGTTTTAGGACCTAGAAAATGTGCATTTTGGATCATAGAAAAACGAGCAATTTTTATTAAAAAAAAGGAGAAATACTTAATTTATCCTATTTAAGGCCTACCTTTCATTGTTAAAGGTCTATCATATGCAAAATTACTTCCACTATGTTCATTATATATATATATATATATAAAGGGGCCTTTTTCCTGTACATACGTTCCTCATGAACTTTTCATACACACTCTTTGGTGGGGTCTACTGTGGACCCCACCAAGGGATAAGACTGGAAGGGTTGGAAAGATCTCTTTAAAAGCACCCTACATATTAAATTTGGCCCCAATCACATATTCCTAACCCCTTCATCCATGACTCACAAATTCATTCCGTTCGGATTGATGTATAGTCAATCCAACAATTCAATAAATTCGGATCTGATAGAAAGTTGGGGTGAGTTGCTATCATGGGGTCCCATGTGTGTTGCAAGGTTTGAATTGAGTGATAGATGGGCCCCACCTAGAGTTCTTACGAAAAAAATGATAAAGGACAGATGTGTATGAAGATTCTCTATATATAAAACTTCACTTTAACATATAAAGGTGGATTGTGCACACAAAGGTGGGCCACACAAGTTGCAATGACCAAAGGTTTGGCAAAGAAAGAGGAAAAGATAATTCATACTAGAAGGAAAAAAAAGAGTAAAATGTAAGGAATGGACTGTCTAGAAAAAAAGATGGTTTGGATAGTTTTGTCATTTCTCTTAGCATGGAGAAGGTCTATGAAAACTTAGAGTTTTTAGGAAGAAGGAAGAAGAAACTATCTCTAAAAGTAACTTCTTTGGCATATTATCAAGGTTCTCTTCCAAGAGAGTCTTGATCCCATAAGCAAAAATACAAGGAAAGAAGCTCCATTCAACCAAAGCAAACTCTCATATTTACAAGATATCAAGTAATTTATTAGTCAGCTATATGTTTTGAACCTGCTTCAAATGAATGAATTGAATTATCATCACCATATCATTATCTGGTCAATTTGAAGGCGACAAATGAATGAATGAATGAATGAATAAAAGTAGTAGTATTTTAAATATGTATAATTTATAAAGAAAGCAAATCTTTACATCCAAAGATCATTTTATCTAATGACTTGTTTTGCCTCATGGTAGAGCTTTTCGGCAAACTTCGAGGTAGAGGAGTCTTCAACCTTATATGCTATAGAAGCAGCAGCAAGATCTATTAGCTCATGATTGCTTCTTCCCAGTTCAATTGCCACTTTCATCTCAAACAATCCTCCATTCTCTCTCTTCTGGAAATCTCTTTCATTGAGATTGGATATAATCCTCTTTTCCAAGAATCGATAGAATCCAATACAGTTCCTATACATCTCAGAAACCATCCCCACCTGCCCAATGTGCTCCAACGTGTTGATAATGCTAGCTAATGAGCTACTTGCGACTGCAACCAATTCATGCCATGACCCTTGTGGTGATGACCCAACCAGTGCGGTATCTAGAGCTACAAGACCATTGAGGAGAGGACTTGATGCTGCTAAGATCCTATTAAGTTTGAGTGCCAACTTGCTCAATCTCAAATAGTCTGTCATATCCTTTCTCTTCAAGACTCCAAGTACACCTCTCATTTCCTCTTCAAAATCTTCATTCCAACCATTCATTCCTTTTTGCTTTGAAAGATTCTGCTGCTGTCGTTGCCTTTGTGGCCTTTTTGAAGGCCACCATCTGGACGGCTGTACAGTAGCCGAGAATTTGTCTAGCATTTCGAGGAGCAGTGGAAGTGGGTAGGCCTTGTCTAGTGCTAGCATCTTCTCCATTGCATCATCCACATCCTTAAGAGTTGACATGCCAAGGGAGAGGGTAGTGAGAATCTATTCGTGGAGCTAGAGGAACAAGCATAATGCATTCCTTTGCTCTTCTGTAAGTTGGGAGGGCTGAATCTTTTTCACCACCAACAGAAGTCCTGTGGCCTATGAGTAAAAGAGAGTTGAGCCAATCTTCATCACCCATACAGAATGTGTCTGAGTTGGTATCATTGAAAGTCCGGCCATTGTTGCGGCCATAAGAGTAATTGCATTGATAGAATTGCACAGAAGATTGTTCCTGTTATTTCTCTGCGTGCCAATGTTTGTGTGCATCTCAACCCTGTCGGCAACCGCCTCTTCAATCTCATAGAGCTTGATTATAGCTATGTCAATGGCATCCTTGTTCTCCATTGCAGTTGTCCACTTGTGGATCTGGGTACTGTTTATGGGCACTGAGAGATTCAAGCTAAATTAATCGAGTCTTGGTGCTAATTAATGTCGTTTGAATCTTAATTGGTCTCTTACGTTTGAGTTTGAGTCATGGATAGGTAGTTTGAAGCCGAGTTTGACCAACCATACGTAGTTCAAAGGACTTTTTTTGTAATTTACATTTTATGGTTTTACATCATATGGACATAATCTTGGTTACATCATGCATATTTCATCATGTACATTGTTTTTCGCTCTTGGTCCAATTTGATTTCGACTCATCGTGGCTCAATTAGGGTCCATTTGACCCAATTTGTAAATAGACAAAAACCAGCTGGGCTTTGTTATAAACCCAAAAAACTATAGCCTTAACATAGACCAAATGCTCAATAGGCTCTTAAATACCTTAGTAGTTGCTGTAACCTCGTTTTCTCTTTCTTCTTCTTCTTTTCCTTTGATTGGAGCTAAGGAGAGATTGCATGCATACATGGAGATGAAATTTTTGTTTCTCATCTTCTCTCTTACCTTTCCATAGGCTTGGATTCCCTTATCGCATTATCTCTTTTTCCCCATTTGCATCTAAGGTAAGATATCCCACTCTTTTACAGATTTTGGTGAACATTGAGTCAAGGAGACTTGAATTCCACCGCATGCATCTCATCGTCTCTAGGATTTCATCTAGTTCGCATGCTTGGCTTATTTGTTTGTGAGGTAGAGTAAAGTAGAGTAAAATAAAATTTTTGGAATTCAAAATTTCCCCCTTCTTTTAAAAAAAATTCAATTTTTTATCTTTCTTTTTCAAAAAAAAATATCAAAAAGTCTTCACTAAATTGCAAAAAAACTCTCTACTTTTTATACAAAAAGTCAAAAAGATATATCAAGTAACTAAAAGTAAAAGGTCATCATAACCCGATCATATGATATTCTTTCTTGATTTTAGGTTAACTCTACTCTATTTTACTCTACCCCACAAACAAACAAGCCCAAGGTTGAGAAATTTGGGTTTTCACCATCACTTGAGTCAAGAGAAGGAAATTTCTATGCAAACACTAAATTGACACAATTATAAGCTTTATAAATGCTACATGCTGCTTATAATTAGTGATTCTTAGAGTTATTCGAATTCTAATTCTAGTTACAACTCATATTTATGTTTTTCCAAATTTTCATATGCTTAAGTGGTGGAGTGGGATGAAGGAATGGATACTTAATGAAATTAAGGAGGATTGGAGGGATTTGAGAGTAGAAATGTGGTATCAGAAGTGCTAAATGTGATATGATGGCAGGTGGAGTTGAAAAGAACGAAAGAAGAAAAACATAAATGGAAGAAAGGCTACAGCTTGAATTGCTTCAAGCCAAATCGATCAAACAAATGCCCAATCAATCTAGTATTGTCTCTATCTGACGAGTTTTTCAGACCCCGATTGATTGAACATGATGCTTGATCAATCAAACATGCATTTTCGCTAGTTTAACTGAGACTCCTATAGGATCCGATCAATCGAATCACACTTCTAGGAGTTCCATTTTGATCTCTAAGGCTTGCTTAACTTGTTCAATACCCTTGGGATCCTTCCATAAACTGTCTAAATGACAATTATGGTATAATCCAAGATTAGTAAGGCTATTAGGTATTGAGGGACCTTGTAGGATACTAGAATGGAACCTTTTATCCCAATTTCATGACCAAATGGTGCAGTTTGTACACATGAGGGGTGTGAGTTGGCCTAACTCATGTGTGTTACCCAATTGGGCTATAATAAACATATGGGTGTTGGTTTAGGGTATCCAATGTGAATTCTCATACACAATGTAATACAAAGGTTAAGGTAACACGCATTGGATATTTTAAAGCTACATCAGATCGGGCAATTAAAGACAATAGGTGACATAATTTAAGATTCGCTAGTAATCTCCTTGATTCTCATTAATCAAATTGCATACATGTTGTTTATAACATTATATTGACCTTAAAATTTAGTCTATGATACTTCTTTAATAGTTCCATTGAATTCCTTGTTATTGTATTTATATTTTTATCACCATGGTTAAACCTTTATTGGTCATACAGTATTGGCAATATATGGGAATTGAATTGACGCACATAGTACCAAATTGGATTGACATGGAAATGGTCTTCGAAGGTGAAGAATTGAATTGATAGCGTCAGCACTACCTAGCTTCGATCATAGGAAACCCAGCGGGGCTAACTATGGTTTAGTTTATTGTTTCTCCTCTACTTGGGATAATGTGTTACCGGCACTCTCGAGGGTAGCTGGGTGTACCTCTACTAGAGCACCTGGTGACATTCTAACTAGTTTTAATGTTCTTCTCCTAGGGATGCAACTTACGCACATGGGACTAAGAAGATTAAGCTTACATGGTTGCCAACTATTGTACAATCATCTTTTATATGATTCTATTAATAACATGGTTTACTTGAATGCACAACTACTTAGTTTTCTTATAAATTGACATCTATAATCTCATGTCTTTAATTCTTCTTAATACAATGTGTATTTATTTATACTATCTTATGCCTGTTCAACCGTCATGCTATTTGTGTTGCTCTTGGTTTTACAAGCCCAGATACCAATGCCACTGTCGACGCGGCCCTCACGGAACAGGGGGAGATCGAGACAATACCTCCTGGATTAGAGGAATGGACTGCCGAGAACGTATTCTAGGCATTGGCCTTGAAGTGCGTTATGAGACATGTTTTGAGACTTTCGGATATAAAGGATGGCCATTGGAGTGGCTTTTATATTACTTCATGTCATCCATAGTCATTGTACATCGTTTTGTCATGCATATACTCCTCTTTTGGGCAAATATTGTACACACTTCACCATGTATACATTGTACATATTATTTTGATCATGGTATACATGTGCTTATCATGACACGTACACATAGACATGTTTGCAACATTGGACATGTAGTATTTTGTCTTTATAATTTAATAAATTTTAAGCTTTGGTTACACAAGGAATTTGAATGGTAAATGTATGGACTATTATACTTGGATACTATTTTAAATATTGGAACTATATAGGTGATTGTTGCTATAGGTGATAATCACAGACTTTTGCTTAAAGATTTTCAAATGGACACGTGTTGATTGATAGTCCTCACACATTGAAATTTGTCTCTATCCCTTGTAAAGTCCGTCAGTGCTCAGGCATGGCATGATTACCCATGGGAATGCGTGTGTCGCGCCTCAAAGATTACCCTAAATGCTGGGTCCTCAGGCTTGGGGTGTGAAAAACACCATTCCCTTGCATATGTTGAGCTCCTCCATGTTGGTAGTTTGTATTTTTGGGCGTGATAGGAGAAGCTTAGGAAGTTAAGTGGCACTGATAGTTGCAAAAATTCTACTATTTATTAAGGGAGATGATGATGAAGAAGATGATGATGATGGTTGTCACGACCCGACCCCGAGAATTGTTAGATTAAGGGTAAATCCCGATTCGTGACATGTGTACTCCCGTAAAATTCACTCTAGGGTGGGATATCTACAAGGGACATTCACAATCTAACACGTGTGAGGAGCATTAGTGGACATTATTCAAGTATATAAATGACATGTGGAGGTCTATCAATATCACCTAAAATTTTTAAATTTCAATAACATTTAGTGGTATCAAGCATCACATAAATCAATCCACAACTAAAAGACAATATACAAAAAGTAATGTATATTATATCCACTATTAACATGTATACAGTTAGATATAGAGGTAGACAATTATACAGGTCTAATAAAAGTAGAACAGTATGAATAAGAATATACAAGTCTAAGTTTGGTTACACAACATAAATGAGTCCCAAAAATCAAAATAAGATATCTAGATGTGTTCACGACGCTCTCTGATCAGTGGGTTAGGTAGTCAAAGAGCCTCTGTCATCCACTTATCTAAGTCTGAAGGAACCAGTGTAGTTTCCTTTGATGCCTCTTCAGCTCCTGTATGACCGGAATCGGGATCTAAGCCTGTAATACCGAATAAATAGGTGTGAATAAGACTATTCAGCAAAGCATAAGCATAGTTAAGATAATGTAAGCTGTGTCTTTATAAGAGGTCAAGTACAGCCTACTAGGCAATATTGCGCATTAAATGATCTTGCTATGTGAATTAATAATGAAAACAGTCAATTCGGCTACTACATGTTGCTATATTCCCCCAATAGGGATCCAGTCATTGGGTACACCAGTGCTCATGCCCGGTACACATGGGTCCCTAGTTTCTGGATTCCAGTGTCCCAGATACCAACTTACAGTGACAATCAATCAATCTCTCCTTATTTGCCCCATCAAGTCTCATAAGTGCAAAGTTTAGTAGAGCCAAACAATTCGAATCAATCAATATAAATTGAATAAGGTGTCAGTCTAATTTAATCATGATCCATTCCAGTCTAATTCAGTCAAACTTACTTAACTTGAGATACGAATTCAATATCAATGAATAATTGCAAACAAATCAATTTAGTATCATTAAAACAGTGATTCAATATCATGTAAACAATAGTGACATTGATTAATTCAATACTTACAAATCAATTTAAGAGATCAATGTTTAAACTTACAATATGTAGTGCACAATAATTTAGGGCGTTAAGGAAGTTTACTAGTCAATCCAATATTAACCATCCATAGCTTCTAACTGTCCATTTCGATGTTATTTTAGGTTATTGATATACTGCTATCATTGTTTGGTGTTATAGTGTATAAAATGTGTATTAAAGTCTCCTAAACTAACACCCATGGTTAAGCACTTGACATATGAGGGCTAATACATGAATAAATCCCAGCCAAAATCATTTATGCATATTTAATTACCATCAGGCCATTTGTTAAGCTTTGAAGGTCCAAACTAAGTACTATTAGGTCTTCCATTGCCCTATAGTATTAAAGTTTGTAGTTTAAATCATCATTAACCCCTAGGTTAATATTAAGAAGCATTAGGGTTATTTAGAATAGCATAAGACCCTAATTAACCATTCATTCTAATTTTTAAGCAATAAACATACAAGGAATACATAAGGTACTAGATCGATCAGACACCATCCAATGGTGGAACTCGATCGATCTAACCCTTGTCCGATCAATCGGCCATAGGGCCAAATCAATTTTAAACTGATTTTCCTCCTCTCCTTTGGCTTTCACTGATCAAATCATCAAGCTAATCCCCTTTTATACTCCAACTGTTCCATTTAATTTCTTCAAACCATTACATTCATTCTATACATAGTTCAATTGATTTCTACAAATTTAAACAAGTACATCAGGCTGGGAATCTAAAAGAACAGCATATAATTAATTGAATCACATAATTACCAACATGCATTTATTCATAATATGCTTATACTTGCCTTGATCACTAGCTTGCTTAGAAATCTCCTGTTTATGATTCTATTGAGAAGAAAAGCCCAATTCACAACCCTAACATGCATGGAAGAGAAACAAAAATATAGGATAAGATGCATACACATAGATTAGAGTCCTCTTAACTCCATTAAATTACATATTCTATAAGAAGCTAAGGATATTACCTTAGAGACTGATTTTTGAAAAAGTGGTGTTGGATTCCTATGCTTCCTAGCTATGGGAAGAAGGAAAAGATCTCTATAAGAAGTTGCACTTTTGGCAACATTTTTCGGCGATGCTTTTATAATTTCGCCTGTAATGGCTAAGATTTGATGATTATTTACCGACGTATATATTATCGTCAGTGAAACCTAGACAATTACCGACATTTCACATAAAATGTCCGTAAAATATGACCTTTACCGACATAAAGTTAAAATTCATCGGCAAAATGTTAATAGTGAATTAACTTCATTTTTATAAAAAAAATAAAAGAAAATAAATTATTGCTGACGAATTTTTCTAGGTGGAGTGGCGAAAATCAACATCGGTATATATGAATATTACTGACAATTTTTATATTTTTGTTAGCAAAGTTACATATTTTTTATTTAATTTGCAAAAAATGAAAAAAATCTTTACTGACGTTTAAATTCATCAGCCCAAAAACAATTTTCACTGATGCTTTCTATAAAATGTCGGTGAAAGTTATATAAATTTTTACTTATTTTTGAAAAAATGAAAAAAAATTTTACCGACAAATTTCATCCTCAGTAAAAATCAACTTTTACCAACGAAAAATGCTATATGTCGTTAAATTTATTAATTGTTATTACTATGTTCGAATGAAAAAATTGGGATCATTTACCGACGAATATGACTTTTACCGACGAAAATGAATCGTCGATAAAAGCCCGCAAAAAATTTCACGCCAGCGCTTCCTTTTCACTTTGCCTGCCCCCAATTTCCTCTCTCTCTCTCTCTCGCTGTTTATCTCTCCATTTTTCCCTCATCTGATCTTACTCTACTTTCTCTCCGATCTGCCCTCACCCTCTCTAATCTCTCCCTTGCTCCAATATCGTGGTCTCTCTTTGCTTTCTCTCTCACCCTCTCTGATCTCTCCCTCTCTCTTTCTCGGGATCTCTCCGATCTCTCAATCTCTCTCTGCTCTCTCTCTCTCTCGCTCTCTCCGATCTCTCGGTCTCTCTCTGCTCTTTCTCCAGTCTCTCTCTCTCGCTCTCTCCGACCTCTGTGCTCTCGCTCTCTCTGTGCTCTCTCCCTCTCTCTTGCTTCCTCTGCCTCTTTCCGCGAAAAGGAAGGAGAAAAGAAGTAATAAAGAGAAAGGACTGGTGTCCCCTCTGATCTAAGAGGAAACATTAATCCGGCCTCCGATCCAAGCACCAATGTCCCTTTTCTGCTCTCTCCCCCTCCCCTCTCTACTCGGACCCCTCTCTGCCATTGCAGCCAAGGTGAGGGTTTTCCGGTTTTTTGTTTTTCTTTAACCCTTACTCAGTTGTTCTTTGCTCTAGCATGATTAATGATTGACATGCTGGAATTGCTATCTTTTTAATTTTTATTTATTTTTAATATTAGAGCATGCAGGTGGGTTTTGATGGTATATTATATTAAAAAAGTTATTTTTATTTAACTGAAATATAAAACCTAAAATATGCATCATACGCCCTCGGGACTCCATTCTTGACTTGGTTCGACGAAGTTGGTGGAAAAAAATTATCTCAAGAAAAATGACATTTCTAATGTGCGTTAAACATATTTTATTTTCTTTTTTTGAATTTCACCAAATCATGGGCCAACAAACTACACCAAAATATTCCTAGGAAAAACAAAATTGCAACTGCATGCCCTATTACAACATTTCTTATCTCTGTGATTTCATGACGGCAGCTTGTAAGGAGAGTACAGAATTCACAACCCACAAAGCGAGTCTATGATATGTGGTCCAACTTTCCACACAATTGGCACTCATTTTTCATAATTGAGACCATTCATCAAATGTGGCTCATGGATGATTGATGGTGTCAATCATTCCCATTGGATGATATTAATCATCTGATGATTCTCTTGAACATGGATTGATGGTCCTCATTTCAACACAAATGCCTCACTGGATAAACTATGTGAATTGCTGAAATATGTGCCTCACACGTGACAGACACCTCGGCTTGGACAAACCATAGATACGATCCATTGTGCAATTTATTAGAACATCCTATCACACTTCAACATACAAAATTAGCAATGTTTAAGCTCGTTCAGACTTGCCCGAACTCAATTGAGTGAAAACTCAAAAGGTCACTGAGTGGGATGCGTTGAACGACTTTAACCCAATACTCGAAGGGACTCGCCTGAGTTAGTTGGCTAGAGCCTTCCGGTTCACCAAGCCAACTCAGATAATTAACTCTTCAAACTATGGATTCTGGCAGCCCATGACTAGGTTGGCCTTGATCTTGGGCTTCTCTGCCACTGTCCCATCATTCCCTACAAGAGCCTTGTACTTGTCTTCCCATGTAAAACTGGTGCACTCATATGAAAGGCTAGCAGCTATGAGTCTTTGGATGTAGTTGGCCATTTCATGGCTAGATTTCCCAGCACTGCATGTGAGCTCTTGTGGCAACTTGGTCAGGAATGTTACTTCATAAGATGGGCTTGTGTTCATGAAAATGTAGAAAGGTCCATGCCCTTCCACCCTCTAGCTGTGGTACCATGGTACATGCTCATCCTATCGGCCATTGCCACCAGAACAATCCGGTCCCTCGTTGTTTGCTCTTGTTTGCTCCCTCGTTGGATTTGTAAAGCCTTAGATTGGTGTCTTAGGCAATGATGCAGAAGTGGCTAGAAAATTATGGCTTTTAATCATTTAGAAGGTATCTTTTAAATTAGAGGATCTGGAATATGATAAAAATAATATAAAAGAATAGTTCACAAAATTCTAATGCTTTAAGAACTTCAAGAGGAATGAATTTATAATTCTGCATGCAGAGGAATACCTTCTTAAGAGGCCAAGAAGAAATTGTAGCTTTTATTTATTTTTAATTTTAGAGCATGTGGTGGTGGGTTTCGATGGGGATCCATTTCTTTTAATTTAGATTTTTTTTTTTACTTTAAGCATTATTATCTTATCCCTCATTTCCAGTATTTAGTTTAATTTCTTCACAAAATATCTAAAGGAAATGTTTCAAAGTATTGAGATTGTAGAATAATAACAAAACATGCCACTTGAAGAGCAAAAGTTCTATGTATACAGTCAATCAACATTTTATTCAGATGTTAGATTATAAAAGTAGGAAATGAAAGATAATCTACAGTATACAATACCATTATAATGAATCATATTGGCCACTGAGCCATTATGCTCATAATTATGTATGTGATGCTTGATATGTGCCTGCCGATTCTCTCTCCTTTCCCTAGTGTGAAGGAATTTGTCTATCATTCAAGTCCTTATATTAAAGCCTTGTTTGATATAAATGGAGAATATATTTAATAAATCTACTCTTGCTTGCTAAATAATATAATTTAAACACCTAGGACTCTCTCAACCCTTTTATGTGTTGATAGTGAAGACATGTGGGGGCATGAAAACTGTAACTTTCATGTTGAACAGTTATATAAAATCATTGAAGGGTTTTCGATAAAATAAAAACTCAACAAGAAGCAAATAAAATCACCATCATGAGGCTGGAAAAACTTCCAATTCTAAGGAACCATCATTTCTTTTTTGTAGGTTGCACCCATGGTGTTGCATTCAATTAAAACCTGTTGCCATATATCAATCTTATAGGTTTTTGTCAAGAATGCTAAACATTATTACACCATGGTTATTAGTACCTATTGAAAGTTCTATTCCTAATATTTCTAACTACTTGTGATCATGTTAGATATGGACAGAAGTTGGATATTACATTATTAGAACCGATTTAGTGCGGATTACATGGCTGGGGTGAACTCATTTATTGATTTCACAAAGGTGAATTCGAACAGGACAATGGTGATTAGGTGCCCATGTAATGATTGCTATAACCATCGGAAGCATGAGTATGGAATCGTGAAAAATCATTTGCACATTCATGGAATGATGGTCTCATACCAACAGTGGATAGCTCACGAGGAACCTATAGTTTAACCCGATCATTCAGATGAGTGCAAGGATGAATCAGAAAAGAATTAGGACGAATACGATGAGTTGATAGAGGACCATCGTAGGGGAACTTACTTGGAGAAAGATAGTCAAGAGAAGGATGATGTGTAGGATTTTGAAAGATTGTTGCAGGCTTCCTAGCGTGGCGTGTGCCTAAGATGTAAAAGCTCAGATACTCTGTTAGCATTTGTCATCAAGATATTGCTGGTAAAGGTCAGAAGTGGGTGTACCAATAAGTCGTTCGACAATGTCCTGCAGATTTTTAAGGACTTCTTACCCGAAGGTCATGTGGTGCCAGCCTTAGTTTACAAGGTGAAGAAATTATTACGTTTATTACGTGACTTGGGCATGGGATACAAGAACATAGATACTTGCTAACACGATTGTATGTGTATTGGAAGGAGAATGCTTAATTAAATAAATGTCCAAAATCTGAAGAGCCTCGGTACAAGGTCAATGATGGCAAGCGAAAGAAGATGCCTCATAAGGTGCTCCGTTACTTTCCATTGATACCAAGGTTGTGCAGATTGTATTTGTGAAGGAAGACAGCCACAGAGATGAGATGTCACAATGATAAGCGCGTTGATGATGGGATAGTGAGGCATCCTGCTGACTCCGTGGATGGAAAGAATTTGATAAGAAATATTCAGAGTTTGCCCGAAAGACATGTAATGTGAGGCTAGGGTTAGCCACCGATAGATTCAACCCTTTCGGTAATATGAGCACCTCCTATAGCATGTGGCCTGTCATACTTATGCCTTATAATTTGCCTCCATGGATGTGCATGAAGGAGCCATTTTTTATGATGTCATTACTTATTTTAGGACCAAGCTCACCGGGAAACAAGATTGATGTATATCTGAGGCCCTTTGTTGATGAGTTAAAGGATTTGTGGGATAATGGTGTATCGACTCATGATGCATCCACTAAACAGACCTTCATGCGGCTGTAATGTGGACCATAAATGACTTTCCTGCATATGGCACCTTGTCTAGGTGGAGCACAAAAGGTTATAACGCTTGCCCCTCATATAATGACAGCTCGTTAGGGGTAAAGTTGAAAGATAAGATTGGGTACATTGGCCATCGAAAATACTTGGAACTGAACCACCAATGGCGTAGAAGCAAGGCCTTCAACGGTCAGCTTGAGCATGAAAAGAATTATTTCGATTTACTAGTGCAGAAGGTACTAGACCAACTAGAAGAACTAGCACCAGTCAAGTTTGGCAATAATAAGAAAAGACCGCGTGACTCTGGAGAACTGAATTAGAAAAAAAAAGCATCCTATTTGAATGACCCTACTGGAAGTGCAAAAAGCTCCGACACAACCTTGATCCTATGCACATTGAAAAGAACATCTATATAGCTTTAGTTGGAACAATTTTGGGCATAAAGGGCAAAAACAGGAACACAGAGAAAGTGCGAAGGATTTGAAAAATATTGGCATTAGGCCAGAGTTGCATCTAATGAAGAGGGGCGATGGATCCAGCTTGGAGCCGCATGCCTCTTACACTTTGGAACCAAGACATAGATATGAATTTTATGAATCCTTGAAGTCAATCAAATACCAAGACGGCTATGCGACGAACCTCTCTAGGTGTGTAACCTCAAAAAATGGTAAATTATCTGGTTTAAAGAGCCATGACTGCCACATCCTTATACAATGCATCCTTCCTATAGGTATGCGCGGCTTTCTGAATAAGGATATTTGTACAACATTGTTTGAGTTAGGCAGTTTTTTTCAAAACCTATGCTCGAAAACATAGACACGTTGAATTGAAAAAATTAGAGGAGCAGATAGTTTTAATATTGTGCAAGCTGGAGAGGATTTTTCCTCCTGCTTTCTTTGATGTAATGGTTCATCTGTCGGTTCACTTACCGCGCAGGCTATGCTTAGCAGACCGGTGCAATATCGGTGGTTGTACCCAATAGAAAGGGAATAGTTAATGACCATTGATTACTTATTTATTTATTAGTGCAATTGCCTTTTATTGAAAATCATGATTGTTATCATTAGTTGTTTAAAGTTTTCTGAATACCTTAAAAGGGTACGTTTGCAATCGAGCTCAGCCAGAAGGTTCGATCGCCGAGGCTTACATTGTCAAAGAGTGTCTTACTTTTTGTTCAATATATTTAAGGCAGACTAATCGAGTTGAATGCTATGATGATGGTGGCGAACATAGCCTGGGGATATCAGTCTTCACACAAACTATCCGTCCAATCGCACTGATGGTAAGGGCACATGATCCTTCACAGGGAAAACATGACATGGCTCATTGATTTGTGCTGAATAATACCCCTAAGGTGGAGCCGTATCTATAGTATGTGCTTCAATCTAGCCATATTTATGCATTGCCTATTAAATCTTTGATTTATTCTCTACTTTTACTTATTCACTAAAAGCTGCCTTGAGTAGGGAACAGAAGAATTTAGTACAGGGAGAAATCAGGCAGGTACAACGAAAAGAATTTAGAAAATGGTTCAAACAATATGTATGACATATAAAACATTATCATTTTAATTACTAGACATTATTGGATTACACTTTAAATGACATTAGTCTAATACATTTATCTTAATCTACTTATGTAGATGAATCAATCGCAAACTAAAGGGTCAACAGAAGCTATTGATGAGATTTGGTCATTAGCAAATGGCCCTTAATTACTAGTGAATCTGTATCAGGGGTGCAATTACAATGGCGTTCAATATTACACTAAAGACCATGAGAAATGTCGTAGGAGTCAAAGTAGTGGCTTCGTTATGGAAGGGGAATATGAAGGAGAGAAACATGACTACTATAGATACATCCGCAAAATCTGAGAATTGTCCTATTTGCATAGAGGTAAAGTGGTTTTATTTGAATGTGAATGGTACAACACTAGTACAAGCACAAGATAAACATTGAAAAACATGTTACAAGCATTAATATCACAGGTCGTTGGTGTAAGGATTATCCATTTCTCCTATAAAGTCAGGTGACACAAGTCTTTTACATCAATGACACCAATAGAGGAAAAAATTGGAGAGTTGTAGAACAAGTCAAGCCTCAGGGAGTATAGGATGTACCCACTAAACGGGATGATGATGACGATGATGATGCACCTAATGATGTATTTCAGTAGGACCAAATGACATTTGTTATCCCAGTTCTCATCAATGGTACTAGTGTCCAATACTTTTGGGATGATATAGATCTTGAGATCATTCTCAGTGATAAGTTAATAGACGACGAGGGCCAAGACGAGGATGAAATACTGGCGGAGTACAAAGATGAAGAAGACAATGATGTACTTAGTCAGTTTGACTCTGACATGGAATATGACATATAGTGTTTGTTTCAGGTTTTGCACATGTAACGATTAAGTAAATTAATAAAAATCTTACCTTACCAAATGACATTGTCTTCAATTTCATTTTCTCTTGTGATTTGTTCATATATAGATAAAACATTTCTATATTTCACATTTTATGCTTAGTTATATATATCATAGTTCCAAACGATGGCAAACGGAAGGAAAAATAGGTCAAACCAGGAGAGTTGTCCCGTCATGTGCAAGCATTTAATTATTTATTAAAGAGAAAAAAGACAATTAAGCAGAATGCAGATAAACTTATATCTCTAAGGTTTCCGCTGACCGCACATGCTATATTTGGTTCGGCTAAATGGACAAATGAGAACAGAAAGAAAAAGGTTAATGGGAATGATAATGACGAGAACTACAATCCCCTACAAAATGATGATGTAGATGACGAGACATCTTTGTCTGAATCGGATGAGGTAATCTTTCTGTGAACGTCTATGACATGCGCTTTAAAATGTTAGTTTTGATAGTGACACTCATGCTAAAATGATTTTTATTTCCATTGAATAATTGCTGACATTCACTTTGTTAATATTATTGATTATTGCTATTAATTATTTATTTTCTTTGTCACTTTGCTCTAAACCAGATTGCAGATATGCTTGAGAGAAGAGAATTAGATGTGCTCAGAGTATTGCAGCTACACTTGGGTTAGCTCTTGCAGAAAGCACACTCAAGGCTACGACACAACCTTTACCGATTCAACCTCTAACCACACAAGCCTCACTGACGCAGCCTCCTACCACACAACCCTTGCCAACCTAGCCTCCTACCTGATAGCCATCACCGACCCAGCCTCCACCATCCCTGCCTCCGCCGAGTCCTCATACAATTGGTAACAGTGTAAGTGAGAAAATTATGACCTTTTAAAATCCTGAATTTACCTTAATTTAATGATTTGTGTTTACTAACTCATTTAGCACTGTCATCTTAGCAACATCACATCAACCCCAGTTTCAGAGGTTCGGAGCCATGTAAGGGGTGCTACAAGAGGGAAGAAGGCGGCAAAGTTGAAGAGAGAGCTGAGTCATGACATCCCAGTTCCGAGCCCCAGCTTGAGCCATAGGCTAGAAAGGGAACATACACTATCACTGGTTAACCATCTTGGGTTAGCCATTAGAGAGATGGCCTCAGTCCGACCCCATGGCAGGAAGAAGCTTGATAATGGGATCAAACTTGCCATCACTGGTTTAGTTTGGGTAAACTATAATGAGAAATATCAGCCAAACTAATCATAGTTGTGCTCATCATTACAAGACATGGATTATATTTTATTATTACTAATCTTTATATAACTCTTTCTTAATTGCAGCAAATATTTGATATCAAGACTACGACGGCGATATGCAGCTCAAGACGGACATTGACAGCCAGTGTGGGATTTTGTATTGGAGTTGGAAATACAAGCTACATAGTCACTATCTCGAGCTGTTAGAACAAGGAGTTCCCTGACCCCTAGGACCACCCATCAGAGGGCTATGATCCAGCCGATAGGTAGTTGATGGTCTCGCAGTGCTGGAAATCACCATAGTGGAGGGTAACATTTGGATATTATCTACAACAATTAATTATATTCCAATCTAATTCTATTAGTTATGATTTGTTGAAGAAAACTATCGTATTATTACTCTTCTATGTAAGTGAAGTCGAAGAAGGCTCAAGAGAGTCAAGCCAAACTGCCATACAATCATACTAGTGGCTCCAAGTCATTTGCATCGAGCATGCCTCTGATGGTACTAATTATATTCATATGAAGAAACTTAATTCAGTTCATTAATTTATCAATATGTAGGCTCATATCTAATATAAAATAATTTCAAATGACAAATGGCACAGAATGCCGATCAAATGCCGCCTATTACTCAATTCTTCGAAGACACCTACTACAAGCAAAAGAGTAATGAGTGGGTGAATAACGTGGCTCAGCGGAGACATGTATGTTTGCTCTTTGATTCAATTTTGATCAATAATGCCACAAAAGCATTTTAAATCCCTTATTGATTTAAATGGCAGGAGGCCTAATTTTAATCTGAAAATCCTTAATTAAATGTCCAAGGGCTGGTCATTCATTCCATGCATGCTACCCCTAGGCTAGTATGATGATTGGAATTGAAAAGGCACACCCACAAAGAATTAAAGAGATAAAGTTGGAAAATTACCTGTAACGTTTGCTCTCCGGCAACGGCACCAAAAACTTGATCGATGTGTGGACCTCAAGTGCAAGGTCTCGATGTAGTTTTATCTGGTATGTCCGGAATCGTATCCACTGGGAGCTAGAATTCACAAAAACTTGTTCTAAGAGAAAACTAGTGCTGGCCTATTAAAAATCTATACAAAATAAATCATCCACTAAACTAAAAACTAAAATTAATTATAGGTCCACGTTTAAAATTGCAATTCCAAATAAAAAGCTAAACTAAAAATCCTAAGCTAAAAAGATCTTAATCTAAAAACTGCAAAAACATAAAAGGGATCAAACCACCGATGGCATATAGATAAATTGCATTAAAATAAAATTCAGAAAAATAAATAAATAAATTAACAATATGGATTTTAGATTATCAATCTTTGAATCACTAATTCCATGCTTAGGGTCAAAGGATAATTCTGAACTATACTACCAAACATGGCCTGTCACCCTACATAAACACACTGTATCAATATAATACAATAAATTACTATAACTCACAAATCATTATTTAATCCATTGCACATCACTAAGACATGAACAAGAATTCAAAAATATCAAATCTAAAATTAAAACTCACTCTACTCTAGTCACATGAAACACCAAGCCAAGGGAGTGCCCGCACCACAGTACACCTCATCTCTTGATCTTCACCAACATGCACCAAGGGAGAAAATGGAATGGATGGAGGAGGATCTAAAGAAGGGCTGGCCTATCTCCACTTCAGATTGGATGTTTGATTGAGGCTAAGGAGTAGTGATGTGGTTCATGGGAAAGGTGATGGGAGCGTTTCTGCAGTGGTAGTGGGAAATGGAGGTGGGTGTGTGGATTATGAGTGGTGGTGTGGAGTATGGAATGTGGAGAGAGAATTGGTGGGTTGGTGTATGGTTCTGTATGTGAGAGAGAGAAGTCAAAATGGAGGGCCGTTGCTTCTTTTTTTTTTTTTTTCCTTTTGGTGTGTAATATGAAAAGTGGAGAGGGGTTGGTGGTTGTGTTATCATTAGATGGAGATGGGGTCCGCCTCTAGATTGTCGTCCAACCTTATCTCCATCAACTTGTTAGATTTAAATGAGATTAAGTTGTTGATGTGCACTTGGAGAATCCTCTTACAATTTGAATTTTACTCTATATTTATCTCTCTCTCTCTTTCCTTCTTCAAATCAAACTCTATCTTCAAAAGATAATTCCAGCAATTATCTTGAGATTATTTGCAAATGAAATGGGGTTCACCTTGGGCATGGGATGTACACATGGGATGGCCCATGTGATGTGTGGGTCTTCATGGTCATGGAATCTTTTCTTTTTCCTCAATTTTTTTCTTAGATTTCTTCAAAAATATTTTCTTGGCTCCAAAATTGGATGTGGGACCCTTATCTCCAATTTTCCTACACACAAAAGTATTCTTTTCATTAAAAACAATAATTTTGACCTAAAGTCACAATTGTGCTTATGTGGGTCCGATTCACATAAAATGACGACAGTAAATTATATCATTACATATGTTTTGATTTAAATTACTCAACGATGTTAAAAGAATTTACCATTTCATGTGAAAATATGATTTCAAAAATTCTTCTGAAAAATAGAGATCCAAAGTGGAGAATTTTATGATTATATGGAAAAATGACTAATGTCGAATAAATTTTTCATAAAAACAGTACAATGACTTTTAAATCAATAAAAACAAGATTTTTAATAAAATAAATATTTTTCTAATGCTCAAGTCCTTAAATCTTCTTAAATTATGGATGAAAGGATACATTTTTAAGTACTCATCATTCTTTCTCCAAGAAATGCAGTAGGGGCTGAACAAGGAAGTGAAGAGGACGTGCGAAAGGGGTACAACCCATTCCTACTGAGGCCTTGGAAAAGAATCCTCCTTGTAGGACGATCCTGAATTGTAAATCCATTTGAATAGAAAAACAAAGACAAAGTTATTATCCTTTGAAAACTGTTGGACAGACAATAGGTTATTTGAAATGGCAGGAACTTGAAGAGTATTATCTAGTTCAAAGCATCCAGATGATGTATGAGCAAGTGATGAACCAGTATGAAGAATATCCAAACCTTGACCATTACCAACTGCTACTTTGTCTGTCTTTCTGTATGTTGAATGAACAGATAAATTATGCAAATCATTTGTAATGTTTATGGCGCTCCAGTATCAGCATACTAAGTGTTGCCAGGATCTGATGGATAAGATGCTGCCATGGGAGCCAACTGTGAGGGAGGGTGACGCCCTTGGTATGAAAAATCTATTCTTTGATAGCAATTGAGAGCTGTATGACCTATCCTGTTGCAGATTTGGTAACAAGGTTTAGAGAGTGTCTGATTTTGTTGATAGCTCTGAAACTGACGACCTCCCTTATTGTTTCTACCACCACGACCACCTCTGCTGCGACCTCTGTTTCCAGTTCTGACCACACGACGGTTTGTTCTAGTGGTTTGCCGATTTCCAGAAGTAGAAGAGTTGGAATCAGACAATGACGACAGATAGGCAGTAGTGGAATAATCAACTACAATCTGAGAGCGTCCTATGTTCATTTCTTTACAAACTAAGAGAACATGTAATTTGGATCGGATCTAGTATGAATAGAGGCCTTAAACGCATTGTAAACATAAGGTAGCCCATTCATTGTATGAATTATCAGGTCTTCATCATCAATTATAAGTTCATCCTTGGATCTCCTGTGCAAACCTTTCCTTGGACCTCGGCTCGTTGCCATAATTAATTTTTTGATAGCTGCTCCTCTATAATTATTTTTTGTTTCTGTTTTCTTTTTGTTTGCTTACTCAGGCTTTTTGAGCGTGGATCCCCCTTATTTTTTGGATCCTTCTGTATCTTCTTTTTAGAGCTCTTTTTTCTAAAATTTTTTTAAGCTCATTGCTTCTCTTCTCCTTAATACAATTTGCCTTTTAGCAAAAAAAGGTCTTCATCATCAACATGACACTGAGCCAAACTATCATCAATATTTTTGATTCGCTGAATGTAATCAGATATGGAAAAAGGTCCTTTCTTGATGGATTTTAGATGAGTCTTCAGCTGTATGATATGGGACCTAGACAGAGATGTAAATCTCTTTAACAATGCTGTCCACACTTCTCTGGCTGTGTTCAGGCCAACAACTTGTGCTAACACCGAATCTATAAGAGTAGCATTCAACCAACATAGCACATTCTGATCATGTTGAGACCAGACTAGGAATTGAGGATTGATTTCTCTTGTGTTGTTTCCAGATGAATCCAAGAGGAATTGTGAAGGACACACACTAGATCCATCAACATATCCGAGCAAGCGATGTGCTCGTAAAATAGGAAGAAATTGTGATTTCCGTAGTAAGTAATTTGTTTTATCGAGCTAAGCAGAAATCAAGCTGCTAATGTTGGTGACAAGGAATGTAGAATTGTGTGAAGATGACAACAAAACATTCGTAGGAGACGCCATGTAGTAGATCTTAAAGGAAACAAGTGAAGATCACACAAACAACAAAAATAATAATGATAATAATAATAATAAAACAACTTGCAGAAAGTAGTCTCTTACTGACAGAGAGTGATGAATGTTGATCGAATTGCAATGATCTGGGTTGTAGATTCCAGATCTGATGAAGAAGACGAAGACACTCTCCTGATGATCTTCGTTTTAAAGAAAGAAGATGATTCTGTATATTGTGAAGAAAATGTTGGAAACCCAGGTGGTGGTCCATATGACCATCACCGTTTACTGTTTCAACTAATTTCACATAACCATCTCATCTCTTATCTTCAATTTGTTTTTATTTCATTTTTCAGAACTGTGAATATCTTAATCTAAGGGATGGGTTTTAGTTAAAGATAGCAAATATCTTCCGATATCTAAGTCTTCCGTTGATAGAGGAAGGCTATAAGAGTTGTTCCGGGTGACTACTCTATATATAGAAAATTTCCACTTGATCTCCATCATTCATCAAGGACTAAAGTAAGGCACACAGGAGTTATAAATCCTACATCTAAGAATTGCAATGGATCCAGGTATGCCCATATCCTTTGGAGATCGGTTTATGATTAATTTAACCGTAGGATATAACATCTGATCCCATAAAACACTGTATTTGGGGCCATTTTAGTTTACAAAAAATCCTCACAATGATCGCTTTAGACTCAAAAAGGCAGTTCGAATTACAAACAAGGTTGCTGAAGATTTCTGATCTAATGAAGAAGATGAACTCTTGCAATTGAAGTTGTTGAAGATCTGAGTTCTTGATTTCTGATCTGATTCCAGATCTAATGAAGAAGACGAAGATGCTTTCCTGATGATCTTCGTTTGAAAAGATGAAGATGATTCTGTAAATCGTGAAGAAAATCCTCACGACGATCGGTTTAGAATCACAAAGGCAGATCGAATTGTAACCAAGGTTGCTAAAGATTTCTGAACTGATGAAGTAGCTTGAAGTGGCTTGGGAAGATTCCAAAGAGATGATCTCAAGATTCTGATGAAGAACTTGCACAATGAGCTGCAGATCTGATTCAACAAAGAAGACGAAAAGGATCGTGATGATCCTCGCTAAATCTCAATGAAGGAATCTTGTTCGATCAAGTAGAATAAGAAGAACATGGTTCTTCTCTGTCTCTGGTACCATTAAAACCAAATGGGAAGCTACAAAAACTAGAAAAGAAAGATTTCATTGATTCCGAAAACACAACAGGGGAATTAGATATTTATACAAGAGCTTCTTGCACCCAAAATCTTCTCTAACTTTTCTCCACAACTAATTCTCAGTTACAGCTCAACTAATTACTTTCACAGTTATAATTAACAATCTCCAGCTGTGCAGCTGGGCCAAATGATATAAGACCAATCCTACTAGAGTCAACCAGGTTCAAGTAGGTTTGATCTTATACCACGGTTTGCTCTCGGAGGATGTGGGTTAAAGCTACGCTACCACACTAGAGCAACATGGGATTTACTCGGCTGCCCTTGGGTCCAAACACTAGAGCAACATGAGACTTACTCGGCTGCCCTTGGGTCCAAAAGAATTAATTCAGGCCAACAGACTGGGACACCCTCAGTTAGCAGAAAAACAAAATTATATATATTTGCGTTGTTCATATATTGCACAAATATTCAAACCCTATTCTTTTGTTATTCAGTCATTTTCATTTACCAAACTCCAAATTGGAGGGACAATGCTATAGTAATGATATGATGATTCATTCGTTTGAAGTGGTTTTAAATATGAGTTCACTAAGTGGTCCTGATTGAAGTCTACACAGATGGACCATCAAGTGCACCCATATGAAGGTGCGCACGCACAAGTGATCACCCTGCTATATTTAGGATGCAGAAGATAAGACATTAATAAATGTATCAGAAAATTTATGTTATTTTCGGTGTTTCTAGACTTAGTGATCACTGGATTTTGCTTGTAGCCAGCATCTTGGATTTGCGGCCACTATTGGCAGGGTGTTGCAGTCTTAGAGAAGAGGCTTGCGACAAGAATGGGGATGCTCTTCTTTCTTTTAGAAATAGATGTTTGCCACTGATGAACATCTTTCGTTGTGTTTCTTTGAAGGTGGCTGTACAGTGGGCTTATTAAATTTCTTCATTTTGTGTAGTGGTAAGATGCCATTCATTTATAGACTCTATCAAAGTTATTTGGAGAGAAGTTATTTGAATCTTTCTATTTTTTGTTAAGAATCTTTACACTCCTGGGTAAGGAATCAGATATCATGCATATGATCATTGATATCATTCGGTAAACCTAGAACGTTACAACAATGCATCTACTTAAAACATGGAGCTGACCTTCAAAATTTAATGAAAGAATTATGGGCTACCAACATTAATGTGCCATTTGACATGTCCAATTTTCATGTCAAGTTTTTTACTCAAAACTGATATTTACATAAATGTGTTGGAACACCACTTAAGGTGGTCTACATTTCCACCAAATGGTCTCTCATCGTCTCCATGTGAATCCACACTTGGATGCCTCTCTTCTTCCTTGCCGTATTTTACTTCTTTCCTTTCACTGAAATTTAAGAAATCTAAGTTTTGCATCCCTTGATGAAAGAGATGCATGTAGGGACAGCCTATAAAAGCCAACACCTTGGTTAACCCTCTGCAGCTCAAGACAACACCTTAGTTAACTCTTTGATAATTGAAGAAAAGGAAGTAAAAAAGAGTTGTAAACCCCATTTTCAACTGGAGAAGCCATAAGTCCTGAAAATATTATTTACTTTCATTTTAAGATATTAAAATGTTCATTATTCATATTAGATCAAATTATACCTTAATCTTAACCTTTGGGTAAGTTTAACAAAAGGTTCCTGTTAAGGTTTCAGTGGTGGACAGCTATGCCTGCTGCAACCAGTACTTTCATATTTATTCATGAACATATATGATCCAATCATCTTGCCTCTTTTTTTAAAAAAGTAATCAAAATCGAAATTTTTTCAAATAGACATGAATGTTTAAATCAATCATACACTTTATAGTCTTCCATACACATTATAGCTAACTTCATAAGTTTTCCTTTCTAAATTTTATCATATGAGAAGTTTGCCTTTGCTACTTTATTTTTTATTATAATTTGCTTCTATAATTACTTTTATTAAAAGATAACTCTACCCAAATAATGTTTACAAGATGATAAATTTGCTTTTTTTATAATTGAATCGGGCATACCAAACAAACTGTTTGTACAAAGATTTAATTGAAATAGCTTCCTTTGAAATATGTCAAAATCAACTCTGTTTCAAATAAAAAATAGTTGCCAAACTAGCCCCATTGTTAATAAAGTGTTCCTTAATATAAAAATACTATACCATAATATATGGGTCCCAGAGTCCCACTTGGTCACAAAGTGCAACATTGAACATGGTGCCCTCATTTGAAAGTAAAGAATAAAAGTGTGGACTCACCTTTCTAAATTCCAAGACATTAAATCCACTGCCATCCAACTTGAAAACATCCATATATAGGCCCTTGTAGTAAACCTAGCAAACGGGTCTAGTTGACCAAATTCGGGTCGGATCAACTCAAATCTAAATTTGTTGGTTTCAACCTTAACCTAGCCTTTTTTTAAAATGGGTTGTAACCCTTCAACCCACACCTATGGCGGGTCAACCTGACCCAACCCGCCGAACCTGAGTTTAATGTAGGTTAGGTCGGGTTGACCTGATCTAATCTATTTAATTCTCATTTTGTATATAATTTAACTCATTTTATATGACCTAATTTTCTTTGTAAAGTTCTCCTTACATCTAGATTTAGTTAAAATATTGCATTGAACTAGAATTTATAATTTATCAATTTTCAATGTTTAAAAAATGAGGCCAAAATCCATATATATTTTCTAGCCCATTTATTGAGATAATCCCTTCTCAACGTTTATTTAGTTTTATTTGAGTATGAGTGTAAGACTCATCAATGCTATTGTATTTCATTCATATCTATATTTTAGAGGTAAATTTCTATGCCAACGTAAAAACAAAATACGCATATTAATATTTCAACTATAAAAACATTATATTATCAAATAAAAATATAAATTTTATATTCTAAGTATTAAAATTTTGCATAACTCCTCCATGTAAGATTAAGAATATACAGTTTATAGCCCACGTGAATACGAAAAGTCACATAAAAATTGAAAAGTCCTAGTAAATTAAAAAAGTCTAAACAGGTTAAACGGATTAGGCAGGTCAACCCAAACCCGACCCAATTTTATATGGGTTGGAAAATGCTAACCTAACCGAACCTGTATTTTTAATGGGTCGGGTTAAGCAAGTCAGAAATGGGTTTAGTTAGCAAGGTAGGCTGGATTTTGCCGGCTTTACCTTATAGTCACTTTCTTTTAAACGATTGTTGTAGACATCAGAGTTCTACTGCTGACCAACCATACTTCTATAATTTGGAGAATATGCTTACTACAATTTTGGAATGCTTGATTTTGGACATTTGGGAACTATATTTCTTAGGAGAATTTCTAATATGAATTTTGACTACTTCATAATTTCAACACTCTTATCAAATACTCTTTATACCTTTTCTAATATTAAAAATTTTAAAATTTTTTTATGCCCAAATTTGAGGATTTTAAAAGGCCACCTTCAAGTGGAACTCGAACAGCCTCACATAAATTCCTCTTCATAACTCCTCATTTCATAAGAGTCATCTTCACACCAACACAAATACAACCCCTTTTGGCCAGCAAATTCTAAGATTTCAATAACGTTATGGTGACATAAAATATTAATACAAGGCAATTACATGCAGATATGTAAACACCATAATTGGCTAAAGTAAATGGCTAGCACATCAACATGTAAATGTTTGATGTCAACATTTCATCGCACCCTATCATTACTGCATAGATTTCCAGTATATAACAAGTAACTTATTACTATTAAACACATTTCAAGTCAAAATGAATGAATCGTCACAGTATAATATTATCCCATCAATTTGGACTAAAAAAAATTGAATGATAAAAAATAGGAATTGAAATTTGTACAAAATATGGACAATCCGAACATTTCCATGCACAAGTTGATCTTATCTTCCGACTTCATTTGCCGGTACTTGAAAATTTCAGAAGAGCTTTCCTGCAAACTGCTCCGAAGTAGAAGTAGTAATTTTTCCAATAGATGCTGCAGTAAGATCTCTGAGCTCTGGAATGCTTCTTCCCAGTTCAATTGCCACTTTCATTTCAAACAGCTCTCCATTTTCTCTCCTTTGGAAATCTCTTTCATTGAGATTGGATTCAATCCTCTCTTCCAAGAAGTGATAAAATCCAGCACAGTTTCTATACATCTCAAAAACCATCCCCACCTGCCCACCATGCTCTAACGTGTTGATGATGCTGGCCAACGCGCCACCAGCGACTCCAACCAATGCAGCCCATGACCCGTGTGGTGAAGACCCAGCGAGAGCGGTCCCTAGAGCTGCAAGACCAGTGAGTAGAGGACCTGATGTTGCTAAGATCCTATTGACTTTGAGCACCAACTTGCTCAATCTCAAATAGTCTGCTTTATCCTTTCTCTTCAAGACTCCAAGTACGCCTCTCATTTCCTCTTCAAGATCTTGACTCCAACCGTTCATATCTTTTTGATTGGAAAGATTCTGCTCCAGCTGCTGCTGCCTTTGTGGTCTTTTTGAAGGCCACCATCTTGCGGGTTCTACAAGATCAGGGAACTTGTCTAACATTCCGGGGAGTAGTGGAAGTGGGTAGGCCTTGTCTAGTACTAGCATCTTCTCCATTGCATCATCCACATCCTTGAGTGTTGGCGTGCCAAGGGAGAGGGTAGTGAGAATCTGTTCGTGGAGCTGGCGGAACAAGCGTGATGCATTCCGTTGCTCTTCTGCAAGTTGGGAGGGCTGAATCTTGTTTACCACCAGCAGAAGTCCTGTGGCCGTCGAGTACAAGAGAATTGAGGCAATCTTCATCACCCATTCAGAATGTGTCCCAGTTGGTATCATGGAAAGTCCGGCCATTGTAGCAGCCGTAAGAGTAATTGCGTTGATAGAATTGGAGAGGAGATTGTTCCAGTTGTTTCTCTGCTCGCCGATGTTCGCGTGCATCTCAACCCTGTCAGCAACCGCCTCTGCAATTGCATAGAGCTTGATTATACCTATGTCAATGGCATCCTTGTTCTTCGTTGGGGTCCACATCATTTGCATCTGGGTGTTGGTTATCGGGGCCTTTCCTCTGCGTATGTCGAGCTCTTCCATGTTTGAGGTTTGCATTTTTGGGAGTGACAGGTGAGGCTTAGGAAGTTTAGGGGAGCTGAGAGTTGCAACAAATCTCCTGTCAAAGGAAGAAGAAGATGATGATGGTGTTATGAGATTGAAAGAGGCTTGGAGGGTTGCCATTTCGGCTTCCTCTATTGGCTTTTGTCTTTGGGTCTTTAACGATGAAGAGAGAAAGTTAAGGAAGATAATGTGATTGTGAAGTGGTGAAGAGAGAAGAACGCTTTTATAGGAGGGGGGAAGTTAGAATTTTCAGTGTGTACTGTTGGTGACCTGTTCGTTTACGTACGTTACCGCTTATTTGACTTTCAGAGAGTTTGACGAGAATCCTTCCATGTGGACTCCACCTAAGGAACTAGTTACAAACAACTGGTCCAAAGAATGCATTGAAGTGCATGGGTTTGCAACCGGACCTTGCACCATAATTCTGATTTTGATAGGTCTTTGGCCCCTGTCAATGTCTTTCCGAATTGACCTGCAAAGGATGTATAAGAACTATTGTAACTTGGGGCCCACCTGTGATGAATCTTGACCAACCTTGGGATTTGGCAGTCATCCGAATCCGATATTGAATGTAACTACACAGCAAATGATTTACTTATAGGATGACTAAATTTTTAGGCCCTAAATTTTAAGAGCAATAATGGGTAGTCCGTGCATTGACGTCACATTGTAGTCTGGTTCAACGCCCGTATTAAAACCATGAGTGGGGGCCACTTTTGGAAAATCCAAACTTCTTTTCAGCTCTAGCATCATTGTAGTGATCAAATTATAAATTATCATTTAAATTAGAGAGTTGGCCACAATTGAATCAACTACGTTCGAAACCGTGAATAATTTTTTTCACATTTGACTTTTTGTGGTTATTAAGGGAAGGAGTCTCTTACGTGTGAAATTTAAAATTTGGCAATCAATCCATCTCTTAGTCCACTAAAACCATCTTTGAATATTTAAATACAAAGAATACAATGGATCTTAGGGCTGGTGAACGGTTTGAATATTCCAAAGGTGGGCAGCACCCATGTGTAAAATCAGGGTGATGCACCATATTAAAATGAAGGGCGTTGCTTGCTAATACTACCCAAAAGTGATACTAGGGTCACCCTAATCCGCACACAATTCCATTCTCATTCGACCTACTATTGGGATTGAGATACATATAAGTGAATTTTATACGGAGATTTAGGTTTTGTCATGTTAGATTCTAATTCTTTAGAATAATCAATTGTGAATTTTCTTTTACTGTTAGGAAATTTCCAAATTCCTTGAGAATTCAGGATTTTTAGTATTTCCATGGGACCATTAATGAACTAGAATTGTTTGAATTCATGTTTTGTGGAGCCTGTGAAATCAAGATGCTAGAGTTCTAAAATTCTCCATAATTGAGTGATTTTTAAATTCCTTATTTCATTCAAGGTAGAACTACAATGCAGCACTGCATTATTAGATAATATAGTGCAACATCCTTCTTCAATACATAGTGGAGCCCACCTTTTTAAGATCCTAGCCGATCATCAGCCTTAACAGCCTATGTAGTGATCAATGTGCAAATTGTTATTTAAATATGTAAGATGGCCACCACTGGATTTGACTATATCTAAAATGCATGATAAACTTGCCTTACTTTTATCTTACTTCGGATAGAAATGAAGGAAGTCCCTTACATGTAATCAATCAAACAATTAGACCACATAGGTATTAGAGCTTCTAAACAATTTGAATTTTGAAAAGGTATGCCCCACAGAAAGGCGCTGCACCACATACAATGCACCAGCGCTAAATTGTAGTTCTAGCCTTCCATTCATGCTCAAACTTAAGGAATTAAAACATGGGCGTCACACTTGTGTGTCTAATAAGCTTCTTTGTCATTAGGGTGTTTGGGTCTTTATAGCCCCTATCACAGTTGAATCGGCCTGTATATTATTTGATGGGAGAACCCATTTAAATAATGTTGATACAACTATCTACCCTTGATCTCAGGGATTGTTACAACTAGTAAGATAAGGACCAATATATGAAGAACATATACAATGGAATAAGTTTCTCGGTAGAATGAGTCAATACTCCCCCTCAAGTTGGAGCGTGGAGATCACGAACACCCAACTTGCGAATTAAATGATGAAATTGTTCTTTACCCAAAGCTTTGGTAAACATGTCGGCCAATTGCTGTATAGAATGGACGTAAAGAGTATGAAAAAGTCCGGATTCTAGTTTTTCACGAATAAAATGAACTAGTTGTAACAGTCCCTGAGATCAAAGGTAGATAGTTGTATCAACATTAATTAAATGGGTTCTCCCATCAAATAATATACACTTGACATGCATTATTTAAAAAGATACGCGAGATTTATGCAAAGATTTGTAGTTTTCAAAAGCCATTTCATGGTCCCTATCAACCATCGCTGGGTCTCAAGCTGCGGAAACCATATAGTAAACTTTCTAGTAAATCTGAGATGCTAGAATCGCAAGCTTCGTGGCACTCTCTCTTCAATCAACAAAAGCATACTATCGAATTCGTAGAAATGCTCTATAACAATTTCTAGAAAATATTATCTAATGGCACTTTTGAAGAAATAATATCATACCATATTATAGAAATATAAAAGTGTGGAGTGCGCGGGTGCCCTATGTGTGGTTGTACGCCAGAGGGTCGTAGTGGTGTTGAGCCACTATTCCAAATCAATTGACCAAAACACTTAACAAAATATATATTATACTTCATCTTATAATAATAAGAAGACTACACCAAACAGTTAAGACTCTTGCTTCACACACTTCAAAAACAACCACAATATCATACATTTCGTAACTGCTTCAAATGAATGAATTGAATTGTCATCACCATAGCATTATCTCATCAAGTTGGTGGCGACAAATGAATGAATGAATGAATGAATCAAAGTAATAGGATTTCTAATACGTACAATTTATAAACAAAGCAAATCTTTACATTCCAAATTAAAGATCATTTTATCTAACAACTTGTTTTGCCTGGTGAAAATTTCAGTAGAGCTTTCCGGCGAACTCCGACGTAGAGGAGTCTTTACCATTATATGCTATAGAAGCAGCACCAAGATCTCTAAGCTCTTGAATGCTTCTTCCCAGCTCAATTGCCACTTTCATCTCAAACAGCTGTCCATTCTCTCTCTTCTGGAAATCTCTTTCATTGAGATTGGATTCAATCCTCTCTTCCAAGAAGCGATAGAATCCAGCACAGTTCCTATACATCTCAAAAACCATCCCCACCTGCCCACCATGCTCTAACGTGTTGATGATGCTGGCCAACGCGCCACCTGCGACGCCAACCAATGCAGCCCATGACCCATGTGGTGAAGACCCCGCGAGTGCGGTCCCTAGAGCTGCAAGACCAGTAAGTAGAGGACCTGATGTTGCTAAGATCCTATTAACTTTGAGCACCAACTTGCTCAATCTCAAATAGTCTGCAGTATCCTTTTTCTTCAAGACTCCAAGCACTCCTCTCATTTCCTCCTCAAGTTCTTGACTCCAACCATTCATAATCATATCTTTTTTATTGGAAAGATTATGCTGCCCCTGCTGCTGCCTTTGTGGTCTTTTTGAAGGCCACCATCTTGCTGGTTCTACAAGAGCAGGGAACTTGTCTAGCATTCCGGGGAGTAGTGGAAGTGGGTAGGCCTTGTCTAGTGCTAGCATCTTCTCCATTGCATCATCCACGTCCTTGAGAGTTGGCGTCCAGATGGCAAGTGTAGTACGAATCTGTTCGTAGAGCTGGCGGAACAAGCGTGATGCATTCCTTTGCTCTTCTGCTAGTTGGGAGCGCTGGATCTTGTTCACCACCAGCAGAAGTCCCGTGGCGGCCGAGTACAAGAGCATTGAGGCAATCTTCATCACCCATACAGAATATGTACCAGTTGGTATCATGGAAAGTCCGGCCATTATAGCTGCCGTGAGGGTAATTGCATTCATAGAATTGGAGAGGTGGTTGTTCCAGTTGTTCCTCTGCTCGCCGATATTGGCGTGCATCTCTACCCTGTCGGCAACCGCCTCCGCAATCGCATAGAGTTTAATCATAGCTGTGTCAATGGCATCCTGGTTCTCCATTACAGTCCACATCTTTTGGATCTGGTTATTGGTTACTGGGGCGATTCCTGTGCGTTTGTCAAGCTCCTCCATGTATGAAGTCTGTATTTTTGGGAGTGATAGGTGAAGCTTAGGAAATTTGGGAGCACTGAGAATTGCAACAAATCTCCTGTCAAAGGAAGAAGAAGAAAATGATGGTGTTATGAGATTGAAAGAGGCTTGGAGGGTTGCCATTTCTGCTTCCTCTACTGGGTTTTGTCTTTGGGTCAGTAACGATGAAGAGAGAAAATTATTGGAGCTTATGTGATTCTGAAGTGGTGAAGAGAGAAGAAGATTTTTATAGATGGGGGAAGTTAGAATTTTCATTGTGTGCTTATGATGCCGCATTCGTTTTCGTACGTGACAGCGTGTTTGACTTTCAGAGATTTTGACGAGAATCCTTCCAAGTGGACTGAAGCTGCTTGATGAATGCCAGTATGACGGAGTCAAAGACTCACGACGTAGTGGTCCGGATAAGGCATTGAAGCGGATGGATTGGAACCGGACCCCTAAACTTTTGATTCTAACAGGTCTTCGGGCCCAGTCAATGTCTTTCCCAATTGACCCGCAAAGAAGTTCAAAAGCTGCTGTGAAGTGGGGCCCACCCGCGTTCAGTCTTCATCTTCAAGACACGTATTAGTGAACTTTATACGAAAATTTAGGTTCTTTCTTGTAAGATCCTAATTCTTTAAAAGAATCGATGATGACTTTTGTTTTTATTAATGAGGAATTTCCAATTTCCTTGAAAATTCAGGAATTTTAATATTTCCAAGGGACTATTACTGAACTTGAATTTTTTAGAATTTGTATTTTTTGGGAATTGTGAATTCAACATGCTGGAGTTCTAAAATTCTCCAGAATTGAGTGATTTCTATGTTCCGCGCAATACTACTGATCGATGGCTCCAAGTGTAAAGTCTCAATTGTAGTTTTACCTAGTGAATTCAGAATCATATCTGCAGGGAGCTAATATTCGTAGAAAACATGTTCTAATTAAAAAACTAATGCTAGCAAAAAAATCAATAAAAATACACACTACCAAATGGAAAAATTAAATTTAAACTACAATCACAAATCTGAAAATTAAAAAAAATTAGAGATAAACCTAAAATAAGAAAATTTTAAACAAAAAATAACCTAAACTACTAAACTGCAAAACCATAAAACTTATCAAACCACCAATTGCGTAAGATTAAATAAACCATGCATTAAACTAAAAGTCAGAAATAAATCATTCAATGATGAAGAATAAAAAATAAAATAAAAAGAATTGTAGTTCCTTTTATTATGGGAAATTAAAATATCATATTGGCATAATTAATACAAATCCACAAAAAGACCGCACCAAATGCGTATTGTCGTCACATACAAACACACATTGCCAATCCAAGGCGAGATACCTTAACCTCATTAATTACATCTTTTAAATTAAAACAAACCAATACAACTAATAATACCTAAAATTAATGAAAACTAGAAAAAAAAAAATCTCTTCTTACTCTAGATCATGACATCCAAAAAGAGATAGGACTTGCGCATGCATAATCCGGGCTCCAATCTTCAAATTTCACATCAAGAGAGGAATAGATGAGAGAAGATGATGGAGGATCTAAGGAGGGGTGGCCAATCCCCACTTTTAGATTGGGCGTGTGGGATGGAGCATGAAGAGAGAGAGAGACGTATTGGTGGCTGGGACTTGTGGAATGGTGACTGGAGATGAGATGGTTGGTGGCTAATTAAAGAATGGGTATGGGCAAGGATCTAGGATGTGTGATGATGTATGGTTGGAGATGTGTAATAGTTATGTGAGGGGTTAATATATATATATATATATTTTTAAGAGATTTGAATGATGGGTTGGTTTTTGAGTTGGTGTGGGAGTAGTATGGCTAGTGTGGGATGTCTTTTGTGATGAGAGGAATGGTAAGAGATGGACAGACATGTCTTTTAGATAGCTGGGATGGTATGTGAGGTGGTATATGGGGCCTCCATTGTCATGCATAGTTAGGTTGAATGGAATTGGAATACTTTCTAATTTTGTCTTCTTTTGCCGAACCCTATACCCTTTATAAAGTTGGACTGCTTCACGTGACTCCACTTTCCAATTTTGTAGGTGACCACCACTCCTCTCGTACAACTAAAATGAGTAACATGGCTTGACTGAGCACCTTTGGAAACCAATTTTCAACTCCTTCTCTTCTTACTTTTCAGTTTGGGCCCTCCATTTGGCATGTTTTGTTGGAAATGAAATAGGAAACTAAGAAAATCTCATGGCTGGCCGTACAACCCAGAGATGGGGTTAAGTTGGATGTTCCTTAGTTGACATGAAATTCTTTTTGAAATCCTCTCTAAAATTCTCTTGCCTTTCTTGCATTATTGACTTTCTTTATATTGTAATTACAAGAGGGAGGCTTCCAATTCCTTGGCAAAATTTGATCTTGAATAATTTGCAGCAAAGATGCACGTGGGTCCCTTTTCTTACATTTTTTCTACAGAGAAAAGTAACTTTTTATTAAAAAAAATGATTTTGACAAAAAGTCACATTGTACTAATGCGGGTTCAATTAACATAAAACGATACTGTAAATTTATATCATTAATCACGATTTGTCTTTATTTAACTAATGATGATAAAAACATTTGTCATTTTTATATAAAATTATGAATTTGAAAAAACTTCTAAAAATAGAAATCTAAAATGGAAAGTTTTATGATTTTACGAAAAATTGATGATTTTCAATGATTTTTTGTAAGAAAACTCTAAAATGAATTCTAAAATCATAAAAGCTTGATTTCCAACTAAATGAAAAGATTTTAATGCATAAGTGCTTAAAATCTTCAAAACTGAATATAAAATGATGCATTTTTAAGGACTTATCACACCCCCTAACAAGCATTTTGCTAGTCCCGAGCAAAATATGCGATTTAGAGTAAGAAAGTAACCTAAACAATCTTAAATGATAAAGATAAAATGCAGAAAATAAAAAGAAAAAAGTCACTTTCGCTGGCACTCTCGATTGCATTTAGCGTATGTAGCAAGCTCTTAAACCCTCTAAGTTCCCCCTAATGGACTAGTTGTATCTCGAGAGGATTTGTAATAAATATGCCCACAAAATTTGCTTTTTTTAATAAACTAAAAATAAAGGTAAAATAAATTCTTCAAAAGAAAATCCACTCATATCGGGTATTTTTGAAATCTGGAATAATAAAAAATTCAAACTTTTCAAGGTTTGGTTCATAGTTCTATTTTTAAAAGCTTTTTCAAATTCAAACCAAACTTGTGTGCACGGTGAAAATATATATATATTAAAAATTATTTCAAATATCCCACGATAATGCTGTAAAAACAGAATTTATCCTTCAAATAGTCCGATCCCCTGAAATTTAGAAAAAACAAATTTATTCTCAAAGCTACTAAAATGGCTACTACACTACTGTTTACTTCGATGGTCCTCTTTTATCTCATTGTCTTTTTCCAACACCAGAGTTCATGAGTTCATATGATATAAGAAAAGTTGAGATCCAGGGAGCAAACCTAATCCTTGTTCGTTTCCGCACATACTCTCCTGCAAACTCCTGATGACACTATTCACTTACTCACTGTTTCCAACGCAGAAACTCCCAAGTTTATATGATATAGGAAGAGTTGGGATCTAAGGAGCAAACCTAGTCTTTATGCATTTCTGCACATATCTCTTGAAAATTTCTACAGATTCTCGTTGGGCCATAATTCATTATCATTCTTTTTTTTTCCTTAATAAATCATTTTGTAATTGTGCAATGTCTAGGTTCCTTAAGCTTTCTAATTAACCCACGTAACAAGCGTTAAGCCAATGACTCCCAAACCAGATAGCTTTAAGGTACTAGATATGAAAATATCGCTACAGAGTTACTGAGTCGAGTTAAAAAGGCTACGAACCCAAACTAGTCACATACTATTCTTTTTCTTTTATCTTTTTTTAAATTGAAAGTAAACACTAGGTGACCTTTCTTATTTCTTTCAAATTAATTCATTTTGGTTCTAGTATATACAACCCACCAAAAAATGAATTAGGAAAAAAAAATATTTTACAAACCGAATCTTAAGTTCATATCGTATTTTCCCAAAAAATTCTAAAAACAACATTAAATTTTCCTATCCAAAATGTCAAAAAAATGTATACGTGTGTGTATGTAAAAAAACAAGTTTTGGTAATTCTCTGATGGGTTTCCTCTTTTGGAAACAGCAAACTCTTTTTTTACTTCATTCCAAAAGTTTTGAAATTTCCAGATTCCTATATATCTTCAAATCACCTCGATTCCTTTGAAAACATTTTTTTCTAAAAAAAAACTCCTTAAAACCAAAAAAAATCTTAAAAATTAAAAAATTTCCTAAAAATCTAGAAAAAAAATGCAAAAATTTTATCTAAAAGTGGACAAGTGTGCTTGTTCCCACCCCCCAACCTAAGAAGAACATCGTTCTCAATGTTATGCATGAAGTGCAGCATATAAATGAAAATGATATCATGAGGAAATAAATAAATGGAGGGTAAAGTGGAAGAAGTACCTGTATGTGTAGCTTTGTCGCTCCCTGTCCATAGTTAGACAAAACACAAAAAGAAAACAAATAGAAAAGAAAATCTACACTATAAAAAGAAAGAAGAGAAAAGAAATTTTCTACACTACTAGATCCAAAACCTGAAATCCACTTGGATCCTAAATGAAGTTTTCCTCTACACATTTCACTATGAGCACATAAAAAGGTGATAGCTTTAAACTATGCAGTTCAATGAACATGAAGACCGTATGTTCCTTTTGAATTTGTGTAGTAATGATCACCATAAAAAACTCTTCATCCTTTAAGAATGGGTCTTGAAATTTCATATGAGGAGGGAATAGCATAAAATGGGGTAGTACATGGTCCTCTCATGCTCATAACTCCTGTGTTTTACCAAATTCCTTTGGCACAAGCATTAAACTCTCCGTGGCAATAGCATGATGGAAAGGTGTGAACAATGCCACATGGGATTCCAAAATATCAAACTTGGGGGTCTGATCATGGCCATGTTTCTCTAAGTCTAAGAATTCATCCATGCAAATTTCTTCTTTCACTTCCGGTAGTTTGAGAAAATCATGAAGTGGATGGGCAATTTCTTCAAGAATGGGATCATATAATTGTACATCAATTGCTACATCATTTTCCACAAATTCCAAAGTCTCAGATTCGAAAACCTAAAAAATTTGATTTTCCTCCCAATATTGATTTTTCTTTAAGGGCTCATGGGTGCATTTGCATTATCATCAGTCATGGGAACCTGAAATTCTTGAAAACCAGCAATGCTAAATTCTTCAGAAGAATCAAACTCATAAAGGGTATCATCATTCTCATAAAGAAAGTCTGGATTCTCCTTGTTGGTCTAGCCAAATTTGTGAGGAAAAGGGGCCACGGGCTTATATATGCCAAAGTCAGAATCATCATCCATCATACCACTATAAATTTGTTCATCATCACCATTAGATTCTAATTATGCACCTATATGATCCATTGATGAATGATATTCGTTGTATGTTGAATCGCTTTTTGGAATTTCTATGTCTTTACTTCTAAGGGTTATAGCTTGCAACTCCTCCTAGAGTGCAACTTGAGAAGTATAGTCTATTAATATAGATCTGATTTCATCTTTGAAATTGCTTATAGTTGATTGATAGATTACGATTTGTCTTCGAATAGATTCAGAGAGCATGTCCTCCAAAGATTTCTCTGATGGTAGTGGTGGTGGTGGTGGTTCATATGCCCATTTGGGCGGAGGGAGTTTACCAGAGGCATATGACCATGGGGATATTGGGGTTGCATAGGAATCCTCCTGGAAGGAACATTCGTATGACACACCCAAAGCAGAATCTTGAGGCATGTAAGCATTGTGCCCGTCGGGCCCATTATGCAAATTGTAATTAGGGTAATTTTGCCAACTTGGACTACACATATTACCCATTTCACTAGAACAAGGCCATTGATGTGCATTTGGTTCGGCCTTTTGTTTTTGCAACACCTCTAAATTCGCTTCCAATCTCACATTTGAATCCGTAAATGTTTGAATGTTTCTTTGATAACTTCCCCACACATCAAGACCAGAAGGAGTGAAAGATTGTGTGGGGTATGGGTAATCATGTAGGGCCCTAATTTGGTGATCACTCTTCCACACATCCATATTAGAAGAAGTAAATGTCGGTGTGGGGTATAGGAGATCATGCAAAGATTTGGCCTTGTTCTCAGAAGAATTTATTCAATTTGTGAATGACCACTTGATTGCAAAGTACCATTGATTCATCATGATGGGTGTCAAGAGTGAAGGGTGGCCAATTTGTTTGTTTGTTTGTTTGTTTGTTTTTTTTTTTTTTTTTTTTTTTTTTTTTTTTTTTGTATATGAGGAAGCTAATAAAAAAATCTAAGAACAAGAAAGGTTTCCTAAAAATTGAGTCCTAAATTTAAAAACAACTAAAAGAAATAAGTTTCCATGAAAGTTGAGAAGTTTTTTTATTTTTTCGCAAGTTTCTTGGCCAAAAGGCCAAAATTGGAATTTTTTTAACTCGCCTTTTAAAGATTTGTTTTAGAAATTTTTGAAAAATTTAAAAACCTAAAAAGTGATTAAAAATAGAAAGAGAACGAATTTTTGTAGGTCCTAAACAACCATAAAATAAACAATATAAACTAGCTAACAATAGGACTAATGAGATGGCAACTTTCTACAAACAAAAATGTCACTTTTGAATAAAACCAGGAAAATAAAATTTTAAATCAGAACATACCCAAATTTTATCAAAAATCAGAGATAATTAATCCAATGTTAATGTTCATGGGCTGGTCCAAACAACCCATGCATGCTATACCTTAATCTAGAATGATGCAAGAAATAATAAGTGCACACCCACGAAGCAATTAAAAGGAAAATTGGAAAATTACCTTAGCAATGAAAGCTCCCCAACAACGGCACCAAAAAATTGATCGATGGCCCCAAGTGCAAAGCCACAACTATAGTTTTACCAAGTGAATCTGGGATCATATCTATAGGGAGCTAATATTTGCAGAAAACCTATCCTAATTAAAAACCTAATGCTATCCCAAAAGAATTTATAAAAATACACACTACCAAATGTGAAAATTAAATTTAAATTACAATCACAAATCTAAAAATCAAATAAGAAATAAAAAATAAACCTAATATAAAAAATCCTAAATTAAAAAGTAACCCAAACTACTAAACTGCAAAACCACAAAACTCACGAAACCACCAATTGTGTAAAATTAAATAAACTATGCATTAAGCTAAAAGTTAGAAATAAATCATTCAATGATTAACGAAAAAATAAAATAAAAAGAATTATAGTTTCTTTTATTATGAGAAATTAAAACATCATATTGACAAAATTAATAAAAGTCTACAAAAACACCGCACCAAGTGCGTGCTGTTACCACACACAAACACACGATGCCAATCCAAGACGGGACACATTGACCTCACTAATTGCGTCTTTTAAATTAAAACGAACAAATACAACCAATAATACCCAAAATTAATGAAAACTAGGAAAGGAAATCTCTCCTTACCCTGGATTAAGACATCAAGAAAGAGATGAGACTTGCTCACAATCTGTGCTCCAATATTCAAGTTTCACACCAAGGGATGAGTAGATGAGAGAAGATGATAGCGGATCCAAGGTGGGTTGGCCAATCCCCACTTTTAGATTGGGCGTGTGGGATAGAGCATAATGAGAGAGAGAGAGAGGAGCTGTTTGGTGGCTGGGACTTGTGGAATGGTGACCGGAGTTGAGATGGTTGGTGGCCAATTAAAGAATGGGTATGGGCAAGGATCTAGGATGTGTGATGATGTATGGCTGGAGATGTGTAATAGTTATGTGAGGGGTTAATATATATATATATATGTATATATATAAGAGATTTTGAGTTATGTGGGTTGGTTTTTGAGTTGGTGTGGGAGTAGTATGGCTAGTGTGGGATGTCTTTTGTGATGAGAGGAATGGTAAGAGATGGACTGACAGGTCTTTTAGATAGCTGGGATGGTATGTGAGCTGGTATATGGGGGCTCCATTGTCATGCATAGGTGGGTTGAATGGAATTGGAATACTTTCCCATTTTGTCTTCTTTTGCCAAACCCTACACCTTTTATAAAGTTGGAATGCTTCACGTGACTCCACTTTCCAATTTTGTAGGTGACCGCCACTCCTCTCTTACAACTAAAATTAGAAACTAATTTTCAATTCTTTCCCTTCTTACTTTTCAGTTTGGGCCCTCCATTTGGCGTGTTTTGTTGGAAATGAAATAGGAAACTAAGAAAATCTCATGGCTGGCCGTACAACCCAAAGATGGGGTTAAGTTCGGTGTTCCTTAGTTGACTTGAAATTCTTCTTGAAATCCTCTCTAAAATTCTCTTTCCTTTCTTGCATTATTGACTTTCTTTTATTGTAATTACAAGAGGGAGGCTTCCAATTCCTTGGCAAAATTTGATCTTGAATAATTTGCAACAAAGATGCATGTGGGTCCCTTTTTTTACATTTTTTCTACAGAGAAAAGTAACATTTTATTAAAAATAATGATTTTGACAAAAAGTTACATTGTACTAATGCGGGTTCAATTCACATAAAATGATACTGTAAATTTATATCATTAATCACGATTTGTCTTTATTTAACTAATGATGATAAAAACATTTATCATTTTTATATAAAATAATGAATTTGAAAAACCTTCTAAAAATAGAAATATAAAATGGAAAGTTTTATGATTTTACAAAAAATTGATGATTTTCAATGATTTTTTGTAAGAAAACTCTAAAATGAATTCTAAAATCATGAAAGCTTAATTTCCAACTAAATGAAGAGACTTTTAATGCATAAGTGTTTAAAATTCCCAAAATTGAACATAAAATGATACTTTTTTAAGGACTTATCAACTACAATTCAATACCGCTACATTTTAATATGGTGAAGCATTCTTCTTCAATGCATGGAGGGAACCACTTTTTAAAAATCCTAGTTGTTCATCAACCCTAACATACTATATAGTGATCAAGGTGTAAATTGATATTAAAATATGTAAGATGGCCACCATTGGATTTGACCATGTCTGAAATGCACGATAAACTTGCTTTACTTTTATCTTGTATGTTTGAGATAGAAATAGTGTCCCTCATGTGTTATCAATCTAAAAATTAGCCAATTGAAATTCTCTTTGAAAATTTAGAGAATATAATGAGTATTTGAGCTGATAAACAACTTAGGCTTTAAAATGGCAGACCCCACCATTTGCTGAAGAAAGGCGCCGTACCACTAAAATGCAGTAGGTTGAATTGAACTTGTGCCCTTTTATTCATGCGAGAACGTTTAGAAATTAAACCATGGTTCATTACACTACAAGCGTGGGTCCTTATAGCCCCTAACATAGTTGAATCGGCCTCACCTAGGCATTTGGTTAAGATATGCGAGATTTATGCAAGGATTTGTAGAATTTTTCCAAAAGCCAATTCATGGTCCCAATCATAATCGGGTCTCAAGATGAAGAAGACCATATAGTTAGCTTTCTAGTAAATCTGAGCCAAATTTCACCAGCTTCAGGGCAATTTCTCTCTTCATGTCGTATGAAGGTTTTTCGCTATAGCTTAACTTTAGAAATGACTTGCTCCTCTCCTTTCCCAAAGATAGAATATTTTCCTTCTGCTACAGTTAAACAATTTTAGGACTAAAATGCTATAGGGTAGACTATGGTATAAAAATAATTTATTCTTTAAATGAATTTTAGATTTTGGTCAATGAGAACATTTGAATTTGTTTCATTGCATATATAGGTTGAAAACCTATCTATGTAACTGGGTTTGGATGAAAATGTATATCATTATTATGTAATTGAGGAGTGGTGATTTAACATTCATTTTCTTATATTCTTTTGGATTTTAGGATATATTTGGATATGTACAGAATAAAATACTTTATATTTAAATACTTACATAATAAAATGTTATATAATAAAATATTTTAGTAGTACATTACTACAATTTTGTTGTTGTTTGGTAGTTTTCAAAATATTCAATAGATTTTGAAGACATTAGGTAGTTAACTCCATATTATAATATACGCTAAATTTAAAATTCTCAATTTCAAATCAAAGAAGTGGTCAATAACTTTATGATTTTATTTCAATATTTTTTTAAATGGCAGGACAACTATAACATTTCATTGGAATTCAATTCCAAGAAAATCGAAAATCACCAATTATATTTTCAAGATAAGGGATTCATGATAAAGTGGGTTTCTTTGATTTTCTAGGAGTTCTATTGATGCAATGAAGTATGTTATAAATTTTCAAGAGAAGGAATTTTATGGTAAAACGAATTTCTTTGAATTTGTACGAATTCAACTTTATATGAAAAAATTTAGGTCCTATCTTTCATGGCAATGGGTTCCTTTGAATTTTTAAGAATTCAGATCTATTGATCTAATAGATTCGCTCAATCATATTTTAACAATAATTAATTTGTTTATTTAAATCCTTGAGAATTCAATATCATGCAACATGGTTCCTTATAAATTTCTAAAATTTATTTTCATGCAATCAAAGCAGGCCTAACCAAGACAAGCAACTAAAATTTTATGGGTCTTTCATTCTCACCATCTATCAATCAATAGGACCTAGAAAATGTGCATTTTGGATCATAGAAAAACGAGCAATTTTTATTAAAAAAAGGAGAAATATTTAATTTATCCTATTTAAGGCCTACCTTTCATTGTTAAAGGTCTATCATATGAAAAATTACTTCCACTATGTTCATTATATATATATATATATAAAGGAGCCTTTTTCCTGTGCATACGTTCCTCATGGACTTTTCGTACACACTCTTTGGTGGGGCCCACTGTGGACCTACCAAGGGATGAGACTGGGAGGGTTGAAAAGATCTCTATAAAAGCACCCTACATATCAAATTTGGCCCCAATCACATATCCATAACCCCTTCATCTATGACTCACAAATTCATTTCGTTCGGATTGGTGTATAATCAATCCAACGGTCCAATAAATTCAGATCCGACAAAAAGTTGGGGTGAGTTGCTATCATGGGGTCCCATGTGTGTTACAAGGTTTGGATTGAGTGATAGATGGGCCCCACCTAGAGTTCTCACGAGAAAAAGGTAAAGGACGGATGTGTATGAAGATTCTCTATATATAAAACTTCACTTTAACATATAAAGGTGGATTGTGCACACAAAGGTGGGCCACACAAGTTGCAATGACCAAAGGTTTGGCAAAGAAAGAGGAAAAGATAATTCATACTAGAAGGGAAAAAAAGAGTAAAATGTAAGGAATGGACGTGTCTAGAAAAAAAAGATGGTTTGGATAGTTTTGTCATTTCTCTTAGCATGGAGAAGGTCTATGAAAACTTAGAGTTTTTAGGAAGAAGGAAGAAGAAACTATCTCTAAAAGTAACTTCTTTGGCATATTATCAAGGTTCTCTTCCAAGAGAGTCTTGATCCCATAAGCAAAAATACAAGGAAAGAAGCTCCATTCAACCAAAGCAAACTCTCATATTTACAAGATATCAAGTAATTTATTAGTCAGCTATATATTTTGAACCTGCTTCAAATGAATGAATTGAATTATCATCACCATATCATTATCTGGTCAATTTGAAGGCGACAAATGAATGAATGAATGAATGAATAAAAGTAGTAGTATTTTAAATATGTATAATTTATAAAGAAAGCAAATCTTTACATCCAAAGATCATTTTATCTAATGACTTGTTTTGCCTCATGGTAGAGTTTTTCGGCAAACTTCGAGGTAGAGGAGTCTTCAACCTTATATGCTATAGAAGCAGCAGCAAGATCTATTAGCTCATGATTGCTTCTTCCCAGTTCAATTGCCACTTTCATCTCAAACAATCCTCCATTCTCTCTCTTCTGGAAATCTCTTTCATTGAGATTGGATATAATCCTCCTTTCCAAGAATCGATAGAATCCAATACAGTTCCTATACATCTCAGAAACCATCCCCACCTGCCCAATGTGCTCCAACGTGTTGATAATGCTAGCTAATGAGCTACTTGCGACTGCAACCAATTCATGCCATGACTTTTGTGGTGATGACCCAACCAGTGCGGTATCTAGAGCTACAAGACCATTGAGGAGAGGACTTGATGCTGCTAAGATCCTATTGAGTTTGAGTGCCAACTTGCTCAATCTCAAATAGTCTGTCATATCCTTTCTCTTCAAAACTCCAAGTACACCTCTCATTTCCTCTTCAAAATCTTCATTCCAACCATTCATTCCTTTTTGCTTTGAAAGATTCTGCTGCTGTCGTTGCCTTTGTGGCCTTTTTGAAGGCCACCATCTGGACGGCTGTACAGTAGCCGAGAATTTGTCTAGCATTTCGAGGAGCAGTGGAAGTGGGTAGGCCTTGTCTAGTGCTAGCATCTTCTCCATTGCATCATCCACATCCTTAAGAGTTGACATGCCAAGGGAGAGGGCAGAGAGAATCTATTCGTGGAGCTAGAGGAACAAGCATAATGCATTCCTTTGCTCTTCTGTAAGTTGGGAGGGCTGAATCTTTTTCACCACCAACAGAAGTCCTGTGGCCTATGAGTAAAAGAGAGTTGAGCCAATCTTCATCACCCATACAGAATGTGTCTGAGTTGGTATCATTGAAAGTCCGGCCATTGTTGCGGCCATAAGAGTAATTGCATTGATAGAATTGCACAGAAGATTGTTCCTGTTATTTCTCTGCGTGCCAATGTTTGTGTGCATCTCAACCCTGTCGGCAACCGCCTCTTCAATCTCATAGAGCTTGATTATGGCTATGTCAATGGCATCCTTGTTCTCCATTGCAGTTGTCCACTTGTGGATCTGGGTACTGTTTATGGGCACTGAGAGATTCAAGCTAAATTAATCGAGTCTTGCTGCTAATTAATGTTGTTTGAATCTTAATTGGTCTCTTACATTTGAGTTTGAGTCATGGATAGGTAGTTTGAAGCCGAGTTTGACCAACCATACGTAGTTTAAAGGACTTTTTTTTGTAATTTACATTTTATGGTTTTACATCATATGGACATAATCTTGGTTACATCATGCATATTTCATCATGTACATTGTTTTTCGCTCTTAGTCCAATTTGATTTCGACTCATCGTGGCTCAATTAGGGTCCATTTGACCCAATTTGTAAATAGACAAAAACCAGCTGGGCTTTGTTATAAACCCAAAAAACTATAGCCTTAACATAGACCAAATGCTCAATAGGCTCTTAAATACCTTAGTAGTTGCTGTAACCTCGTTTTCTCTTTCTTCTTCTTCTTTTCCTTTGATTGGAGCTAAGGAGAGATTGCATGCATACATGGAGATGAAATTTTTGTTTCTCATCTTCTCCCTTACCTTTCCATAGGCTTGGATTCCCTTATCTCATTATCTCTTTTTCCCCATTTGCATCTAAGGTAAGATATCCCACTCTTTTACAGATTTTGGTGAACATTGAGTCAAGGAGACTCGAATTCCACTGCATGCATCTCATCGTCTCTAGGATTTCATCTAGTTCGCATGCTTGGCTTGTTTGTTTGTGAGGTAGAGTAAAGTAGAGTAAAATAAAATTTTTGGAATTCAAAATTTCCCCCTTCTTTTAAAAAAAAATTCAATTTTTTATCTTTCTTTTTCAAAAAAAAAATATCAAAAAGTCTTCACTAAATTGCAAAAAAACTCTCTACTTTTTATACAAAAAGTCAAAAAGATATATCAAGTAACTAAAAGTAAAAGGTCATCATAACCCGATCATATGATATTCTTTCTTGATTTTAGGTTAACTCTACTCTATTTTACTCTACCCCACAAACAAACAAGCCCAAGGTTGAGAAATTTGGGTTTTCACCATCACTTGAGTCAAGAGAAGGAAATTTCTATGCAAACACTAAATTGACACAAGTATAAGCTTTATAAATGCTACATGCTGCTTATAATGAGTGATTCTTAGAGTTATTCAAATTCTAATTCTAGTTACAACTCATATTTATGTTTTTCCAAATTTTCATATTCTTAAGTGGTGGAGTGGGATAAAGGAATGGATACTTGATGAAATTAAGGAGGATTGGAGGGATTTGAGAGTAGAAATGTGGTATCAAAAGTGCTAAATGTGATATGATGGCAGGTGGAGTTGAAAAGAAAGAAAGAAGAAAAACATAAATGGAAGAAAGGCTACAGCTTGAATTGCTTCAAGCCAAATCGATCAAACCAATGCCCAATCAGTCTGGTATTGTCTCTATCTGACGAGTTTTTCAGACCCCGATTGATTGAACATGATGCTCGATCAATCAAACATGCATTTTCGCTAGTTTAACCGAGACCCCTTTAGGATCCGATCAATCGGATCACCCTTCTAGGAGTTTCATTTTGATCTCTAAGGCTTACTTAACTTGTTCAATGCCCTTGGGATCCTTCCATAAACTGTCTAAATGACAATTATGGTATAATCCAAGATCAGTAAGGCTATTAGGTATTGAGGGACCTTGTAGGATACTAGAATGGAACCTTTTATCCCAATTTCATGACCAAATGGTGCAGTTTGCACACATGAGGGGTGTGAGTTGGCCTAACTCATGTGTGTTACCCAATTGGGCTATAATAAACATATGGGTGTTGGTTTAGGGTATCCAATGTGAATTCTCATACACAATGTAATACAAAGGTTAAGGTAACACGCATTGGATATTTTAAAGCTACATCAGATCGGGCAATTAAAGACAATAGGTGACATAATTTAAGATTCGCTAGTAATCTCCTTGATTCTCATTAATCAAATTGCATACATGTTGTTTATAACATTATATTGACCTTAAAATTCAGTCTATGATACTTCTTTAATAGTTCCATTGAATTCCTTGTTATTGTATTTATATTTTTATCACCATGGTTAAACCTTTATTGGTCATACAGTATTGGCAGTATATGGGAATTGAATTGACGCACATAGTACCAAATTGGATTGACATGGAAATGGTCTTTGAAGGTGAAGAATTGAATTGATAGTGTCAGCACTACCTAGCTTCGATCATAGGAAACCCAGCAGGGCTAACTATGGTTTAGTTTATTGTTTCTTCTCTACTTGGGATAATGTGTTACCGATACTCTCGAGGGTAGCCGGGTGTACCTCTGCTAGAGCACCTGGTGACATTCTAACTAGTTTTAATGTTCTTCTCCTAGGGATGCAACTTACGCACATGGGACTAAGAAGATTAAGCTTAAATGGTTGCCAACTATTGTACAATCATCTTTTATATGATTCTATTAATAACATGGTTTACTTAAATGCACAACTACTTAGTTTTCTTTTAAATTGACATCTATAATCTCATGTCTTTAATTCTTCTTAATACAATGTGTATTTATTTATACTATCTTATGCTTGTTCAACTGTCATGCTGTTTGTGTTACTCTTGGTTTTACAAGCCCAGATACCAATGCCACTGTCGACGCGGCCCTCACGGAACAGGGGGAGATCGAGACAATACCTCCTGGATTAGAGGAATGGATTGCCGAGAATGTATTCTAGGCATTGGCCTTGAAGTGCGTTATGAGACATGTTTTGAGACTTTCGGATATAAAGGATGGCCATTGGAGTGGCTTTTATTTTACTTCATGTCATCCATAGTCATTGTACATCATTTTGTCATGCATATACTCCTCTTTTGGGCAAATATTGTACACACTTCACCATGTATACATTGTACATATTATTTTGATCATGGTATACATGTGCTTATCATGACACGTACACATAGACATGTTTGCAACATTGGACATGTAGTATTTTGTCTTTATAATTTAATAAATTTTAAGCTTTGGTTACACAAGGAATTTGAATGGTAAATGTATGGACTATTATACTTGGATACTATTTTAAATATTGGAACTATATAGGTGATTGTTGCTATAGGTGATAATCACAGACTTCCGCTTAAAGATTTTCAAATGGACATGTGTTGATTGATAGTCCTCACACATTGAAATTTGTCTCTATCCCTTGTAAAGTCCGTCGGTGCTCAGGCATGGCATGATTACCCATGGGAATACGTGTGTCGCGCCTCAAAGATTACCCTAAATGCTGGGTCCTCAGGCTTGGGGTGTGAAAAACACCATTCCCTTGCATATGTTGAGCTCCTCCATGTTGGTAGTTTGTATTTTTTGGGCATGCTAGGAGAAGCTTAGGAAGTTAAGTGGCACTGATAGTTGCAAAAATTCTACTATTTATTAAGGGAGATGATGATGATGAAGATATGATGATGATGGTTGTCACGACCCGACCCCGAGAATTGTTAGATTAAGGGTAAATCCCGATTCGTGACATGTGTACTCCCGTAAAATTCACTCTAAGGTGGGATATCTACAAGGGACATTCACAATCTAACACGTGTGAGGAGCATTAGTGGACATTATTCAAGTATATATATGACATGTGGAGGTCTATCAATATCACCTAAAATTTTTAAATTTCAATAACATTTAGCGGTATCAAGCATCACATAAATCAATCCACAACTAAAAGACAATATACAAAAAGTAATGTATATTATATCCACTATTAACATGTATACAATTAGATATAGAGGTAGACAATTATACAGGTCTAATAAAAGTAGAACAGTATGAATAAGAATATACAAGTCTAAGTTTGGTTACACAACATAAATGAGTCCCAAAAATCAAAATCAGATATCTAGATGTGTTCACGACGCTCTCTGATCAGTGGGTTAGGTAGTCAAAAAGCCTATGTCATCCACTTATCTAAGTCTGAAGGAACCGGTGTAGTTTCCTTTGATGCTTCTTCAGCTCCTGTATGACCGGAATCGGGATCTAAGCCTGTAATACCGAATAAATAGGTGTGAATAAGACTATTCAACAAAGCATAAGCATAGTTAAGATAATGTAAGCTGTGTCTTTATAAGAGGTCAAGTACAGCCTACTAGGCAATATTGCGCATTAAATGATCTTGCTATGTGAATTAATAATGAAAACAGTCAATTCGGCTACTACATGTTACTATATTCCCCCAATAGGGATCCAGTCATTGGGTACACCAGTGCTCATGCCCGGTACACATGGGTCCCTAATTTCTGGATTCCAGTGCCCCTGATACCAACTTACAGTGACAATCAATCAATCTCTCCTTATTTGCCCCATCAAGTCTCATAAGTGCAAAGTTTAGTAGAGCCAAACAATTCGAATCAATCAATATAAATTGAATAAGGTGTCAGTCTAATTTAATCATAATCCATTCCGTCTAATTCAGTCAAACTTACTTAACTTGAGATACGAATTCAATATCAATGAATAATTGCAAACAAATCAATTTAGTATCATTAAAACAGTGATTCAATATCATGTAAACAATAGTGACATTGATTAATTCAATACTTACAAATCAATTTAAGAGATCAATGTTTAAACTTACAATATGTAGTGCACAATAATTTAGGGCATTAAGGAAGTTTACTAGTCAATCCAATATTAACCATCCATAGCTTCTAACCATCCATTTCGATGTTATTTTAGGTTATTGATATACTGCTATCATTGTTTGGTGTTATAGTGTATAAAATGTGTATTAAAGTCCCCTAAACTAACACCCATGGTTAAGCACTTGACATATGAGGGCTAATACATGAATAAATCCCAGCCAAAATCATTTATGCATATTTAATTATCGTCAGGCCATTTGTCAAGCTTTGAAGGTCCAAACTAAGCACTATTAGGTCTTCCATTGCCCTATAGTATTAAAGTTTGTAGTTTAAATCATCATTAATCCCTAGGTTAATATTAAGAAGCATTAGGGTTATTTAGAATAGCATAAGACCCTAATTAACCATTCATTCTAATTTTTAAGCAATAAACATACAAGGAATACATAAGGTACCAGATCGATCAGACACCATCCAATGGTGGAACTCGATCGATCTAACCCTTGTAAGATCAATCGGCCATAGAGCCAAATCAATTTTAAACTGGTTTTCCTCCTCTCCTTTGGCTTTCACTGATCAAATCATCAAGCTAATCCCCTTTTATACTCCAACTGTTCCATTTAATTTCTTCAAACCATTACATTCATTCTATACATAGTTCAATTGATTTCTACAAATTTAAACAAGTACATGAGGCTGGGAATCTAAAAGAATAGCATATAATTAATTGAATCACATAATTACCAACATGCATTTATTCATAATATGCTTATACTTGCCTTGATCACTAGCTTGCTTAGAAATCTCCTGTTTATGATTCTATTGAGAAGAAAAGCCCAATTCACAACCCTAACATGCATGGAAGTGAAACAAAAATATAGGATAAGATGCATACACATAGATTAGAGTCCTCTTAACTCCATTAAATTACATATTCTATAAGAAGCTAAGGATATTACCTTAGAGACTGATTTTTGAGAAAGTGGTGCCGGATTCCTATGCTTCCTAGCTATGGGAAGAAGGAAAAGATCACTACAAGAAGTTGCACTTTGGGCAACATTTTTCGGCGATACTTTTATAATTTCGCCTGTAATGGCTAAGATTTGATGATTATTTACCGACGTATATCTTATCGTCAGTGAAACCTAGACAATTACCGACATTTCACATAAAATGTCCATAAAATATGACCTTTACCGACATAAAGTTAAAATTCATCGGCAAAATGTTAATAGTGAATTAACTTCATTTTTATAAAAAAATAAAAGAAAATAAATTATTGCTGACGAATATTTCTAGGTGGAGTGATGAAAATCAACGTCGGTATATATGAATATTACTGACAATTTTTATATTTTCGTCAGCAAAATTACATATTTTTTATTTGATTTGCAAAAAATGAAAAAAATCTTTACTGACGTTTAAATTCATCAGCCCAAAAACAGTTTTCACTGATGCTTTCTATAAAATGTCGGTGAAAGTTATATAAATTTTTACTTATTTTTGAAAAAATGAAAAAAAATTTTACCGACAAATTTCATCGTCAGTAAAAATCGACTTTTACCAACAAAAAATGCTGTATGTCATTAAATTTATTAATTGTTATTACTATGTTTGAATGAAAAAATTGGGATCATTTGCCGATGAATATGACTTTTACCAAAGAAAATGAATCGTCGATAAAAGCCCGCAAGAAATTTCAAGCCAGCGCTTCCTTTTCACTTTGCCCGCCCCCAATTTCCTCTCTCTCTCTCGCTGTTTATCTCTCCATTTTGCCCTCATTTGATCTTGCTCTACTTTCTTTCCGATCTGCCCTCACCCTCTCTAATCTCTCCCTTGCTCCAATATCTTGGTCTCTCTTTGCTTTCTCTCTCACCCTCTCTGATCTCTCCCTCTCTCTTTCTCGGGATCTCTCCGATCTCTCAATCTCTCTCTGCTCTCTCTCTCTCTCTCGCTCTCTCCGATCTCTCGGTCTCTCTCTGCTCTTTCTCCAGTCTCTCTCTCTTGCTCTCTCCGACCTCTGTGCTCTCGCTCTCTCTGTGCTCTCTCTCTCTCTCTCTCTCTCTTGCATCCTCTGCCTCTTTCGGCGAAAAGGAAGAGAAAAGAAGTAATAAAGAGAAAGGACTGGTGTCCCCTCTGATCTAAGAGGAAGCATTAATCTGGCCTCCGATCCAAGCACCGATGTCCCCTTTCTGCTCTTTCCCCCTCCCCTCTCTACTCGGACCCCTCTCTGCCATTGCTGCCAAGGTGAGGGTTTTCTGGTTTTTTTTTTTGCTTTAACCCTTATTCAGTTGTTCTTTGCTCTGGGATGATTAATGATTGACATGCTGGAATTGCTATCTTTGTAATTTTTATTTATTTTTAATATTAGAGCATGCAGGTGGGTTTTGATGGTATATTATATTAAAAAAGTTATTTTTATTTAACTGAAATATAAAACCTAAAATATGCATCATACGCCCTCGAGACTCCATTCCTGACTTGGTTCGACGAAGTTGGTGGAAAAAAATTATCTCAAGAAAAATGACATTTCTAATGTGCGTTAAACATACTTTATTTTCTTTTTTTGAATTTCACCAAATCATGGGCCAACAAACTACACCAAAATATTCCTACGAAAAACAAAATTGCAACTGCATGCCCTATTACAACATTTCTTATCTCTGTGATTTCATGACGGCAGCTTGTAAGGAGAGTACAGAATTCACAACCCACAAAGCGAGTCTATGATATGTGGTCCAACTTTCCACACAATTGGCACTCATTTTTCATAATTGAGACCATTCATCAAATGTGGCTCATGGATGATTGATGGTGTCAATCATTCCCATTGGATGATATTAATCATCTGATGATTCTCTTGAACATGGATTGATGGTCCTCATTTCAACACAAATGCCTCACTGGATAAACTATGTGAATTGCTGAAATATGTGCCTCACACGTGACAGACACTTCGGCTTGAACAAACCATAGATACGATCCATTGTGCAATTTATTAGAACATCCTATCACACTTCAACATACAAAATTAGCAATGTTTAAGCTCGTTCAGACTTGCCCGAACTCAATTGAGTGAAAACTCAAAAGGTCACTGAGTGGGATGCGTTGAACGACTTTAACCCAATACTCGAAGGGACTCGCCTGAGTTAGTTGGCTAGAGCCTTCCGGTTCACCAAGCCAACTCAGATAATTAACTCTTCAAACTATGGATTCTGGCAGCCCATGACTAGGTTGGCCTTGATCTTGGGCTTCTCTGCCACTGTCCCATCATTCCCTACAAGAGCCTTGTACTTGTCTTCCCATGTAAAACTGGTGCACTCATATGAAAGGCTAGCAGCTATGAGTCTTTGGATGTAGTTGGCCATTTCATGGCTAGATTTCCCAGCACTGCATGTGAGCTCTTGTGGCAACTTGGTCAGGAATGTTACTTCATAAGCTGGGCTTGTGTTCATGAAAAAGTAGAAAGGGTCCATGCCCTTCCACCCTCTAGCTGTGGTACCATGGAACATGCTCATCCTATCGGCCATTGCCACCAGAACAATCCGGTCCCTCGTTGTTTGCTCTTGTTTGCTCCCTCGTTGGATTTGTAAAGCCTTAGATTGGTGTCTTAGGCAATGATGCAGAAGTGGCTAGAAAATTATGGCTTTTAATCATTTAGAAGGTATCTTTTAAATTAGAGGATCTGGAATATGATAAAAATAATATAAAAGAATAGTTCACAAAATTCTAATGCTTTAAGAACTTCAAGAGGAATGAATTTATAATTCTGCATGCAGAGGAATACCTTCTTAGGAGGCCAAGAAGAAATTGTAGCTTTCATTTATTTTTAATTTTAGAGCAAGTGGTGGTGGGTTTCGATGGGGATCCATTTCTTTTAATTTAGATTTTTTTTTTACTTTAAGCATTATTATCTTTTCCCTCATTTCCAGTATTTAGTTTAATTTCTTCACAAAATATCTAAAGGAAATGTTTCAAAGTATTGAGATTGTAGAATAATAACAAAACATGCCACTTGAAGAGCAAAAGTTCTATGTATACAGTCAATCAACATTTTATTCAGATGTTAGATTATAAAAGTAGGAAATGAAAGATAATCTACAGTATACAATACCATTATAATGAATCATATTGGCCACTGAGCCATTATGCTCATAATTATGTATGTGATGCTTGATATGTGCCTGCCGATTCTCTCTCCTTTCCCTAGTGTGAAGGAATTTGTTTATCATTCAAGTCCTTATATTAAAGCCTTGTTTGATATAAATGGAGAATATATTTAATACATCTACTCTTGCTTGCTAAATAATATAATTTAAACACCTAGGACTCTCTCAACCTTTTTATGTGTTGATAGTGAAGACATGTGGGGGCATGAAAACTGTAACTTTCATGTTGAACAGTTATATAAAATCATTGAAGGGTTTTCGATAAAATAAAAACTCAACAAGAAGCAAATAAAATCACCATCATGAGGCTGGAAAAACTTCCAATTCTAAGGAACCATCATTTCTTTCTTGTAGGTTGCACCCATGGTGTTGCATTCAATTAAAACTTGTTGCCATATATCAATCTTATAGGTTTTTGTCAAGAATGCTAAACATTATTACACCATGGTTATTAGTACCTATTGAAAGTTCTATTCCTAATATTTCTAACTGCTTGTGATTAGGTCAGATATGACAGAAGTTGGATATCACATTATTAGAACCGATTTAGTGTGGATTACATGGTTGGGGTGAACTCATTTATTGATTTCACAAAGGCGAATTCGAACAGGACAATGGTGATTAGGTGCCCATGTAATGATTGCTGTAACCATCGGAAGCATGAGTTTGGAATCGTGAAAAATCATTTGCACATTCATGGAATGATGGTCTCATACCAACAGTGGATAGCTCACGAGGAACCTATAGTTTAACCCGATGATTCGGATGAGCGTGAGGATGAATCGGAAAAGAATTAGGATGAATACGATGAGTTGATAGAGGACCATCGTAGGGGAACTTACTTGGAGAAAGATAGTCAAGAGAGGGATGATGTGCAGGATTTTGAAAGATTGTTGCAGGCTTCCTAGCGTGGCGTGTACCCAGGATGTGAAAGCTCAGATATTCTGTTAGCATTTGTCATCAAGATATTGCTAGTAAAGGTCAGAAGTGGGTGTACCAATAAGTCGTTCGACAATGTCCTGCAGATTTTTAAGGACTTCTTACCCGAAGATCATATGGTGCCAGCCTCAGTTTACAAGGTGAAGAAATTATTACGTGACTTGGGCATGGGATACAAGAACATAGATGCTTGCTAACACAGTTGTATGTGTATTGGAAGGAGAATGCTTAATTAAATAAATGTCCAAAATCTGAAGAGCCTAGGTACAAGGTCAATGATGGCAAGCGAAAGAAGATACCTCATAAGGTACTCCGTTACTTTCCATTGATTCCGAGGTTGTGCAAATTGTATTTGTGAAGGAAGACAGCCACAGAGATGAGATGTCAGAATGATAAGCGCATTGATGATGGGATAGTGAGGCATCCTGCTGACTCCGTGGATGGAAAGAATTTGATAAGAAATATTCAGAGTTTGCTTGAAAGACATGTAATGTGAGGCTAGGGTTAGCCACCGATAGATTCAACCATTTCGGTAATATGAGCACCTCCTATAGCATGTGGCCTGTCATACTTATGCCTTATAATTTGTCTCCATGGATGTGCATGAAGGAGCCATTTTTTATGATGTCATTACTTATTCCAGGACCAAGCTCACCGAGAAACAAGATTGATGTATATCTGAGGCCCTTTGTTGATGAGTTAAAGGACTTGTGGGATAATGGTGTATCGACTCATGATGCATCCACTAAACAGACCTTCATGCGGCTGTAATGTGGACCATAAATGACTTTCCTGCGTATGGCAACTTGTCTAGGTGGAGCACAAAAGGTTATAACGCTTGCCCCTCATGTAATGACAGCTCGTTAGGGGTAAAGTTGAAAGATAAGATTGGGTACATTGGCCATCGAAAATAGTTGGAACTGAACCACCAATGGTGTAGAAGCAAGGCCTTCAACGGTCAGCTTGAGCATGAAAAGAATTATTTCGATTTACTAGTGCAGAAGGTACTAAACCAACTAGAAGAACTAGCAACGGTCAAGTTTGGCAATAATAAGAAAAGACCGCGTGTCTCCGGAGAACTGAATTAGAAAAAGAAAGCATCCTATTTAAATGACCCTACTGGAAGTGCAAAAAACTCCAACACAACCTTGATCCTATGCACATTGAAAAGAACATCTATGTAGCTTTAGTTGGAACAATTTTGGGCATAAAGGGCAAAAACAAGAACACAGAGAAAGTGCGAAGGATTTGAAAAATATTGGCATTAGGCCAGAGTTGCATCTAATGAAGAGGAGCGATGGATCCAGCTTGAAGCCGCATGCCTCTTACACTTTGGAACCAAGACATAGATATGAATTTTATGAATTCTTGAAGTCAATCAAATACCAAGACGGCTATGCGACGAACCTCTCGAGGTGTGTAACCTCAAAAAATGGTAAATTAGCTGGTTTAAAGAGCCATGGCTGCCACATCCTTATACAATACATCCTTCCTATAGGTATGCGCGGCTTTCTGAATAAGGATATTTGTACAACATTGTTTGAGTTAGGCAGTTTTTTTCAAAACCTATGTTCGAAAACATAGACACGTTGAATTGAAAAAATTAGAGGAGCAGATAGTTTTAATATTGTGCAAGCTGGAGAGGATTTTTCCTCCTGCTTTCTTTGATGTAATGGTTCATCTGTCGGTTCACTTACCGCGCAGGCTATGCTTAGTAAACCGGTGCAATATCGGTGGTTGTACCCAATAGAAAGGGAATAGTTAATGACCATTAATTACTTATTTATTTATTAGTGCAATTGCCTTTTATTGAAAATCGTGATTGTTATCATTAGTTGTTTAAAGTTTTCTGAATACCCTAAAAGGGTACGTTTGCAATCGAGCTCAGCCAGAAGGTTCGATTGCCGAGGCTTACATTGTCAAAGAGTGTCTTACTTTTTGTTCAATATATTTAAGGCAGACTAATCGAGTTGAATGCTATGATGATGGTGGCGAACGTAGCCTGGGGATATCAGTCTTCACACAAATTGTCCGTCCAATCGGATTGATGGTAAGGGCATATGATCCTTCACAGGGAAAGCATGACATGGCTCATTGATTTGTGCTGAATAATACCCCTAAGGTGGAGCCGCATCTATAGTATATGCTTCAATCTAGCCATATTTATGCATTGCCTATTAAATCTTTGATTTATTCTCTACTTTTACTTATTCACTAAAAGGTGCCTTGAGTAGGGAACAGAAGAATTTAGTACAGGGAGAAATCAGGCAGGTACAACAAAAAGAATTTAGAAAATGGTTCAAACAATATGTATGACATATAAAACATTATCATTTTAATTACTAGACATTATTGGATTACACTTTAAATGACATTAGTATAATACATTTATCTTAATCTACTTATGTAGATGAATCAATCGCAAACTCAAGGGTCAACAGAAGCTATTGATGAGATTTGGTCATTGGCAAATGGCCCTTAATCACTAGTGAATCTGTATCAGGGGTGCGATTACAATGGCGTTCGATATTACACTAAAGACCATGAGAAATGTCGTAGGAGTCAAAGTAGTGGCTTCGTTGTGGAAGGGGAATATGAAGGAGAGAAACATGACTACTATGGATACATCCGCAAAATCTGAGAATTGTCCTATTTGCATGGAGGTAAAGTGGTTTTATTTGAATGTGAATAGTACAACACTAGTACAAGGACAAGATAAACATTGAAAAACATGTTACAAGCATTAATATCACAGGTTGTTGGTGTAAGGATTATCCATTTCTCCTATAAAGTCAGGTGACACAAGTCTTTTACATCAATGACACCAACAGAGGAAAAAATTGGAGAGTTGTAGAACAAGTCAAGCCTCAGGGAGTATAGGATGTACCCACTAAACGGGATGATGATGACGATGATGATGCGCCTAATGATGTATTTCAGCAGGACCAAATGACATTTGTTATCCCAGTTCTCATCAATGGTACTAGTGTCCAATACTTTTGGGATGATATAGATCTTGAGATCGTTCTCAGTGATGAGTTAATAGATGATGAGGGCCAAGACGAGGATGAAACACTGGCGGAGTACAAAGATGAAGAAGACAATGATGTACTTAGTCAGTTTGACTCTGACATGGAATATGACATATAGTGTTTGTTTCAGGTTTTGCACATGTAATGATTAAGTAAATTAATAAAAATCTTACCTTACCAAATGACATTGTCTTCAATTTCATTTTCTCTTGTGATTTGTTCATATATAGATAAAACATTTCTATATTTCACGTTTTATGCTTATTTATATATATCATAGTTCCAAACGATGGCAAACGGAAGGAAAAATAGGTCAAACCAGGAGAGTTGTCCCGTCATGTGCAAGCATTTAATTATTTATTAAAGAGAAAAAAGACAATTAAGCAGAATGCAGATAAACTTACATCTCTAAGGTTCCCGCTAACCGCACATGCTATATTTGGTTCGGCTAAAGGGACAAATGAGAACGGAAAGAAAAAGGTTAATGGGAATGATAATGACGAGAACTACAATCCCCTACAAAATGATGATGTAGATGATGAGACATCTTCGTCTGACGTGGATGAGGTAATCTTTCTGTGAACGTCTATGACATGCGCTTTAAAATGTTAGTTTTGATAGTGACACTCATGCTAAAATGATTTTTATTTCCATTGAATGTAAATTGCTGACATTCACTTTGCTAATATTATTGATTATTGCTATTAATTATTTATTTTCTTTCTCACTTTGCTCTAAACCAGATTGCAGATATGCTTAAGAGAAGAGAATTAGATGTGCTCAGAGTATTGCAGCGACACTTGGGATAGCTCTTGCAGAAAGCACACTCAAGGCTGCGACACAACCTTTACCGATTCAGCCTCTAACCACACAACCCTCACCGACGTAGCCTCCTACCACACAACCCTTGCCAACCTAGCCTCCTACCTGATAGCCATCACCGACCTAGCCTCCACCATCCCTGCCTCCGCCGAGTCCTCATACAATTGGTAGCAGTGTAAGTGAGAAAATAATGACCTTTTAAAATCCTGAATTTACCTTAATTTAATGATTTGTGTTTACTAATTCATTTAGCACTGTCATCTTAGCAACATCACATCAACCCCAGTTTCAGAGGTTCGGAGCTGTGTAAGGGGTGCTACAAGAGGGAAGAAGGCGGCAAAGCTGAAGAGAGAGCTGAGTCATGACATCCCAATTTCGATCCCCAGCTTGAGCCATAGGCTAGAAAGGGAACATGCACTATCACTGGTTAACCATCTTGGGTTAGCCATTAGAGAGATGGCCTCAGTCCGACCCCATGGCAGGAAGAAGCTTGATAATGGGATCAAGCTTGCCATCACTGGTTTAGTTTGGGTAAACTATAATGAGAAATATCAACCAAACTAATCATAGTTGTCCTCATCATTACAAGACATGGATTATATTTTATTATTACTAATCTTTATATAACTCTTTCTTAATTGCAGCAAATATTTGATATCAGGGACTATGAGGGCGATATGCAGCTCAGTACGGACATTGACAGTCAGTGCGGGATTTTGTATTAGAGTTGGAAATACAAGCTACATAGTCACTATCTCGAGCTGTTAGAACAAGGAGTTCCCTGACCCCTAGGACCACCCAGCGAGGGCTATGATCCAGCCGACAGGTAGTTGATGGTCTCGCAGTGCTGGAAATCACCATAGTGGAGGGTAACATTTGGATATTATCTATAACAATTAATTATATTCCAACGTAATTCTATTAGTTATGATTTGTTGAAGAAAACTATCGTATTATTGCTCTTCTATGTAAGCGAAGTCGAAGAAGGCTCAAGAGAGTCAAGCCAAGCTGCCATACAATCATACTAGTGGCTCCAAGTCATTTGCATCGAGCATGCCTCTGATGGTACTAATTATATTCATATGAAGAAACTTAATTCAGTTCATTAATTTATCAATATGTAGGTTCATATCTAATATAAAATAATTTCAAATGACAAATGGCACAGAATGCCGATCAAATACTGCCTATTACTTAATTCTTCGAAGACACCTACTACAAGCAAAAGAGTAATGAGTGGGTGAATAACGTGGCTCAGCAGAGACATGTATGTTTGCTCTTTGATTCAATTTTGATCAATAATGCCACAAAAGCATTTTAAATCCCTTATTGATTTAAATGGCAGGAGGCCTTAGTGCAGCGAACTAAGGAGCAATCGTAGCCCTTTGTCATAGCTCTGATGACCGAGAAACAAATTGCTGTTAATGTGCTTAAGAAGAGGTTAGGTTACTTAAATGGGTATGGCATATACACGAGGACCTCTTTATCTTCCACAAAGTCTCAAGCACCAAATTCTGAGGTGATCGCCCTATACAAACAGCTAGCTGAGCAGGCTAGGAGGCAGGCTGAGCAGGACCAAAGGCAAACTGAGTAGGATAGCCGACAAGTTGAGCAAGACAGGAGAACAACTACACTCGAGGCCCTCATTCAACAGCTAGTAGATGTGGCAGGGATAGATTCGACGATCTGCTTCAACATCTCTAAAAAGACTAGTTCTGCTGGTGATGGCACAGCTACTAGAAAGTATGATGCGACCCCTTGGTTAGTATATTATTCTATTGAAATTTTAACATAAGAACTCATTGAAATTTATAAACACTGAAAATATAGGATTTTCAACACCTATGATTAGAGATACGGCCCTCGAAACTGGCTAAAACGGGAAACAACCCCCGAAAAAGTCGACAACTGGCACAAGCACTTCACTTGAGGTTAGAGTAACTTGTAGGAACTAACGATCCGTAAATCATACTCTCGATTAGAGAATTAGAAGTAAAAACCTACGATTTTTCAACACTTAGACTCAAAAGCCACCCGTCGGCGAACCAGAACGAGAAACAGCCCTAGAAAAATTGGCAACTATCACGAGCACTTCACTTAAGGGTAGAGTAACTTGTATGAACTGAAGGTTCGCAAATTGGAGTCCCGGTTAGAGATTTTGACACAAAAAACTATGATTTCCAAGATTTAGGCTCGAAAACCACCCACAGGAGAGACAAAAAAGGAAAACAGCCCCTAGAAAAATAAAAAACTATCACGAGCACTTTGCTCGAGGGTAGAGTAACTTATAGGAACTAACAGTCCACAAGTGGAACTCCTGATTAGAGAATTAGAAGCAAAAACCTATAATTTTCCAACACTTAGGCTCAAAAACCACCCGCCGAGGGACCAGAATGGGAAACGGCCCCCGGAAAAATCGAAAACCAGGACGAGCACTTCGCTCAAGGGTAGAGTAACTTGTAGGAACTGACGGTTTACAGATAAGACTCCCAGTTAGAGAATTAGATGCAAAAACATATGATTTCTAAGACTTAGGCTTGAAAACCGCCCACCAGGGGGTTAAAAAGGGGAAACAACCCCCAAAAAAATGGGAAACTAGCATAAGCATTTCGTTCGAGGGTAGTTAACTTGTAGGAACTAATGGTCTGCAAATCGGACTCATGATTAAAGAATTAGATGCTAAAGCCTAGGATCTTTCAACACTTAGGCTTGCAAAATGCTCGCCGAAGGTCCAAAATAAAATACGGCCTCTGGAAAAATTGAAAATTGGCACAAGCACGTCTTTCGAGGGTAGAGTAACTTGTACAAACTGACAGTTTGTAAATCAGACTCCCGGTTAGAGAATTAGACTTTAAAACCTAGGATTTTCAACACTTAAGATCTAAAACTGGCCGCTAGAGGTCCAAAATGGGAAATGGCCCCCGAAAAAAATGGAAACTGTCACAAGCACCTTGTTCAAGGCCAAATTAACTCTCAGGAACTGATGGCTCACAAATTAGACTCCTAATTAGAGAATTAGACCTAAAAACGTTGGATTCCAAACATTTAGGCTCGAAAATAGGCCACCGGAGGTCCAAAACGTGAAATGGCCATCGGGCGGCCCAAAAACCGGCACGAGTACCTCATTCAAGGCCAAAGTAACTTGTAGGAATTGACGGCTCGTGAATCGGACTCCCGGTTAACAAATTAGATACGATAACCACTTAATTCTCAATACTTAGGCCAGAAAACAGGCCGCCGAAAAACTTAGGAAAAGATTATATATATGCATGTTTATCTTATATTTATAATTTAATTCATTGAAAAAGTTCTAACGTTATTTTTGTCATTACAGATTGATGGACGCTTTGAGTTCGGTTGCAAACTTGAAGGGGTGTTTTATTTTCATTTTAGTTTATTTGTATTTGTATATTGGATATTTATATGGGACTATATCATTGATTGTAATATTTGTTAAATGAGATGAATGGCTTGATGAAAAAAAGCGATGTTTGTTTCTCTATTTAGCAACTCTTGTATGCATGAATTTCTTATGTTAAATACAGGTACATGAATAGGTTTATATTTGATATGGGTGTATAAACAGGTTTACAGGAAGATTATAATGAAAAAACAAATACTATATTTAAAAAAAATAATTTATTGCCGACGAAAAATGAAATTTACCCACATTTTCTAATGTTGGCAAAAGTAATTTTAAAAATTAAAAAAATAAATTAATTGACCGACGTTTTTTAACGTCGGCAACAAGATATTGTAAAATTTAAAAATAGGTATAAATGTTTTGCCAATGTTAAAAAAGTTGGTAAAAGTAAAAATTAAAATTAAGAAAATGGAATGAGTTTACCAACATTAAAAAACATCTATAAAAGTAAAAGGAAAATTAGAAAAATTGAAAGTAATTTGCCAACATTTTTTTAACGTCTTCAAAATGGAATTTTAAAATTTTGTGTGATTTTTTTACCTATGTTAAATAACGTTGGTAAAAATAAAATTTTAAAAAAAATGAAATGAGTTTGCCCACATTTTTCTAAAGTGGGTAAAATGAAATTTTAAAATTAAAAAAATAGTTACAATTTTTTACCGACGTTACAAAACATTTGCAAAAATGAAATTCAAATTCAAAAAAAAATGAAATGAGTTTGCCCACGATTTACGTACGTTTTTTAACTTCAATAAAATGAGATTTTAAATTTTAAAAACAGGGAAAATTTTGTAAAAGTGAAATTAAAATTGAAAAAAAAAATGAAATGATTTTGGCCGACATTTTATAACGTCCATAAATGACCAATTTATCATTGGTTAAAGATAAGTTTTCACCAACGTAATTGTATTCCGTCAGTAAAATATTTTGCTGATAATTTTTTACTGACATTCGGCCGATGAAAATATTTTCATCGGTAAATTCATATACCAACATTTTGGTATCTTTTGGTGATGAAAAGTTTCATAGCTAAAAATGTAAATTGTTGTAGTGGATGATGAGGATGAAGATGGGATTCTTTAATCCCACATGCATAATCTCTATGCCTTATTTCAGTTAAAGAAAAAGGTATAGCGAAGGAGAAGAGTTTTGTTGTTATAATTGAGGAAGAGAAAGGGACAAGGAATTGGATTTTAGTTTCTTTTATATATACAAGTTTTTGAAATTATATAGGTCCAAATCTCTATTGTTTATTTCTAGTTTGCGTCAATGGCGGGTCCTGTTGATTCAAATGGGGTCAAATGAGTTCGAGTCACACACAAAAGTTGACGAGGTTGACAAGACAAACACGATGGTGTCAATATGATGTATGTTCTATGTAGAACACAAAAATATAAAATTACGCAAAAGGGCTTATCTACCTATTCGAGCTCAAACCAAACCCGAAACTACCAATTCGTGATCTAAACCTGACCTATTAGACTCTAATAACACAAAAAAGTCTTAATCCTAACTTAAACAACACTAATCTCAATTATTTAGATTAATACTAGATTTTTTAGCTACTAATCATTCTTAATTAGTTCTTAATCGTGATTAGCTTGGGTCGGAGTGTTACTATGTTGTTGTGAGGTTGAAGAGGCTTAGAGGGTTGCCATTTCTGCTTCATATAGTGGCTTGTCTTTTGGTCTTTCAAAATGATAAAAAGAGAATATTCTTGAAGAATACTGATAAAAAAAAAATTCTCTTTTGGTCTTATATTTCCTCCCTATGTATAGCACATATGGAGAGAATGCAATACAAGGATTTTTCAGAAGAAGAAAGAAACTGCATTAATTGTAGTGCAGACTATTCTTAGCAAAATACGTAGTTAGATTGTATATCTTTGTCAATCATTACCTAATAGGTACGCCAGCAAGTGGGATCTGCCTTCTATGGACGACACTACTGTTTCAAAGGCTAAGATAGTCTGGATATGCTTTATATATTTCTCACTTACCTACTATATTGATAAGTATTTTCTAGAGAGATAAGGGCAAACTGGAAAATCGCTAATACAGTTTGATTTGGACTACTTTGAGGCTGTGTTTAACCTCCTTCAATTGATTTCCTATAATGTTTATGTAGTTAGTATTGAGGGGTGATTATGGTTTAACTAAGGTGCTTCAAGACCCATCAGAATCTCCTTGCCAAAAGCAATTTCAAGCTAGGAAATTACAGCTTCAATTTAAAAGAGTGAAGGAGATCTATTACTTATCAATCTCTAATCGATCTCTCCACATAAGTAGAGAATTTAAGAGTTCTTTTTAGGTACCATATCGAGCTACCATGATGGAGTTGTTTTCATATTTTTTGTTTTTTTGGCTAACTTGTGCCAGAGGTATGGTTTTTTTATATAAAATGGGGTATGCCCCATTGCCACCTTCAAATGAAAGGACCATTTTTGTATATTAATTTTGAGAAAATAAAAAATAACTTATCTTTTAAAAAAATAAAAAGATTAAAAAAATGAAATTGCGGAGTGGATAATAGAGGGGGAGATTTTATGGATGGGAAAGGTTTGAATTTTTGGTGTGTGTGATGATCACCCGTTGGTTTCGCATGTTACGGTTTGTGTGTGATTCAGATAGCTTGACTTGACTTTTTCTCAAGCGACTCATGTCCTCGTCGCACTTATTGTCCTCATTTCCCCCCATACTAATAAATGCAAAGGCATAAATCCATTTAACTAAGGCAACTCAACGTAGATTTCTTTCAAGTTTAAAGTACCTTAAAAATAGTAGTTTTTTTTTTAAGAATAAAAAATTAATAGCTAATGACTTGCACGTGGACTCATGTAGGGTTGTTTGTGCGTTGGGTCGGGCCAAGCTAAGGCAAATCCTTGCCTGGACCGAATTTAGAAACATAGGCATATATCAGTAGAAGATCAACACGGGTCTTGAATAAAAGTCACAGCCCGTCTATTTAGTCAATCAAGTTAGGTCGAACTAATTGTTCGGGCTTTCTAGCAATTCTTTAGAGAAATCATTTCTAAATTACAAGCGCTCTTTTCTGGCTGGGCTTCAGGCTTTCTATCCCTTAATCAACCCGACCCAAAAAGTAAATGACCTATATTTTATATTCAAGCCTAGGCTAAAGAAGCTTGGTCCCAAATTAGTTTTGTACTAACCATGTTGCCTCATCTTACAAGCACCTATGCAAACAAGCGAAATGTGCTCTAAAAATTAAAGTACAAGTTTTTGTGAGAATAGAAGGCTGACCTTGTGGATAAGGTATCTTGGTGTGAGCCCTTTACTCTCTATAATTGTATGTCCTATCTTGGGTCCTGACCAGTGAGCTAACCCAGCAAAAAAAGAAAAAGAAATACTAGTCTATGTCATAGAATTCAAGTACCGTGGGCCCATCAAAGGAATATGTGAAGCGTAAAAAACACGTTTGGCATAAACTCGCCTTCAAGTGCTGCTTTTTTATTTTCTTCCATTTTTTTCCAATGCATGTACAAAATATTTGTTTTTATGCTCAGAGAAATATTTTTTTGTCCCCAAGAAAAAAAAATTCCATCAATCTGTGTAACACTCCCCATCTCATTTTTGAGATTATTAAAGTTCTCTCATTTTGCACCACGAAAAAAGACACTGAGGACAACTTTGCAAGTGGACTAACATGGTAGCAAGTAATTCATTAGTCAACACATATTTCTCACTTCAAATGAATGAATCATCACCATCATAGGATTATCCCATCATAATGGAGTCAGCAAATGAATGAATGAATAAAAGAATCGCATTTGAATATTTGTAAAAGATATTAACAGAGCGAACCTATACAAAATTGATTTTATACGGCAACTTGATTTGCCTCTAGAAAAATTCAGAAGAGTTTACTTGCAAACTCCTCCGAGGTAGAAAAGTCTTCATCGTTATATCTCATTGAAGCAGTAGTAAGATCTCTAAGCTCTTGAATGCTTCTTCCTAGCTCAATTGCCACTTTCATCTCAAACAGCTCTCCATTCTCTCTCTTGTGTAAATCTCTTTCATTGAGATTTGATTCAATCCTCTCTTCCAATAAGCGAAAGAATCCTGCGCTGTTTCGATACATCTCAAAAACCATCCCAACTTGCCCACCATGTTCAAATGTGTTGATGATGCTCGCCAAAGCGCCACCTGCGACTCCAACCAATGCAGCCCATGACCCATGTGATGAAGACCCTGCCAATGCGGTACCTAGAGCTGCAAGACCAGTGAGTAGAGGACCTGATGTAGCTAAGATCCTATTTATTTTGAGAACCAACTTGCTCAATCTCATATAGTCTGCTGTATCCTTTCTCTTCAAGACTCCAAGTACTCCTCTCATTTCCTCTTCAAGATCTTGATACCAACCATTCTTGCCTTTTTGCTTCGAAAGAAGCTGCTGCTGCCGTATTTGCTTTCGCTCCGCAGGCCACCATCTTGTGGGCTCAACTGTAGCTGGGAACTTGTCTAGCATTCCCGGGAGCAGTGGAAGCGGGTAGGCCTTGTCTAGTGCTAGCATCTTCTCCATTGCATCATCCACATCCTTGAGAGTCGGAGTGCCAAGGGTGAGGGAGCTGCGGATTTGCTCGTGGAGCTGGCGGAACAAGCGTGATGCATTCCTTTGCTCTTCTGCAAGTTGGGAGGGCTGAATCTTGTTCACCACCAACAGAAGTCCCGTGGCCGCCGAATACAAGAGTGTTGAGGTAAGCTTCATCACAAACACAAAATTTGTCCCTGTTGGTATCATCGAGAGCCCGGCCATCGTGGCGGCGGTAAGAGTAATGGCATTGATAGAGTTCAAGAGGAGGTTGTTCCAGTTGTTCCTCTGCTCGCCGATGTTGGCGTGCATCTGGACTCTATCGGCAACCGCCTCTGCGATTGCATAGAGCTTGGTTACAGCCATGTCAATGGCATCCTTGTTCTCTGTCGCGGTCCTCATCCCCAAGACTTGAGGATTGGTTATGTGCTTAATTTGGTTTGTCATGATGTCAGGCTCCTCCACGTTCAGAGTTTGTAGTTTTGGGAGTGATAGGTGAAGGTTAGGAAATTTAGGGACGCTGAGAGTCGAAAGAACTCTCTTGTCATAGGAAGATGAAGATGATGTTATGAGATTCAAGGAGGCTTGGAGGGTCGCCATTTCTGCTTCCTCTTTTGGCTTTTGGCTTTGTCTTTAGAGAGAGAGAGAGAGAGAGAGAGAGAGTTGATGGAGAAAATGTGAATTGAGAGAGTTGATGGAGAAAATGTGAATTGATGGTGAGGGAAGAACTCTGGCGTAGCCTATATAGATGGAGGAAAGTTAGACTTTTCGCCGTGCTTGGATTGACCAGACCCGTTCTTTAATGTGATAGTGGGCTGCCAAGCTGACCCGTTCATTCATGAGGCCTTTTATTGACTTTTTAAAAGCATGAGGAGAATCGCTCTGGGTCAACCTACGGCTTAAGAATGCGAATTGGACCCAATCCTAGCGAGAAACGGTCCAAAGTCCTTTCTCAAGAGCTCAGACCCAGTTTGCATCCAGGCAGTTGGTCAGTTGGTGTGTATAATACATGCATAATATATATATATATATGGGGCCTTTTCCTGTGCATACGTCCCTCATGGACTTTTCGTGCACACTCTTTGGTGGGACCCACTGTAGACCCCACCAAAGGATGAGACTTGGAGGGGGTGGGGTTGAAAAGATCTATATGAAAGCACCCTACATATCAAATTTGGTCACAATCACATATCCCTAACCCCTTCATCCATGACTCACAAATTCATTCCGTTTGGATTGGTTTATAGTTGATCCAACGGTCCAATAAATTCGGATCCGACCGAAAGTTGGGGCGAGTTGCTATCATGGAGTCCCATGTGTGTTGCAAGGTTTGGATTGAGTGATAGATAGGCCCCACATAGAGTTCTCACGAAAAAAATGATGAAGGACGGATGCGTATGAAGATTCTCCTATATATATATATATATATCTATTAAAGCAAAGGAAATGGATTCAAGGCAAAAAATTACTTACAAACTTTATATCGAGCTTAACTTTGAGATGGGCTAACCTACACGTCTCCAACACTTCTTCTTTCCAAATTTGCTCCCTAAATCTATCCATTTAAATTTCTTATAATGTTAGAGAATTTAATTCCCTAAATTATAAGGAGCTAAGATTTTTTATTTTAACTTGGGATTTATATTATCCTACATTTATCCTAGTGACATTTGTCCACAACCATATACACCTCCTCTAATAAGAGATTTTCCTAAAATCTCCCCTTCTTTCATTAGCAAGCACGAAGCCACTCCCATGTATACTTCTATTTGTTCTTCCTTAAGAATAGGTCCCATTCTATAGGTAAATCAATTAAATCGCATAAGTTCTCATATATTGCATGGGCTCTTCGAAGTTCTATCTCAATTAATTTTATTAAAAGGAGTTCGTTAGGTTTCTCTCCATATTTGTAAAATACGAGTTAAGTCACTCTGCCCTACCCAAAATCCTTCTAAAACTCTTTATTTAAATCCAAAAGATTTTTTTTATTTATAGAAACACCTTCCGAAAATATTAATGAGATGCCAACATAGGATTATATATTGCATAATCAGGCCTAGGGTTGAGTACTACCAAACCACTATATCATCAACAAACTGAGTATGCCTACCTATTTTAGGAGCAACCGGCATTACTGTCTCTACTCACACGATGCACTTGAAAGCTGTTAAAACAATTTAATAAAACTTTGATCTCTTTAAACAAAAGACCATATCTTGAAAGATTTGGAGAGGAGAACTTTTACACATCAACCTTCCACATGGAATCTCCTTCTTCGAGGATAATATCTCTCACCCCAATATTACAAATCATTTGAAACTCTCGTAGCATTGCTAGGGCTTCAATGTCATCGGCTCCTTCCATCTCATTTTTTAGTTTGCTCATGGCTAGAGCCACATTACCCATCTCATCTTTAATAATAACATTTACACTCGCCTTCTTGATTTTGTCATACAATGCACCATCTACATTAAGCTTGTGTATACCCACTGGTGGGCATCCAATCTAGAGTGTTCTCTTTTTTTACGACTAAGCTAACACAAGATTCTAATGTAAATCTATAAACTATGGGTTGGGCCATTAGGCTCTAAACGTAGGGGTGTTACTCACTTGAAAGAGTCATTTTCTTCCTTTGTTGAGTTGGTGCCTTGGGTATAATATTTTTATTTATAAATTAGCTCTCTTTGCATTATGGTTTTTTTAATAATTTGCTATTTTTTATTACTTATATGTTGATACATAACATAAATATTATAATGATAGACAATATATTTTTTAATTTTATATTTTACTAATAATATTTCAAAAAGTCTTAAATCATTATATATTTTCAATTTTGATCCCAGCTTAGCAGGGAGCATTGTTGCTTGTACATTCCGATCCTAAAATTTTCTAATCATTCCTAAAAAGGTGATTTAATATATACATGTGTACGGGTTCATCTTACAAGTTGGATCCATGAATCATGGAGGATAGTTTGCTGGAAAGGTGTTATGGTGGATTAGATTTTGGGGGAAAAAAAATATGACAACCATTAATTTTAGGGTTCATAAAGTTGAACAATTTCTTAAATTACATTATTAATGAGATTTAATTAAATAATAGTATAATTGAGATAATGTCAAGTTAAGATGAGTGTCAATGTATAATGATTAATAAGTATGGGGTTCAATTGATGAAAGGTGGGCCCCACATGATGCGAAATTGTTATCTTCCATGGATGCCAGAAGAGATGCCTGTCAATAGCATATTGCAAACTTGATATATAGCAAATTTAACACCATATGGGACCAAGTATCATTGATCCAGGGAGGCAAAAGAGATTTCTTTACTTCTATCGATCATTTTTCTAATTGTACTTATGTTTACTTATTAAGAAATGATGATGATCAGAGGAGAAAATTTTAATCTATAAAGTTTAGAGTAGAAAGCATATTGAACACTTACATAACTTTAAAAACCCTTAGATCTGTTTAGAAGTAGTCCGTATACTTCACAGAAATTTTCAAATTTTTGTGAATTAGTTGGAATAATTCATGAAGTTACTATCCTCTACGTTTCCCAATATAGTGGAACACCAGAACATAAGAAAAGAACCCTTGTGCATGTTGGATTTCCTTCCCAAGTGTCACTTCTAGATATTTAGGATAGAGATGTGTGGGACTCCGACAAAAATATGAAATTAGGCCCTAACAAAATTTTTTCAAAGCATTTAGTCTTTATTTTTGAGTGAAAAACGAAACAATTTGACTGCATTGAGCTACTCGTCATGAGTGATACTTTAAACTTTGAAAACCTAATAATTAACCCTAAGAATTTGTGTGGAGCTACAATGTCAACACCACTCAACCAACAAAACAACACCACTTAACCGAAAGAGTGTTAACAAAGGCTGGGGAATTTGCTAGGTTAGCCTATTTGGCTAGGAGTGAATATCATCAACCTAGAGGCACTGAGATTGATCCTTATGCGTGTTTATGAAATCGATGTACCAATTGTTAGATTTACCATAATCACAAGATCAACTTTAACGGATCAGATTTGAATAATACAATATAAAAACTATACGCATACCTGGCTTCATTATATGTTGATCGTATAGAGAAGAATAAGCTATTTGCGTGCGGGGTTTACAACTCACTTCTACTTCACCTTGATACATGCAAATGATGAGAGAACCAAGCAATAATCTCTTAAATGAAGCAAGTTACCCTAGACCCATATATTTATAGATCTCTATAACAGTTCCCTTCTCATCATGGAACTCTTAAGTTGATAAGAATTAGCCCTCTTATTAGTAATTTAGGTAGGAAGTAATTATTAGTTTACAAGTCCAATAGGATTTCCAAATACCAAAATAAGAGGAGTCTTTAATTGCTTTGGACTCCAGGCATGTGACCCATGCATGGACATGTGGTCAAGTGGACAACACATCTAATGCTAACACCAACACCACTAACCTTGAGCCTATTGGCAACATAAGCATAGACCCATATTTAACATAATACAAGTGTAAATATTTTGTAAATGGGCCAAGTTTGCACCTACTTTTAGGTTCATAACTAGATGGAGCTTAATAGGACGTCTAATAAAACTGGGCATTGACTTGGCAATTTTGACCTGGCCTAAACTGGCCCATGATGCCCTTAGCCCCAACGATGAGCTAGTTCATTCACGGCCTTCCTTGCATCCTACATTTATTTTACTATATATAACTAGCAACCAAGGCCCGTGGTAAGCCCGGGCTAAGATTAAGATTTTAAAAAAAATCTTGGAAAAAAAGATAACTAAAAGATATAATAAATTAATTGATATTTAAACACTTATACAAGGGATATATCTCAATTACCGTGCTAAGACTAGGCATTATAAAATCAATTATATCTCAAATGTTTTATTATTATTCAACAAAGTAATGATATTTCTAAAGACAATGGGTACATCTTTATTTGCACAAATCTACAATGACACTATATAAAAGGAATATTTTAATTGAATTTACTCGATGCAAAAGATTAATATTTATTTGTAATTTGTAAATATAGATGTGCCATATGTCTCTATGACTTCATTACTTGTGTTCAACAGTAATAAAATTTTTGAGATGTACATACATATTATTTTTACATTTTATCAAAAGAATAAAAAAGTTATAGTGGATGTCCTATTCAATAAAAGAAAATTAATACTTAGAGAGGATTTTAGGCTTAAAAAAAATTAAAAGAATGAAAACTTAAGAAAGGCAAACTTGAAACAAATATACCAAATATAAAATACTAAGTAATATTTATTTATAATTTTACAAAGTTAAACCAAATTCAAACCATTTGTTATCTAAAAAGGAAATTTTTCATTGTTTTTCAATACATAAATAAAATTAGGATCCATTAACAATGTGAGAATTAATTGACAATACATCATTTTGAGCACTATGCCTGTCAAGCTACATATATATGTATAAAATGAAAATTCTTAGTGCTAAAACATAGATAAAAATTAAAAAGATTAAAGACCGAAAATGAGAAGAAATATCTTGAACAGGATATGATCATTTGATCCTTCTCCATCATTTTTCACTGCACGAACAAAATAGGATTTTGATAAAGAACACAACAATTAGTGGGTTATGATAAAAATGTGAGAAAATCTAGGTAGAAAATTATTAGTTGTACAACAAAAGAAACAAAAGTCTTAAATTAAAAGAGATAAGGTAATAAATAATAAACTAATCACATGACTCCACACCACTACCTCTACCACTACCACTACCACTACTAACAAATCTACTAAAATTTATCCTACCCAGCACAAAAAGTAAAAAATTATATTATATTAATTGATTTTAGAGGTGCCTATTTTACAAAAATACAATAGTTCAATCCCTTTATTTTCACCATCAAAGGGTGCCCATAAAAAAATGTAATAAAAATAAAGTTGCATCATGGAGAGGTTGCTTGCGCCATTTATATCCTTCCATTTTTAAAGCCTGAGTTCAGAAAAAAAAAAAGAAAAAGAAAGAAATAAATAGCTACAAGAAAGAAAGATATGCACATCAAATTACTTTTTATCTTTTAATTAAGAGATTTAGCATCTACACGACACAAGACACAATCAAAGAAGCATACAAACAATTCAGAACAATCATATGAAAGTGCTCAAATCCAAACTTTACCATTTCTCAATCAAAACATTACACTGCCTAAAATAAATAGATAAAAAGTTTGATGCAAAATCATTATATGTATCTTTAGATTCTCATGATAAAAAATAAAAAATAAAAAAGACTCGGATAAGAAGAGATACAGCTTATGCCATACCGACATTCAAAAGGGCATAAAGAATATCTGCTCGCTGCCAACCTCTGAAAATTCAAGTGCCAGTCCAATGACTTGGATATTAGAATGGTAGAGATAAGATATTGCTAACATTAAAATTTTAAAAATAGGTTGATAAGATTTTAAAAAGATTTGGAGAGGAGATTTAAAAATGAGAGATTTGACGAGGAGAAAGGTTTGAGAGTGGTTATGTTTGGAATAACCGAATATATATTAGGTTTGATCTAATGAAAATCTAATTTGAGTTTTGGAAGGTCTAACCCAAGCACGATATAGATTCATTATAGGAATAAAGTATTTTTTCTTTTGGTAAAACACCAATCCAGAATTTAATTATTTCTTTAAAAAAGAAGCCAAATCTAACTTTTGATTATAGGTGGGTGAGGAAAAAGAAATCCCAAATTTTAGATAATAGGTGGGTAAGAAGAGTGTTTAAAAGAGATGGATGGCTCAAGACACTCATTTCATGAAGGTGGATTTAGTTGACATTGAAAATTTGAATTTAAATTGAGAGAAAATGTGCTAAAAGATTTGGATGGTCCAAGACTCACTCCTTGATGGTAGATTAGTTGGCATTAAAGTTTTAAAGTTAAATTTATGTTCTCTTAATGGCAATATAGAATTTTAGGTGGGTACATATAATAGTTTAACAGAGTGATTTTAGGGGATGGAAATTAATATATGGTTAAGGTAGCAATAAATAGATATGAGTTGTCTTAGGGGAGGAATTTATGAAGAATTACCCATATTCGACGTGCAATGTTTTAAATTGCATAATTAGCCAAAAGGATTAGTTGGATAGAGGGATAAAAACAAAGAGAATCCAAATAAAATTGAAGAGTATGGATCATCCACATAGGTTTCCATAGTAGCACCAGCCCATGTTGCAGAATTCAAGTGAATAGAACTATGATGAGGGGTTGTGATCAACAATGATCAACGATGATGTCCGACTCATGCGTAGAAACTATAAGTAGCATCAAAATGAAATGTCTTCATCGATGGATGAAAGAATTCAGAACAATTTTGATTGTGTATAAAAAAGAACTTCACATTCACGTGGATACTGATCTATAGTATTCAACAATGCTACCATTAGATAAAAACAGAGGTATGGTAGAACCAAAGAGAAAAATAAGTAAGAACGAGAAAAGTTAAGCATTTATACTGCCAGCCTTAGTGTAGTTGTAGGGCAGGAGTACCAACTTGGCCTGTGAGATAGTAGAAGATGCTAGGAAAGGTGAAGGGTGGAGATGATAGTGAAGGACGATAGTGGCTGGGTGATGCTTGAAGTAGTAGGATTTTGATTTGTAGAATATGATAAAAATTGGTTGGAAAAATAGAATCGTGATTCGATGAGTGTGATGGTAGATTTGTAGGACGAAACAACAGTAAGTGGTTGATTAGAATTGATTAAGACAAATCGTGCATAGGGAGAAATTTTAGGGAAAACAAATGGAATAAGATAAAAACTCTAGCAAAAAAGAAAGATTTCAGGGGACAAGAATGGATGTGATTAGATATTAGAGGAAAAATCAATTGGAGATTTTAGAGGATAAAGAGAGAGTTTTTAGGATATCCAATTTTAATAAAAATTAATTGCCCAAAAGATAAGAGAGAATAACTATATCAAAGAAAGAAGTATATATTAGGAAGAGACATTTTAGGGATTGGCCTTGGTTTTTAAATTTAACTCTGTGGTAAAGGGAGAGATTTTAGGAAAACTTAATGCCACATGTAATTTTGTGATTTATTTTTTAAACACTGACGTGGAGCTCTAGAAAAAATAAAAATAAGGAGTGCTGAAGGGACACCCTCCAGAGGCATCCATTCTTAAAGCTTTAAACTATATACTAGCGCTTAAGGGTCTGCACCCAAGGCGAGCCTTATTTAATAACTATATTATTTGTAAATAAGAATATTTATAAATATTTAAATGAATTTTAATTTAATATTAACCTTAAATTCATTTTACAATCATAATCTTAAATATTTTAGTGCACTCTTAAAAAGTAAATGTCATATTAGTAAAACTAAATAAAAATGAAAACAATGTACTTGTGGAATTTCATTAGAATATTAATAAAAGAAATTATTTTTCTTTAATCTGTAAAATCAAGTTAAGAGAAAAAAATATTATATGGTAATATAAATTAGATGGAATACTCCACTATACAAAGAATCATCAATTCAACCAATCATATCATTGTGAAAACTTTGAATTTGGTGAAAAGAAGCCTGTAATTAAGATTATCAAAAAATTTAGGCTTCTCGCTTGTTCGTTTGCGTATAACTCAAAGAAAGAAAATAAAATAAAAATAAAAAGAGAAATTTTGACTAAATGTAACATAACCTAAGATGATCTCCGATTGAGTAGTGGACATTAAAATATGAGATACACTTTCAATCTCTATATTAGTAGAAAAAAAATTGTATTAGTCCTACACAAAGCATAAAACACCATTTACATTACCATAGAAATTCTAACATGAATGACACATTTAGTTAATATGTATTAGCATATTAAAATTGAAACCTATTAAAAATGTAATGATCATAGCCTCGAGAGATATAGAGAGAAGGGAGAAATTAAATAATTAACAGGAAAAAATAGTATAACTATCTTTTTAACGTTTAAGATAACAATATATATATATATATAGACCATCAGAACTTTTGGTGTCTAAAGAGAGTAGAACTACTTACTTTCAGTGGTGAGTTGTTTGATGGTGTCTCCATTCATATACCATACTTCATATTCTCATGTAAAACCTATAGGCCGATCAACTGGTTGCTCTCTGTTTTTTTTTTCCTCCTCCTATTGTTACATAGAAAAATTGAATTTCAACACTCACCCATTCATGACAAGTGGAGTCAAAATAAGAATGAATATAATTATCCACCTTCCAAAGGTTTTATCAATCTAACAAGATATGTTGTGTATAAAATTGAAAGATTTTAAGATAAGAGATTGATTAGTTTATATAAAATTTAAGCTTTAGTAAGAGTATTAATCCAAATTTAAAATTGCTATGTTAGGGCTAATCTAAATTATTGGTTGTTCTAAGTTTTAAGGGACATAATTTAGAATGAGAGAGATTTTATAAATCTTATCTCCTAGTAGTGCCATTCTAAGTCATTAATTTGGGAAAGATCTAGCAATTTTAGGGATTGAGCATTAACTTATGCGAGCGGGGCCCATATATAAACTTTGAATTGGGCTGAGATTTAGTAGTAGAAAGCTCAAGCCCGATTTAGTCCAAGTGAGAGACATTAAGAAATCTCTCACATAGAAACAAACAACCTAACCAAAAAATATTTTCATTTTTTTTAGATATAATAAATTATAGCTAAAGTTTAAACTATTTTAGGTAGGCTGGGCTCAGGGTAGATACTTATGGCCCGCGTTAGACTGTCTCCAGGCTCGGGCCTATTGATCAAAATCTAGGCTAGGCTTGGACATTACTTGACCCGGCCCGGATCGTCCTAGCCCCATGAACATCTGTGACCAATTTAGACCCTATTGTGATTTATTTTAATAGAAAACCATATCAACCCACAAATTGCCACTTAGATAGTGGGATTTAATGGCATGTAAAATAAGATAAAGGTAATTTGCCTAATTGATATGATGAGTGGTATGAAAATTCGTTTGAGATGTATGAGAACCATTCATTTTAACTATATGGTATTCTTTAAGATTAAATATGATATAAATATCAATAGTAGATTATAATGAAATTGCATGCAAAGGATTGCATTGAAATTTTTAAGGTAGCGTATTATTTAAATAAGAAAGATTTAGATTGATTTTAGAAAGGAAGAGATAATGATAGGAATAAGCATTATGCTAATTTTTAAAAGATTAAATGTAAAGAGAGAGATTTCAGGGGAAGAAAATGAGAGAGAATTTTAGGACTTTAATTGGAGTGTGCCACGTGTCGCTCTCCCTTAAAGAAGAAGAGCCACATGTCGCTGTCTCACTAAAAGGGGTATTATAGTGGGCCTAACTTCTTGGAAATTATTTAAGATAACTTACACATGAAAAGCTCCTCTGTATTAGACTTTAAGATCTTGACCTATATTGACATTTCCAATTTTAATAAGAGGATTTGAAACTAGTTCTAGGACATGTTTTGATTGAAGGATTAATATCCAGTTCCAAAATCGGTTCTGATTTTTTTTCTTAAAATAATGATAAAATTCAACTTCTAACAATATGCCAAATCTATTATTTTCATGATTAAACATAAAAATATTCAATTAAAATTGATTTTGAGTTACAGTTTGAGACATAAAAGATTTGTGTGTCGTGTCGCAGGTCTATGGATATGAACTTGTATGGATCTAAGAATAAACTCATATGTCAATTGGAACCTTAAACCCAAATTTTCAATTGAAACCTATTTTTGGGTTTCTAATGTAGATTTTAGGGATTGAAGCTCTAGATGATCTAATATTGGATATCCACTTGCATCTTTTAGCGGCAACATGTAGTAATAGAATGTGGGCTAGTTTTATAAATAAAAGTTGCCATGTTATGTGGGCTAGGTTTTAGGCCTGAGTTGCTATGTTTGCACTCACTATGAATTCTTTGCAGCCCATTCTATTAGGACCAATATATGCAAACTCTAACTTCATTAATGTTACCAATCCACACTCTAATTAGTTTAGCGGTGATTACTCCTTGGGAATCAGAATATTTAATAATTTTCAAGTCATCATTTTACAACAAACCTTTTTACCATCAGGCCCACTCATTGTAAATTATGACATTCCTAAAAGTTAGGTGACTTTTGGACAATGTTTTGATATGGAATGATACTCAATAATCTTGTATGATTTTGTAGGCTTGTTAATTTAATTTATTGGAAAATCTTTATAATGATGACGATATCATTTTGTGGCCCACCTTATCTTATCATGAAATCACTTTATGGCCCCAATTACCACATTAACATATAATTCCACTTTTCATGCATAAAATTTAATTATTCTACAACAACTACTCTGGGGTTTGGATTATATATTTCTAAAACATATTTGATCTATGATGATAATTATGATGATGCTCAAGTGAGGCCTGCTAATGCTATGTCCACATCAAGATTTGGTAATATCTAGATCCAATCATTAATATACCTTGACATGGATCAGCGTAGGCAAATATATATTAAAACCAAATTAGAGAGGGAGGGATTTTATATAACACTAAGGAGATATTTTAGGAAAATTAAGAAATTTTAGAGATTTAGTATAAATAGAGTTACGCTAATATGGATGAAATTCTTAAATTGTGTCATGTGTCGCTTTTTCATAAAGAGAATTGTCTCACGTGTTGTCTTCCCGCAAAATGAGGTTTTGTTATAATTTATAAAATAAATGATTTAGGCACAGATAAGCCAAAACTGGGGTCCAGCCCACACCATCCGCTACATGAATTCATGATTAAAAACCTTGACCCACATCCAAGCTCGAACAAAGGGTCGGATCAGGCAGAGATAAAGGATACAAACACTCATATAATCTCAATTCCATTACATAGATGATAATGTAATATTCCAACATAAACTCAATGAATATACATAGTAATACATATTTTAATTCCGTGGGCCTATGGCATCGGGTCCTGAATCGTTGGTTACGAAATCCATGGACTTCAACCAGGACCCAAATGTTCTTCAAGGTTCATTTCAGTAGATCAAAATCCCAGACCCTAAAATAAAATAAGGGTGGGTCCAAATTTTCAGGGTTCGTTCTCAATATTTATAATCAAACCACTCCCGATTAGTGATTACCCTACAAATATTCAAAAATTTGGCGGTTTGTAGAAAAGGGGGAAACCGAGCCCTTCACTTCCCTCTGATGCTGTGATGGCTCACACCTTCGATCCGGTAACCCCCAGTTTCTCGTAGTCTCATCTGATCCATCTGACTTTGGTAACTCTCTGATTCTTTCTCACCCTTCCTTCTATTTTCTCTTCATGTTTTAGGATCTTATTCAAGCCATTTTCAATCGCGTTTGGGCCCCAAAAACCCTAGGTAAACTTCTTCTTCTTCTCTATGATTACGCTGTTTAATCTCTTAGCGTTTATGTTTTGCTTCGAGCAGAAGCTGGTGAGAAAATGGAAGGCACCGAGGATTTGGAAATCAAGGTATGACTTTGACAAGTTTCGCTCGTCTTCGATTTCTACCTTTAGGACGCGTTTGTGCACTCCGGAAAACTTTCCATCGAAAATGGAAATGGTTTTTGATGGGAATATGATTTTGCTTCACTTGTTGTTAACATTTTCTGCAGTTTCCATTTTCCAGCATGCGTTTTTCTTAATTTTTGCAGAAAGCATCCAAATGTAGAAAACTCTTTTCTAAAGTATTGCATAGGAGGCCGAAGCGCATTTCACTTTGGAAAATGTTTCCGCAGAAAAAAAGAATCCAAACTGAAAAACTGTAGAAAATGAAATCATGGGGAATGTTTATCTTGTTTATTTTCTGTGAAAAATGAAAATGACTTTGCTTGGAGAATGAATATCTATTGTTCTGTCTTTGCGTGTTCCGTGGTTTTCATTTTTTCTGTGGCAAAACATTTTCTGGAAAGAAGATTTGGATCAAGAGACAGAAATGCATTTTGTGTAGGGAACATGTTTCTCCATGGAATATGTTGTGCACAAAGCTGACTCGCTTAGATACTTATCTGGTGTGATGATTCTGTTTATTGTTTAATCCACCATGCATTAATATAATTATCTTGTAAATTTGTGGGATTTGGAGAGTAATATCTCTGTTCATCTGCTTCAGCATGTGTAGCCACTGTGCAAGAATATAATTATTTTGTATGTTCATGGAATTGGAGAGTAATATCTTTCTTTATCTGCTTCTGTTTATGTATAATAACCATGCATGTTCTGGGACCTCTGGTCGTTGTCTTATTCTTGCAATTTGATAGCATGGATTTGAATATTTAAAAGATATTTTTTTAAAAATTTTGTTTTTTTGCATTCTGATGCTTGGGTGGTAAACAAAGCAGCAGACTGTTTACTTGAATACAGAAGACAATTCAGCAAACTGAAGCTGGGTCTAATCCGATTATAGTGATCACTCTTCATGCTTATTGAGGATAAAGGTCTTATCTATCCCACAGTAACCGGAACCTCATATCCACAGGCCTTAAGAAATTGGGCTTTATTGGACCCATTATTTATTCTTCTAGTTATGGATACCAGCAATATAATGTAGCACATATTTACCGAGTAAGGATCAGGCTGGACTTACAATAACAAAATTCTAAAAATAACTGAGAAAAGAAAAAAAAAACAAAAAGAAAAAAAAAAAGAAGAGATTAACCTTTTTACCTACTACCTTTTTTTCTTTGAAAATATTAGTTGGGTTGGCTGAACAACTAGACAGGATCTGGAGAGATTTCCTATGGGAAGGAAAGGAGGGAAAAGGAAGGTTTATCTAGTAAAATGGGAAGAAGTAACAAAGAATAAGAAAGGAGATCTAGCTTGCTTCTGGCAGTTCTCTTTTCGGCTACTAGATCATGGCAATTGGAATATTGAAGCTTTTGGAATATTGAAGTTTTCTTAAATGGATAGGCCAATGTAGCTTGCTGAATATCCAGATTGATGGGAGGCTTGGCATGTTTCAGTTTAATGAAAGCTGTCTTAACTTCTTTCAGGTTGAAGGTCTGCTTTCACTGAGGGTATGTTGAGCCCTATTACATTCCAGAATAAGATCTTCATTAGGAGATCTAGAAGTTGGGGATTAATCCCCTTATAACTTGAGCTTTTTGAGAATTGCTCATATTGCCATTTCAACTTGAACTTGATCATCCTGGGGTTGAATCAGCTGATCATTTTAGAAATGAAGGTGCTGACTGCTTTACTCTGTTTCAGCTTGCTGACTGAGTTTTGCTGCTGTAACTACATGATTATGGTTGCTTTCTAACTGCAGAACAGGCTGCCGGCTGTTAGAGGGAAAACTGCATATGACAGCTTTGCTGGATCCTGACTTCAACTGCACATTCTGGTTGTTTTAGCAAGCTGAAATAGCATTATGGGCATTTATCTTTGCTGTCATTAACCAAATGATGGACCAGGTCTTCAATTTCCAGCTCCCCATCTAAAGAGATATCTGAATTCCCTTTGTCCTTTGTGTCAAAGTTTTAAAGAGAGTGTGAATCAGCTTTCCAGATTTCATATGGAGCATGTGGTTGACCTTCTTTAGTTATGTGGATAGTTGTTGTGTTTGGGGCTGAGGAGGTTATTGGCTCTTGAGGATCTTGTGCCCTCCATAAAAGGGGTCGATGTGGAAAACAATCCACATAACTAGTGGCGGACCTAGGATTTTTTTATTAAGGGCATAGACCCTAATTGGTAGTTTGGTTTTGGGGGCAAACTAAAGATTTTCATGTGGATTTTTAAGGGTGGACTAATGATTTTTAATGGATTCTTGTAAGGTAACCAAGAATTTTCATATAGGTTATAAAGGTGCACCCGCACCCACATACCTATATTTGGGTCCGCCCGTGCACATAATGTCAATGATGCAGCGAGAGAAAAGCTGTGGCCAGTGGGAATTGGTGGTGTGCTTCAAAATGGTGAGGGTGAGGTCTTATTGAAGTTTTATAAGTTTGTGGATGTATGTGACTCTAATGGAGTGGAGGTGTTGGTGATTTTGAGGGCTCTTTGGTGCTTTTTAAGATATCTCAATGGTTCCGTCATTATTGAGAGTGATTCTTCTAATGCTGTGGCTTGGGTGTCTAATCGCAAAGCGAACCTTGAAAGTTCCAATTCCTTTTTAATAAAATCTGATTCTTATCTTCTAACTTGGATGTTGTCTTCCATCATGGTCTTAGCTTGGACAACCCTATGGCCGATGCTTTTGCCGCACAAGGTTGAGATAAGTGTTCCTTCAGTGGGTGTTATTTTGTGAGCATCTTGTGAGTGGGCACATTGCTCTTGTGTCTCTCTTTAGGGTTCTCCCTTGTTTTTCCCTTTCTTTCCTTTCCTTCTCTTTCTTCTTGTATTATCTCCTTCTTTTAATGGAAGTTTCTGTCACTGATTTAAAAAAAAAAAAAAAGACTGGATGGAAACAAAGAAAAGGAAGTGGTTTTTAAAACAAAGAGAGATTGTTTGAAGACATTTTTGATCAAGCAGAGTAATGAGTATTGCTCTATGGTCAAAGTGAAGGGTGATTTTGAAGTTATTATTTTTATTTTATTTTTTGATGTACGGTAATGTCGAAAACATTTCTACTACTGATTTTACATGTAAGTGGAGGTAATCCTTGGGGTAATGTTAAAAGAACAATTTTGGAAGTGGACATTTACATTGCAAGGCTTTTGGTAATTTTTAATGTGCATGGAGCAGCTAGGGTTACAGTGAAATTGACAAGTGTAGGGATTGTCTTGCATGAAGACAATAGTGTAATGTGATCATCTTCCCTCAGTCTAATGTTTATAAAGGGCTCCAATGTAGTAGATATTTTAGTAATCCGGGAAACGATCAAGATCTTTGATGTGCATTTTTCGAGTCCTTTGATTGTGGAAGAGACTTTAAGAAAGCAATTGGGTGGATGAATGATGCATGATCAGCTCCATAGAAGATGTTAACTATTATTATGGAAATAAAAGATTTGTGGGGATCTTGACAGACAGGGATTTAGTGTATTCGACAGGGTGCAAATTAAGAAGGTGATAGTCTCATAGTCTTTCAAAATATGGAGTTGACATGGAGTCCTACCTTTTGTTGTACTTGTTATGTGGATATGTTTACGGGGGATACATTCTAGAAAGTTCTACATAACAATGAGACTGGTACTATATTTTCATGTGTTTTCCTAGTAATAAAATTATTATTACTGGTAGACCAAAATTACAAATAATCTTAACTAATCGAAACTAATGTTTATGAGGGTGTACATGTTGAGAATCAAGAGTCAACGTTTCCTTTTGGACTATGCAAAATGTTTTCATCTTTACAGCTAACATTTCTGACTTGTGACATGGATAAGAGTTCCTTAAAAGGAAAGTGGAGGACACCACTAGCTGCTACTTCTTAACTTAAAAAATTTTTCTGAAAAGTTCCTTAAAAGAAAGTGAAAATAACCACTGGCTGCTACCCCCTTATGTTAAAAGAATTTTTTCTGCTTCTTCTGCTTCTTTTAAATGCCTCACCAAAAAAAAAAAAAAAAGAATTAACTTTATAAATATTAAATGTGGCAAAAATGATAATTCAAATTTCAATGCCGAGCCTCGATATAGAAAGACATAGTGCTCAGGTAAAAAATATTTAATGGGGCTGCAAAGCTCCATATTCTGATTTCTTGATGTCTAATCCATTGATATCTAAAAAATCTATATTTTGCTTGGGCCAAGAGGTGTCTCCATGAACTTCTCTCTGTTCCAATCTTAAGAGTGGTGTTCAGTGCCTACCTCTTGATCCTCCTCTTCTGTTTTGGGTGTAGCTATTTTTAAGTCTGACCTTTTTTGCTCTCTCTGTTATGGTATTCTTTTCCACTTTTTTGGCTCTTTGGAGCATGTATAGCTGCTTCCATGTAGTTTTGGGGGTCTTTCCTTTTGTCTCTTTTCTCTTAGTATATTCATTTGCCTTTAGAAAAAAAAATCCATTGATAACTGTGTCTCAAGTTAACCTAAAGTATTTAGCATTTGCATGCTCTAGAAATTCAATGTCCCTAAATAAATTCAACTTGATACTTCATATTGATTCCATCATTTTGAAAGTGTCATTTGTGAGTCTGTAAAGTTTTATTTCTTAAGTACTGTACAAACTTCCTAGACATTCCATCAAATTCTTCATTTGAGTTATTTTTTATTCTGTAATGGATAGCAAGAAGCTGGTACTTCAAAGAAAAACCGACCGACTACAGGTACTTCCCAACTTAGTGTTTTTATTAATTATTATTTACTTCTTTTATTACTATTTTTTTTTTCAAAGAACTTCAAATTCTTAACAGCATGGATATATTCCAATGCAACTTAGGCTCTTAAGTCAAGCCCAATTATCAGTGATCCCTGCCAGGCCAGGCCAAACCGAGGCCAGAACACTGCATGCCTGGATGTACCCAGAAAGGCTCCAAAAGGAGACCAGATGAACCAGCTTAGCCCCAAGAAGCCCTGCCAAGGGTCCCTCAATCCAGTTAATTGCAATACCATCTTAATTAGACTTTCTTTACTTGATTCTACTTTTGAGTCTGTGTAGGTAGAACATATAGGATTGCAGGATTAAGAGTTTAAAGTCTAGTTAAGGCAGAAGTATTAGGTTAATCAAACTAGGACTTTTATGACAGGGTTTTATGGATAAGGTTGGCTGGCTGCATTTTATAAAGGAAACTGCAAACTTTTTCAATAAAGTTCTAGAATTTCCCAAGTTCTGAGTTAGTTTTCTCTCCATTAAAGTGTGTTTCTTTATTGAGTTCAAACCTCTAGTTTTCTATTTTTCTTTTCATTTTTATTTTGCAACTCCAATGCCTATTTTCTGCTGATCGACTGGCTTTCCCTCCTGTCTGAAAATTGTTGGTGCTGTGTCATACATCTGAAGGGACTCTGACAATGTAACCTGAAAGTGCGAGAGCAGTTTGTGCAAAAAGCAAATTCAGATTCAGCAACTTCTGTGAAGAGAATTTGTGTCATTACAATTACTGAATCGTGGACTGATCACAATTGAGTTCCAGTTTTCTCATCTTGTTCAATGATTATCATTCTGTTTATCCATACTTCAGGCCTATCATTATAAGCTGTTCACTGTCAAAGTGGAGGTAGCCTGAGACTCCATTTTGCTGTCATGAAGTTTTAGTGATACTTCAACCTCTTCTGAATTTCTGCAGTCCTATCCGATATTTCATTATTCCTTTTTTCCCTGTGGATGCAGCTAAGTCAAATGCTCTGAAGCTGAGCTGCGAACTTCTACGGTTATTTGTCACAGGTGTGCTTGTTCCCACATGATTAAATGTTTCCAATGTAACGATTTGGTTCCTGTCTACTGTCAACTTCTATTTAATTGAATTTGGTATTTGCTTGATGTAGAGGCTGTGCAGCGTGCTGCTATAATTGCTGAAGCAGAGGGATCAGGTAAAATAGAAGGGACTCATTTGGAGAGGATACTTCCACAACTTCTACTGGACTTTTAAGGTGCATGATTATGTTTTAATGGAATTTTTTTGGGAATATAGTGTGTGGCTTCAGATTGTGAAATTGTAGAGTGTGTTAATTGTTTAAGAAACTGAATGCATTATGTTCTTCTGATATTTAACCAAAACTGCCATGTAAAGGGTTCATAGAAATCATGTTTGGGTGGTCTGCTGTAGAGAATTTCGTGGTGAAGGGTGCATTGTTAGGAATATGATTGCATTTTTTCTTTGAGCTATTCTGCACATCTCTGCAACTCTGGCGATCTAGCAGACTTTGACTGTGCAGCTTTGAGGTGAATTGGTCTTTTTTCTGTTAGTCCAAGCATAGTGCATGTGATTCAAATTTACAGAATGTTCCCTTTCAGGAAGAGTAAAATTTTGGATTTTGAAAAATGAGGCTTCCAATCTTTGATTTGAGAGCCACTGTTAATTCTAGTGAGATGTGTAAGCCTGTAAGGGTTCACCTGGAGATTAAATGAACAAGTTTCCTTTCGTAGTTACAATCTCCTCTGGCCGGGATTATGTTTGGACAAGTTTATGCGGCAACATTTCTGCAGAAAATAGAAAGCTTTTCATGAATATGTGAAAATCCAGTGTTATGAGTAAAATTTCTGTGGGTATGTCGTAGAAAAGTGCCAGTAAAAATTCTCACTTTTGATGATGTTGAATTGTGATAATTTGTGGATTTGTATTCTGTGCCCTCTGCATCTCTTATTCTATGTTTTTTTTCCTTAAGGATTGTTTTGACCAGGGATCAAGTTTGGGCAAACGTTATAGTCTCTCAGACCTGCCCTGGAAAATCCAATTCAGGTGGAACCTTGGAAAGATTCCCTCAAATCTTGGCCCAAGAGGCCCTTCAGTTGATGTGAGCAAATGTGATATGCAGTTTGACTTTTAGGCCACCAACGATCATCCTCAGAACCATGGTCATCACCATTAATAGTTCGTAAATAAAATATAAACAGAAACGTATCTGTTACATAATCCTATGCATGTCATATGAAAAGGTTATTTCTGTGTGTTTATGGTTGGAGCTTTTGAATGTACAATGCCTCTTTCTTCAACCATTTCACTTGGTTCCTATCCCATGCTAAACAAGAAAAATGGAGTGCTTGGTCTTGTCTAATCCTGTTTACGTGGAAAAACCAGTCCATCTAATTTTGGGCTTCAATTTGGACCTGTACTATTCTGGTGGGTCTTCATGCCAATTCCATGCCCAAGCCTGGGCCTTGCAAAGTGCATCCTAGAGCCTGGGCCTGCCTAGTTTTCGTTGTTTTTACCGTCTTCTTAGAGTGAGGACTTTACCTATTTCAATTTGGGTGACAATCCCACACTAAAATACGCAAACGGCCCACCATGACAATAATGGGCAGGGCCCAACCTGCACTAAATTCGATTTTGGATTCTGGTTCATGCACAGGGAGCAGAATACCTGATCCCACCTTTCATTTATCTGTATCAAATACCTTCATATTAGTATATTTATTTATGTATCTTTATCAAAAGTGATTGGGCCTCAATTTAAACATTGAAGGAATGCGTACAGTCTTGTTACCAGGACCTGACTTGGGTTTGTCCACCGTTACTGAGTCCGGTCCAATTCTGGACAAACCATGGACCCAAGACTAAATTCCAAAACCCGAACCGGAAACCCATTTAGAATTTTCGGTTTAGGGTTAGGGGTTTGGAACTGGGTGAGTGCCTATATAACGCTTGTTTTTATCCTCTCTGCAAACTCATCGCTTTTGCAAGGCGTTGCGTTTGTGGGTTCTCTACCATTAGACGCGTCAACGAAAGCGTAAATCAACGATATATACTCGGCACAAATGCAGACCCTCCAACGGTGGTTTCATCTTCTATCTTCATGAAGTTGTAGAAACCACTCTGCTTTGTGATCATTCTCTTTTCTTTTGCTCACTTGTTGATTTCCTATGCATTGATGTGTAGATTCTATTTCAACCCTTTGGCTGATCTTGTGATCTGTTTTCCATGATGCAATTTCCATGGTGAAATGGGTTTTTGCCTATATTTCCTTTCTCACCACATGCAATAAAAAAAAAAAAACCATTTGGTGTTGCTTCTTACTGACTGAGCTGCCCCTTTTTTTATGGGTAGTTCATGTTTAGAAGCATAGAGTTAAGATTACTATTTCCAGTATTAAACAGCATGGTGTTTATACTTTATGTTGTTGCATCATGTTACCTGTCTCCTGGAAAATTAAAAAAAAAACAAAGAATTGAAATGTAATGAACCCATGTTTTAAAATACTTGTGTTGGTAAAGTTTCATATTTTGGTTTTAGATTTCAGATCTTTCTTCCAACAATGATGAAGTTCTATGTCTGTTTCTTTTCTTTTTGTTTTTTTTGTATTGGACCTTCTCCTTTCATCATACAGAAATCCTCTAATGTCTGTATGAAAAAAATTGCAGTCCTTGTTATAAGGATTTTATTTAATTATTCTTTTATTTATTTAATTTTTTTAAAGAAAATGAACTTTGCTGTGAAGTTTGGTCTTGTTCCAAACTTTCCACCTATTGGTTGGCGAATGGCGACTAGTATTTACATACCAAAACAAAAAGGCAAAAAAGAATAATTGAGGCTAAGCTGGTTTTTTTTTTTTTTTTTTGGAATTTTTTAAACAAGGGACACTCAAAATTGAAAACCTTGAGAGACTGAGCTAGGTAAGGAGAGAAAGAAAGAACAGAGAGAAAGAAGAAGACTACAGAAACAGAATTGATTCTTTCATTGATTAATCACTCCTTCTACAAGTACAGAGGATTTATATACATAGACTCTTGCCACAGCTATTTACTGTTACAACTGTTTTCTGTTACAACTATTTTCTGTTACAACTTGATAAGTGGATCTGAGTTAGTTCTTCATCTGATAATATTTGCACTAATCATGTTTGGTACTTGTACTGTCAATAGGCCCCCGCAAACTATTGGGGCGAGCAGACACAAACAGTTTGGATCTGAGATAAGAAAAGCGCCGTGGATGAAGTCCTTTAGTAAAGATGTCAGCGAGTTGGTCCTGTGTGGAAATGTAATTTATCGCAAGATCTTTGTGAAGAACTCTCTCTCTGACGAAATGATAATCAACTTCTATATGTTTGGACCTAGCATGAAACACAGGATTTGAAGCGAGTGAAATTGCAGAGATGTTGTCACACCAAAGTGTAGGACGATCAGGAAGAACGACATGTAAGTCTTTGAGAAGAATTCGAATCCAAGACAGCTCAGCAGCAGTATGAGCAAGGGCCTTATATTCAGCTTCTGTGGTAGATCGAGCAACTGTATGCTGCTTCTTAGCACACCATGAAATAGGTGAAGAACCAAGGAGAATGCAGAAACCAGAGGTGGATTTTCTATCCACAGGATCACCAGCCCAGTCCGAGTCGGAGTATGCAGTGAGACGTAGTGGACCTTTGGGTATATGAATCCCATAGTCTAAAGTGCCTTTAATATACCTTAGAATACGTTTCAAAGCACAAAAGTGAGACACAGAAGGTGCATGCATGTGTTGACATGCTTGATTGACCGCAAAAGAAAGATCAGGGCGAGTGAGAGTCAAGTATTGAAGGGCTCCTGTAATACGTCTGTATAATGTGGGATCTTCCAAAGGACTGGTAGAGGCAATTGCAGTAGAACCTTTGTAATGACATGGGGACCCAATGGGTTTACAATCAAGCATAGATGTCTTCTTGAGAAGATCCGTGGCATATTTGGTTTGAGATAAAAACAAACCAGCGCCTGTATGATGCACTTCAATACCAAGAAAGTTATGAAGCTTTCCTAAGTCCTTCATTTCAAAGATGAGGTTTAGTTGAACTTTGAGAGTAGTAATGTAATTGGTATCATTCCCAGTGATAATGAGATCATCAACATAAAGGAGGACGAGGGTAATAGTGGAATTGTAGTGTCGTATAAACAGAGATGGATCAGCATAGGTATGAACAAATCCAAGTCCGAGGAGATAGTTGGAAAATCTGTCATACCAGGCTCTTGGGGCCTGTTTCAGGCCATATAGTGACTTGTGAAGCTTGCAGATGTGATGAGGAAAACAGGGATCAGTGAATCCAGGAGGCTGGACCATGTAAATGTTTTCCTGAAGTAGGCCATGGAGAAAGGCATTGGTAACATCTAACTGATGTAGCTGCCAGTTGAAATGAACTGCTAGAGAAAGGATAAGCCTGATAGTTGCCTGTTTAACAACAGGGCTGAAAGTTTCTGTATAATCGACACCATATTGTTGATGAAAACCCTTGGCAACCAATCTTGCTTTATGTCTTGAAATGGAACCATCTTGATTATATTTCAGTCGGAACACCCATTTGCATCCCACAATATGTTTATCAGGAGAGAAAGGGACTAGTGACCAAGTGCCTTGCCGCTGGAGTGCCGAAAATTCCTCTGCCATAGCTCGTCTCCAGAGTTCTGACTTGGAGGCTTCAGTGAAAGATGTAGGTTCAGAAGTGTTAAAGTACTCATTTGAGGACAAGGATACAGGGTGTTGGGTAGTTAGCAAGGCCTTCTTTTTAACAATCCCGGATTTAGATCTTGTAATCATTGAATGGCAATTGGAGCAGGGCTGGGTAGAATGGGATGGTTGCAAGGGAGGGATAGGTAATGGAGAAGGAAGAGGGGAAGTGATGGCAGTAGGAGGAAGGGTGGCAGGATTGATGGAGGCAAGTGGAGATGGAGCAGCAGTGGAGGTGGACTGTATATTATGGAAATGAGGTTGCTGGGTAGGGGCAAGTGGAGATGTCGATTGGATGCTAGTAGTAATGACATCCTCTGTTGTAGCAGGCACTAAGTTGTGTGAAGCTGATGGTGGTGGTGGAACAAAGCCAGAAACAGGTTGTAATGGGATAGATTCAGGGAAAGCTCCAGGCTGTAGTACTGGTGGAATGATAGGTGAGGTATCTGTGGTGTGAGCTAGAGATGGAGTGGAAGCAGTGGTAGGAGTGGGTGAGGGAAGTGCAGAGGGATGAGGACCAAGAAGTGATGGAGAGGTGGAAGGTGGAAAATGAGAAGGAGTGTAGGAGCTAGTAAGTGAGGCAGGGGAAGGAACAAGCCAGTCTGACAGTGGAGGTGGGTGAAAAGAGGAAGGTGCAGCAGTAAGAGAGGAATATGGGAATGAAGCTTCATTAAAGATGACATGCCTGGATGTGTATCTTCTGCCAGTGGCAACATCTAAACAATGATAGCCTTTCTGGTTTAGACTATAGCCAATGAAGATGCACTGTTTGGTCTTTGGGTCAAGTTTATGAGTGGTGTAAGGTCTAAGCCAAGGAAAGCAAGAACAGCCAAATACTCGTAAGGTAGTGTAGTTTGGTTTGGAGTGAAAAAGCTTTTCCCATGGTGAAATGTAATGAAACTTCTTAATAGGCATCCGATTGATAAGATAGGTGGCAGTAGAGAAGGCTTCAACCCAGAACTTGGGTGGCATAGAGGCTTGAAACAGAAGAGTGAGACCTGTTTCAGTAATGTGTCTATGTTTCCTTTCCGCACAACCATTTTGCTCAGGTGTATATGGACAAGAAACCTGATGAATGATTCCACAAGATTTGAACAAATATTGAAACTGTTTGTTCAAATATTCACCCCCACCATCCGAGCGAAAATGTTTAATCTTAAGTGAAAACAAGTTTTCTACTTGAAGTTTAAATGAAGTAAACACAGTAAAAGCATCAGACTTGCATTGCAAAGGAAAAAACCATGTGTATTTAGTGAAATCATCCACAAAAACAATATAGTATTTGAATCCATGTACAGATGTAATAGGAGCTGGACCCCAAATATCACTATGAATCAATTCAGACCGCGTTTATTCAGACCGCGGAAAAGAATCTTCCCCGAAATGCGATCCTGTATTGTAAACCCATTTGAATCAAAGACAAACACACAGTTATTGTCCTTTGTGAATTGGTAAACAGACAATAAGTTTGAAGAAATTTGGGGAACATGTAATATGTTATTCAATTTGAAGGAACCAAATGAAGTTTGTGCAGTAGAGGAGCCAATGTTGGAGATAGACAGACCTTGGCCATTGCCTACAGCTATCTTGTCCTTGCCTTTGTAATTGGAGTGAATAGAAAGATTTTGCAGGTCATTTGTGACATGGGAAGTGGCCCCTGAGTCTGCATACCAGGTTTGATCAGCATCTGGGGAGAAAGTGGAAGCCATGGCTGCAAGCTGTGATGGAGGGTGTCTCCCTTGGTATGAGAAGTCCATTCGATGATAACAGTCAAGAGCAGTGTGACCGGTCCTGTTGCATATTTGACAGCAAGGCCTCGAGGAAGATAGATTGGATGATGCTTGATTGGGGTTCTGATTGGAACGTCCCCTGATTGATCTTCCTGCACGAGTACCATGATTAGTACGATTGTAAGATCTATTGCGTGCTCTTCCAGAACCCCGTTGTGAATATCCTCCACCATTTTTGCCTCCAGTTGGAGCAGAAGAATCTGTGGATGTCAGTAGAGCCAAAGAGGGATCAAGAACTGTGGATTGAGAAGCTTCCAGATTCAGTTCTTCACAAAGAAGAAGAACATGAAGTTCATCCAAAGATATTGGAGACGATCTTGTTCGAATGGAAGTCTTGAAAGGACCATACTCAGAAGGAAGTCCATTCAATGTATGAATGAGAATATCCTCATCATCAACTGGGCACAGTGCGACTGCAAGACTGTCTGAAATATGCTTAATGTGCTGAATATAATCAGAGATCGACTGAGATCCTTTCTTAAATGTTTGCAACTGTGTCTTCAACTGAATGATGTGAGACCTGGATAAGGACGCAAACCTCTTTTCCAAGGCTAACCAAACAGCTCGTGCTGATGTGAAGCCAACAACATGAGCAAGAACCTTCTCAGTTAATGTGGCATTGATCCAACACAAGATATTTTGATCTTGTTGAATCCAGAGGGAATATTGTGGATTAACTTCCTTTGTGATATTCCCTTCTGAATCAAATAGAAATTCAGGAGGACAATGGGAGGATCCATCAATAAAAGCCATCAGACCATGTGCACGGAGCACTGGAAGGAACTGTGACTTCCATAACAAGTAGTTATGGTTGTCAAGTTTCACTGAGACTAGGCTTGCAATGTTTGAAATCAAGAGAGCTGGAGTATGACTAGTAGAAGAAGAAAGAGACATTGTGCAGGATTTCGTAGAAATCGCAGCAATGACAGAAGAACAATCGCTTAGAGAAGCTTATCTGTATCTGATTTGATGCAGGGATGAAGAAAAGCTCCAAGCTGATCTGATTGATGAAAGAGAGACAGCTGATTTGCAGAAGAGGAAGCTCTATCAAAGAATCTTGCAGAACCAATGCAGAGGTAAGCTGATCTTGAAGAAGAAGAAGCTCGACCAGAGATTCTAGCAGATCTGAAGCAAAGGCCTTGAGATGACGAACAAATCAGCAGAAATGACTTCTTGAAACAGTAGATTTCGATGTTGACGAATATCTTCAAGGATCGAATGAGATTGCTCTTTCAAGCTCTGATACCATGAAAACCTTGAGAGACTGAGCTAGGTAAGGAGAGAAAGAAAGAACAGAGAGAAAGAAGAAGACTATAGAAACAGAATTGATTCTTTCATTGATTAATCACTCCTTCTACAAGTACAGAGGATTTATATACATAGACTCTTGCCACAGCTATTTACTGTTACAACTGTTTTCTGTTACAACTATTTTCTGTTACAACTTGATAAGTGGATCTAAGTTAGTTCTTCATCTGATAATATTTGCACTAATCATGTTTGGTACTTGTACTGTCAATAAAAATGAGCATCCATCCGTAACAGCTGAGCAAGAACAGGGGTGCAAAGATGTTTATTTATTGAGCTTCTTTTATTCCAAAGAGGAAAAAGGCATGTCTTAAGAACTAAAGAAGTTCTTTCTATAATTTTACTTTAGTACAGGCCTGGGGTGCGGTGGAAAATAATTTTGAAAAATTTTTCTTTCTTACCCTACCCCAACGAAATTATTATCATTATTTTTGCTGGAATTGCGGAAAAGTCTTTACAGATTTTTCTTTGAAGAGAAGTAGCAGAATGTGGAATTTAACTTCACTTTTCATGCACTTTCGTTCTGCTGCACAAATTTGCCTAGAGATTTTAATGGGAAATTTCGAACTGCAGAGCCGAAAAAGAAAAAAGAAAGGAAAAGAAAAGAAAAAATATACTCAGTTTTCAATACATAAAAAGAAAGATTATACTCATTTTTCAATACATAAAAGTTCTCCGTTGATGGGGAAGACAATCCTTGCTTTCCATTAACAACATCTGTATAAAAGAGGCCCCCTTGAAACAGAGCACCTTGTCTTCTTATCAGAAGTAAGAGGAGACTATAGAGTCACTTGAAACAGAGCACCTTATGAGAAGGGAGAGTTGCAGGGTAATGTTGGTGACCTAATCTGCCGTTCAACCATCAAACCAAAGCCCATTCAACAACTGAGATGAATATGGCAATCAACAAATGGTACAACACCAATCTCAGATTCAGGAAATTGTACAACGCCGCATTGTTTATGAATTGCTCCCAAGCGGAGCCTATTAGTTTTCGGGCATCTTACTGTGGGAATTTAGAATTTTTTGGGTTGAAAAACCCGAGGGTACAAATGTCACACTCATATTTCTGAGTTAGGGGGATTTATTTCAAAATCAAAAAGATTTTTGGGAAGCACATTATTTTTTTTAATTTTCTAATTTTAAACTTTTATGGAGTGATACTTGGGCATTTTGAAAGTAGGGGTCCTCCATCTATTTAATGATTTTAATTAAGGAGTTTTTTTTTGTAAAAATTATTTTATTATTATTATTTTGCAAGCTTTTGGTTCCATAAAAAGTAAACTTTTTATTTCTCCAAATTTTATCTTGACTTGAAATTTAAAACATATTCTCCTGGAAAATTAAGCTTTTCTATATTTCTTATATTTATTCTGCTCGGAGGCCTATTAATAAATGATAGAATTGACTATTGGTCTAGATAAGGATTTTGTTATTGATCCCTAGGCATGTGTGTCTCTAGTTATGCGTGTGATATTAAGGTGTCAATAATAAGATTAAATCATTTAATGTGTTGGTGATTGCACAACATGCTTTTATTACACAAGTCCTTACCTTAGCCCTCAAAGGGCTTGCTCCAGCTAAGCCCTTGCCTTAAAAAATTAAGATTTTTAATTCCTATAAGAGGGTCTTGGATCTAAAAATCCTAAAAAAGAGGATTTCCATTGGCTTACTTCCTTGGGGATTTACAATTTTTAAATATGGGTTTTATATGACTTCGTGTAAAAATGGTGAAGAATCCTTAAATAGAACCTTTCAAAAAAAAAAAAAAAACCCCTTACAAAAAATAAAAAAATTGGTGAGGAATCCTTGGATTTGATTGCCAAATAGGACTTGGGGTCCACTTGTGTAACAAAAGCATTTTGCACTCCACAATCTTGTAGTAATAGAGCCCTGGAAGGGCCTACTCCATCTAAGCCCTTACCTTTCATCTTATGGGCCAGGACTTGGAAACTAGAATTTCATTTTTAAATTATTTTAACATTGCCATTAAGCATCGAGTGTCAATCTAACATTCACCCCCCTTTATTTGGGCTTGAGATCGACAATGGTTGAAATAAAGCAAGCATAGCAGAATTAAATTTTTTTCTTGATTGACTAATGGCCAATTAAAAATTAGTTTATATAATAATATCTTCCAATGATACTTAATACTACTTCTAATGATACAAAACAACACATCAAAATGATGCTTAATAATGCTTCTAATGATATATTATATAATATATAATAAAAAATTCTAATGATACTTATTTTATATGCAAAAGGTAGGTATTGTATAGGTAAAACTAATTCAAACAATAATACTTGATAATGTTTTGAGGATTTTACTAGAAAAATCATCATAGTTCAGCCCTTAACAAAAAAAAAAAAAAAAAAAAAAACTTATATTAGGAGTAGATGCACCGGAGTGATCATTATTTTTTTAACGCCGTGGGAGAGTATTAGATCCGATTCTCATATTTTACTTCAGCATCGGATCTAATGCTCCGCTGTTAGGTTCTGCAAGGAAGCATGGATTCTTTTCCTTTATGGGTAACATAGGGTCAGGTCCCTCTTCCTCCTTTGCACTAGTGACGGCGCTCTTCATCCGAGCGACATATGATAATATCTAGCAAACAGAATACTAGCGACAGTAGGGGCCTTTGGCAGGTAGTAGAAATTTGACGAAAATATCGGGTTTTTGCAATTGGGCAAGACAAGACCAATCATCTCCGCGATAGGCGGTGTTACCAGCGATAACAAGGCAGTTACTACAGCGAGTGGCTTGACAATGGCTCGAGATGATTCTTGCGGCCGGCTTTGTGCCCTATTCTCCAGCGATGACTTGCAATAACTATGTAGAACCGGCCTACTTCTGGTTCCGAAGGTGAAGACATATAGAGGGTATTTACATACAACGATGACCTATTTTTCTGACCTTTCCTTTTTATACTGTCGTCTCTCTTGTTGTTCTGTTATCAATAAAAGTCCCAACAAAGAGAAATCCATCCATTTCCCCACTTTGGTATTTGTGTGGATCTCACAACTCTGTCTTTCTTCCCCATTCTAGCTCGTGGTTTTCCTCTTCTTCCTCAACCCTTCAACTCCTTTTCTTCTCCTCCTTGACTTTGTTTTTTCGCCTTCAAATCTCTTGTCTCTATTTTTAATGGTGCCTTTTCTTCCACAGCTTACGAGTGCTTCCATATCTTTGATTTTGATTTTCATTTCTTTTTTCTTTTTTTGGCGTAGAAGACTTGGTCATGTGAATGGGAGGGAAGTGGAACAAGTTATGGATTTAATTTGGAAGAGGAAAATGCTTATCTTAAGCAACCTCGAGCTCTATAAATATGATTTGTTGAGCGGTTTGGTTACTTGAAAAAATCCCACATGGAGAACCCAAGAGGAAGAAGGAACAAGATCGAGGCTTCCTGTTGTAGAATCAACAGGGGAGCATCAGATCCAATGCTTGAGCATTGAGAAAAAAAAAATATCATAGTGGTCACATGTGACGACTCCGATGCACTCATTGCTAATGTGAGTATTTTTTGCTTAAGGGGTGAACTATGATGATTTTTCTGCTAAAATCCTCTAATATTTTTAAATTTTAATAATTTAGTAATCTTTCAATATATTTAATAAATCATTTAATACATCATTATCATCAAATTCACTATCACTATGTTCATCCGCACATAATCAATTATGTGCACAAATTAAGGCCGCCACTATCGCTGACTTTAAACAAATCCTATGTGGGCTACTTATCCATCCTGTGTGCTAAATTTTGACTCGGAAGCAATTGTGAAAATAGGAATAGATAAAATACAATGAGCCGTATTTGATAAAATTGGAAACTTTGTTGAATTTCTTTTCAACCAATCTAATATATCTAATATTGTAGATTGTTCTCTAGGGTCTTCTGCATAATGATCTAATTCAATTTTTCCTTCTCCGCTACTTTTCTAGTTCTTTTCTTTTAATTAAATATCAAAAGAATTTATCTTCACTATCATCACATAATGACATGTTATTGGGTTCAACTTCATTCTCTAAAACTAGACTTATAACCTAATTTCCTATAATACTTCTCAAAAAGATTTCTAAAAAGTTTAATAGTTTCATTTGTACACATTCTTATACATTAATTTAATGCATATAATTTGGTAAAAATAATTAGACCATATATATAATTATAAGTGACAGTTCAGACCTAGATATAATTATATATTTTTTAATTAAAGAAAAAACATAGGGGGCGGGACTAATATTGTCCTAGCCTGCCTGCAAAATTTTTTCCTAGCTTAGCTTAGGGTTTTTTGAAAAATTGAAAGCCCCCAATTTAAAGGCTTTTTAAGGGCCGAGCAAAATTGACAGGTCTAGTGCTTAGTACATTCGGTAGGTTGGTAGGTTTTTTTTTTAAACCCTTATAAGGGGTTGGGACATTGAGACTCGTGGAACTTTTGTATAGGAGGAGACACAGTCACAACTCATACAGGTGATAAAACAAAGTTATAACTTATACAATCTTTGTCATCATTAGAACCTTGTTCCAATAATATAGTAGTCGGCTGTCAGGTAATTAAAAACTCACATGTTCAAACCTTCTTTTTATTGGTCGAATCCCATCAAAAGGAAATTTTTTTTGTAGAAACACAGGGTAATATCACTTGTGCAAAGTGGAGTTTTCTAAAATCAAATGTTGATATCATCCAATCAAAGTGACATTTCGGCCCACTTAGTAAAATTTATTTATATAAATCACATTAATGATCAAACAGTTATTATCCCCTTCCTTAACGCTAAAATCAAAGGCTAAGATCATTTGATCAAAGCGATATTTTGGCCTATTCAGCAAATTCTAGATCAAATCAATAATTAAATGGACATCATCACTTATCTCAATCCTACAATCCATAGTTAATTTCATCCGTTCAAAGTAACATTTTGGTCCATTCTTTTAATCTATATAAGATCACATCAAAATGATTGTCATGTCCTTTATGGGGATTACCCTGCACGCATATGATCTTAACAGCATTAACAATATTACCCATGCAATTTGCTTATTATAATAGCTGCGAATTGAGTAGAGGATATATAAAATATTTATAGACTTTCTCTTTTTTAATGAAAATTAAGTACCAACACATCTGCCCACATACTCATGCATGTCCCTCACTATAAGCTGCCATTATGACTAGGGATTGATCTCTGGATATTTATTTTGTAAAAGAAAAGTGCCTCACCAACTGATCTACTCCAATGTATTTTGTTTACAGAGGTTTCGATGTTTCAAGGGTGTATAATCAAAGTACAGTGTAAATGAGAGAATTCCAAAAAGATTTATTTGTCAAACTTTCGGGTGTTCCTTGTTTGAGAATATTGAAGCAGTGGAGGCTCTTGCAAAGCTGGGGTCATAATAACAAAATGTAGAAATTGTTAGAATAAAAATGAAAGCCACTTCCGCTGGTTAGAAAAAAGGAATAATTTTTCCTTCAATTTATAAATTTTATTTAATCATATGAATCATTGTGTGCGCCTACTACATCTTTAAATGAATTTAAATTAACAAAAGAATCTTAAATTAATGAAAAAAATCTTATTTTGTATAAAGTTTTTAAATATCTCTCAATAAGTCAAATTTTATTTTATTTTAGTAAAGAATTAGAATTCGAAAAAAAAAGAACTTTCTTTATGAATGAAACCACTGCTCAAACCATGTTAGAACACGCTACTAACATCCATATCACTAAAAAAAAAACCAAGGTACAATTTACAAAACGTGGGGGGATGGAAATATTTCTTCATAACACAAAGGGACTACAAATTCACATTCTCTAGAAACATCATATATGCACTTGCAATATCAAAGAATTTTGACAACAAGAAAATGAGATAAAGAAGAAGAAACCGCAAAGTGGAAGAAGACTAATGGGGAATTATAGGACAAATAGGAAGAAGACTAATGAGGGAGGAAAAGAGACTTAGAAAATTACAAGGGGATAGAAGATTAAAATTGGTGGAAAGAAGCAACAAGAATGAGATGAAGAAAAAAAAAGGAGATAGGGCTTCTTAATTAAATTTCCTCAGCTAACAATAGCGCTGCGAACTTTGAGGTATTAATAGAGACAATAGAAATACTTTTCAATATTCCCCATTAGGTGGAGACCGTTCCTTAATACTCTCCCACAGGTGGAACCCCGTTAGCGCACTTTTGGTGACAAACATGTTTTTTTAGCATCAAGTGATTTCTTTTGTGATTCTAACTCATGACTGGTTGGCACTAATATCCTATTTAATATTCTCAGCTAGCCAATGCTATCAAAACTTCAAGATGTTAATAGAGGTAGCGGAAATACTTTTCAATATACTCTATCAGGTGGAGCCGACTCCTCACCATTTTTAACTTGAGATTTAATTGGCACAACTTGTGATCGTGATCACAAGATAAGGTGCAATTTAGCATGAGGCTTTTTGCTCAATGATTTTAATTTTAAATATTGCCCTTTACTAAAAGTTTCTAAATTCAAATATTTCAACCATTGCATAATCAAAGAGATTATTTCTCTTAAAAAACCTCTATACTAAAATTCAGATACCGCCGCCACCAATTTTATCCAAGCATTGTATTTTGTCCATAGTTTTGCTGGTGAGCCAATGAATGTGCCGCTAAAACTTGCTACTGTGATTAACATGATCTAAAATTAATGATACGTATCTTACACGTGGCAAAATTCAGCAATGGGAAACTCTAAAATTTATTATTTTTTTCTTAAAAATTCCCTTGTAGCCATTTGCATATTTTGCATCTTGGCGCCTCTGTCTTCTCTTTCTTTCAAGCTATCTTATGCAAGTGAAGAATATCATGGAGTAATTGAAGGATGGTCTTGAAGGACCATCTATGAGGTGTTTTTCTCCTGCCATTTATTTCATTATTACTGCTTTTGTTCTAGGTACCAGCGTCTTTCCTTTTTCCTGAAACACTTAGAAGGCATCTAGACAAAGGACCCTGCCTACTCTCTATTTGTTTTTTCAACAATTATGTTATGTATGTGTTTAGATGGACCACTGGTAAAAGTAGCTTAATATTTTTCTCTGCATGTAACTTAACTCTAAATCTCTCTCGGGATTTAGATGGACCACGGGTAAAAAATCTTACTTTGTATAAAGTTTTTAAATATCTCTCAATAAGTCAAATTTTATTTTATTTTAGTAAAGAATTAGAATTCAAAAATAAAAGAACTTTCTTTATGAATGAAACCACTGCTCAACCCATGTTAGAACATGCAACTAACATCCATATCACTATAAAAAAAAAAGCAAGGTACAATTTACAAAATGTGGGGGGATGGAAACATTTTTCATAACACAAAGGGACTACAAATTCACATTCTCTAGAAACATCATATATGCACTTGCAATATCAAAGAATTTTGACAAGAAGAAACTGAGATAAAGAAGAAGAAACCGCAAAGTGGAAGAAGACTAATGGGGAATTATAGGACGAATAGGAAGAAGGCTAATGAGGGAGGAAAAGAGACTTAGAAAATTACAAGGGGATAGAAGATTAAAATTGGTGGAAAGAAGCAATAAGAATGAGGTGAAGAAAAAAAAAAGGCGATAGGGCTTCTTTATTAAATTTCCTCAGCTAACAATATTGCTGCGAACTTTGAGGTATTAATAGAGCCAATAGATATACTTTTCAATATTTCCCATTAGGTGGAGCCCGTTCCTCAATACTCTCCCTCAGGTGGCACCCGGTTAGCGCACTTTTGGTGACAAACATGTTTTTTTAGCACCAAGTGATTTCTTTTGTGACTCTAATTCACGACTGGTTGGCACTAATATCCTATTTAATATTCTCAGCTAGCCAATGCTATCAAAACTTCAAGATGTTAATAGCGGTAGCGGAAATACTTTTCAAAATAGTCTATCAGGTGGAGTCGACTCCTCAACATTTTTAACTTGAGATTTAATTGGCACAACCTGTGATCGTGATCACAAGATAAGGTGCAATTTAGCATGAGGCTTTTTGCTCAATGATCTTAATTTTAAATATTGCCCTTTACTGAAAGTTTCTAAATTCAAATATTTCAACCATTGCATAATCAAAGAGATTATTTCACTTAAAAAATCTCTATATTAAAATTCAGATACCGCCGCCACCAATTTTATCCAAGCATTGTATTTTTGTCCATAGTTTTGCTGGTGAGCCAATGAATGTGCCGCTAAAACTTGCTACTGTGATTAACATCATCTAAAATTAATGATACGTAACTTACACGTGGCAAAATTCCGCAATGGGAAACTCTAAAATTTATTATTTTTTTCTTATAAATTCCCTTGTAGCCATTTGGATATTTTGCATCTTGGCTTCTCTGTCTTCTCTTTCTTTCAAGCTATCTTATGCAAGTTAAGAAGATCATGTAGTAGTTGAAGGATGGTCTTGAGGGACCATCTACGAGGTGTTTTTTTCCTGCCATTTATTTTATTATTACTGCTTTTGTTCTAGGTACCAGCGTCTTTCCTTTTTCCTTAAACATGTAGAAGGCATCTAGACAAAGGGCCCTACCTACTCTCTGTTTTTTTTTTTCAACAATTAAGTTATGTATGTATTTAGATGGACCACCGGTAAAAGTAGCCTAATATTTTTCTCTGCATGCAACTTAACACTAAATTAGATGGACCACTGGTAAAAAATCTTTCTTTGTATAAAGTTTTTAAATATCTCTCAATAAGTCAAATTTTATTTTATTTTAGTAAAGAATTAGAATTCGAAAATAAAAGAACTTTCTTTATGAATGAAACCACTGCTCAACCCATGTTAGAACACGCTACTAACATCCATATCACTATAAAAAAAAGGCAAGGTACAATTTACAAAATGTGGGGGGATGGAAATATTTCCTCATATCACAAAGGGACTACAAATTCACATTCTCTAGAAACATCATATATGCACTTGCAATATCAAAGAATTTTGACAAGAAGAAAATGAGATAAAGAAGAAGAAACCGCAAAGTAGAAGAAGACTAATGGGGAATTATAGGACAAATAGGTAGAAGCCTAATGAGGGAGGAAAAGAGACATAGAAAATTACAAGGGGATAGAAGGTTAAAATTGACGGAAAGAAGCAGCAAGAATGAGATGAAGAAAAAAAAAAGGAGGTAGGGGTTCATTATTAAATTTCCTCAGCTAACTATATTGCTGCGAACTTTGAGGTATTAATAGAGACAATAGAAATACTTTTCAATATTCCCCATTAGGTGGAGCCCGTTCCTCAATACTCTCCCTCAGGTGGAACCCGGTTAGCGCACTTTTGGTGACAAACATGTTTTTTTAGCACCAAGTGATTTCTTTTGTGATTCTAACTCACGACTGGTTGGCACTAATATCCTATTTAATATTCTCAGCTAGCCATTGCTATCAAAACTTCAAGATGGTAATAGCGGTAGCGGAAATATTTTTCAATATACTCTATCAGGTGGAGTCGACTCCTCACCATTTTTAACTTGAGATTTAATTGGCACAACCTGTGATCGTGATCACAAGATAAGGTGCAATTTAGCATGAGGCTTTTTGCTCAATGATTTTAATTTTAAATATTGCCCTTTACTGAAAGTTTCTAAATTCAAATATTTCAACCATTGCATAATCAAAGAGATTATTTCTCTTAAAAAATCTCTATACTAAAATTCAGATACCGCCACCACCAATTTTATCCAAGCATTGTATTTTGTCCATAGTTTTGCTGGTGAGCCAATGAATGTGCCGCTAAAACTTGCTACTGTGATTAACATGATCTAAAATTAATGATACGTATCTTACACGTGGCAAAATTCCACAATGGGAAACTCTAAAATTTATTATTTTTTTCTTATAAATTCCCTTGTAGCCATTTGCATATTTTGCATCTTGGCATCTCTGTCTTCTCTTTCTTTCAAGCTAACTTATGCAAGTGAAGAAGATCATGCTGTAGTTGAAGGATGGTCTTGAGGGACCATCTATGAGGTGTTTTTTTCCTGCCATTTATTTTATTATTACTGCTTTTGTTCTAGGTACCAACGTCTTTCCTTTTTCCTGAAACATTTAGAAGGCATCTAGACAAAGGGCCCTGCTACTCGCTGTTTTTTTTTTCAAAAATTAAGTTATGTATGTATTTAGATGGACCACTGGTAAAAGTAGCTTAATATTTTTCTCTGCATGCAACTTAACTCTAAATCTCTCTCGGTATTTAGATGCACCACTGGTAAAAAATCTTACTTTGCAAAAAGTTTTTAAATATCTCTCAATAAGTCAAATTTTATTTTATTTTAGTAAAGAATTAGAATTCGAAAATAAAAGAACTTTCTTTATGAATGAAACCACTGCGCAACCCACGTTAGAACACGCTACTAACATCCATATCACTATAAAAACAAAGCAAGGTACAATTTACAAAAAGTGGGGGGATGGAAATATTTTTCATAACACAAAGGGACTACAAATTCACATTCTCTAGAAACATCATATATGCACTTGCAATATCAAAGAATTTTGACAAGAAGAAACTGAGATAAAGAAGAAGAAACCGCAAAGTGGAAGAAGACTAATGGGGAATTATAGGACGAATAGGAAGAAGGCTAATGAGGGAGGAAAAGAGGCTTAGAAAATTACAATGGGATAGAAGATTAAAATTGGTGGAAAGAAGCAATAAAAATGAGGTGAAGAAAAAAAAAAAGGCGATAGGGCTTCTTTATTAAATTTCCTCAGCTAACAAGATTGCTGCGAACTTTGAGGTATTAATAGACCTAATAGATATACTTTTCGATATTTCCCATTAGGTGGAGCCCGTTCCTCAATACTCTCCCTCAGGTGGCATCCGGTTAGCGCACTTTTGGTGACAAACATGTTTTTTTAGCACCAAGTGATTTCTTTTGTGATTCTAATTCACGACTGGATGGCACTAATATCCTATTTAATATTCTCAGCTAGCCATTGCTATCAAAACTTCAAGACGCTAATAGAGGTAGCGGAAATACTTTTCAAAATAGTCTATCAGGTGAAGCCGACTCCTCAACATTTTTAACTTGAGATTTAATTGGCACAACCTGTGATCGTGATCACAAGATAAGGTGCAATTCAGCATGAGGCTTTTTGCTCAATGATTTTAATTTCAAATATTACCCTTTACTAAAAGTTTCTAAATTCAAATATTTCAACCATTGCATAATCAAAGAGATTATTTCTCTAAAAAGATCTCTATATTAAAATTCAGATACCGCCGCCACCAATTTTATCCAAGCATTGTATTTTGTCCATAGTTTTGCTGGTCAGCCAATGAATGTGCCGCTAAAACTTGCTACTGTGATTAACATGATCTAAAATTAATGATACGTATCTTACACGTGGCAAAATTCCACAATGGGAAACTCTAAAATTTATAATTTTTTTCTTATAAATTCCCTTGTAGCCATTTGCATATTTTGCATCTTGGCTTCTCTGTCTTCTCTTTCTTTCAAGCTATCTTATGCAAGTTAAGATGATCATGTAGTAGTTGAAGGATGGTCTTGAGGGACCATCTATGAGGTGTTTTTCTCCTGCCATTTATTTTATTATTACTGCTTTTGTTCTAGGTACCAGCGTCTTTCCTTTTTCCTTAAACATTTAGAAGGCATCTAAACAAAGGAGCAGGAAAGTTGCTTAATATTTTTCCCTACATGCAACTTAACACTAAATCTCTCTCGGTATTTAGATGGACCACTGGTAAAAAATTTTACTTTGTATTATGTTTTTAAATATCTCTCAATAAGTCAAAATTTATTTTATTTTAGTAAAGATTTAGAATTTGAAAATAAAGGAACTTTCTTTATGAATGAAACCACTGCTGAACCCATGTTAGAACACGCTACTAACATCCATATCACAATAAAAAAAGAAAGGTACAATTTACAAAACGTGGGGGGATGGAAATATTTCCTCATAACACAAAGGGACTACAAATTCACATTCTCCAGAAACATCATATATGCACTTGCAATAACAAAGAATTTTGACAACAAGAAAATGAGGTAAAGAAAAAGAAACCGCAAAGTGGAAGAAGACTAATGGGGAATTATAGGACAAATAGGAAGAAGACTAATGAGGGAGGAAAAGAGACTTAGAAAATTACAAGCGGATAGAAGATTACAATTGGTGGAAAGAAGCAGGAAGAATGAGATGAAGAAAAAAAAAAGGAGATAGGGCTTCTTTATTAAATTTCCTCAACTAACAAAATTGCTGCAAACTTTTAGGTGTTCATAGAGCCAATAGAAATACTTTTCAGTATTCCCCATTAGGTGGAGTCCGTTCCTCAATACTCTCCCTCAGGTGGAACCCGGTTAGCACACTTTTGGTGACAAACATGTTTTTTTAGCACCAAGTGATTTCTTTTGTGATTCTAATTCACGACTGGTTGGCACTAATATCCTATTTAATATTCTCAGCTAGCCATTGCTATCAAAACTTCAAGATGTTAATAGAGGTAGCGGAAATACTTTTCAATATACTCTATCAGGTGGAGCCGACTCCGCAACATTTTTAACTTGAGATTTAATTGGCACAACCTGTGATCGTGATCACAAGATAAGGTGCAATTTAGCATGAGGCTTTTTGCTCAATGATTTTAATTTTAAATATTGCCTTTTACTAAAAGTTTCTAAATTCAAATATTTCAACCATTGCATAATCAAAGAGATTATTTCTCTTAAAAAATTTCTATATTAAAATTTAGATACCGCCGCCACCAATTTTATCCAAGCATTGTATTTTGTCCATGGTTTTGCAAGTGTGCCAATGAATGTGCCGCTAAAACTTGCTACTGTGACTAACATGATCTAAAATTAATGATACGTATCTTACACGTGGCAAAATTCCATAATGGAAAACTCTAAAATATATTATTTTTTTCGTATAAATTCCCTTGTAGCCATTTGCATATTTTGCATCTTGGCTTCTCTGTCTTCTCTTTCTTTCAAAGCTATCTTATGCAAGTTAAGAAGATCATGTAGTAGTTGAAGGATGGTCTTGAGGGACCATTTATGAGGTGTTTTTTTCCTGCCATTTATTTTATTATTACTGCTTTTGTTCTAGGTACCAGCGTCTTTCCTTTTTCCTTAAACATTTGGAAGGCATCTAGACAAAGGGCCCTGCCTACTCGCTGTTTTTTTTTTCAACAATTAAGTTATGTATGTATTTAGATGGACCACTGGTAAAAGTAGCTTAATATTTTTCTGTGCATGCAACTTAACACTAAATCTCTCTCGGTATTTAGATGGACCACTGGTAAAAAATCTTTCTTTGTATAAAGTTTTTAAATATCTCTCAATAAGTCAAATTTTATTTTATTTTAGTAAAGAATTAGAATTCGAAAATAAAAGAACTTTCTTTATGAATGAAACCACTGCTCAACCCATGTTAGAACACGCTACTAACATCCATATCACTATAAAAAAAAGGCAAGGTACAATTTACAAAATGTGGGGGGATGGAAATATTTCCTCATAACACAAAGGGACTACAAATTCACATTCTCTAGAAACATCATATATGCACTTGCAATATCAAAGAATTTTGACAAGAAGAAACTGAGATAAAGAAGAAGAAACCGTAAAGTGGAAGAAGACTAATGGGGTATTATAGGACAAATAGGAAGAAGACTAATGAGGGAGGAAAAGAGACATAGAAAATTACAAGGGGATAGAAGGTTAAAATTGACGAAAGAAGCAGCAAGAATGAGATGAAGAAAAAAAAAGGAGGTAGGGGTTCATTATTAAATTTCCTCAGCTAACTATATTGCTGCGAACTTTGAGGTATTAATAGAGACAATAGAAATACTTTTCAATATTCCCCATTAGGTGGAGCCCGTTCCTCAATACTCTCCCTCAGGTGGAACCCGGTTAGCGCACTTTGGTGACAAACATGTTTTTTTAGCACCAAGTGATTTCTTTTGTGATTCTAACTCACGACTGGTTGGCACTAATATCCTATTTAATATTCTCAGCTAGCCATTGCTATCAAAACTTCAAGATGTTAATAGCGGTAGCGGAAATATTTTTCAATATACTTTATCAGGTGGAGCCGACTCCTCACCATTTTTAACTTGAGATTTAATTGGCACAACCTGTGATCGTGATCACAAGATAAGGTGCAATTTAACATGAGGCTTTTTGCTCAATGATTTTAATTTTAAATATTGCCCTTTACTGAAAGTTTCTAAATTCAAATATTTCAACCATTGCATAATCAAAGAGATTATTTCTCTTAAAAAATCTCTATACTAAAATTCAGATACCGCCACCACCAATTTTATCCAAGCATTGTATTTTGTCCATAGTTTTGCTGGTGAGCCAATGAATGTGCCGCTAAAACTTGCTACTGTGATTAACATGATCTAAAATTAATGTTACGTATCTTACACGTGGCAAAATTCCGCAATGGGAAACTCTAAAATTTATTATTTTTTTCTTATAAATTCCCTTGTAGCCAATTGCATATTTTGCATCTTGGCTTCTCTGTCTTCTCTTTCTTTCAAGCTAACTTATGCAAGTGAAGAAGATCATGCTGTAGTTGAAGGATGGTCTTGAGGGACCATCTATGAGGTGTTTTTTTCCTGCCATTTATTTTATTATTACTGCTTTTGTTCTAGGTACCAACGTTTTTCCTTTTTCCTGAAACATTTAGAAGGCATCTAGACAAAGGGCCCTGCTACTCGCTGTTTTTTTTTTTCAAAAATTAAGTTATGTATGTATTTAGATGGACCACTGGTAAAAGTAGCTTAATATTTTTCTCTGCATGTAACTTAACTCTAAATCTCTCTCGGTATTTAGATGCACCACTGGTAAAAAATCTTACTTTGCAAAAAGTTTTTAAATATCTCTCAATAAGTCAAATTTTATTTTATTTTAGTAAAGAATTAGAATTCGAAAATAAAAGAACTTTCTTTATGAATGAAACCACTGCGCAACCCACGTTAGAACACGCTACTAACATCCATATCACTACAAAAACAAAGCAAGGTACAATTTACAAAAAGTGGGGGGATGGAAATATTTTTCATAACACAAAGGGACTACAAATTCACATTCTCTAGAAACATCATATATGCACTTGCAATATCAAAGAATTTTGACAAGAAGAAACTGAGATAAAGAAGAAGAAACTGCAAGGTGGAAGAAGACTAATGGGGAATTATAGGACGAATAGGAAGAAGGCTAATGAGGGAGGAAAAGAGTCTTAGAAAATTACAAGGGGATAGAAGATTAAAATTGGTGGAAAGAAGCAATAAGAATGAGGTGAAGAAAAAAAAAGGCGATAGGGCTTCTTTATTAAATTTCCTCAGCTAACAAGATTGCTGCGAACTTTGAGGTATTAATAGACCTAATAGATATACTTTTCGATATTTCCCATTAGGTGGAGCCCGTTCCTCAATACTCTCCCTCAGGTGGCATCCGGTTAGCGCACTTTTGGTGACAAACATGTTTTTTTAGCACCAAGTGATTTCTTTTGTGATTCTAATTCACGACTGGATGGCACTAATATCCTATTTAATATTCTCAGCTAGCCATTGCTATCAAAACTTCAAGACGCTAATAGAGGTAGCGGAAATAATTTTCAAAATAGTCTATCAGGTGGAGCCGACTCCTCAACATTTTTAACTTGAGATTTAATTGGCACAACCTGTGATCGTGATCACAAGATAAGGTGCAATTTAGCATGAGGCTTTTTGCTCAATGATTTTAATTTCAAATATTACCCTTTACTAAAAGTTTCTAAATTCAAATATTTCAACCATTGCATAATCAAAGAGATTATTTCTCTAAAAAAATCTCTATATTAAAATTCAGATACCGCCGCCACCAATTTTATCCAAGCATTGTATTTTGTCCATAGTTTTGCTGGGGAGCCAATGAATGTGCCGCTAAAACTTGCTACTGTGATTAACATGATCTTAAATTAATGATACGTATCTTATACGTGGCAAAATTCCACAATGGGAAACTCTAAAATTTATAATTTTTTTCTTATAAATTCCCTTGTAGCCATTTGCATATTTTGCATCTTGGCTTCTCTGTCTTCTCTTTCTTTCAAGCTATCTTATGCAAGTTAAGATGATCATGTAGTAGTTGAAGGATGGTCTTGAGGGACCATCTATGAGGTGTTTTTCTCCTGCCATTTATTTTATTATTACTGCTTTTGTTCTAGGTACCAGCGTCTTTCCTTTTTCCTTAAACATTTAGAAGGCATCTAAACAAAGGGGCAGGAAAGTTGCTTAATATTTTTCTCTACATGCAACTTAACACTAAATCTCTCTCGGTATTTAGATGGACCACTGGTAAAAAATTTTACTTTGTATAAAGTTTTTAAATATCTCTCAATAAGTCAAATTTTATTTTATTTTAGTAAAGATTTAGAATTTGAAAATAAAAGAACTTTCTTTATGAATGAAACCACTGCTCAACCCATGTTAGAGCACGCTACTAACATCCATATCACAATAAAAAAAGAAAGGTACAATTTACAAAACGTGGGGGGATGGAAATATTTCCTCATAACACAAAGGGACTACAAATTCACATTCTCCAGAAACATCATATATGCACTTGCAATATCAAAGAATTTTGACAACAAGAAAATGAGATAAAGAAGAAGAAACCGCAAAGTGGAAGAAGACTAATGGGGAATTATAGGACAAATAGGAAGAAGACTAATGAGGGAGGAAAAGAGACTTAGAAAATTACAAGGGGATAGAAGATTACAATTGGTGGAAAGAAGCAGGAAGAATGAGATGAAGAAAAAAAAAGGAGATAGGGCTTCTTTATTAAATTTCCTCAACTAACAATATTGCTGCAAACTTTTAGGTGTTCATAGAGCCAATAGAAATACTTTTCAGTATTCCCCATTAGGTGGAGTCCGTTCCTCAATACTCTCCCTCAGGTGGAACCCGGTTAGCACACTTTTGGTGACAAACATGTTTTTTTAGCACCAAGTGATTTCTTTTGTGATTCTAATTCACGACTGGTTGGCACTAATATCCTATTTAATATTCTCAGCTAGCCATTGCTATCAAAACTTCAAGATGTTAATAGAGGTAGCGGAAATACTTTTCAATATACTCTATCAGGTGGAGCCGACTCCTCAACATTTTTAACTTGAGATTTAATTGGCACAACCTGTGATCCTGATCACAAGATAAGGTGCAATTTAGCATGAGGCTTTTTGCTCAATGATTTTAATTTTAAATATTGCCTTTTACTAAAAGTTTCTAAATTCAAATATTTCAACCATTGCATAATCAAAGAGATTATTTCTCTTAAAAAATCTCTATATTAAAATTCAGATACCACCGCCACCAATTTTATCCAAGCATTGTATTTTGTCCATGGTTTTGCTAGTGTGCCAATGAATGTGCCGCTAAAACTTGCTACTGTGATTAACATGATCTAAAATTAATGATACGTATCTTACACGTGGCAAAATTCCATAATGGAAAACTCTAAAATATATTATTTTTTTCTTATAAATTCCCTTGTAGCCATTTGCATATTTTGCATCTTGGCTTCTCTGTCTTCTCTTTCTTTCAAGCTATCTTATGCAAGTTAAGATGATCATGTAGTAGTTGAAGGATGGTCTTGAGGGACCATCTATGAGGTGTTTTTCTCCTGCCATTTATTTTATTATTACTGCTTTTGTTCTAGGTACCAGCGTCTTTCCTTTTTCCTTAAACATTTAGAAGGCATCTAAACAAAGGGGCAGAAAGGTAAAATTTAGCATGAATGTGCCGCTAAAACTTGCTACTGTGATTAACATGATCTAAAATTAATGATACGTATCTTACACATGGCAAAATTCCGCAATGGGAAACTCTAAAATTTATTATTTTTTTCTTATAAACTCGCTTGTAGCCATTTGCATATTTTGCATCTTGGCTTCTCTGTCTTCTCTTTCTTTCAAGCTAACTTATGCAAGTGAAAAAGATCATGCAGTAGTTGAAGGATGGCCTTGAGGGACCATCTATGAGGTGTTTTTTTCCTGCCATTTATTTTATTATTACTGCTTTTGTTCTAGGTACCAGCGTCTTTCCTTTTTCCTTAAACATTTAGAAGGCATCCAGACAGAGGACCCTAGCTACTCTCTATTTTTTTTTTTTCGAAAATTAAGTTATGTATGTATTTAGATGGACCACTGGTAAAAGTAGCTTAATATTTTTCTTTGCATGCTACTTAACTCTAAATCTCTCTCGGTATTTAGATGGACCACTGGTAAAAAATCTTACTTTGTATGAAGTTTTTAAATATCTCTCAATAAGTCAAATTTTATTTTATTTTAGTAAAGATTTAGAATTTGAAAATAAAAGAATGTTCTTTATGAATGAAACCACTGCTCAACCCATGTTAGAACATGCTACTAACATGCATATCACTATAAAAAAAAAAGCAAGGTACAATTTACAAAATGTGGGGAAATGGAAATATTTCTTCATAACACAAAGGGACTACAAATTCACATTCTCTAGAAACATCATATATGCACATGCAGTATCAAAGAATTTTGGCAACAAGAAAATGAGATAAAGAAGAAGACACCGCAAAGTGGAAGAGGACTAATGGGGAATTATAGGACAAATAGGAAGAAGACTAATGAGGGTGGAAAAGAGACTTAGAAAATTACGAGGGGATCGAAGATTAAAATTGGTGGAAAGAAGCAGCAAGAATGAGATGAAGAAAAAAAAAGGAGATAGGGCTTCTTTATTAGATTTCCTCAGCTAACAATATTGCTGCGAACTTTGAGGTATTAATAGAGCCAATAGAAATACTTTTCAACATTCCCCCTTAGGTGGAGCCAGTTCCCCAATACTCTCCCTCAGGTGGAACCCGGTTAGCGCACTTTTGGTAACAGACATGTTTTTTTAGCACCAAGTGATTTCTTTTGTGATTCTAACTCACGACTGGTTGGCACTAATATCCTATTTAATATTCTCAGCTAGCCATTGCTATCAAAACTTCAAGATGTTTATAGAGGTAGCAGAAATACTTTTCAATATACTCTATCAGGTGGAGCCGACTCCTCAACATTTTTAACTTGAGATTTAATCGGCACAACCTGTGATCGTGATCACAAGATAAGGTGCAATTTAGCATGAGGCTTTTTGCTCAATGATTTTAATTTTAAATATTGCCCTTTACTAAAAGTTTCTAAATTCAAATATTTCAACCATTGCATAATCAAAGAGATTATTTCTCTTAAAAAATCTCTATATTAAAATTTAGATACCGCCGCCACCAATTTTATCCAGGCATTGTATTTTGTCCATAGTTTTGCTGGTGAGCCAATGAATGTGCCGCTAAAACTTGCTACTGTGATTAACATGATCTTAAATTAATGATACGTATCTTACACGTGGCAAAATTCCACAATGGAAAACTCTAAAATTTATAATTTTTTTCTTACAAATTCCCTTGTAGCCATTTGCATTTTCTGCATCTTGGCTTCTCTGTCTTCTCTTTCTTTCAAGCTATCTTATGCAAGTTAAGATGATCATGTACTAGCTAGTTGTAGGATGGTCTTGGGGGACCACCTATGAGGTGTTTTTCTCTCGCCATTTATTTTATTATTACTGCTTTTGTTCTAGGTACCAGCGTCTTTCCTTTTTCCTTAAACATTTAGAAGGCATCTAAACAAAGGGCCTTGCCTACTCTCTGCTTTTTTTTTTTTCAACAATTAAGTTATGTATGTATTTAGATGGACCACTGGTAAAAGTAGCTTAATATTTTTCTCTGCATGCAACTTAACTCTAAATCTCTCTCGGTATTTAGATGGACCACTGGTAAAAAATTTTACTTTGTATAAAGTTTTTAAATATCTCTCAATAAGTCAAATTTTATTTTATTTTAGTAAAGAATTAGAATTCGAAAATAAAAGAACTTTCTTTATGAATCAAACCACTGCTGAACCCATATTAGAACACGCTACTAACATCCATATCACAATAAAAAAAAGAAAGGTACAATTTACAAAATGTGGGGGGATGGAAATATTTCTTCATAACACAAAGGGACTACAAATTCACATTCTCTGGAAACATCATATATGCACTTGCAATATCAAAGAATTTTGACATCATGAAAATGAGATAAAGAAAAAGAAACTGCAAAGTGGAAGAAGACTAATGGGGAATTATAGAACAAATAGGAAGAAGACTAATGAGGGAGGAAAAAAGACTTAGAAAATTACAAGGGGATAGAAGATTACAATTGGAGGAAAGAAGCAGGAAGAATGAGATTAAGAAAAAAGAAAGGCGATAGGGCTTCTTTATTAAATTTCCTCAACTAACAATATTGCTGCCAACTTTTAGGTCTTAATAGAGCCAATAGATATACTTTTCAATATTCCCCATTAGGTGGAGCCCGTTCCTCAATATTCTCCCTCAGGTGGCACCCGGTTAGCGCAGTTTTGGTGACAAACATGTTTTTTTAGCACCAAGTGATTTCTTTTGTGATTCTAATTCACAATTGGTTGGCACTAATATCCTATTTAATATTCTCAGCTAGCCATTGCTATCAAAACTTCAAGATGTTAATAGAGATAGCGGAAATACTTTTCAATATACTCTATCAGGTGGAGCCGACTCCTCAACATTTTTAACTCGAGATTTAATTGGCACAACCTGTGATCGTGATCACAGGATAAGGTGCAGTTTAGCATGAGGCTTTTTGCTCAATGATTTTAATTTTAAATATTGCCCTTTACTAAAAGTTTCTAAACTCAAATATGTCAACCATTGCATAATCAAAGAGATTATTTCTCTTAAAAAATCTCTATATTAAAATTCAGATACCGCCGCCACCGATTTTATCCAAGCATTTTATTTTGTCCATAGTTTTGCTGGTGAGCCAATGAATGTGATGCTAAAACTTGGTACTGTGATTAACATGATCTAAAATTAATGATACGTATCTTACAAGTGGCAAAATTCCACAATGGGAAACTCTAAAATTTATTATTTTTTTCTTATAAATTCCCTTGTAGCCATTTGCATATTTTGCATCTTGGCTTCTCTGTCTTCTTTTTCGTTCAAGCTATCTTATGCAAGTTAAGAAGATCTTGTAGTAGTTGAAGGATGGTCTTGAGGGATGATGTATGAGGTGTTTTTTTCTTGCCATTTATTTTATTATTACTGCTTTTGTTCTAGGTACCAGCGTCTTTCGTTTTTCCTTAAACATATAGAAGGCATCTAGACAAAGGGCCCTGCCTACTCTCTATTTTTTTTTCAAACATTAAGTTATGTATGTATTTAGATGGACCACTGGTAAAAGTAGCTTAATATTTTTCTCTACATGTAACTTAACTCTAAATCTCTCGCGGTATTTGGATGGACCATTGGTAAAGATCTTACTTTGTATAAAGTTTTTAAATATCTCTCAATAAGTCAAATTTTATTTTATTTTAGTAAAGAATTAGAATTCGAAGATAAAAGAACTTTCTTTATGAATGAAACCACTGCTCAACCCATGTTAGAACATGCTCCTAACATCCATATCACTATAAAAAAAAGGCAAGGTACAATTTACAAAATGCGGGGGGATGGAAATATTTCCTCATAACACAAAGGGACTACAAATTCACATTCTCTAGAAACATCATATATGCACTTGCAATATCAAAGAATTTTGACAAGAAGAAAATGAGATAAAGAAGAAGAAACCGCAAAGTGGAAGAAGACTAATGGGGTATTATAGGACAAATAGGAAGAAGCCTAATGAGGGAGGAAAAGAGACATAGAAAATTACAAGGGGATAGAAGGTTAAAATTGACGGAAAGAAGCAGCAAGAATGAGATGAAGAAAAAAAAAAGGAGGTAGGGGTTCATTATTAAATTTCCTCAGCTAACTATATTGCTGCGAACTTTGAGGTATTAATAGAGACAATAGAAATACTTTTCAATATTCCCCATTAGGTGGAGCCCGTTCCTCAATACTCTCCCTCAGGTGGAACCCGGTTAGCGCACTTTTGGTGACAAACATGTTTTTTTAGCACCAAGTGATTTCTTTTGTGATTCTAACTCACGACTGGTTGGCACTAATATCCTATTTAATATTCTCAGCTAGCCATTGCTATCAAAACTTCAAGATGTTAGTAAACGTAGCGGAAATATTTTTCAATATACTCTACCAAGTGGAGCCGACTCCTCAACATTTTTAACTTGAGATTTAATTGGCACAACCTGTGATCGTGATCACAAGATAAGGTGCAATTTAGCATGAGGCTTTTTGCTCAATGATTTTAATTTTAAATATTGCCCTTTACTGAAAGTTTCTAAATTCAAATATTTCAACCATTGCATAATCAAAGAGATTATTTCTCTTAAAAAATCTCTATACTAAAATTCAGATACCGCCACCACCAATTTTATCCAAGCATTGTATTTTGTCCATAGTTTTGCTGGTGAGCCAATGAATGTGCCGCTAAAACTTGCTACTGTGATTAACATCATCTAAAATTAATGATACGTAACTTACACGTGGCAAAATTCCGCAATGGGAAACTCTAAAATTTATTATTTTTTTCTTATAAATTCCCTTGTAGCCATTTGGATATTTTGCATCTTGGCTTCTCTGTCTTCTCTTTCTTTCAAGCTATCTTATGCAAGTTAAGAAGATCATGTAGTAGTTGAAGGATGGTCTTGAGGGACCATCTACGAGGTGTTTTTTTCCTGCCATTTATTTTATTATTACTGCTTTTGTTCTAGGTACCAGCGTCTTTCCTTTTTCCTTAAACATTTAGAAGGCATCCAGACAGAGGACCCTAGCTACTCTCTATTTTTTTTTTTTCGAAAATTAAGTTATGTATGTATTTAGATGGACCACTGGTAAAAGTAGCTTAATATTTTTCTTTGCATGCTACTTAACTCTAAATCTCTCTCGGTATTTAGATGGACCACTGGTAAAAAATCTTACTTTGTATGAAGTTTTTAAATATCTCTCAATAAGTCAAATTTTATTTTATTTTAGTAAAGATTTAGAATTTGAAAATAAAAGAATGTTCTTTATGAATGAAACCACTGCTCAACCCATGTTAGAACACGCTACTAACATGCATATCACTATAAAAAAAAAAGCAAGGTACAATTTACAAAATGTGGGGAAATGGAAATATTTCTTCATAACACAAAGGGACTACAAATTCACATTCTCTAGAAACATCATATATGCACATGCAGTATCAAAGAATTTTGGCAACAAGAAAATGAGATAAAGAAGAAGACACCGCAAAGTGGAAGAGGACTAATGGGGAATTATAGGACAAATAGGAAGAAGACTAATGAGGGAGGAAAAGAGACTTAGAAAATTACGAGGGGATCGAAGATTAAAATTGGTGGAAAGAAGCAGCAAGAATGAGATGAAGAAAAAAAAAGGAGATAGGGCTTCTTTATTAGATTTCCTCAGCTAACAATATTGCTGCGAACTTTGAGGTATTAATAGAGCCAATAGAAATACTTTTCAATATTCCCCCTTAGGTGGAGCCAGTTCCCCAATACTCTCCCTCAGGTGGAACCCGGTTAGCGTACTTTTGGTAACAAACACGTTTTTTTAGCACCAAGTGTTTTCTTTTGTGATTCTAACTAACGACTGGTTGGCACTAATTGTAACACTCTGATCCCCTTTGAGCCGGATTAGTGGCTCATTAGTGTGTGTTTTGTTTTATTTTATTCTTTTGGACTTGGTTTTGGGCCTTGGATAGGTAGTTGAGTGACCTTTGACATGAGATAGTTAGTTCTAAGCCCTTTTTCGTAATTTTGCTTTTGTTTTGCTCATATCATCTTTGCATCATCTTGGTGTCAGCACGCGTATTTCGTTGAGCTCGACAAATTCCGTAACTGTGTCAGATCCGTTTGGAGTCAATTGGGGAAGTTAGACCTTCGTGTGACTTGAACTGTAATTAGTCTTAACTCTCCGGACTTTGACTTAACTTCCCAAACTATATAAATGAGCCAGCCTCCAGATGTCCAACTCCCTGCTCATTTGCTTGATCGTGCATGCAAGAGGAACTCCAGGAGAAGCTCTCCACGTTCTCTCTCTCTCTTCTTTCCTTCTCTTGATCGATTGAGGATTGGGTCCTTTGTTTGATTTGGGTTCTTCTCCATTCTCTCATCTTTGTGTATTGCTTGAGGTAAGTGGGTTCTTCCCCAATTCTTTCTTCTTCTTCTTCTCCAATTGTTTCTCCCATTCTATGATTGCTTTGTCTTCATCTCATGCATGTGTGATTGCTTTGATTTGCTTTGATTTTAGTTGCTTTGGAGCTTGAGGTTGTGGATTTGATAGAGCTTTGAGGCAAGTATAAGTACAGGCTTTGATAACACATATGGGTGTTTTGTTTGATGGCCTTGATTTCTTCTTATTCTTTGTCTAGCATGTTTTACAGCCACAATTTGTGAATTTGGAACCTCTGTAACTCATTTTGTTCAGCTTCTGTACCGAAATTCAGTTTCTGTAACTAGCCCGAATTCATCTCTGTATTGTACGGCTAAGCCGTGAACTTCTACGGCTTGATTTCCAGAGACTCGAATTTTGAGTTTTGTTCTACGGCTAGGCTACGGCTAAGCCGTAATTTGTCCTACGGCTGAGCCGTAAGCTAGCCGTGACCCAACCGTACCCCAGCCATGAATTAAATCTCTGATCAGTCGAAACTTTTCTGATATCAGTACTCCTACGGTGAGGCTACGGCTAAGCCGTGGAATGCTACGGCTAAGCCGTGGATTGGTCTACGGCTAAGCCGTATACTGACTGTAGCTCAGCCGAAAGAGGCATTAGATCAGAGGTGGAAGGAGACCAGTTTAGCTGTGTTCTTAATGGAACCAAGGTGAAGCCGTAGTGCATAGTACGACGAGCGCGTAAGATGTCTTCGGCTTAACCATAGGTCCCTCATAGCTAAACCGTTAGGCATGGCAATTCTGAAACATAACTCAGGATAATGGTGCGACTTGTAGGGCTCAAACACGGGTTGACCACTCATGTATACCGGCCCAATGGATTATTGGAACGCATGAATAGTCTGTTAGGCTGTGACTTATTCATGTGAGTGTTGTTTTACTGTTAAGCACCTCCCCATGGGTGTTGGTTTAAGGGACGTCGGTGCACGCACAGATTACATTGCAACACTTTGATGGCAACGGTGCATTGACTAACTTAAAACTACATCAACATGCACGGTTAGTGACAGTGAACAACTAGCTTAGGACTGGCTTGTAATGAACCTTGACTCCGTATGAATCTGAGATGCATTGCATATTGGTTATGGTTTTGCCCTCTGTTCTGTTAATCTATGTTTATGCATTCCGTAGTCATTTTTGGTTTCGTCCTGTATATCTGTTCTATGCTTCGTTCCGCACTATGCTTTGATCTATGCTGTGCTTTGGATTTATATCTATGCTCTGCTGGCTTTGCTTATCTCTGAGTTTGGGTATTCCCTGGTGGCTCTGCCCAGAGGTTAATACGTGAGGATAAGATCCGGTCTTTGTCATCGGTGAGTCCAAAGCGGATAATCTCCCTTTCTATGGATTTGATTTGATTGATATTGGTCTGGCTCTACTCAGCCTCAGCCCTAGGATGCCCGACGGGGTTACCTCCGGCTTAGATCTCTGTATCTCTGTATAACTGCAGTGTTGCTTTGTCTTGGGACCCCGGAACCCAGGAAACCGAGACCCGCTTGTACCTTTGGCCTGGACAGCGGTGTTCTCCTCTGCTCTGCTCTGCTCTGCTCTGCTCTGCTCTCTATTGGAGAGAACATGGTTAACGTAGTAGCCAACTAGTTCAGTATTCTATGTTTTGATTCACATATCATGTTTTACTTCTATGCACGATTCGCTTAGTTTCCTAATATGGAACTCTGTATTTAATCTTCTGTCATTATTATATCCCCTTTGATACTATGCGTGTTTCACCCCTGTTACTTGTATTTGCTGGATCGTTGTATTCATTTGTGTTGTCTGTGGTGTTGCAGGCACAGATACCTTGCCCAGCTCCCCGGCGGTCGAGGAGGCTGCAGGGGCGAGTGTAGAGGCACCCTCAGGTTTGGCAGAGTGGGCCTGATCATCTCTGCCGAGTGCGTTCATGCATACTTCCGGTGGCTTTTCGTTTTGGGATTTTGAGTTTTGGTTTCAGGGGACTTGTATTTGGACTTTGGATCTTTGGACTTTGGACTTGTACACTGTGTATTTTGTGTATATGGTTTTGGTGTGTATTTGGTTTTATATCAGTGTATTTGTCTTTGTCGTTTCCGTTTTGTATTTGATTTGGCTTCCGCTATTTTCTTTGTTGCTTGCTATGATATCTACAGCTTCCGCGTTCGTCTGTTTCGCACGTGTTAGATCCCTTGTGTGCGTGCATCTGGACTGGGTTTGGGTGCACGTGCACGGGTGTACGTGTGTCACCGGTTTGGCTTTTCGCTAACCCCCGATTTCTGGGCTCGGGTCGTGACATACGTATTGTATGGTATCAAAGCATGCTAGTTATAAGCATGTAGACATCTAAGATCGTGGTGAGATAACGCTATCAACTATTTGACTCGAAGTCTCATATGTTGATTTGGGATTTGACTAACTCAGGGGCATTTCATATTTGTGTGTTGTGTTTCTTTTCCTTTTACAGGATGGCATCAGGATCAGGATCTCGGGATGAGAATCAACAGGGCCATAACGGTGATAGTGGAACGGTACCTCCACATATCAGTAGTGAGGAGCGGATGATGATGATGATGCAGTCTATGCAGTTATTACAGGCACAGATGGCATCCATGGTAGATAGGCAGAGTCAGGCTGCTGCAGTAGCATCACCCCGTATAGATCAGCAAGTGATTTTCCAGCCCAGGGAATCAGACCCTAATGCTCTTTTCGACAAGTTCCGTAAGCGAGGGGCGACTGAGTTTCATGGGATAGAGGATGCATTGCAGGCTGAGCAATGGTTGGAACAGACAGAAGAGCTATTTGATACGATTGTGTGCAGTAACAAGCAGAAAGTAGTGCTCACAGCCTCTATGCTTCGGAGTGTAGCCAAGACATGGTGGAGGAGTGTCAAGACCTCATTCCAGACTATGCCCAGTGCCACAGTTTGGGAGACCTTCAAGCAGCAGTTCCGTCGGAAGTTCATGCCTCTCCACATTCAACGAGCCAAGGAAGTGGAATTCTTCAACCTTCAGCAGAGACAGATGTCAGTTGCAGATTATGTACACAAGTTTACAGAGTTGTCTCATTTCACAGAGGACATGGTGAACACTGAGCATAAGAAGGTGACTCGCTTCGTCAACGGTCTGAATTCGAGGCACAAACGCCACGTGGTTGCTTGTATGTGGCCGGCTACATTAGATGACGCTATTGACAGAGCTTATGATGCAGAGGCCATCTTTGAGGAGGAGCGAACAGAAGCTAAGAGGACGGCAGGTTTCAGTGGCAGAAGTCAGTTTCAGAAGAAGTTCAAGGGTAAGCAGGGCAGTTCGAGCAGTACGCAGGTAGTTTGCGGTCACTGTGGGAAGGATCACCCCACCGACAGATGTTGGAGGAAGAGTGGGGCTTGTTTCGGGTGTGGCTCTATGGATCACAGACGGGCCCAATGCCCGAAGTTTCAGTCCTCTCCACAGACGAGACAGGCAGGACCTACAGCGCAGGGCAGATCTCAGCCAGCTCGCCCAGCTCAGAAGCCGAATCGCCAGACAGCCCGAGCCTATGCTACTACGCATGAGGGCGCGGAGGAGGCCACGGTAGTGGAAGGTAAAATTTTAATTTCTGATGCAGAAGCTTTAGCTTTATTTGACTCAGGGTCTACGCGTTCGTACGTAGCACCCCATTTTGCTGTGCAGCTTCGACAGCGACCTACACCACTTCCCTACTTGTTGTTGGTATCCACTCCGGTTGGTAAACGGGTGGAGTGCAGTGTTTTCTACCCTCAGTGTGATGTGCGGATAGCTGGTCATCAGCTCCCAGTAGACCTCGTGTTGCTCACAACACTGGATTTCGATGTGATTCTTGGTATGGATTGGCTTGCAAGATATCATGCATGTATCAATTGCTACAGCAAGGCGATCTACTTTGATTTGGGCAGTGGTTTTCGATTTGAGGGCAGCCAGATAAAGTGCCCAAGGCGTGTGATCTCTGCTTGTAAAGCAGACAGGATGCTTCGTAGGGGATGTGAGGGATTTCTTGCATTCATTTCAGAGAAGAAAGATCAGCGACAGCTCAGTGAGATTCCAGTAGTCAGCGAGTTTCCGGATGTTTTTCCGGAGGATGTGCCAGAGTTGCCACCAGTTCGGGAGGTAGAATTTGCTATTGACTTGATACCAGGCACAGCACCCATCAGTAGAGCTCCATATCGTATGGCACCTGCAGAGTTGTCGGAATTGAAGAAACAGTTGCAGGATTTGTTGGATAAAGGGTTCATACGCCCAAGTGTTTCACCTTGGGGAGCTCCTGTATTGTTTGTCAAGAAGAAGGATGGCAGTTTCCGGATGTGCATTGACTACAGGCAGTTGAATAAAGTGACTATCAAGAACAAATACCCATTGCCTAGGATTGATGAGTTGTTCGATCAGCTTCAGGGTGCAGCTTATTTTTCTAAGATTGACTTGAGGTCAGGATATCACCAGCTCAGGGTGAAGGATGAGGATGTTCCTAAGACAGCTTTCAGGACTCGATATGGACACTACGAGTTCCTTGTCATGCCATTTGGTTTGACTAACGCACCCGCAGCTTTTATGGCATTGATGAACAGGGTGTTTACTTCCTTCTTGGACCAGTTCGTTGTGGTTTTCATAGATGACATATTGGTCTATTCGAAGACTGCTGAGGAACATACAGACCATCTGAGGAAAGCATTGCAGCTACTTAGAGATCACAAGTTGTATGCAAAGTTGTCTAAGTGTGATTTCTGGTTAGAGCAAGTTACATTTCTGGGTCATAAGATTTCTAGAGATGGATTGATGGTGGATCCGGCTAAGATTGAGGCAGTAGTCCATTGGCCCCGTCCTAGATCAGTGACAGAGATTCGGAGTTTTCTGGGTTTGGCGGGATATTACCGCAGGTTCGTGCAGGACTTCTAGAAGATTTCAGCCCCGCTGACTCAGTTGACGCGGAAGAAGGTCCCGAATGAGTGGACAGAGAAGTGTGAGCGTAGTTTTCAGATGTTGAAAGAAAAGCTCACTACGGCGCCAGTGTTGACTCTCCCGGATGGTAGTGAGGGATTCGTGATTTATTCCGATGCTTCTCGCGTTGGACTAGGCTGTGTACTGATGCAGAATCAGAAGGTGATTGCATATGGATCCAGACAGCTGAAAGAACATGAGAAGAACTACGCCACACATGATTTGGAGCTAGCAGCCATCGTATTTGCACTGAAGTTGTGGCGGCATTACCTGTACGGTGTGAAGTTCGAGGTTCATTCCGATCATCACAGTCTACAGTACTTGTTTGATCAGCATGACTTGAATATGAGGCAGCGAAGATGGTTGGAGTTCATCAAAGACTATGACTTTCCGATCAAGTACCACCCAGGCAAGGGGAATGTAGTTGCAGATGCACTTAGCAGGAGGACAGACAGTCTTCAGGTGTTGGCAGGATTCTATATGCTTGTGCATGATCAGCCTGTTGAGGTTCGGATGGTAGGAGACTCGGTGACATTAGCTACTACCGTCGTATTTCAGCCTGAGGTGATTCAGCAGATCAAGGATCGCCAGTTTGAGGACCCCCTCCTGGTAAAGTTCAGAGATCGGATTGCAGATCGACCGGATTTCAGCCTGGTAGATGGAGTTTTGTACTTCAGGAATCGATTGTGTGTTCCCGCTGTGGATGAACTGAAAGATAAGTTGATGACAGATGCGCACGATGCCCGATATGCGATGCACCCAGGGAGTACGAAGATGTACAGGAACTTGAAGGACAGATTTTGGTGGAACAATATGAAGCGGGAGATCGCAGGGTTCGTAGCTCGATGTTTGACCTGTCAGAGGGTGAAAGCTGATCATCAGCGACCTCCAGGATCATTGCATCCATTGCATACTCCGCAGTGGAAGTGGGAGCACATTACGATGGATTTCGTCTCCGGTTTTCTGCCGACTAGTAGAAAGAATAATGCGATCTGGGTAATAGTGGACAGATTGACCAAGTCAGCGCATTTCCTTCCGTTCAAGAAAGGGATGACATTCACAGAGATGGCCAGGAAGTTTGTTGACGAGATAGTCAGATTGCATGGCACCCCGGTATCGATTGTGTCGGATCGCGACAGTCGTTTTGTATCTTCATTCTGGAGAGCATTTCAGGAAGCTATGGGCACGAAGTTGAGTTTTAGTACGGCATACCACCCCCAGACTGATGGACAGTCGGAGCGTACCATTCAGACATTGGAGGACATGCTCCGAGCTAGCGTGCTGAACTTTGAGAAGGAATGGGATATGCATCTAGCATTGTGTGAGTTTGCCTACAACAACAGCTTCCATGAGAGCATTGGTATGGCACCTTATGAGGCTCTATACGGACGCAAGTGCAGGACCCCAGTGTGCTGGGAAGAAGTTGGAACTAGAAGTTTCCATGGTCCGACAATCATTGCTGAGACGACAGAGAAGGTGCAGAAAGTGATAGAGAATCTGAAGATTGCTCGGTCCAGGCAGAAGAGCTATGCTGATACTCGGAGGAGACCTTTGGCATTCCAAGTCGGAGATTGGGTATTTCTTAAAGTTTCTCCGATGAAGGGCACAGTTCGATTTGGTCAGAAGGGCAAGTTAGCCCCGAGATATGTAGGACCGTTTGAAGTCAAGAGCCGAGTTGGAGATTTAGCCTATCGGTTGACGCTTCCAGTCGAGTTCTCCGGTGTTCACGATGTATTCCATGTGTCGATGCTCCGTAAGTATGTGCCAGATCCGAGCCATGTGATTCGCTACGATGACATTCAGATTCAGCCTAATGCGACTTACGTTGAGCGTCCGCTTCGCATTGTTGGGACACGAGAGCAGATTCTTCGTACCAGGACTATCAGATGGGTGAAGGTGTTGTGGGAACATCATGGTCCAGATGAGGCTACATGGGAGCTAGAGGAGCAGCTAGCGCGCCAGTACCCACATCTCTTTGCGCAGGTAGGTAGTCATTCCGAGGACGGAATGATTCCTAGTGGGGGAGGATGTAACACTCCGATCCCCTTTGAGCCGGATTAGTGGCTCATTAGTGTGTGTTTTGTTTTATTTTATTCTTTTGGACTTGGTTTTGGGCCTTGGATAGGTAGTTGAGTGACCTTTGACCTGAGATAGTTAGTTCTAAGCCCTTTTTCGTAATTTTGCTTTTGTTTTGCTCATATCATCTTTGCATCATCTTGGTGTCAGCACGCGTATTTCGTTGAGCTCGACAAATTCCGTAACTGTGTCAGATCCGTTTGGAGTCAATTGGGGAAGTTAGACCTTCGTGTGACTTGAACTGTAATTAGTCTTAACTCTCCGGACTTTGACTTAACTTCCCAAACTATATAAATGAGCCAGCCTCCAGATGTCCAACTCCCTGCTCATTTGCTTGATCGTGCATGCAAGAGGAACTCCAGGAGAAGCTCTCCACGTTCTCTCTCTCTCTTCTTTCCTTCTCTTGATCGATTGAGGATTGGGTCCTTTGTTTGATTTGGGTTCTTCTCCATTCTCTCATCTTTGTGTATTGCTTGAGGTAAGTGGGTTCTTCCCCAATTCTTTCTTCTTCTTCTTCTCCAATTGTTTCTCCCATTCTATGATTGCTTTGTCTTCATCTCATGCATGTGTGATTGCTTTGATTTGCTTTGATTTTAGTTGCTTTGGAGCTTGAGGTTGTGGATTTGATAGAGCTTTGAGGCAAGTATAAGTACAGGCTTTGATAACACATATGGGTGTTTTGTTTGATGGCCTTGATTTCTTCTTATTCTTTGTCTAGCATGTTTTACAGCCACAATTTGTGAATTTGGAACCTCTGTAACTCATTTTGTTCAGCTTCTGTACCGAAATTCAGTTTCTGTAACTAGCCCGAATTCATCTCTGTATTGTACGGCTAAGCCGTGAACTTCTACGGCTTGATTTCCAGAGACTCGAATTTTGAGTTTTGTTCTACGGCTAGGCTACGGCTAAGCCGTAATTTGTCCTACGGCTGAGCCGTAAGCTAGCCGTGACCCAACCGTACCCCAGCCGTGAATTAAATCTCTGATCAGTCGAAACTTTTCTGATATCAGTACTCCTATGGTGAGGCTACGGCTAAGCCGTGGAATGCTACGGCTAAGCCGTGGATTGGTCTACGGCTAAGCCGTATACTGACTGTAGCTCAGCCGAAAGAGGCATTAGATCAGAGGTGGAAGGAGACCAGTTTAGCTGTGTTCTTAATGGAACCAAGGTGAAGCCGTAGTGCATAGTACGACGAGCGCGTAAGATGTCTTCGGCTTAACCATAGGTCCCTCATAGCTAAACCGTTAGGCATGGCAATTCTGAAACATAACTCAGGATAATGGTGCGACTTGTAGGGCTCAAACACGGGTTGACCACTCATGTATACCGGCCCAATGGATTATTGGAACGCATGAATAGTCTGTTAGGCTGTGACTTATTCATGTGAGTGTTGTTTTACTGTTAAGCACCTCCCCATGGGTGTTGGTTTAAGGGACGTCGGTGCACGCACAGATTACATTGCAACACTTTGATGGCAACGGTGCATTGACTAACTTAAAACTACATCAACATGCACGGTTAGTGACAGTGAACAACTAGCTTAGGACTGGCTTGTAATGAACCTTGACTCCGTATGAATCTGAGATGCATTGCATATTGGTTATGGTTTTGCCCTCTGTTCTGTTAATCTATGTTTATGCATTCCGTAGTCATTTTTGGTTTCGTCCTGTATATCTGTTCTATGCTTCGTTCCGCACTATGCTTTGATCTATGCTGTGCTTTGGATTTATATCTATGCTCTGCTGGCTTTGCTTATCTCTGAGTTTGGGTATTCCCTGGTGGCTCTGCCCAGAGGTTAATACGTGAGGATAAGATCCGGTCTTTGTCATCGGTGAGTCCAAAGCGGATAATCTCCCTTTCTATGGATTTGATTTGATTGATATTGGTCTGGCTCTACTCAGCCTCAGCCCTAGGATGCCCGACGGGGTTACCTCCGGCTTAGATCTCTGTATCTCTGTATAACTGCAGTGTTGCTTTGTCTTGGGACCCCGGAACCCAGGAAACCGAGACCCGCTTGTACCTTTGGCCTGGACAGCGGTGTTCTCCTCTGCTCTGCTCTGCTCTGCTCTGCTCTGCTCTCTATTGGAGAGAACATGGTTAACGTAGTAGCCAACTAGTTCAGTATTCTATGTTTTGATTCACATATCATGTTTTACTTCTATGCACGATTCGCTTAGTTTCCAAATATGGAACTCTGTATTTAATCTTCTGTCATTATTATATCCCCTTTGATACTATGCGTGTTTCACCCCTGTTACTTGTATTTGCTGGATCGTTGTATTCATTTGTGTTGTCTGTGGTGTTGCAGGCACAGATACCTTGCCCAGCTCCCCGGCGGTCGAGGAGGCTGCAGGGGCGAGTGTAGAGGCACCCTCAGGTTTGGCAGAGTGGGCCTGATCATCTCTGCCGAGTGCGTTCATGCATACTTCCGGTGGCTTTTCGTTTTGGGATTTTGAGTTTTGGTTTCAGGGGACTTGTATTTGGACTTTGGATCTTTGGACTTTGGACTTGTACACTGTGTATTTTGTGTATATGGTTTTGGTGTGTATTTGGTTTTATATCAGTGTATTTGTCTTTGTCGTTTCCGTTTTGTATTTGATTTGGCTTCCGCTATTTTCTTTGTTGCTTGCTATGATATCTACAGCTTCCACGTTCATCTGTTTCGCACGTGTTAGATCCCTTGTGTGCGTGCATCTGGACTGGGTTTGGGTGCACGTGCACGGGAGTACGTGTGTCACCGGTTTGGCTTTTCGCTAACCCCCGATTTCTGGGCTCGGGTCGTGACACTAATATCCTATTTAATATTCTCAGGTAGCCATTGCTATCAAAACTTCAAGATGTTTATAGAGGTAGCAGAAATACTTTTCAATATACTCTATCAGGTGGAGCCGACTCCTCAACATTTTTAACTTGAGATTTAATCGGCACAACCTGTGATCGTGATCACAAGATAAGGTGCAATTTAGCATGAGGCTTTTTGCTCAATGATTTTAATTTTAAATATTGCCCTTTACTAAAAGTTTCTAAATTCAAATATTTCAACCATTGCATAATCAAAGAGATTATTTCTCTTAAAAAATCTCTATATTAAAAATCAGATACCGCCGCCACCAATTTTATCTAGGCATTGTATTTTGGCCATAGTTTTGCTGGTGAGCCAATGAATGTGCCGCTAAAACTTGCTACTGTGATTAACATGATCTAAAATTAATGATATGTATCTTACACGTGACAAAATTCCACAATGGGAAACTCTAAAATTTATAATTTTTTTCTTATAAATTCCCTTGTAGCCATTTGCATTTTTTGCATCTTGGCTTCTCTGTCTTCTCTTTCTTTCATGCTATCTTATGCAAGTTAAGATGATCATGTACTAGCTAGTTGTAGGATGGTCTTGGGGGACCATCTATGAGGTGTTTTTCTCTTGCCATTTATTTTATTATTACTGGTTTTGTTCTAGGTACCAGCGTCTTTCCTTTTTCCTTAAACATTTAGAAGGCATCTAAACAAAGGGCCTTGCCTACTCTCTGCTTTTTTTTTTTTCAACAATTAAGTTATGTATGTATTTAGATGGACCACTGGTAAAAGTAGCTTAATATTTTTCTCTGCATGCAACTTAACTCTAAATCTCTCTCGGTATTTAGATGGACCACTGGTAAAAAATTTTACTTTGTATAAAGTTTTTAAATATCTCTCTATAAGTCAAATTTTATTTTATTTTAGTAAAGATTTAGAATTCGAAAATAAAAGAACTTTCTTTATGAATGAAACCACTGCTGAACCCATGTTAGAACACGCTACTAACATCCATATCACAATAAAAAAAAGAAAGGTACAATTTACAAAATGTGGGGGGATGGAAATATTTCTTCATAACACAAAGGGACTACAAATTCACATTCTCTAGAAACAACATATATGCACTTGCAATATCAAAGAATTTTGACAACATGAAAATGAGATAAAGAAGAAGAAACTGCAAAGTGGAAGACGACTAATGGGGAATTATAGGACAAATAGGAAGAAGACTAATGAGGGAGGAAAAGAGACTTAGAAAATTACAAGGGGATAGAAGATTACAATTGGAGGAAAGAAGCAGGAAGTATGAGATGAAGAAAAAAGAAAGGAGATAGGGCTTCTTTATTAAATTTCCTCAACTAACAATATTGCTGCCAACTTTTGGGTATTAATAGAGCCAATAGAAATACTTTTCAATATTCCCCATTAGGTGGAGCCCGTTCCTCAATATTCTCCCTCAGGTGGCACCCGGTTAGCGCAGTTTTGGTGACAAACATGTTTTTTTAGCACCAAGTGATTTCTTTTGTGATTCTAACTAACGACTGGTTGGCACTAATATCCTATTTAATATTCTCAGCTAGCCATTGCTATCAAAACTTCAAGATGTTTATAGAGGTAGCAGAAATACTTTTCAATATACTCTATCAGGTGGAGCCGACTCCTCAACATTTTTAACTTGAGATTTAATCGGCACAACCTGTGATCGTGATCACACGATAAGGTGCAATTTAGCATGAGGCTTTTTGCTCAATGATTTTAATTTTAAATATTGCCCTTTACTAAAAGTTTCTAAATTCAAATATGTCAACCATTGCATAATCAAAGAGATTATTTCTCTTAAAAAATCTCTATATTAAAATTCAGATACCACCGCCACCGATTTTATCCAAGCATTTTATTTTGTCCATAGTTTTGCTGGTGAGCCAATGAATGTGACGCTAAAACTTGGTACTGTGATTAACATGATCTAAAATTAATGATACGTATCTTACAAGTGGCAAAATTCCACAATGGGAAACTCTAAAATTTATTATTTTTTTCTTATAAATTCCCTTGTAGCCATTTGCATATTTTGCATCTTGGCTTCTGTGTCTTCTTTTTCTTTCAAGCTATCTTATGCAAGTTAAGAAGATCTTGTAGTAGTTGAAGGATGGTCTTGAGGGATGATGTATGAGGTGTTTTTTTCTTGCCATTTATTTTATTATTACTGCTTTTGTTCTAGGTACCAGCGTCTTTCGTTTTTCCTTAAACATATAGAAGGCATCTAGACAAAGGGCCCTGCCTACTCTCTATTTTTTTTTTCAAACATTAAGTTATGTATGTATTTAGATGGACCACTGGTAAAAGTAGCTTAATATTTTTCTCTACATGTAACTTAACTCTAAATCTCTCTCGGTATTTGGATGGACCATTGGTAAAGATCTTACTTTGTATAAAGTTTTTAAATATCTCTCAATAAGTCAAATTTTATTTTATTTTAGTAAAGAATTAGAATTCAAAAATAAAAGAACTTTCTTTATGCATGAAACCACTGCTCAACCCATGTTAGAACACGCTACTAACATCCATATCACTATTAAAAAAAAAGCAAGGTACAATTTACAAAATGTGGGGGAATGGAGATATTTCTTCATAACACAAAGGGACTACAAATTCACATTCTCTAGAAACATCATATATGCACCTGCAATATCAAAGAATTTTGACAACAAGAAAATGAGATAAAGAAGAAGAAACCGCAAAGTGGAAGAAGACTAATGGGGAATTATAGGACAAATAGGAAGACGACTAATGAGGGAGGAAAAGAGACTTAGAAAATTACAAGGGGATAGAAGAGTAAAATTGGTGGAAAGAAGCAGCAAGAATGAGATGAAGAAAAAAAAAGGAGATAGGGGTTCTTTATTAAATTTCCTCAGCTAACAATATTGCTGCGAACTTTGGGGTATTAATAGAGCCAATAGAAATACTTTTCAATATTCCCCATTAGGTGGAGCCCGTTCCTCAATACTCTCCCTCAGGTGGAACCCGGTTAGCGCACTTTTGGTGACAAACATGTTTTTTTAGCACCAAGTGATTTCTTTTGTGATTCTAACTCACGACTGGTTGGCACTAATATCCTATTTAATATTCTCAGCTAGCCATTGCTATCAAAACTTCAAGATGTTAATAGAGGTAGCAGAAATACTTTTCAATATACTCTATCAGGTGGAGCCAACTCCTCAACATTTTTAACTTGAGATTTAATTGGCACAAGCTGTGATCGTGATCACAGGATAAGGTGCAATTTAGCATGAGGCTTTTTGCTCAATGATTTTAATTTTAAATATTGCCCTTTACTAAAAGTTTCTAAATTCAAATATTTCAACCATTGCATAATCAAAGAGATTATTTCAATTAAAAAATCTCTATATCAAAATTCAGATACCGCCGCCACCAATTTTATCCAAGCATTGTATTTTGTCCATAGTTTTGATGGTGAGCCGATGAATGTGCCGCTAAAACTTGCTACTGTGATTAACATGATCTTAAATTAATGATACGTATCTTACACGTGGCAAAATTCCACAATGGGAAACTCTAAAATTTATTATTTTTTTCTTATAAATTCCCTTGTAGCCATTTGCATATTTTGCATCTTGGCTTCTCTGTCTTCTCTTTCTTTCAAGCTATCTTATGCAAGTTAAGAAGATCATGTAGTAGTTGAAGGATGGTCTTGAGGGACCATCTATGAGGTGTTTTTTTCCTACCATTTATTTTATTATTGCTGCTTTTGTTCTTGGTACCAGCGTCTTTCCTTTTTCCTTAAACATTTAGAAAGCATCTAGACAAAGGGCCCTGCCTACTCTCTATTTTTTTTTTCAACAATTAAGTTATGTGTGTATTTATATGGACCACTAGTAAAATTAGTTTAATATTTTTCTCTGCATGCAGCTTAACTCTAATTCTCTCTCGGTACCCCCCCCGACTCTCTCTCTCTCTCTCTCTCTCTCTCTCTCTCTCACATTTTAACTAACTCTTTTATTATTTGTTATTTTATTTCTTTGGGCCATTTTCCCTAATTTTAATAGCATAGTTTGTTTTCTCATTGTTAGATGTTTTGGCATCTCAATTTTCTTTAATTTTTTTTTATAATTTCTCCTTCTTTGTAAAGCTTTACTCCTTTTCATTCTGGGCGCCTGAGTTTTTTTATATTCCAGTGAAAATAGTTGATATTTTTAGGTTTTTCTAGATAATTATGGACTACAACTTCTTCAATTTTCTATTGTATTTCATTCATAATAGCTAATGGCCATTTATAGAGTACAATATTAGTAACCTAATCACATCTTTACTTTAATCTAATATAATCCTAACTAGTTTAACACAGGCTCCTAATCCTCATGTAAGGATGTAACACAAACTCATCCTCATCATAAAAGCCTCATTAAGCATATGGATCAAGCGGCTTTACAAAAGGGCTGAGATCCATAAGCTTAGATGACTGTGCAGATGATTTTAAAAAAAATATTTTTAATTACTGGATTGTCCCAATAGATCTTCCAATGTGTAGTTCTCATCGTGAGTGTGAAGGTTAAAACGGATCCACGATCAAAATTAAAATCAGTTTAGAAAGCTCTGAAACATAACTTTCAGTAATATGATGGGCCTTTTTCTCCTCTATTTCTTCCTTCTGAACTTCCTTTTTAAAAAAAGGAAATATTTTTTGTGCTTGCTTCCGCTGAGTTGAACTTGTGTGTTATACAATAGCTATATTGTATGAAAAATTTAGAGCAATTAGAAGAAATGCTTCTTTACTCAAAATTTTGAACATAAAGAATTTTCTTTGACTTTCTTCAAATCAATTTCATCTCGGTTTCTTTGAAGGGCTATTCGAGAGTGGGCTTTATGATGACAATGTCTCAATAAACTGGGAGTATGGAATTTTCTTTCCACTCATGCTGGTGATGTTCTTAAGCTAGAGAGGAAGCCAAAAGACTTGTGCAGCAGTGAAGATATTGAAGTGGCTGCATCGGAAACGATAATACTGAGATAAATGTGGAGGTGTGCAATGGCTTCGCGTATGGGACCGTCTCGAGAAAGTGAAGCCATTGTGTGGCATCAGAAAACCCATACACACATGGTGATAAGATAAGGTCGACCTTCACGGAAATGGGTCGGCTCCATTTGCAAAGTACCAATTGAACAATACCATTCCAAGGAGGAAAAAAGGGAGCAACCCGGTCTAGCTTCTTCTCACACATTGCAGAAGTTGGTAAAAGACTAAGTTGGGTGTTTTTTCTTCGTAAGGCCTTATGGGGCATTAATACCCACCTCAGTGGAAATCTCCTTTGGAGAAGCATAATACCCCATCTTGACTGTCCATTTGGAATAAGCTATGCATTCCAGATCGTCTCCTTTAAACAAAAAGCCCACATGATCTAAAGAAGGCATGGAAGTGAGAAGTCCTGACTAAAGTCACCCAACATAAGTTGTCGGATATTGTAAAGATTCACAAGCAGGTAGGCAATCAGCAGTCTAGTGACTCTAGGACAAGGTGAAAGCCAAGAAAAGTGCTTCTTGGGGTTATTATCAACGTAAGAGTCGTGGCCATGCTGACTCTAACCAAATGCTTGTTTTCCAGATTTCTCTCGCAAGGGAACTTTTTAGCATTGAATACAATGTTTGCAACTGCTGAACTGCAGGAACGCAAGCCTTAGTACTTTTGACCAAGACCTTTTCTTTTGTAGCTCCTTCATGAAACTGATGGAAGACAAAGTTCTGTTGCTAGAGGAAGGTTGAGGGCAGTCATTTCGTTATAGGCTGGCTGCATAAGGACTACTCTCGGTCAATAACAGTCGAGAAAGAACTTTCCTAGGCTGACATCTTGTCTTCGAGGCACTCAAACGGCCTTAGAAGCATGTGGATCTTAGATTTATCTGGCAAAGTGTGTTTGATGAGTGTAGTGAGGATATCCACCTTACATGCCATCTTCAGGTCATGTGGCTTTGTATAAGTTGGGGATGACTTGCCACCATTCCTTAATTCTCTTTTGGTTGTCATGGTGGATAAATACCCTTCTTTAAAGGATACTTCCTTTGAGGTGGACGACTAGATTGCATGTAGAAGAGAGCTCATACCACTCTATACCCTGCATGGCCCTACGTGGTTTTCACTATGGGGAAGAAATCTGCCATATCTCCTATACAGAGTTTAGGATCATATTATATGAATATATAATGTATGCTATCTTGGTCACCAAGAAAGCTTCAGTATAAATCAAAGCCAAGCACATGAAATCAAGCACCGCACAACAAGAAAAACAAACAATCATACAAAAGACATGAGGAATTATGTGGTTCGGCCAGATTACCTACGTTCATGGTCACGAAGATTTTACTATAAAAAAATCTCTCTCTCCCCCTTACAGTGTTCGCTCTGTGTTCCCCTTCTCTCTATTTTTCTCTTGCTTGGTTACAAAAGAATAAAATGCCGAAGAGAATATATAAGAGATTAGCCCTAATTAATTGGGCCCTCCACTCAGGCCCAATAAGGACCTTTTGAGCCAAACCCAACATAGTGTCTCGCAAATGATTCAAGTGTTTGAGAGAAGGAAGTGGTGAGTTGATCTTGATCCTGCCATGAATTTATGCCTAGAATGGTGTCGGCTTCTTGGTGGTTGGAATTGCAGCTGGCTCCTTTTTGGTCGAATTTCATCTTTTCCTTCGACCATGCTAGTAGCTAGGTTGTTTGATGACTGCCCATAGCCTTCCCATTCTGTAAGACGATCCCATAAACGAAGCCTTGGGCTTTGCACACCTTGGTTACCTTTAACTTGTGTTATAGCATTGCGTGTGGAGCATGTAACATCTTCAGCGCCATTTGATCTTTTGTTCGTTTTTTCTTAGCAACATCAAAAAGAACTATATCACATCTCCTATTTCCAGGGATGGAGGCTGATGTGGTCATTCTAGACTTTCTTCTCCAAATTATCCATTTTTTAAAATCTTTGTCACTAAAGGGGGCGTCTCGTAAATTTGAGGCTTCATTCTTCTGCAAGATATCATCCACACCAGGATGATTGGGAAGAAAACACATTCTCAATCTTTCCAGACTTAGCCATCATGGAGCCTTGATAAGGAAGGAGGACGCAAAGTTGTCTGAAGTCCAGATTCAGGCCCAAGCCCAACTTGTGTTGACAGGACAGTCAAGGAGGTTTGGGAAGATATCCAAAGAAATTCAAGAGATTTCAACTACAGAAGTCCCAAGCAGCCGAGGACGCTCAGATCATGGAGTTTCCAATCTCTTATAAGATTTCTATATACGTAATTCTCTTTCGAGTTTCTCTTGAAATGCATGATTTTTGAGATAGAAATTGAAAGTTGGGGCTTTCCTTATTTTTGTATATGTAAGAAAATTTTCATGGTATCAGGGCAAAATTAACTTTGTTTGAGAAATTTTTTCACCTTCTTGCCAAAACCCTGCTCCACCTCGTGCACATTGCAAAACCCATCTGCAGGAGTTTATTTTTTTATTTTTTTATTTTTTTATTTTTTTATTTTTTTAAAGAGAAACAAAGCTATGTTTTGCAAGAAACCAAGAAAGAGTTGTCCAAGCACTTTTTTTTTTTTTTTAATGTGGAACTCCCCAACTCTCTTACAGGTGATCATTGGTAAGATCCCACTTACACAGCGCCATTTACTAGCACTGTGTGCCAACAAAAAGATTGCAATTCCGGTTGGTTTGAATGTCTATCATGTTTTGTGATTTTTAGAGAAATTGGGACATGGAGTTGTCATTCTTTTTTCATCTAGATGCTCGTGACAACAAGAGGTTTGCATTGGAAGATTTTATACACCATAGCAAAAATCTCTGCCGTTTCAATCAACCAGCAACTGTCTTGAATACTTTCTGCTGTTCAATGCAACTCACATTATATAAAAAAAAGTTGGAAAATGCAGATCATTTTTGTTGTGGTCAGAATAGACCAACGAAATCATTCTATCGGTTAAAGCAAGAGGGATGGTCAAAATTTCGAAAATCGAAATTTCCATTTCCACATGAGTAGAATTTTGCTTTCTTACCCTCTAAAGTCGAAATTGAATGAATACTTTTTAATCTAAATTGATATAAATTAAAGGAAACAGATCACATATAAGAGTTTTCACGAAGATAATTTTACTTAATGCAGTTGCACACCCCCTCCACAGTAGCTAGCAATCCGAATTTCATCCAATTAATTCGACCATTTAAGTTAATTGATGCATGAAAAGATAATTGCAAGAAAAGCCTTATTTGAGTCGGCAGTGGTCAGCTTTGAAGAAAAATATAGGACCACGTGGAAGGAGGCACGAGGAATGAGGTAGGAGGAAAGAAGAAGAAGAAGAAGAAAGGGGAAAAAATAGTAAAAGAACCAGTTCTTGTTTTGTTTCAAAAGCCTTGGAAGGCATTTTGTGAAAGTGCATGCTAAATCAATTCTAGGTCCTCCAAGGGGTGATTGAATAGGACTAATTACAATTTTTAACTTTAATTAAATAAATTAGTTCCAATAAATCATCAACTTTAAACAAACTTGATTTGCACAAATTATATAACTATGTAATCATATTTGAAAGTAAACACAAATATGCATCGAGAGAGATAGGCACATAAGCATTTCTAGTACTGGTTTGGTCCATGCCGTACATCCCCTCCAAAGCAAATCACACACTAATGGTTTTTTAGCTTTCACTATGAGAGGTTTGTAATTGGCTTAGCTCTAAAATTCTTTACACCTTTTTTTTTTTTCTGATAATGGTGGTTCAATCACAAAGGTCTACATCCACTAACTTCTATTTATTTTATTTTATTTTTTTTTATAGTGGTTCAATTGCTAAGGTCTAATCCACTTTACAATTATGGAAAATGAAATTCAAACTAAGAACACTTGCCCCCTGAACTATGTCACAAAGCTTCAAGCTTTGACGAAAAGCTCCTTGGTGAAGTGGATGCTCTAAAGTACGCACAACCAACTGAGGGTGTGAGGTCTTAATCTAGGGTGACTAAGATTTGACAATGGGTTTAGTCAAGTCCCTAGCTAAGGATCTCTCCACAAATCACTCTTATACAAGCTTATAATGCTTTAGGTTTTAACTATGTAAAGCCTAGAAGGTGAGTGGAAAATGGATTTTGAAGGCTTAGAAATTGTCTAATTTGATGGAGGAAAGTACCCTCAAAATCTCATGGAAGTTGGGTATTCATCCACAATTGAAACGAGCTCAAATATATATAGAAGAGGTTCCAATGGCTAGTTGGTGGTTAACCAAAATCCACTTTTTGGTTAATCTCCATTCTAGCTGCTAGTTTGACCTGCAGTCAAAACAGCTGCCTAGTAGTCGTACTCGACTCCATGGTCAACTAAGCTCATTTGCGATTGATCGCAGGTGGACCGAGATCCAAAATACGCATAGATGCTTAGTTCTAGAACGAGCAACCGCAAGGGACCTCAGTGTAATTCTTGGTCGACTGAGCCTGATTGCGGTCGACTGAGGACACTATCTCTACAGTGTACCTGGGTTTTGTCTGGCCTTACGTACCCTGTAAAATTTCCTATTTGGGATGAGGCATTTAAGGGCCTATTCTTGGTTTGCTTATGGTCTTTTTACTTGAATATATAGGTTGGCACAAAATGGAGATCATTCCTTGATAAAAAGTGGGCCTTCCAAGACTTGAATCATTGCCTTCTTACTTGATCTTCCTTTGAATCTTCTAGAGACAAGGTCTTGGACTTTTATATGTAGTTGACAACAATGATGGTGCATATATGACTATGACACTAACATTTTATCCTTTTAAAAATATATGGGAGAAATTTGGTTGAAAAATACGTATGTAAGGCTTGGACCCTGATTTGGAAACTTCTGATGTTAGTGTCCTTTTTTGAAATAAGCTCAAAAAATTAAGGCTCTTTTTGAAATTCTACTCGAATATATATCAATCGAAAATATAATATAGTGAGAAAATCATGAGGAATTGAAAAAAAAGTGGAAATCTGAAAATTGTCTAAAAATATTTTCAAAAACACTTTGCAATTTTTTTATATTTTTTTACTATTTCATTATTATAATTTATTTACCTTTTTCAACATGTTCCTGATAATATATTGAGGAAAGACCACAAATTGAAAATATCCTAATATTTTTCTAAGACGATAATTTCTCAAGAATGATATATATTTGTGACTATAGCAAATATTTTAGTATAACAAACATTAGAACAACAATTACAAAATCAGTGTTTAAGTAGAATACTGGGTGATGGCATAAAAAAATAATGTAACATGGAATCTATATTCTATGTGAGTTCGCAAATATAGATGTTACACTATTCTTCGTGTGGAAAACACAAGTGTTATTAAATTGTCACTCTACTCAGGAGTTTGATTTTCATTTCATCAAAGTTTTTGAACTTATGTCATCATATGCAAAATTGGAAGCTACATATACATAAGGAACCGATTCTCTGAGGATGGTCCTCACAGTTTTACTGTGTGGACCACCAACTGGGCCCACCTTGAGACCCTATTGATCATGGGATGGAGGGAGATCAAAATATTAAAATGGGACAAACCTAGATATCAAATTTGAAGTTAGCCTAATATCTCTAATCCCTTCATTAGTCTAATATCTCTAATCCCTTCAACTATGGTCTACAAAGACTTTACATAAAACAACAAAAATTGATTTCCAATCCAAAGGTCCTTTCCATTCCAATCTAAGCAAATTCATGAGGTTTAGTGACTAATGGGTGGGGGTGCAACTGGTGTGTATGTATAGTCCATTTGGATGGAACATGGCCCACTAGGAGTTTCTCACTGTGCGGATTGTAACAACTGTCGTCACGTATCTATTGCCATACATATAATCACCAAAGAGCAGTCCAACTTAAATATTGTTATTGTAAACAAGTTCTTCTTAGCTACATCCCTATCGTTTTGAAGGAGCTAGAATGCTAGAGATTCAAGTTGTGAACAAAGGGCTTTCAAATAAATAATTACAATTGCAACCAATAAAAACATGATTTTAGATGCATAACAAGAATAACCTTCCCCTGATCGGTTGTGAAAGTTATAGGCTCTCTATGATATCAAGATCAATTCTCATGCCTTGGCAAATCCCCTCCTCCATCCTCTGCTCTTGATGGAGGTTCAGTAAAATTCATATCAAATAGATTATCAAAAGGATCCCCAAGCTGAAAATCAGAGTTCATGTCAGTGAAATTATTTTCAAATGATTCCCCAATCATTCTGTCCTCATCGAGTTGGGATCCTTCTACAATGCATGGATAATTATTGGGGTTTTCGAGATTCACATCACCAATCTCAACCCCCACGTGGAAGATGTTATCATCCCCTTGAGCATTTAACAAATGCAAAGGAGATGGTTGAGCTTGATGCATAGGTTGAGCTTGGTTTGGCTGAGCATAGGGTAGAGAGGACGACATACCCAGGTTGGCCTCGGAGGTATAGTCTTCCATGTTGGGAGAGTGATAGTGCCTGAAGTGACACTTAGATTGATGTTCATTTCTTGCCTTCATATCAAGAAACCCAAGTTTGGGATTATGATATGGGCATAGAACATGCTTACAATTGTGCATCTTTTGACCCAGCAATAGATCTTCTTCCACAGATTGCTTTCTCTTTCGAGTGGGGTCTGTGTTGCTGGATTCTCCCATTAGAATAACCCTTTCTTCTGTTGCTTCAGGTTGAAAGAAGTCATGAGGCGTGTCTTGCTCATCGAATCCTGTATCAAAGTCACTGCAACCGATTGTGGAGAAAGTTTCCTCGGTGGATGAAGAGGGAGGACTTGCTTCTGAATGGAGGTGGCGCCATAGTAACTCCTCATGGTTGATAATAGACAACCAAATAGTATAGTCCCTTGCTGTCATCTTTTCTTGGAGGCTCTTAGCCCGCCTTACTAGGTTGCGGATCTTTGTGAAATCTGGCACCATATGTTTTATGACAGCTATGAGGACTGTTATCTTCCAATCCTTCTTTAAATCATGTGGTTTCCTATAAGGAGGAGGATTTGGAATGCCAAGTTGGGGCCACCATTCCTCATTTCCTTTGGGCCACCATGGAGGGGAAATTTCATTCCCAAATGGATAATTCCTTTGGGGTGGGTCGCAGTTTTGAATCAGGGCAGACACAAGAGACCCTAGGGTTGTGTCTTGCAACTCCCATAGTGAGTGGGGAGAAACTACCTCCGAGTTGATCCTGTTGCTAATGTTTGCAATTGGGTTACCTTTCTGGTGTTCAGTGATTGCAGCTGGCCCTCTAAGGTCGAACTTGACTTCTTCCTTCCACCACGAGCGCAGGTTGTCTGATGCTCCGCCTACTGTCTTCCCATTCTCCAGGACTATTCCATATACAAAGCCTTTGGCCTTGCAAACTTCCATCATCTTGAGCATATACTTCAAGATTGCATCCTGAGCTCGTGACGTCTTCTTCCGCAATGACTGCTCTTGCAATTTCTTGTTCCAAGCATCCATTTCCACATTCTCTTTGAGGTGACGTAGTCTCATTTGGTCTTCTTTGATCCTGTTCTCCAATTCAGTTATTTCTCTCTCTTTGTCATTAAATATGAAGTTGTGTAACTCTTCAGTTTCAGTCTCTAGCAAGCAATGTTCCTCAGTAGTGTGAGAAGGAATAGACTCCATATTCATGATTTCTTTAGACTTAGACATTGTTAAGCTATATGAAATATCTCCTGCAATGAAACTCAAATCGATTTTACAATAGAATTCTTCAAATAATATCGCTTGCATTTCTCTGAATTTTCCACTTACAAACAAATAAACTAACGAAAAAGAAATCCATATTAAGAAGCCTTTGACCAAAGAGAACCGATGACGACCAAATCTATAGATGATGATTTCTTCACTTTCTACAAGCAGAGAACAAACTCCATTAAAGCGACCATTAAGTAAATTCAAAATAAACAAAACATAACACTCATTAACTAATGTAACAAAATTTAACAAAAGAACCAGATTTCATCCCGATCTAATAGATGTGAACAATGATGATAATAAAACTCATATAAACAACATCAAGAAGATAAAGAGAAGTAATTATCATCAAAATGAAAAGAAAGAGAAATCAATCTTTACTATGTAGAATCAGTGGGGGCCAGTTCTATTACATGAAACCAATATAATTGTTTGTAACGTTCTTAATAAACACACTTCCTTATATATATACATACATTTATATATATATATATATATATTTTCTACCATTGAAATTGATATTCCTTGAAAAAATTACTAGATATAGTCATTATTGAAGCCTTATCCCATAAGCAGGGATGTGATGAACCTCACTGTAGATGGACGACATGCTCAAAACTAACCCAACTTGGACTATAATGGCAAAATACGAGACTTTGCCTCGAAAGAAATCCTGCGCTTAAAGGAGTAGAACTTTATAGTTGTGCTCACTTATTGAAAATCCAATCTGCTCAGCATAAAAGCCCTTCTAACGTATGGAGTTTCTACAAATTCTACTCTAAGGGGAGTTGATTTCACCACAAGATTCGTTGTCTGTTATAAAAAACATGATTAACGTAATCTTCTACATAGCAGTATCACTCTTTTGAGTTTATAAAATCTTAGGATGAGATCAATTCTTATTGAAGTTAGATTTGGTGATAATCAATATTATGATAGGGATTTTATTTTGAATGGCACAAAATTTCAATGAATGGGCCCCACCATAGCATTCCACTCCTCATAGGATTTCTAACTCAAAAGATGTACCACTGACATGGCTGATATATCAACCATGCGCATAGACTCTTCTCCGTGCTATTAATGAGCCTATCATCGATAGTCAAATTTGTCATGGCAGGGCCCATAGGAAAACAGCAGTTAGTGGAAAATTTTCTTAGTGGAAAATATTCATTGCAGGGTCCATGGGTTGGGGGGCGGGGGCGGGCGCGCGGGGGTTGATTTCACAATTTGAATTTGATGGGGGCCATAGCCACCCCCTGCCTACCTCTGGTTCCCTCCCCCCCCCCCCCCTGGCCAACTGTTTGGATGACACAATCATAGATTTCACATATGATATAACTAAAGGTCAACATAACTAAGAAAATGTTAATAAAAGTAGTAACAATTTCCATTCATTTCAACAAGATGCAATTTAATGGAGACAAAAGTTAATTACATATAAACTGAAATTTTTAGCAAGCAAAATTCAAAAACAAGGCTTATCAGACACAAAAAACTACAAGCAGTTTTTATGCAGTGACATTTCATAGGAAAATAGAAGATCATTCTTCTGGATATATACTAGCTAATCAGAGTTTGCTACAAAAAATTTTGCTCAAATGTTTTGGGAAATATTCACTAATCTTAGGATTTTAAATTCTAAGGTGGATTTAAAATATATACAAAAATAAAGTAAACCATGAATTTCACACAAGTGTAGAACCAATATTTGTTTGGATGTCCTGAGATCTAAGTTTTAAGTAGGACGAGTAGCTAAAATGCTCAGAAGAGAAGCATGTAGATCCAAACCTTCTGTAGCTTATAGTAGCAGGACACTTTCACTTTTTCAGATATGAGCGAGATAACCTAGAGAAATCTTGTGTCAAGAAATAGGACTCTAGAAGTGAGGCCAATCTATTGAGTCTTAACTATTGAATATAAACACCTTCCAGCTATATGGGTGTCCTCAAAGTATAAAACAAACACATGGTCAGACACGATATTCTTCACCTCGAGATTTCTCCCAATTTCTCCAACTAACTAGAAATTCCCGGCATGCAGGCTTCCTTTTGTTTGGATAGAGAGGAATAGATGACAAAGTAGAAAAGATCTATATTATGCGGAGAAAGTAGAATACATGATGGAACTCTTGAAGTAGAGAGATTTACAAAATTGTAATGTTCTACAATGATTTACAGGTTACCAAAAATTAAAAAACTCATGCACAAAATTGAATTCAATAAGCTGATAGTAATAAACATAGAAAATACAAAAACATAGAAGATGAAGAAATCAAATCGCCGACAGCAAAAGAGAAACTTAAGAGAAAATAGAAAAAAAATACAAAAAAGAAGTAGAAAGGAAGAAATATGAAACAAATTACAATAGTTAAATCTGAAATTTCGAGACACATGCCTCTCTGAAGATCTCATCTCCTTTGTCATTGATTTTAGAAATTAAGGCAAATATAACTTAAAATCGATAAAGATAAAGCAATGAAAACTTGCAGCAACATAGCAAAAAGAGGTTGATAGTCCAATCGCCAAATAGGAATAGGCTCTACTATGTTGTGAACTATACCTTTTAAAGGTTTGGGTAAAGCTTCTATGGAAGCTCTGCTCCAATAAACAAGTGAGATAGACAAAGAGGATGAGTGATAGAGAAAGAGAGGGAAATGAAACTTTGACTAGAGATAGAAAGATGGCCAAAAACCAGAGGCATGAGATAACTCTTCTTCTTCTTTTTGTATCTGTAAAAGATCTGGTGTGAATGTCATTTGATAGAAATTAGTTAACCCAAGAAGTAGGTTGTGTATATCTCTAGTTGATTAACCCAGGTTCCTAGCAGATGATTAAGAAAGGGCTTAAAATTCCCAAAATACCACAAATTCTTACCCATGCATGTTTATTTTTCAAGTGGTAAATTTAAAAACTTTGGAAAAGTTATCTACCAATATTTTTTTACTTTTTCTATGTTTGGTTGGTTACAACATATGAAAAAGTAAAATGTCAACTAAACACCAAATCCGTACTTTTATAGTTCTAAAAATTACCTTTATAGAAAATAAAAACATTACTTACCAATTGTTCACTTCTCATCCAACTTTAAATTACTTTCACCTATAAAAAAACACAATATAGTTTATCAAAAATTCTACTTCTCTTTTACAAGACCATTACATGTTCTATTGATTTGGCATTTTCTTTACATTATTCTTTTGGTAAATTACTCAAACATTTATAATATGTTTGTTACATGTATGAGAAATAAAAGATGAAATAAATGTCACATCAATGGGTAATAGAAAATATTTGCTTGATTGGTCAAAAAACAAGAGATTTAGAATGATAATTTCTTTTTTAGATGATAATAGGTTTTTTGGAGATCTACATATAAAGTTTCATTGTGTTCTTGCGAAGTAGCAATAGTTTGGGGAGATAATTTACAAAGCCTACAAGGTGGAGTCCATATGCTCTATCATTGCTATTGGACGGAATTGTGTAACACACTCTTGGAACTTAATTGTAGGGTCGAAAGAGATATAATTTGGACCGTTCAAAATAAGTCCAATCCCCACCAATAACATATCCTTAGATTTTACTTCAAGTGGATTGGTAACCACTGTTCGATTGAACACATAATTAAAAATGCGACTGAGTGCTGACAGGACATTAATCATGTTTTTGACATGCAGTGCTCAATTGATGATAGGTCTGACTCCAATTGCACTAAAGTTTAAGGATACATCACTAACATGGATGAAATTCATCCCAAACAGTCTAGGTTATCTCTCTGTAGTCCTCACGATCGAGGTCGAGAAATGTGTCATATAGTTCTAGTCTAATAGCTATGATAGAGGATTTGGACTCAAAATGTGGTTCTCGAGTTAACAACTGCCCTTATTCATTACCAATCCCACTTGTTTATATTGACTTACACTTATTTCATTGCTTTAGGACCTCTAGTTATGCAAATTTTTCACTTGTCTCATCTTATTTGAATGATTGGTACACTTCAAAGTGGCTCTCATGTGAAAAGTAAGAGAAATATATTTTTTAATCTCTTGTTGATGTTGTTAGCTTTCTTTTTGAAAAGAAAATATTTTAAAAATATAAAGCTTCCTTATGAATTGTGCAATTTCTTAAAAAAAATAAATCCATTTGGAAGAAAGTTTTCTTTTCATGAATTTAGTTAGTACTGGTAATTTTAGAGTTAGCCCATGTTTGGTTTCCAATGTCTATTTGTCTAAATGTCTAAAGTGGGTAGAGATCTAAAAAATAAGAGCATTTGACACATGATTCTAACCTTTACTTGCTTTAGAGAAGTAGAGGCAAATTTTTTAAAAATGAAATGCCCATTTCTAGACTTGTGAAATAAGAGCTTTAGTCTATTTTTTATTGATCATTTTTTTTATGATTCTATTTTTGATGGCCGTGTGGAAATAAGATTAGAGATACCAAACAAGGCATTTGTAACGGCTAACAGATAAGGACTCATTTATAAAATTGAGAAAAATGGTTGTAGATGACTTTAACTTCTACCTATATGCAGGCATTTCCACTACTTACATACAGCTAGATATCCTCAAAAGATTCTTTATAAGCGTGTGAACAATAAAGTAGAAGTAATCTAAAGGAGAGGCAATATAAAGGAGAAGCTCCTGAACAATTTGAAATATAATAAGGTGATTACTCACAATTTAATGGAGGCCATACATAATTAAAGGAGTTTAAATGAGGTTACAGCGTTACACTCACCCAGAGTTATCTTTGTCCTTGAAGGCAAGGGTGCTCAAGGACCAAGCTAGCGTTGACCAGATATGGGACCAGCCTACTTATGCTTGGGTTTAGATATATAATCTAGGCCCATTTAATATTTAAGATAGTCTTGGATCAAGCAATAGAAAGGCCGAAGACCGGTCCAATTATGGTTGGGTTTGCATATTTAATCTAGGCCCATTTAATATTTAAGATGGTCTTAGATCAAGTAATAGAAAGGCCGAAGATTGGCCCGGCCCCAATAAGGTCACTGAGTGCTTTTAATTTAAAGATAACTTGTCCAAATAAACACTAGAAAGCTTGTGCAACTGGTAAAAAGCATTGGTCGAATTGATTAACTAAATAAGCTTGGGCCCAACATTTACAACCTGATTAAGTAAAATTGTTAAACTTGAGGGCCATTGATCAAGGATGATTTGATGTGCCTGTAGGGCCCATCTAGATTTTTTTTATTCCCATTGATTGGTGGGCCCAAGGTGGGCTGCACACCATGGTATGCATGGGGCATGCAACAGATTCCAATATATCTATATATCTTATATATGGCACTTTTTGCATGGACAAAATGGTCGTTCCTTATTATAACTTGATGGTTGGAATTGGTGAGGGTTTAGGTCCTGATAGATTTTTAGGAAGCAGTTTAGACAATTAAACAATAAATAAAAGAACTACATCAATCACCACACTGAGAAGATAGTAGATTTTTTACATGAAAAACTCTAGAAGGGAAATAACCACGAGCTTGATCCCCAATCGAAGGAAAACTAAGCACTATGAAGAAAACTGAGTAGTTTGAGATATGTTGACAGACCCTTCCCATTGGATATAACCTAATGACTGTAGTTCTTTTTGCTAATGATTCGCCATTCACCATCCACCTATGCTTGAATCGACTCACCTTAATGCCTCTCAAGACGCACAAATCTCTTATGAGATAGTAAAAGAAGAAACTCTAGAATAAAAGCTCTTGAATTTCAAATCAACCCTATAAAGTTACTCTAGTGAGAAAGAATTCTCCAATGGATTTCTAGGTTTTAGAATAGCGAGAAAGATGTTTAGGGTTAACAAGAGATGCATTTAAATAGGCCAAGGTTTGTGGTTTAAGATGGGTCTTCAATTAGGATTGAAACAAGTAATCCAAGTGGGTTTAGGAAAGTCAGGTTGGCTGGGCAAAAAACTAAATTCGAGATGTTGGGTCGACTGAGCTTTAAAACTGCCTGTAACAAATTAAGCGTGGGGTGGTTGAGTCAACTAACCCCAATGTTGGATTGACTGAACTCCAATTCCGTATGGGATGAATTTTAGGTTGGGAAGCTTTAGCCGACAGAGTTTAGCGTTGGGTCGACTGAGCAGTAGTTCTGTCCACTGATTCTTTGTGGCGTGTGTTGTCTTCGATTTATGCTCTTCAATTGAACCAATGATGAATGATACAATGCAAAACTAAAAATGTAAAATTATAATTAACTTTGGACTTGAGTTTTGCTTGAAACCCAAGAATTAGCCAACACTAAAAAACCTAACATAACTTCACAAAGAGAAGAAATAGGGGCACTTATGGGTTTGGCCAACAAGAGATTTTAGCTGGCCCAACTCACATTGGGTCGGCTTTGGTCCTTAGTTTTTAACATTCGGGTAGGGTCGTTTATTATTCAAGTTGAACTTTGATTTAGTGATAAAAATCTTGTAGCTTGGCCCAACTAAAACCTATATTTTCTAGCTCTATCATTTTTCCATATTTCCAACCCATTTTTCTATCTAATTAGGTTTTCCACATGCTCGAGATCTCTCAGTTGAGAGCCAAGGAAAGAAATACTGAGAAGGATAGAGATAAAGAGTTGAACAAGAGAGATGAAAGGGAAGAGAGTAGAGACAATGCTGAGAGACACAAAAGATGAAAAGAGAGAGAGAGAGAGAGAGAGAGAGAGAGAGAGAGGTCACTGATTAGAAAATCTGTTGTTGAGCTTTTTATATTTCCTAGAAATTCGGCTTCTATGATGAAAGAGTGGAGATGAGAGAAGGAAGGAGAGGGCAAGCCAGTCTGGCACAGTGTAGCTTAGCCCAGCCCAGCCAAATAGGTGGGCTTGACCCTAGCATATTTGAGCCGGACTGGGTTCAGATTTGGGCTGGACATTTGCATGTGTTTATAAATTATGGTCATCTCTAGATTTGTGTGGGCCTAGAGCTTGGTCCTTGCACACATCTAAGGAGAAAGGTTATGTTTGGAATTTCCACCCTAATATTTCCAAACACACGAACTGCCACCACCAGTTTTAGCCAAATAGTATAGTAGCCCATAGTTTTAAACACGTCCAAAGAGAAAGGTTATGTTAGGCAATTACTATTGAAGAGTGGGCTCTGCATGATGGGAAATGTTAAAAGGTATTTCCATTGCTTCTACTAACACCTTGAGGTTTTAGTATAAATAGTTAGCTAAAGAATTTTAATAAAATTCTTTGATACAATGTAGTGTTTTGCCTGTCTTCCGATCCTTGAACATAAAACCTGTTAGGCAGAGGCGTACCATAATGCCACTTCCTATAACTGCTCTAAAAATAAGTCTGTGGATGCTGTGTTGAATGCCTTAAAACATTGAGTTGTACCTCTACTATCACCAATTGGTTTTGGTAGGAATGGTAGCTCAATGGATACATAAGATCCTACAAATGCTGTTAGAGCTCTAGGTCAAGGGTTTAAGTCACGGGACTGCCATTGTAAATGGGAGATTGTTAGGTAGAGACGTGCTACAATGCTGCTCCGTACGACCGCTCTAAAACCAAGTCTGTGAATGTGATGTCGAATGCCTTAAAAATTAAGTTTTACTTCTACTATCACCAATTGGTTTTGATAGGAATGATAGGATTTATCTTTTTTAAGTTGTCTAATAGAGAGCAAGTTCTTTTGGATAGATGGAACCACAAGAAAAACATAAAGTTTGACAGATCCATGCATGGATCTAACATTTGTGTCTCTTGTTTGAGAAATTTTTGAACAATTTCCATCCCCAACAACCACGTTATCTGATCCACGATAAGGAACTAACTTTGTCAGCATACCTGGGTTACTGGTTATGTGGGCCTTGGCACGTGTATCGACATACATGTGGGGATCAGTAACGTCTTGCAACGAGACTACTGTAAGGGCTTGTGGTAGGTCTTTTTGAGCCTGATAGGAAAATTCCATTGGTAGCCACGTACACTTTAATGGTCGTGCTCTTGTGAATCCAACAAATTTATTTTGTCCAACCTGATTGTTAGTAACATGAACTTGAAACCCTTTAGTTTATTACCTCAAGGTTGAGATTGTGGTGTAAATGGTTGAATGCTGTAATTCCCAATTCCACATCGTTTATGAATAAAAATATGAGTTTGGTATATAATGAACTATGTAGGTTACTACTAGTTATTTAGGCTTAAGTATTTTAGGCCACGTGACAGGCCTATCAAGTTATTGGACTAGTGGGCTATTCGAGTCATTACAAACACCTTCTCCTTTTGCATTTTAAGGACAAACATTGTCACGGGAGGATTGTTCAAAAAGACATGTTCCACCTTACTGACCAGCGGGAACAAGGCTATGCCCTTAAGAGTTAAGATAGCCATTTGAGCTACCTCATCCTCTTCCATTTCCACTCCCTTTACCACCTTTTGATCGCTGAGATAGAAATGCCATATTTTGATCGATGCTCTTATCTTCCATAGAGCAGTTTTGAAGCCTCAAATCATAACTTTGTAGTGTTGTAACGAATTGAGCATATGAAGGAAACGATGGTTTCGAAACTATAGAAGTAACAAGAACTTCATACCTGGAACATAACCCTGACGACATATGCACAACCTTGTGATCATCAGCAACATGTCCTTGTATTGCCACTAAGCCATCAAATATGGCCTTAAATGTCTTGAGGTAGTCGATCAAGGGTTGGGTTCCCTTCTTGTTATGCTGCATTTGGCGTTTCAGTTGTACTTCACGTTCTTTATTTGCTCGTAGGTAATTTTCTTCCAAGCAGTCCCAAACATTCTTGACTGTTTTGCAACCAACAACTACAAGAAGAAGATTCTCAGATAGTTCAAGTCTACCTTTATTGCTTTGATCCAGAAATACAAGAACCCAAACAAAGTTGAGGAATTTAGGCCCATTAGCTTCATTGGTTCAGCCTCTAAAATTTTGGCTATGGGATTGGTTCAAAGGTTTAAAAGGGTAGTTCTTAAAATCATTGGGATGAAGCAATCCATGTTTGTGGCAGGCAGGAATATTTTAGATGGTGCTATGTTTGCTAACAAGATTATTCATAGATGGAAAAGCAAAAAAAAGAAGGGCATTCTTATAAAATTAGATTTCGAAAAGGCTTATGATTTGGTCAATTGGGGGTTTCTTTGCAATATAATGGAGCAAATGGTATTTTGGGTTAGATGGAGGAATTGGATTTAGGAGTGCATCTCTCTTAATAGGCTGTCTATTTTGATCAATTTCTCGCCTCCTTCAGAATTCGTAATGCCTAGAGGAATAAGACAGGTGGACCCCCTGTCTCCTTCTCTCTTTCTTTTAGTGGTGGAAGGGTTGAATTGGCTTTTTAAAAGAACTAAAGAAGAAGGCTTCATCAAAGGAGTTTTAGTGGGTGGCAGTGGCTCCTTTATTACACATTTGCAGTTTGCCGATGACACATTGTTCTTGTGCGAGCCTATTGTAGAGAGGTGCTTAGTATAAAAAGAGTACTACGATGTTTTGAAATCATGTTAGACTTAAAGACTAATTTATCCAAAAGCAAAATCTGTGGTGTGGGTGTGTCAAATTTAGTTTTGGAAGAATTAGCTACCATTTTAAATTACAAAGGGGAGGTCCTCCCTTTTAAATATCTTGGGCTTCCTTTTGGGGCCAGTCTTAGGAGGCTGAGTATATGGAATCCTATCATCTCTAAAATAAAAAACAAGCTGTCTCCATGGATGATGCAGGTTCTTTCTATTGGGGGTCGGCTTACTCTTCTTAAGTTGGCCTTGTTTGCCATCCCAATCTATTTTTTCTCTCTCTTCAAAATTCCGCAAGGGATCGCCATGGAAATAGATAGGCTTCAAGCATAATTTTTATGGGGGTGATGGTGAGGGGGGTTAAAGAAACTACACTTGATTAAGTAGGACGTTGTGACCAAAAGTAGAGAGATGGTGGCTTAGGCATTATCAATAACAAGGATTTGAATAAGGCTCTACTCCTTAAGCGGTGGTGGAAATTTGCTATGGATAAATCCTCTTTATGGAGGAAGGTTTTCTGTGAATTGTATGGAATAGATGATAATTTGTGAGATCTAGAGGAGTCTCCTGGATGGTTGGCCTCTAGAATTTGGAAGGGTATTTTCAAGGTGGTCACTTCATCATAGGGGCTTCTCCAATTCTTTCAGGAGAACACTTGCATCAAGGTGGAGTCTGGCTCTAGAGTAAAATTTTGGGTGGATCGGTGGGTGGAGAGCAAATCATTTGCAGTAACCTTTCCAAGACTCTTCTTAATATGCTCTAATAAGCAAGGAATTGTTTCTGAGTTTTGGAACCATCCAAGGTCAAATTCTAGGTGGAGTGTGCCGTTTAGGAGGAACCTTTTCTTATAGGAAGAAGACCAACTAAAGTCACTCTTATAATCTTTACCTACTCAACCTGTTTTGAACTAGGAAAAGGAAGATTACATGATTTCGAAAGCCAATTCCACAGGCACTTATGTGGTGATAGCTGCAAGAGCTTGGATGTTGCAAAGATCAGGCAGTGAGGAGGAAAATTAGAAGATCATTTGGATTAAGAAAGCTCCATTGACAGTGCAAATCCTTGGGCGGTTGGCATGGATGGGTAGATTGAAACCTTAGGCCCATTTATAGTACCTTGGTGTGCTTCACGCTTCGTAGGATCGCATATGCCCTTTTTGTTTAGGTGATGAAGAATCCTCAACACACTGCTTCATTGTTACAACGTTTGGCTTCTTTGGACTGATATACACAACTGGTAGGGTTTAGAGTTTGTCATGCCTAAGTCATTTCTAGACTTGCTTAGTGGCTGGAGCACACTGATTTGGGGAGGAAAAAAGGAAGATTATGGATTTTGATTCGCATAGCGATTGCTTGGTCAGTGTTGTCTTTTCGTAACCATCATATTTTCAAAGGGATTCAGCCAGATTAAGGTTATGTCACTGACCTTGTCAAGGTTCAATTGGCTAATTGGGCTAGGAACTCAAAAAAGCTCGTTTCCTTATCCTTAGATGATATGCTTTTCCACATTGACAAGGTGTAATGTAGGGTGGGTCTTGATGACGCCTCTGGTGGTTCAGTAGTGGACTTTGTTGGGGTGGTGGGTGCTGGCATGTCTTGTAGCTTTTTCCTTTGCTAGTGTTCATCTTGGGTAGTTGGCCTTAGTTGTATACTATGTAGTCCTTTATTTCTTGCTTTTGGGTTTTGTTTGTTGCTTTTGCTTTTGTTGGTGCCTTACTAACTTTGATTCAAGTTTTCTTTTTGCTGGTAGGCGTTAGCTCATGATTGGCTGAGTGGGAGGAGCCAACCTAGTTGGGTTCATCTGCTTTGGTAATGATGCTTGGTCTTGCCTTCCTTTGTTTTTTTCTCTCTTTTCTTGTTCATGTAAATCCTTTTGATTTAATGAATTGATTTCTTTGGCTGATTAAAAAAAAAGCAAAAAACAACTAAATACAAGGCCTCTTTTGAGAGAGTGCCGATTATCAGATTCCGAAGAAGAAAATCTTATTTTTTCCATGCAATAACTTAGATGTTGGAGCCACCTCACCTTTTTCAGAGATAAAGGTTTCGGCTGGTGGCTCTTTGTACATAAAATAACAGTAGTAGAGACTTTCCTACTTTCAATCAGAGGAAGAATTTGGCTTCTCCACATAAGATAATTTGTGGCTTTTAGCTTGATTGACACAATATTAATTAGGTGGTGAAGATATTGTGTTGACAAAGAAAAATTGATTGAGGATAATGCCATAGCTTTGGGAGAGGACCTTTGGAAAATGCATAGAAAGAGAGAGAGAACAGGATGTTTGAGAGAGAGGATGACACGATCTGATCTTGTAAATCTTTTCATATCATGATTCATGACATCATCTTGTAACATGTGAAATTCTATAAATACAAAGGATGCAGAAATAAGTCGACACCTTGACAAAAATATGGTGGATCATTACTTTCATACTTAGAATAAAAACTATTTTCATTTACTATTGTAAAGAATGTAATATTGTCAAGTTCATTGGATGGACAAAACTTAGGATTAAAAGTGTTGTAATTTTATTTTCTAAGTAGACTGAAGCCTCTTCCAAAGATATAAATGAAGGTATTCTATTTTAAAGTTGGAAAGTATGTGACTTATATGTTGGACCGGTCGGATTTCTGGCGGATCGGTCGAATTATATGCATTCAGTATTTGCAAACAGATCATGGAAGACCAACCGGTGGGCTGTGGTGCCCAATCGGTCAGACCCTATGCCCAATCGGTCGAATAAGGTATCCAATCGGTCGGTTGGGTCGGCTGGCATGAATCAGAAAATTCGGATTTTTTAGGTCTCTCTCTTGTGCGCTCAAGTCTTTCCTTATCTTCTCCGAATCCAAAGTGAAAAGGACTCCACGGTTGCTGTGTATATAAGGATCATATCTTCCTTGAAGAAATAAACTCTCTCCAAATTAAAACCCTAGAATGCTATTGAGAGATTTTTTTACTCTGAAGCTTCTATGTTATTGATGTGCTACAAAGTTGGCTTCTGAGGTTCATCCTTTTTCTCTACTTTGGTGATTCGTCTTGAGAGGCATTGAGGCGCGAAGATTAAGCTTAAAGAAGGTGAACGGCGTGTGCGTAGACAAGCAGAAAAGCTTCTAATCCTTTAGGTTGTGTTCAACTGGGAAAAGGGTATAAGTAGTTCTTGTAATCTTTCTTGCATAGTATTTAATCTTGGTGGACTGGTGGTTGGTTCCGTTATTTTTTCCGGTTAGGTTTTTCACGTAAAAAATCCTATATCCATCTTCATTGTGGTGATTGATATTGTTGTTAGATTCACTATAGTTAGTTATCCTCATAGCTAGATCTGATTGAGACCTAAACCTGTGTTAAGGTTTAAAGAGTTTCAACTATCTTTAAAAGTTTTTTTGTTTTCCTACATGTTATCGGAGCATTTTTCGATGGGAAATATTTAATAAAATTGAAGAGTGGGCTCCACCCAATAGGAAATATTAAAATTCTTTAGCTAACCATTCATACAAAAACTTTGAGGTGTTAATAGAGGTAGCAAAAATACTTTTAATGTTTCCTATTGGGTGAAGCCCATTCTTCTATAATTACACAGTACTAATATTTCCATGTACACGAACTGCCACCAACGTTAGCCAAATAGTATTGTAGCCCATTGTTTTCCTAAAGAGCCAATGAATTTGTTGCTAAATTTGCTACTGTGACTAACATGAACAAGCACCTAAGGAGAGAGAGGCTATATTAGATAATTCCACCATAATATATTCAAATACATTTCTACCAAAAAAAATATATATTGAAATATATGAACTGCCGCCACCAATTTTTAGTAAGACAGTGTATTAGCCCATAGTGTTGCCAGGGAGCCAATGAATTTGTGGCTAAAATTTGTTACGATGACTAACATAGCCTAATACTTTAATAACATGTATATAATACGTGGAAAAATATCCATAATGGGCAACTCTGAAATTTATCATATATTTCCTTATAAATTCATTTGCAGTAATTTAAGTATTTTTCAGTCCAGAACCACCCCCACCCCCACCCCCACCCCCACCGCATTTTTTTATAAAATAGTCTTATTCAAGTTATAGGTCATGTTCAAGTTGCAGAACGGTCTTGAGGCAACATAGGTGCCCCTTCTTTCCCCCAATTAATATTCATTATTTTATGGTTATTAATGTTGTTGTTGGTAGGTATCATCGCCATGCCTCCAGCATGTACATCAAGACATAGGCAACTGCCTGCTACTTTTCTTTTTACATCAAGCAATATGTTTTTTTCATATATATATAAAAAAAAATCAATATGTTATGTAGCTTAAGCCTGTCCATCATTAATCTGAATATTTGTTTTAGTTTCCTTATATTGACGTTGCATACGTCGGATGGGCGTATCTAACCTGTTGGTCTCAAGATATGGTTTGAACGTAACCTGTAGACTCCCTATCTTAACCAAATATATGACTCGTCCCATCACACCACTTTCCGATCATACATGCATGATGGTAACTACAACAATTAATATTATATATTCTTTTGGATAATCTACTAATATTACATATTGTAAAATTATAGATTGTACTAGTGGTATTAATTTTATAGCTATGCCGTTTTTTTTCTTTTTCTTTTTTTTTTTTTTTTTTTTGAGCCCAGGCTGGGCTCTATAGCTAGAACTAAACGAGTGCTAGGAAGGGCAATGCCGCTTATTTTTTACTTATGCGCCCCCCACACCCTACCAAAAAAAAAAAAAAATAGAAAGGTTCCTATATATTTTGAAAACGACATTTATCTTTTTAAATGTAGCCCTTTGAAATAATTTTTCTAGATAGTGGCCCTTTCAAGGAAAATTTTTTGGGTCACCAGCAAGCACGAGTATTCTATGCTAATATATATATATGACGTGTACCATCCCAGTCTCTGGTCATGCATAATGGTAACTACAACTACTAACACTCGGCCTTTAACTGGGATTGATAAACCTTTTTTCACTAATTTCAACTGTTCTAATAGTTACTCACTTATTTTTTTAACATCCATTAATAGATTGTGTTTAAAAGCCATTTTAAACTTTCAAATCGATGCTTACATCTATAGTAAATAATAAAAAAAAAAACCCGTTGTTTTACAGGTACATCTCAACATTCTCCTCTTACATCCATATTAAAAATTTATACAAGGACTGAAGCTCCGTGTGAAATCAAGAAAGATTATTCTCATGGCTTTGACACATCCCTACTTCTGTCGTCCTCTTCTCTTGAGGGTTGCTGAGTAAAATCCATATCAAGCACATGCTGAAATGATGTGCCAAACTGAATATTAGTATTTATGTCAGTAAGATTATTTTCAAATGATTGCGCAATCATTCTGCCCTCTTTGAATTGGGTTCCTTCTTCAATATATGGACGATTATTGACAAAATTATGGGGGTTTTCCTGAATAGCATCACCTGTCTCTACCCCCATGAGGAAGAAGTTCTGATCTACTTGAATGTCTGGAAAATCTAGAGAAGCATTTTGAGCATTGCTTCTGGTATAGTCCTTGGTTTGGCTTAGTGAAGAATAGAGAGAGAGAGAGAGAGAGAGAGAGAGAGAGAGAGAGAGAGAGAGAGGGCAAGATCTCCTGATTGGTCTGTGTGGAAATCCCTTCTATGTTGGGATTGTGATAGTGTCTGAACATACACCTAGATTGATCCCATTTCTTGAGTTCATATCAAGAAATGCGAGGTTGGGGTTATGATATGGGCGCATAACATGCTTACAGATGTACATCCTCTCACCCTCCAGTAGATCTGGCTCGACAGATGGCGTTTTCTTCTTCATGGATTCTGCATTGCTGGGTTCGCCCATTAAAGTTACCCTTTCTCTTGTTGCTTCAGGGTTAGAGAAGTCATGAGGCGCATCTTTCTCAACTACTCCTATATCGTCCTCATTGATATCAGTGGCGGAGAAGGCACCCTTACTGGATGAAGATGGCGGACTTGCAGCTGGATGGAGCCATCGCCACAATGACTCCTCTTGGTTGATAACTGACAACCAAATAGTATTTTCCTTGGCAGTCATCTTTTTCTGAGGCCGTTAGAGCGCCTTACCAAATTACGAATCTTCGTAAAATCTGGCGCCATATTTTTAATGACCGCAGTGAGAACCACTACCTTCCAATCCTTCTTCAAATTATGGGGCTCTCTATAGTGAGGAGGACTTCGAATGCCCACTTGATGCCACCATTCCTCATCTCCTTTTGGCCACCAAGGAGGCAGAATTTCATGCACAAAAGGATACATCCTTTGTGGTGGATCACAGTGTTGCATGAGGGCAGAAAGAAGTGAACCTAGGGTTGTGTCCTGCAAGTCCCAGAGTGTGTGAGAAGAAGAAATCTCTGGGTTGCTCATGTCACCAATGTTTGGAATAGGGTGTTTTTCATGGTACTCTACGATTGCAGCTGGTGCACTTCCATCAAACCTGACGTCTTCCTTTCACCAAGAGCGCAGGTTCTCTGATGACGCTCCCACTGTCTTCCCGTTCTCCAGGACGATGCCATAAACAAATCCCTATGCTTTGTAAAACTCCATGATCTTCAACATATATTTCAAGATTGTATCTTGAGCACGTGACGTCTTCTTCCGCAATGCCTGCTCTTGCAATTGCCTATTCTTAGTTGCGTTGCTGCTAGTTCCCTCCTCAAAGTAATATAGTCTCATTTGGTCTTCTTCGACCCTCTTCTCCAATTCAACCACTTCTCTCCTCGTCATTTAAGATGAAGTTTTGTAACTCTTCGGCTTCAGTCGCTGCTAAAAGATCATCCTCAGTAGCATCAAATGGAAGAAAGCCCATGTTCATGATTTCTTTAGATTTTGACATTGTTAAGTTTGCTTGAAATATATCCAACAATGCAACCCGAATAGATTTTATAGAAGAATTCTTCTAATTATATATTTAGCATTGCTCTGAAATTTTCACATATGTACAAATTTAACTAACAACAAAAAAATTCATAAGAATAAGGCATTTTTTATAGATAACCTAATGAAGATTAAATGGATGGATGATGTTCTCTTCACATTCTACAAGCAGAGAACAAACTTTATTAAAGAAAATCATTGAGTATATTCAAAATCAACAAAACATAATACCTTCAGTTTCTACAAGCGGGGAACAAACTCGGGGAGAATTCAAGGTAGCAGGCATACATGGTAAGCATGATTTTAAATATTGGCCAATACCTATTGTATCGTATGCATTGGTTTTGGAGAAATCAATAACTAGTATAGTATCCAAGTCATAATGGTTTTTAAGGATGAGGAAAATAAAAAAAATCAGTAACAGACTAAGTTGGATTTCCAGTTTTGAGACCCTAAACACAACACAGGATTCAAACATATTTTGAAGGAAGATTTTGAAGATTCTTCAAAACCAAAAGTATCAGTTGCCAAAATTGCCAAAATTTTCTAGGCGATTTGCTATGCGTCTAGGCGATCTGGGGCGATCTGTGACTGCTACGCGTCTAGGCGATCTGAGGCAGCGTTCTCTTTCTGTCTAACAGATCTGAGGAGGTGATCTAAGGAGTCAGCAGAGGCGATCGATCGGAGGTGGTCCGAGTCGGTCCGAGGAGCTCTAAGTCGATCTGAGGCGGTCACAGTCGATCTAAGATGGTCTGAGTAGATCTGAGGCTGATATGAAAGATGGGGTTCGTCCTGAGTCGTTCCAAGGCGGTCTCAATCGACCATTATGACTGAAGCGGTTGAGGCTGTGGCGATCTGAAGCGGCAGAGGCGATCTGAGGAGGTGACACAGGCGATCCGAGGCGGTTGAGGCTGTGGCGCTCTGAGGCGGCAGAGGCTATCTGAGGGAGCAAATAGAGGCGTTTTTTGTTGAGATCTGAGGAGGCTGAGGCGGTCTGTGGCGCTTTTTAAGATCTGAGGCGACTAAGGCTACTACAGAGGAGGCGATACATGGAGGAACAGAGGCGGTCAACGGCTGTGATTCAGAACAGAACAGAGAAAACACAGAACAGAAGAGAAACACAGAACATAAACGGCCTACAGGGACGACCCACAAAGGAAACACTAAACAGAGGTGCTCTATTGGGACGACCTACAGAGACTATCAATAGAGGAGAACCAAAACAGCGGTGACCTAGACAACAGGCTCACATTGGAAACGGCTAGTGATACAGAGCAGAGGTTATCTTTCGAGAAGAAAACCTGGAACAGAGGAGAGGTTTTGCTTAGTTATAGGAGAGACGAATATTGTCCACTCCTTCCACCTTACGTTGGGTCTCCACTCCGTTGGGTTTACAAGTAATTTTCAAGGTCATTCCCTGGAGTCAGGTTCCTTTCTTCCCTGACATCTGCTTATTCTTATATATTACTGTGTCAAATACTTCTCCTTTTTCCTTCTTCGATCCTCTTTTTCTCTCTTCTGCCGAACTGTAAACACACAACTCGGAAGGGGTGAGATTGTGTTGGGCATCCATGAATTCGAGATTGAAGCAAGTGGCAGGAGGATGGAGACCGGTGTAATACAAGCATGGTAGGTGCAGGGAAAAGGAAAAGGAAAATATATCATCAATATCTTTGTGCACAACATACTAGCCTTGCTTCTAGAGGATGCTTTGTGAAGGATGTATAGAAAGTTTGGGGTCGTGAAGGATGTTTTTATCCCTGAGAAAAGAAGGGCAAAAATAGGGTCAAGATTTGGATTTGTCAAATACCATTGCGAGGTAGCAGCCAGAATGGCTTTTGAAAAAACAAATAGATTGTGGATTGAAGACAGAGAACTTAAAGTGCAGAGACCAGAATACAGACGACCAAGGCGGGATTTTCATACCATGAAGGATAAGTTAAAGACAACATCAGAGATCATGAGAGCTAATCTTGAGACAAGGCAGAAACGCTGGCGGGGAAAGCAAGTATCAGCAGAAAGGATAGGAAAGGAAGGAATTCTTCTGGAGAAGCTAGAGCATAGCAGGTTGGAATGTCTTATGCTAAGGTAGTTAGGAATAATAATAGCAGAGGTGGTTCTCCAAAAAATGAGATTAGACACATAATGGAGGTGAAGGAGATTGGGAATGGCTGGTTGTATAGGCGTTTGGTCACGAAACTTCATGAATTACAATCAATAGAATCACTAGTAGATGCTTTAATCTCAACAATGGGACTGGATTTGCAGGTCACAGCTTGTGGTGGGAAGACAATGCTAATAACATTTAAAAATGAGGAAGACATGAGAGGGGCATTGAAAGGCTGCAGAGACTGGTTTATGGATTGGTTCTAGGATGTTAGAATGTGGAACAAGAATATAAGAGCAGAATCAGTGAGAGAAATTTGGTTTAATTGCTATGCAGTCCCATTTCATTTTTGGAACATGGAAACTTTTTATGTAATTGGGAAGATTTTTGGAGAGGTGTTGACGGTAGATTGGGCAACGTCCGCAATGTCCTCCTTGCAAAGTGCCAGGATTAAGGTCTTGACGTGGAATATGAATACAATAAATAGAGTAATACACCTGCGTTGTAAAGGTGCTGCACATGGGATAAGAGTTATATAGGAGCAAGTTGTCAATATTCATGATATTGTATTAGAATATAATTGCAGTTGCACATGCAGGTGCAAGTTTCAGGCTGGTTCAGGCTACACATAGGGAACTGATGGTTGGGCAGGTGAGGGAGCAAAAATTGATGAATTGGTGGTGGGTTTTTCTAGCAATGATAAAAGAAGCCAATGGAAGAGCAATGTCCATGCTGGCAGTGGTACATCCTTTTCTGCTTTTACAGGAGGGGCTAAAGCTCATTCAGAAGGTAAAATTCCAGTATTGCACTTACCAAGTTAAGAAGGTGATCACAATAAAGTGGTTGCAAAGGTTGGGCCGGTGGATGATTATCTAGATGGGTTCGCCATCAGTTTGGAGACTGGTTTGGAATTCTCCGGCATAAACCTAGAAGTTGTGTTGGGTCAAGCAAGCCAATTGGAGGTTCAGGAGAAGGATCTACCAACAGATAATAGCAAGGCCAATATAGAACTCAGTCAATCACTGATGCATTTAGACAGTGACCATGTACAAGTTGGTTTTGTTAATAGCAAGGTAGTTAATGGCTTAACCAAATCAAACAATGGAACTTAGTATCCAAGGGAGATTCAGTAGGCAAATCGGAACCCACAAGGTCTTAAACGTAAAAAGCTGTTTCAAATAACGCCCAGCCCATTTCTTAAGGGTCATTTTAGAAAGATGGTGTCAAAGGAAGGAAAGCATAAGGTAAGGATGACGCACAGCTTGAGATCCGTAGCAAGTATTGCAGATACAATGAAATTGTCTAAGCAGGATACAAAGGAATCTAGGAGAAGCACAATAGGCATGTGGATGGAGGAGGCTAGAGCTACTTTGGCTGTGCGGAAGAAATTGGGTATGGTCACAAATGGCAAGGATGAGGAGATAATTAGGAACCTAACTGAGCATGAGGAAAGGGACATTAGGGCTTGGGCTTAGATACCTAGTCCTTCAGTTTGACTTAGCTGTGGGGAGGTATGTCTTTTATCAGTTGTCTCATGATGAAGATTGTAAGTTGGAATAGTAGGGGTCTTTCTAAGGCGATTAAGAGAAAGAATTTAAGGAAGCTATTGGTAGAATTCAAAGTGGATATGTTGTTACTACAAGAAACAAAGAGGAGAAGTATGGATAGGAGCTTCATCCAGTCTTTTTGGCCAGATGGAGAATTTGACTTTTTAGAAATAGATGCAGTTGAAGGGTCAGGTGGCCTACTTTCAGTATGAAAAGAGAAGGTTTTCAATTTGGAATCATCTGTGGGATGTCCGAATGCAATTCTGCTATTTGGTACCTTTTGTGGCACCTTTTCTTGCACAATGGGGAATGTATATGCCCCAAATGTTCTGAGTGGCAGAAAGGATCTGTGGAAGAAGCTGGTGTCATTAAAAGCTATGTTTGGAAACCCATGGTGTCTTGCAGGGGACTTCAATGAGGTTAGAGCAGACTCAGAAAGGAAGGGATGCGGGCTGGTTCAGCTAGGTGCAAGGCTTTTAATGAATTTATTTCGGAAATGGAATTTTTGGATATTCCATTAACAGGTAGGAAGTTTACTTGTTGCACTATGGTGGATGGGATTAAATGGAGTAGACTAGATAGATTTTTGCTTCATCCGGATTGGGTGGACAGGTTCTTTCTTAAACAAGTAGGTTTGTCGAAATCATTATCTGATCATTGCCCTATTATGTTGGAGGAGGAGGAGAAAGATTAGGGTCCCTGGCCTTTTAAGTTCCTTAACATTTGGTTCTCACTTCCAAGATTCTTTGAAATGGTTGAGAAAGGATGGAACTCGGTAAGAGTGGAAGGGTGGGCTGCTTTCATTCTATCCAAAAAGCTACATCATTTGAAAGCAAATTGTAAAAGTTGGAACAAACTTGAATTTGGAGATGTGCAGGAAAAATTGAAGATGGCTGAAAAGAAGCTTAATAGGTTGGAATTAAAATAAGAGTCCACATCACTGTTAAAAGAAGAATTAGTGAGCAGAAGCCATCTTATTTCCCAGGTTTGGGAGCTAAATGAGCTGGTATGCAAATTGTGGCAACAAAAGTCTAGATTAAATTTGGATCTGAATGGTGACAAGAACACACGCTTCTTCCATCTCTTTGCTTCACAAAGGTGATCTAAAAACCTCATTAATCATATTTCAGTTTTTGGCCAAAAATTGGAGGAACCTTCTATGGTAAAGGATAAGGTCCGATTATGCTTTGAAAAGGTTTTTTCAAAACCTTATGAGGTAAGACCCTGGATAGAAAGAAGATGAGGCCTCCATCTCCGTGGAGGAATCAAAATCTATTAAAGGGATGTTTTCTGAGGAAGAAGTTTGTCAAGTCTTGAAAAAGGTAGATGGGAACAAAGAACGGAGCCCGAATGGTTTTAACTTGCTGTTCTACAAGAAGTGTTGGACGATAGTAAAGAAGGATGTCATGAGATTTTTGGACAAGTTCTACTATAATAAAACAATCTTGAGATGTTTTAAATCAGCCTTCATTCCCTTAATCCCAAAAGGCGGCAACCCAAGCATAATAGAAGATTTTAGACCAATTAGCCTAATTGGCTCCGTGTATAAGATTCTGGCAAAGTTTCTGCAAACAGGATGAAGAAGGTTCTGAACAAAGTGATTGGGGTTGAACAATCAGCATTTCTCGATGAGAGAAACATCTTAGATGGCATTCTTATTGCAAATGAAGTAGTCCATGGTTGGAAGTGTAAAAGGAAGCGAGGCATTCTGATTAAGCTAGACTTTGAAAAAGCATATGATTCAGTAAATTGGGGTTTTTTGCTGAATATGTTAGCACAATTGGGCTGTGGAGCTAGATGGATTAGCTGGGTTAAAGAGTGCATTACGATGAATCATCTTTCCGTCCTTATTAATCAATCTCCTATAGCTAAATTTGTCATGCAAAGAGGCCTTAGAGAGGGAGATCTGTTGTCTTCATTTCTATTTCTCGTGGTAGTGGAAGGGTTGAGCTGGTTATTTAATAGAGCAAAATAGGATGGTATTACTGGAGGTATCAAAGTCGGTTCCAGCGAGTTGAGATTAACCCATTTGCAATTTGCTGATGATACACTCCTATTCTGTGATACACTCCTGTTCTGTGAACCATTACCTTCAGAGGTGTCAAATATTAAAAGGCTTTTTCGGTATTTTGAGATCATGTCGGGTTTGAAAATTAATTATGCAAAGAGCAAAGTATGTGGTGTAAGGATGACAAAGGACGAAATTGAAAAGTTGGCAGAAATTCTACATTGTAGAGGGGAGTCCCTACCTTTTAAGTACTTGGGATTACCTTTAAGGGCAAACCCGAGGAGGAGGAACACTTGGCATCCTATTATCAAAAATGTAAAGGCAAAGCTAGCATCTTGGAAAAAACGAGTATTATCAGTTGAAGGTAGACTAACTCTGATCTCTTCAGTGCTTACTTCTATTCCAATATATTACTTGGCTCTCTTTAGAATACTACACGGGGTGGCCAAGGAAATTGATATATTCCAAGCAAACTTTCTGTGGGGGGACAGTGATCGGAAAAGAAAGTTGCATATGGTGAAGTGATATGAAATTTCTAAGAGCAAAGAACTTGGGGGTTTGGGAATCATAAATATCAAGGAGTTCAATATAGCCATCCTTTTGAAGTGGTGGTGGAGGTTTGGGGTGGAGAAGGAAGCGTTGGGGAGGAAAGTTCTTTGTCACATGTATGGGTATGATAGTAGGGCATGGGTTCCAAAGGAGGAGGGGATAGTAGGGCATGGGTTCCAAAGGCGGAGGCCAAGTTGGAGACCTTAGTTGTTTGGAGGGACATTGTCGTAATAGGTAATTCAGTTCCAGGTTTAGCCCAGTTCTTTCAATCGAATTGTAGTCTTGTCTGGGCTTCGGGTCCAAGATGAGATTCTGGGATGATGTGTAGGTTGATTTTATACCTCTCAAACTTGTCTTTCCAAGGCTATATTTGTTAAACAGTAATAAAGATGGGTGTGTTGCTGAGTTTTGGTGTGAAGGCATGGATGGCGGGGGTTTTTGGGACATCAGTTTCAGAAGGACTTTGTTCTGCTGGGAAGAGAATAGTCGTTTGGAGTTGCTTAGTAGCCTCCCTGACCGTCTTTCTTTATCCAAACAAAACGAGGATCAGTTGATTTAGAAGGCAAATTCTTTGGCCGTATTTTTTTATTGTAACGTTAGAAGGTGGCTCAATTAGAGGCAGGGACTAGAGCGATCAAATTGGAATCTAGTTTGGGTTAAAGGTGTCGAAGGTTCAATTTAAAGGTTGGTTGACATGCAACAACAGGCTCAAAACGGGTGCTCACTTAAAAAGACTAGGAGTAATTTCAGCTAATGAGGAAGTGTCATGCTTTTTTTATTCATTCCAAGAGGAGATGATTGATCACTTGATGCTCCATTGCCCACAGGTGTGGGGGCTATGGTATAGTATTTTTCAGTGGTGGGGGTGGGTGTTTGTCATGCCAAGATCAATAGCTGATTTTCTAGTAGGCTGGAATCTAATAAACTGGGGAGGGAGAAGGAAATTGCTATGGGAAATGATCCTTGTGGCTGTTTTCTGGTTTGTCTGGGCTTGGAGAAATCAGCTGAGATGTGATGGTATTAGACCCAATTGGAGTCATGCTGCAGATTTAGTAAAGATTAGAATCGACTTATGAGCCAAAAAATATACTAAGAAGCAGAAGGTTTCTATTAATAAGGTTCTGTTTCATTTGAATAAGTTGTGTTAGCAGTGATTTCGGGTCCCTGTTTCTGTTAGAAGCAGCGGAGGCCAGAGGATCAGGTTTTTTCAATCAGTCTCATTATGTGATTGGTTATGCTAAAAGAGGTTATGGAGGGATGGGCTGTAGATTGTTTGTAGTTATTTTTTATGCTTGGTTAGTTGGTATCTTATCAACTTTGTTAGGGGCTCTATGCATATGATTGGACCAGTCAAGCGGGCAAACCTAGTTAGGCTCCTTGATGTATGGTGCTGATGCTTTGCTGAGTTTTCCTCTCTAGCTGTCATTGTATTGTATGCTTATTGACACTCTGATTTTAATAAATATTTCCGTTCTTTAGCTGATAAAAAAAAAGAAAGAAAAAAGTATAGTATCCAAGTCATACCTATTCACACTTATATAATGCCTATATGACTGCAGTGGTTCTGATACAGCCAATGCAAGTAGATACTGGTTGATACAGGTATATATTTCATTTTTTGAAAGTTTTAAAGAAAACACAGACATGGCCGATATATCAACCATCATTGACGATGCAAATAGACTTTTCTCCAAACTGTTGGTGAGGCCATCAGATCAATAGTATGGATGGCACAACCAGGGGTTCCACATAGGAATTGCCCAAAGCATATCCACAACCACGTTACTACTAAAGTCACATACGTTATATAGTACATAAAAGGAAATAAGATATTTTATATGTTTTATTAAAAAAAAACTTAAGTTTAAATCTGAAATAATTGGAGAGCTTAATCTCTCAAAAGAGAGATTCTCTGCCTCTAGATTTCTCCTCATTTCTCCACCTAATGAAAATTCTCCACATGAAGGTTCTGTGTTCTTTTGATAAGGAAAGATGGAGGAGAAATACAAGTGGAGCCTTTCAAAAGATTTGTCCTATGAAACTCTTGAATCAAACAGTTTTTCATAAAAAACGTATTAAAAAAAATCAAATTATTAACAGTAAGAAGCCAAAGAAATGTGAAAAAAAAAACAGCAAAAATGAAGAAACTGATTAGAAAGAAAAGCTTTGAAATTTTAAAGCACATGGCTTTCTAAAGATCTCATTCTCTTCATCATCGATCTTAGAAATGAAGGTAGCTATAGCTTAAAAACTATAAACATACAGCAATGGAAGCTTCAACCAACATAACAGAAAGAGCTGGACAATCTAAATTGCTAAGTAGCCATAATCAGTTTCACCATTATATGATGAACAATACCTATTACTCGTTTGGACAACGCAAGTAAAGCTTCTTTTCAAGATTTGCTGCAATGAACAAGTGAAAGAATAAGAGAAAGAAACGACTAATAATGAAAGAGATGGAAAGAGAGAGAAGGAGAACTTTGACTAGAGATAGAAAGCTGAAAAGAGAAAAGCTCAGAGAGTGTGAGATAGGAGAACTTTTGTTCTTCTTCTTGTATCCCTTGAATAACTTGTGAGGTCATTTTATAGATATTATTTAACCCAGGACCACAATTAAGAGAGGACTTAAAATTCCCAAAATACCATTAGTCTTATTGAAAAAAAAATCTTCATTTCTTTCCCTATAAACAACGAGCCTTTTAGTTTTAAAACTCTGAATCACAATTACATAAGGTTTTGTAGCTTCCAAAGGGTGAATTTGAATCCATTTGATGTAGTAAAAATCTATAAAAGTAGAGAATAATTGAATCTTATTTGACATATCTTCTGTTTTTGGATAACATTTTGGTGGCCGGCCGCCAGGTAAGGTAATGATAGGATTTTCAAACCAAAAAGAAAAAGAAATTTAATTAATTTCAACTATGTTAAACTTCTTTTGTGCTTCCCGTAAAAAAAAACAAAAAAGGTTTCTATTAGCAAGTGAGTTGAATTTTGATTTTTGACAAAATTCCAATTGGCGGTGAATTTTGATCTATGTTTTAAAAAAATAAAAATAAAGATACTAAATTGCCGTGAGGTGGCCAACAAATAGTTATGATGATTTGTTAGAGAATTCAACCGTCAAAGGAGATCAATTATCAAAATTGGATTGATTACCTCACTCAAGAATTCTCAAATTCTTTACCAAGTCAAATGAATGAGAGCCTAGGATAGAAAAAGGCACTATTTTTTTTTATTTAGCACAATCATTTCTTATGAATCATTACGGCTAATAAGGGAAAAAAATAATGGTAAAAAATGTTTGGTAAATCGAAATGTCTTTTGTAGATATACACCTTTAGTAAAAAAAACCTTCCTTTTAGATCTAAGGCTTCACACGCAAGTAACAAGTGTACATTTTTGTAGCATATGAAAATGAAAGTCTTCAAATACGCATTTTTCCTCTCCATTAGAACTGCTTTTTGGAGGATTCACATAACATTAAAGCGTTTTGTTACGGAAAGTTTTTCGGACTAAGTGAAAGAAGAGGAAGTTTGCTGTGAACAGTGGGCCACTGTTCCTCTCCAACGATGGCACACTCACTACCCCCAGTGATTAATCCAATCTCCTCACATCGACTACCCTTTGGCATAGGATTAATTTTGGCACTAAGTCAATTGCTACCCCACGGAATTGTAATCCTAAAAAATCACGCTAAACTTGAGAGCAATGGATCAAAGAATTGAGATAATGCACATATGTAGGCCCAGTCTAGATCTTTCAAACTCCCACCTACCTGATGATCGCCATGGCCCCAACTTGACAACACAAAAGAGTCCGCATGATGGATACAAGAGAGACATCCACACCAGAGTACAACCATATTATTAGAAAATCAAATGAAGTGGAGCCTTTTTTCCATTTTCTCTAATATTTAACATGATAAAAAATTAAAACTGGTTTCTGCTCAAAACAAAATTCATATGCTCTTATTTTGTTAATTTTTTGGCCTTCAAATTGATTTTATCTTTTCGCCTTCAAATTGATTTTATCTTTTCAGAAGAATTGCGTTTCATTGGAAAAAACAACGAAGCCATTTCGAAGGGTAATTCCGTCTTTTGAATGATAAAAAGCTCTTCCGTAATTTGGATAGCTTTGCCGTGTGCGTGTGAAGTGGAGGTAATTTGGAAAGATAATTTCTAAGCCCAAACCCAGTGTTTCCATGCACACATCATCTAGTAAGCATCCAATGCTTTTGCATAGATTTTTTTTTTTCATGCTGCTGGTGGGCCCCACATTATAGGTAGGATGAATATAATTGTCTTGTTAATGTTGTAGTTGGTAATTTTAATTAACCACTTTTTTAACAGAAATATTTGGAAAATGAAACATATATTTTGGAATATAATAGTTCTGACAATAAATAAATCCGTTTGAAATATAAAATTATGAAATTACTGAGAAGTGGTAATTTTGGAGCTAGTAGCAGCTAATAGATATTCTGTAGTTATTAACTTAGTAACGACTAAAAGATAAGGATTCATTTACAGGACTGAGAAAATGAGTCGTACACATTTAACTTCTAGCTATATGCATGCACTTACACTGCTAACGTACAGCTAGATATCACTAATAGAGTCATTAAATGTGAAGCATGAGAACAACCTAAAGTAGTAGCCACTCAACCAATTTAAAATTTAAGTAGCTGACTGCTGATAGTTAAATAGAAAGCAGTACCTAATTAAAGGAATTAATGAGGTTTTGGGTGTCACACCCATATAGTTATCCTTCTCTTGTAGGTTAGGAATCCAATGAGGAAATCGGACCCATTATAGAAACACTATATATATTATTCTTTATATATATATGTTACAAAACTAAAGGAGAACCAAAGATAAAAGAAGAATAGAGAGGAGGGAGAGAGGTTCTTATTAATGAGATCTGTGTGTACATAATGGAGGAGGAGGATCTTATTTATAGAATAAGATTGCTTCCTCCCCAAGCAACCTAATAGGGAAAGACTCTAACCCTTAGTAATCCCTTTATCTTATGTGGGTCCTAATGTAGACATCCACTTATAATAATAAATCTTATAATACTACCCTTGGACGACCACCATTCAATGACAATTGTCTCATTAAAACCTTGCAAAGGAAAAACCGAGTAGGATAAAAACCAAAGCGAAGGAAAAAGAGTACAATGTTCTACAGGATCATTGATTTGGTGTTGGACGTGCATAATGCTGCCTCGTTAAAACTTTAACTAGGAAAACCCAGTGGGATAAAACCTAGAAAAGAAAAAAGAGTACAGCGCACAGATGTCCTGGGTAGCATACTTTAGGATGCCTCCCCCTGATGACACTCCCCCTAATAATAACAACCTTTCACATAGCTAGGCATTTCAATATCTTATACAAGTGTTTATAATATTGATTGTGGCAAAAAAACTTCGTAAACTGATTAGCTAGGTTGTTGTTTGAACGAACTTGCTTGATTTCAATCTTGCTATTTTTCTGAAGTTCATGAGTGAAGAAGGACTTTGGTATAATATGCTTCATCTTGTCATCTTTAATGTATCATGCACGCTGCCTCGTTAAAACTTTAACTAGGAAAACCTAGTGGGATAAAACCTATGAAAGGAAAAAGAGTACAGCGCACAGATGTCCTGGGTAGCATACTTTAAAATGCCTCCCCTTGATGACACTCCCCCTGATGATAACAACCTTTCACATAGCTAGGCATTTCAATATCTTATACAAGTGTTTATAATATTGATTGTGGCAAAAAAACTTCGTAAACTGATTAGCTAGGTTGTTACTTGAACGAACTTGCTTGACTTCAATCTTGGTATTTTTTTGAAGCTCATAAGTGAAGAAGAACTTTGGTATAATATGCTTCATCTTGTTATCTTAATGTATCATTCTTTAATCTGTTAAATGCATGCCTCCTTATCTTTAGAGATAATGCTCGGGGTACCTGTACTAAGAAGCAATTGACAAGGACTACATATATGCTGAGTTAAAGATTTTGGCCACACACATTCCCCACTGCCTTCATATAGGGCTAAAATCTCGGCATGGTTAGAATAAGTAATTACCAAAATCTATTTAGTTAAATACCAAAAAATGATGGCATTGCCATTAAGAAACATACAACATGTTTATGATCGACCCTTATGAGGAATTTGCATATCTTACAAAATTTGAATCTTTACAACCATAAGAATAAAACAAACATAAATATTATAGCATTTGTTTAATAACAATCCAAAGCCTTGGTGCAAAAGTATATATGGGAAGCATATTTATAATATTGAAAAATCTTATTAGAACTTCTCTCAATCTGCAGGTCGAGATAAAATAGTCAATAGTTTTCTCGAGCTCTTCTACAGTCCCGATTAGATTTATAAACTTCTACTATTATAAATCTATTTAAGGATTTTATAAAGATACACGGACAAATGGGATTGTTTTCATACCCTTCCTTAGATAAATATCCACTAAAACGATTGTACCATATTCTTCTGGAATGCTTCAGGCTGTACAATGAACGTCTTACTTATATTGAATACGTACTCTCTGACTTTGCTTTAGGCAAAGCAAATCCTTCTAGGATTTTCATATATATGTCTGTATATGTTTTCAATTCCAAGTTTCTGCAGGAAACCTTGTATCATAAGTTTTGCCTTCCATCAAGTAATTTCATTCATTTTCCTTATAAATACCCATTTGTAACCTACAGGGTTAACACTTTTTGGGGTTTATACTATAGGTTCAGATATACCACGTCTATTGAGAGACTGTAATTCCTTAATGGCATCTTTCTATTTGGCCAATCTGTTCTTTGTCGACATTTATTTATAGAACGTGGTTCTGTATCCCAATCATCATTCTCATTTTCCCTTGATATTTGTGTAGCTACCGCATATGCAAATGTGTCATCAATGATAATTTCATTTCTATCACATCTCTCTTTTGAATAATTATAAAGTATGGAGATCTCTTTATTTATTGGGTACCCATTGCCTCTTCAGGGGCTTTCAGAGTCTCTTCTGGGACTCATGTCACTTCCACGATATCAATTTCTTCAAGAATTTTAGAGAGAGTGGATTTTATTATAAACTTTTTGGTAGTATACCTCTTCTGGAGTATGATTAAGATATGATTGCTCATTTCTTCTCTTCTGGGGAGCTGAGTCCTTAAAACCTATAAGTCTACTATGTTTCTGGCGTGTGTAGATTCATTTGCTGCCATATTTGGACTTTGTACCCTACAGGGATACTAATTCGTGCTTGTCTTACAAGGACATTAATTTGTGTTTGTGTGTTTATAGCCGGTACATGTGACCTAGTCACTTTTGCTGCATCATTAAAAGCATCCGGGAATTCGTTTATAATGAAGTGTACAATTCTCCGTACTTCATTCTCACATTGTGAAGTACATAGATCTAGATGAGACAGAGTGGAAGTATTCCACGCTAATTTTCGCCGTTCTTCAGGATGGGTTATTTTACAGGAACAAGGTGTTCTTCAGGAACTCTCTTATCTCCCTCTAACGGCGAGAAGAATGTCTCATCAAGATGACAATCAGCAAAACTAGCAAGAATACATCTCCTATCATTGGGTCTAGATATCTAATAATTGGGGTGAATAATAACCAACATAGATTTCCAATCTACGTTGTGGCTTCATGCAGGTCACGAACCTACCATTTCAAGCCTTATAAATTTAAAAACAAGCTTAAGGAAGTGAACCCTAGGTTTAATAATTTATGCTAATGGGCGGGATTTGATGAGTTCACAAATGTCACACTATATCCTTTGCGGAAAGGATGGTCAATGGATGCACTTTAAAGAGTACTTAACAGAATTATCAATAATTTGCCTTAACATAGTACCCTTATGGTGACCTAACCGATCATGCCAAAGCATGAAAACCTTAGGGTCACTAAGTTTAGGGCTTAGTGTGAGCTTCGAGCTTGACTTTGTCGTTTTGTTCATAATCGAATGTGATTCGACTTTTAAAGATTGTCTTGTAATATAGCCCTAGCTTTTCTAGTATCAGCTTCTGCCTGTCAATACTAGTAATGATGTACAAATATTTTGGTGTTATCTTCACTTATAGTGTTTATATATGGTACCCAGTCATCCTGATGTATTTAAATCTAAGCAAGTTTCATCAGGACTTACTAAAAAAAGTTGGTAACATTATGTGGACTCTTTTGGAGCATTTAAGTATTTGTACCGATTCAGCTATAATCGATGCCATGCACGAATTAAACACTAACTCTGATAAAAACTTCTGATTTTTTTCAGTATAGTGTGTTTTGTTGCACTGTCCACCGGACAGAGATTATCCTCGATTTCATGCATTCCATGATCCATACATCAAGTAATAATAATAAACTTAAATAACTAGTTAATTGCATCACAAAAATAAAACTTAAGAACAACGAAACAATTTACCATTCAAAACAAATATAGCATGCAAACATAAAATACAGGGGATAAAAGAATAAGTCTAATATTCAACAAAATATCGAAAAATTGAACTTAATATTCAAACTTATAAAAGTAGTTGTAGGTTTTCTAGACCATGCTTGGTGGTTCGCCCAATTTCCAAACAAAATGCCTTGTTAATCACCCCTTCTGGGGTGGTTAGTTTTATATCTACTGGAGGACCTATTATATTTACCTCTTCTGGAGGGATTCTGTTTGACTAATTTGGCATTTATTTTAAGCATTGGGTGTATGACCATTTGCTGGTGATCAGCCCTGTCTAACAAGGATATAATGGTGTAGAAAATAGGAGCATATGTTATATCCTCTAAGGATATCTTATTTTCAACTTTGATAGCATCACCAAGGTTTTTAGAGTGTGTAAAGATCGATTTACCAATAACAATCAAACAAAAATAGAATTTCGGGTTTTCAATATCCGATGACAAAGTATAATGAAGAATTGGTCAATTAGAAAGTTAGAACTTCGCGTTCTTAACTGACGAATTAGACCTTCTAGTTCTGTCAAGACTTCAGGTTAGGGATAGAACTTCAGGTTCTCAGAACTACTGGTTTTATTAAATCTTCAAGTTTGAATCACAACTTCTGTTTCTTTCAAAACTTCATGTTTGATTTCATGGCATTCGTATCGATCTACACTACTTTGAATCAAAGCTCTAAGTTTGATTATGAATATAAATTTTTAGGTTCATATTCTAAATCTTAAACCTTCTGGTTCTAAATAATTTATGGATCTTCGGGTCCAGGTTCTTCAGTGGATATAGAACTTCAGGTTCTGTCAAGACTTCGGGCCTGATATTATGGCCTATTGGTTTTATTTCTGAATCTAAAATCAAACTTCAGGTTTGAGTAGGAATATGAATCTTCGAGTACATATTATGGATCTAAAAACTTCTGGTTTCAGAGTAAAATAACCAACGAATCTTCTGATCCGAATTCGAAAGAACTTATGATTTATAGACTAAAATAATTTACGGAATTTCGAGTCTAAATTATTGATTCCATATAGAACTTCTAGTTCTATATATCAGATGGAACTTCGAATTCCAATTACTTGTATAGAACTTCTGGTTCTATTTATGATCCATGATTTTCAATTTTATCATGATCTCCTTTTGATAAAAGAAAATGAATTATTCATCACACGAATTAAAATAATAAATACTTGCAGATCTAAAAGGAATAAAGATAAATGCAAACTAATAAGAGATCATAAAATAAGGAGAAATTACTTAACCTTTGAATCATCTTCCTTTTGTTTTCAACGTGTAGATCTAAGGTTTAAACGGATCGTCGATCGGACTCTAAGCAATCAAGATATTGTAGAAACAATTTTCAGCCATCTATCACTAGTCAAACTGGCTTTGATCACATTCTGAACCCAAATTGACTCATGGTTGCAAGCTAGAATGGATTTGACCTTTAAGAGTTCACTAAAGAAAATGGATTAAAAATCTGAGTTTGTATGTGTCCCCAATCATCAAATTACTATTTCAACGGTTCAAACCATATATAATGAATCTAAGGACGACTATAAAGTGGAGGCGCCGTATCGTCCAGTTTAGGAGAAACGGGCGGCACGAGTTACAAGTTCCTGCTACAGAACTCAGCATAATGTGCCAGTGCACCACCGATCACAAACACATGGAATATCTAGTGGCTGTGCTAGTGTGATCTCCGGTTCCACTCATTGTGCACATCGTGCTAATAACGTGTTACAAAACTAAAGGAGAACCAGAGATAAAAAAAAGAATAGAGAGGAGGGAGAGAGGTTCTTATTAATGAGATCTGTGTATATATAATGGGGGAGGAGGATCTTATTTATAGAATAAGATTGCTTCCTCCCTAAGCAACCTAATAGGGAAAGACTCTAACCCTTAGTAATCCCCTTATCTCATGTGGGTCCCAATGTCGACATTCATCTATGATAATAAATCTTATAACAATATATATAGTTGCCAGTTGTGGTTTCCACACAGAAGGTATAACTATATAGGGTATTAATTTTGTTGATTATCTCAATTTAAAGGCTTTTCTCAATGTAAAGAAAGAAATTAGCTATGCTCTATATAAGGAAGAATTAGTCATTTGTAGGATTTGAAAAATTTAGAGAAACGAACCTGTCAAAATATGAAGGAAACTTCGCTATGAAAAACAAATATGAAAGCTTGGGATTAGTGGAATCTTAAGAGGATGGCATCAGATTTCACAAGATCTCTCCACATATTATCTTTGACATGATTTTGTCCCAATTTTCAGATTAGTTGGTTGTGGGTGTGTAAGTGGGTGATTTTGAGTCTCCCTTAATGTAGCAAAATATTAATAATAATCTAAATACCATTTACCAGCTTAGTTGTTGGTTCGTTGGTACAAGGTGAGATTTGCTCCCACCATCATGTGTTTGATGCCCCTAAGATTTAGTTGGTGAATCGAGATTATATGAGGAAATCCCTCATGGTGATTGGTCTCGCCACATTACCAGTGGGCAACTAGCATGCACTACCCACTGGTGACGTGGAGGGACTTAATTAGTCCTAACACGACCACCGTGGGATTTTTAATCAGAGGATTTGGACTCTTAGTTGGAGCACATGTTGAGGATTCGTTAGTGTGTGCATAGGACGATGATGATTGTAAGGATATTTGAGTGTTAGTAAATTCATTGAGTTATGGACAAAACAGGGATTAAAGTTTTACTGATTTATTTTATAGATTGAACTATATGAAGTGAAGATGATTCAGAATTTCTTAAGAAAATCAATTTTTTTGGAGTGTGCTCGAGTGCATATTTCTAGCCACTCGAGCGCGGGTTCAATCTCGAGATAGAATCTCCTACGCTCAAGCTGATCTGTTATGTGCTCAAGCCTGACGACGATGGACAAATAATAGTAAGTTATTTTTATCCACTCGAGTACGTGATCAAGCCCGTTCAAATGTGTTATGCAGTTTCATTTTCGAATATTAGACGGACTTTCTATTTTGTGCTTTATCCTTTCCATATTCAAAGGAGATCTTAGCCCTAACAAAAGCCATGGATTGAAACCTTTATATTTACTTTTCTCCCTCTTAAGGCTATTCATCTCTTTGAAGGAAAACCCATAAATCCATTAGAGAACTCTGCTATCTTTCTAGAGCAATTTAAAGAGATATTGAATTACTAAAGTTACTGCTCTAGATCTACTCATCTACTGTCTCTCGAAGTAGATTCAACTTTAAGAGGCTTTCAAGTTAGTTGTTTCAAGTATAGTGAAGGTGAACAGCAAGGAGTCTGCAAGATTGTCACGATCCTTAGGTTGAGTTGGTGTGTGTGGGGGGGGGGGGGGGGGGGGGGGGGGGGGGATGATTTGTGAGTATCTCTTATGAGCTTCAATAAACATAGTGCTTGTTATTTCTGGTCAAGGTAACTCGTGGTTTTTTTTAGTGGGATTTTCCATGTAAAAAATGTGCCTCTTGTTTCACTGTTTTATTGCTTGATTAGTTTACTTTAATAAATATACTTTACTAAAATTCATATTAGAATTTGAGATTTGGATCTTAACATAAAACTAGGGTTTCATAACCTTTAATTGGTATCAGAGCAAATCTGTGAAGCACCAGAATACTTTTGGCCTTTATTTGCAACGAGTCCACAAGTCATTAAATACTTCAAAAGTTCTAGATTTTCCTTTTAAAAATCTCACCCACATAAGCCGTTAAAAGTTATCATTGGTGAGAAATATGTATTTCTTGCCGCCGATGCTTTGGACATGCATAGGACCAATAAGATTCATATGAAGCAGTTCCAATGGCCTAGATTTGGGAAGAGAATCAACCTTTTTGTGTGATATCCTAATTTGTTTACCAGTCTAATAGGGACCACACACATTGTTCGAGGTATTTACAATTTAGGAAGCCCATGAACTAGCTCTTGAGTTGCAATTTAAAGTGGTGATGAGGGTTCCGAATGGACCAATGAATACATCTCTTCCATTTGGTGTTCTTATCACTCAATTTCTCATTGCCCACAGTTTTTGTCATGTTGCTCATGAGGAAACAAAGAAAATTTTGAAGCTCCATAAATAGCAAAACCTTAGAACAGTCCCGTACTCACATTCATAGGGCTGCTGCTAGAGCAGATGAGGATGCTGAGGAGGTAGAGGAGGCTAGTTAGCAGCCATAGCAGGGTCAGGGGGAGCCGTCTATAGTTGAAGATCATCTCTCTCATTTGGAGAACAAAGTGGATGCTGGTTTCCGGCTTATGTCTGACAAGTTCAATTCAGTTGATGAATCTTTTACTGTAGTACTTGTTCACTTAGTGAACGGTGATAGAGCATCGTTGCTTAGTCCATAGTCACATTATTGGACCTCTTTTTGATGTTAGGAGCTACTATTTTTTTTTTCTTTTTTGTAGTTTTATGCTTAGGAACTCCTGTCTTATGCTTATACATATATTGCTGTTTACTTCTATTCACTTTCTCTTTTCCTTAGTTGTATTGAAATCGATTTTTTTTTCTTTTGCTCTGGATCTCTTTTTGTCAATTCATGACAAAAAAGGGGAGCACTAGGTACCTAGTGAATTTATCCATTGAATTTTTATTTCATGACACTTCACTTGATCTTTTTTGTCAAAGTTTTCATGACAAGCTTTGCAAGGTTGCTCTACATTGATTGAGCTGAAAGATTGTTCATGGATTTGCTAGGTTGCTCTACATTCATTTTGAGCTAAAGGATTGTTCGTTTGTTAAGATTCTTCACTAATTTTCTCTTTTTGGGTAGATTTTCAAGTAATTAGGAGTTTTGTTCATGAATCGCCAAAGGAGAGATTGTAAAGACATTTTGAGTGTTAGGGACAAAACAAGGATTAAAGTCTTACTTATGTATTTTATAAAATGAACTATATGAAGTGAAGACTATTTAGAATTTCTCAATAAAATCAATTTCTGTGGAGTGCGCTCAAGTGCATGTTTCTAGCATGCTCAATCTTGAGATAGAATCTCTTATGCTCAAGCCGATCTTTTATGTGCTCAAGCCTTATAGATGAGGGGCAAATAATAGTAAGTTATTTTTATTCGCTTGAGCACGTGTTCAAGCCCTCTCGAACACGTCACGCGGTTTTAGTTTCCAAAATTAGACGAACTTTCTATTTTGTGTTCTATCCTATCCATATTCAAAAGAGATCTTAGCCTTAACAAAAGTCAAGAATTAGAGCCTTTATATTTACTTGTTCTCTCCCTCTTAAAGTTATCCATCTCGATCCTTGAAGAAAAACCTAAATATTCATTGGAGATCTATGCTCTTTTTCTAGAGCAACTTAAAAAGATATTGAAGTGCTGAAGTTGCCACTCTAAATGTACTCATCTACTCTGTCTCAAAGTAGGTTCAACTTGAAGAGGCTTTCAAGTTAGTTGTTCAAGTACAGTGAAGTGCATGGCGAGGAGTCGGGAAGATTGTCGCTATCCTTAAGTTAAGTTGCAACTAAATGAGAGTTGTGAGTATCTCTTGTAATCTTCAATTAATATAGTGCTTGTTACTCCTAGTTAAGGTAACTCGTGGTTTTTTTCGAGTAGGGTTTTTCATGTAAAATCATGCCTCGTGTCTCACTGTGTGATTGCTTAATTAGTTTAGTTTAATTAACCTGTTTTATTGGAATTCATATTAATCATAGTTATGAAACTAGGGTTTCGTAACTTTCAATGATGATGAGTGGACTCGAGGGAAATAGTTTGTTATTTTTTTCTCATCAAATTCTCAGTGAACAATCACCTTTGCATGAAGAAAATACGAGGGACCACTGCATTATGTAGTATCTTTTGTTTATGGGATATTTGGATTCTTTTTTTTATTTGTGAGTTGTGCTGTATTTTTAAAAATCATGCCGTTTATTGAGGAGGATCTTGGGAGGCCAAGGGTCAAGCTATTCTTTTACCAGATCAACCTTTTTGTGGATCGGTTTTTAGCATATCAACTTGATAGTGGCCTCTAAGAAAGAAGACGGGAAACACAAATCTTCTTTAATTTACTTTTGTATTTGTAGAAGATCTTCAATTACTTGGTCCTACATGCATGTAGGGGTATTCAGGGGCCGAGTTTAGATGGGCTGAACCATAACTACGCTTGGGCTAGGCTACTTCAGAAACACAGATTGTATTAGCCCAAGCTTGCCCATTTAGTGAATTGGGCAGTGTTGAGTCGGCCAAGCCCCTCCCAATCAACGCTACTTGGAAAACAAGAAATGATGCCAAATTAGATCGCATAAATCCCTCCCAATCTTGCACAAGACAATTTCTTTGGATGCAACTTAAATTAGTCTCAGCAATTATCCTAGCCAGTCTCTCTCTCTCTCTCTCTCTCTCTCTCTCTCTCTCTCTCTCTCTCTCTCTCCCCCAATCTTGCACAGGACAATTTCTTTGGATGCAACTAAATCAGTCTCAGCAATTATCCAAGCCACTCTCTCTCTCACTCACTCTCTCTCTCTCTCTTGTTGTAAGGGATTCTTCTCCTATGTAATCAGCTTTCTTCTTTTGGTTGACTCCTCTCAAGCTTATCTAGGTTGGTTTTTATTTATTTTTTCTTTTTTTCCCTTCTTTTTTGGAGCTTTTTTTAATTCAGCTTTGCCCACGTTTTCTTAATTCAATTTTCCTTTAAGTGAAAACAAGCTAGCTAAACCAGACGTTCTAGCATATTTTTTGAACAACTTATCACTAAATTACAAGCCCTCTTTATTGGGGTCGGGCTTATAGTTATTATTCCATCACTTAATCCAAGCCAACCCAAAATTAAAATGGCCTAGATTATATATCTAGGCACAGACCAAAGAGAGATGGGCCAAATTGATCACAAAGCGGTGGTTAAGAAAATTCCATATGATACTTTTAGTGCCAGTTGATCACAATTGACAGAGAGCTCATGCTTGATAGTATTTGGAGATAGAGTGGATGTAGCTTAAGATCCAGGTGCTTGAAGAATCCATTCCTAGAAAGAACTGGAAAGAGGTAGTAGAAGATGTAATTCTATTTATGTACTACCTTTATAATGAGAGCACATACAATCCAAACCAAGGGAGCCCAAGCAGCAACATGCCTTCTAAAAAGTAAAATTTGCCGGGCCTCCTTGAAAGAAAAACTTTGATCCGAATGAGATTGTCAGTAGATATATATGATCATCGCAAAGCGAATCGGGAGTTAGATCCAGTGGCGAAGACCAAAAAATCAGCTATAGGGTTTTGAAGATTCGTAGGAATGACTAAGTAGTTACCATTCATTACGAAAGCAACCTTATGGTTTTAAGAAAAGGAGAGAGAGTAGGAATTTGGTAGCAATGTTAAATTGTCAGCCGAAGCATCATACCAAAGGTCCAACAACTTCCCATTGCCACTTTTCCACCAGATCAAAAAGTTATTTTTTCTATATATGTTCATCATGCGTGCTCTTGAACGCAGGATATGCCTTTTCTACAATCATTTCAATTGGATCCTGTTATTTAAATAACAAAAAATGTAGGGCTTCTTTTTGGCTGCTAGAGTTAAGTTGAAGATCACTCTTTTGGTCTCTGTTATTCTTGTAGATCTGAATGCCTTGCCCAATCTTGGCCCTTTAAAAGTGTCATCCAAGAGCCTAGGCCTTGGTTGCATTGTTTTGTTATGCCTAACATCAGGGCTAAGACCCTAACCCTCTAGTGGAAGTAGACCTCGAGTGAGGTGGGTGGAACAACCCTTAGGTGAGGGAACACAAAAGAGGACATTCTTAGACCTTGCCTGGATTGTATTTACTACTTTACTCTAGGACATTACCTGTTTTTATGGTCATGCTCATTAATTTGTATAAATTAAGGGATTTGCTATTTGAAAGTAAAAAATTTCTCAGTAGACTCACCCATTAAAAAAAATTCAAAAATACCTAAACTACCTCCACCCTTTTCTCTTGGCACTCTCTTTCCCCACCTCCCACTCCTCTCTCCTCCCATATCCCACCTTCCCCTCTAGTGACTATCAGCAGCTTTGGTGGTGGGAGTTGCCGGATCTCCCTCTCCCTCTTCCTTTCTCTCCTTCTCCCTCCTCCTATCTGTTTTCCTTCCTCTCCCTCTCCTTCTCCCTTTCCTTCCCCTCCCTCTTCCTCTCCTCTCGTCTTCTCCCCACTCAACTTCCTCTCCTCTCCTTTCCCTATTCTAGATTTCCACCATGTTCAACCTTGCTCGGCCGAAAATTACACTATTGTTCAGCCTCACAAGGCCGGACAAAACAAACTGTTGGTCAAGATTGGCCAAACAAAAGTTTGTTTGGCCAATGTTAGCCGAACAGAGGTGGGGAGGGGTTGTTGTGGAAAGGGGAAGGGGAAGGAGGAATCTGTTACAGGGAGAAGGGGGTGCGTTGTGGAAAGGAGAAGGGGGCGGGGGGTGGAGATCTATTACAGGAGACTTGATCTCACTGCTGAAGGGAGATCGAGGTCTCCCTATAGGAGGGGAGGTAGAACAGAGGGGGAAAAAAGGGGGAAAGGAGAGAAAGGAAGAGAGAGAGGAAAAGAGAGGCAGAGGAAGAGTCCGGCAGCCACTAATGATCATGGTCGGGATGGGGAGGAGGGGCAGCTAAGTGGGGGAGAGAAGGGGGGCATTTGGGTCATTTTACATTTTTTTAAAAAGAGTGAGTGTACTAAGGTCTTTTTGGAGTTCATATAGCAGGTCGCTAAAATAATTGAGGCTCTATTTTAGTTTTGGCCAAAACGATTATTCCAGTCTGAGTTAGGATTCACGCCCCAAATTTTTTATTGGGTAATGGGTACATTCTTGTTATGAGAGCCTGAGTATGGTAAGGGTCCCGTTACTAATTTGGGCCCAAGTCTAAACCCGCCATGGCCCCAAAAATGAAATCCATGCCCGAACTCGAACCAGAAAGCCATGTGTTTTTTTAGACTATTTCGGTTAGGATTAGGGTTTTGAACTGATCCTCTGGGGGTACGTACCACGTAAAAGTGTGTTTTCCCCTCTTTTCACTCTCATCGCTTTTGCAAGGCGTTGCGTTTGTTGGTATATCATCAGACGTGTCAACCAAAGCGTTAATTAAAACGATCTCTGCTTGGCACAAATGAAATGCAGACACTGCAACGGTGTTTTTGTCTTCTATCTTTCTTTTTTTCTTCTCTCACTTGTTTTCCTATGCACGATTTGTAGTTTCTATTTACTCCTTTTGAAAAGAGCAATTTCCATGGTGAAATGGGTTTCGCCCTTCTTTCCATTCTCAGTACCAGTTGCGCAAAAACCCTTTTTGGTGTTGCTTCTTTCTAAGTGAGCTACCCTTTTTTATGGGTGCTTCATGTTTAGAACCATCGAATAAGGATTAATAATTCCAGTATTGAACAGCATGATGTTCATACATATGAAGTTGTATTGTATTAACATTTAAAAAAAAATGAAAAAGAAAACAACATGAAATGAACCCACTTTTCAAAATAGTATTATGTTTTTTGAATGATCACTTTTCAAAATAGTTGCATTAGTAAACTCTCACAGTTTTGAATCCCCTATTTATTGATCCAACATGACAAGCTTATCAAGTTGTTGGGCTAGTGGGCTACTCAGGTTGTTATATTCATGTTGGTCACTGCCGCCCCACACATTCCTAAGGAAGATGCGGTCCTCATGTTCATTGAACTGCATAGTTTAAAGTTACTATCTTTTCATATGCTCCTTATAAAATATGTAGAGAAAAACTTCATTTGGGTTCCAGGTGGATTTTAGGTTTTGAATCCAGTAATGTAGATAATTTCTTTTTCCTTTTTTTTTATAGTGTAAATTTTTCTTTTCAATTTGTTTTCTTTTGTGTTTTGTCTAACCATGACAGGGCATGGAAAAGCTATACACAGGTACTTCTTCCACCTTACCCTCTATTTTTTTATCAACTAAAGAAACAGAAATTTTTATTAAAATTAGATTGTCAAAAAACATACAATACAATGATAGCTAGAGAGAGATACTCAGCAAAGCATCATCACTAGACATCAAGGAGCCCAACTAGGTTGGCCCCCTTGACCGGTCCAATCATATGCATAGAGCCCCCAACAAAGTTGATAAGATACCAACTAACCAATCATCAAAAAGAACCACAAACAATCTAGAGCCCACACTTCCTAACCTCTTCTAGCATAGCAAATCATATAATAAGACTGAATGAAAAAAGAAGCCAAGAAAAGGTGGCCTAAAAGACAACCTAAATCCTCTGGCCTCCGTTGCCTCTAGCCAAAAACAGGGACCCTGAAAACAATGCTAACACAACTTATTCAAATGAAACAGAACATCATCAATGGAAACATTCTGCTTCTTAGCATAGTTTTTTGCCTATAAGGCGATTCTAATCTTTACTAAATCTACAGCATGGCCCCAATTGGGTCTAATACCATCACATCTCAGTTGATTTCTCCAAGCCCAAACGATCCAGAAAACGGCCACAGGGATCATTTCCTATAGCAATTGCCTTCTCCCTCTCCAGTTTATTAGATTCCAGCCTGCTAGAAAATCAGCTATTGATCTTGGCATGATAAACACCCACGCCCACTATTGAAAAATACTAGACCATAGTCCCCACACCTGCGAGTAATGGAGCATCAAGTTTTCGATCGTCTGCTCTTGGAACAAACAAAATAAGCATGGCACTTCCTCATTAGCTAGAATCACTCCTAGTCTTTTTAAGTGAGCACCCGTTTTGAGCCTATTGTTCCATGATAACCAACCTGTAAATTGAACCTTTAGAGGAACACCTTTAACCCACACCATATTCCAATTTGATCGCTCTAGTCCCTGCCTATTATTGAGCCACCTTCTAACATTTGCAACAGAAAATACAGCCGAAGAATTTGCTTTCCAAATCAACTGATCCTTTTTTTTTTTTTTGGATAAAGAAAGATGGTTAGGGAGGCGACTAAGTAACTCCAAACGACTATCCTCTTTCCAGCAGACAAAGTCCTTCTGAAGATTATATTCCAAAAACCTCCGCCATTCGTGCCTTCACACCAGAACTCAGCAATGCACCTTTCTTTATTACTGTTTAACAAATATAGGCCTTGGAAAGACAAGCTTGAGACGTATATCATCAACCCACACATCAGCCCAGTATCTCATCTTGGACTTGGAGCCTAAGACAAGACTACAATTTGATTGAAAAAACTGGGCCAAACCTGGAACTAAATAACCCATTGCCACAATGTCCCTCCAAACAATTGAGGTCTCTAATTTGGCCTCATCCTTTGGAACCTATGCCCTACCATCATACCCATATATGTGACAAAGAACTTTCCTCAACAATGCTTCCTTCTCCACCCTGAACATCCACCACCATTCAAAAGGATGGCTATATTGAACTCCTTGATATTTATGATCCCCAAGCCCCCGAGTTCTTTGCTTTTAGAAATTTTATCCCACTTCACCATATGCAACTTTCTTTTCCGATCACTATTCTCCCACAGAAAGTTTGCTTGTAGTCTATCAATTTCCTTGGCTACTGTAAGATCCCGACCCAAATTAATAAATTTAATTCAAATAAAAGTAATTTACGAAATAAATAATGACATTAATCGAATTGGGGGAAATTAACTCACGATGAACAACTAGGGCAGAATTGGGGCACAAACGCGATTAGGACTTAATCTGGGAATTTTATATGCGTGTTGGTAATTTTTAGACAATATGAAGGGTATTTTCGTAATTTTAAAAACATAGCAAATATGGGGCTCATTGGATAGAGAATAATTAATTATGCAACTTTCTCTTAAGGCCCGAGCTCATCCGGATTAATCTAGTGCCTTGTTGATAGAGATTTAAATAAACCCACTACTAGTGGTGTGGGGGACCACGTGTTTGTCTCATATTCAAAGAAGAGTAGAATTTACCTCCGTAGGAGTTTGGTTGGGATACAATAAGGCTAATGCTAGAGAGACATCCTAGGACTCTATATGGAAAAAAAAAAGAGAATTCCACCCTATCTCTACTTCCTAGTTTTACTCTAAGTACCTATATTATATTCTATATATATGTATATGACTAGAGCCCCTCTCCTACATACGATTCTCTCCAACTCTCTCTCCCTAGTTCTCTCTCCTTCAACTAGAAGGTTCAACTTTAGGCTTAAGAATTTGAAGGAAGCTATAGAAGAATTTCCTTGAGGCTTTCTACAAGTTTGGAATTTCGACAATTAAGGCAAGTGCACAAACCCCATGTTTATCTTCCTGCCTGATTTTTATCCTTTTAATTAGATTTATACAAATTTCTGTTGAAACCCAATGTCAGATTTGTAAAATTCTTAATTTTACTTGAATCTACGTATTTCTATGTAGACTGCTATATGTAGAATTACGAGTCTGATTTATTTGATGTTTTTCACAACAACTGATATATATATAACGTTAATACGTGTTTACAAAACTGATTGAATGTGGGGACTGAATTTATCCTACGGTAAAGGAGTTACTGCAACAGTCCATCTCTGGCGATCACCCTTCATGCTTGAGAAGTTGGAAAATCCAAGTTCTGCCTAGTAATATAAACTACTGCATGCCACCTTATTAGTCATACCATTAGGATGTGGGTGCTATTCAAACTACTATAAGTCTGTAAGGAAATTACAGGACCCATGCCTCAGATGTGCAGTTCTTTTTTGTGATTTCCTGTGGGACCATATGTCCCACCTGATGAATGATCAGATCCGGGGATCTGAGAGTAGACCCTTGAGCGACTGTGGAGTTGTGGCCTTTTGAGGATTTGACCCTCTATGGCATATCATCTCAACGACCTACAGATAAGAGGCGGGAGACCAATCTTATACCATATTACAGAATAGTGTAGGAACCGTACCGGGTTGCTCCACAAGTCCTCATGAGTTTCTGAGATTGTCAAATAAGCTTAACCCTTTAGATTAAGTGCTATGGCTACCATCACATTGATCTATAGGCCAGAAATTGGAAATTTACAGAACCTGGTCGTCAAAACATACTTGGACCGGCTCAGGTTGTGGGACCCATGGCTACTTGATTTGGAAATCCATACCCCACGTCTGGAGGCCCACTCATGGGCAACTTTTGAAATCTAGTCCCTTAGTGGAATGGGCCACTAATACCCATCATCCCCAATGATACGATGTTCATAGGCGCAAGACTATTCCCAATTTACAGATTCCAGAAACAATAAGGAAGAAGCACTGTTCACTTTAATTAGTTAGAGAGACTTCAAGTAAGTTATATATCCTTACACCTTAAGTGAATTACTATTATGCCCTTTTCCTCACAGGCTTACTTATATAGTTCTCAAAGGAAATCTGAGAATCTAACAATAAGGGTGCCCATTTATGACTGAGTTGTACTAGGACCCATGTTTAACAATTTTGAAATTCCTTTTTTGGAAGCTCACAAGGTTTGACTAGAGATTATGACCAATTTATAAACCTTTTAATTAGCTTACTTTAATTAACAATGGGAATATTCATTAAGACTAAGGATTTTATTTAGAGTTAACCAAATACGAGCTAAAAATAAGTCATGTCGTCATAATTTGACACCCACTTAGAATTATCTTGAAGCATGCCTAGGGTGATGGAAATTTAAGTATGTGATGTCATGGGCTCTTCAAACACCAACCAACTTCAAAAGCGCCAACAAAGAATTAACCCAAATCTAAAGAGGACATCCTCGCGATCATCCAAATTAGATTTAGGGCAAGTATACGGTGTTTGAGAATCCCATGATGTCATAGGGTTAAGTTCGCTTAGACCCGACGTGCAGTATGACCCGTAAAATCTGGATTTTTGTATCTTGGAAATTTATTATTTGGTTTTATGTTTTCAATCAAATCTAAAATGTACTCTGACATGATAAAATATATCTTTCTCTGTTATATGGTTTATGGTATCTAGACGTTGCACCTGTCAACTTTGGAATCTGTTATATGTAGATAAAGTCTATTTTTATGAGTATTTGGCTGTTTATCCGTATTTTGAATCAAGGCGATACCACTAGGCTGTTTTAAGTCTAGCATAGTGGGGCACCACTGTGTAGGGGCTGTTCTTCTGAAACTATCTGCAGATTAGTTAACTCTCTGTCTGTGACAATCAGTCACTTCGGTACCAAACTCTGTTACTCTGTTCTGATGGCCAATGGCCATAACTCTGAATCTCTGGGTACCAAACTCTGTTCTCTGTTCCCGTCACGTTAAAGGGGGCCGCCATAATACCTGTGACAACTTAGCCAATGTGGGACGCCAATTTATTTTGAATGCTATGATATTTGTAAAATCTTTTTTTGGTTTTATGCATGAATCTACATCTTGTATTATTATATCTTGTCAATTTATTTTGAAAACCTCGTGATTTATCTGCCTTTGATTTTTACTCAAAAATGGTATGGAATATGAAAATTGGGTAGGTATACTTGCTGAGGTTATTTCATAACCTGACCCCCTTGTGATTGGCGCTTGTAGGTAACAACACTCCTTCCAATGAATCGGAGGGAACGGCGGTTGAGGAGGAACCGCAGGGGAACTACGCGTGGAGCGCAGACGATATAGCTTAAAAATATCGTGCCTGCGCGAGAGAGACGATAATTAGATAATTAGTTTATTTATGCTGAGTTTAATTTTAGATTAATTGTAAGCCCTTGGTTGGTTATTTGTGTTAGGATCTAGTTAATTGAATTATGCTATTACCTATGGATTTATTCATGACTTGGATGCATTTATATTATTAAATTGAGTAGAATTAATTACTTTGTCTTGTGATGGTACCTATGATGGTTTTACAATTATGTTTCCGCTGTGAATATGTTCAGTTGGCTAATCTCACATTGCGGATCCATTTAATTTCATCATTAACACCTTAAAATTGGGAGTTCTTCGGAAATCCGAATTTTGGGGTCGTTACAGCTACCCCATGTGGTATTCTAAAGAGGGCCAAATAATATATTGGAATAGAAGTAAGCGCTGAAGAGATTAGAGTTAGTTTACCTCCAATTGATAATACTCGCTTTTTCTAAAATACTAGCTTAGCCTTCATATGCTTGATAATAGGCTGCCAAGTGTTCCTTCTCCTTGGGTTTGTCCCTAAAGGTAATCCCAAGTACTTAAAAGGTAGGGACTCCCCTCTACAATGTAAAACTTTTGCCAATTTTACGATTTTGCCCTTTGACATCCCAACACCACATACCTTGCTCTTTGCAAAATTAATTTTCAAACCTGACATGATCTCAAAACACCAAAGAAGCCTTTTAATATTTGATACCTCCAAAGGTAATGGTTCACAGAAAAGGAGTGTATTGTTGGCAAATTGCAAAAGGGTGAATCTTAACTCACTAGAACCGACTTTGACACCTCCAATAAGACCATCCTATTTTGCTCTATTAAATAGCCAGCTCAACCCTCCCACCACAAAGAGAAATAGATATGGCGACAACGGATCTCCTTGTCTAAGGCCTCTTTGCATGACAAATTCAACTATAGGAGTTTGATTAAGAAGGACGGAGAGACGATTCATCGTAATGCACTCTTTAACCCAGCTAATCCATCTAGCTCCAAAGCCCAATTATGCTAACATATTCAGCAAAAAATCCCAATTTACTGAATCATATGCTTTTTTAAAGTCTAGCTTAATCAGAATGCCTCGCTTTCTTTTGCACTTCCAACCATGGACTACTTCATTTGCAATAAGAATGCCATCTAAGATGTTTCTCCCAGCAAAAATGCCTATTGTTCAGCCCCAATCACTTTGTTCAAAACATTCATCATCCTGTTTGCCAAAACCTTTGCCAGAATCTTATACACGGAGCCAATTATGCTAATTGGTCTAAAATCTTCTATTCTGCTTGGGCTACCTCATTTTGGGATCAAGGTAATGAAGGCTGATTTAAAGCATCACAGGGTTTTTTTTATTATAATAGAATTCATCCAAAAATCTCATGATATCCTTCTTTACTAACGTCCAACACTTCTTGTAGAATAGCAAGTTGAAACAATCCTGGCCCGGTGCTTTGTTCCCATCTACCTTTTTTAAAGCTTGACAAACTTCTTCAACAGAAAACATCCCTTCATTAGATTTTGATTCCTCCACGGAAATGGAGGCCTCATCTCTTCTTTCTATCCAGGGTCTTACCTTCCAAGATTCTGAAAAAACCTTTTCAAAGTGTAATCGGACCTTATCCTTTACCATAAAAGGTTCCTCTAATTTTTGGCCAAAAACTGAAATTTGATTAATGAGGTTTTTAGATTGCCTTTGTGAAGCAAAGAGATGGAAGAAGCGTGTGTTCTTGTCACCATTTAGGTCCTAATTTAATCTAGACTTTTGTTACCCTCTATTGATTTATTTCTCATGTTATCATTTTTATTTATATATTGTATTTCATGCATAACATCAAGGATGATGTTCATCTTAGGTTGGGGAGTGAATACAAGCTCACTTGTCCACTTCTAAACAAAATTTTCGCATTTTTTTGTTTTATTTATAAGTTTCAAGGAAATTTTTGGATTTTTTAGGATTTTTTTAGCTTTAAGAATTCTTGCGTTCGTAATTTTTTTTCTTTTTTCATTTTTATAAAAGAAAGTTTTCAAAGGAATTGAGGGGATTTAAAGATATATAGAAATCTAAAATTTTTAAAACTTTTGGAAGGAAGTAAAAAGAACGTTCACTATTTCTAAAGGAGGAAACCCACCAGAGAATTATTGAAACTTGTTTCTCATATACACACACGTATACATTTTTCCAACATTTTGTATATGAAACTTTAATTCTGTTTTTGAAATTTTCGTGAGAATACGACGAGAACCTAAGATTCAGTTTGTAAAATATTTTGTTTCCTGGTTCATTTTTTGTGGATTGTATATACTAGAACTAAGATGAATTAATTCGAGCGAAACGAGAAAGGGCTACCTACTGTTTAATTTCAATTTAGAAAAAAAAGGAAAAGAGAAAAAAAATAATTTGTGAATAGTTTGAGTTTATAATCTTTTTAACTCGAGCCCAAATGAGCAAACATCATGACACTATATGGGTGACAGTTGATTGATTGGCAAAGTTAGCCAGTTTTATTTCAATCCAGAAAAGAATGAATTTTCATAAGAAGGCCAAAATCTTCAAAGATGAGATTACATGATTGCACGGGATCCCAATTTCCATAGTCTCCGACAAAGATAGTAGATTCATTTCCTTTCTTTGGCAATCTTTTCAGATATCCATGAGCACTAAGCTCAATTTCAGCACTGCTTATCATCCTCAGGCCGACGGACAATCAGAGTGCAGAATATAGATTATTAAGGATATGCTTTGAGCTAGCGTGCGGGACTTTAGGAAAGAATGAGATGAGCATCTCCCCTTATGTGAATTTGCTTACAACAACAGTTACAGTGCGAGCATCGGAATGGCTCCATTTGAAGCCTTGTATGGGCATAAATGCCGTACACCAGTGTGTTGGGAAGAAGTCTGAGTTAGAAGTTATTGTGGACCTTCTCTTATAGCAGATATAGTGGAAAAAGTATAGAAAGTCCAAGACAGATTGAAGATTGCTAGATCTCGTAAGAAGAGATACGTCGACAATCGGCATAGACCTCTCAAATTTCAAGTGGGAGATAAGGTTTTTTTAAAAGTCTCTCCGATGAAGGGTACTATCAGGTTTGGATAGAAAGGCAAGCTTGCTCTGTGAATCATAGGACCATTTGAAATTTAGAGTAGAGTTGGATATTTGACTTATCGGTTAGAATTACCACCTCAATTTGTTGGAGTTCACAATGTATTCAATGTGTCGATGCTTAGGAAATATCTTCCAGACCCTTCACATGTCCTCAAGATTGATGATATTCAAGTGAAGCCAAATGTAAGTTATAAAGAAAGACCTCTTCGTGTCATTAACGGAAAGGACCAAGTATTGGCACCCGTACCATTAAATGGGTTAAAATTCTCTAGGAACATCATGGACCAAAAAAAGCAACTTGGGAGCTCGAGGAGAAAGTAAGCGAGAAGTATCCAGGACTTTTTCCTGGGTATGCTGCATTCGGAAGACCGAATGGTCATAAAGAGGGGGATGATGCAAGGTCCAAACTCAAACTAATCGTATTTTACAATAATTAATCTCTTTTATCATAATTAATGCTTATTTAGGCTATTCAACTCAAATCCACTTGTGTTTGGGTCATGGATAGGCAGTTGGGTCAGGTTCGAACCTTATTTAGATAGTCAATTACCTTTATCTAATTTAAAGCTATATGGTTAACATCGTTTTGACATCATATTAGTTGCATTAGATGTATTTTATCTTGTGGATCAATTTTTATATTTGGCCCAGTTCAATTCGGATTCATCTTGGCCTAACTAAGGTTCTATTTGACTCAAACTGTAATTTCCTCAAAGACAGTGGACTTGCTTGTAAATCCCAAAAAATTTGGATTTAAAAAGTTGATTGCCCGGCCTATTCTCTATATTTTCCTCTTCTTAACTACTGAAGTTCCATATTCATCCTTTCTCCTAGCTCTTTTCTTCATCAAATCAAGTATTTGGAGCCTTGCATGCAGGAGCATTAAGTTTCATCATCTCCTTCCTGCCATTTTCTATGTTCTTTCTCCATTAGAAGTATTAATTCCATCTCTTCTTTAAGCTACAGCTCCTTAAAGTAAGACCTCCATCATCTCTTCAATTCTTTGAGATCAAAAGAGTCAAAAGACTCTGTTTGGTGACATACAAGCATTCCATACCTATTTTACACATTGCATGTCTTTGTATGTAGTAAGATCATCTTCTATTGAGGCTTTCTTCATCATCAAACCAAGGGAGAAGTTGATTTAGGTCAAGTACTATATTGGAAGTAAATATAAGAGTATATATTACTACATACATGTCTATTATGTTGGTTCTTAAAGAATTCCCATGTTCATGCTATATTACATTCTTTTACACTTAGTTATGAGAATGTATGATGTTTATGTATTAATAAAGGCAAGTTGAGAATGAATGATGGGATTGGGTGAATGAGAGCCCAACTATAATGAAATGTAACTTGGAATGTAAAATTATAGTATGGATTAGAGAAATTAGAACCTAACCTGAAAAGTTTTGTACTAAATTGTGTTTTAAAAACAGCTTCAAAAATCTAAAGCTCACGATTAAGCCTTAAATATAGTACTGTTAGGAATCTAGAGACCAAAATTCCGTATTTGTTCTACAACTAAGCCGTGAAATGCACTACGGCTAAGCTTTAGTTAAGCCGTGGCCCAGCCATAAGCTTTATACAGTTAAGCCGTAGGACAATAAACGGCTGAGCTGTAATTGTGAAGGAATTTAGCTGAAACCTTGTATACATGGCTAAGCTATAACCTATACACTGCTAAGCTGCAGGAACATAAAAAATTAGGAAAATTAGGAACTTTTAAAGACTATATAGAGCTTTAGATATGGCACCTTTACTTTAATTAAAATAGCCCAATGGTAATAAAACACTTAGGAGAAAAAGTGTAGAGCTGTCACTCACTCTCTTAATCTTTCAAATGGTTTATGATGTCGCTTCATGGGTGTTGACAAAAGAAGAGGTGTCTGATGCCTACACAATGTAACATCAATATTTTCAGTAACACATTGACACCGGATGTTTTATGAGTACACCATATTGAATGACCATGAAAACACGGATTATCGAGCATTGAGTTGGCTAGTAAATATCCTTGTTAATCACTCAATCTAAATGTATTCATATTGCTAAATAATCCTTGCCCTCAACATAATCTAATCATGTACCATTTTCCCGGTGAACCTTGAAGCAAAATCAAAGACAGAACTTCTACTAAGTGTGAGCCCATAAGCTAAACTGGGGGCAATTAGGGTTAAGAGGGATCGAGTTCCAATAGTTCATCTAAGTATGAATTATTTGAATAACAATTGCTTCGTCTAATTCCAATTTTTATGACTGAATAAGATCTCAAGACCAATATATGTAACGACCCGGGTAGCCCACTGGCCCAATAACTTGGTAAGCCTATCATGTGGCTCAAAATGCTTAAGCCCAAATTATTAGTAGTAACCTACATAGTTCATTATATACCAGACTCATATTTCATTCAAAAGCAATGTGGGATGGGGTATTACAATCTACCCCCTTAAGGCCATACATCCCCATGTAGATCTATCTAACTTCACTAGGCGATGTGGAATCGAAGCATTTCACACCCGTGTCCTCTGTGGATTCTCCTATCTTAACCCATAGGCTCATGCACCTTGGCTCTGTCCTAATCTTGCTTCAAGGGCTTTCACAATGGGATTGGGGGTCCCACATTTCCCACTGGTGAAGTGACTCTGGTACCATCTGTAATGATCTGAGTAGCCCATTGGCCCAATAACTTGGTAAGCCTGTCACATGGCCTAAAATGCTTAAGCCTAAGTTACTAATAATAACATATATAGTTCATTATATACCAGGCTCATATTTCATTCATAAGTGATGTGGGATGGGGGTGTTGGAGTACATATTTTATATAAGAATGAGTCGATCACTATGTTTGATAAAAAATTATGAACTTTAATCGGTCTAGATACATTAAGTCAGCACCACTTAGCTTGTACCTATAAGAAGTTTGATGGGAGGGATTGCAGGTATTATATACGTTTCCTACTACAGTAGTTGTATGAAGAGTTGGTCGGCACTCTTAGGTTAGCTAGATGGTCTTGGCCCGAGTATTAGTGATTTATCACAGTATGATATGCTCTTTTTAGAGAGAAGATAGTCATGTGGATGCCAACTAGTATATTTTTTTTATTTCTGTTTATGATTTGTTACTCATGTTTATTTTATGCACAACATGCCTAGCATATGACTATTAAATTTTTTTAATCAATATATTTCTAATTCCATTTGTATACCATGATAATCTTATGTAATTTATATTTGCTTAAAAGTTATGTTAATAGTACTACCTTTAATGTTGCAGGTACAAAACCCGATGCTAGTGCAGCAGTCAATGCAGCCCCAGAGGGAACACCAACAGTACTTTGGGGTGTAGATGAGTGAAATGAGAATAAAATATTCTCCTAATTATTTAACGAAGTGCGTTGCAAGGTTTGCTTAGGTTGCCTAGGCTTAGTCATAATTGGCGTGTGGAGAAGTCATGCCATCGTTACCATTTTGGTTTATAGTTGCTGTTAATATACATGTTATTGTAGATTATGTTTATGATTAAGTATTTTGTTATTATGTGCATGTGGATGGTTAAGTAACAGACTTTATGTTATAATTATGAATGAATGAATGTTTTATCAATGTCTATGATATGTACAGGTGAGTTCTCCCGGTTTCCGCTCAATTTATATGAGAATGATTGTTACTTGTATATGGATCTTCCTTAAAGGCACTTGTGAAATCACCTTTGTAGTAGTTTATATGTGTCTTGGTATGACACGGATTGCTACAGGTTACATGTTGCACGCCCTTGGATCCACTCTAATCCTCAATTCTCGGGTTCGGGGTGTGATTGCTTGAGCATGATAGCTGTGGCCACTCTTTTAATTCCCATGCCACCTTTTTTTTCGCAAGGCACAAAAGCTCCCATTTGACGTCCAATCAAAGTACTAGATGTATGAGACGATTTGATAGAGATTTCATTTGTCAAGGATTTGATAGAGATTTCATTTATCAAATTTTTTGAGTACTCTTTGTTTAAAGTTATTGAATTAGTGAAGGATCACGCTAAGCTTGGGCTAAAATAAATATATATATATACATTGTTAGAATTAAAATGACTACTCCTATTAGTTTAGATTTCACTCCATAATTTCATTTTCAATAATTTCTTTTTGGAAATCATAATTGTCATTGAGTGGGCCAATTACATTTTAAAATGATTTTAAATTAATCATAACATCCTTACTCAGTATAAAGTAAATATTTGTAATTAATAAGTCAGAGATTATGCTTTTAGTAAAAATTAGGCTTTAAAATAAGAGGAATTACTTCATGAAATCAAACCATGTTAAAACTCGCTGCCGATATTCATGTCAGTACAAAACACAAGCAAGGATAAATGACTATAAATTGAACATGAAAATATCTCTTCACAACATATATAAAGGGACTACTCATGTCATGTCTTAGAGTCACACATCAACTATAGAAAGAAAAGTAACTGGGCTTATATGTAGAGAGTGTGCTTTGACCCTGCATGAGGCCTTGTGCCTGAGGATTTGTCTTGCTTGTTAAGGTGATTTCTTGCTTTTTCGTCAGTGATACAAACAAAACTTCTGTTATGCACTTTGATCACAGTTGAGTAAGATAATATCATGTTTAGGGCCTCCCCAAAATAAGGCCTTTTGGTGGGTTGTGGGTCACCAGAAGTAAAAACCGTGAGGCCCATAAGCCAAAGCAGATAATATTATGCATGCATATAGAGTGGGGAGTCTGATGCCAGTGGGTGGGTTTCTGTGTGGGTGGGCCAAAAGGGCTGGGAAGAGATAGAGATTGGTAGGCTATTGTACAGGGACATGTCCCTCCTAAGTGAGGTGGATTGTGATGTCTTGGAGTCCTATATCGACTATAGAGAGTCCATAAGGATTTGTCTTGCTTGTTAGTGTGATTGCTTATTTGTTCACCTAGTGGCACAAACAAAATCTCCTCTGTGCACTTTGTTGACAGTTGGGTAGGATGATATTATACTTGGCCTTTTCCCAAGATGAGACTTTTTAGTGGGTTAAGGCCATCGGAAGCAAAACCGTGAGGCATATGGACCAAAGCGGACAATATTATGCATGCGTGTGGAGTGAGACATTACAACACACATGCTTTTCTTTTTTCTTTTTTCTTTTTTAACCCAACTAAGGGATTTTGACCCATACATAGATACAACTAATACATGCGAGATAATGAGAACTCACAAATGTAATGACATGACTTGAACGTGTGAGGTGATAAAAGTTCTATATGTAAAAAAGGGGAAATCTAGGTTTGAACCTTGGAACTTTTGTGTAAGAACACATATTTCTCTTGCAACTTATACAGTTGCAATATTAGAGGAAAGTGGACAACGAGAAAACAAGAGAAGTTTCGAAAGTTATTGAAGGTGTGGGCCATGGATAGGAAGAATAAATCACAAATATAGGAAGAAGACAAATGTTGAAAAATAAAAATGGGCCCAGCAAATAGGAAGGAGATAAATGGGTAAAGAAACGAGACTTAGAAAATCGTGAAGAAATTGGCGACTATTGAAAATGGCAAAGAGAAGTGGCATGAGGAAGGAGGTTGTAAAAAAATGGTCTAGGTCGACTTTTTACTTAATTATGATGTTATTTTCTCCTTTGTCCTCTTCCTTTTTAAAAAATTCAGATACTACCACCGCCAATTTTAGCTAAGCATCATATTTAGTACATAGTCCTGCTAGCGAGCCAATGAATGTGTTGCTAAAGTTTGCTACTATAAATAACGTGACTTACAACAATAATAATATGTAAGGTTAAGTTTTAGAACCTTGCCTCTCCCTTTCTTACATATTCTTTTAGGGATTATAATGCACGCATATCATCCTGACACTATTGGCCACTCAATTTGCTCTTTAAAATGGCTTTGATTTGAGTCCTGGTTATATGAGAGATTTTATACAGATTTTCTCTATGGAGGTTTCATGATTTCAAGCGACATCCAATCAAAGTAGAAGATACATGAGAGAATTTTATAGGTAATGAAAAGAGAGAGAAAAATAGAGAGAGAAAGAGAGATATCTTCTTATCACTAAGAGAGGTGTACGTCATAAAGGGGGGAGGAAGATCTTATTTATAGAATAAGATTGCTTTCTCCTTAAGCAATTTAATAAGGAAGGACTCTAACTCTAATTGCTTTCTTTATCTAATATGGGCCCCAATGTGGGCATCCACCCATAATAATATCTCTTATAACATTTCTCCTTGGATGACCACCATTCAATAACAGTTGCCTCATTAAAACTTTGCAAAGAAAAAACCTAATGGAATAAAAACTAAAGCAAAGGAAAAAGAGAATAATGTTCTACAAAATTATTAAAGTGGTGTTGGACGTGTATAACGCTGTCTCGTTAAGACTTTAATTAGGAAAACCCAGTGAGATAAAACCTATAGAAAGAAAAAGAGTAAAGAGCATATATGTCCTGGGTATGCATGCTTCAGGATGCCTACCCCTGATCAGTTACTTCCCCTGACAATAATAACCTTTACATTATTTGATGATAAATTCTATACATTTCGATCTCATGTATCGGCTTCTGGAATGTTGACTTTGGTAATCACTTGGTAAACAAATCAGCCAAGTTGTTGGTTAAACGAACTTACTTGACTTCGATCTCATTGTTCTTTTGAAGCTCATGTGTGAAGAAGAACTTTGGTGCAATGTGCTTTGTTGTGTCACCTTTAATGTACCATTCTTTAATCTATTGAATACATGCCTTATTGTCTTCATAGATAATGCTTGGGGTACCTGTACTAAGAGGTAATTAACAAGAACTATGAATATGTTGAATTAAAGATTTTAACTGCACACAATCCCTGCTAGTCTCATAGAGAGCTAAAATCTCAACATGGTTAAAAGAAATAGCTATCAAAGTTTGTTTAGTAGAGCGCCAAGAAATAGCAGCATTACCACTAAAAAATACATAACCTGTCTGTGATCGACCCTTATGAGGATCATAGAGATATCCTAAATCTGCATATCATACAAACTCGGAATTTTTACAATAAAAAAGTCCTAAGTCAATTATACTATGTAAATAATGTAAGATCTGTTTGATACCAGTCCAATGTCTTTACATTGGCCTAGAACTGTATCTAGCAAGTAGATTCACTAAGAATGAAATATCCGATCTAGTGCATTGTGCCAAATACATTAAAGCACCAATAGCACTCAGGTATGGTACTTTAGTACCCAATGCCTTTTTATTTTTCTTAATTGGGCCATATAGATCTTTGTTTATATCTATAAACCAAACAACCATGGAAGTACTTAGTGAATGTGTTTTGTCCATACCAAAGCGTTTCAAAACATTATTGGTATAATTACACTGATGGATTAATATTCCGCTAGAACTTCTCTCGATTTGTAAGCCGAGAAAAAAAATTTTTTTCCTAAGGTCTTCCATTTCAAACTCTCTTTTTAAATAATCAGCAATTATTTCGAGCTCTTTTAGAGTCCAGACCAAATTTATATCATTGACATAAACTACCAATAAAGAAATCCTTTATGAAGATACATGGGCAAATAGAATTGTTCTCATATCCTTCCTTAGACAAATATTTACTAAAGCGATTGTATTACATTCTTCCGGATTGGTTCAAACCATTCAATGAGCATCTCAATCGTATTGAGTACATACTCTTGGGCTTTGCATCGGGCAAGGCAAATCCTTCCAGGATTTTCATATGAATTTCTGTGTCTAAGTCCCCATATAAATAAGCGGTCACAACATTCATGAGTCTCATATCCAAATTTTGGAAAACCGCTAAACTTTTCAGATATCTAAATGTCGGGGGAGTATGTTTCCTCATAATCAATCCCAAGTTTTTGTAGGAAACCTTGTGCCACAAGTCTTGCCTTATATTTAGCAATTTCATTCATTTCGTTCCTTTTTTTTTTACAAACACCCCATTGTAACCTACAGGGTTTACACCTTTTGGGGTTTGTATTATAGGTTCGAATACACCACGTCTATTGAGAGACTCTAACTTTGCTGTAATAACACTTTTCCATTTTGACCATTCTTTTCTTTGTCGATATTCATTTATAGTACGTGATTCTATATCCTAATCATCATCCTCATGTTATCTTGATATCTGTGTAATTACCGCATATGCAAATGTGTCATCGATGATAATTCCTTTTTTAGAGATCTCTTCATTATCTGGTACTGGTGCCTTTTCAGAGGCTTTTGTAGTCTCATTAAGGACTTCTGTTATTCTAAAGAGAATGGATTTTTTCATAACCTATTCGGGAGCGTTATGAGCCTCTTTAGAAAGAATCACTTCAGGAGTGTTAAGTGTATCTTTAGGACGACATGATGATGATTGTACATTTCTCCTTTTCCCCAGAGCTACATCCGTTGAACCTATAGGTTTGTCGCACTTCTGGTGTAATACAGAATCTTTTGTTGCCACTTTTTGGCTTTGTCCTACAGGGATATTAATTCTAACAGGTGCATTCATAACTGGCACATGTGACTTGATTACCTTTGCTACATCATTAAATGCATCAGATAATCTATTTGCAATTTCTTATAAGTACACAATTCTATGGACTTTATTTTCACATTGTGAAGTACGTAGGTCTAGATGAGACAAAGTGGAAGTATTCCACATTAGTTCACGCAGTTTTTTAGGAATGGGTTGTTCTGTATGAACAATATGTTCTTTATCTCCCCCTAACGGTAGAAATTTTGTCTCATAAAATTGATAATCAGCAAAACGAGCAATAAAAATATCTCTTGTCATTGGTTCTAAAAATCAAATAATCGAAGGAGAGTCATAACCTATATAGATTCTCAACCTACGTTGTAGTCTCATCTTAGTACATTGAAGGGGTGGTATAGGGACTAGAACTGCGCAATCAAACTTGCGCAAATGGGGGATATTAGGTTGATGTCCTAATATAAGCTGTGCAGGAGAGTATTGATGATAGGCTGTGGGTCGAAGTCTAATGAGCATTGATGCATGTAACACAGCATGTGTCCAAGCACTAACTGGTAATTTATACTGCAACAGTATAGTTCTAGAAATAAGTTGAATGGCTTAATCAGGGATTTAGCTAAGTCATTCTGAGTATGGACATGAGGTACAGGATGTTCGACAGCAATAACGAGATGAGCAGTAGTCATTAAAGGCCTGTGACGTAAATTCACTTGCATTGTCAAGTCGTATAGACTTAATAGGATTATTAGGGAAATATGTCCTAAGTTTAATGATTTGTGTTAATAAGCGGGCAAATGCTATACTCCTAACTAAAAATAGGCAAACATCATACCAACGGCTAGAAGCATCTATTAAAACTATGAAATATCTAAAGGGTCCACTAGGTGGATTTATCGGTCCACAGATGTCGCTTTGTATCCTTTGTTGGAAAGATGGGGATTCTAATGCAATCTTAACAAAGGAAGGTTGAGTGATTAACTTTCCTTATGAACATTGGTACATAAATTCCCATTAAGAATGGTCAATCTATGGTTTCATAAAGAGTACCTAATAGAGTTATCAATGATTTTCTTTAACATGGTAACTCCAAGGTGTCCAAACGTATCATGCCAAACAATAAAGTCTGAGAGTTGCTAAGCTTTGGGCTTATTTTAAGTTTTGGGCTTAATTGTATCGTTTTGCTCAAAATCAAATGTGATTTGACGATGGATATTGTCGTATAATATAATCCAGAAGAAAGTACACTTAATGTTTCTAGTATTTGCTTCTGACCTCTAATGCTAGTAACAATAAGTAACATTTCCTTGTTAACTTGATTAGTAGTCTCAATATGGCATCCATTTATTTTAATGTTTTTGAAACTGAGCAAGTTTCTTCGAGAACTGCTGGAGAACAATGTATCTTTAATGAATAAATGAGTACCATTAGATAACGTCATGTGGGTTCTGCCAGAGCCTTTAATCATTTGCACGGGTTTAGCTATGGTGGATATCTTTCGTAGGTTGAATACCAATTTTAAATAAAACTTCTATTTTTTCAGAATGATATGTGTTGTAACACTATCTACAAGACAATGAATATCCCCATTTTTGTGGTCCATACCTTTAAACAAAAGAAAATAAAGAAAATGTAACTAAGCAATCACGTGATATAAATTAAAAAATTCATAAAAATTTCATCAAATTTATAAACTGAATAATAAGAAGTCATCCATCACAAAAATATCCATAAAAACATCTATAAAAAGGTTTATCAAGTTAATAAACTGAAAAATAATAAATCATCCAACATAAAATATCTATGAAAAAGGAAATATCTGAAAAAAAACACATCATTCTTAATAGAGATTTAAAAAAATATTTATTTGGTCTTCTAGACCATTCCAGGAGGGGTTTTGATCTTAGCACTAAATGCCATATTGCTCAGAGGTTGGCTATTTTCATCTTAAAAAAAACATCTTTAGTCTCCAAATTTGTAATATCCAACTGGTAATCATCATTATGTAAGACTGTATCCCAATCCCAATCTTCTAGATTATTTGACTCTGCAGAATGAATAAAGGCCTTGTATGCTTTATATCTTTCCACCACATCTTTTGGTGCACGACAATTGAGTGACTAATGCCCATTCCTTCCACATCTGTAGTAAGGGTCATCAAAACCGTGGGCAGATTTATTCAGTGAATTCTGATGTTAATCTTGATCTTGTTGTTTCTGAGGATCAAACAACTTTTGGTGGTTTTTGAATTTTGGGGGAGACTTCAAAATCCTCCTTGTCTAATGGAGTTTTTTTTTTCACCTCTTTCGGAGGGATTGTTTCTCCCACATCCCCTTCCTCTAGCTCTGCTGGAATTGAATTGGTATTTACTTCAGGCACTGCCATAGATCCAGCTGGCCTCGAGTTATAATTCTTTATCAAGACTTTGTTATTCTACTTAGCAATAAGGAGACAAGAAATTAATTCTGAGTATTTAGAGAAATGTCATTCACGGTACTACTACATTTGATGTGTGGAAACTGGACAGCGTTTTCTTTAGCATCTGCTCTTCTGTAATCTTTTCACCACACAATCTCAACCGGAAAACAATGTTGAAAAGAGTAGAGTTGTACTCAGATACTGATTTGTAGTTCTAAAATCTTAGGTTCAACCATTCTTTCTGAGCCGCCGGTAATATGACCATCTTCTGGTGATCATATCTATCCTTCAGGGATCTCCAAAGACCTTTTGGGTCCTCTTCAATGAGATATTTATTCTTGAGGTCATCATGTATATGATGATGCAAGAAGATGAGTGCTAGTACTCTGTTTTCTAAGAACTCTTTATTACCCTCTTCTATTGTCTCTCCAGGTTTCTTGAACTGCAAGTGTAATTTTGCATCCAATTACTACGATAAGTAGTTGTCCTCGGTAATGTTAAGGGCTTTAAATTCAAATTTGGCTAAATTCAACATTATGCAAGAGCTTGAAAAGAAAAATATACAATATCATAGATATGCAAAGGAAGATAAAAGATGAACAATAAAAGTTTAAAGCATTCAAAATAAATTAAGGGGTGAGTCATGTCAAATCAAGTTGGCTTATTTAAAATTGAAAACATTAGGTTATCAACTTTAATAATTTAAAACAACAGGTTTTGGCAAGGCTTCTGCCTTGATTTAGAACTTTGGGTTCATGAATTAGAAAAGTTCTTTAATTAGAAATTCAGGTTTTATCAAGGCTTCGGCTCGATATTACGGCCTATTGGTTTTATTTTTAGATCAAAATATCAAACTTTAGGTTTGATTAGGAATATGAATTTTCAATTTCATATTGTGGATTTGAGAACTTTTGGTTTTAGGTTTTAGTAATCCATAGATCTTCTTGTTAAGATTTAGTAAAAGCTTCTGGTTCATACGAAACTACAAGCCTGTATTAATATAGAACTTCAGGTTCTTATTTATGATCCATTCTTGATCTCCTCTTGTTATAAAAATAAATAATCATTCATCTCTAAATAAGAGTAATAAGAATAAGAGTATATATATAGTTATTAAACTAATAAAAATGATAAATAACAAAAATTATTTTACCATTGCATCTTCCTCTTTTCACTTTTGAACGTGTAGATCTATTTCTAAGCTTTCCGTAAGTTCCAATAAATTGTCGATCTGACTTTAGATCGTCAAGATATTGCAAAAACGAGATTTTTGCCTTTGATTTAGTAAAACAAGGTTTGACCATATGGTCTTATTTTGTCTCACAAAAGGAGAGGCAAAAAAATGGTGAGTGGACTAAGTGTTTTTGTTCTTTTGCACATGAAACACAGAGAGAGTAAATAAAAAAGAACAAAAAAAGTGGCTTGGAAAAATTGGTATGTACTTTTTGCACGTAGATCGAGTAAGAAAAAAGGAGGAATGGTGGGTGGCTTTATGGTGCTGTGCTTTGTTGCATACACCGAGTAGTGCTGATAACATAATGAAAAGAGAGAGAGAGAGAGGTAGAGGGAGAAAGAGAGGGATCTTCTTACTACTAAGAAAGGTGTACATCACAAAGGAGGGAGGAAGATCTAATTTATAGAATAAGATTGCTTTCTCCCCAAGCAACTTAACAAGGAAGGACTCTAATCCTAATTGCTTGTCTTATCTAATGTGGGCCTCAATGTCGGCATCCACCCATAATAATATCTCTTAACAATAGGGATGTTGTTCATCACAATATCTTTTTTTTTTTTATATAGTTTTCTTGGTTTGAGACCATTCGAGCCCAAATAAAAAAATCATATAAACCATGATAAAACCAAATGACAGCTGCTCCAATTGGTTCAGAATTAGGAATATTTTTTCAAATCTGTAAATTTCATTTTCAAAACTCTTTTAGAAATCATGAGAATCATTGAGTGGGCCCATAGTATTTTTAAAATTTTCTTTAATTAATCAAGATTATATTATCTAGCTTGGCGTGATGATGACTAGGTTGATGATCACCTCTTAATATCAGGGATTAATTGGGCCATATTATGTGATGATGGGTAGTACGCGTAGTGGGCATATGTGATGATGATGATAACGATGGCCCATTATTAATGGGAAAGACGAGGAGATGATGGATTTAAGGATGGGTACTGTAGTGGGAATTTATGATGATGAGGAGGAAGAGGAAGATGAAAGATTATAGTTGGACAGTGGTCTATATGCAGCTGCACTAAACATAATTAGGATCAATTTATTGAGGAGAAAAATAACCACACAAAACATAAATTTTCCACTTCCACTATCACATTTTTCCGTGGCATTCATTTACCAAAGAATTTGCTAACATGGCAATTCTCTCTTTTATGGAAAAGGATTGTACATAAACATACTGTTTCTTTGCTAGAATTTAAAGAATTATTGTCGGGAGATTTTTGAATTCTCAAACATAATGGAATTCCTGAATGCTCTTTTATACTTGAGCATCAAGAAATTCCACTAAAAGCTAAAGGGGTTGGAATTCTAGAGAACTTTTAAGTGCCTTGAATTCTGATATTATTTTGAAAAAACATAGCATTTGCAAATGCTACGGGCAAAATATCACATCATATCCCCAAAACACCAACAGCCCAAATTATTGGCAGAAGTTCTACCAAAGTATTAAGCTAATTAACTCATTATGTTTATATTGTTTACAAGTTGTTATCAGTAGCTCCATCCCGTATCCATTCGAATCTTGAAGGGGAATGCTCAAGAATGAAGTTTTGAATAACGGACTCTCAAATCAATCATCACATTTGCAATAAATAAAAAACATTATTTTGCAACTATAACAAAAATAGCCTTCTGCTATTCAGCACAAGCATTGGCATGCTCTCTTTGATACCAAGATAGATTGCGCATCCCATCCTCCGTCCTCCCCTATTGATTGCCGTTCAGTAAAATCCATGTCAAATAAATTCTCAAAAGATGTCCCAAGCTGAAAATCAGACTTTATGCAGATTATTTCCAAAAGATCACCCAATCATTGTACCCTAATCCAGTTGGGGTCCTCATTGAGATTAGAATCACTTGCCTCAATCCCCAAATGTAAGAAATTATCATTCCTCTGAACATTTAGCAAATTAAAATGAGAAGCTTGAGCAAGGTTTAGAGGTAGTGCTGGGTTTGGCTGAGGCTTAGGGTTGACAGGACGGCATATCCTGGTTGGTCTGGGAGGTACTAGTGCCTTCGGTGTCCGAAGAGTGATATTGTCTAAAGCGACACCTAGATTGGTGTTCATTTCTAGACTTCATATCAAGAAACCCAAGTTTAGGGTTATGATATGGGCACATAGTATGCTTGCAGTTGTACATCGCCTGACCTAGTAGAAGATCTGGCTCCACAGATGGCTTTCTCTTTCTCTTAGAGACTGCCTTGCTGGACTCCCCCATTAGACTAACCCTTTCTTCTACTTTTTCAGTTCTAAAGAAGTCATGAGGTGTGTTTTTCTCAACGACTCCTGTATCATTCTCACTGCAACCGATGGCAGAGACGGCTTCCTTGGTGGAGGAAGATGGAGGACAAGCATTTGAATGGAGGCGGTGCCATAATAACTCCTCTTGGTTGATAACAGCCAACCAAACAGTGTTATCCCTGGCTGTCATCTTTTCCTGGAGGCCCTTGGACCGTCTTATCAGATTGCGTATCTTGGTGAAATCAGGTGCCATATGTTTTATGACGCCTGTAAGTACTGCAATCTTCCAATCCTTTTTCAAATCATGCGGTTTTCTATAATTAGGCGGAGTTGGAATGCCCAATTGAGGCCACCATTCCTCATTTCCTCTGGGCCACCATGGAGGGGAAATTTCACCCCCGAAAGGATAATTCCTTTGAGGTGGGTCACAGTGTTGAATGAGGGCAGACAGAAGCGAACCTAGGGATGTGTCTTGTAACTCCCATAGTGTGTGAGTTTGAGGAGAAGGTAGCTCTTGCTTGTTCCTGTTGCTAATGACTGGAATGGTGTTTTCTCTCTGGAATTTAGCAGTTGCAGCTGGCCCGCTACGATCAAACCTGACTTCTTCTTTCCACCACGAGCGCAGGTTATCCGACGCTCCACCTACTGTCTTCCCGTTTTCCAGGACAATTCCATAGACAAAGCCTTGTGCTTTGCAAACTTCCATCATCTTCAACATATGTTTCAATATGGCATCCTGCGTTCGTGACATCTTCTTGCGCAATGCTTGCTCTTGCAACTGCTTGTTCCTAGTGGTGCCACTGCCAGCTTCCATTTCCAGCTTCTCTTTGAGCTGGTTTAGTCTCATTTGGTCTTCTTCAATCCTCTTCTCCAATTCAAAGACTTCTTTTTCTCTGTCACTATAGATGGAGTTCTGTAACTCTTCAGCTTCACTCTCATTTGGTTTTCTTCGACCATCAGTAGTATGAGAAGTAACAGAATTCATATTCATGATTTCTTTGGACTTAGACATCGTCAAGACTATACGAATATCTCCTGCAGTGAAACCCAAATAGGTGTTACAATAGAATTCTTCGAATTATATCATTTGCATTGCTCTAAATTTGTCACAAAACATACAAATCAATTACAACGAAGAAATTCTTAGCAATAAAGTATTGATGATAGGGAACTCAATGATGACTAAATGGATGGATATTACACGTTTAAATAATGTAATAAAATTTTAACAAGAGAAATAAATTTCATCCGGTTCTAATATATGTGAACTACGATGACAATGAAACTTATATAAACAACAACAGTATTTACTGCATAGATGTGATTGTCATCTAACTGAAAAGAAGAACAAATAGAAATCAATCTTTGCCATATATAATCATTGTGCAAGTTCTATTACATAAGACCAATTAATTTGTTGGAACTGTTCTAAATAAACATGCTTCCTTATTCATTTTACCATTGAAATTGATATTCCTTCACTAGATATAAGCACTCGTTATAATCATTGTCTAAGCCTTAACCAGTAAGCAGTGACGTAATGAACCCATGAAACAATAGGTTACGTCTCTCATGTGGAGAGTTTAAGATAGTGGACCATAGAAATACTCACCAGATACCTAATTCACACTACTACGTACCGATGGGTGTTCATATGGATCTGATACAGCCATTACAGAGACACATATCAGGTTAATATAGATAATTCTCAAATTTTACTCCAAAAGGAATAACTCTAATTGTAAAATTCATTGTTTGGTTAAAAAAAAAAAAGAATCATGCAATCTTATTCATATTCAATATCACTCCTTTTATCAAATAGATAATCATACAACGTGATCAACTCGTATTTGAGCAAAATTTGGCAATTATTCATAAAATGAGAGGAATTTTATTCTGAGAAGCTTACATTATCAATAGGTGGACCCCTTGTAAAATTCCACTCTTTTCACTAATTAAGGTTTTCTCTAACTAAAAAATGTAACATTAACATGGCTGAAATTTCAACCTTTTATCAGTTATGTGAATTGACTATTCTCCATGCTATTAATGGGTCCGATACCAATACTCAAACTTGCCAGGGTAAGGCTCACCCAAGGCTAGGGGTGGACCTAGTGTTGGGATTTGGAGGCAGTCACCCCTATCAGACCAAAAAAAATTTCTTAAAATGGGCCCCCCCCCTATTACTGAGAAAAAAAAACCCTTAATCCCCTCTCATTTCATATCGAAATAGAAAAAAAATGATTGACATTTTCAATTGACCACTATCCACCCCCTTGAAATGAAATCCTAGGCCCACCACTAGGCCCACCAAATCTATAGCATGGATGGCACAATCATGGGTTTCACATATGACATAATTGAAGCCCAAGTGCTCTATGCATAGCCACAATCATGTTATTAATTCTATCACAAACTTTATATAAGGGAAACTAATTAATAAAGCCCAACATTAAGAAAAAAGATAATATTAGTAAAATTTTCATAGATTCAACAAGATGTACTTAATGACAAAAAAAGATAATTACATAAAACTAAAATTAACAACAAGCAGACTTTAGAAACAAAGCTTATCAGAGACCAAGAACTAAAAGCATTTCTATCTAGTGACAGTTCTAAGGAAAGCACAACATTTTTGCAGATATTTACTAATCAAAGTTTGCCAGAGAAAATTTTGTACAAAATACTTAGGGAAGTTTCGCTAATTTAAGGATTTAAATTTTCTAAGAGAAGTTAAAATGTGTCTAATTACTGAAGAAAAACTTCCCCCCTTTTTTCATTACGAAAAAAAAAATGTAGTTCCATAGGTACAAGATTCAAGCCAAAGGATGTAAACGAGAATAAGTAAACCATGAATTTCACTAGTAGAGCCAAGAGTTGTTTCCATGCCCTAATATCAAAGTTTTGAGTAGGAATAGCACTAAATGCAAAAATGGAAATACATAAATAGATTCAAATCCTCCAAGGGTTAGCATTGGGACGCTTTCTTGCCTTTCCAAATATGAGTATGGGTCGTGTGAGGCCTTAGCCAAGAGCAATCTTGAGTTAAAGGAGTAGGACTCACAGTGCCACCTATTTATTGAAATCTGATCCGTTCAATATAAACGCTTGCCAGCTGTATGGGTGCTCTTAAAATGGAAAATAGATAAATGGTGAATCTCCAAAAGGAGATTCTCAACCCTTAGGTTTCTCTCCATTTCTCCATCTAATGAGATTTCCCAGAGAAAATAGAAGTGGAACCTATCGAAAGGTTCATTAAAAAAAAAAAAAAGCTGTCCAAAGGTTTATATTGTGTGGAGAAAGCAGGATAAATCATGGAACTGTTGAATCAGACTGATTTAAGGAACATAATGTACTCCTATATGAATTTACAGGTTTACCAAAAATGTCAAAAATCCAAGCAAAAAGATGGATTCAATAAGCTGAGAGTAATAAACAGAGGAAAGAAAACTAGAAAAATGTAGAAATCAAATCATTAATAGTGAAAAAAAATGCAAAAAGGAGACTCAGATGATAGAAAAAAATACAAAACACAGTGAGAAGGAAGAACTATGAAGTAGATTGCGGAAGAAAATATTTGAACTTTTAAGATCCATGCCTCTCTAAAGATCTTATTTCCTTTGTCATTGATCTTAGAAAACAATAAAGAAAAACCGATGGAGGCTTCTAGCAACATAATAGAAAGAAGTTGAGAATCCAATCACCAAGGAGCGATAATGTTTCACCTCTAGGTTGTGAGCTTTACCTGTTAAAGGTTTGCGTAAAGCTTCTTTCGAAGCTCTGTTGCACTAAACAAGTGAAAGAGAAAAGACAAAGATGTTGAGAGAGAGAGAGAGAGAGAGAGAGAGAGAGCGCTGAGGGAGAAGTGGAGCTTAGATTACAGATAGAAAGTTGAGAAGAAAACAGCTTAGCTGTAAAGAGAGGGATAGGGCAGCCGTTCCACTTATATCTGTAGAAGAGCTAGTGTAAAGATCATTTTATTGAGAAGTTAACCCAAGGAGTAGATTGTATTTAGACCTCTAGTTTAGTTAACCTAGGCTCCAGGCCCACCATTTAGAAAGGACTTAAAATTCCCAAAATACCACTAATTTTAACCTAAGCAAATAAACATAAACATAGTTTATCAAAAAGTATAATTTTCCTTCACAACCATAACTTTTCCACTTATCAAAAAGTATATTTTTTCTTCAATCATAACCTTTTCCACTATTTTGACTTTAATTTTACATTTTTTTCTCAGTATATTGCTAAAACATCATTTTATAGCATGTTTGTTACACATATGGTAAAGTAAAATTAAAGTAAATATCTCATTAAGAGTAAAAAGAAGAGAATTTTGTTGCAACGATGAAGGACAAACAGTGTGATTCAGAAGGGCAATTCCCATCGTTGGATGAAAATAGGCATTTTGGTAATTTACATATAGGCATAGTCGTTTGCTCGTAACGTAAGCGTAGTCTAGGAAAGTAAATTACAAAGTTTGAAACGCTGTTTTGGTCAACCGCTGCCGCTGCATTGATGTGGCGTGTCCTTGCACAAACATCTTCAAAGCATCAAATTCTTTCTTCCACATGTCCACTCCCTCCATGGTATAAAAAACACACACTTGCTGACGTTGTATCAGCCATTGTGAAAACCTTCATCTAGAGACCAATACGGATAATTTAAGGGACGACCCCACCATTCCCACTCTTGAATCTGTTTTCCTTCCATATTATCAATCCCACCCGTCCAGATTTAACATTTAATCTTAGTGATATACGCCCTAATCATGTAATTTTCTTTCATTTGTCCCATTTTATTACATGATTTGAATGCTTTTAGGTGGGTCCCATGGGATTGGGATGAATATATCTATCTCTTGTTGATGTTGTTACTTGTTTCTATTTTCTTTTTCAAAAGAAAATATTTTTAAAACGTTTGGAAAATGTAAAACATCCTTTTGAGTTGGACAATTTCTGAGAAGGAAAACCCATTTGGAATATTTTCCATTAATTTACTTAGACTTTGTAATTTTGGAGTTGGTAACGGCTAATAGATAAGGATTCATTTATAGAATTTAGACAATGATTGAAGACGATTTTAATTTCTAGCTATATGCATGCACTTTCACTACTTAAATACACCTAGATATCCTCAAAAGATCCCTCATATGTGAAACAAGTCAACAATTTTAAAGAGATGTAATCTAAATGACCGAGATCATGAGCGGTTTGAAATTTAAAAAAGGTGATTACAATTTAATGGAGAGCTTGCGTTAGGAGTTTAAATGAGGTTATGGGGTTAGACTTTTTTTTTTATAGGCAAAAAAATCTTTTTTTAAAGGCATTTTTTTTTGTTTTTGGAAAGGCAAATGTTTAAATGAGGTTATGGGGTTAGACTCATCCATTGTTATCTTTCTCGTTGTAGGTATGCATGCTCATCCCATTTTGCACTACAACAAACTACAGATTTGCTGGCTGAATTTGCCAACACAATTTAGACACGTCACAAAAAAGTGTTTAGCCGATGTATCACAGCGTTGGAAAAGGTTTCCTCAATGCTCCATTGTAAACATCGGAACATTTCATTGATAAACAGGATGGCACCATCTGATTTTTGGAGGGAAAATTTTCTTGACATGAAATTACTTTTTACCAATGCATTACAATTTCGAGAAATAATTTTAATTAAAACAATGCACTGAATGCGTCAGCCATTTTGAAAACCTATTTGCAGACGTTGAGATTGCATTGGAGAATGCTTTTCAATGACAATCGCCGATGCTAGATATGTGCGTCGGGGAACATCTTAAAATAAATAATCCCCATTTGCTCTCTCGTCTCAGTCTCTGCCCTTTGTTTCTTTTCATTGTCTGAGCAAACCCATCTCCACATATAGCCCCTTTGTTTTCCTCACTGTCAATACAACCCCATCTCCACATCCAGTGAAGACCTATTTGCTATTGTTGATCAGTACCACTTTGTAGATTTCAAATCCATGCTTATAAACAGCACAAACCCATCACCCCTCTATTTCTCCTCACCGTCAGAATAAACTAATCTCTACCGTCATCCATCCATCTACCCATCTCCACCATCCACCACCACCACAATCATCCCCTTCCCACAAACCAACCTCAGCCACTATAACCTCACTCTCAACTACCCTTGCCCTATCCACAACCGAGAAACTCACTTTTGCAAGACCCCTGCCCTACCCACAATCCAAAGCTCTTTTCATCTTTTGAAGCCGCATGTGTAACACTCTGACCCAACTTAATCAGGCTTAGCACCTAATTTAGGGCAAATTAGTTGTTGTAAGACTTCGTCATCTATGCATCATCTTGGCGTCATCACGTATATTCCATCGAGCTTGTCAATTTCCATAACTACCTTGTATCCAAACGACGTCGTTAGTTTCCGATGGACCATTAGTTGACTCAAACTGTAATTCTATTGCACTTTTGGACTTTTCTGTCATTTTCGTTATCCTTATTTTTTCTAAAGAAGATACATGCACTAACTTTTTCATTGCTTCTCTCCCTCCCGATGTCGTTTCTTTTTCTTTTCTTTTTTTCCTTTCTTCTTCCATGATCAAGCAAGAACTAGAAGAATCTTTTGCGTCCACGCTAGTGATCTCCCTCTCTTGGTGTGGTTTAAGGTAAGACTTATTGTACGTTTCACATCCTTGAGTCTAGACCTCATCTTTCACTGCATATACTCAACTCCTCTCTTTTTTCTTGTATGCATGGTGATAGGACTGCATTTAGACGTGTAATTTGAGCCAGAGGACAACTGAATCACTTGAAAAAACTTATTTAAGGCAAGTATAAGCACGATTAGAATGAACACATGTTGGTACATGATTGACCGTTATTTCTGAATCTTGCATGTGGTTTATGTGTTACAGCCCTTTTTGGAGTCATTGATACTCGATTATTTCCTTTGATTTCAAATTAGACATTTTCAGTTGTATCTGTAAACAGGTTTAGAACGAGACCACCTGACGCTTCCTGCTAAACCGTATGACTTCACGGGTCACTTTCTAGAAAGCTGAAAAATTAGACTTTACTCTACGGTCAGGCTACGGCTAAGGCGTAAAATGTTCTCTACGGTTTAGCCGTAGGCTAGCCGTGATCTAACCGTAGGTCAAGTTACGGCCTGATTTCCAGAGAGCTAAAAATAGAGAATACCTGCTACGGTCCAGCCATGGCTAAGCCGTGCGGTGTGCTATGGCTAAGTCGTACTCAGCCGTGGCTGAGCCGAAAAACAACAACGGTGACACTGTAAGAGGGAGCACGGGTTAGCCCTAGCTCATCGTAAATGCAGATGAACAGTTAGGGGAACCACGACTGAGCCGTAGTGCATAATATGGCTAAGCCGTAAGATGCCCACGGCTAAGCTGTAGGTCACCCACGGCTAAGCCGTAAGACCATTGAAAAGTAAGAAAGGTAGGTACTGAAGAGATCTTGTAGAGCCTTTGAGGTAGAATGTAAGTAATCTTAACTTGCCCAATGGAATATGAGAATCACATGAATGAGCTTGAGGGTTGTGACTCATTCATGTGCGTTATCTAGCTGTTGAGCACCTCCCTATGGGGGTTGATTAAGGGACTCCGATACACTTTCCTTATACAATGTAACATGAAGAGAAAGACAATTGTATATCGGATAACTTAAAACTACATCAGCATGCACGATTAGAAACATTGGATGACTAGATTAGGGTTGGCTAGTAAATTGTCGTGATTCAATGAATTTGTATTGCATTGCATATTGGATGGCGGTTGTTGTCCTCTACTCTTCTATATGGTTGAATGTTTTACATATCTAGAATCAGAACTGCCTGGTACGTGCTAGACATGGACTTGAGTATGAATGAATTTTCAGTATGAATGACTTGAATGTAATTTAGTAGTGTTCTTATTGTTCCCTAATGACTTGCCTATTTAACTCAAGTCCACGTACATGATTGACTCGATATGGTCTGGTTCTACTTAGCCTCAGTCTCAGGTTACCCGATGGGGTTGACTTTGGCGTAGCCTACCTGTGCTGCTGCAGTGCATTCCTATCTTGAGACTTTTGGACCCCAAGAACTAGAGACGCATTCGTACCCTGGCCTAGTTGATGGTGTTCTCACCCTGCCTGCTCTTGATAGGGAGAAAATGGCAAATGTAGTAGTCACCTAGCAAGTATATTTGTTCTATGATTCTAATTTCATGTTTTATTCTTATGCACGACTTGCCTAGTATACGAATGTGAAACTCTATATAAGATTACTCGTGTACTTATTCTTGTAGATATAACACTTGTTACCTTATTGTTGTTTATGCTTTGCTGAATCGTTGTATTCATTAATTGTCCTTGGTGTTGCAGACTTAAATCCCTCTACCGACCTCTCGTTCATCAACCAGACTCCAGGGGAGACCTTAGGCGCCCGGTCAGGGCTAGAAGAGTGGATGTGATCACTCCGCTGGAGAGTGACATTGACATGCATATAGGTCTTCCTGGGTGTGGGATGTAGTTGGTTTTGTAAATTGGGGTTGGTTGGACATTTCTACCTTATGTATCCTATCTCACACTTGTATAGCTTGCAATCCATGTACTCTTTTGTAAATATTGTTTTGTTTTAGTATATATCCTCTTTTGCTTGTTTGCTTGCAATGATACTACAGTTTCCGCGTATACTATTATGTGCACGTGTGACCTTTCCTTGTGCGTGTGCACTTAAATAGCGTCTAAGTGTGTATGGACAGGAGTACATGTATCACTGATTAAGTTTCTCCTTAATCTTCAATTACATGGGCTTGGGTTGTGACACCGTGACCATCGTAAAACCTTGAACACATTCGACGCATTCGAAACCCCTCCATGCCATTTCGACGCCACCACCCTCCATCCCATCTAGCATCCATCAAACGAAAAAAAATGTAAGAAAAAACCCTCTCCACGTCAAAACCAAATCCCAACTCCCTAATTGACCCACCCTTTCCCCCCATAGCGCACCCCCCCCCCCCCCCAACCCCCCCAAGCCCTAACCGTTATTACTAAAACCCTAACCTAGCCAACTATCCGACCTTCTCCAATTTTTGTCACCAAGCACTAAACCTAGTAAAACAAAAAAGAAAAGATAAGTAGAAGAAGACAAAGAAGAGTGCAACAGCAAAGAAGGAATAGACAAAGGGTAGAAACATACCTGGATGGGATCAACGAGTGGACTCTATGGTAGGTTGACATCTTTTTCTTCCTTTCCTCCATTGCTTTTGTGAGTTCCATTTCTCTTTCTATTTCTCCATCTCAGTGTTTAGGTGTTTTGATTATTGGGTTTTACATGCTTCTTTTATAGCTTTTTTTTGTTGATTTTTCCAGTTTTGATGCCCATAAGTGGAATCCCTTTAAAGTCTAAACTCAAAAGAGAAACTCTAAATTCTAAATTTTATTTTCTTTTTTCTTTCTTTTTTTTTGGAAAGTTGAAAATTTGTAATCTTCAAAAAATATATATATATATACATACTCTGTTTTAGGATTTCCGCTTATCAAATAGAACATTAATGAGCTCCCCTTGAGCTCTTATAGTTTTTCTGGAATGTCATATTCTTATAAGAGCTGAAAAAAAGCTTTGAATGAGGTGCTATAGAAATCAGTTTACATGCCCCGCTTGAGAGGTAATGTATGCTAGTTGAATTTTGTATTGTTTTTTCAACTTAATCAGCACCTCTCCCATGGTTGGTCATTGTGATGCATCTCTCCCCATAGAGCTTTTTGCTATAGAACCCACCTTTCTCATGCTTTCCACATCGAAACTTCCCTTCAAAATCTTATCTACAACCTCAAATGTACCAGCTTTCAAGTATGGCTTTGCCTGCAGTCAACCAATCAAATTTAAAAACGATTAGTTGAAATGAGTCTATTGACAAGCAGACCACAAGCACTGCCTCATCATCTTAACTCAATAGAATGTCTTTATCAAGGATCCAAAAGTTTACATACATTTCTCTCACTTATTAGGCTTGTTAATATTTGCAACTTTTTTGTTGTTACCCTCAAATTAATCTCAACTTTTTTTTCTAGTGTGCTTACACTAGTTCTTAAAATACATTAAGATGGGCTTAACCTCCTACCCCTGGCATTAGTTTAAAATTTGAAAAAATTCTAAATCATAGTTCTTCTAAAAATATCTAAATTAAGAGAAGTAATTCTATGACTATTATCTTGGTAAGTTTGAAATCATTTTCAGCTTCTTTGTTATTTTCAATTAATATGCTACTATCTTGTTTATGTTTAGAATGCTTGATGCAAAAAGTGATGTTTTTTTTTTAGATATTCTGATGAAAGGAGATGAGTGTAGTTTCAAGTAAGGGCAGGTGGGTGATGGGGTGATCTTGAATGCGATTAGCTTATTAATTAACCCTTGTTAAAATATGGACAAGACTTGGACGACACTAGATAGTGAATATCCCAAGGTAAGAATTGGTTGGGAGTATCGTAATGGGGTGAAGTCATTTATTGAATTTGTAAAGGTGAGTGTGTGGGATACTACTGAGATTTGGTGATGTATAGGGTTTGCAAGAGCAATCGTAAATATGACTATGGAATTGTGAACTTTCATATTTGCCATTGGGTTATGCAAGCATCCTACAAGATCTGGATTTACCACGGAGAAATAATACCTCATATGGATGAAGTTGTCGAATCAGAACATGGGGCTGAGAGTGATTATGAGGATTGGGATGAATATCCAGAAATGATGGAAGATCATTACATGGGAACTTACACCGATTCTGAGGCTGTCCAGAGTAACGTGATACATTACTTTGAAAAGATGTTGGATGCTTCTCAGCATCCTCTTTACCCGGGTTGCTCTCCAGATAACACTCTGCTTGATTTTGTTATTAAGATGATAGAGTAAAAGGTGGAGAAAAAGTGGAGCAGTAAGTCATTTAACAATGTGATGCAGATGCAGAGAGCACTCCTGCCATACGGTAATCTGATTCCTGATTCAATGTATGTGGTAAAGAGGATACTATGTGACCTGGGACTAGGATATGAGCATATTGATACTTATCAAAATGATTGTCCGTTGTTTTGGACGGAGAACGTAGTTTTAGATATATTCCCAGCATGCGGGGAGTCCAGATACAAGCTAAATGATGGGAAGGGCAAGAAGGTCCCTCATAAGGTTTTACGTTACTTCATATTAATACCGAGGTGCAGAGACTTTACTTGTCCATAAAGATTGCCACACACATGAGATGGCACAGTGATAAATGCAAAGATGACGGGATAGGTAGGCATCCGTCTAATTGTAACGACTGGAAGGATTTTGAGAAAGAGCATCCCGATTTTGTAGGGGAGACTCGTAATATAAGGCTGGGGCTAACCTCTAATGGGTTCAACCCTTTCGGGGACATGAGCACGTGCTATAATATGTGCCGTTATACTTATGCCTTATAACTTTACCACCCTGGATGTGCATGAAGAAGCCATTTTTCATGATGTCACTGCTTATTACTGGACCTCATCACCTTGAAAATGATATTGATGTTTATCTTTGACCTGATTGACGAGTTAAAGGAGTTGTGGGAGAATGGTGTCGAAACCTACAATGCCTCCAGCAAGTAGAGGTTCAAAATGCATGCGGCTGTGTTGTAGACCATAAATGACTTCCCAGCATATGGTAATTTGTCTAGGTGGAGCACCAAAGGCTACAAGGCTTGTCCCAATTGTAATGAAGATTCATTATCTGTTAGGTTAAGAAGGAAACTTGCTCACACGGGTCATAAAGCTTACTTGCTTAAGCGGCATACTTGGCGAAGTAGTAAGGACTTCAACGGTAAGTATGAGAATCGAGTGAAAGCATTGGAGTTGCCACCGGTGGAAAAGGTATGAGTACAATTGGAGCGGTGTCAGATACAAGATTTGAAAAGCACTCTAACAACAAGAAAAGACCCCATGACCCTAAAGACTTAAACTGGACAAAGAAAAGCATTTTCTATGAGCTACCGTATTTTAATAAACTAAAGTTCCGACACAACATTAATGTCATGCATTTAGAGAAAAATATATGTGAAAATCACCACTGCACAAATGGTGGGCATAGACAAGAGGAGCAAGGACACAGAGTATGCTTGTCGAGATTTGAAAAATATGAATATTAGGCCTGAACTGCATCTATGCAAGAGAAGCAATGGAATCCTTGAGAAGCCCCATATATCCTACACAATAGACCTAAAGGAGAAAGATGGTTTTTTTATCAATATCTGAAATCAATCAAATCTGCTGATGGTTATGCTAGGAACCTCTCGAAGTATACAACTTCGAAGAATAGGAGATTAGCAGGCCTGAAAAGCCATGACTGCCATGTTCTTCTGTAACATTTTCTTCTTATTGGTATACGTGGGCATGTGAACAAAGAAACATGCACAACACTATTTGAGTTGGGTAGCTTTTTCGAAGATAGTGTAACGACCCAGTCCCAAAGGCCATCTGAATGAAAGAATATCAGTAATAATCTATTCTAAACTATCGAGGCGTCTTGGCGTGGCTCACTGGCAAGGAGCAGGAGCGACGAAGCCGTACGGCCTTGTCCAGGTTCGAGTCCCCCCAAGGACAAAATCCCTGCTGCGTACTCTGATAGTCCAGTTAGATGGAATAATACCTCGCACAAGGTCTACCTACAGAGGCGCCTTTTGGGGACAAAACTGTGAGGACTTCCAGGAAAGCTATAAAGTTAAGCGTGCTCGAGTTAGAGCAATTTCAGGATGGGTGACCTCCTGGGAAGTCCAAAGCAGACAATACCTTGATGGTGCGGAGCAGATTGTTACAGATGGTATCAGAGCAGGGGATGGCTCTCCTCTGAGTGGTGGAGGGTGAAGCCATTGGGCTGGACCCCTTGGGGACCGCTCAAATCTTGCTTCCCTCTCGAATCCTGCCCTCCACAAATAGGGGGGGGGGGAACGAAGGAGGAGGAACGAAGTCCTACATCGCTTATGAGGCCATCTTCGGTCCGACATTGTGCTAGATATGTGGATATGGAGATATGTGGATATGGGGACATATCCGGCGGAAGCTGGTGGGCCTGTAACGACCCAGTCCTAAAGGCTATCTGAATGAAAGAATATAAGTAATAATCTGTTCTAAACTATCAAGGCGCCTTGGCATGGCTCACTGGCAAGGAGCAGGAGCGGCGAAGCCGTACGGCCTTGTCCAGGTTCGAGTCTCCCCAGGGACAAAATCCCCGCTGCATACTCTGATAGTCCAGTTAGGTGGAACAATACCTCGCACAGGGTCTACCTGTGGAGGCGCCTTTTGGGGACAAAACCATGAGGACTTCCAGAAAAACTATAAAGTTAAGCGTGCTCGAGTCAGAGCAATTTCAGGATGGGTGACCTCCTGGAAAGTCCAAAGCAGACAATACCTCGATGGTGCGGAGCGGATTGTTACACCTTCTGAAGTGCCACACTAATGATCTATTTCTATGTTCAACAATCACTTACATGTATGATCTATTTAACTGAGGAAACCTTTGCTTTCATCATTTGAAGCCATGGGATTGCCTTGATGTTAGGCCCTCAGATTTTAATTTTTGGGTCGAATTAGTTTGTCGGGTTTGAGTCGGGTTATGAGGGATTAGATGGATTGATTTAACACTCTTGCGCCTTAGGCTTAAGTTATTTGACCTTTTTAAGCCAAAAAGACATTTTTTTAAATTTTGTAAAACTCATTAGAAGTAGGGAGCCCTTTCTTGTAAATTAGAAAAACTTTTATATAATATAAACCATTAGGGTTTTCCCAATTCTCCCATCTTCTTCCTTTCCTCTACAATCAAGCCCTAGAAGTTCTCCTGGGAGAAACTAAAGTGAGTTCTTCAGATTTGCTTTTGGCATCGAAATCCAAACAAATGGATAACTGTAAACAATGTCTTCTAGGTTGTTTTCTTGAGTCACCTACTCTAACTATGAGTTATTTGTTTTGGGTTTAATGATTTGGGTTAGAAATTAACGATGAAGATTTGTTTTTGATTGAAAAAATTAAATATGATTCGCTGGAATAGGTTTCATGTCTTTGGGTAATGAAGATTTGATTTCTTTTATTTAAAGAAAAAACTACAATAACGCCATAGCGCAGCAAAGCCCTGCTGCTTGCACACGCCAGGCAGCAGGCACTGCCCGTGTTGTTGTTTTGTTGGCAGACCTGGTCTGCCCGAAGACCGGGCTTGCTTGCAGGTCGGGTTTGTTGGTGGGCTGGGTCGCTGGCAGGCCGCGGCTAGTTGGCCTAGTGGGCTAGGCTAGTTTTTTAAAATATATATATATATGTAATATTAAATAAATAATTAAGTTAGGATATTATTTATAAAGAGTATAAAATGTTGTATTTTGATTAATGATCTAGTATACTAATAGCGATCTGATTTTATTAAATTATTTTTTAATTCGATGTTATTAGAAATTTAGTTAGGATTATTTATAAACTTAATTGGGAAATATGTAATTGCGATTAATGTTTTATTTAGATTGATTATAAATTAACTAAGATGTAATTGGAAGTGGTTAAATCATAATTAGAATGTATTTATAATTTTAATTTGGATTTTTAATTTGAGTTTAGATTTCAAACCGGATTCTGGGATTTGGACCTTCGTCTTATATAAAATAATAAGGTGTAACCATACACAACAATGATAACTAAGAACTTAATTATTCTCTTTTTTCCTTTTTCGATCATAATTTTATTCAGTTTTGATTTAGAATTTAAATATCTTTTACCCAATTTATAACACATACTAATTATATATAATTGGATTAGATGGATTCCTGCATTTTTAGAAATTAGTTAAATATTCATATGAGAATTGGACTGAGTTCAGGATGGGAATGTGAGGTTCGGGATGCACTACATGATAAACATTGAAAATAGGATATCAGCATCATGGACTCACAGTTCTATTATGAAAGAGGGTTGATTCTTGATCGTGAGTTCCAAGTGTAGAATCGCAATATAGTAATATCCCAGTAAGTATAGGGTCGAATCTACAGGTAGCTATGTTTAAAAAAGTTTTCAACTTGTAACCTGCCTAATTCAAACTCTAAAATTATCCTAATTTAAAATCTAATAAATACAGTCATTCTAAAAAATTAAACAATTACAACAACAATTCCGAAATTAAAATTCCTAGATTTAAATTTCCTAAAAATAAAAACTAAAATCTCTGCAAAACAAAACACACATTAGACCTTCCAATAAAATAAAAATTAAAATTAGAAACTTACTAAAAATAAAAACTAAACAAAGTTAGAAACAAATTAAACTAAATTAAAAGAAAAAATAAGCTTTCCTAAATTAAAAGTTAAGTTAAGAATCTACACTTTTTAAAAACAATAAAATGTAACTAAACAAAACAACTTTCTAAATTAAGAATGAATTTATCCTAAACCATTATGCATAAAAATCTTTCTAAAAATAACAACAAAAATCTGAAACTTAAGCTTTCCTAAACAAATCTTATGAATGAATGAATGCAAATCTAAAACTTAACTTTCCTAAAGTAATGTATGATGTAAGAATGATGAAAATGCAAGTAAAAAAAATTACAAGATGCATGAATGAATGGGGCATTCATAAGTATGATGAATGACCATATTCACTTCAGAAATCAGATTAATGGAGCTAATTCAATCATGTTTCAGATCAGAAACTTTAATCTTTCAGGTGCAGAAAATCAGTTTTTAAAAATAGTTGAAACAATTCACAAACATATGACACAACCACTTGAGTAATAGCGAACTTTCACCATTGTTTCATAACTGATTTTGGACTGTTTTTTTATGGAGTTTTTAGGTCTGAATTCAGGTTTAAATTAGTTGAAACCATCAAGCATTTAGCCATTATAAACATTTATAAATTGTTAGTAATAGTCGTCCAACATATGACCCATTGTAAAATTCAGATTTGCTTTGATTTATGGACTGTTTTCAATTCAAAATCTTAGAACTTAGCAAAACTAAAAATCTAATTTTTAAAATTGTCATGATCATCACCATTAAACATGATTAAAAAGTGAAATATGCATGAATCTAATGCAACCTACAGCAGTAAACAATTCAAAAGAAAAGATTGTGTAAGAACATAAAGTGTGTAGGAATTTAAAAGTACAGAATTTAAAGATAAAAGTGCAGAAAAAAATGTAAAAGTGCAGAAATTTAAAATAAAAGTGCAATAAAAGAAAATAAAAAGTGTAGGAAGTCAAAGGTGGTAATAACAGGAAGTCAAAAGTGAAAGATTGTTCTTTCAATTTCTTACCTCAATTTGGGCTCAAACAGCTTAGAAGTATTGTCCTAGGGTCTTATTCTTCATCTTGGGTTGTCAATCCAAGTGACAATAAAAATTTTCCATTCAATGTAGAAATAAATTTCAGGAATGGCCTCTAATCTTTTTTCACTCAAACTTCTTTAACTCCATCTTGCATTGCCTCTAAACTATAATGTATCCAAAGAGACAAAGTATATTAAAAGGGTTACTAAGATGGGTTACTAGTTGTGATTCCAATTCTATCCCAATATTTAAATAAAGATGAAAATTAACCCAATCACAAATAAGACTAAAATTATGAACACCACAAAATCAAAGACAAGAACAATTGAAAAGAAATAAATTTTACTAGTATGAAATTGTTTTACAAAAGATTAGAAATAAAAAGAAAATAATTATATACTATGATGGATGAGAATTTCTCATTCTAGTTGACACTTCAAGGTTGGTAGTGTGACTTTAGGGCTAAGTCTCCTTAATGACTTGAGATGCAGAGAATAAGAAAGGGACGGGTGAAGTGTAGAAATTCTAAAGGTGGGAGGTGGGTAGTTCTTCCATGAAAGATGTGAGAGAGGGGTGCCCTATTTATACTTTTTCAAGTCCTACTTCTTCTAAAATTCTAAAATCTTAAAAGTAATAAAAAAAAATTGAAAGAAAAAGGGTCTCAAACAATGACTTGGGCATGAGATATCTTTTGAGATTTTTTTTCTATTTTTTTTTTCTTTCCTTGCTTGCTTTGTTCGGAAGTCTCTTTTGGATGCTTCTTTTCTTCTTTGTCTTTGCCACCTTGCATTGAGATCCTTGGAGAGATAATTTGGAGATAAAAATCCTCTCTTGGAATCAAACTTGTCCTACATGACGTTTAAAACTTCCTCTTTCATCTCTTTGCATTGTTAACTTTTCTCTTTTAGAAAGTTCTCCTTGTTGGCTCCAAACTTGAAGAGATCTTCTAGATAATTCTCCCTTGATTTTTTTCCTTTATTCTTTCAATCAAAACCTGATCCAAAACATGTGTTGGACGTGGAATAACTTTCTTGGATATTTATTTTTATTTTTTTTCAATTAAATCTTCTCTTTCTCCAAAAAGAACTCCTATGTGGCTTTCTTTGTTCATTTTTGATGAGATATTCTTCAAATTCTCTTCAACATCTCTAAAAAATGTGCAACAAATAAATGGACCCCATCTTGGGTATTTTATAAGTGTACCCTACACATGTGCATGTGTGTGTGGAACCATGAAGCCGACTTTTTGCAATTTTCCTTCAATTTCTTTTTTTCTTCAATTCTTCTTTCCTGTCTTTTAAAAATCAATTCATTGCCTCAATTCTTTACAAAATGGGACCTATATCATCAATTTCCTACAAAACAAATGTGAATTCATGTGAAAAGACAAGTTTACCCCTAACATCACAAATGCATGAATGTGGGCCCATCTCTTATAAAATGATAATAAAAATGCACACTATTTTTCATAATTTTATATGAATGAATTAATGATGATTAAAATTCAATTTATTTCATGAGAAAAATTATTTTTACAAAACTTTCCAAAAATAGACTTTAAAAAAATGGCAGGTTTCATGAATGTATGCAAAAAGTGTGATTTTTAAACAAATTATATAGAGAAATACTAAAATGAATTTAAAATGCTTGAACCACTAGATCACACTAAATGAGACTCTTTTGACTTAATAAGTCTTTAAAATGGGTCAAAATATGTATGAAAATATGCACTTTTAATGACTCAGCAGTTCTTATGTGTTTATTTAACTAACTATGATTGTTAGGTGGGTTAGTGCATACTCTTAGAAAACTTTAATTGACATACGATCATAATAAACTTTCAAATTAAGAAGTCTAAATACTCAAATTGATAATGGGCTGAATATTGGGATTAAGGGTTTCATATCATGGTTCATTGTGCATCGGTAGACATATATATTTGTATATATATGTAAATCTAATCGACTACAGTTTGGATGTGGACGTACACCATCGGGTCAATGTGTATTATGGAATATCTGACGGGAATACCCGTTTTTGTTTATCAGTCTGTCGAAATACCCGTTTTTATTTATTTGTCTGTGGGAATACCCGTTTTTGTATATTTCATTTGCGGGAGTACCTATTTTGGAATATTGTATTAGTGGAGATACCCATTTTTGTGCATTCATGTCATTGGGTTTGTATTCGGTATATTTTTGGTCAAAATGAATATTATGTTTTAAATTTAGTTGATTAACAACGTTGCTTTTAGTTTACCCACTTGCCAGATTACGTTAATCTGACATATTACTTTTGATGTATAGGTTCTGTTACTGGTGCCGAACCAGAGGGTCAGGCGACATATGAGATTTTGCCACATGCCGGAGTTATTGAGTAGAGCACCGATATATCATCTGAGGTGTCTTAGAGTTGGTACAGAGATCGAAATTTTAAATTATGCAATAAGGCCTTGTTTTAAGGCCATTAGTTTATTCATAAAATTTATTTATCTTGGAATTACAACTTTAATTATTATGCTTCGAAGTACTTGACTATGACTTTATTATTATTGAGATTTTTTCTATAGTTGATCTATGATATTCATTTGCGAAGATTATGGATTTCAGTTTCACGTGTGATTATGGTTGCTTGATCACCAAGCATAACCTCACAAAGGACTTCGATCCACCGGGAATTGGGGCTCGTATCATTTATGTAAGAAAAATTTTAATTAGCCCAAATTCTCACACCCCTAGAATCAGGTTTGAATCCAGCTCGACTTTGGGGGCATGACAGATACGTAAGAATTATATGATCTATTATAATTAAAGTTGGTAAATTTTTGTTCAATAAACTTGGGTGGGATTCTGAGATTGATGCTATTATAGTTTCATCTACAAAGTTCATGGATGTCAATGTACCACCTTCTTCCTATTTAGAATGAAAGAATACCAAAGCATTTGTGCATTCTTCTCCGTATTACAAGAGAGTGTTTACAATGCATCCATTTGGTGTTATATTATTTTATTGTATCAGATTCCTATATTGTTTATATCAGTGTTCCTTTTTTAACAATTGTTTTATGTCTTATGCTTTTTTACTTGTTTGAGTTCTTTTATTTTTAATCTTTTTTATTCTATCTTAGCACTAATAATATGATTGAATTTTATCAATTGATCTACCAGTGTAATTTATTCTTAAATCTCTCATACTTGCTTTTTATTTTTATCGAACAACACAAAAATACCATGTTCAAGAAGGCAATTGAAGCAAAGTTGTTGTAGCAGTGAAGGAATGCCCTTTCGTCGGTTTGAAAATGTATATTATTTAGGAATAAATTTTCAATGCCTAAATCTTTTTTCAAATTTTTTTTTTGGGTTATGTGGATTGGCATGGGTTTAGGAGAATATTGCCATGGCTTGATGTACAATAATTCATGGATGTCAATGCATGCCCTTCTAGCTAATGGGAATGAAAAAATGCTAAACCATCTTGTGAGTTCTTTGTATTACAAGATTCAAAATGCATCACCTCATTTGCAAGAATATGATAAAGATACACACTTGCAGTTTGGGAGAATTTAACCTCACATTGTAATTTATTTGGTTCCTCCTAATGGCTTTTCTTAGTGCATTATATTTTTTATTTCTCTATTTTATGTTTTACTAATTTATTATCAAGTTTTTTTTACCGAATTTCACTATCCTAAAATTAATTCAAATATATTATAGCTTAAATAATTTAACAACACTACGTACATTTTTGAATAATTTCTCAAGTATTTGAATGCTAAATACCATATATATTTTAATATTCATAGATTTTATAGTTTTTTATTTTAGATTTATTTTCACTCTATTAATATTGTAATGAAAAATATAAATTTTAATATATTATTATTTTTATTATTTTTTCCTGGCTTCGCACGGCCCTTTGGTGCTAGTTAATTTGTTAAACAAGGTAGCATGTTGAGTTTCTAATTAGTTTGCTTTTGGTCATACGTCTTCCAGTTTTGATGTTAGTGAAGAATTTTGTGATTTTAGGGCTTTCAACTTGAGTACCAAGTTCTTATAATGCTTGACATCTGCTTGCATTTCTTTAGTAATATCTTGTACTCTAACTCCAAATTGAATTCATCATTTGACACATCTTCATTAAAAGTCTTGTTAGATGTGCCATGTAAAAATCTCACTATAAATGCAATAAACTTGGAACTAGTTGTGTCAAAAAGTGAATTTTCAGCATCTTTAAAATCATCATCCCAAGTTGCTGCAATAACTTTACCACATCTCTTTAGCTTTTTATATGCAAATTGAGAAGCAATATGCATAAACCCTTTATATTCAAAGCATTGAACAAATCTGGGGTTTTTCTTTGTAGACCTTTTCTCAAATTTGTGAATAATCAAGCCAAATTTTTTATCTTTCAGCAATGATGGCTTGGTTGTAGACATGTCTTCTCAATTGAAATCCATTGTAGAAAATGCAATAGATCAACATACAGTAAATTGGTGTGACCCGCTCTGATACCAATTGAAAGATTCGGATTTCTAGAATTCAGTTCAAAATATATTCAGTGGAAGTATAAAAGACTAGCAAATATCACGTGACAATCCCATCCCATGATTCCATGGAATATGGTGCAAAAATATATATCTAGTTTTAAAATATTGAACAGAAGCAACCTTAGTGGCATTATCTGAATTTCAATCATGAACTTTTAAATTAATATGTATGATGATATTATTGAGATGATCTCTTTTAAATTAATGATGGAAATTTAGATAATGTTATCAGAGTTGCTTGACTCTGGCCAATTTTGTTTAAACAGTATTACCTTAGGTTTCATCATATTATGGGAATAATGTATATCTCAGAAACTAATAAATCCCATGATATCATAGGACTTTTTCATGATGTTATGGCTTTTATGTAGCATCTTAATAATTATTTTTAAACAAATGATAGAACCATAGAAATGGTGTTCAGATGTATATTGAATTTTTACAAATTGTTATTTTTTGTATTTTGTAAAAGATGAACTCCCTCAATGGTTGCATAAAATGTATATTTCAAAAATTGATAAATTTCATGATATCATGTGACCATCCAACCCATGATTCCATGGGTTATGGTGCAAAAATATATTTTTTAAACATCAACTAGAGTCAAGCAACTCTTATGACATTATATGAACTTCAATCCACTATGTCAAAATCTGAAATTTAAATCCATGTGACTTTGGACCGAATACGTCTCGTGCTACTTGAACTTTGAAAAAGGATGAGAAATGTGGGCATCTAAAGGTGCCTCGCGTTATGAAAGTTCCATTACCAAAAGCTTTTGTGACATGAATACCATGAGCATTGGTTAGCATTGCCGTAGTCCAGCTCATCAAAGGGGTCACCTAGGATTACAGATGGCCAGAATTTTGATCTCATCACAGAGTTGAGGATAAGGTTTCAATAGGGCTAGGTTTTGTTTTGTTTTTTAATGGGGCTAGTTGAGTGGTAGTCGAACCCAGTATTTTGTGGCCCTAAAATTTGTGTCAACCCATGGGGCCGACTTAGTTTATGAAAGGCTCTCGGGCCTGGCCAGACTTAATTACGAGGCACAGAAGGCTTACGAAGCCGTTAAACTTTATCACCCCTAAATCAATGTGTAGTATGATATGATTGAGATGATTATTAATTTTTGCCCAAGATTATATACACAATGAGATCTCTTTCCCCTCACATCATCCTTGTATGGTTTTCTTGCGTTCAGTAGGTACCTCACATGCATTCTGTGAGAAATGGAACCTCCCGGAACTTGGAAAATGAAATTAGAATACAAGTTAGGGCTTGTTAGGCTTTCAGCTTTTCTAGTTCTTCTTTGTAGCTAGGTTGATCAGCCTATGGGCCCATACAAACGGATGTGGTACATATTGAGGCCCCCATTGACTTCATTATTCAATAATCTTTTCCAACGAGTGGTCACTTGATCATTTTGGACAATTAAATATTTAAAATAAATGGGGCTAAATCATGATTTTAACTGCTTTTAGAATCTTAAAAATAACGTGGCGCTGATTTGGTATGGGTTCAGATTAGTACAAACCTTCCCGTCTCAAATTTATCTCATCCGAACCCAACTTGTCTAGTGATGGGTCACTAATTTAAAGGTTAATAATTTTAAAATAAGTAAAAATAGATGGGAATGTGTAGAATATGCCACCTTCTATTCTCATATGCTTTATACTAAGGCTCAAAACCACTTATACCACATGACTTTTATATATTAATTTTATAATAAATATATACATATTATATAATCGGGGCAGGACGGGTTAGGTCAATAAATTTCAAACCCACTCTATATAAATAAATAACAATCAAACTTACTCCTAATAGGAGCAAGGTGGGGTGGGCCCCACTTATATCTGGCCCATTGCCATCCCAAAATGATTGTGAGAGGCAGTGAGACCCACCGCCATGTTCCTACCCTCAGGATCTTTCTAATAAGTGGTCAAATGACCTATGGATTGACCGCTCAAATGCGATTTTCAACATTGCAGGCCCCGTTTGATCCTTTGGACTGGTTATGCTAGTGTGCTTCTTGTTTGAAAAATTGATATGTGTGACACACAGGGAGGCCCACTGTCTCTATTTGCCTAGGTTTTGGCTTTGTTAAACCATTTAATTTATATAACCAAGCTTTATGAACCATTGGGCTTTACAAGTTTTTGGGCCCATTTTGAACCGAGATTAGCCTACAAGTTTAATGCTGAAAGCCTCTTTTTTTTTTTTAGGTTGCACTCAAAGCCTCTTTCACTGCCACTGACGATGACACTTCTTTATAAACCTTCCAAAACCCCTCTGTCAGTATAATTGTTCCAAAGTTAACCTTATCAAAGTGAGCTTAAAACCTGGATCATGTCAATCCTACAATTTCCATGTTCAACATGCACTCACATGTCCATTTAACCGAGGAAACCTTTGCTTTCACCATTTAAAGACCGTTCAACTTCAAATTTTGAGAAAAACGACGGCCTCAGACCGTTGTTTTTTTTTTTTTTTTTTACGGATTTTGGTGTTGTGAATCCTTTTTGGCCCTCTAAAAGTCGAGAATAAATGGAAACCCACCCTAACCCATTCCTACTAGGATAGGTTGATTTGTTGGTTTGCAGCGGGTTTGGATACCATTGCCCCAACCAGCATTGGCTTGAATATACAGTATATGCATACTTATTAATAAAGTGATGGACAAAACTCATTTGGTGTAGGTGATTTTGGGTCATAACTCAAAGCATGTGGAAAGACAAGGTGACATCCGCATTCTCATTTATTTTCATATATGTTAAAAGTTTTAAACTTTAACTTCGACCCAATCAATTGGGGTGGGTTTGGTGTCACATCCCAGTGACCCGTTATGGGTAGGGATGCCTAGGGGGTAGGGTGGCGCGGGGTGGGCTAGGATTTAGGCATATGCAAACCCAGCCCATTTGGAATTTTCATTGTCCCATACCCACCCTGAGGCCATGTGGCCCTCCTTGTCTTGTACATGCCTTTTGGCTTATTTAATGCCCAGATCTGGACGATTTCTTGGCACAAGGACTGTCAAGTGATCACTTCATGATTTATTGGAATAAAAAAAAATGTAGACAGTTTCCAAGGTCCTAAAAAGCCATTTTAGGCTTGAGTATGGGCCCTAGGGTTGTGAATCACAACCCTGAACCCATTAAGGATTTAAAATGAGGTAATCTACTTATACGGGCTCCCTTAGGTTCCAACTCTCTAGGGTGAGGTCGGCCAAAGAATTAAATAAAAAAAAATCGTATGAGCTATGGGTCCCCGACCTTACACAAGAGCTTGAAAACGATAGTTCTCCAACAGGGTCGTCCATGACTCTACGGTCCTGAGCCCATATACTGCCATGTCATCGCTCAATTATTCAGCATATGGTACCTTTTATAGATGGTGGCTCCCATGATTTCTTAGGGTTAATGAATAAATTTGAACCACCTAGTTGGACGGTTATGCTGGCTAATACGACTCAAGGTGGCTGGGCCACCTAAGATGCAAGTGGAGGAAATTACCCAATCCGTTGAAGAAAAGGGTCTGATACAGGTCGGTGGCCAATCCATTGACCCCAATTGTTGACATAACCCGTTTTGACTCTACTTGATAGTTTATCAACCCTAATTAATATGAAACTTTAAGAGCTCAGCAACCATTCTACTAAGATTAACTGTAATTGCTTTTCTTTGTTGCATGCCTGAATCCACGTAATTTATTCTCCACTTTCTACAACCAAAAGTTGGTTTGTCTCACACAATTTTATCAATTTGACACCAACATTAAGAAGGACGGGAACTAACAATGCTAAGACGGCTAAGACAAGAAAGAGAAAAAAAAAAAAAACCATGTTTTATTTTTTCTTCCTTTTTATTTTTTTATCATTGTTAATGAGAAAAGAAGTGTCAAAAGCAGTAATATAAAATATCAATTGACCATCAGCTGAGCCCGAAAAGGAAACATTGGCTCTGTTACTGCCTTAAAACTTTTATATATGTATAGATCAAGTTTTATAAATCTTGACAGTTGTCCTTTCATGTAGGTAGACTCATGGGAAGGGCAGCTTAGGCTCGATCCAGCCCATTCCGCTTTGGTCCAAGCCTTTACATACAATCAAGGTCCTTTCAATATTTGGGCCAGTTTGCATTAAGTTTATTCTTCCTCTGATCCGCGATACAATGTTGTAACGTTGGATCTGCACAAACTGCGGCTTGGGTTAACTCATAGTGAATAATTTAGTGATAATTTTTTCTAAATAATCGCTAAAAAGCCCTGTTCTGTCTACTTGGTTCCGCCCAATAGGCTAAACAAGTGGGCTTCGGCTGGACTGGCCTACATTTTTTAAGTCAGCTTGGCTTCAATATGATTCAGCTGGGCCAGAGCTGGCCCATGAGCGCTCTTACACGTTGGAATAAATAAATCAAAGAATATTTGTATTCTCCATCTTCTTCTGGGCCCACCATTAAGTTGATCTGGTAAATGATTAACTGTACCCTTGACTGTCATTACAAAAGCCTCCTCCATATATGACTTGATTTACAAAAATATAGCATGACTCGCAAAAAAAAGGTTTCTAAAAATCTTATAATCATATGGATGGCAATAGGTAAGGTCTAAATGGGGACTTGACTCGACTTACTCCTATAAGGGGCCAGTGACTTGACTCGACTTACTCTTATAAGGGGCCAGTTTAGTGGTGGTATTCTTGATTTGAGGTGGATTTGATTTTATTGTTCTACCCTGTCCTGACTTGCCTCATACATATAAAATATATTTATTTATTGCTAAATAAATAAACAAAACTTTTGAAGTGTACGTGATATTGGGCCTTAAAGAAATGTGGAATGAGAAGGAGTGTGTTTGATATCTACTATTCTCATTATTATGCATTCTTTTCTTATTAACATTTTAGGCTTTAAGTTCAACCTAGCCCTAACTCAAAATGGTAGGGGTGTTTGATATCACATATCACTGACTTGTCCCTTGACATGTCGAATTTGGATGAAAAAAACTCAAAGTTGGACGAGTTTGGATTTTCCTCAACTTGTGACAAATCTGCTCCATTGCCATTTCTATATAAACAAAAGCGTCTAGATAAAGAGTGGGAATACAAAATTTAAAGAGTGGAAGTAACAAAATGATATCCCTTGGGCAGTTATACCATCTTGAAAATTGCTAGCAATGCATGTTCTAGATGTTAGCAATCACATTTGGAGAGATTCTGTAAAATGTGGATCCATTCTTTTTAAGGTACCACTTATCCCAAACAGTGTAATTTGGTAGTTGTAGTAAATTTAGCTAGCAGCGTTCCTCTAGATTTACAGTTGTTGATATCTTAATATTTTGCAGATCCTTCAAATGATAGATTCTCCCTTACCTAAGGAAGAAGCCTTTAAATTGAGATAATAACAAAATTAAGAGCCTTTAAATTGAGAAAATGAACAAAATTAAGAGCCTCTATAGTTAGATCCTGTTTGTAAAAAGCATAGTCGGTTGCTATAAATTAAGAATGACATACTGTTTTTATATTGATCTGTCTTCACACATTGGATTCCTAACCTACAAAGAAAAAGATAACTACTGGTGACTATAAACCCAAAACCTCATTTAATCTCCTTTAATTTGAGTATAGCTCTTAATTAAACGGTGAGCAGTTGCCTGATTAAATTTCAAATAGCCCAGGAGGCCCCCACTTTTATATTTGTTAACATGCATGCTTCACACATGGTTATCCTTTTAACAATTCCTATCTGTGTTTTAGTAGTGGAAGTGCTTGCATTTAGCTGGAAGTTAGAAGTGCATGCCTTTACCATTTAATTTTAAAAATGAATCCTTATCTACTGGCCGTCACTAACTCTAAAATTACTACTTCTAAAAGTAATTTAATGAAAACATCTTACTGTCCAAATGGGTTAATTTATTTTTGGAACATTTCCAATTTGAAATGCTATTTTACATTTTTCAAAATATCATAGAATATTTTCATTTAAAATAAAGTTAAAACGAATTACAACACTAACGGAATACAATTATATTCACCGTAAATGTTCCATAGAGCCCACCAGAAAGAATGCACATCTTGTAAATAAGATGTGACTGCTGGTGAAAAAAAATCTACATTATAACGAGGCCCATATATTGGCCGAGAGGTATTAAGTAGTGTTGCATCCTGAGAATGGAAGGTGGGCTCTATGTTTGTTAAACCTTCCATTTTGGTATTTTGTGGATAAACGTTTGCACAATGGCTGATGTGTAATGTTCGAAAGCATTAAGTAGGGGTAAATTGGATGCCTAAAAATGACGTGTGCAAAGAGGCACCACATCAATGTGACAGCTGGTTCAACAAGGACAACATCAACAATCCCACATCATCTTTCCAAAAAAAAAAAAATCTTTCCAAAAATCAATCTTTTAAAAAAAATTTTAATCTTTCCAAAAAAAATTTTAACCTTTCCAAAAAAATTTTAAGCTTTCCAAAAAAATTTTAATCTTTCCAAAAAAATTTTTAATCTTTCCTAAAAAAAAAAAAACAATCCCACATCATCAATCCTTCTCAAGCACCTCACAAAGCTATGCAATTTACCCTAAACCCTATTAGGATTCAAAAGATGGAAATGCCCTTCTTAATGGCTTCCTCTCGTTTTTTTTTTAATTAAACACAAATCTTTTAAAAAGATATGGCTAATTGAATGCCAAAAAATTAACAAAATAATAGGATATGTCTTATGATTTCAACACAACAATTTTCTATTTTATCATTTAAAACATGAGTTTGAATGGAAAAATAGAGCACCCTTCATTTGAATTGCTATTAATATGATTGCGCTATGGAGTAGATGTCTCTTGTGGATTCATAGTTTGGGCTCTATCATGTTGTTGACTTGGGTCACACCAGTCATGGGACAAGTGGGGGTTTGAGAGATTTGGATGAGACCAACATATGTGCAAAATTTTAACAACTTTAGATCATTTTGACTATCCTCAAGTTTAATAATTTTTAATAGGCATTACTTTTAGGACTTCAATCTATTGGGTTTCCTAATTGGTTGAGTAACTTGGACTTGTGACAAGGGGCGGAGAGTACGAGAGGGTTGGATTGATCAATGAGGGTAGTGAGTTTGTGTAACGTATTTTCCATAGATCAATAAAGGAAAAGTGACCTACGTTTTGTTGACTTCCACTTCATTTAATGTGGACTGTTATCCATAAAGAAAAAAAGGCTTGATTTTACGTGAATTCAACGAAAAGAATATCTGAAAGGGTTGGGGTGCATGAGGTATTCAGTGAAAAGACAAAATTGTACATACTTGCATTTTCGTGGATGATATACAAACGTGAACTTATAATTTATAAAGAATTATATTTAGAAAGCTGGTTTTCGTAAAGTAATATTTTGGCATATTTGATATCTGACAAAAGTCATTTTTGTTTCCAACTAGTGTTTGATTTAAAATTAGTCTTGTCCCCACATCAACGGTAATGACTTGTAAGAAAAGACTGTGATAAAAGAAAAATGGCTCTTGTGTTTTCTACTTCCATTTTGTTGCCTATGAAGGCCTCTAATCCATTGACATTTCAATTGGTTAAGAATTTCTACTCACTATCTATTAGAATATTAGTCAGTCATAATCGCACAACCAATCCAATTTTGAGATCTGATCTCTTCTGACAGTTGAATTACTGGAGAAATAATCACGAGATATTTGTACCCCGTTCACAAATTTTTAGTATCTTTGTTTAGTTTTGTAAAACACTGATCGAAATTCATTGTCAATTGGAATTTCTTCAAAAATCAAATTCAACTAACTTACTAATGGCAACCTGAATTTTTAAATGAAAGAAAGTTAACGTAGTTAAATTTATATTTCAATGGCCCAATTTCAAAATATGGTATCGAAAAATAAAAGATACCTCCAATAAGATTCAATTATTCTCAACTTTTGTGGGTTTTCTATTATCACTGAAATTGAAGAACCTTTACCGTAGAACATGGATTCAAATTCATCCTTTGGAAGCTACAAAGCCTCCTATAATAGTGAATTGAACAATATCCTCGAAACTTTAAAACTATAAAGCTCATTGTATATTGTTTCTCTCCTATCAATGAATGGAAGATTTCTTTTATCCCTAAGGGTAAGAATTAGTGGTATTATGGGAATTTTAAGTATCTTTTTATTTATAGGCATGTAACCAAGAGATGCATGCTTCTTTGGTTAACCAATGTGTATAAAATCACATCGACACAAGCTTTTATACAAATACAAGAAGGAGAGTGCTCCTATCTCTCTCCTTTTAGCAGAGATTTTCTCTTCTTAGCTTCAAATCTCTAGTCAAAGTTCCACTTCTCTCTCTCTCTCTCTCTCTCTCTCTCTCTCTCTCTTTCTAACTTGTTTGTTGCTGCGGAGCTTCGCAATAAGCTTTACTTGCGTAATTGAAACTTGTAGAAGGTATTGTCTGCAATACAATGGTGAAACTGCTAAGATGGATAATGAAGAAAATAAGATCTTTACAAAGATGTATTTGAAATATTCAAAGCTTTTCCTTCTAACCCATTTCTTTATTATTATTATTATTATTATTATTATTATTATTATTATTTTGTATTTCAAGAGTTTCATAAGATATACAAATCTTTTCGCATCCTTTACGTGGGGATTTTTCATTAGGTGGAGCAACATGAAGAAATTTAGTAATAGAGAACCGATCTCCTTTTATTTTTCCCTTAATAAAGCCTCTCTATTGAGATTAGATTTTGATAAAATTAGGAAGTTATCTTATACTGTTTTAGTTTATGTGTATTACAAAGTTAAATCTATCAGCTCTATGAGAGATGCTTTAGTCAAACAAAAGGTGTTAGCTCTTTGTTTGGGAGAGGCTATGCAATTTAGTGGGTGTTGTCCATTGCTCTAGTGCAGTCTATTTTGAGTCTGTTGCTCTTTGTTTGTAGGTTTCCTTTTAATGAAATTGTGTTACCGATAAAATAAAATAAAATAAACTAAAATTTTTTACAACCATCTTTATATATATAAATAGTGTCACATAGAGAGAGAGAGAGAGAGAGAGAGAGAGAGAGGAATTCTCAAAAACTCCCTATTTTTTAAAAAAGGAGAGTTTATGCCTCTTTGGACATGTTTAATAAAAATTTATCACCTCACAAGTGCAAAGTAAAAATATAAGTGATAGCTAATTTTAAAAAGAGGTTAATGACACATGTTAAAATCTCATAAGCTAAAAAATGAGTGTTTTTCAAAAATGCCCCCTTTTTCAGCTATGAGATTTTAACAAATATCATCTAATCTACTTAGAACGAACTATATCCTGTTGTTTTGCTTTACACTTATGAGGTGACACATTTTCATTGAACATGTCAAAGTGGAAAAAAATCTCCTTTTGACATGCTAGTATGCATCATTCTCTCACCATAGGGTGAGGAATGGATGCATGCTAATATTTTCTATATACATATATATTGGTAATATTTAAGTGAGAACTGTTCTGACGGAGTTTTTTGTGAGAACTCTAGGTAAAGCTAATTATTACCAAATCCAAATCTTGTAATATACAAGAGACGATGTGATAATCACACTCCTTAAGTTTCATTCAGATCTGAATTTATTGAACTGTTGGATCAAATTCTACACTAATGCGAATAGACTGGATTTGTGGGCCATGGATGAAGGGGAGGGGATACGTGATTGGGTCAAACTTTATATCTGGAGTGATCCCATGTGGGTTTTTCCATCCCCACTAGTCCTGTCCAAATGAGACCCACAATTGGGATAAAAAGTTTTCAAGTTGTGTTCTCACCTTAATATTACCCTATATATTTATATTTATTATTTTTCTTATTTTGGGACGGGCCTTAGGATGGGTTGAGTTTGTGCATTTGTAGCCTTTTGTGAAATCTACTCATTGCCCATGAGATGGCTCTTTAGACCTCATGAACTACGTGATTGGAAGTCAAGGTACATTCCATAGCCATCTCTTGTCTCCAATAGATCCACTGAACCCCACATACTATGGTAGTTATCATATATTTTAAAAAGCTCTCAGTGTGTTGCTGCTACAAAAGATTTCGATCTCTCTGTGTTCATTTTTACATTTTAGTGTCACTTCCTGCTTAAAACGTCGATATTAGGGCATAAAAAAATTCTTGATTATATATCTTGTGAAATTGTTGTATAAATTTTTTTTAACATACATCTTTTTGTTAGAATCTTATACCTATGAAGACTTTTGGAAGAAAAATTCTAAAGAAAACATCATCTTAGTGTCAATCTACAAAAATCTTTTTTTTATTCCAGAAATGTCACTCTATGCATGCTATTAGTTTTTTGAGCATGGTAAGCCTTGTTTCTAAAATCCGCTTACTAAAAATCTCAATTCCCATGTAGTTAATTTCTGTTGTTTAACTTACATGTTGTTGAAATCTATTTAGATTCTTATGATTATTATCTTTAACTTAATGTTTTCTTTATGTTTCCTTTCATGTAATAAGTAACGTATGTTAATGTGACATAATATTTCTCATGTTGATTGATAGCATGATTGTGGACATGCATAGAGCCCACAAAGCCTTTAGTTATAGAGAAGCACTAGATAGCACTTGGGTATTTTTAAAAGTGAAAATGCCTTTTTTTGCAATGAATAGGAGATTGAGAATGTGTAAAATCAATTAATATCACTTTTAAAAGGAGAAAAAAATCACCATATGACCTGTCCTTCTTTGGAAGATAGAAATAGGATAGAAATGCCCATTTTAAATGAGATATTCCTGAGAATTTTTCTTAGCTATATCATATGTCAAACCCATGATCGTGCCATCTTTACAGGAGTTCGGTTGGCGATACCAAGACAAATTTGAGAAAAGTCTATGACCATGTCTATCTGTAAATCTTTTTTTCTTTTTTCTCATGTATTGACTATACTATGTCCAATACTATAAATTGATTTTTTGAAAACCAACTCATACTGTTTGATAGGTATCGGGCAATATTTATAAATCATTCTTTTTATGTATGGCCCACTACCTTAAACTCTCCACGACAACTTTGTTACCTTCTTGTAGAAACTCCAAGTGTTATTTTTTGTTCATTTGAATATACTCAATGATTATCTCAGTTGAGTTTGTTTGCTGCTTGTAGAAAATGAAGATAACATCATACACGAGCCATTTAATTATCCTTCATTCGGTTCTCTGCAACGAACACCTTAATCATATGAATTTCTTTGTTGTTAGCTAAATTTGTAAATATCTGGAAATTTTGGAGGAATGCAAGTGATATAATTTGAAAAATTGTTCTGAAAATCTTTTTGGGTTTTATTGTAGGAGATATTTCTGAAAGTCTCAACAATGTCTAAGTCTAAGGAAATCATGGATATGGATTTTTTTCCATTTGATAATACTGAGGATCATCTCTTTCCAGCGACTGAAGCTGAAGAGTTACATAACTTCCTCTTTAATGACACGGAGAGAGAAGTGGTGGAATTGGAGAACAGGAATGACGAAGACCAAATGAGACTGCGACACCTCAAAGAGAATATGCAAGAGAGTGCTAGCATCAGCGCAAATAAGAACAAGCAATTGCACGAGCAGGCATTGCGGAAGAAGATGTTACGTGCCCGGGATACAATCCTGAAATATATGTTGAAGATGGTGGAGGTTTGCAAGGCCCAAGGCTTCGTTTATGGCATCGTCTTGAAGAATGGTCAGACAGTAGGAGCTGCGTCAGAAAACTTGCGCTCATGGTGGAAGGAAGAAGTCAAGTTTGATCAAAGTGCGCCAGCTGCAATCGCAGAGTACCAGGAACATAACCCTGTTCCAGACATTGGTGACACGAGCAACCCAAAGCCAGCATCTTCTCACACACTATGGGAGTTGCAAGACGCAACCCTAAGTTCACTTTTATCCGCCTTCATGCAGCACTGCGATACCCCACAAAGGAATTATCCCTTGGTGCATGAAATTCCACCTCCATGGTGGCCAAAAGGAGATGAGGAATGGTGGCACCAAGTGGGAATTCCAGTCGTCCTCAGTATAAAAAACCGCATGATTTGAAGAAGGATTGGAAGATAGCAGTCATCATTGCGGTCATAAAACATATGGTGCCAGATTTTGCAAAGATCCGCAATGTGGTATGGCAGCCTAAGGGTCTCCACCAGAAGATGACAGCTAGGGAAAGTGCTATATGGTTGTCTGTTATCCGCCAAGAGGAGTCGTTGTGGCACCGACTCTTTCCAATTGCTAGTCCTCCACCTTCCTCCACCAAGGGAACCTTTCCGGCCCCTGATATCAATGAGGATGACATTCAACTAGTTGAAAAGGATCTGCTGAATGAGTTCTTTAACCTAGAAGCAATAGAAGAAAGGGTTAATTTAATGGACGAATCGAGCAATGCAGCCACCATGCGGAAGAGAAAGGTATCGATGGAGCCGGATCTACTGTTCGGTGAGAGGATGTACATCTGTGAGAATGTTATATGCCCATACCATAACCCCAATCTTTCATTTCTTGATATGAACTCAAGAGATGAACATCAATCTGGATGACAATATAGACAATATTACAATCCCAACATAGAAGGCATTGCCACCCAAACTGTAACACCCCGATCCCCTTTGAGCCGGATTAGTGGGTCATTAGTGTGTTTCTGTTGTTTTATTCTTTCGGACTTGGTTTTGGGTCTTGGATAGGTAGTTGAGTAACCTTTGACCTGAGATAGGTAGTTCTAAGCCCTTTTTCGTAATTTTGCTTTTGCTTTGCTTGTATCATCTTTGCATCATCTCGGTGTAAGCGCGTGTATTTTGTTGAGCTCGTTATATCCCATAACTGTGTCAGACCCATTTGGAGTCAATTGGAGAAGTTGGACCTTCGTATGACTTAAACTGTAAATAGCTTAAACTCTTCGGACCTTCTTTTAAACTCCAAAAACCTATATATATGAGTCATCCTCCAGGTGTCTCTCTCTCCTGCTCATTTCACTTCCTCAACGTTGCATGCACAGCTCTGGGAGAGAGAGAGAGCCACGTTCCTTCTTTTCCATTTCTCTCCTCTTCTCGTTCTAGGTTGGTGTTGGCAGCTTGCACCATCTTGATTTGGGTTTTGTTTCTCTTCTCCCTCTCTATCTGTGGCTTTGGTAAGTGGGTTCTCTCCAAGTCTCTTTCTTCTTCATCTCCAATTGCACCTCTCTTTCTCTGTTGCCGTGTCTTCATCTCATGCATGGTTTATTTGCTTTGATTTTAGTTGATTTGAAGCTTGATTCGGTGGCTTGACAGAGTTTTGAGACATTGAGGCAAGTATAAGTAGAGGATTTGAGAACACCTATGGGTGTTTTGTTTGATTGCTTTGATTCCTTCTTATTCTTTGTATAGAATGTTTTACAGCCAATTTCTAAGATGTTAGGATCAGATGAGCTTGTTTTGGAGACATTTCTGTACCAAATTTTCGTTTCTGTAACTATCTCGAATTGGCTCTCTGTATTGTATGGCTAAGCCGTAACATTGTACGGCTCAAACACCAGAGACTTGAATTTCATCTTTTGTTCTACGGCTAGGCTACGGCGGAGCCGTAAATTGTCCTACGGCTGAGCCGTAAGCTAGCCGTGACCCAGCCGTGTCCCAGCCGTGAATTAAGTCTCTGATCAGTCGAAACTTTCCCGATACAGTACTCTTACGGTGTGGCTACGGCTAAGCCGTGGATTGCTACGGCTAAGCCGTGGATTGGTCTACGGCTAAGCCGTATCCTGATCCTAGCTCGGCCGAAAAAGGTATCAGAACAGAGGTGAAGATGACCAGTTTAGCTGTGTTTTCAAAGGAACCACAGTTAAGCCGTAGGGCATATTACGACGAGCGCGTAAGATGTCTTCGGCTCAACCATATGTCACTCATGGCTAAACCGTTAGGCATGGCAAATTTGAATTACAACTTAGGATAATGGTGAGACTTGTAGGGCTCAAATACAGGTTAACCACCCAAGTAAACCGGCCCAATGGATTCTTGGACCACATGAATAGTCTGTTAGGCTGTGACTCATTCATGTGAGCGTTGATTCACCGTTAAGCACCTCCCCATGGGTGTTGGTTTAAGGGACTTCGGTGCACGCAAAGATTACATTGCAACACTAGGATGGCAACGGTGCATTGAATAACTTAAAACTACATCAACATGCACGGTTAGTGACAGTGAACAACTAGATTAGGGCTGGCTTGTAATGAACCTTGACTCCGTATTAATCTGAGATGCATTGCATATTGTTTACAGTTTTGCCCTCTGTTCTGCAAATCTATGTCCATGCATTACGAGGTCATTTTGCTTTCGTCCTGTATATCTGTCTTATCCTTCGATCTGCACTATGCTTTGATCTATGTTGTGCTTTGACTTAATCTATGCTATGATCTGTATTTTGGCCATGCATTGTATATCTCTGGCTTTGTATATCTCTGATTTTTGGGTATTCCCTGGTGGCTCTGCCCAGAGATTAACACGTGAGGATAAGATCCGGTCTTTGTCATCGGTGAGTCCAAAGCGGATAATCTCCCTTCTTTTAGATTTGATTTGATTGGTATTAGTCTGGCTCTACTCAGCCTCAGCCCTAGGATGCCCGACGGGGTTACCTCTGGCTTAGATCTCTGTATCTCTGTATCACTGCAGTGTTGCTTTGTCTTGGGACCCCAGAACCCAGGAAACTGATACCCACTTGTACCCTGGCCCGGTCAGTGTTGTTCTCCTCTGCTCTGCTTTGCTCTGCTCTCTCTATTGGAGAGAATATGGTTAATGTAGTAGCCACCTAGTTCAGTATTTCTATGCTTGGATTCACTTATCATGCTTTACTTCTATGCACGATTTGCTTAGCATACTGAGATGGAACTCTGTATTTAATTTTCTGTCATTATTCTATTTGATACTATGAGTGTTTCATCCCTGTTACTTGTATTTGCTGGATCGTTGTATTCATTGTGTTGTCTGTGGTGTTGCAAGCACAGATCCCTTGCCCAGCTCCCCGGCGGTCGAGGAGGCTGCAGGGCCGAGTTTAGAGGCACCCTTCGGTTTGGCAGAGTGGGCCTGATCATCTCTGCCGAGTGCGTACATGCATATCTTCAGGGGCGTTTGGTTTTGGTTTTTGGGATGGGACTGTGTATTTGATATTTCGGACTTTGTCCCTTTATATATTTGTATATCATGATTTTGGGTGTGTATTTGGATTTTATATCAGTGTATTTATCTTTGTCTTTTCCATTTCGCATCTGTTTTGGCTTCCGCTTTTCCTTTGTTGCTTGCTATGATATGTACAGCTTCCGCGTACGCTTAGTTCGCACGTGTTAGATCCCTTGTGCGTGTGCATCTGGACTGGGTTTGGGTGCACGTGCACGGGAGTACGTGTGTCACTGGTTTAGCTTTTCGCTAACCCCCGATTGCTGGGCTCGGGTCGTGACATACGTATTGTATGGTATCAAAGCATGCTAGTTATAAGCATGTAGACATCTAAGATCGTGGTGAGATAACGCTATCAACTATTTGACACTAAGTCTAATATGTTGACTCTTGGGATTTGACTAACCAGGGCCTTTTATATTGTGTGCTGTGTTTTGTTTCCTTTTACAGGATGGCATCAGGATCAGGATCACGGGATGAGAATCAACAAGGCCATAACGGTGATAGTGGATCGTTGCCCCCACATATTAGTAGTGAGGAATGTTTGATGATGATGATGCAGTTTATGCAGTCATTACAGGCGCAGATGGCATCCATGGTGGATAGGCAAAGTCAGGCTGCCACGTCAGCATCACCTCGCGTAGAACAACAAGTGATCTTCCAGCCCAAGGAAGCAGATCCAAATGCGCTTTTTGATAAGTTCCGTAAGCGAGGGGCGACTGAGTTCCATGGGATAGAAGATGCATTGCAGGCTGAGCAATGGTTGGAGCAAACTGAAGAACTTTTCGATACAATTATGTGTAGCAACAGATAGAAAGTGGTTCTCACAGCCTCTATGCTTCGGAGTGTAGCCAAGACATGGTGGAGGAGTGTCAAGAGCTCATTCCAGACTATGCCCAGTGCCACAGTTTGGGAGACCTTCAAGCAGCAATTCCGCCGGAAGTTCATGCCTCTCCATATTTAGCGACCCAAGGAAGTGGAATTCTTCAACCTTCAGCAGAGACAGACATCGGTGGCAGATTACGTACACAAGTTTACAGAGTTGTCTCACTTTGCAAAGGACATGGTGAACACTGAACATAAGAAGGTGACTCGCTTCGTCAACGGCCTGAACCCGAGACATAAACGCCACGTAGTTGCATGTATGTGGCCGGCTACCTTGGATGACGCTATTGACAGGGCCTATGATGCAGAGGCCATATTTGAGGAGGAGCGAACTGAGGCTAAGAGGATGGCAGGTTCCAGTGGCAGAAGTCAGTTCCAGAAGAAGTTCAAGGGTAAGCAGGGTAGTTCGGGCAGTACTCCGGTGGTTTGTGGTCACTGTGGGAAGGATCACCCAACGGACAGATGTTGGAGGAAGAGTGGGGCTTGTTTCGGTTGTGGCGCCACGGACCACAAGCGGGCCCAATGCCCGAAGTTTCAGTCCTCTCTACAGACGAGATACGCAGGATCTACAGCGCAGGGCAAATCTCAGACAGCTCGCCCAGCTCAGAAGCAAAACCGCTAGACAGCCCGAGCTTATGTTGCTACGCATGAGGGCGCGGAGGAGGCTACGGTCGTGGAAGGTAAAATTTTAATTTTTGATGCTGAAGCTTTAGCCTTGTTTGACTCTGGGTCTACGCGTTCGTACGTAGCACCCCATTTTGCTGTACAGCTTCGACAGCGACCCACACAGCTCCCATACTTGTTGCTAGTATCCACTCCAGTTGGTAAACGGGTGGAGTGCAGTGTTTTCTACCCTCAGTGTGCTGTGCGGATAGCTGGTCATCAGCTCCCGGTAGATCTCGTGTTGCTCACGACACTGGATTTTGATGTGATTCTTGGTATGGACTAGCTTGCGAGATATCATGCTTGTATCAATTGCTACAGCAAGGCTATCTACTTTGATCTGGGCAGCGGATTTCGATTTGAGGGCAGCCAGACGAAGTGCCCAAGGCATGTGATATCTGCTTGTAAGGCAGACAGGATGCTTCGTAGGGGATGTGAGGGATTTCTTGCATTCATTTCAGAAAAAAAATATCAGCGACAGCTCAGTGAGATCCCAGTAGTCAGCGAGTTCCCGGATGTCTTCCCGGAGGATGTGCCAGAGTTGCCACCAGTTCGAGAGGTAGAGTTCTCGATCGACGTGATGCCAGGTACAGCACCTGTCAGTAGAGCTCCATATCGTATGGCACCTGCAGAGTTGTTGGAATTGAAGAAACAGTTGCAGGATCTGTTGGATAAAGGGTTCATACGCCCAAGTGTTTCACCTTGGGGAGCTCCTGTATTGTTTGTTAAGAAGAAAGATGGTAGTTTTCGGATGTGCATTGACTACAGGCAATTGAACAAAGTGACCATCAAGAACAAATATCCATTGCCTAGGATCGATGAGTTGTTCGATCAGCTTCAGGGTGCAGCTTACTTCTCGAAGATCGACTTGAGGTCAGGGTATCACCAGCTCCGGGTGAAGGATGAGGATGTTCCTAAGACAGCTTTCAGGACTCGGTATGGACACTACGAGTTCCTTGTCATGCCTTTTGGTTTAACGAACGCACCCGCAGCTTTTATGGCATTGATGAATAGGGTGTTTACTTCCTTTTTGGACCAGTTTGTTGTGGTTTTCATAGATGATATATTAGTTTATTCGAAGACTGCTGAGGAGCATACAGATCATCTGAGGAAAGCATTGCAGCTGCTTAGAGATCACAAGTTGTATGCAAAGTTGTCTAAGTGTGATTTCTGGCTCGAGCAAGTTGCATTTCTGGGTCATAAGATTTCTAGAGAGGGATTGATGGTGGATCCGGCTAAGATTGAGGCAGTAGTCCATTGGCCCCGTCCTAGATCAGTGACCGAGATTCGGAGTTTTCTGGGATTGACAGGATATTACCGCAGGTTCATGCAGGACTTCTCGAAGATTTCAACCCCGTCGACTCAGTTGACTCGGAAGAAGGTCCCATATGAGTGGACAGAGAAGTGTGAGCATAGTTTTCAGATGTTGAAAGAAAAGCTCACTACGGCGCCAGTGTTGACTCTCCCGGATGGTAGTGAGGGATTCGTGATTTATTCCGATGCCTCTCGAGTTGGATTAGGCTGTGTACTGATGCAGAATCAGAAAGTGATTGCCTATGGATCCAGACAGCTGAAAGAGCATGAGAAGAACTATGCGACACATGACTTGGAGCTAGCAGCCATTGTATTTGCACTAAAGTTGTGGCGACATTACTTGTACGGTGTGAAGTTCGAGGTCCATTCCGATCATCACAGTCTCCAGTATTTGTTTGATCAACATGACTTGAATATGAGGCAGCGGAGGTGGTTGGAATTCATCAAGGACTACGACTTTCCGATCAAGTACCATCCAGGCAAAGGGAATGTGGTTGCAGACGCACTTAGCAGGAGAGCAGAAAGTCCTCAGGTGTTGGCAGGATTCTATATGCTTGTGCATGATCAGCCTGTTGAGGTTCGGATGGTAGGTGAATTGGTGACCTTAGCTAATACAGTTGTATTTCAGCCTGAGGTGGTTCAGCAGATCAAGGATCGCCAGTTTGAGGACCCCCTTCTGGTGACTTTCAGAGATCGGATTGTAGATTGACCGGATTTCAGTTTGGTAGACGGAGTTTTGTACTTCAGGAATAGATTGTGTGTTCCCGCTGTGGATGAGTTGAAAGAAAAGTTGATGACAGATGCACACGAAGCCCGTTATGCGATGCACCCAGGGAGCACAAAGATGTACCGGAACTTGAAGGATAGATTTTGGTGGAATAATATGAAGCGGGAAATCGCAGGGTTCGTAGCTCGATGTTTGACCTGTCAGAAGGTGAAAGCTAATCATCAGCGACCTCCAGGATCATTGCATCCATTGCACACTCCGCAGTGGAAGTGGGAGCACATTACCATGGATTTCGTCTCCGGTTTTCCGCCGACCAGTCGAAAGAACAATGCGATCTGGGTAATCGTGGATAGATTGACTAAGTCAGCACATTTCCTTCCGTTCAAGAAAGGGATGACATTCACAAAGATGGCCAGGAAGTTTGTTGACGAGATAGTCAGATTGCATGGCACCCCAGTATCGATAGTGTCTGATCGCGACAGTCGTTTTGTGTCTTCATTCTGGAGAGCATTTCAGGAAGCTATGGGCACGAAGTTAAGCTTTAGTACGGCATACCACCCCCAGACTGATGGGCAGTCGGAGCGTACCATTCAGACGTTGGAGGATATGCTCAGAGCGAGCGTGCTGAACTTTGAGAAGGAATGGGATATGCATCTGGCATTGTGTGAGTTTGCTTACAACAACAGTTTCCACGAGAGCATTGGTATGGCACCCTATGAGGCTCTATACGGACGCAAGTGCAGGACCCCAGTGTGCTGGGAAGAAGTAGGAACAAGAAGTTTCCATGGTCCAACAATCATTGCGGAGACGACAGAGAAAGTGCAGAAGGTGATAGAGAATCTGAAGATTGCTCGATCCAGGCAGAAGAGCTACGCGGATACTCGGAGGAGACCTTCGGCATTCCAAGTCGGAGATTGGGTGTTCCTTAAAGTTTCTCCGATGAAGGGTACGGTGCGGTTTGGTCAGAAGGTTAAGTTAGCTCCGAGATATGTGGGACCGTTCGAAGTCAAGAGCCGAGTTGGAGATTTAGCCTATCGGTTAACGCTTCCAGTTGAGTTCTCCGGTGTTCACGATGTATTCCATGTGTCGATGCTCCGTAACTACGTGCCAGATCCGAGCCATGTGATTCGCTACGATGATATTCAGATTCAGCCGAATGCAACTTACGTTGAGCGTCCGCTTCGCATCGTTGGCACACGAGAGCAGATTCTCCGTACCAGGACTATCAGATGGGTTAAAGTGTTGTGGGAGCATCATGGTCCAGATGAGGCTACTTGGGAGCTAGAGGAGCAGCTAGCGCGCCAGTACCCACAGCTCTTTGCGCAGGTAGGTGGTCATTCCGAGGACGGAATGATTCCTAGTGGGGGAGGATGTAACACCCCGATCCCCTTTGAGCCGGATTAGTGGCTCATTAGTGTGTTTCTGTTGTTTTATTCTTTCGGACTTGGTTTTGGGTCTTGGATAGGTAGTTGAGTAACCTTTGACCTGAGATAGGTAGTTCTAAGCCCTTTTTTTGTAATTTTGCTTTTGCTTTGCTTGTATCATCTTTGCATCATCTCGGTGTCAGCGCGTGTATTTTGTTGAGCTCGTTATATCCCATAACTGTGTCAGACCCATTTGGAGTCAATTGGAGAAGTTGGACCTTCGTATGACTTAAACTGTAAATAGCTTAAACTCTTCGGACCTTCTTTTAAACTCCAAAAACCGATATATATGAGTCATCCTCCAGGTGTCTCTCTCTCCTGCTCATTTCACTTCCTCAACGTTGCATGCACAGCTCTGGGAGAGAGAGAGAGCCACGTTCCTTCTTTTCCATTTCTCTCCTCTTCTCGTTCTGGGTTGGTGTTGGGAGCTTGCACCATCTTGATTTGGGTTTTGTTTCTCTTCTCCCTCTCTGTCTGTGGCTTTGGTAAGTGGGTTCTCTCCAAGTCTCTTTCTTCTTCATCTCCAATTGCACCTCTCTTTCTCTGTTGCCGTGTCTTCATCTCATGCATGGTTTATTTGCTTTGATTTTAGTTGATTTGAAGCTTGATTCGGTGGCTTGAAAGAGTTTTGAGACATTAAGGCAAGTATAAGTAGAGGATTTGAGAACACCTATGGGTGTTTTGTTTGATTGCTTTGATTCCTTCTTATTCTTTGTATAGAATGTTTTACAGCCAATTTCTAAGATGTTAGGATCAGATGAGCTTGTTTTGGAGACATTTCTGTACCAAATTTTCGTTTCTGTAACTATCTCGAATTGGCTCTCTGTATTGTACGGCTAAGTCGTAACATTGTACGGCTCAAACTCCAGAGACTTGAATTTCATCTTTTGTTCTACGGCTAGGCTACGGCGGAGACGTAAATTGTCCTACGGCTGAGCCGTAAGCTAGCCGTGACCCAGCCGTGTCCCAGCCGTGAATTAAGTCTCTGATCAGTAGAAACTTTCCTGATACAGTACTCTTACGGTGTGGCTACGGCTAAGCCATGGATTGGTCTATGGCTAAGTCGTATCCTGATCCTAGCTCAGCCGAAAAAGGTATCAGAACAGAGGTGAAGATGACCAGTTTAGCTGTGTTTTCAAAGGAACCACAGTTAAGCCGTAGGGCATATTACGACGAGCGCGTAAGATGTCTTCGGCTCAACCATATGTCACTCATGGCTAAACCGTTAGGCATGGCAAATTTGAATTACAACTTAGGATAATGGTGAGACTTGTAGGGCTCAAATACAGGTTAACCACCCAAGTAAACCGGCCCAATGGATTCTTGGACTGCATGAATAGTCTGTTAGGCTGTGACTCATTCATGTGAGCGTTGATTCACCGTTAAGCACCTCCCCATGGGTGTTGGTTTAAGGGACTTCGGTGCACGCAAAGATTACATTGCAACACTAGGATGGCAACGGTGCATTGAATAACTTAAAACTACATCAACATGCACGGTTAGTGACAGTGAACAACTAGATTAGGGCTGGCTTGTAATGAACCTTGACTCCGTATTAATCTGAGATGCATTGCATATTGTTTACAGTTTTGCCCTCTGTTCTGCAAATCTATGTCTATGCATTACGAGGTCATTTTGTTTTCGTCCTGTATATCTGTCTTATCCTTCGATCTGCACTATGCTTTGATCTATGCTGTGCTTTGACTTAATCTATGCTATGATCTGTATTTTGGCCATGCATTGTATATCTCTGGCTTTGTATATCTCTGATTTTTGGGTATTCCCTGGTGGCTCTGCCCAGAGATTAACACGTGAGGATAAGAGCCGGTCTTTGTCATCGGTGAGTCCAAAGCGGATAATCTCCCTTCTTTTAGATTTGATTTGATTGGTATTAGTCTGGCTCTACTCAGCCTCAGCCCTAGGATGCCTGATGGGGTTACGTCTGGCTTAGATCTCTGTATCTCTGTATCACTGCAGTGTTGCTTTGTCTTGGGACCCCAGAACCCAGGAAACTGAGACCCACTTGTACCCTGGCCTGGTCAGTGGTGTTCTCCTCTGCTCTGCTTTGCTCTGCTCTCTCTATTGGAGAGAATATGGTTAATGTAGTAGCCACCTAGTTCAGTACTTCTATGCTTGGATTCACTTATCATGCTTTACTTCTATGCACGATTTGCTTAGCATACTGAGATGGAACTCTGTATTTAATCTTCTGTCATTATTCTATTTGATACTATGAGTGTTTCATCCCTGTTACTTGTATTTGCTGGATCGTTGTATTCATTGTGTTGTCTGTGGTGTTGCAGGCACAGATCCCTTGCCCAGCTCCCCGGCGGTCGAGGAGGCTGCAGGGCCGAGTTTAGAGGCACCCTCTGGTTTGGCAGAGTGGGCCTGATCATCTCTGCCGAGTGCGTACATGCATATCTTCAGGGGCGTTTAGTTTTGGTTTTTGGGATGGGACTGTGTATTTGATATTTTGGACTTTGTCCCTTTGTATATTTGTATATCATGATTTTGGGTGTGTATTCGGATTTTATATCAGTGTATTTATCTTTGTCTTTTCCATTCCGCATCTGTTTTGGCTCCCGCTTTTCCTTTGTTGCTTGCTATGATATGTACAGCTTCCGCGTACGCTTAGTTCGCACGTGTTAGATCCCTTGTGCGTGTGCATCTGGACTAGGTTTGGGTGCACGTGCACGGGAGTACGTGTGTCACTGGTTTAGCTTTTCGCTAACCCCCGATTGCTGGGCTCGGGTCGTGACACAAACCAATCAAGATATGGTGCCCTCTATCTATCCATTCTTCACTCAGCCAAACCAAAGAGTATTTCTGAACAATGATCAAATAGCTCTTTCGAATTTATCAAACATTCAAGCGGATCATAACTTCTTTGGCGTGGAGGTTACGATAAGTGGTGTTAATCCTAAGAATTCTATCAATAATCATTCACATATTGGAGAAGGATCCCAACTCAATCAGGGCAGAATGATTGGGCAATCATTTGAAAATAATGTCGCTGGCATAAATACTGATTTTCAGTTTGGGACATCTTTTCACCAAATGCTTGCTATGGATTTTACACAACCGTCATCAAGGGGAGTGGACAGAAGAGGGTATGTGCCAAAACCATGAGAATCCATCCTGATATCAAAGAGAGCTTATCAATTCTTGTATGATTTTATTATATGGTTGTAGCACAAAAAAATGTTATTCTTGTCATACTTGTAAAATAACATTTTAGTTATTTGCTTACTTATTTTTGTTATTGTTGATGTAATCATCAATTTGAAAGCTTACCATAAGTTGGACCTTTAGTTGCAACTTAATTCTCTAGCGTTTTCCTTCTAATTGATAGGGGGTGGAGCTAATAATAACTTGTAAACAATATCAGCATGATGATTGAAGCTGAATACTATGTAAATCCACAATCATATATATAATTGCTCAGTTAGTAACTAATCAACAAAAGAGAAAAGGAAACCTTGGTTCTTAGAAAACCATGTCATTACAAAGGGATACTAAATAAGCTTTATCCTAATGAGGTTATTATGATGGGATGAGTGCTTGTTAGATCAAGATTTGGAGTAGAATATAGCAAGTAAAATTATAATATGTTTAATTTATTGATATGGTACTTTATAACTACACATGTTCTGTAAAGCTACCAATGTGGTAGAATTCTTTTGGGGCTTTTAAGCCTCTGTATCTTTCTCCATTTTTTTTTCTCAAAACAAATGTACCTTGTAGCGCAATAAATAAATAAATAAATAAATAAATAATAAAAAACGGTACTACATTAATACTCATTGGCTATCTTGAATGAAATATCATAGAAAACTAAAGAAGAAGTAGTCCCTAATTTTCTATGGGTTACATGACAATAATGTTATGTGTACCATGATTATCAAAAAATGGTAATAACAAAGAACTCCAAATAAACTAACCATGGCTCATGAGCAATTGAAGTTGCCTATCAGCATGAACAAAATAAAGATATTCAAATGAAGTAAAGTATGAACAAATAAAATAAAGAATAAATCTCTAATAAATATCATCTATTTTCATTGGAATATAAAAGAACTTACATAAAAAAAATGGAAAGGAATAGAAATTTACAAAGAAGGAAAAGTATAAACAAATCAAGGAAAACCAAGGGCTCAAAACTCTGTCAAAACTTTTATAATGACAAAACAATATAGGGTATAAAAATTAGGGAATTAGAATCCTTGGAAAATTAAAAAAAATATGGAAAGAATGAAATAAAATGGAAGAAAGAGAGAGATAAAGATGAGTGTCAGAGAAGGAATAGGGAGGGGGGGATGTAATGTCCACTTCACAAGTATGCATGATATTGTCCGCTTTTGCTTATGGGCTTCACGGTTTTACTTTTGGTGGTACTCAACCCGCCAAAAGGCTTCATACAAGGTAAGGGTGCAAGCTCTACATATAATCTCAAGCACTTTTCTCTCTATAGAGATGTGGGACTCGAGGATGTTACAATCTACCTCCCTTAAGGTTGCACATCCCTGTGAAGTAGTTTGCTAGCCCTCTTGGCCTGCCCATATGGAAACCCACCATTTGCACTAAACTATGCCAGGAACTTACACTTGAACCAGTTGAGAGTCGGCTATCATATCATTTGTAATGCTCCAGCTCACTTGCATGCATGATATTATCCGTTTAGGACCATAGGCCTCACGATTTTGCTTTTGGTGATACTCAACCCACCAAAAGGTTACATATAAAATAAGAGTGCAAGCTCTATATATAATCCAAATCACTTTCCTCTCTATAATCGATGTGAGACTCAAGGATATCACCAAGGGTTACTGAAAGTGATTGTTGAGAGAGTTGTGTCTAAGGAAACTGAATCAAATATTCAAATTATTGATGGAAAAGCTTAAGCTGCTTATGTCGATGGTCCTTCATATGTGTTGGGTTTATGCCTTGTATTCGGTTCAACATGTCAGGATGTTGAAGAAGATTGTGCCATTGGTGCAATGACCTCTTTGTGAACAAAGTGCATGAAGATATTATTGGTTTTATATCTTGGTGACACGAGTTATATGGAATCCAAGCCAGGGTGGAGATTGTTAGGTTTACGTCTTGCATTTCAATTTAACCGGATGAGTCCATTAGGTTAGCTTGGGATCGGTTTAAGGTCAATGGTATTTTGATAATTGTATTAGGACTTTCTTGGTGGCTAAGAGAGGGGAAATTATATTGTGATGTAATCTGCAACCCTAAATCTTGCTTGAAAGAGAGTGCCCTCTCTTGCTCGTGGTGCTCCCACACTACGTAGGATAAATGATGAGAGCATGGTTGTCTCTATATGCCTTTCTTTGTTATAGTAAAAATGGTATCGTCTTTGTGCCCATGGATGTAGCTTTGATTTAAGTGAACTGTATAAATCTTCTATGTGTCTTTTTGTGTGTGGCTTGTTTAAGTCGATCACAGGTTACGCACTGCTGCATGTGCACAATAATATAAATATATAAATATATTGATTGATGTAAAAAGAAAAAGAGTAGGCAGTTGCGTATGTCTTGATGAATAGGCTGCAAGTAGATATTTATTTACGACAAAATTAATAACCAGAAAATAATGAAGATATGGGTAAAAAAAGGTACCTTATATACCTTTCCTCAAGACCATCTTGCAACTTGAATGTGACCATCTAACTTGAATAAGTCTATTTTGAAAAGCAAAGAGGAGAAAGAGAAAAAGGCTGATTGAATTGCAAGATAATTTAATGACTGTAGGGGAATTTATAAGAAAATTAATCCAAAATTTTAGTGTGTCCCAATATGGACTTTTTCCATGTGTCATATGCATGTTATTATAGTAAAATTATGTTAGTAGCAAATTTTTGCAGCAAATTCATTGGCTCCCCACCAAAACTATAGGCTAATATTTGCTAAAATTGATGGTGGCGTTCGTTTGTTTGAAAATATTAGCATGTAATTGCTTAATATAACCTTTCAACATAGTGGTTTGGGTCCCTTTATTTAGAGCCAAAAAATTTAGTAACAAATTCATTGGCTCTTTAGCAAAACTAGGGGCTAATGCAGTTTTTGGCCGATGATTGTGGCGGTCGTTTGTGCATTTGAAAATATTAGCGTGTAATTGCCTAATGTGACCTTTCTTCGTGGATGTGTGCATAGGCCAGCTGATTGGCCAAGGCATATTCATCCCCAACTCTAGTTTGAGAAGACAAGTACATGTCCAGCCCAAGCTTGAGCCCAATGCCATAAGCGTGCTAGGGTCAAGCCCACCCATTTAGTCAATTATGGCAGTCAAATGGACCAGCGGAGCGAGGAGTCCTCTTTGCCTTTTGTCTTCTCTCCTTTCCCCTCTTTCATCTCCTAGTATTATATAACCCGATTTGCTAGAAAATATCAAATGACCAAGAATGGATCTCTCTAATTGGTAAGGATGATATGATCCCTCTCTATTTTTCCATTTCTGAACTCCCCTTCTCTACCGCTTACTCTCATGGCTCTTGTCTCTCTCTATATATAGCTATCTTGAAATGTCTCCCTCTTCTCAAATCTTTGTCTCTACTCTTTTCCATTTCTCCTATCTCCATCTCTCATCTCCCTCTTGTTCATCTCTCTATCTCTCTCCTTCCTTGTATTTCTTCCCTTTTCTCTCTCTCCTGAGAGTTCTCAAGCTGGTGGAAAACCTAATTAGATAGAAATAGGATGGCATTAGTGGAAAATGATCAGGGCAGTATGTACCGGTTTGGGTTGGTTTAGACTTCAAATTTTTTATCATAACATTCAAATGCAACCCAAAAATTAAGCATGACCAGAATTTTTAACAAGGCCTAACCCAAGGATTAAAAATGAACGACCAAACTTGGCCCAAAGTTGCTGGGCCAACTTCAGGATCAAGCATGCCAGACGCATGAGCACCCATATCTCTCCTCTTCATGAAGTCAAATTACTTAAGGGCGCCATAAAAGAAATCCTGAGATATTTGTATATGTGTGGAAAGGTTAAGGATCGAAAGACCTAAATGAGCCCTTTCTCTATATAAAATGTTAGGCCCATCTAATCATTCATTGATCTGTTTCCCACAATTTTAGTAAATTTTTATTTGAGCAGTAATTGTCCACCTATTTAGTTTATCGGGCTAGGCCATGAGTTTTACTAGCTACGCAAACTTTTTAGCAATTGCTTGGACAAATTACACTAAATTACAAGCACTCTTTGTCTGGGTTTGACCACGGGCTTTTTATTAAATGATCCAAGCATGACCCAAATATTAAATGGGCCTACTAGATCATACATCCAAGCCCAGCCCAACACTACAAGAAAAGGGTTTTCCTGACGTACCCATTACGTCAGCCATTTGGAAAACCACATCGGTAAAAGTTTTCTAGACGCACTACACTGTGTTGGCATCGCGTTGGCTACTAGATGCAGCAAATCAATTCCTGACGCAATAATGTTTAGTGTCAGAAATAAAGAGGTCTTTCATAGACGCAATAGTGCGTTGGTCACAACGTCAGCAATGCTAACTGCGTCGGCACAACACTAACAAGTGGTGGTCAGCCGGAGGTCATTACCGACACATTATAGTGTCGAGAATACTTTTCCCGACATTATTAGTAGCGTCGGTAAAGCAATTTAACGATACAATTGCGCGTCGAGATTTGAAAATAATTTTTTGATAAATTATTAACCTCCATTTCGGCGACACATAAAGTGTGTTGGTAATAGGCATACCAACATATATAAGCGTCGAGGAATATCTCTAACGATGCACACCTGAACATCAGGTATTTATAAATGAAAATTTACTCCTTTTGGCAACCATATAGTGCGTCGGAAAAAATATTTTCTTATAAATTAAATAATATAATTGTAAAAATCTAAAAGAAATTTCTTGTTCAAATCTAAATTTAATGTTGCATAGCCATAAACATTGATAAACCAAAAATCGTACATTCATCATGCAACAATAATAAAAAAAGGAGTCATTAACCAATTGAAACCAACCATAAACAAATCCATACCATATAGAAAAAAACATCCTATATCAAGAGACGTAATGTAAAGTAAACCCTAAATAAAATCCTATTATCATCGAACATCCAAAATATACCATGAAACATGGCTACTCAACAGCAAAACAAGCTGGTTAGAGGGAGCATCCATGCCAATTTGTATAACCACAAATCTTTAGTTTTTGGAGGAGCCCAAACCATCCATACTGACCTAGGAAAGCAACACCTTAATCTGACTTTACATCTGAACCTGTGTATGTGCCTGATCTTGTAGTTGCTTCTGCTACTCTTCATGTTGTTGCTTCAACTTTTCTTGTGCTCTCAACGAATCGGCTAGCTGCTGTCGTAGGCCGCTCATCTTAGACCCCATTGAAATACTGTAGGCAAATGATGATGGCCCCCTCAAGTGGTACACTTGCCTCCTCGCGACCCTCTTCCCTAGCAGATCCTTGATCACCTGTTGCTTAGCCACTGGAGAGTTAATTTCATATTGCAATAGCCACCTCCATTCTTCGTTGCATTTTCAAAGCATTCATACATATCATGTAATATGTTAGGAAACTGAAATAAACAATAACAGACGATATCAAATATTCAACAACTCACATGTGTCTCCTCAGCATGATCCGTAATCCATCGGTCTTTCTTCATGTTGCAGTGTCGATGCTGATATAAATTATGTTCAGAAGGAGGAGCATGCTGCTCATCTGCATGTATGAGAGAGAACTGGGCTGCAAATGATTGAGAGCCAGTTGTATGAGTGTTCTTCAATTTGCCCCTGCTCTTTGAATTCGACTGTAACTTATGCTGAAAATTACAAGTAATAGACAATGTAGTTAGCTTATTTAAAATTACAAGTAATAGACAAAAGATTACATTTTAAAACAAAGCAGACTAAAAAATATGATTAAGTTTTCCCTACATTTCAAATTAAGACGAAAAAAAAAGAATTCGAAAACAGGATTAGGTTTTCCATATGAGTTTCAAATCAGGACATTTGGTCATAAAAATGATTTTCCATCTTTCTTTCTAATTGAATTTCAAATTAGTGAAGTCTAAACAAATGCCATCCCCATCTAATCGTTATTACATATTCTCATCTAACCTCTTTCCTCATCCTAACCTCACCATCAACTCCATCTTGACTGTTCATTTCCTTTTCTGCCATTTCATCACTTCATAGACATTCCATCGCATTTAAATCCGTATCCAACTAAACCCACAAATTTGAATTTCAGAATTTTAAACTCTCCCATTGTGATCTTCCAGATTTGGAAAACTAGAGAAAAAGAAAAACATAAAAAAGGGAGAGAGAGGTGGATGGACTGAGCAAAGAAGATAGAAAGAGTATGAAAGGATAAGAAAGAAATATATATATATATTAAAAAAAAAGAGAAGAAAAGATAACAGTCGGCCAACCTTCGCAGCCTCCATTACCGCCATCATCTCAACCTTCATCACAGACCACACCACCCACTTTCACTTCACAGCACACACCTTTCACCTTCACCAAACCAACTGAAATCAACCTTTTATCCTTTCACCTTTTCCACCTCATGCTACCAAACATAAACACATGACCCACCATCACACAATTGGTAGCCACGGCAACCACTCCACTGCAGTCATCACTTCACACCCTTCACCTCACATATCCTCAATGTTCATCATTGTCTTCACCATCACCCACACAAACTCATATCTCCCCCACTTCCAACAACACCCCTTCACAAAGCTTTCACCATTGCTGCACATTCCACTTACTGCACATTCTCATTTTTCTACCTGTTGCATTCATCCCTTTCATACACCACTATCATCCTTAGAAATTAAAATTGCATGAAAAAAAAAAAGTTGTAAGTCGCCTTTAGTTATCCAGATGCACTATGATGGTATCCATGTAAGAAGTGCAACACTTTTGATCATAATGATAATGCGTGTCCCTTTAAGCATGAGAAAGGTACCAAAAATGGGTTCCAAAGAAGAAGTTAAAACTATTGAAATTGTTGAATCAAGATAGTAATATGGGAGGGGCTTCTATGAGGGATGATCTAAATTATTAAAAAAGCATGATAGTTGAAACTGTTGAATCAGATAGTACTGAGGAAATTTATGTGGTGTATAGACAAACCAAATTTGGTAGTGAAGGCCAGAGTACTATTGAAGGCCAATCTAAAAATCCAAGGCCAAACTCTACAATATCCTTACATGCAAAGGGGTTTTCATAGTGGTTTATGAATTGTATTTTGAGGGTTACTATTCGTGTAGAAAATTGGAGTTTGAAGTGAGTTTTTAGTTTAGCTGTAGCAGGTGTTTGTGTACTATTTTAGCATTGCAAGAAGCAGATTTGGTGGTTGAAAATTCGAGGTAAGAAGCCCAACTTAATTAATCTTGGTGCATGTTGTATTGTGTGTTTCCTTATGTGATTTTACATGTTAACATGGCCTTGCGTTTAAGTCCAAATTTATCAACTGAATAGACAGATTCAATATTTTCAGAATTTATACCAAGGAATGCCCTATTTTCTTGAAAGATTTCCAACAGTTTTCTTTGCACTTAGTTGTTTAACTTTCTGTGAGATATGCTTTTTAATTTCAGTTTAGTTAAGCGTGTAAATGGCCTGTTGTGTTTCAGAGAATTTATGGTTTAAATGGCCCTGTTTTCCTTATCATGTTTTAGCCATTCCAGCTACACACTAGTTGGAAAATCTATGCACCATGGGTTTTGGTTTCAGACCAATGATCCTAGTTGTGCAGTTGTGAGTTGGTTTGGAAAATGGACTTGTATCTCCTTGTTTTTAAACTCTGAATTTTTCAGATTTGCAACAGTGTTTTAAAGTAAGGCAATTTCTGCGCTGTTTGTGGTGTTGCTTGTGCTAAGCTACTACATCATGTGAAACATAGTCACACCATGTGTTAAATGATCATTTCTATTGTGTTTGCACTGTGCACAAGTGAAGAGATTAAATGAATTGTGATGCCGCAATAAACCTAGTGAAATAATCAGCACCAACCTAGATCATTATTTTTATTAATAAACTTGTTTTATCTTTCATCATGTTTCACTTTATCAAGTTGCAAATTTGGTCTCATCATTGCCTTTTATGTTTGTTCCTAGAACCTTGAATGAACCAGATCATTATCTTCTAATTTTGTGTGTCTCTTCTTTGTTCCATGAATTTGACTAGAGCTTTGTACTCTTCATTCTTTATTCTTACTATTACAAAGCTCCACATAAATTGAAGAATAAACAATGATATAGAAATAATCAATGGATCCTCTCTACAACAGGCATTACACCATCAAGAAATCATCAACAATGATATGCAAACATGGGGTTGAACAAATGAAGGGACTGAAAACTTCTATTGCATTCATAAACAAACCCATCTAGAAATTCAACAAAGAAATAATTAAACATCCAAATAAACAACTTAAAAAACAAATGTGACAAGAACACCCACACTTTATATAATTTAGTTACCTTCTGCTCAAGTGTCTCCCTTTTGTTCTCTATCAGCCATATCCACTGGGCTGCCCTTTGCATATTATATGGGCATTGCTTTGGATCATGTCTCTTATTCAACAACTTCTTATACCCTTTATGTAGCTTGGTCCTGAAATTCCTATAAATATGCATCGCTAGTTTCCTGAAGGCAACTGCCACATGTGCATCGGTCTTCTAGTCGCCGAAGTTATACTTTTGCTATCAATTTGAACCCATAAGTAGGACTAGTAAACAATAAAGCCTGTGAATATAGAATAGGAAGTGAAAGACTGTTTTATTATCACTGCTGCAGTTATGATGTTTTATTATCACTGCTGCAGTTATGATTGCCTTCTTGCACCCATCATCAATAAATCTCCATGTTTCTTTGTGCAAAGGTGCAAGCTTGCGAATATGACTCCTTAACTTGATTGAAAATGTAGAGGCATTTACACCCTCAAATGCCCCTGATAGTGCATCTAGCAGAACAGACATCCTACTGCTTAGAATCATCATTCTCATCTCCAACTCATGGCCCACCACCCTGCCCTACACACTTCGAGAGGCTGATGCTACAACACTGCAAATAAATATGAGTTATTAAACATAAAAAATGAAACATATGATAAGTTTGGAAAAAAATAATAAGGTCCAATATTTCTTACCAACACTACTGCCCATAGTAAGCAGGCTAGATATAGCGTGTTGGTTGCTACCGATCTCGGGTTGACTAGCAACACCATCTAAGACCGTGGCCTGATTGTCTACACTGCAATGGCTGCGGTTCCAGGGGCCCATGTGTGTGACATGAACAACACAATAATTGAGTATAAAATCAAGAAATATGATAAGTGTCTAACATTTGATGTTAGATATAATAACCTCATCTTCTAACTCTTCTTCATCAGAGGAACGCAACTCTTTCTCACTCCTAAATGGTCTATACTCCATGTCGACATCATCGTCTTTGTCTACAAGTGAGAGTCGATGCCAAGATGGAACGTGAAGCACTCGTTTCAACTGCCGTGCACCCACCTCACTCGTTCGGATTATATTCCTTTTAGCATTTATAGTTCTAGTTGACTCATAAGCATTCTTTTTCTGGGTCAATGCTCTAGGTTAGACATAAACTTTTTTTTTTTGTATGGCATTTCTTGCCCCTATGATTAATAAATTAACATAAAATCACCACATATTAAAAAAAACACACACACACACAGTTGTTAGCCGATTGGAAGGTAAATTAATGATTACATTGCATTAAAATATTAATCCATACACATAAAAAAAGGTTTACATATCATAATTCCACATCAAAATCAATAACAGTGTTGGACTGATCAGTTTTCTCTTCATCTATGTATTCTGCCAATGTTTCATCTTAGTCATCACCATCGTCGACAATTGGTTCATCACCATTGGCCGTTGGTTCATTATCCTCAAGGATGATCTAGTTCGATGTCATCCCTAGTATAACAAAATGAAAAATCCTCATTAATAGGGATTGAAACAGTTTTAGTGGCTTCATCCTGCTGATATGGCTCGTTTATCACATTTTGGCCTATTTCTTCATCCTGCTCTTGCACATTCCAAACTCCTCGAATGCTTGACCTGTTCTACGACTTTCCAATTTGAGCTTAATTTGGTGTCATTGATGTAGAAAACTTGATTTACCTGATTTTCCAAGACAAAGGGATCCTTCTCATACCACCGATCCCTAATGTAAATGTTTTTCACATGTGCATCAATATGTATTTTAGATTTATGATTAGTATTGTACCATTTACCCTTAAACAAAACCACTTTAGAACCATTAATTTATGACAATTCAAAACTATTGGTGACATAACTGAAAATTTTATTTTTTTTCCTCATTGTGGTCCCCCTCGATGATCAACCCACTATTCTGACTCTTGTGACGGTTTTTGCAGTCACTGGTGAGAACCGAATGCGATTAACCCTACATCTTGAATATTGATGCACTAGACAATTAGGACTATTTACCAATCCCTACAGTTCATCAATTGCTTTTGGAGATCCATGGGATCTTAGTTGATTCATCTGCATTAACAAAAAAATTAGACATGTGAGTGCTTAATGTTTCAGGTTGATAACATTTCTTGTGTATATATTTTACATACATGATCTTTGAACCATCCAGAAAATTCTTCCCGTTGTATATTAGTGATGTTGCATCCCTCCTACTCATTCATTTTCCTCTTGTGCTCCCTACTCAGGGGATTAATGACAAATAGATTAGTGTGACACATAGGAAGATCAGAAAGTTTACATGTAATGCATATACTAAGTTAAACTGAACCACTTACTCCAGAAAAGGTATGACCTTGTGTAAGGACCCGAACCCCCACTAATCCTAATTACGTTAATTAATCATGTTCCTATTGATTAAGACTTGTTGATGGCCAATTTAGTGTGAATTATTGGGTTTGGACCCCAATTAAATAGCTAAGGGCTTTTTCGTAAATTGTCCTTATGCCTCTTGGATACCCCGTCCATCTCCTTACGTGTTATTTATAGTGTAGATCATCTTTTGTGTTGGGCCCGAGTTAATCCGGACTCATCTTAAGCCAATTGGAACCTTCCGGACTAAACTGGAATTTCTAGAAACAAATGGGCTTGCATGTAACTCCAGGGAAATTATGTTTAAAAAGAGAATCCCACGTTCTTTCTCCTTCTTCCTCTCATTCTCTTGGCTGGAGCTCTCATTTTCTGGGCTTCTTCTCCTTGCATTGGAGTGCTTGGCGATCTTGGGAGTGTGCATGTGTGGGGGAGTGGTCTCCACTCAACCTCTCCTTACTCCTTTGGGCATTCCTCCCTCTCTAAGTTACAGATCTAAGAGAACCCATTCAGATTTGAAGGTTTCCTCTAACCTCACGGCAAGCTACAGTGGGAGAGGGTAGTACGGTTAGGAGAGGCAAGTACTTAAGCTTATGTTCACTGCATGTGGATTGTTCATTACATGTTAAGTTAGTTGTTCTCATTGTCATTCTTCTTTCTTAATATGTATGAATGAATCAAGTGGGAATGATGGAGATGGGAATAGAAGGTGTGTGAGTATGGAATACTCTCCAGAAAACTTCAGTTGAGCTTCAGAATTTCCCTTATGAGTGAGTTCTGTAGTGATCCCGTACAGGAAATTGAGCTACAGAACTATATGTAGATTTTCTGAAGCTTACGGCGAAGCTACGGCTAAGCCGTGAGCTCTTACGGCTCAATGTCCAGAGAGCAGTAAAATGAGATTTTGTACTACGGCTCACTTACGGCTACGGCGTGAAATCCACTACGGCTAAGCCGTACCCAGCCCGTAGCCTAGCCGTAGGTCTTTCTACGACGAACTTTCCAGAGAGCTCACAGAACCCAGTTCCTTCTACGGCTTGCATACGGCTGCACCGTGAAATACCCTACGACTAAGCCGTAACCTCCTCGTGACCCAGCCGTAGGCTTAGCACGGCTGAGCTGAAGGACAATATACGGTTGAACTGTAACCACACCGAAAGTCCGGATGAACTGTGACCCCCCTCTCGGCTAAGCCGTAACCCTGTATACGGCTAAGCCGTAAGAACCCAGTGAACATAAGATGTTAGGAATCTCAATGATTTGGTAGGGCTTTAGTCATGGTACCCTCTATACCTCCACTTGGCCATTGGTAATTATACGTTGGAATGAATGAAGGATTCCCCAATGGCAAGTCATGGATGTTGGCATGAGAAGGGTGTTCCGTATACACAATGTAATACCCAGACGCGGTAACACAACGACACCGAACATCTCATGTGTACCTCGTGCTGAATGTCCCTGGGGAATCAGGAGACTGCTTTATCGAATGGCATTCATATTGATACATTACACTACCTTCGACATGACTGTTATCGAATGTACTTCCTCCAGCAAACCCCGAGGCAATTCAGACCTGAGCTTCTAATGAGTGCGTGTCTGACAAGCCAGAGCTTCTATTGAGTGTGCGTTTGCTAGCCAAGGGTGTAGCTGAGGCTCGGGCCTTGTAGCCTACCTGCATGTGTTTCGCTTAAGCATTCGTTGTTTCATGGTTAACTATTCCTTATGTATGTTATGATTTGTATGATTGACTCCGAGTCGGCACCACTTGGCTTTTGCCCTTTGGGTATTTATATGTCACCACTGCAGTAGGTTTACGGAGGGGTTGTCGACGCTCCTCGGGAAGCTAGCTTGATCCCCTAGCGACCCATACGTTATGTATGCTCCCTTTGGGAGAATAGAGCATCGTGGTTGCCAATCAGTATGTATAACCTTAAGTTTCACTCATGCATCATGTTTAGTGATTGTTCTTGCTAACGTATTATGTTATATTGATTCCTATGCTTAGTACTTGCTTAACCGTCATGTTAACAGTGTTACCCTCGGTATTGCAGATCCAGCACCCGCTCCCGACACGAGTACTGACGCGGCCCCGGAAGATACCCCAACGGTACCTCGGGGTGTAGGTGAATGGATGGATGGCGACGTTTACTACTAGCCATCTTACGGAGAGCGTCTCTTCTGGGAATATTATGTTAAAGACTTTTGTATCACCTTTAAGGAATGATTTTGGGGATGTATTTAAAAGACTATAACACTATTGTATGTAAGGATGTTTTAATAGACTATGAACTTTATGTGCTCTTGATGATTATTGAGTATTTCACAGGTTCTCGATTATGATAATTTATGTTTGTACGTGTGTCTGTATACCTCACACGTTCCTATGGAATCTCCCTTGTAGGAATTCGTGCAAAATTCTTCAGGGCACGGATTTCTACGGGATTACGTATCCACGCCCTGGGGGCCCACTCAAATCCCCAAATTCCCGGGATTGGGGCGTGACACCTTGGGAGTATTATATAAAACAAACCAATGGGCCATGTGGTGTTCCTTATCGGACACATTTGGAGCCCTCATGATATGTGCAAAGGGACAAACGCATTGCATGTAGACACCTAACCCTTGACCTAGCTAGTCCCAATCATCATTCTGTTCTTCAAGAACTTCTCCCTTTAGGTATATCTTGATAAAATTAACACTCTTTTTGACAATGTATGCCTCGGTGATAGAACCTTCTGGCTGAGCTTGATTAGTAACGTAGCCTTTCAGGGTTTCGAGAAACCAATAAACACACACAAAAACAAGATCAAAAAATAAAATACAACACTAATCAACAATATAAAGATGGTAAACGTAATCACCTCCCAGTTGGATATATTCATCGATATTGTATAGGTTGAGAAGCATAGCCTCATGTAGTAAATGAATTGCCAAATGGGCCATCACATCAAAGATTGCCAGAGGAAAAGTCCTCCCCAACTTACATGGTATGAGAACTATCTTCTTCTCCAATTCTTCCAAGTGGCTCAGTCTTAATGTCCTCGAGCAACTGTTCTCGAAAAAGCTACCCAACTCAAATAGTGTTGTGTCTGTTTCCTTGTTCACATGCCCACGTATACCAATCCAAAGAAAATGTTATAAAAGAGCATGGCAGTCATGGCTTTTCAGGCCTGCTAATCTCCTATTCTTTGAAGTTGTATACTTCGAGAGGTTCCCAGCATAACCATCTGCGTACTTGATTGATCTTAGATATTGATAAAAAACCATCTTTCTCCTTCAGGTCTAATGTGTAGGATGCGCCGGGCTTCTCGAGGATTCCATTGCTTTTTTTGTATAGATGCAGTTTAGGCCTAATATTCATATTTTTCAAATCTCGACGAGCATGCTCTGTGTCCTTGCTCTTCTTGTCTATGCCCACCATTGTGCATAGGTGATTTTCATATATATTCTTCTCTGTGTGCATGACATCAATGTTGTGTCGTAGCTTTAGTTTATTAAAATACTGTAGCTCATAGAAAATGCTTTTTTTTTTTGTCCAATTTAAGTCTTTAGGGTCATGGGGTCTTTTCTTGTTGCTAGAGTGCTTTTCAAACCTTGTATCTAGCAGTACTCCAATTGTACTCATACCTTTTCCACCAGTGGCAACTCCAATGCTTTCACTCGATTCTCATACTTACCGTTAAAGTCCTTACTATGTTGCCAAGTATGCCGCTTAGGCAAGCAAGCTTTATGACCCGTGTAAGCAGTTTCCTTCTCAACCTAACCGATAAGGAATCTTCATTACAAGTGGGACAAGCCTTGTGGCCTTTGGTGCTCTACCCAGACAAATTACCATATGCTAGGAAGTCATTTATGGTCTACAACCCAGCCATATGCATTTTGAGCCTCTGCTTGCTGGAGGCATTGTAAGTTTCGACACCAATCTCTCACAACTCCTTTAACTCATCAGTCAGGTTGAAGATAAACATCAATATCATTTTCAAGGTGATGAGGTCCAGTAATAAGCAGTGACATCATAAAAAATGGCTCCTTCAAGCACATTTAGTTTACCCTCTTGCCAGATTATGTTAATCTGACCTACTACTTTTGGTGTATAGGTTCCGTTACTGGTGCCAAACCGGAGGGTCAGGCGACGTAGGAGATTTCGCCACATGGCAAAGTTATTGAGTAGAAGACCGAGACAACGCCTGAGGTGTCTTAGAGTTGGTGCAGAGATCGAAATTTTAGAAAATGTAATAAGACCATGTCTAAGGCCATTAGTTTATTCATTAAATTTATTTGTCTTGGAATTACAACTTTAATTATTATGCTTCGAAGTACTTGACATTGACTTTATTATTATTGAGATTTTTTCTATAGTTGGTATATGATATTCATCTCCGAAGATTATGGATTTCAATTTCACGTGTGATTATGGTTACTTAATCACCAAGCATAGCCTCACAAAGGACTTCGATCCACCCGGAATTGGGGCTCGTATCATTTATGTAAGAAAAATTTTAATTGGCCCCAATTCTCACACACCTAGAATTAGGTTTGGATCGAGCTTGGTTTTGAGGGCATGACAGATACGTAAGAATTATATGATCTATTATAGTTAAAGTTGATAAAATTTTGTTCGATAAATTTGGGTGGGATTGTGAGATTGATGCTATTATAGTTTCATCTACAAAGTTCATGGATGTCAATGTACCACCTTCTTCCTATTTAGAATGAAAGAATACCAAAACATTTGGGCCTTCTTCTCTGTATTACAAGAGAGTGTTTACAATGCATCCATTTGGGGTTATATTATTTTATTGTATCAGATTCCTGCATTGTTTATATCAATGTTCCTTTTTAACAATTGTTTTATGTCTTATGCTTTTTTACTTGTTTGAGTTCTTTTATTTTTAATCTATTTTTTTCTATCTTAGCACTAATAATATGATTGAATTTTATCAATTGATCTACCAGTGTAATTTATTCTTAAATCTCTCATACTTGCCTTTTATTTTCATTGATCAACACAAAAATACCATGTTCAAGAAGGCAATTGAAGCAAAGTCGTTGTAGCAGTGAAGGAATGCCCTTTCGTCGGTTTGAAAATGTCTATTATTTAGGAATAAATTTTCAATGCCTAAATCTTTTTTCTTTTTTCTTTTTTATTTTTTGGTTATGTGGATTGGTGTGGGGTTATGAGAATGTTGCCATGGCTTGATGTACAATAATTCATGGATGTCAATGCATGCCCTTCTAGCTAATGGAAATGAAAAAAATTCTAAACCATCTTGTGAGTTCTTTGTATAACAACAATTAAAATGCATCACCTCATTTGCAAGAATATGATAAAGATATACACTATATTTTTCCTGTTTGGGAGAATTTAACCTCACATTGTAATTTATTTGGTTCCTCCTAATGGCTTTTCTTAGTGCATTATATTTTTTATTTCTCTATTTTATGTTTTACTAATTTATCAAGTTTTTTTCCTTGAATTTCACTATCCTGAAATTAATTCAAATATTTATAGCTTAAATAATTTTACAACACTACGTACATCTTTGAATAAGTTCTCAAGTATTTGAAGGCTAAATACAATATATATTTTAATATTCATAGATTTTATAGTTTTTTATTTTATATTTATTTTCACTCTATTAATATTGCAATGAAATATATAAATTTTAATATATTATTATTTTTATTATTTTTTCCTAGGCTTAGCACGGGCCTTTGTTACTGGTTAATTTGTTAAACAAGGTAGCACGTTGAGTTTCTAATTAGTTTGCTTTTGCTCATACATCTTCCAGTTTTGATGTTAGTTAAGAATTTTGCGATTTCAGGGCTTTCAACTTGAGTACCAAGTTCCTATAGTACTTGACATTTGCTTGCATTTCTTTAGTAATATCTTGTACTCCACTTCCAAATTGAATTCATCATTTGACACTTATTCATCAAAAATATTGTCAGATGTGCCATGTAAAGATCTCACTATAAATGCAACAAACTTGGAACTAGTTGTGTCAAAAAGTGAATTTTCAACATCTTCAGAATCATTATCCCAAGTTGCTGCAATAACTTTACCACATCTCTTTAGCTTTTTATATGCAAATTGAGAAGCAATATGCATAAACCCTTTATATTCAAAGCATTGAACAAATTTGGCGTTTTTCTTTGTAGACTTTTTCTCATATTTGTGAATAATCAAGCCAAAATTTTTTTATTTTTCTGCAATGATAGCTTGGTTGTAGACATGCCTTCTCAATTGAAATCCATTGTAGAAAATGCAATAGATCAACATACAGTAACTTGGTGTGACCCGCTCTAATACCAATTGAAATATTCGGATCTCTAGAATGTAGTTCAAAATATATTCAGTTGAAGAATAAAAGACTAGCCAATATCACGTGACAATCCCATCCCTTGATTCCATGGGATATGGTGTAACAATATATATCTAGTTTTAAAATATTGAACAGAAGCAACTTTAGTGGCATTATCTGAATTTCAATTATGAACTTTTAAATCAATATGTATGATGATATTATTGAGATGATCTCTTTTAAATTAATGATGGAAATTTAGATAATGTTATTAGAGTTGCTTGACTCTAGCCAATTTTGCTTAAACAGTTTTGCCATAGGTTTCATCATATTATGAGAACAATGTATATCTTAGAAACTAATAAATTCCATGATATCATAGGACTTTTTCATGATGTTATGGCTTTTATGTAGCATCTTAATAATTTTTTTTAAACAAATGATAGAACCATAGAAATGGTGTTCAGATGTATATTGATTTTTTACAAATTGTTATTTTTTGTATTTTGTAAAAGATGAACTCCCTTAGTGGTTGCATAAAATGTATATTTCAAGAATTGATAAATTTCATGATATTGTGTGACCATCCAACCCATGATTCCTTGGGTTATGGTGCCAAAATATATTTTTTAAACATCAACTAGAGTCAAGCAACTCTTATGACATTATATGAACTTCAATTCACTATGTCAAAACCTGAAATTTAAATCCATGTGACTTTGGACCGAATACGTCTCGTGCTACTTGAACTTTGAAAAAGGATGAGAAATGTGGGCATCTAAAGGTGCCTCGCGTTATGAAAGTTCCATTACCAAAATCTTTTGTGACATGAATACCATGAGCATTGGTTAGCATTGCCGTAATCCAGCTCATCAAAGGGGTCGCCTAGGATTACAAATGGCCAGAATTTTGATCTCATCACAGAGTTGAGGATAAGGTTTCAATAGGGCTAGGTTTTGTTTTGTTTTGTTTTTTAATGGGGCTAGTTGAGTGATAGTCGAACCTAGTATTTTGCGGCCCTAAAATTTGTGTCAACCCATGGGGCCGACTTAGTTCATGAAAGGCTCTCGGGCCTGGCCAGACTTAATTACGGGGCATAGAAGGCTTGTGAAGCCGTTAAACTTCAACACCCCTAAATCAATGTGTAGTATGATATGATTGAGATGATTATTAATTTTTGCCCAAGATTATATACACAATGAGACATCGTCCTTGTATGGTTTTCTTGCGTTCAGTGGGTACCTCACATGCATTTTGTGAGAAATGGAACCTCCCCGAACTTGGAAAATGAAATTAGAAAACAAGTTAGGGCTTGTTAGGCTTTCAGCTTTTCTAGTACTTCTTTGTAGCTAGGTTGATCAGCCTATGGGCCCATACAAACGGATGTGGTACATATTGAGGCCCCCATTGACTTCATTATTCAATAATCTTTTCCAACGAGTGGTCACTTGATCTTTTTGGACAATTAAATATTTAAAAGAAATGGGGCTAAATCATGATTTTAACTGCTTTTAGATCTTAAAAATAAGGTTGCGCCGATTTGGTATGGGTTCGGATAAGTACAAACCTTCTTGTCTCAAATTTATCTCATCCGAACCCAACTTGTCCAATGATGGATCACTGATTTAAAGGTTAATAATTTTAAAATAAGTAAAGATGCATGGAAATGTGTAGAATATGCCACCTTCTATTCTCATATGCTTTATATTAAGGCTCAAAACCACTTATACCAGATGACTTTTATATATTAATTTTATAATAAATATACACATATTATATAATCGGGGCAGGACGGGTTAGGTCAATAAATTTCAAACCCACTCTACATAAATAAATAACAATCAAACTCACTCCTAATAGGAGCAAGGCAGGGTGGGTCCCACTTACATCTGACCCATTGCCATCCCAAGATGATTGTGAGAGGCAGTGAGACCCACCGCCATGTTCCTACCCTCAGGATCTTTCTAATAAGTGGTCAAATGACCTATGGATTGACCGCTCAAATGCGATTAATTTTCAACATTGCAGGCCCCGTTTGACCCTTTGGACTGGTTATGCTAGTGTGCTTCTTGTTTGAAAAATTGATATGTGTGACACACAGGGAGGCCCACTGTATCTATTTGCCTAGTTTTTGGCTTTGTTAAACCATTTAATTTATATAACCAAGCTTCATGAACCATTGGGCTTTACAAGTTTTTGGGCCCATTTTGAACCGAGATTAGCCTACAAGTTTAATGCTGAAAGCCTCTTTTTTTTTTTTTTTTTTTTTTTTTTTTTTTTTTAAGTTGGAATCAAAGCCTCTTTCACTGCCACTGACAATGACACTTCTTTATAAACCTTCCAAAACCCCTCTGTCAGTATAATTGTTCCAAAGTTAGCCTTATCAAAGCGAGCTTAAAACCTGGATCATGTCAATCCTACAATTTCCATGTTCAACATGCACTCACGTGTCCATTTAACTGAGGAAACTTTGCTTCCACCATTTAAGGACCGTTCAACTTCAAATTTTGAGAAAAAGGACGGTTACGATAAGTGGTTCATAACTTCTTTGGCGTGGAGGTTACGATAAGTGGAGTTAATCCTAAGAATTCTATCAATAATCATTCACATATTGGAGAAGGATCCCAACTCAATCAGGGCAGAATGATTGGGCAATCATTTGAAAATAATGTCACTGGCATAAATACTGATTTTCAGTTTGGGACATCTTTTCACCAATTGCTTGCTATGGATTTTACACAACCGTCATCAAGAGGAGTGGACAGAAGAGGGTATGTGTCAAAACCATGAGAATCCATCCTGATATCAAAAAGAGCGTATCAATCCTTGTATGATTTTATTATATGGTTGTAGCACGAAAAAATGTTATTCTTGTCATACTTGTAAAATAACATTTTAGTTATTTGTTTACTTATTTTTGTTATTGTTGATGTAATCATCGATTTGAAAGCTTACCATAAGTTGGACCTTCAGTCGCATCCTAATTCTCTAGCATTTTCCTTCTAATTGATAGGGGGTGGAGCTAATAATAACTTGTAAACAATATCAGCATGATGATTGAAGCTGAATACAATGTAAATCCACAATCATATATATAATTCCTCAGTTAGTAACTAATCAACAAAAGAGAGAAGGAAACCTTGGTTCTTAGAAAACCATGTCATTACAAAGGGATACTAAATAAGCTTTATCCTGATGAGGTTATTATGATGGGATGAGTGCTTGTTAGATCAAGATTTTGGAGTAGAATATAGCAAGTAAAATTATAATATGTTTAATTTATTGATATGGTACTTTATGACTGCCCATGTTCTGTAAAGCTACCAGTGTAGTAGAATTCTTTTGGGGCTTTTAAGCCTCTGTATCTTTCTCCATTTTTTTTCTCAAAACAAATGTACCTTGTAGCGCAATAAATAAATAAATAATAAAAAACGGTACTACATTAATACTCATTGGCTATCTTAAATGAAATATCATAGAAAACTAAAGAAGATGTAGTCCCTAATTTTCTATGGGTTACCATGATTATCAAAAAATGGTAATAACAAAGAACTCCAAATAAACTAACCATGGCTCATGAGCAATTGAGGTTGCCTATCAGCGTGAACAAACTAAAGATATTCAAATGAAATAAAGTATGAATAAATAAAATAAAGAATAAATCCCTAATAAATATCATCTATTTTCATTGGAATATAAAAGAACTTACATAAAAAAAATGGAAAGGAATAGGAATTTACAAAGAAGGAAAAAGTATACACAAATAAAGGAATACCAAGGGCTCAAAACTTTGTCAAAACTTTTATAATGACAAAACAATATAGGGTATACAAATTAGGGAATTAGAATCCTTGGAAAATAATAAAAAAATATGGAAAGAATTAAATAAAATGGAAGAAAGAGACAGATAAAGAAGTGTCAGAGAAGGAAGAGGGAGGGGGGTTGTAATGCCCACTTCACAAGCATGCATGATATTGTTCGCTTTTGCTTATGGGCCCCGCGGTTTTGCTTCTGGTGATATTCAACCTGCCAAAAGGCCTCATATAAAGTAAGGGTGCAAGATCTACATATAATCTCAAGCACTTTTCTCTCTATAGAGATGTGGGACTCGAGGATGTCTCAATCTACCCCACCTTAGGGTTGCACATCCCTGTGAAGTAGTTTACCAGCCCTCTTGGCCCGCTCATCTGGAAACCCACCCATTTGCACTAAACTATGCTAAGAACTTACACTCGAACCAGTTGAGAGTCGGCTATCATATCATTTGTAATGCTCCACCTCACATGCATGCATGATATTATCCGTTTAGGACCATAGGCCTCACGATTTTGCTTCTGATGGTACTCAACCCACCAAAAGGTTACATATAAAATAAGAGTGCAAGCTCTATATATAATCCAAATCACTTTCTTCTTTATAATCGATGTGGGACTCGAGGATATCACCGAGGGTTACTGAGAGTGATTGTTGAGAGAGTTGTGTCTAAGGAAACTGAATCAAATATTCAAATTATTAATGGAAAAGCTTCAGCTACTTATGTCGATGGTCCTTCATATGTGTTGGGTTTATGCCTTGTATTCGGTTCAACATGTCAGGATATTGAAGAAGATTACGCCATTGGTGCAATGATGTCTTTCTGAACAAAGTGCATGAAGATATTATTGGTTTTATCTCCTTATGACTCGAGTTATACGGAATCCAAGTCAAGGTGGAGATTATTAGGTTTACATCTTGCATTTCAATTTAACCGGATGGGTCCATTAGGTTAGCTAGGGATCGGTTTAAGGTTAATGGTATTTTGATAATTGTATTAGGACTTTCTTGGTGGCTAAGAGAGGGGAAATTATATTGTGATGTAATCTGCAACCCTAAATCTTGCTTGAAAGAGGGTGCCCTCTCTTGCTCGTGGCGCTCCCACACTACGTAGGATAAATGATGAGAGCATGGTTGTCTCTATATGCCTTTCTTTGTTATAGTAAAAATGGTATCGTCTTTGTGCCCATGGATGTAGCTTTGATTTAAGTGAACTGTATAAATCTTCTATGTGTCTTTTTGTGTGTGGCTTGTTTAAGTCGATCATAGGTTACGCACTGCTGCATGTGCACAATAATATAAATATATAAATATATTGATTGATGTAAAAAGAAAGAGAGTAGGTAATTGCGTATGTCTTGATGAATAGGCATGCAAGTAGGTATTTATTTACGACAAAATTAAAAACCAGAAAATAATGAAGATATGGGTAAAAAAAGGTACCTTATATACCTTTCCTCAAGACCATCCTGCAACTTGAACGTGACCATCTAACTTGAATAAGTCTATTTTGAAAAGCAAAGAGGAGAAAGAGAGAAAGGCTGATCGAATTGCAAAATAATTAAATGACTGTAGGGGAATTTATAAGAAAATTAATCCAAAATTTTACAGTATCCCAATATGGACTTTTTTCCATGTGTCATATGCATGTTATTATAGTAAAATTATGTTAGTAGCAAATTTTAGCAACAAATTCATTGGCTCCCCACCAAAACTATAGGGTAATATTGACTAAAATTGGTGGTGGCGGTTCGTTTATTTGAAAATATTAGCATGTAATTACCTAATATAACCTTTTAAAATAGCGGTTTGGGTCCCTTTATTTAGAGCAAAAAAACTTAGTAACAAATTCATTGGCTCTTCAACAAAACTATGAGCTAATGTTGTTTTTGGCCAAAGATTGTGGCTGTCGTTTGTGCATTTGAAAATATTAGTGTGTAATTGCCGAATGTGACCTTTCTTCGTGGATGTGTGCATGGGCCAGCTGATTGGCCAAGGCATATTCATCCCTGACTCTAGTTTGAGAAGACAAGTACATGTCCAGCCCAAGCTTGAGCCCAATGCCACAAGCGTGCTAGAGTCAAGCCCACCCATTTTGTCAATTATACCATTCAAATGTGCCAGCGGAGAGAGGAGTCCTCTCTACCCTTTGTCTTCTCTCCTCTCCCCTCTTTCATCTTTGCCCACTAGAAAGAATGCACATCTTGTAAATAAGATGTGACTGCTGGTGAAAAAAATCTACATCATAACAAGGCCCATATATTGGCCAAGAGGTATTAAGTAGTGTCTCATCCTGAATATGGAAGGTGGGCTGTACGTTTGTTGAACCTTCCATTTTGGTATTTTGTGGATAAACGTTTGCACAATGGCCGATGTGTGTTGTTCGAAAGCATTAAGTAGGGGTAAATTGGATGCCTAAGGTGACGTGTGCAAAGAGGCACCACATCAATGTGACAGTTGGTTCAACAAGGACAACATCAATAATCCCACATCATCTTTCCAAAAAAAAATCTTTCCAAAAAAACATCTTTTCAAAAAAATTTTTAATCTTTCCAAAAAAATTTTTAATCTTTGCAAAAATACTTTAATCTTTCCAAAAAAAAAATTTAAATTTTAATCTTTCCAAAAAAAAAAAAAAAGCAATCCCACATCATTGATCCTTCTCAAGCACCCCACAAAGCTATGCAATTTACCTTTAAACCTATTAGAATTCAAAAGATGGAAATAGCCTTCTTAATGGCTTCCTCTCCTTTTTTTTTTTTAATTAAACACAAATCTTTTAAAAAGATATGGCTAATTGAATGCCAAAAGCTTAACAAAATAATAGGATATGTCTTATGATTTCAACACAACAATTTTCTATTTTATCATTTAAAACATGAGTTTGAATGGAAAAATAGAGCACCCCTCATTTGAATTGCTATTAATATGATTGCGCTATGGAGTAGATGTCTCTTGTGGATTCATAGTTTGGGCTCTATCATGTTATTGACTTGGGTCACACTAGTCATGGGACAAGTGGGGGTTTGAGAGATTTGGATGAGACCAACATATGTGCAAAATTTTAACAACTTTCGATCATCTTGACCATCCTCAAGTTTAATAATTTTTAATAGGCATTATTTTTAGGACTTCAATCTATTGGGTTTCCTAATTGGTTGAGTAACTTGGACTTGTGACAAGGGACAGAGAGTGCGAGAGAGTTGGATTGATCAATGAGGGTAGTGAGTTTGTGTAATGTATTTTCCATAGATCAATAAAGGAAAAGTGACCCACGTTTTGTGGACTTCCACTTCATTTAATGTGGACCGTTATCCATAAAGAAAAAAAGGCTTGATTTTACATGAATTCAACGAAAAGAATATCTGAAGGGGTTGGGGTGCATGAGGTATTCAGTGAAAAGACAAAATTGTACATACTTGCATTTCTGTAGATGATATACAAATGTGAACTTATAATTTATAAAGAATTATATTTAGAAAGTTGGTTTTCGTAAAGTAATATTTTGGCATATTTTATATCCGACAAAAGTCATTTTTGTTTCCAACTAGTGCTTAATTTAAAATTAGTATTGTCCCCACATCGACAGTAATGACTTGTAAGAAAAGACTGTGATAAAAGAAAAATAGCTCTTGTATTTTCTACTTCCATTTTGTTGCCTATGATGGCCTCTAATCCATTGACATTTCAATTGGTTAAGAATTTCTACTCACTAACTATTAGACTATGAGTCAGTCATAATCGCACAACCAATCCAATTTTGAGATCTGATCTCTTCTGACGGTTGAATTATTGGAGAAATAATCACGAGATATTTGTACCCCTTTCACAAATTTTTAGTATCTTTGTTTAGTTTTGTAAAACACTGATCAAAATTCATTGTCAATTGGAATTTGTTCAAAAATCAAATTCAACTAACTTACTACTAGCAACCTTAACATAGTTAAATTTATATTTCAGTGGCCCAATTCCAAAATATGGTATCGAAAAATAAAAGATATCTCCAATAAGATTCAATTATTCTCAACTTTTGTGTGTTTTCTATTATCACTGAAATTGAAGAACCTTTACCGTAGAACATGGATTCAAATTCATCCTTTGGAAGCTACAAAGCTTCCTATAATAGTGAATTGAACAATATCCTTGAAACTTTAAAACTATAAAGCTCATTGTTTCTTGTTTCTCTCCTAGCAATGAATGGAAGATTTCTTTTATCCCTAAGGGTAAGAATTAGTGGTATTATGGGAATTTTAAGTATCTTTTTATTTACAAGCATCTAACCAAGAGATGCATGCTTCTTTGGTTAACCAGTGTCTATAAAATCACATCGACACAAGCTTTGATACAAATGCAAGAAGAAGAGTGCTCCTATCTCTCCCCTTTTAGCAGAGATTTTCCCTTCTCAGCTTCCAATCTCTAGCCAAAGTTCCACTTTTCTCTCTCTCTCTCTCTTTCTCTCTCTCTCTCTCTTTCTAACTTGTTTGTTGCCGCGGAGCTTCGCAATAAGCTTTCCTCGCGCAATAGAAACTTGTAAAAGGTATTGTCTGCAATACAATGGTGAAACGGCTAAGATGGATAATGAAGAAAATGAGATCTTTACAATGATGTATTTGAAATATTCAAAGCTTTTCCTTCTAACCCATTTCTTCTTTTTCATTATTATTATTATTATTATTATTATTATTATTATTATTTTGTATTTCAAGAGTTTCATAATATATACAAATCTTTTGGCAGCCTTTACGTGGGGATTTTTCATTAGGTGGAGCAACATGAAGAAATTTAGTAATAGAGAACCGATCTCCTTTAGGAGATTCACCTTTTATTTTTCCCTTGATAAAGCCTTTCTATTGAGATTAGACTTTAATAAAATTAGGAAGTTATCTTATACTGTTTTAGTTTATTTGTATTACAAAGTTAAATCTATCAACTCTATGAGAGATGCTTTAGTCAAACAAAAGGTGTTAGCTCTTTGTTTGGGAGAGGCTATGCAATTTAGTGGGTGTTGTCCGTTGCTCTAGTCCAGTCTTTTTTGAGTCTGTTGCTCTTTGTTTGTAGGTTTCCTTTTAATGAAATTGTGTTACCGATAAAATAAAATAAAATAAACTAAAATTTTTTACAACCATCTTTATACATATATATAAAGAGAGTGTGAGAGAGAGAGAGATGAATTCTCAAAAACTCCCCATTTAAAAAAAAAGGAGAGTTTATGTCTCTTTGAACATGTTTAATAAAAAATCTATCACCTCACAAGTGTAAAGCAAAAATATAAGGGATGGCTAATTTTAAGAAGATGTTAATGACACGCGTTCAAATCTCATAGTAAAAAAAATGAGCGTTTTTCTAAAATGTCCCGTTTTTTAGCTATGAGATTTTAACAAATATCATTGAATCTACTTAGAATTAACTATATCCTACTGTTTTGCTTCACACTTATGAGGTGACACATTTTCATTGAACATGTCAAAGTAGAAAAAAAATCTCCTTTTGACATGCTAGTATGCATCATTCTTTCACCATAGGGTGAGGAATGGATGCATGCTAATATTTTCTATATACATATATATTGGTAATATTTAAGTGAGAACTGTTCTGACGGAGTTTTTTGTGAGAACTCTAGGTAGAGCCAATCATCACCAAATCCAAATCTTGTAATATACAAGAGACGTTGTGATAATCACACTCCTTAAGTTTCATTCAAATTTGAATTTATTGAACTGTTAGATTAAATTCTACACTAATTCAAATAGACTGGATTTGTGGGCCATGGATGAAGGGGTGGGGACATGTGATAGGGTCAAACTTTATATCTGGGGTGATCTCATGTGGGTTTTTTCCATCCTCACTGGTCCTGTCCAAATGAGACCCACAAGTAGGATAAGAAGTTCTCAAGTTGTGTTCTCACCTTAATATTACCCTATATATTTATATTTATTATTATTCTTATTTTGGGACGGGCCATAGGATGGGTTGAGTTTGCGCATTTGTAGCCTTTGTGAAATCTACTCATTGCCCATGAGATGGCTTTTTAGACCTCATGAAGTACGTGATTGGAGCTCAAGGTACATTCCATAGCTATCTCTTGTCTCCAATAGATCCACTGAACCCCACATACTATGGTAGTTGTCATATATTTTAAAAAGCTCTCAGTGTGTTGCTGGTGCAAAAAATTTCAATATCTCTGTTTTCATTTTTGTGGTTTAGCATCACTTCCTACTTAAAACATCGGTATTAGGGCATAAAAAATTCTTGATTATATATCTTGTGAAATTGTTGTATAAATTTTTTTTAGCATACATCTTTTTGTTAGAATCTTATAACTATGAAGACTTTTGGAAGAAAAATTCTGAAGAAAACATCGTCTTAGTGTCAATCTACAAAAATCTTTTGTTTTATTCTAGAAATGTCACTCTATGCATGCTATTAGTTTTTTGAGCATGGTAAGCCTTGTTTCCAAAATCCGCTTACTAAAAATCTCAATTCCCATGTAGTTAATTTCTGTTATGGTTAGGCTTACATGTTGTTGAAATCTATTTAGATTCTTATGATTATTATCTTTAACTTAATGTTTTCTTTATGTTTCCTTTCATGTAATATGTAACGTATGTTAATGTGACATAATATTTCTCACGTTGATTGATAGCATGATTGTGGACATGCATAGAGCCCACAAAGCCTTTAGTTATAGAGGAGCGCTAGATAGCACTTGGGTATTTTTAAAAGTGAAAATGCCTCTTTTTGCAATGAATAGGAGATTGAGAATGTGTAAAATTAATTAATAGTACTTTTAAATGGAGAAAAAAATCACTATATGACTTGTCCTTCATTGGACGATAGAAATATGACAGAAATGCCCATTTTAAATGAGATATTCTTGAGAATTTTTCTTAGTCAAATCATATGTTAAACCCATGATCGTGCCATCTTTACAATAGTTCGGTTGGCCATACCAAGACAAATTTGAGAAAAGTCTATGACCATGTTTATCAGTAAATCATTTTTTTTTCTCATGTATTGACTATACTATGTCCAATACTATAAGTTGATTTTTTGAAAGCCAAATCATACTGTTTGATAGGTATCGTGCAATATTTATAAATCATTCTTTTCATGTATGGCCCATTACCTTAAACTCTCTACGACTTTGTTACCTTCTTGTAGAAACTCCAAGTGTTATTTTTTGTTCATTTGAATATACTCGATTATTATCTCAGCTGAGTTTGTTTGCTGCTTGTAGAAAATGAAGATAACATCATCCACGATCCATTTAATTACTCTCCGTTAGGTTCTCTACAACGAACACCTTATTCATATGAATTTCTTTGTTGTTAGCTAAATTTGTAAATATCTGGAAATTTTGGAGGAATGCAAGTGATATAATTTGAAAAATTGTTCTGAAAATCTTTTTGGGTTTTATTGTAGGAGATATTTCTGAAAGTCTCAACAATGTCTAAGTCTAAGGAAATCATGGATATGGATTTTTTTCCATTTGATAGTACTGAGGATCATCTCTTTCCAGCGACTGAAGCCGAAGAGTTACAAAACTTCCTCTTTAATGACACGGAGAGAGAAGTGGTGGAATTGGAGAACAGGAATGACGAAGACCAAATGAGACTGCGACACCTCAAAGAGAATATGCAAGAGAGTGCTAGCATCAGCGCAAATAAGAACAAGCAATTGCACGAGCAGGCATTGCGGAAGAAGATGTTACGTGCCCGGGATACAATCCTGAAATATATGTTGAAGATGGTGGAGGTTTGCAAGGCCCAAGGCTTCGTTTATGGCATCGTCTTGAAGAATGGTCAGACAGTAGGAGCTGCGTCAGAAAACTTGCGGTCATGGTGGAAGGAAGAAGTCAAGTTTGATCAAAGTGCGCCAGCTGCAATCGCAGAGTACCAGGAACATAACCCTGATCCAGACATTGGTGACACGAGCAACCCAAAGCCAGCATCTTCTCACACACTATGGGAGTTGCAAGACGCAACCCTAAGTTCACTTTTATCCGCCTTCATGCAGCACTGCGATACCCCACAAAGGAATTATCCCTTGGTGCATGAAATTCCACCTCCATGGTGGCCAAAAGGAGATGAGGAATGGTGGTACCAAGTGGGAATTCCAGTCGTCCTCAGTATAAAAAACCGCATGATTTGAAGAAGGATTGGAAGATAGCAGTCATCATTGCGGTCATAAAACATATGGTGCCAGATTTTGCAAAGATCCGCAATGTGGTATGGCAGCCTAAGGGTCTCCAGCAGAAGATGACAGCTAGGGAAAGTGCTATATGGTTGTCTGTTATCCGCCAAGAGGAGTCGTTGTGGCACCGACTCTTTCCAATTGCTAGTCCTCCACCTTCCTCCACCAAGGGAACCTTTCCGGCCCTTGATATCAATGAGGATGACATTCAACTAGTTGAAAAGGATCCGCTGAATGAGTTCTTTAACCTAGAAGCAATAGAAGAAAGGGTTAATTTAATGGACGAATCGAGCAATGCAGCCACCATGCGGAAGAGAAAGGTATCGATGGAGCCGGATCTACTGTTCGGTGAGAGGATGTACATCTGTGAGAATGTTATATGCCCATACCATAACCCCAATCTTTCATTTCTTGATATAAACTCAAGAGATGAACATCAATCTGGATGTCAATATAGACACTATTACAATCCCAACATAGAAGGCATTACCACCCAAACCAATCAAGATATGGTGCCCTCTATCTATCCATTCTTCACTCAGCCAAACCAAAGAGTACTCCTGAACAATGATCAAATAGCTCTTTCGAATTTATCAAACATTCAAGCGGATCATAACTTCTTTGGCGTGGAGGTTACAATAAGTGGTGTTAATCCTAAGAATTCTATCAATAATCATTCACATATTGGAGAAGGATCCCAACTCAATCAGGGCAGAATGATTGGGCAATCATTTGAAAATAATGTCGCTGGCATAAATACTGATTTTCAGTTTGGGACATCTTTTCACCAATTGCTTGCTATGGATTTTACACAACCGTCATCAAGGGGAGTGGACAGAAGAGGGTATGTGTCAAAACCATGAGAATCCATCCTGATATCAAAGAGAGCTTATCAATCCTTGTATGATTTTATTATACGGTTGTAGCACGAAAAATTGTTATTCTTGTCATACTTGTAAAATAACATTTTAGTTATTTGTTTACTTATTTTTGTTATTGTTGATGTGATCATCAATTTGAAAGCTTACCATAAGTTGGACCTTCAGTCGCAACTAAATTCTCTAGCGTTTTCCTTCTAATTGATAGGGGGTGGAGCTAATAATAACTTGTAAACAATATCAGCATGATGATTGAAGCTGAATACAATGTAAATCCACAATCATATATATAATTCCTCAGTTAGTAACTAATCAACAAAAGAGAGAAGGAAACCTTGGTTCTTAGAAAACCATGTCATTACAAAGGGATACTAAATAAGCTTTATCCTAATGAGGTTATTATGATGGGATGAGTGCTTGTTAGATCAAGATTTGGAGTAGAATATAGCAAGTAAAATTATAATATGTTTAATTTATTGATATGGTACTTTATAACTGCCATGTTCTGTAAAGCTACCAGTCTAGTAGAATTCTTTTGGGGCTTTTAAGCCTCCGTATCTTTCTCCATTTTTTTCTCAAAACAAATGTACCTTGTAGCGCAATAAATAAATAAATAATAATAAAATGGTACTACATTAATACTCATTGGCTATCTTGAATGAAATATCATAGAAAACTAAAGAAGATGTAGTCCCTAATTTTCTATGGGTTACGATGATTATCAAAAAAATGGTAATAACAAAGAACTCCAAATAAACTAACCATGGCTCATGAGCAATTGAGGTTACCTATCAGCGTGAACAAAATAAAGATATTCAAATGAAATAAAGTATGAGTAAATAAAATAAAGAATAAATCCCTAATACATATCATCTATTTTCATTGGAATATAAAAGAACTTACATAAAAAATAGAAAGGAATAGAAATTTACAAAGAAGGAAAAGGTATACATGAATCAAGGAATACCAAGGCCTCAAAACTTTGTCAAAACTTTTATAATGACAAAACAATATAGGGTATACAAATTAGGGAACTAGAATCCTTGGAAAATAAAAAAAAGATATGGAAAGAATTAAATAAAATGGAAGAAAGAGAGAGATAAAGAAGTGTCAGAGAAGGAAGAGGGAGGGAGGGATGTAATGCCCACTTCACAAGCATGCATGATATTATTCGCTTTTGCCTATGGGCCCCACGGTTTTGCTTTTGGTGGTACTCAACCCACCAAAAGGCCTCATACAAGGTAAGGGTGCAAGCTCTACATATAATCTCAAACACTTTTCTCTCTATAGAGATGTGGGACTCGAGGATGTCCCAATCTACCCAACCTTAGGGCTGCACATCCCTGTGAAGTAGTTTGCCAGCCCTCTTGGCCCGCTCAAATGGAAACCCACCCGTTTGCAATAAACTATGCCAGGAACTTACACTCGAACCAGTTGAGAGTCGGCTATCATATCATTTGTAATGCTCCACCCCACATGCATGCATGATATTATCCGTTTAGGACCATAGGCCTCACGATTTTTCTTCTGATGGCACTCAACCCACCAAAAGGTTACATATAAAATAAGAGTGCAAGCTCTATATATAATTCAAATCACTTTCCTCTCTATAATCGATGTGGGACTCAAGGATATTACTAAGGGTTACTGAGAGTGATTGTTGAGAGAGTTGTTTAAGGAAACTGAATCAAATATTCAAATTATTGATGGAAAAGCTTAAGCTACTTATGTCGATGGTCCTTCATATGTGTTGGGTTTATGCCTTGTATTCGGTTCAACATGTCAGGATGTTGAAGAAGATTGCGCCATTGGTGCAATGACGTCTTTGTGAACAAAGTGCATGAAGATATTATTGGTTTTATCTCCTGGTGACTCGAGTTATATGGAATCCAAGCCAAGGTGGAGATTGTTAGGTTTACGTCTTGCATTTCAATTTAACCGAATGGGTCCATTAGGTTAGCTAGGGATCGGTTTAAGGTCAATGGTATTTTGATAATTGTATTAGGACTTTCTTGGTGGCTAAGAGAGGGGAAATTATATTGTGATGTAATCTGCAACCCTAAATCTTGCTTGAAAGAGGGTGCCTTCTCTTGCTTGTGGTGCTCCCAAACTACGTCGGATAAATGATGAGAGCATAGTTGTCTATATATGCCTTTGCTTGTTATATGAAATATGGTATCGTCTATGTTCCCGTGGACGTAGCCCTGATTTGAGTGAACCGCATAAATCTTCTATGTGTCTTTTTGTATGTGGCTTGTTTAAGTTGACCACAGGTTACGCACAGCTGCACGTGCGCAATAATATAAATATATAAATATATTGATTGATGTAAAAGGAAAGAGAGTAGGTAATTGCATATGTCTTGATGAATAGGCATGCAAGTAGGTATTTATTTACGACAAAATTAAAAACCAGAAAATAATGAAGATATGGGTAAAAAAAGGTACCTTATATACCTTTCCTTAAGACCATCCTGCAACTTGAACGTGACCATCTAACTTGAATAAGTCTATTGTGAAAAGCAAAGAGGAGAAAGAGAGAAAGGCTGATCGAATTGCAAAATAATTAAATGACTGTAGGGGAATTTATAAGAAAATTAATCCAAAATTTTATAGTGTCCCAATATGGACTTTTTCCATGTGTCATATGCATGTTATTATAGTAAAATTATGTTAGTAGCAAATTTTAGCAACAAATTCATTGGCTCCCCACCAAAACTATAGGGTAATATTGACTAAAATTGGTGGCGGCAGTTCGTTTATTTGAAAATATTAGCATGTAATTTCCTAATATAACCTTTCAACATAGTGGTTTGTGTCCCTTGATTTAGAGCCGAAAAATTTAGTGACAAATTCATTGGCTTTTCAACAAAACTAGGGGCTAATGCAGTTTTTGGCCAAAGATTGTGGCGGTCGTTTGTGCATTTGAAAATATTAGTATGTAATTGTCTAATGTGACCTTTCTTCGTGGATGTGTGCATGGGTCAGGTGATTGGCCAAGGCATATTCATCCCCGACTCTAGTTTGAGAAGATAAGTACATGTCCAGCCCAAGCTTAAGCCCAATGCCACAAGCGTGCTAGGGTCAAGCCCACCCATTTAGTCAATTTTGCAAGTCAAATGGGCCAGCGGAGCGAGGAGTCCTCTCTGCCCTTTGTCTTCTCTCCTTGCCCTTCTTTCATCTCCTAGTACTGTATAACCCGATTTGCTAGAAAATATCAAATGACCAAGAACGGATCTCTCGAACTGGTAATGATGATATGGTCCCTCTCTAATTGGTAAGGATCTCTCTAATTGGTAAGGATGATATGATCCCTTTCTGTTTTTCCATTTTTGAACTCCCCGTCTCTACCGCTTACTCTCATGGTCCTTGTCTCTCTATATATATCGCTCTCTTGCAATGTCTCCCTCTTTTTCAAATCTTTGTCTCTACTCTTTTCCATTTCTTCTATCTCCATCTCTCATCTCCCTCTTGTTCATCTCTCTACCTCTCTTCTTCCTTGCATTTCTTCCCTTTTCTCTCTCCTGAGAGTTCTCAAGTGTAAGGTCCCACACCCTAGATAATTACAATTAGTAGTAATTAAGTTGGTTTTACTTTAATTAATGAGTAATCAGGCTAATTGAGCCCAAATCTCAAGAGTTTTGGGTCATGAATTGGTAGATTGGTCGGGTTTGAACCTCGTTAGGTAGTTCAAGACCTTTTCTGTGTAGCATTTTCATGATTTGACATCATTAGGGCATAATGATAGCTGCATTGGGTGAGTTTCGCCTTGTTGGACATCTTTCATGTTTGGCCCAATTTCGTTTGGACCCATTTCAGCCCATTTTAAGCCCATTGATTCAAACTGGAAATATATAGAAACCAAGAGGGCTTGCTTGCAATTTCCAGAAACTTCATTTATATAAAAACCCTAATCCACCAACTACCCCCGATATTTTCTCCTCAATCTTCTTCCCTCTCTCGCACGTGCAGCCGGTTCTTCTTTTCTCCCATCATCGCCTCTCTCATTCAGCCCTTATTCTTGGTGATTGAAGTTGTATTCATCAAGCTTGAGCTTCTTTCTTCTTCCTCTTCATCCCTCTTGCCCTCTTTCTACGGATCAAGCACCATTTCCACCCTCTCGCTTGTGGAAGAGTCGAGGTTCCATAGTCTCCATCTAGATAAAGGACAAATCAGTTTAAGTGAAGCACCGAACCTAAGGCAAGTATAAGGATGCATAATCTTACATGCATAGCTTGATTTCTTTGATTATTGATGGATCGTGTGCTTTTACCAAATTTACAACTTTGTAGAAATGCATGGATTAAATGGTGATTTGGTTGAATAAGGATGTTATTGGCTTTTAGGGAACTCAAGGGTGTAGAATGAAAGCTTTTGGAGTGATTTCATTGCAGGTAAATTGGGGTTTTGGAAGAGAAATGCATTTGGGGAGAAAACCCACCTGCAACAGAATGCTTCAGGGCCAACCGATCGGTCCTGAAGCTCGATCGGTCGATTGCCTCATCAGATAGTCCGACCGGTCGGCTACCAAGCCCGACCGGTCGAATTCCACTTCTGGAAGGATCCGACCGGTCGGTCCTTCACCCGATCGGTCGGGTAAGTTTGACTGATAACTTGTCAGAAGGTGTTCAAAAATGAATTCTAAGTTGGACTATGGACTTTCTATAGTCTATGGGATAGCCTAGTGATGGGTTACTCCCTTAAACCAGAGAAAAGAGACCTTAGCTTCAATGTCAAGTCACGGGTGTGGGCATAAAGTGATGTGTCCCTACTTACACATGTGGTAACACCAAGAATAGTAACACCGGGACACTGAACACCTTATGAATACATCGAGTTAAATGACCTTAAAAACCCGGATTATCTAATACAGAATTGATAGAAATTGTCCTTGATAACCTATAATCTAATTGCATTGGTTTAAATTAATATGCACTGGATAATCAGTATTTTATTAGTTGTGGTTCTATGATAGACATCTCCAACGTGAGCGGTGGGTATGGACCTCTTGAATAGGTATTCACGGGGTGCTCTGCCTAGTAAAGTCCCGCATTGCTTGTGAGAGTGTATAAGGACGTGCCTTGTATTCCCCTCGTGACGCATCCTGGGTACTCCATGGGGGCTCTGCCCAGAAGTGGTAACGCGTTTTGGGTATTCCGTGGCGGCTCTGCCCAGAAGTAAAACCGCGCGGGTACTCCTTGGGGGCTCTGCCCAAAGCGGACAATATCACAGTGGGGGTGGGGGGGGGGGGGGGGAGGAAACGTTACCCCTTAGTTCTATTCCTCATAGGAGGTTCGGTTGCCAATTGGGTCTGATAATTCAACAGTATAATTTCATAGATTACAATATTAATTTCCTTTAATTGTTGTACCATTTTTGTAACACTCCGATCCCCTTTGAGCCGGATTAGTGGCTCATTAGTGTGTGTTTTGTTTTGTTTATTCTTTTGGACTTGGTTTTGGGCCTTGGATAGGTAATGGAGTGACCTTTGACCTGGAATAGGTAGTTCTAAGCCCTTTTTCGTAATTTTGCTTTTGTTTTGCTCATATCATCTTTGCATCATCTTGGTGTCAGCACGTGTATTTCGTTGAGCTCGTTATATTCCATAACTGTGTCAGATCCGTTTGGAGTCAAGTGGGGAAGATGGACCTTTGTGTGACTTGAACTGTAAATAGTTGAAACTCTTCGGACTTTGACTTAAACTTCCAAATCTATAAATATAAGTCGGCTTCCAGATGTCTTACCCATTTCGTTGATCGACTGCATGCAACTCCAGGAGCTCCACGTTTCTCTCTTTTTCTCTCTCTCTTCTTTGCTTCTCTTGATCGATTGATGTTGGATTCTCATTTTTGATTTGGGTTCTCTTCTTCCCTCATCTCTGTATATTGCTTAGGTAAGTGGGTTCTTGTGCTTCTTCTCCAATTTGGATCTCTCATTCTATGATTGCTTTGTCTTCATCTCATGCATGGTGTATCTCTTTGATTTGCTTTGATTTTAGTTGCTTTGGAGCTTGAGTCAGTGGATTTGGTAGAGATTTGAGGCAAGTATAAGTACAGACTTTGATAACACACATGGGTGCTCTAATTGAATGCTTTGATTTCCATCTTCTTTAGTGTATCTATGTTTACAGCCAATGCTTGTGAATTTGGAACCTCTGTAGCTTGTTTGGAGATGTTTCTGTGTCAAATTTCAGTTTCTGTCACTATCCCGAATTTATCTCTGTATTGTACGGCTAAGCCGTGAACTTCTACGGCTTGATTTCCAGAGACTCGAAATTTGAGTTTTGTTCTACGGCTAGGCTACGGCTAAGCCGTAATTTGTTCTACGGCTGAGCCGTAAGCTAGCCGTGACCCAACCGTACCCCAGCCGTGAATTAAATCTCTGATCAGTCGAAACTTTTCTGATATCAGTACTCCTACGGTGAGGCTACGGCTAAGCCGTGGAATGCTATGGCCAAGCCGTGGATTGGTCTACGGCTAAGCCGTATACTGACTGTAGCTCAGCCGAAAAAGGCATCAGATCAGAGGTGAAAGATGATCAGTTTAGCTGTGTTTTGAATGGAACTAAGGTGAAGCCGTAGTGCATAGTACGACGAGCGCGTAAGATGTCTTCGGCTCAACCATAGGTCCCTCATAGCTAAACCGTTAGGCATGGCAATTCTGAAACATAACTTAGGATAATGGTGAGACTTGTAGGGCTCAAACACGGGTTGACCACTCATGTAAACCGGCCCAAATGGATTCTTGGAACGCATGAATAGTCTGTTAGGCTGTGAGTTATTCATGTGAGTGTTGTTTTACTGTTAAGCACCTCCCCATGGGTGTTGGTTTAAGGGACGTCGGTGCACGCAAAGATTTCGCAACACTTTGATGGCAACGGTGTATTGACTAACTTAAAACTACATCAACATGCACGGTTAGTGACAGTGAACAGTTAGCTTAGGACTGGCTTGTAATGAACCTTGACTCCGTATTAATCTGAGTTGCATTGCATATTGTTTATAGTTTTGCCCTCCGCTCTGTTAATTTATGTTATGCATTCCTCAGTCATTTTGCTTTCGTTCTGTATATCTGTATCATTCTTTGTTCGGCACTAAGTTCTGATCTATGCTGTGCTTTGATTTAATCTATGTTCTAAATTGTAATTCGACTATGCTTTGTATATTCTCTGGCTTTGTATATTTTGGGTATTCCCTGGTGGCTCTGCCCAGAGGTTAATACGTGAGGATAAGATCCGGTCTTTGTCATCGGTGAGTCCAAAGCGGATAATCTCCCTTTCTATGGATTTGATTTGATTGGTATTAGTCTGGCTCTACTCAGCCTCAGCCCTAGGATGCCCGACGGGGTTACCTCTGGCTTAGATCTCTGTATCTCTGTATTCACTGCAGTGTCGCTTTGTCTTGGGACCCCGGAACCCAGGAACCTGAGACCCACTTGTACCCTGGCCCGGTCAGTGGTGTTCTCCTCTGCTCTGCTTTGCTCTGCTCTCTATTGGAGAGAACATGGTTAACGTAGTAGCCACTTAGTCAGTATTTCTATGTTTGATTCACATATCATGCCTTACTTCTATGCACGATTTGCTCAGCATACTAAGATGAAATTCTGAGATTACTATTCTGTCCTTATTCAGCTTTGATACTATGAGTGTTTCATCTCTGCTACTTATATTTGCTGGATCGTTGTATTCATTTGTGTTGTCTGTGGTGTTGCAGGCACAGATACCCTGCCCAGCTCCCCGGCGGTCGAGGAGGCTGCAGGGGCGAGTGTAGAGGCACCCTCAGGTTTGGCAGAGTGGGCCTGATCATCTCTGCCGAGTGCGTTCATGCATGCTGCCAGTGGCTTTTCATTTTGGGATTTTGAGAGATTTGTATTTGGACTTTGGACTTTGGACTTGTATTCTGTGTATTTTGTATATATTAGTTTTGGTGTGTATTTGGTTTTATATCAGTGTATTTGTCTTGTCTTTTCCGTTCCGCATTTGTTTTAGCTTCCGCTATTTTCTTTGTTGCTTGCTGTGATATGTACAGCTTCCGCGTACGCTTAGTTCGCACGTGTTAGATCCCTTGTGGGCGTGCATCTGGACTGGGTTTGGGTGCACGTGCACGGGAGTACGTGTGTCACCGGTTTAGCTTTTCGCTAACCCCGATTTCTGGGCTCGGGTCGTGACATACGTATTGTATGGTATCAGAGCTTGCTAGTTATAAGCATGTAGGCATCTAAGATCGTGGTGAGATAACGCTATCAACTATTTGACTCGAAGTCTCATATGTTGATTTGGGGATTTGACTAACTCAGGGGCATTTCATATTTGTGTGTTGTGTTTCTTTTCCTTTTACAGGATGGCATCAGGATCAGGATCTCGGGATGAGAATCAACAGGGCCATAATGGTGATAGTGGATCTGTACCCCCACACATCAGTAGTGAGGAGCGGATGATGATGATGATGCAGTCTATGCAATCATTACAGGCACAGATGGCATCCATGGTAGATAGGCAGAGTCAGGCTGCCGCAGTTGCATCACCTCGTATAGATCAGCAGGTGATTTTCCAGCCTAAGGAATCAGATCCAAATGCTCTTTTCGACAAGTTCCGTAAGCGAGGGGCGACCGAGTTTCATGGGATAGAGGATGCATTGCAGGCTGAGCAATGGTTGGAGCAGACTGAAGAGCTTTTTGATACGATCGTGTGCAGTAACAAGCAGAAAGTGGTTCTCACAGCTTCTATGCTTCGGAGTGTAGCCAAGACATGGTGGAGGAGTGTCAAGAACTCATTCCAGACTATGCCCAGTGCCACAGTTTGGGAGACTTTCAAGCAGCAATTCCGTCGGAAGTTCATGCCTCTTCACATTCAGCGAGCCAAGGAAGTGGAATTCTTCAACCTTCAGCAGAGACAGATGTCCGTTGCAGATTATGTACACAAGTTTACAGAGTTGTCTCACTTCGCAGAGGACATGGTGAACACAGAGCATAAGAAGGTGACTCGCTTCGTCAACGGTCTGAATCCGAGGCACAAACGCCACGTGGTTGCTTGTATGTGGCCGGCTACATTGGATGACGCTATTGACAGAGCTTATGATGCAGAGGCCATCTTTGAGGAGGAGCGAACAGAAGCTAAGAGGGCGGCAGGTTCCAGTGGCAGAAGTCAGTTTCAGAAAAGGTTCAAGGGTAAGCAGGGCAGTTCGAGCTGTACTCCGTTGGTATGTGGTCACTGTGGGAAGGATCACCCAACAGACAGATGTTGGAGGAAGATTGGGGCTTGTTTCGGGTGTGGCTCTACGGATCATAGGCGGGCCCAATACCCGAAGTTTCAGTCCTCTCCACAGACGAGACAGGCAGGACCTACAGCGCAGGGCAGATCTCAGCCAGCTCGCCCAGGCCAGAAGCAGAACCGCCAGACAGCCCGAGCCTATGCTGCTACGCATGAGGGCGCGGAGGAGGCCACGGTAGTGGAAGGTAAAATTTTAATTTCTGATGCTGAAGCTTTAGCCTTATTTGACTCAGGGTCTACGCGTTCGTACGTAGCACCCCATTTTGCTGTGCAGCTTCGACAGCGACCCACACCACTTCCATACTTGTTGCTAGTATCCACTCCGGTTGGTAAACGGGTGGAGTGCAGTGTCTTCTACCCTCAGTGTGATGTGCGGATAGCTGGTCATCAGCTCCCAGTAGACCTCGTGTTGCTAACGACACTGGATTTTGATGTGATCCTTGGTATGGACTGGCTTGCGAGATATCATGCGTGTATCAATTGCTACAGCAAGGCTATCTACTTTGATTTGGGCAGCGGATTCCGATTTGAGGGTAGCCAGACGAAGTGCCCAAGGCGTGTGATATCTGCTTGTAAGGCAGACAGGATGCTTCGTAGGGGATGTGAGGGATTTCTCGCATTCATCTCAGAGAAGAAAGATCAGCGACAGCTCAGTGAGATCCCAGTAGTTAGCGAGTTTCCGGATGTCTTCCCGGAGGATGTGCCAGAGTTGCCACCGGTTCGGGAGGTAGAATTTGCTATTGATTTGATGCCAGGTACAGCACCCATCAGTAGAGCTCCATATCGTATGGCACCTGCAGAGTTGTTGGAATTGAAGAAACAGTTGCAGAATCTATTGGATAAAGGGTTCATACGCCCAAGTGTTTCACCTTGGGGAGCTCCTGTATTGTTTGTCAAGAAGAAGGATGGCAGTTTCCGGATGTGCATTGATTATAGGCAGTTGAATAAAGTGACTATCAAGAACAAATATCCATTGCCTAGGATCGATGAGTTGTTCGATCAGCTTCAGGGTGCAGCTTACTTCTCGAAGATTGACTTGAGGTCAGGATATCACCAGCTCAGGGTGAAGGATGAGGATGTTCCGAAGACAGCTTTCCGGACTCGGAATGGACACTACGAGTTCCTTGTCATGCCATTTGGTTTGACGAACGCACCCGCAGCTTTCATGGCATTGATGAATAGGGTGTTTACTTCCTTCTTGGACCAGTTTGTTGTGGTTTTCATAGATGACATATTGGTCTATTCGAAGACTGCTGAAGAACATGCAGACCATTTGAGGAAAGCATTGCAGCTGCTTAAGGACCACAAGTTGTATGCAAAGTTGTCCAAGTGTGAGTTTTGGCTCGAGCAAGTTACATTTCTGGGTCATAAGATTTCTAGAGATGGATTGATGGTGGATCCAGCTAAGATTGAGGCAGTAGTCCATTGGCCTCGTCCTAGATCAGTGACAGAGATTCGGAGTTTTCTGGGTTTGGCGGGATATTACCGCAGGTTTGTGCAGGACTTCTCGAAGATCTCAGCCCCGCTGACTCAGTTGACTCGGAAGAAGGTTCCGTATGAGTGGACAGAGAAGTGTGAGCGTAGTTTCCAGATGTTGAAAGAAAAGCTCACTACGGCGCCAGTGTTGACTCTCCCGGATGGTAGTGAGGGATTCGTGATTTATTCCGATGCTTCTCGAGTTGGATTAGGCTGTGTACTGATGCAGAATCAGAAGGTGATTGCCTATGGATCCAGACAGCTGAAAGAGCATGAGAAGAACTATGCCACACATGACTTGGAGCTAGCAGCTATTGTATTTGCACTGAAGTTGTGGCGACATTACTTGTACGGTGTAAAGTTCGAGGTCCATTCCGATCATCACAGTCTGCAGTACTTGTTTGATCAGCATGACTTGAATATGAGGCAGCGTAGATGGTTGGAGTTTATCAAAGACTACGACTTTCCGATCAAGTACCACCCAGGCAAGGGAAATGTAGTTGCAGATGCACTTAGCAGGAGGACAGACAGTCTTCAGGCGTTGGCAGGATTCTATATGCTTGTGCATGATCAGCCCGTAGAGGTTCGGATGGTAGGCGAATTTGTGACATTAGCTACTACCGTCGTATTTCAGCCTGAGGTGATTCAGCAGATCAAGGATCGCCAGTTTGAGGACCCCCTCCTGGTGAAGTTCAGAGAGCGGATTTCAGATCGACCTGATTTCAGCTTGGTAGACGGAGTTTTGTACTTCAGGAATAGATTGTGTGTTCCCGCTGTGAATGAGTTGAAAGATAAGTTGATGACAGAGGCGCACGATGCCCGATATGCGATGCACCCAGGGAGTACGAAGATGTACCGGAACTTGAAGGACAGATTTTGGTGGAACAATATGAAGCGGGAGATCGCAGGGTTCGTAGCTCGATGTTTGACCTGTCAGAGGGTAAAAGCTGACCATCAGCGACCTCCAGGATCATTGCATCCATTGCACACTCCGCAGTGGAAGTGGGAGCACATTACGATGGATTTCGTCTCCGGTTTTCCGCTGACCAGTAGAAAGAACAATGCGATCTGGGTCATAGTGGACAGATTGACCAAGTCAGCACATTTCCTTCCGTTCAAGAAAGGGATGACATTCACGGAGATGGCCAGGAAGTTTGTTGACGAGATAGTCAGATTGCATGGCACCCCAGTATCGATTGTGTCGGATCGAGACAGTCGTTTTGTATCTTCATTCTGGAGAGCATTTCAGGAAGCTATGGGCACGAAGCTGAGTTTTAGCACGGCATACCACCCCCAGACTGATGGACAGTTGGAGCGTACCATTCAGACGTTGGAGGATATGCTCAGAGCTAGTGTGCTGAACTTTGAGAAGGAATGGGATATGCATCTGGCATTGTGTGAGTTTGCCTACAACAACAGCTTCCACGAGAGTATTGGTATGGCACCATATGAGGCACTTTACGGACGTAAGTGCAGGACTCCAGTGTGTTGGGAAGAAGTAGGAACTAGAAGTTTCCATGGTCCGACAATCATTGCTGAGACGACAGAGAAGGTGCAGAAAGTGATAGAGAATCTGAAGATTGCTCGGTCCAGGCAGAAGAGCTATGCTGATACTCGGAGGAGACCTTTGGCATTCCAAGTCGGAGATTGGGTATTTCTTAAAGTTTCTCCGATGAAGGGCACAGTTCGATTTGGTCAGAAGGGCAAGTTAGCCCCGAGATATGTAGGACCGTTTGAAGTCAAGAGCCGAGTTGGAGATTTAGCCTATCGGTTGACGCTCCCAGTTGAGTTCTCCGGTGTGCACGATGTCTTCCATGTGTCGATGCTCCGTAAGTATGTGCCAGATCCGAGCCATGTGATTCGCTACGATGATATCCAGATTCAGCCTAATGCCACTTACGTTGAGCGTCCGCTTCGCATCGTTGGCACACGAGAGCAGATTCTCCATACCAGGACTATCAGATGGGTTAAAGTGTTGTGGGAGCATCACGGTCCAGATGAGGCTACTTGGGAGCTAGAGGAGCAGCTAGCGCGCCAGTACCCACATCTCTTTGCGCAGGTAGGTAGTCATTCTGAGGACGGAATGATTCCTAGTGGGGGAGGATGTAACACTCCGATCCCCTTTGAGCCGGATTAGTGGCTCATTAGTGTGTGTTTTGTTTTGTTTATTCTTTTGGACTTGGTTTTGGGCCTTGGATAGGTAGTGGAGTGACCTTTGACCTGGAATAGGTAGTTCTAAGCCCTTTTTCGTAATTTTGCTTTTGTTTTGCTCATATCATCTTTGCATCATCTTGGTGTCAGCACGTGTATTTCGTTGAGCTCGTTATATTCCATAACTGTGTCAGATCCGTTTGGAGTCAAGTGGGGAAGATGGACCTTTGTGTGACTTGAACTGTAAATAGTTGAAACTCTTCGGACTTTGACTTAAACTTCCAAATCTATAAATATAAGTCGGCTTCCAGATGTCTTACCCATTTCGTTGATCGACTGCATGCAACTCCAGGAGCTCCACGTTTCTCTCTTTTTCTCTCTCTCTTCTTTGCTTCTCTTGATCGATTGATGTTGGATTCTCATTTTTGATTTGGGTTCTCTTCTTCCCTCATCTCTGTATATTGCTTAGGTAAGTGGGTTCTTGTGCTTCTTCTCCAATTTGGATCTCTCATTCTATGATTGCTTTGTCTTCATCTCATGCATGGTGTATCTCTTTGATTTGCTTTGATTTTAGTTGCTTTGGAGCTTGAGTCAGTGGATTTGGTAGAGATTTGAGGCAAGTATAAGTACAGACTTTGATAACACACATGGGTGCTCTAATTGAATGCTTTGATTTCCATCTTCTTTAGTGTATCTATGTTTACAGCCAATGCTTGTGAATTTGGAACCTCTGTAGCTTGTTTGGAGATGTTTCTGTGTCAAATTTCAATTTCTGTCACTATCCCGAATTCATCTCTGTATTGTACGGCTAAGCCGTGAACTTCTACGGCTTGATTTCCAGAGACTCGAAATTTGAGTTTTGTTCTACGGCTAGGCTACGGCTAAGCCGTAATTTGTTCTACGGCTGAGCCGTAAGCTAGCCGTGACCCAACCGTACCCCAGCCGTGAATTAAATCTCTGATCAGTCGAAACTTTTCTGATATCAGTACTCCTACGGTGAGGCTACGGCTAAGCCGTGGAATGCTACGGCCAAGCCGTGGATTGGTCTACGGCTAAGCCGTATACTGACTGTAGCTCAGCCGAAAAAGGCATCAGATCAGAGGTGAAAGATGATCAGTTTAGCTGTGTTTTGAATGGAACCAAGGTGAAGCCGTAGTGCATAGTACGACGAGCGCGTAAGATGTCTTCGGCTCAACCATAGGTCCCTCATAGCTAAACCGTTAGGCATGGCAATTCTGAAACATAACTTAGGATAATGGTGAGACTTGTAGGGCTCAAACACGGGTTGACCACTCATGTAAACCGGCCCAAATGGATTCTTGGAACGCATGAATAGTCTGTTAGGCTGTGACTTATTCATGTGAGTGTTGTTTTACTGTTAAGCACCTCCCCATGGGTGTTGGTTTAAGGGACGTCGGTGCACGCAAAGATTTCGTAACACTTTGATGGCAACGGTGTATTGACTAACTTAAAACTACATCAACATGCACGGTTAGTGACAGTGAACAACTAGCTTAGGACTGGCTTGTAATGAACCTTGACTCCGTATTAATCTGAGTTGCATTGCATATTGTTTATAGTTTTGCCCTCCGCTCTGTTAATTTATGTTATGCATTCCTCAGTCATTTTGCTTTCGTTCTGTATATCTGTATCATTCTTTGTTCGGCACTAAGTTCTGATCTATGCTGTGCTTTGATTTAATCTATGTTCTAAATTGTAATTCGACTATGCTTTGTATATTCTCTGGCTTTGTATATTTTGGGTATTCCCTGGTGGCTCTGCCCAGAGGTTAATACGTGAGGATAAGATCCGGTCTTTGTCATCGGTGAGTCCAAAGCGGATAATCTCCCTTTCTATGGATTTGATTTGATTGGTATTAGTCTGGCTCTACTCAGCCTCAGCCCTAGGATGCCCGACGGGGTTACCTCTGGCTTAGATCTCTGTATCTCTGTATTCACTGTAGTGTCGCTTTGTCTTGGGACCCCGGAACCCAGGAACCTGAGACCCACTTGTACCCTGGCCCGGTCAGTGGTGTTCTCCTCTGCTCTGCTTTGCTCTGCTCTCTATTGGAGAGAACATGGTTAACGTAGTAGCCACTTAGTCAGTATTTCTATGTTTGATTCACATATCATGCCTTACTTCTATGCACGATTTGCTCAGCATACTAAGATGAAATTCTGAGATTACTATTCTGTCCTTATTCAGCTTTGATACTATGAGTGTTTCATCTCTGCTACTTATATTTGCTGGATCGTTGTATTCATTTGTGTTGTCTGTGGTGTTGCAGGCACAGATACCCTGCCCAGCTCCCCGGCGGTCGAGGAGGCTGCAGGGGCGAGTGTAGAGGCACCCTCAGGTTTGGCAGAGTGGGCCTGATCATCTCTGCCGAGTGCGTTCATGCATGCTGCCAGTGGCTTTTCATTTTGGGATTTTGAGAGATTTGTATTTGGACTTTGGACTTTGGACTTGTATTCTGTGTATTTTGTATATATTAGTTTTGGTGTGTATTTGGTTTTATATCAGTGTATTTGTCTTGTCTTTTCCGTTCCGCATTTGTTTTAGCTTCCGCTATTTTCTTTGTTGCTTGCTATGATATGTACAGCTTCCGTGTACGCTTAGTTCGCACGTGTTAGATCCCTTGTGGGCGTGCATCTGGACTGGGTTTGGGTGCACGTGCACGGGAGTACGTGTGTCATCGGTTTAGTTTTTCGCTAACCCCGATTTCTGGGCTCGGGTCGTGACAATTTTAATCTAGTTGATTTATCGTGTTAAGCTTATGCAGCCTTATCTTACTTAATCGTCATGTTAACTGAGTTACTAAGGTGTTACAGGTGCGGAACCCACTGCCGATCCGGCAGTCAGCGCGATCTCGGAGGCAACCCCAACGTTACCTTAGGACGTGAACGAGTGGAACGAGGAGGACATCTTTTCGTGATTTCCCTCCACAGTGCACAACAGGGACACATGGGAATAGGCTTAGGGTTTATTTTGGCAATTATATCTTTTGTATTATGTATGGATATTCATGTACAAGCATGTAGGTGGATTTAATTAACGGCCTTGTTTGCTTAAGGAATGAAATGAATGGATGTTCTATGGATGCTCATGATGCATTACAGGTGAAGTCTCCAGGTTTCCGCTTGAATTCCTTATATGGATAATACGTGTTCGTAGATTTTCCTCACACGTACCTGTGGGATCACCCTTGTGACAGTTCGTACGTGTTCAATCATGGCACGAATTGTCACGGGTACGTGTGTCATTCCTCGGAACCCACAGTAAATCCCCAATTCTCGGGTTCGGGGCGTGACATACGTAAGTAGGGTATCAGAGCATTGATAAGTCAATTAAAAGCCTTAGCAACCCTAGGAAGCGTGGTGAGGTACAATAAATGTAGTTGGGGGAAATAGAATCTCGGTATAAGGACTTGTAATTGTCTTTTGTATTAGCGTCGGTCGAGGCTAATCTTTAACTATAGTTGCAGATAAATGGCCTCTGGATCCGAAATAGGTAACAACATGGGAGATGATGACTGGGATAATGTGGAGATAGAGGGTGTTGATCCTCCGCCGCCTCCACCTCCTCGCCCTACCTATATGACAGATGAGCGCTTTATGATGTTGATGCATTAGTTGGCCACGAGTAATGCTAACCAAGCCGCGATGCAAATGTAGTTAGCAGCTTTGATTGAAAGGCGAAACCAAGCAGGAGATCCGAACTCTTTGTATGAGAAGTTCAGAAAGAGAGGAACTATCGAATTCACGGGAAGAGAAGATCCACTACAAGCGGATGAATGGCTTGAGCATATGGAGAATGTCTTCAAGTCATTGACTTGTACGAGAGCACAGCGAGTGATATTGGCAGCCTCGATGTTTAGGGATGTGGCGGATGTTTGGTGGAAGACTGTCCGTGATCACATCAAGGCCATACCCGAAGCGACTATTTGGGATGCTTTCAAGAGGCAATTCAAGAAGAAGTTCATCCCTGAGCATATCACCTGTAAGAAGAAGGCCGAATTCCTTTCCTTACAGCAAGGTATCATGACGGTGGCGGAGTACATGCACATCTTCAGTCAACTCTCCCGGTTTGCTATAGATTTGACTGATATCGAGGAGAAGAGAGTTGAACGATTCCTCGAAGGATTGCGTCCCGCTATTAGGGGATATGCTACGGCCTTTCCAAGCCCCAACAGAGTACGATGATGCTGTGGAAAAAGCTTATGCAGCGGAAGAGATAGAACGGAGCTTGTTCTTGAGTGAACCAAGGAGGAGTACCCCGTCTTCAGGAAAGAGCCAATAGTACTCCAGGAAGTAGAAAGGAGTTGCAAGCAGTTCTTCCAGGTTAGTTTATAGTGTGTGTGGGAAGAATCATGAGACTAGCAAGTGCTGGAGAGTAACCGGAGTGTGCTACCTTTGCGGCTCTCTGGGTCATCGGAGATCCGAATGCCCGAAGACGAGGAGTATAGAACAGGACTCGCAGCAGCAGCAGTTTTCGCAGTCTTCTAGGACCCCACCATCTGCTCCTTCCCAGGAGCAAGCACCCTCCAGGTAGAGTCAATTCAAACAGAGCCAAGGCCAATCCCGATCAAGACAGAGTCAATCGAGACAGAGTCAACCTAGGCAAAGACAATCTAACCGACCTCAACAACAGGGCCGCTCATATGCATTGACTTCGGAGGAAGCTGAAGCAGTAGATCACACAGTCGTAGGTAAGGTTTCTATTTGTGGTGTGGAAGCCAAGGTGCTGTTTGACTCAGGATCATCGCATTCATTCATTTCTCCTCAGTTTTATAGTAGAATTCAGGAATCCCCAGCACGACTGCCATATGAGTTGCACGTCTTCACCCCTGTAGATAAGAAGGTGATTTGTGAGGTGTCCTACCCTAGTTATAAGATCACGATCGGTGAGATGGTCTTTCTAGCAGAACTCATCATGTTGCCGATGCATGATTTCGATGTGATTTTAGGCATGGATTGGTTGAATAAATATATGGCTTGTTTGGATTGTTTTCGAAAGACCGTTATTGTGAGGATTGAGGAAGCAGGACCAAGTGTTGTTTTTCGATGTGAGAAGAAGAGTTCGAACACCCAGATAATTTCTGCACTTCGGGCAGAGAGGCTAATTCGGAATGGTTGTAAGGGATATATTGTTTTCATAGTTGAGAAGAAGTCACCTCCGAAGTTAGAGGAGATTCCTGTAGTCTGCGAGTTTCCGGATGTGTTCCCAGACGAAGTTCCTGGTCTTCCTCCAGTTAGGGAAGTAGATTTTTCTATAGAGCTTATGCACGGTACAACCCCGATTTCTAGAGCCCCGTATAGAATGGCGCCTGCAGAACTACGTGAGCTTAAATTACAGTTGCAAGATCTATTGGACAAAGGATTTATTCATCCAAGTACATTGCCATGGGGAGCTCCAGTCCTATTTGTGAAAAAGAAAGATGGCACCCTTAGGATGTGTATCGATTACAGGCAGTTAAATCAAGTGACGATCAAGAACAAATACCCACTGCCTCGAATAGATGAGTTGTTTGATCAATTGCATGGTGCAACATATTTCTCTAAGATTGATTTGAGGTCTGGATACCACCAGTTGTGGGTTAGAGATCAAGATATGCCCAAAACAGCTTTTAGAACTAGATACGGGCATTATGAGTTCTTAGTCATACCATTTGGGTTAACCAATGCTCCTACTGCATTCATGGCTTTGATGAATAGAATCTTTTCTCCTTACTTCGACCAATTTGTGGTGATCTTTATTGATGATGTATTGGTATATTCCAAGACCAGAGATGAACATGCTGGACATTTTAGGACTTCACTACAGTTATTAAGAGATTATCAGTTGTATGCCAAATTGGACAAGTGTGATTTCTGGCTGAGGCAAGTTATTTTCCTAGGACACATTATTTCGAAGGATGGACTCGCAGTAGACCCAGCTAAGATTGAAGCAATAACTAGCTGGTAGAGTCCAAAGACTGTTACTGAAGTCAGAAGCTTTGTTGATCTTGTAGGTTATTTTCAGAGATTCGTTAAGGACTTTTCTAAGATTGCAGCCCCATTGACTAAATTAACTAGGAAGAATGAGCCATTCGTTTGGTCGGATGAATGTGAGTTGAGTTTCCGATTGCTTAAGGAGAAGTTGATCTCGGCCCCAATTCTGTCCTTACCAGAAGGTAGTGTTGGATTTTTTATTTATACAGATCCTTCTAGAATTGGATTGGGATGTGTCTTGATGCAGAATGGAAGAGTTATAGCATATGGGTCTAGACAGCTAAGGGAGAATGAGAAGAACTATGCCACCCACGATTCGGAGCTAGCCGCTATCGTCTTTGCTTTAAAGTTATGGAGACACTACTTGTATGGAGAGAGATTTGAGGTTCATAGTGACCATCGTAGTCTTCAGTACTTCTTCTCTCAACATGATCTCAATATGAGACAGCGTCGCTGGCTATAGCTTATAAAGGACTATGATTTTCCGATCAAGTATTTTTCGGAGAAAGGTAATGTGGTGCTTGATGCTCTGAGTAGGAAATCTACAATTGAGATTGCAGCATTGTTTGGTGAGTTATCTTTGGTGGAAGAATTTCGAGATTTGGATACAGGAGTTGAACTTGTGGATGACAAGGTGATGTTAGTAGCTATGTTAGTTTTTGAGCCAACCTTGATCTAATAGATTAAGAAGAAACAGTTCGAGGACCCAGAGTTCATCAAGATCCATGAACATATAAATCAAAGGCTAGATTTCAGAATGGTTGATGGTGTGTTATATTTCCAGGATAGATTATGTGTTCCAGCAGTCCAGAATCTAAAGGAAGTAATTATGGTTGAGGCGCATCATTCTAGATACTCTACACATCCTGGTAGCACTAAAATGTATCGAAACTTGAATGGCAGGTTTTGGTGGAACAATATGAAGAGAAACGTTGCAAGTTTTGTGGTTAGATGTCTTACCTGCCAACGCGTGAAGGCCGAACATAAGAAACCTCCTGTTTTGTTGCATCCCCTACATATCCCGTAGTGGAAATGGGAGAACATTTCGATGGATTGTTTTAGGGTTACCCCGGACTAGTAGATGACATAATGCTATTTGGGTGATCGTTGACCGACTGACGAAATCAGCCCATTTTATCCCTTTTAGGAAAGGTATGAAATTTCACGAGATGGCCAAGGTGTTTATCGATGAGGTTACGCGATTGCATGGTACCCCGGTATCTATAGTCTTAAATCGAGATAGTAGATTCGTTTCTTCTTTCTGGCGATCTTTTCAGGAATCCATGGGCACCCAACTCAGCTTCAGCACAGAATACCATCCTCAGACTGATGGGCAGTCAGAGCGTACGATACAGACCTTGGAGGATATGCTTCGAGCAAGCGTGTTAGACCTTGGAAAGGAATGGGATGAGCATCTTTCCTTGTGCGAATTTACATATAATAACAGCTATCATGCGAGCATCGGAATGGCTCCATTCGAAGCCTTGTACAGACACAAGTGTCGTACACCGGTGTGTTGGGAAGAAGTTGGAGTTAGGAGTTTTCATGGACCTTCTCTTGTGGCAGATACAGCGAAAAAGGTACGAAAAGTCCAAGACAGACTAAAGATCACAAGGTCTCGTCAGACAAGCTACGCGGATAACCGTCATAGATCTCTCGAATTCCAAGTGGGAGATAAAGTCTTTTTGAAAGTTTCTCCGATGAAAGGCACAATCAGGTTTGGTCAGAAGGGCAAGCTTGCTCCGTGATTCATTGGTCCATTCGAGATTCAGAGCAGAGTGGGAGACTTGGCATATCGCTTGGAGCTACCATCCCAGCTAGCCAGAGTCCATAATGTATTTCACGTATCGATGCTAAAAGAGTATCTTCCAGACCCCTTTCATGTCCTCGAGATGGATGACATCCAAGTAGAAGCGAATGCGAGCTATGAGGAGCGACCTTTTAGTGTCATCGACGCCAAGGACCAAGTGCTTCGTACCCGGACGATCAAGTGGGCTAAGATTCTTTGGGAGCATCATGGACCTGAAGAAGCTACGTGGGAGCTCGAGGAGCAAGTTCGTGTGAAGTATCCAGGACTTTTGCCGGAGGTGAGTTGCATTCAGGGGACCAAATGTTCCTTTTAGAGGGGTAGGATATAAGGTCCCATACCCTAGAAAATTATGATTAGTAGTAATTAAGTTGGTTTTACTTTAATTAATGAGTAATTAGGCTAATTGACCCCAAATCTCAAGAGTTTTGGGTCATGGATTGGTAGATTGGTCAGGTTTGAACCTCGTTAGGTAGTTCAAGACCTTTTCTGTGTAGCATTTTCATGATTTGACATCATTAGGGCAAAATGATAGCTGCATTGGGTGAGTTTCGCCTTGTTAGACATCTTTCATGTTTGGCCCAATTTCGTTTGGACCCATCTCAGCCCATTTTAAGCCCATTGATTCAAACTGGAAATATATAGAAACTAAGAGGGCTTGCTTGCAATTTCCAGAAACTTCATTTATATAAAAACCCTAATCCACCAACTACCCCCAATATTTTCTCCTCAATCTTCTTCTCTCTCTCGCACGTGCAGCCGGTTCTTCTTTTCTCCCATCATCGCCTCTCTCATTCAGCCCTTATTCTTAGTGATTGAAGTTGTATGCATCAAGCTTGAGCTTCTTTCTTCTTCCTCTCCATCCCTCTTGCCCTCTTTCTACGGATCAAGCACCATTTCCACCCTTTCACTTGTGGAAGAGTCGAGGTTCCATATTCCCCATCTAGATAAAGGGCAAATCGGTTTAAGTGAAGCACCGAACCTAAGGCAAGTATAAGGATGCATAATCTTACATGCATAGCTTGATTTCTTTGATTATTGATGGATTGTGTGATTTTACCAAATTTACAACTTTGTAGAAATGCATGGATTAAATGGTGATTTGGTTGAATAAGGATGTTATTGGCCTTTAGGGAACTCAAGGGTGTAGAATGAAAGCTTTTGGAGTGATTTCATTGCAGGTAAATTGGGGTTTTGGAAGAGAAATGCATTTGGGGAGAAAACCCACCTACAACAGAATGCTTCACGGCCGACCGGTTGGTCCTGAAGCTCGATCGGTCGATTGCCTCATCAGGTAGTCCGACCAGTCGAATTCCAATTTTGGAAGGGTCCGACCGGCCGGTCCTTCACCCGATCGGTCGGGTAAATTTGACTGATAACTTGTCGGAAGGTGTTCAAAAATGAATTCTAAGTTGGACTATGGACTTTCTATAGTCTATGGGATAGCCTAGTGATGGGTTACTCCCTTAAACCAGAGAAAAGAGACCTTAGCTTCAATGTCAAGTCACGGGTGTGGGCATAAAGTGATGTGTCCCTACTTACACATGTGGTAACACCAAGAATAGTAACACCGGGACACTGAACACCTTATGAATACATCGAGTTAAATGACCTTAAAAACCCAGATTATCTAATATAGAATTGATAGAAATTGTCCTTGATAACCTATAATCTAATTGCATTGGTTTAGATTAATATGCACTAGATAATTAGTATTTTATTAGTTGTGGTCCTATGATAAACATCTCCAAAGTGAGCGGTGGGTGTGGACCTCTTGAATAGGTATTCACGGGGTGCTCTGCCTAGTAAAGTCCCCCATTGCTTGCGAGAGTGTATAAGGATGTGCCTTGTATTCCCCTCGTGACGCGTCCTGGGTACTCCATGGGGGATCTGCCCAGAAGTTGTAATGCGTTTTGGGTATTCCGTGGCGGCTCTGCCCAGAAGTAAAACCGTGCGGCTACTCCCTGGGGGCTCTGCCCAAAGCTGACAAGATCATGGTGGGGGGGAGAGGAAACGTTGCCCCTTAGTTCTATTCCTCATAGGAGGTTCGGTTGCCAATTGGGTCTGATAATTCAACAGTATAATTTCATAGATTACAATATTAATTTCCTTTAATTGTTATGCCATTTTAATCTAGTTGATTTATCGTGTTAAGCTTATGCAGCCTTATCTTGCTTAACCGTCGTGTTAACTGAGTTACTATGGTGTTACAGGTGCGGAACTCGTTGCCGATCCGGTAGTCAGCGCGATCTCGGAGGCAACCCCAGCGTTACCTCGGGACGTGAACGAGTGGAACGAGGAGGACATCTTCTCGTGATTTCCCTCCACAGTGGGCAACAGGGACACATGGGAATAGGCTTAGGGTTCAGTTTGGCAATTATATCTTTTGTATTATGTATGGATATTCATGTACAAGCATGTAGGTGGATTTAATTAACGGCCTTGTTTGCTTAAGGAATGAAATGAATGGATGTTCTATGGATGCTCATGATGCATTATAGGTGAAATCTCCAGGTTTCCGCTTGAATTCCTTATATGGACAATACGTGTTTGTGAATTTTCCTCACACGTACCTGTGGGATCAGCCCTATGACAGTTCGTACATGTTCAATCATGGCACGAATTGTCATGGGTACGTGTGTCATTCCTCGGAGCCCACAGTAAATCCCCAATTCTCGGGTTCGGGGCGTGACATTAAGCCAGTGGAAAACCTGATTAAATAGAAATAGGATGGCATTATTGGAAAATGATTAAGGCAGTATGTACCGAGTTGGGTCGGTTCAGGCTTCCAATTTTTTATCATTACATTCAAATGCAGCCCAAAAATTAAACATGACCAGAATTTTTAACAAGGCCTAACCCAAGGATTAAAAATGAACGACCAAACTTGGCCCAAAGTTGCTAGGCCAACGTCAGGATCAAGCATGCCAGACGCATGAGCACCCATATCTCTCCTCTTCATGAAGTCAAATTACTTAAGGGCACTATAAAAGAAATCCTGAGATATTTGTATATGTGTGGGAAGGTTAAGGATCGAAAGACCTAAATGAGCCCTTTCTCTATATAAAATGTGAGGCCCATCTAATCATTCATTGATCTATGTCTCACAATTTTAGTAAATTTTTATTCGAGCGGTAAATGTCCACCTATTTAGTTTATCGGGCTGGGCCATGAGTTTTACTAGTTATGCAAACTTTTTAGCAATTGCTTGGACAAGTTACACTAAATTACAAGCACTCTTTGTCTGGGTTTGACCATGGGCTTTTTATTAAATGATCCAAGCATGACCCAAACATTAAATGGGCCTACTAGATCATATATCCAAGCCCAGCCCAACACTACAAGAAAAGGGTTTTCACGACGTACCCATTACGTCAGCCATTTGGAAAACCACGTCGATAAAAGTTTTCTAGACGCACTACACTGCGTTGGCGTCACGTTGGCTACTAGATGCAGGCAAACCAATTCCCGATGCAATAATGTTTAGTGTCAGAAATAAAAAGGTCTTTCATAGATGCAATAGTGCTTTGGTCACAACGCCAGCAATGCCAACTGCGGTGGCACAACACTAACGAGTAGTGGTCAGCCGGAGGTCATTACCGACACATTATAGTGTCAAGAATACTTTTCTTGACAGAATTAGTAGCGTCGGTAAACTAATTTAACGATACAATTGCGCGTCGAGATTTAAAAATAATTTTTTTTATAAATTATTAACCTCCATTTCGGCGACACTTAAAGTGTGTTGGTAATAGGTATACCAACATATATAAGCCTTGAGGAATATCTCTAACGATGCACACCTGAACATGGGGTATTTATAAATGAAAATTTACCTCTTTTGGCAACCATATAGTGCGTCGGGAAAAATATTTTCTTAAAATTGAAATAATATAATTGTAAAATCCAAAAAAAATTTCTTGTTCAAATCTAAATTTAACGTTGCACAGCCATAAACATTGATAAACCAAAAACCGTACATTCATCATGCAACAATAATAAAAAAGGAGTCATTAACTAATTAAAACCAACCAAAAACAAATCCAAACCACATAGAAAAAAACATCCTATATCAAGAGAAGTAATGTAAAGTAAACCCTAAATAAAATCCCATTATCATCAAACATCCAAAATATAACATAAAACATGGCCACTCAACAGCAAAACGAGTTGGTTAGAGGGAGGATCCATGCCAATTTGTATAATCACAAATCTCTAGTTTTTGGAGGAGCTCAAACCATCCATACTGACCCAGGAAAGCAACACCTTAATCAGACTTTTCATCTGATCCTGTGTAGGTGCCTGATCTTGTAGTTGCTTTTGCTGCTCTTCATGTTGTTGCTTCAACTCTTCTTGTGCTCTCAACGAATCGGCTAGCTGCTGTCGTAGGCTGATCATCTAGACCCCATTGAAATACTGTAGGCAAATGATGATGGCCCCCTCAAGTGGTACACTTGCCTCCTTGCGACCCTCTTCTCTAGCAGATCCTTGATCACCTGTTGCTTAGCCACTGGAGAGTTAATTTTAGATTGCAATAGCCATCTCCATTCTTCGCTGCATTCTCAAAGCGTTCATACATGTCATGTAATATGTTAGGAAATTGAAATAAACAATAACATACGATATCAAATATCCAACAACTCACATGTGCCTCCTCAGCATGATCCGTAATCCATCGGTCTTTCTTCATGTTGTAGTGTCGATGCTGATATAAATTATGTTCAGAAGGAGGAGCATGCTGCTCATTTGCATGTATGAGAGAGAACTGGGCTACAAATGATCGAGAGCCAATTGTATGAGTGTTCTTCAATTTGCCCCGGCTCTTTGAATTCCACTGTAACTTATGCTGAAAATTACAAGTAATAAACAATGTAGTTCGCTTATTTAAAATTACAAGTAATAGACAAAAGATAAATTTTAAAAGAAAGCAGACTAAAAAAAATGATTAAGTTTTCCCTACATTTCAAATTAAGACAAAAAAAAATTTTTGAATTTGAAAACAGGATTAAGTTTTCCATATGAGTTTCAAATCAGGACATCTAGTCATAAAAATGATTTTCCATCTTTCTTTCTAATTGAATTTCAAATTAGTGAAGTCTAAACAAATGCCATCCCCATCTCATCGTTATCACATCTTTTCATCTAACCTCCTTCCTCATCCTAACCTCACCATCAACTCCATCTTGACTGTTCATTTCCATTTCTGCATTCATCACTTCATAGCCATTCCATCAAATTTAAATCCGTACCCAACTCAACCCACGAATTTGATTTTCAAAATTTTAAACTCTCTTCCATTGTGATCTTCCGGATTTGGAAAACTAGAGAAAAAGAAAAACATAAAAAAGGGAGAGAGAGGAGGATGGACTGAGCAAAGAAGATAGAAAGAGTATGAAAGGATAGGAAAGAAATATATATATATTAAAAAAAAGAGAAGAAAACATAACAGTCGGCCAACCTTCGCAGCCTCCATTACCGCCATCATCTCAACCTTCATCACAGACCACACCACCCACTTTCACTTTACAGCACACAACTTCCACCTTCACCAAACCAACTGAAACCAACCTTTCATCCTTTCACCTTTTCCACCTCATGCTACCAAACACAAACACACGACCCACCATCACATAACTGATAGCCACGAGAACCACTCCACAGCAGTCATCACTTCACATCCTCACCTCACATATCCTCAATGTTCATCATTGTCTTCACCATCACCCACACAAACTCATATCTCCCCCACTTCCAGCAACACTCCTTCACAAAGCTTTCACCACTGCTGCACATTCCACTTACTGCACATTCTCATTTTTCTACCTATTGCATTCATCCCTTTCACACACCACTATCATCCTTAGAAATTAAAATTGCACAAAAAAAAAAAAAGCTGTAAGTTGCCTTTAGTCATCCAAATGCACTATGATGGTATCCATGTAAGAAGTGCAACACTTTTGATCATAATGATAATGCATGTCCCTTTTAGCATGAGAAAGGTAGCAAAAAATGGGTTCCAAAGAAGAAGTTAAAACTATTGAAATTGTTGAATCAAGATAGTAATATGGAAGGGGCTTCTATGATGGATGATCTAAATTATTAAAAAAGCATGATAGTTGAAACTGTTGAATTAGATAGTAATGAGGAAATTTATGTGGTGTATAGACAAACAAAATTTGGCAGTGAAGGCTAGAGTACTATTGAAGGCCAATCTAAAAATCCAAGGCCAAACTCTACAATATCCTTACATGCAAAGGGGTTTTCACAGTGGTTTATGAATTATATTTTGGGGGTTACTTTTCGTGTAGAAAATTGGAGTTTGAAGTGAGTTTTTAGTTTAGCTGTAGTAGGTGTTTGTGAATTGTTTTAGCATTGTAAGAAGCAGATTTGGTGGTTGAAAATTCGAGGTAAGAAGCCCAACTTAATTAATCTTGGCGCATGTTGTATTGTGTGATTCCTTATGTGATTTTACATGTTAACATGGCCTTGCGTTTAAGTCCAAAATTATCAACTGAATAGACAAATTTAGTATTTTAGAATTTATGCCAAGGAATGCCCTATTTTCTTGAAAGATTTTCAACAGTTTTCTGTGCATTTAGTTGTGTAACTTTATGTGAGATATGCTTTTTAATTTCAGTTTAGTTAAGCGTGTAAATGGCCTATTGTGTATCAGAGAATTTATGGTTTCAATGGCCCTGTTTTCCTTATCATGTTTTAGCCATTCCAGCTACACACTAGTTGGAAAATCTGTGTACCATGGGTTTTGGTTTCAGACCAATGATCCTAGTTGTGCAGTTGTGAGTTGGTTTGGAAAATGGACTTGCATCTCCGTGTTTTTCTTCAAATTTAAACTCAAAAACTCTGAATTTTTCAGATTTGCAACAGTGTGTTAAAGTATGGAAATTTCTGCCCTGTTTGTGGTGTTGCTTGTGCTAAGCTACTACATGATGTGAAATATAGTCACACCATGTGTTAAATGATCATTTCTATTGTGTTTGCACTGTGCACAAGTGAAGAGATTAAATGAATTGTGATGCCACAATAAACCTAGTGAAATGATCAGCACCAACCTAGATCATTATGTTTATTAATAAACCTGTTTTATCTTTCATCATGTTTCACTTCATCAAGTTGTCAAATTTGGTCTCATCATTGCCTTTTATGTTTGTTCCTGGAAGCTTGAATGACCCAAATCATTATCTTCTGATTTTGTGTCTTTTCTTTGTTCCATGAATTTGACTAGAGCCTTGCACTCTTCATTCTTTATTCTTACTATTACAAAGCTCAAAGCCACATAAATTGAAGAATAAACAATGATATAGAAATAATCAATAGATCCACTCTACAATAAGCATTACAACATCAAGAAATCATCAACAATGATATGCAAACATGGGGTTGCACAAATGAAGGGACTGAAAACATCTATTGCATTCACAAACAAACCCATCTAGAAATTCAACAAAGAAATAATTAAACATCCAAATAAACAACTTAAAAAACAAACGTGACAAGAATACCCACACTTTATATAATTTAGTTACTTCCACTCAAGTGTCTCCCATTTGTTCTCCATCAGCCATATCCACTAGGCTACCCTTTGCATATTATATGGGCATTGCTTTGGATCATGTCCCTTATTCAACAACTTCTTAGACGCTTTATGTAGATTGGTCCTGAACTCCCTATAAATATGCATTGCTAGTTTCCTGATAGCAACTGCCACACGTGCATTGGTCTTCTAGTCGCCGAAGTCATATTTTGCTGTCAATCTGAACCCATAAGTAGGACTAGTAAACAATAAAGCCTGTGAATATAGAATAGGAACTAAAAGATTGTTTTATCATCACCGTTGCAGTTATGATTGCCTTCTTGCACCCATCATCAATAGCTCCCCATGTTTCTTTGTGCAAAGGTGCAAGCCTGCGAATATGACTCCTTAACTTGATTGAAAATGTAGAGTCATTTACACCCTCAAATGCCCCTGATAGCACATTTAGCAGAACAAACATCCTACTATTTAGAATCATCATCCTCATCTCCAACTCATGGCCCACCACCCTGCCCCGCACACTTTGAGAGGCTGATGCTACAACATTGCAAATAAATATGAGTTATTAAACATAAAAAATGAAACATATGATAAGTTTGGAAAAAAAATAAGGTCCAATATTTCTTACCAACACTACTGCCCATAGTAAGCAGGCTAGATATAGCGTGTTGGTTGCTACTGATCTCGGGTTGACTAGCAACACCATCTAAGACCATGGCCTGAGTGTCTACACTGCAATGGCTGCGGTTCTAGGGGCCCATGTGCGTGACATGAACAACACAATAATTGAGCATAAAATCAAGAAATATGATAAGTGTCTAACATTTGATGTTACATATAATAACCTCATCTTCTAACTCTTCTTCATCAGAGGAATGCAACTCTTTCTCACTCCTAAATGGTCTATACTCCATGTCGACATCATCGTCTTTGTCTACAAGTGAGAGTCGATGCCAAGATGGAATGTGAAGCACTCGTTTCAACTGCCGTGCACCCACCTCACTCGTTCGGATTTTATTCCTTTCAGCATTTATATTTCTAGCTGACTCATAAGCATTCTTTTTCTGGGTCAATGCTCCAAGTTAGACAAACTTTTTTTTTGTATGGCATTTCTTGCCCCTATGATTAATAAATTAACATAAAATCACCACATACTAAAAAACACACACACACAGTCGTTAGCCAATTGAAAGGTAAATTAATGATTACATTGCATTAAAATATTAATCCATACACATAAAAAAAGGTTTACATATCATAATTCCACATTAAAATCAATAACAGTGTCGGACTGATCAGTTTTCTCTTCATTTATGTATTCTGCCAATGTTTCATCTTTGTCATCACCATCGTCGACAATTGGTTCATCTCCATTGGCCGTTGGTTCATTATCCTCAAGGATGATCTAGTTCAATGTCATCCCTAGTGTAACAAAAGGAAAAAATCCTCATTAATAGGGATTGAAACAGTTTCAGTGGCTTCATCCTGCTGATATGGCTCGTTTATCACATTTTTGCCTATTTCTTCATCTTGCTCTTGCACATTCCAAACCCCTCGAATGCATAACCCGTTCTACGACTTTCCAATTTGGGCCTAATTTGGTGTCATTGATGTAGAAAACTTGATTTACCTGATTTGCCAAGACAAAGGGATCCTTCTCATACCATCGATCCCTAATGTAAATGTTTTTCACATGTGCATCAATATGTATTTTAGATTTATGACTAGTATTGTACCATTTACACTTAAACAAAACCACTTCTGAACCATTGATTTATGACAATTCAAAACTATTGGTCACATAACTGAAAAAGTTATTTTTTTCCTTGTTGTGGTCCCCCTCGATGACCAACCCACTATTCTGACTCTTGTGACGGTTTTTACAGTCACTGGTGAGAACTGGATGCCATTAACCCTACATCTTGAATATTGATGCACCAGACAATTAGGACTCTTGACTAATCCCTACAGTTGATCAATTGCTTTTGGGATCCATGAGATCTTGTTGATTCATTTGCATTAACAAAAAAATTAGACATGTGAGTGCTTAATGTTTCAGGTTGATAACATTTCTTGTGTATATATTTACATACATGATCTTTGAACCACCCAGAAAATTCTTCCCATTGTATATTAGTGATGTTGCATCCCTCCTACTCATTCATTTTCCTCTTGTGCTCCCTACTCAGGGGATTAATGACAAATAGATTAGTGTGACACATAGGAAGATCAGAAAGTTTACATGCAATGCATATACTAAGTTAAACTGAACCACTTACTCCAGAAAAGGTATGACCTTGGGAATATTATATAACACAAACCAATGGGCCATGTGGTGTTCCCTATCGGACACATTTGGAGCCCTCATGATATGTGCAAAAGGGACAAACGCGTTGCATGGAAACACCTAACCCTAGACCTAGCTAGCCCCAATCATAATTCCGTTCTTCAGGAACTTCTCCCTTTAGATACATCTTGATAAAATTAACACTCTCTTTGACAATGTATGCCTAGCTGAGCTTGATTGGTAACGTAGCCCTTCAGGGTTTCGAGAAACCAATAAACACACAAAAAAACAAGATCAAAAAATAAAATACAACACTAATCAACAATATAAAGATGGTAAACGTAATCACCTCTCAGTTGGATATATTCATTGATATTGTATAGGTCGAGCAAGCATAGCCTCACATAGTAAATGAATTGCTAAATGGGCCATCACATCAAAGATTGCTGGAGGAAAAGTCCTCCCCAACTTACATGGTATGAGAACTATCTTCTTCTCCAATTCTTCCAAGTGGCACAGTCTTAATGTCCTCGAGCAATTGTTCTCAAAAAAGCTACCCAACTCAAATAGTGTTGTGTATATTTCCTTGTTCACATGCCCACGTATACCAATCAGAAGAAAATGTTATAGAAGAACATGGCAATCATGGCTTTTCAGGCCTGCTAATCTCCTATTCTTTGAAGTTGTATACTTCGAGAGGTTCCCAGCATAACTATTTGCGTACTTGATTGATCTTAGATATTGATAAAAAAAACCATCTTTCTCCTTTAGGTCTAATGTGTAGGATGCATGGGGCTTCTCAAGGATTCCATTGCTTCTCTTGCATAGATGCAGTTCAGGCTTAATATTCATATTTTTCAAATCTCGACGAGCATGCTCTCTGTCCTTGCTCCTCTTGTCTATGCTCACCATTGTGCAGAGGTGATTTTCACATATATTCTTCTCTGCGTGCATGACATCAATGTTTTGTCGGAGCTTTAGTTTATTAAAATAAGGTAGCTCATAGAAAATGCTTTTCTTTGTCTAGTTTAAGTCTTTAGGGTCATGGGGTCTTTTCTTGTTGCTAGAGTCCTTTTCAAACCTTGTATTTGGCACCGCTCCAATTGTACTCATACCTTTTCCACTGCTGTCAACTCAATGCTTTCACTCGATTCTCATACTTACCGTTGAAGTCCTTACTATGTCGCCAACTATGCCGCTTAGGCAACTAAACTCTATGATCCATGTAAGCAAGTTTCCTTCTCAACCTAACTGATAAGGAATCTTCATTACAAGTGGGACAAGCCTTGTGGCCTTTGGTGCTCTACGTAGACAAATTACCATATGCTGGGAAGTCATTTATGGTCTACAACACAGCTGCATGCATTTTGAACCTCTGCTTGCTGGAGGCATCATAAGTTTCGACACCATTCTCCCACAACTCCTTCAACTCATCAATCAGGATGAAGATAAACATCAATATCATTTTCAAGGTGATGAGGTCCAGTAATAAGCAGTGACATCATGAAGAATGGCTCTTTCATGCACATTCAGTTAACCCTCTTGCTAGATTACGTTAATATAACCTACTACTTTTTGTGCATAGGTTCCGTTACTGGTGCCGAATAGAAGGGTCAAGCAACGAGGAGATTTCGCCACATGGCGGAGTTATTGAGTAGAGCACCGAGACATCATCTAAGGTGTCTTAGAGTTGGTGCAAAGATTGAAACTTTAGATTATGTAATAAGGCCTTGTTTAAGGCCATTAGTTTATTCATTAAATTTATTTGTCTTGGAATTACAACTTTAATTATTATACTTCGAAGTACTTGACCTTGACTTTATTATTATTGAGATTTTTTCTATGGTTGGTATATAATATTCATCTATGAAGATTATGGATTCAGTTTCACGTGTGATTATGGTTGCTTGATCACCAAGCATAGCCTCACGAAGGACTTCGATCCACTCGGAATTGGGGCCCGTATCATTTATGTAAGTAAAATTTTAATTGGCTCCAATTCTCTCACCCCTAGAACCAGGTTTGGATCCAGCTCAGTTTTGAGGGCGTGACAGATACGTAAGAATTATATGATCTATTATAATTAAAGTTGGTAAATTTTTGTTCGGTAAATTTGGGTGGGATTGTGAGATTGATGCTATTATAATTTCATCTACAAAGTTCATGGATTTCAATGTACCACTTTCTTCCTATTTGGAATGAAAGAATACCAAAACATTTGTGCCTTCTTCTCTGTATTACAAGAGAGTGTTTACAATGCATCCATTTGGTGTTATATTATTTTATTGTATCCGATTCCTATATTGTTTATATCAGTGTTCCTTTTTTAACCATTGTTTGATGTCTTATGCTTTTTTACTTGTTAGAGTTCTTTTATTTTTAATCTTTTTTATTCTATCTTAGCACTAATAATATGATTGAATTTTATCAATTGATCTACCAGTGTAATTTATTCTTAAATCGCTCATATAAATCGCTCATACTTGCCTTTTATTTTCATCGAACAACACAAAAATATCATGTTCAAGAAGGCAATTGAAGCAAAGTCGTTGTAGCAGTGAAGGAATGACCTTTCGTCGGTTTGAAAATGTCTATTATTTAGGAATAAATTTTCAATGCCTAAATCTTTTTTCATAATTTTTTTTTTTTGGATTATGTGGATTGGCATGGGGTTATGAGAATATTGCCATGGCTTCATGTACAATAATTCATGGATGTCAATGCATGCCCTTCTAGCTAATGGGAATGAAAAAATGCTAAACCATCTTGTGAGTTCTTTGTATTACAAGATTCAAAATGCATCACCTCATTTGCAAGAATATGATAAAGATACACACTATATTTTTGCAGCTTGGGAGAATTTAACCTCACATTGTAATTTATTTGGTTCCTCCTAATGGCTTTTCTTAGTGCATTATATTTTTTATTTCTCTATTTTATGTTTTACTAATTTATTATCAAGTTTTTTTTTCCTGAATTTCACTATCCTAAAATTAATTCAAATATATTATAGCTTAAATAATTTTACTACACTACGTACATTTTTGAATAAGTTCTCAAGTATTTGAATGCTAAATACAATATATATTTTAATATTCATAGATTTTATAGTTTTTTATTTTAGATTTATTTTCACTCTATTAATATTATAATAAAATATATAAATTTTAATATATTATTATTTTTATTATTTTTTCCCAGGCTTAGCGCGGTCCTATGTTGCTTGTTAATTTGTTAAACAAGGTAGCACGTTGAGTTTCTAATTTGTTTGCTTTTGCTCATATGTCTTCCAGTTTTGATGTTACTTAAGAATTTTGTGATTTTAGGGCTTTCAACTTGAGTACCAAGTTCCTATAATGCTTGACATCTACTTGCATTTCCTTAGTAATATCTTGTACTCTACTTCCAAATTGAATTCATCATTTGACACTTCTTCATCAAAAATATTGTCAAATGTGCTATGTAAAGATCTCACTATAAATTCAACAAACTTGGAACTAGTTTTGTCAAAAAGTGAATTTTCAGCATCTTCATAATCATCATCCCAGGTTGCTGTAATAACTTTACCACATCTCTTTAGCTTTTTATATGCAAATTGAGAAGCAATATGCATAAACCCTTTATATTGAAAGCATTGAACAAATCTAGGGTTTTTCTTTGTAGACTTTTTCTCATATTTGTGAATAATCAAGCCAAATTTTTTATCTTTCAGCAATGATGGCTTGGTTGTAGACACGCCTTCTCAATTGAAATCCATTGTAGAAAATGCAATAGATCAACATTCAGTAACTTGGTGTGACCCGCTCTAATACCAATTGAAAGATTTCGATTTCTAGAATGCAGTTCAAAATATATTCAGTGGAAGAATAAAAGACTAGCAAATATCACGTGACAATCCCATCCCATGATTCCATGGGATATGGTGCAAAAATACATATCTAGTTTTTAAATATTGAACAGAAGAAACTTTAGTGGCATTATTTGAATTTCAATCATGAACTTTTAAATCAATATGTATGATGATATTATTGAGATGATCTCTTTTAAATTAATGATGGAAATTTAGATAATGTTATCAGAGTTGCTTGACTTTGGCCAATTTTGTTTAAACAGTTTTGCCTTAGGTTTCATCATATTATGGGAACAATGTATATCTCAGAAACTAATAAATCCCATGATATCATAGGACTTTTTCATGATGTTATGGTTTTATGTAGCATCTTAATAATTTTTTTTAAACAAATGATAGAACCATAGAAATGGTGTTCAGATGTATATTGATTTTTTACAAATTGTTATTTTTTGTATTTTGTAAAAGATGAACTCCCTCAGTGGTTGCATAAAATGTATATTTCAAGAATTGATAAATTTCATGATATCGTGTGACCATCCAACCCATGATTCCTTGGGTTATGGTGCCAAAATATATTTTTTAAACATCAACTAGAGTCAAGCAACTCTTATGACATTATATGAACTTCAATTCACTATGTCAAAATCTGAAATTTAAATCCATGTGACTTTGGACCGAATACGTCTCGTGCTACTTGAACTTTGAAAAAGGATGAGAAATGTGGGCATCTAAAGGTGCCTCGCGTTATGAAAGTTCCATTACCAAAATCTTTTGTGACATGAATACCATGAGCATTGGTTAGCATTGCCATAGTACAGCTCATCAAGGGGTCACCTAGGATTACAAATGGCCAGAATTTTGATCTCATCACAGAGTTGAGGATAAGGTTTCAATAGGGCTAGGTTTTGTTTTGTTTTTTAGTGGGGCTAGTTGAGTGGTAGTTGAACCCAGTATTTTGCGGCCCTAAAATTTGTGTCAACCCATGGGGCCGACTTAATCCATGAAAGGCTCTCGGGCCTGGCCAGACTTAAATACAGGGCACAGAAGGCTTGTGAAGCCGTTAAACTTCAACACCCCTAAATCAATGTGTAGTATGATATGATTGAGATGATTATTAATTTTTGCCCAAGATTATATACACAATGAGACATCGTCCTTGTATGGTTTTCTTGCGTTCAGTGGGTACCTCACATGCATTCTGTGAGAAATGGAACCTCCCCGAACTTGGAAAATGAAATTAGAAAACAAGTTAGGGCTTGTTAGGCTTTCAGCTTTTCTAGTACTTCTTTGTAGCTAGGTTGATCAGCCTATGGGCCCATACAAACGAATGTGGAACATATTGAGGCCCCCATTGACTTCATTATTCAATAATCTTTTCCAACGAGTGGTCACTTGATCATTTTGGACAATTAAATATTTAAAAGAAATGGGGCTAAATCATGATTTTAACTGCTTTTAGAATCTTAAAAATAACGTGGCGCCGATTTGGTATGGGTTCAGATTAGTACAAACCTTCCCATCTCAAATTTATCTCATCCGAACCCAACTTGTCTAGTGATGGGTCACTGATTTAAAGGTTAATAATTTTAAAATAAGTAAAAATGGATGGGAATGTGTAGAATATGCCACCTTCTATTCTCATATGCTTTATATTAAGGCTCAAAACCACTTATACCACGTGACTTTTATATATTAATTTTATAATAAATATATACATATTATATAATCGGGGCAGGACGGGTTAGGTCAATAAATTTCAAACCCACTCTGTATAAACAAATAACAATCAAACTTACTCCTAATAGGAGCAAGGTGGGGTGGGTCCCACTTATATCTGACCCATTGCCATCCCAAAATGATTGTGAGAGGCAGTGAGACCCACCGCCATGTTCCTACCCTCAGGATCTTTCTAATAAGTGGTCAAATGACCTATGGATTGACCGCTCAAATGCGATTTTCAACATTGCAGGCCCCGTTTGATCCTTTGGACTGGTTATGCTAGTGTGCTTCTTGTTTGAAAAATTGATAATGTGTGACACACAGGGAGGCCCACTGTCTCTATTTGCCTAGTTTTTGGCTTTGTTAAACCATTTAATTTATATAACCAACCTTTATGAACCATTGGGCTTTACAAGTTTTTGGGCCCATTTTGAACCGAGATTAGCCTACAAGTTTAATGCTGAAAGCCTCCTTTTTTTTTTTTTTTTTTTTTTTAAAGTTGCACTCAAAGCCTCTTTCACTGCCACTGACGATGACACTTCTTTATAAACCATCCAAAACCCCTCTGTCAGTATAATTGTTCCAAAGTTAACCTTATCAAAGTGAGATTAAAACCTGGATCATGTCAATCCTACAATTTCCATGTTCAACATGCACTCACGTGTCCATTTAATCGAGGAAACCTTTGCTTTCACCATTTAAGGACCGTTCAACTTCAAATTTTGAGAAAAACGATGGCCTCAGACCGTCGTTTTTTTTACGGATTTTGGTGTTGTGAATCCTTTTTAGCCCTCTAAAAGTTGAGAATAAATGGAAACCCACCCTAACCCGTTCCTACTAGGATAGGTTGATTTTGTTGGTTTGCAGCGGGTTTGGATACCATTGCCCCAACCTGCATCGGCTTGAATATACAGTATATGCATACTTATTAAGAAAGTGATGGACAAAACTCATTTGGTGTAGGTGATTTTGGGTCATAACTCAAAGCATGTGGAAAGACAAGGTGACATACTCATTCTCATTCATTTTCATATATGTTAAAAGTTTTAAACTTTAACTTCGACCCAATCAATTGGGGTGGGTTTGGTGTCACATCCTAGTGACCCGTTATAGGTAGGGATGCCTAGGGGGTAGGGTGGCGCGGGGCGGGCTAGGATTTAGGCATATGCAAACCCAGTCCATTTGGAATTTTCATTGTCCCATACCCACCCTGAGGCCATGTAGCCCTCCTTGTCTTGTACATGCCTTTTGGCTTAATTAATGCCCAAATCTTGACGATTTCTTGGCACATGGACTGTCAAGTAATCGCCTTCGTCATTTGTTGGAATAAAAAACATGTAGACAGTTTCCAAGGTCCTAAAAAGCTATTTTCGGCTGAATTAAGTATGGGCCTTAGGGTTGTGAATCACAACCCTGTACCCATTAAGGACTTAAAATGAAGTCATCTACTTATACGGCCTCCCTTAGGTTCCAACTCTCTGGGGTGAGGTAGGCCAAAGAATAAAATTTAAAAAAATCGTACGAGCCCTTATACTGCCTTGTCATCGCGCAATTATTAACCATATGGTACCTTTTAGAGGTGGTGGCTTCCATGATTTCTTAGGGTTAATGAATAAAGTCGAACCATCTAGTTGGATGGTTATGCGGGTTAATACGACTCAAGGTGGCTGGCCCACCTAAGATGCAAGTGGAGGAAATTACCCAATCTGTCATAGAAACGGGTCTGATACAGGTCGCTGGCCAATCCATTGACCCCAATTGTTGACATAACCCGTTTTGACTCTACTTGATAGTTTATCAACCCTAATTAATATGAAACTTTAAGAGCTCAGCAACCATTCTACTAAGATTAACTGTTAATTGCTTTTCTTTGTTGCATGCCTGAATCCACGTAATTTATTCTCCACCCTACAACCAAAAGTTGGTTTGTCTCACACAATTTTATCAATTTGACACCAACATTAAGAAGGACGGGAACTAACAATGCTAAGATGGCTAAGACAAGAAAGAGGAAAAAAAAAAAAAACAATTTATATCCCTCAGTTAACTATCCCATGACATTGATGCTAATCCAACCATGTTTTATTTTTTCTTCCTTTTTATTTTTTTATCATTGTTAATGAGAAAAGAAGTGTCAAAAGCAGTAATATAAAATATCAATTGACCATCAGCTGAGCCCGAAAAGGAAACATTGGCTCTGTTACTGCCTTAAAACTTTTATATATGTATAGATCAAGTTTTATAAATCTTGACAGTTGTCCTTTCATGTAGGTAGACTCATGGGAAGGGCAGCTTAGGCTCGATCCAGCCCATTCCGCTTTGGTCCAAGCCTTTACATATAATCAAGGTCCTTTCAATATTTGGGCCAGTTTGCATTAAGTTTATTCTTCCTCTGATCCGCGATACAATGTTGTAACGTTGGATCTGCACAAACTGCGGCTTGGGTTAACTCATAGTGAATAATTTAGTGATAATTTTTTCTAAATAATTGCTAGAAAGCCCTGTTCTGTCTACTTGGTTCCGCCCAATAGGCTAAACAAGTGGGCTTCGGCTGGACTGGCCTACATTTTTTAAGTCAGCTTGGCTTCAATATGATTCAGCTGGGCCAGAGCTGGCCCATGAGCGCTCTTACACGTTGGAATAAATAAATCAAAGCATATTTGTATTCTCCATCTTCTTCTGGGCCCACCATTAAGTTGATCTGGTAAATGATTAACTGTACCCTTGACTGTCATTACAAAAGCCTCCTCCATATATGACTTGATTTACAAAAATATAGCATGACTCGCAAAAAAAAAAAAAAGGTTTCTAAAAATCTTATAATCATATGGATGGCAATAGGTAAGGTCTAAATGGGGACTTGACTCGACTTACTCCTATAAGGGGCCAGTTTAGTGGTGGTATTCTTGATTTGAGGTGGTTTTGATTTTATTGTTCTACCCTGTCCTGACTTGCCTCATACATATAAAATATATTTATTTATTGCTAAATATATAAACAAAACTTTTGTAGTGTACGTGATATTGGGCCTTAAAGAAATGTGGAATGAGAAGGAGTGTGTTTGATATCTACTATTCTCATTATTATGCATTTTTTTCTTATTAACATTTTAGGCTTTAAGTTCAACCTAGCCCTAACTCAAAATGGTAGGGGTGTTTGATATCACATATCACTGACTTGTCCCTTGACATGTCGAATTTGGATGAAAAAAACTCGAAGTTGAACGAGTTTGGATTTTCCTCAACTTGTGACAAATCTGCTCCATTGCCATTTCTATATAAACAAAAGCGTCTAGATAAAGAGTGGGAATACAAAATTTAAAGAGTGGAAGTAACAAAACGATTTCCCTTGGGCAGTTATACCATGTTGAAAATTGCTAGCAATGCATGTTCTAGATGTTAACAATCACATTTGGAGAGATTCTGTAAAATGTGGATCCATTCTTTTTAAGGTACCACTTATCCCAAACAGTGTAATTTGGTAGTCGTAGTAAATTTAGCTAGCAGCGTTCCTCTGGATTTACAGTTGTTGATATCTTAACATTTTGCAGATCCTTCAAATGATAGATTCTCCCTTACCTAAGGAAGAAGCCTTTAAATTGAGATAATAACAAAATTAAGAGCCTTTAAATTGAGAAAATGAACAAAATTAAGAGCCTCCATAGTTAGATCCTTTTTGTAAAAAACATAGTCAGTTGCTATAAAGAATGGCATAGTGTTTTTATATTGATCTGTCTTCACACATTGGATTCCTAACCTACAAAGAAAAAGATAACTACTGGTGACTATAAACCCAAAACCTCATTTAATCTCCTTTAATTTGAGTATAGCTCTTAATTAAACCATCAGCAGTTGCCTGATTAAATTTCAAATAGCCCAGGAGGCCCCCACTTTTATATTTGTTAACATGCATGCTTCACACATGGTTATCCTTTTAACAATTCCTATCTGTGTTTTAGTAGTGGAAGTGCTTGCATTTAGCTAGAAGTTAGAAGTGCATGCCTTTACCATTTAATTTTAAAAATGAATCCTTATCTACTGGCCGTCACTGACTCTAAAATTACTACTTCTAAAAGTAATTTAATGAAAACATCTTACTGTCCAAATGGGTTAATTTATTTTTGGAACATTTCCAATTTGAAATGCTATTTTACATTTTTCAAAATATCATAGAATATTTTCATTTAAATAAAGTTAAAACGAATTACAACACTAACGGAATACAATTATATTCACCGTAAATGTTCCGTAGAGCCCACCAGAAAGAATGCACATCTTGTAAATAAGATGTGACTGCTGGTGAAAAAAAATCTACATTATAACGAGGCCCATATATTGGCCGAGAGGTATTAAGTAGTGTCGCATCCTGAGAATGGAAGGTGGGCTCTACGTTTGTTAAACCTTCCATTTTGGTATTTTGTGGCTAAACGTTTGCACAATGGCCGATGTGTAATGTTCGAAAGCATTAAGTAGGGGTAAATTGGATGCCTAAAAATGACGTGTGCAAAGAGGCACCACATCAATGTGACAGC